>CM069913.1:82641545-84120720 GCA_036172215.1 Camellia granthamiana | reverse complement strand
TATCTGCCGGCTAGCGTCAATCTTCTGATATATACCTCCTCTATCTTCGCCAATTATTCGGCTACCACAATTGCCCTCCGAACTCCCTATTGACGGCAGTTGATCGGCGTGTTTGGTTCAAAATTTGAGAAGTTTAGCGTCAGGCGGCTTCGCGCGCCCCAATATGTCAGGAGGCGCACGCCTTTTTGCTTATCATTACGCTTTCCCGCTCTATTCATGTGTATCTCAGCATTTATTGCGATTTGAAACTTTGGTCCTTTCGAATTCGCATTTCGTCGATTTTTTGAGACTTTTGGATCGCCAGTGCATATCCCTCCGTGACTCGCGTTTTCTGCAACTTCTTCCCGTCTTCCCTTGTCTCATCTGCTCTTCGTAAGTCTCCTTCTCCCTTTTTCGTAATCCTATTTTCTGTTTGCTATTTTAGCTTCGGTGAATATTTAGTTCTTTGCTAAGATGGCCAAACATTTGAAAGACCTCCTTTCTGAGGATCGTATTTCCGGTTTCCGGCAACATTTTTCTATTCCTGACGACGTCCATTTATCCCTTGTAACGGACAACGCTCTCGACATGGAGAGGGAAGATCAAAACACGATCGTATTCCCCCTTTTATCCATTGCAGAGGGCGGGGTTCGTTTCCCCCTACACCCACTTCTTAGGGCCGTTCTCCGCTATTGGGGTTTGATTCCTTCTCACCCCAATGTAAATTTCTTTCGAATCATCATGGGGGTTGTAGAGTTGAATCGACACCTTAGAATTAATCTTGGGATTCCGGCCATTCGGCATTGTTATGCCTTAGCCAAATCCTCCGGTCGGCTGGGGCGATATTTTCTCAGGGCCAAAGATACTGACCATCACTTGGTGACTATGCTTGCTAGTTTCGGTAAGCGAGTTGACGACGTGATGGTCAACGTCCGAGGTAATTGGGAGTTCGCTGAAGGGGAGGATCACCTGGACCCTATTCCCAGACATAAGGGTGACCCAGGTTGCCACACAATGTTTTATGTTTGTTGGTCTATTTCTTATTCGGCTCTTTTCCCTAAATTGCTTTTTATCTTCTGCAGGTAATAGGTTGAAGAAAATTCTGACTTCGGTTGACGACGTAGTTCTTGGTGAAATCAAGACTGCACTCACATATTTCGGCCGCCCAAACGTACAAAAGCAAGGGAGAGCCGCCCATATTCTCCTTCGGTACGAACCCACTTACACTACTTTCTCGGCTGCAAACAATATTCCGATTCCATCCGGCAATCAACAGCTCTCGGCCCTTATCTTCCCCAGCTTCAAAAACCTTAGGCAGATCGGTCTCGTAGCTTCTGATTCGGGGGAAGACGCCGAGCCGGTTGTAGAGGTGATTGCCGATCCAGTTGGGGAGTCCACTGAGGGTCTTGCAGAGGGCGAGGCCATACGCTCGGCATTTGAGGCCGCCGAGCCATCCGCCTCAGGACGAGCAGATTTCTCTTCTGGGGATATTTTTACGAATTTGGGGGATCTACCCGGCGATTTTTTTGAGAGTATGGCGAAGGAAAGCCTAACGCAGATGGCGCGTAGAAGAAATGCCGAGCAGATAGCTGCCCGAAAGAAAACTGAATGCGCCGAATCAGATCCCAGCTTGATCAAGCCCTTCGTACCCGTTTCTGAGGGGACGGTTGAGGTTGCTGTGTCCGACACGGGAAAAAAGGGCGGAGAACAGGCCGATGGGGAACGGCTGATTCCGGAGCAAGGCCAAAAGCGTGGTGCCGGGGGAGAAGCGAGTTCAGAAGTTGGCCCTGGTAGCAAACGGCCTCGGCTTGAAGAATCGGACGTGGTCACTCCGTTCATTATTCAGCCAAAGATCAGGGATGTGCCGATTTTATCCGATGCTTCGGCCATTGAGGATCCAGCCGTGGCTCTGAGCCTGGCGGCTTCAGTTTCTCTGCCGGCTGACAACAAAGCTTACGGTGCCGTGCCTGATATTATGGCCATTGCCCTAACTGCTCAAACGGCACTCCTGGTAGGTCACCTTTATTTCGCTCTTGTTTGTTAAAGGCGTCTGATCATACCGAATTGTTTTGCAGACGATTAGAAGGATCGCCGACTTGGGTCGCCGCCTGCATGATGCTCTCGGGAGAATTGACCATTTGCAAACAGAGGTGCAGGGTCAGAAAAGTAGGGCCGAGTTCGAAATTATGAGAGCTGAAATGGAGAGTGCGCGAGCCGAAGCAAAGAAAGAGAGGGTTCGCGTCGCCGAACAGCTTCGTGTTGATGCTGAGGGTAGGGCAAATGCGAGCGAGGAGTCGCTCAAACTTTCCAAGAAAGCACTTGCTGAAGTGGAAGCTCAGTTAGAGGAGCTTAAGGCGGCCCGCGAGAAAGCCGAATCGGAGGCCTTTGAGGCAGGAAGAGGCGCCTCTCTAACGGAATATGTTGAAGAGGTGTCCAAATTTGAGAATCGCGGGTTCAAACATGGATGGCTGAAAGCCCTTGCAGCCGCTGAGGTTACATTGGATTTGCCAATTCCTTATGAGCAGGTGGATGTTGAGCCACTTGAATCCGATACCGACGAGTGATCTGGGAGCCGTTTACTGAGCAGGCATCTTTTTATTTTTGTTTTTCTTCTTTTGGATAGTGCTTTGTGGTTCAGGGTAGTTTTCATGTATAAATTGGTTAGCATCTGCGTGCAATTTATTAATGAAAATTTCCTTGTAATTTTTGCTACCACCACACACTTTTCCTTGTAATTTTTGCTACCACCACACACTTTGTATGAAAGAGTTCTGTGGTTTAATTTTAATGAAAGAGTTCTGTGTTTGTCAATGCATTTGGTAAAATGGGATTGCATATACTGTGGGGAAACCCTGATTTGTGAGTTTGCCCTTGCCTCAGGGGGTTCATGAAAAGAATTCTAGCTGAATCAATTTGTGAGCCGGCTGGGGTACTTGGTCCGAATAGATTGATAAATCTGCTCTTGCCAGCCAGCTTGTGAGCCGGATGATTTTACTGTGGCACAAATGATTTTATCTAGAACTCTTCTAAACAAACCGTACATACAATATCGTGTGTCCAAACTTTAGTTTGTTCCTTACTTGAATCTGAAGTTTTCATCAACAGTTCTTTTGTTTTTTTTTTGTTTTTTTGTTTTTTTGTTTTTTTGTTTTTTTGTTTTTTTGTTTTTTTTATCGCTCACCACTGGAGGTAGAGAGGAAAAGATTGGTCAATATTTGGGTTCCTGCAGACTCAATACATATCCCATCAAAATCACCATTTGCAATTTCACTGCCTACTGATCTTGGACCCTTAGATTGATGAATCTGCCCTTGCCCCAGGGGGTTCATGATAAGAACTCTGGCTCCGAATCGATTCGTGAGCTGGCTGGGGTACTTGAGCCGAATAGATTGATGAATCTGCTCTTGCCCTAATCAACTCGTGAGCCGGCTGGGGTACTACGCACTTAGGCTGAACATATCCCATCAAAATCACCATTTGCAATTTCACTACCTACTGATTTTGGACCCTTAGGTTGATGAATCTGCCCTTGCCCCAGGGGGTTCATGATAAGAACTCTGGCTCCGAATCAATTTGTGAGCCGGCTAGGGTACTTGAGCCGAATAGATTGTCCTGCCGTCAACTTAGTCGGCGTCAGGCGATTGGGTTTCGCGATTAATGAACTTGCCTCGATCGTGCTGCCTCTGGGAGTGTTAAATGATCAGAGGTACAGCTCCTAAGAGTCTGGTAGGTATCTGTTTCAAACTCCTGAGATAAAATCTATTGTGCGAATGTCGAACAAGCTCTTCTTTAACAGCAAAGGGGAAGCCAAGACATTAGCTGAGCTTGGCGGTGATATGAATCGAAGTGAACACCGTGGTGAACACCGGAGTGAACACCGTGCTGGGAGTAAGAGTTCTATGGGTCGAGAGAGGCGTCAATCTCCTCGACGTCGTAGTAGGTCGCCCAGACGGGATAGGCAGTCCCAGGGGAGATCGCCACACGCCCAAGTCGAAAGGAGATCAGACGCGAATCCGTGCCCGTTAAGTTTTGCAGTATTTGTGAAGAATAGGCCCATGACGGAATGGACTCGATCGTGAGAGATCCAGACGTGGCGGTCGAGTTTGCTCAACAAATATTTCCTCCGGAAGTTCAGCAGTCAATGGTTGGTCATCAGGACTACGAAGTGTTTCACGACGGCATTCATGGGGCGGTGAAAGGGCTCTATACGGCTTATGAAGTCGGCATGCGTTTGCGCGCCGCCCGCCGAGAGATGGAGAAAAAGGAAGAGCATATCCGCAGTTTGGAGGCTCGCCTGGAGGCGGCCGAACGTGAGTTAAGAAAGATCAAAGCGGATCAGGTACAACCAGCAGGGCCGATGAATCCGATCGTGGAAGAGAGGGTTACCAGTCGGCTTATAAGCGCTGCCCTTGCCGATCGTGAAACGGCGAGCATGTTCGCATTGGAATCCGCAAAGGGGAGGTCTTATGAAAGAGGTTTTCACGAAGGGCGCTTGGTTGGAATCAAAAAGACCAAGGAGAAGCTTGCCGAAGAAGTTTGCCGATGTGAAAATCGTGGGTTTAGGCATGGTTGGATCAAGGCATCTCAAGTCGTCGAATCTCTTCGCTTGTCGGGAATCGATTCGGCGTCACCTCTCTACCACAGTAAGGACTTTCCGTTTTCTGCTTTCGAGGTTGAGAAGAGTGAGGATGAGGGCGACGCCGTATGACTTTAATTATTGTAAGATTCGAACGCTGGTCGCGTTCGCAGTTATGTAATTTCTTGGGTTTTTTTTTTTTTTTTTTTTTGAATAAAAGACACTTTATTGAAAATATCAAATTGTCTCCCGCATTCGGCGTGTCCGTGTTTAATTTTATTGCATAGATGTTTGGATAGACGTATCAGCATGTTAAATCGATGTGCCGATTCGTTGGCGTGATCGGCCTACATGTAATGGCCGTTTACTTTTGAATAAGCCATTGCGGCGTGTGTTGTTGAAATTTGAAGAAGCCGTGAGCCAAGGACCGGAGGGGTTGCGGCATTTTTGCATTTTTAGACTTAGCTCGAATGCCGGATGTCTAGCCGATTGGGCTAGATAATTTTTGCCCTTGCGCAGCCTGTGCGCGTTTTAGCCAACCGTTGGGTTAACTAGGTCATGGAGAATGTTGACCGACGCCTGTCTCGTGGGGTTTAGTGTTGATAAAATCACTTCGAGATTTGGGCCTCGAGATCGCGGCCATTGCTGAGAATAAAAGCGGCAGGCGCCTTATGCAATCAAACATGTTTGGCTCACAAGCATCTATTGCGTGGGAAGCTCAAGAGTTCTCACCATCAAATGGTGATGATAGTTGTAGGAGCTCAAATTCCGGTCGAACTTGGCGCTCAGATGGTTTGCGGCGGAGGATTCTCCGGTGTAGGAGGTGGACCGCTGAAAAGAGAAACTGGAAACGCGTCAGCCTCCAAGTCGTTGAAGCGGATCGCCCCGAAAGGAGACACAAGGACCGTTGCCCCTAACCTCCCTTGTCTTGGATCTTGGCCTTGACATTGTCGATGGTGTCAGAGGCCCGGCGATATGCCGATTCGGGCGCGGTTAGATCGATGCGTTTTGAGTCGCGATGGTTGTTCAACTGACAAGAGTTGGATCGATCGGTTGATTTGTCTTAGAAGAGATAGATATTGTAATGTTCGAACGCGGATTGCGTGTCACGCCCCGAAAATAATCCCACATAACTATCACATCAACCCACTTCAAAATGAGACATTAACCAAATCCATTTACATGGTTCCAATATTTACCAAAGTATTCCCACATGCCATTATACATTTATTTACAACTAGTGCATGAACCGATAACATGTAAAAGAAATTATTAAATCACAACAACTAAGGCCCTCAAGGGCTTACAAGTTCCGAGGCAATAGCCCAGTTACACATAATGGTCTCTCGGACCCAAACACATTAGCCCTTGGCTTACAGCAAATATCACAACAAAATAAGAGTCGAAGAACTCTTCTTCAAAATATCTCCACGCCCTTAGCTTGAAGGGGTCACCACATCTTTACCTGCACCAATTCCCATAGGGGTGAGCATGAAGCCCAGTAGAGATTCCTCACAAAGTATATACAGTTATGCCAACCCATCAACGTTAAAAGAAATGCATATGCAATGCCATGCAAGTGCCAATGATGAAAGAGAATTTTATTTCCATGCACGATTTCAAAATCATCATGTTCTCAATAATATTCAATACACCATTTTGAAAATCACCATGCTCTCAATAATATTATGCAATCTCATCAATTTCGAACTTTCAATATTTAAATCAATAGGGGTGGTAAATACGACACTGGTAATTCCTAGGCTGGTGTCTGCAAGTAGGCTCAACAAGCCGTACCAAACTGTCATTTTTACCGGTGCTAACCGGAAGGCTCGACACCTATCCGCGCGGCTTTTGGGTCTTTCACCCTGGACACTCAGGCCAACTTATCAAAATTCATCTACATCCCCTATCCGGACTTACCAACGTATTTACCCCATACACATTTCCATAGTTCTCATTACAATGATCTTTCTCAAAATGAATTATTTTCCAACTCATGTCATGATGTGCAATAATGACATTAAAACAATTGAGAATATGATGCAATAACTACTAAAACAAAGCATTCCTTTATATTCAAAAACATGCATACAACAATATTCAACATCACAGTTTCATTTCTTCCTTACCATGTTCTTCCACAAGATACCCCATACGTCTCCAACGCATGACTACCATTTCTCATCTTACACAATAGCCATGTGTCTTCGACACACCACAACAATTTCTTAACATTAATTCATCATGACCAAACTTTCAATATGGCTAACATGCTATCATTCATTTCTCTTTTCCGTTACATTACGATTAAGCATTTTCACATCACTTATGGCACTCAACAACTTGCCATCTACCACTTTACACCAATATACAATTATCAATGAGTTTTAAAAGAGGACTTAGTCTCCAACACATAGATGTATCGTGACTTTGCTATCTTGTTAAACATTTGGTGAGACTTAGTCTCATACATGCTCTTGATACAAGAAAATATATAATTTCAAAGGCACATTCATTATTTTTCAAAAGCCCCAATTTCTAGGGTTTTCATTGAAAGCAAAAACTTCACCATTTTCTAAAATAAACTCCATCATAATCATTCATCATGAGTTTAATAGAGAGAAACCCTCAAGAAGTAGTAAAAGTTAGAGATTTTAAACCCATATTCAAGATTCTCAATATTTTGAACCAAAATCTACAATCTAGCACAAAACTTCAAGAACATCTTTAAATCAACACCAAAACAGCAAAACTATATATATAACTCAAGAAATCCCTACCTTAAAGATTGATGAAGAAAGATGAGTTGAAACCCTAGCCTCAAAGATGAGAAAAAGTTTGGATCTCCAACACCCAAGTGAAGCCCTAGCTTTGGATTTTCAAGATTGAGAGAAAGATGATGAAGATCTTTACCCACAAATTTGCAAAATCAAAGTGTATAGATGTTTTAGGAGGTTCTCTAGAGAGAAGGGGGAGAAATATGTGTTTTAGAGTGAGAGGGAGATGAGTATAATGAGAGATATATTTGGATCAAAATGATACAAAAAACAGAGTTTCGGACTGCCCAGTTGGCCGCTCGTGCGGCCATTTTCTCCGCTCGTGCGCCCTTAGACAGTAGCCAATTTCTGGGTGTCAAGCTTGGCCGCTCGTGCGGCCACCCCCACCGCTCGTGCGGTACAATACCGCACGTGCGGCCTAGGGCTCCGCTCGTGCGGTCCTGGCCCAGCAGCCCAAAGTTTCAACTTTGTCCCCGGCACCCCGAACTCACCCGTGCACCCTCCGGAACAAACAAAATTTAACACTGAACAAAAGGACACTAGAATTCCAATCTAGGGAACCATCCCAGACATCTCAAACCCAACGAAGGCACATGGAGAACGAAGCGAAGAAAGAAAGAAGAAGAAAGGAAAGGAACCAGGCCGTCACAACCTCCCCACCATAGGAAATTTCGTCCCCGAAATTTGAATAACTCACCAACAAAAGTGTTCTAGCAAAACGGTCATTTCAACAACATTATCTACTTACAACAATTATGTTCAACCAACAGTTGACAGTCTTTTCATCATCAACTCGTCAAAGTACAAACACTCAATTTACAATGAAATGAATTATCTATGACCATATATTTTGCTCTCTATTATCATTCTCCAAAACAATAGTTCCCTCATATCAAGCTTTCGGAATAAAACATTCATATCAGTTATCTTTCTTTCATAATCTCAAGCTTCGATTTACAATAAATACAACAACATGCGATCAATAATTCAACATTCTCTTCCTTAACACTAGGAAACATTACAATTAAAACAAAACAACCAAGCCTGCTCAAACAAATCCGGATACTTGGAGCGGACCCCCGCTTCCCGTCCCCAAGTCGCTTCCTCAATCCCATGGTGTCTCCACAACACCTACACTAGCGATATGGTCTTGGAGCACATAATGAACCCCCGAAAGTTGTGGCGGTAAAGCTAACCGGTACGCCACTCCCCCGATCCTCTCCAATAACTTGAAGGCCCAAAGAACCTCGGAGGCCACTGACCCCTCTTATCGAACCTCATCAAACCCTGCCTAGGTGAGATCTTAAGGAACCTACGATTGCCCACTTCAAAGAACAAAGGTTGTCTCCTCCTATCGGTATAACTTTCTATCGGCTTTGGCCGTAACTACCCTCTTTCGGATGAGAGGAACTTTCTCGGTTGCCTCCCTAGCAAACTCCGGACTCTACAATGGTGCATCCCCTACCTTGGCCTAACAAACTGGTGACCCACAAGGTTGGCCATACAAGGCCTTAGACGGTGCCAAGGAAGACCTCCCAACCGACCAAAGAAACACAACATCAACCTCCGGCCACAACCCAATTGGAGTACTACCCCGACTCTAAGAACGCCAAGGATACCGAATTGGTCATGAACACAAGGAAGGGTCATAGACTTCCCCTCGATTCACACTACTCACTGGGTCTATGAGACAAGAACAACGAACAACCATGACAACCACACGCATGCCCCGGGTATCCACCACCACTAGCCCAAACACTCTCCACATTCAACACTCTAACAAAATGGAAACTAGATTCTTACCACAAAATCCTTGGTTACCTCGTTTAAGGAAAATGGCACAACAAAACTCGGCTCGAGACAAGACTCCAGTCTAACAAGTTCTTACAATGCCTGACAATCCATATAACCGAACGCACAAAACTCGAGATTTAGAATTACAATTAAAGTGGCTACACCAACGCATTAAAAAGGTACAATAATCAACAATTCCGTTCCAAAAGAAGGTTTTCATCTTTTTCTCAATTATGGGTAAAAATCATCTCTTTATATACAAAACATTTTCTCAAAAGTGTTTCAAACTCACACCGATCACAAGTCAAAATGCGTTTTCTTCCTTTTAAGCAAAAATCCAAAATTCGTTCATTTAATTTCTACTCCACCACAACAACCGACGGATCCCTGCCGTTAACCAACAACACCCAATACCCGCATGGTGATGCCACGATCACAACAACATAACATAGCTTTTCCACAATATTAATTAACATAACACAACAATTATGCCATTCCGTTCCGTCAATAACGTTATTCTTACCACCCAAGTTATTATTTACACAAGATAATGACACGACCACATAAACTAGCTAAAATAGGAATTGTTCTTGTCATCTTAAAAGAAAGAATAGTCCCTTCTCTTTTTTTTTGAATTCGTACAATTTTCCAATGAAGGATTCGTGTTATAGGCTTTGAGTAAAAACAATTCATTTTGTAATTATTTCTCCCAAAACAAGCTTTAAAAATTTACCCCAAGGGTTTAAGTTGAAATAGAAATGCCAATAAAGTTTTTCAAAAACCAATAATCACATATCAATTTATCTCCTCAACAACACCCAGTGAATTCCCACCATCACCCAATCACGTCCATCGCACTTACAGTGTTTTCACAGGGAGATAACCACATCTCTTAATATAACAACAATTAGAAATAATCACGGTATAAAATGAAACAATGCAACACACATAACTTTCCAAACTCCGAAGGTTCCACGCCAACACAAACAGTAGCCAAAAGAACATCAATACCCAAGAGCCTATGAGTATTCCCAACCCAGAAGCTAACACTCTACCTTGATTCACGGCTTCAAAAACTTACACCGAGATGCGCACAACGATAACCACACACAAATGCAAGGCCCGACGCCCTAGGCACAACTCACGGCACCACGCTGCCTTCTAGACAATTTGTACGAATTTTCCAAAAGCTCAACCTTACAACCCACACCTAACCATTCTAAAGTGACTATTTGTCACCCTCCTTAATATTTCCAACTCAACTAATCACCCGAGAGTTTCCATTCCTGGTATTCAAACACCTACATACCATTCTCAAAGGGATTCAATTTACACGCCTAGATGGCCAACACACTCTTACACCCAACACAAGACCGAGTAGGTCAACGGCGATCACACAATTAGGGTCACCCAAGACAATCTTACCAACGGTACACTCGTTACCTATAACACCAACCATTCATCGCTCTAGTAATACTTCAAGTATCTACCCACGGAATTCTTTTCCCTACTCAAATCTCCACCAAAATTTAACAACACTACAAGCTTATTCCACACACCTTCATTAACTCACAATCAACCTCGACACAACACTAATCCTATTAATGGTCGAGAGGATCCCAATGAACTTACAAATCACAAAATTTTAAAACACTAAGCAGCACACACAACCACCATTCTCACTACCCGAGGTGTAAACCTCATACCCTCTTAGACATTCCTACATCACTTCCGCCAACCTTCACAAGATTCTAAGGTCTCACACTTCCTCAAACTTAATACTACGTTGGCAAAATTTCTCGCAGACCTCTCAATCCCTATCAACAATTTCTAAATTGGACAAAAATCAAAGGCCATCGCAAGACCATTGCAAAATTCAACAGTTGATATACAATAGTACTAGGATCACCAATTTCCATTTACACATTTCATCACACATACATAACAAGGAAATTTAAGTTTCATTAGCAAGCCCCACACAAGAGGGTAACAAGTAACAATACATAACTACGGCGCCTTAGCACCCTATGACACATCGGTCAATCCCAAAAGTTTCACAACTTATAACATAGATTTCTAAAACAAGGGTCCCTCTCAAGGGTGATACTACCGCGCTGGTTTAGAAGTCGACCCTCGCGAAGCTTCCGAAGCCTGGCCTCTTCGGGTCAGATACTGATAACGTCCCCGACTAAACTAATGGAACAAGATCCGACTAGATTCAGAAACACCGAAAGGATCCACACGTAAAGGGCAAAAATGTCTAGCATGGCCCCGCTGACTATAATCAAAACAAACAATGGACTTCCAACTCTGAACCTGATTTGGAGCTTGAACCTCACTGGGTTCCCCAACGGACAAGCTCGAAACCCCTGAAGAAAACAAGGGCCGAGTCTGGGAGTGAGCATGTGCTCGCCTCCACCTCTTACTAAGTCCAGGGTGTTTATGAACTGTAGGAGTTACCGATGTAGCCTCCTCTCTAACTCGACCAACACTGCTAACCACGGCCTCTCCGTGGGTCACCGCCTCAACTAAATCAAAATAATCCTTCCACCTAGATTCAACCACCTTCTCCCGGATATCATTACGCAACCACCTCTCAAACTCATAACAACGACGCTCCTCTGTAGACACCAATTCTGGAACGAATCTCGACAAACTAGAAAACCTCCTCTCAAACTGAGCCAAAGGAGTAGCACCCTGGTGCAACTCGACAAACCGTTCCCTCAACCTTTCCCGAGTAGGAGGAGGGAATACTTGGCCAAGAAGGCCTCGGTAAACGCAACCCACGTGGCACCTACGGTACCTTTCACATACTACCACCAATGATTCGCATTCCCTTTCAATTGAAAGGTCGCCAAAGAAACCCTCAACCCCTCGTCCTCGAATCTGAGCACGTCAAGAGTCTTGGTAATCTGTTCCAACCAGCTCTCCACCTCCGGCGGTCTTGCCCCTCCCAAAAACTCCGGTGGATTGGAGCGAAGAAACTCTTTAATAAGTTTGAGGGTACACCGGTTGTCCCCCTCATTGCGAGCTAGAGCGTCTTACACAGCTCTTACAACCTCACATGCAACTTCCTTGCCGACAGCCGATGCTGTAACGACAGGTGCTAGGGGAACCTCTATGCCCCCTACCAACACTCCTAGTACACATCCATCCTCTAGTTCCCTGTGTGGACATCCTACAAAATTCAAAAACAAAACCAACCAAGTGCACGACGCAACAACCTCCCCAAGGCACACACACTCTCACCACCACGACTTTGAACCCTTTCCGAACTCTTAATTAAGGAACAAAATGGATGACTTAGCACATAATTCCAAATGTGCTCGCAACTTGCCTCACACGTTGAGCTAGTACAATTATATACATTCTAACACACAAACAATTCAATTCACTCCACATAAGCACGTAGTCACGTAAACACATACGAATTATCCTTTAGCGATGTGATTCGTCCCATGAGAAACCTAGAATTCTTAGTAGAATGAGTATTGATCAGGTACCCTTCTAATAAGACCTCAAGGAATCTAATAGGCGCAAATAACATCTCAAAAGTCTAATCCCATACCCACATAGTCACATAAACATGCTATCACATAATCACATAGACAAAACATTTCCTAATCATGCGAAATGAACCCATTGTGGTATAACAACCACTTCCCGCGAGCCCCAATTATTCAAACCCGGTAGCTCTGATACCAAGTTGTCACGCCCCGAAAATAATCCCACATAACTATCACATCAACCCACTTCAAAATGAGACATTAACCAAATCCATTTACATGGTTCCAATATTTACCAAAGTATTCCCACATGCCATTATACATTTATTTACAACTAGTGCATGAACCGATAACATGTAAAAGAAATTATTAAATCACAACAACTAAGGCCCTCAAGGGCTTACAAGTTCCGAGGCAATAGCCCAGTTACACATAATGGTCTCTCGGACCCAAACACATTAGCCCTTGGCTTACAGCAAATATCACAACAAAATAAGAGTCGAAGAACTCTTCTTCAAAATATCTCCACGCCCTTAGCTTGAAGGGGTCACCACATCTTTACCTGCACCAATTCCCATAGGGGTGAGCATAAAGCCCAGTAGAGATTCCTCACAAAGTATATACAGTTATGCCAACCCATCAACGTTAAAAGAAATGCATATGCAATGCCATGCAAGTGCCAATGATGAAAGAGAATTTTATTTCCATGCACGATTTCAAAATCATCATGTTCTCAATAATATTCAATACACCATTTTGAAAATCACCATGCTCTCAATAATATTATGCAATCTCATCAATTTCGAACTTTCAATATTTAAATCAATAGGGGTGGTAAATACGACACTGGTAATTCCTAGGCTGGTGTCTGCAAGTAGGCTCAACAAGCCGTACCAAACTGTCATTTTTACCGGTGCTAACCGGAAGGCTCGACACCTATCCGCGCGGCTTTTGGGTCTTTCACCCTGGACACTCAGGCCAACTTATCAAAATTCATCTACACCCCCTATCCGGACTTACCAACGTATTTACCCCATACACATTTCCATAGTTCTCATTACAATGATCTTTCTCAAAATGAATTATTTTCCAACTCATGTCATGATGTGCAATAATGACATTAAAACAATTGAGAATATGATGCAATAACTACTAAAACAAAGCATTCCTTTATATTCAAAAACATGCATACAACAATATTCAACATCACAGTTTCATTTCTTCCTTACCATGTTCTTCCACAAGATACCCCATACGTCTCCAACGCATGATTACCATTTCTCATCTTACACAATAGCCATGTGTCTTCGACACACCACAACAATTTCTTAACATTAATTCATCATGACCAAACTTTCAATATGGCTAACATGCCATCATTCATTTCTCTTTTCCGTTACATTACGATTAAGCATTTTCACATCACTTATGGCACTCAACAACTTGCCATCTACCACTTTACACCAATATACAATTATCAATGAGTTTTAAAAGAGGACTTAGTCTCCAACACATAGATGTATCGTGACTTTGCTATCTTGTTAAACATTTGGTGAGACTTAGTCTCATACATGCTCTTGATACAAGAAAATATATAATTTCAAAGGCACATTCATTATTTTTCAAAAGCCCCAATTTCTAGGGTTTTCATTGAAAGCAAAAACTTCACCATTTTCTAAAATAAACTCCATCATAATCATTCATCATGAGTTTAATAGAGAGAAACCCTCAAGAAGTAGTAAAAGTTAGAGATTTTAAACCCATATTCAAGATTCTCAATATTTTGAACCAAAATCTACAATCTAGCACAAAACTTCAAGAACATCTTTAAATCAACACCAAAATAGCAAAACTATATATATAACTCAAGAAATCCCTACCTTAAAGATTGATGAAGAAAGATGAGTTGAAACCCTAGCCTCAAAGATGAGAAAAAGTTTGGATCTCCAACACCCAAGTGAAGCCCTAGCTTTGGATTTTCAAGATTGAGAGAAAGATGATGAAGATCTTTACCCACAAATTTGCAAAATCAAAGTGTATAGATGTTTTAGGAGGTTCTCTAGAGAGAAGGGGGAGAAATATGTGTTTTAGAGTGAGAGGGAGATGAGTATAATGAGAGATATATTTGGATCAAAATGATACAAAAAACAGAGTTTCGGACTGCCCAGTTGGCCGCTCGTGCGGCCATTTTCTCCGCTCGTGCGCCCTCAGACAGTAGCCAATTTCTGGGTGTCAAGCTTGGCCGCTCGTGCGGCCACTCCCACCGCTCGTGCGGTACAATACCGCACGTGCGGCCTAGGGCTCCGCTCGTGCGGTCCTGGCCCAGCAGCCCAAAGTTTCAACTTTGTCCCCGGCACCCCGAACTCACCCGTGCACCCTCCGGAACAAACAAAATTTAACACTGAACAAAAGGACACTAGAATTCCAATCTAGGGAACCATCCCGGACATCTCAAACCCAACGAAGGCACATGGAGAACGAAGCGAAGAAAGAAAGAAGAAGAAAGGAAAGGAACCAGGCCGTCACATTGCGTCTATGTAACAACTTTTTAATCAAATAAAAAGTGTTATTTCATATAGTTGAGTCTTACTCTGAAAATCTTTTGTTTAGCCGTGCCGGATGAATGTTCCTGATCCCAACTTTTAATGGTTAAGCACGTCATTTCGTATGGTTTAATGGTTTGCTATTAGTTCGCTATCGGAAAGTTTGCTATCAGAGCTTTTGTGTAGCTTAAATATTTTTCCTGTATTCAGGGATCGGCCCTTGCCTTAGGCGGGATGCGAGTTTAACCGGAATGGGTCGTACTCGTGGGCCGGCTAAGGCACACCTTGTCCGGCGAACCATATTAGTAATTTCGGCTTAATTACTTGATTAAAGTAGGCTCCGAATCCGGAGACTTATTCGGCCCTAAGGTGTCGTGCACCAAAGGGCGCTCCGAATCCGAAGACTTATTCGGCCCTAAGGTGTCGTGCACCAAAGGGCGCTATGAATCCGGAGGCTTATTCGGCCCTAAGGTGTCGTGCACCAAAGGGCGCTCCGAATCCGGAGACTTATTCCGGCCAATCGTGACATCCACGAAGGGCGCTCCGAATCCGGAGGCTTATTCGGCCCTAAGGTGTCGTGCACCAAAGGGCGCTCCGAATCCGGAGGCTTATTCCGGCCAATCGTGACATCCACGAAGGGCGCTCCGAATCCGGAGGCTTATTCGGCCCTAAGGTGTCGTGCACCAAAGGGCGCTCCGAATCCGGAGGCTTATTCGGCCCTAAGGTGTCGTGCACCAAAGGGCGCTCCGAATCCGGAGGCTTATTCGGCCCTAAGGTGTCATGCACCAAAGGGCGCTCCGAATCCGGAGACTTATTCAGCCCTAAGGTGCCGTGCACCAAAGGGCGCTCCGAATCCGGAGACTTATTCCGGCCAATCGTGACATCCACGAAGGGCGCTCCGAATCCGGAGGCTTATTCGGCCCTAAGGTGTCGTGCACCAAAGGGCGCTCTGAATCCGGAGGCTTATTCGGCCCTAAGGTGTCGTGCACCAAAGGGCGCTCCGAATCCGGAGACTTATTCTGGCCAATCGTGACATCCACGAAGGGCGCTCCGAATCCGGAGGCTTATTCGGCCCTAAGGTGTCGTGCACCAAAGGGCGCTCCGAATCCAGAGACTTATTCCAGCCAATCGTGACATCCACGAAGGGCGCTCCGAATCCGGAGGCTTATTCGGCCCTAAGGTGTCGTGCACCAAAGGGCGCTCCGAATCCGGAGACTTATTCGGCCCTAAGGTGCCGTGCACCAAAGGGCGCTCCGAATCCGGAGACTTATTCTGGCCAATCGTGACATCCACGAAGGGCGCTCCGAATCCGGAGGCTTATTCGGCCCTAAGGTGTCGTGCACCAAAGGGCGCTCCGAATCCGGAGGCTTATTCGGCCCTAAGGTGTCGTGCACCAAAGGGCGCTCCGAATCCGGAGACTTATTCTGGCCAATCGTGACATCCACGAAGGGCGCTCCGAATCCGGTTGCTTATTCGGCCCTAAGGTGTCGTGCACCAAAGGGCGCTCCGAATCCGGAGACTTATTCGGCCCAAGAGGCTTGAGGGAGAGTTTGCCAAAGAAAATCGATTTTGATTAAAACGTGGTACCAGTACAAGCATCAGATCCCACAAGTCGGGTCCATAAATGGATCTTCATAAAGTTTACGTTCGCGCGGATTGCAGTGAGCCACGGATCTCTTCAATGCCACCGTGTGTCAGGAAGCGCATAAGCTGATGGTAGGTGCTTGAGACAGCCTTCATGACATGCAACCAGGGGCGCCCCATGATGACATTATACGGCGATGGAAGCTTCACAACCAAGAATTCCACGTCAACCGTTTTTGAGCCCGCTCGAACAGGTAACACGACCCTCCCCAACGGGTATTCTGGATTTGTGTTGAAGCCAAACAGTGGCTGAGACGACGGTGATAGGTCTGACTCGTTGAGGCCGAGTTCAACAAAAGTTTTGTAATACAAGATTTCCGAAGTGCTTCCTGGGTCTATGAGAATGCGTTGAACGCTGAACCGACGTATGCGTAATTTGACGACCAAAGGATCGACGTGGCTGGCCGCTGCTCCGACGAGGTCGGCGTCATTGAACTTAATTGTCGGGGCTTCTCTGGGCCTGCCGGTTGACATGTTACGTGTTTGGGGAGCTGGGTGCGATTGAATCGTATGCACGGTCGGGGGTGCCGGCAGACCGTAGATTATGTGGATCACACCAAGCGGCGGTGAATCCTGTCTCAAGGCTAATGCTTTGGTTGGCCTTCCCTTGCTCACGTATTGCTGCAGTCGACCATCTTGCACCAGTTCCTCCAGATGATCCTTTAGCGCATAACAGCTCTCGGTTTCGTGGCTGTGATCTTTGTGGTATTCGCATCGTCTGTCCCTCCTCCGTGTGTCGGGAGGTCCCACCATCTTCAACGGCCACTTGAAAAATGGAAGGTGCTGGACTTTGGTCATTATGGCCGCGATCGGCTCTGTCAACTCCGTATACTTCTTGTCGGTTCGCCTTGGGCGTCTGCTGTCGACTTGTAGTTGTTCGTTCGTTCGGTGGGAGCACTGATCGCTTGATCGGCGGGATTCTCGCCTTTTGTCTCACTTGGTTCGTTGCCGGGGCTCAGGGCTTGGTGGCGGCACGGAGCTTATTGGTCGAGCAATTTCGAAGAGGGCCGTTTTGCTGGAGATTTGTCCGGCTTTTATCCTCAGGGCATCATCTTCGACTTTACAATATTCTTCAACTTTCTTCATCAGCGCCCAGACTGTTTTGGGGGGCCTTCTGGTTAGGGAACTACGCAGAGCACTGTCAGGATGTAAGCCCATTTTGAAGGCGGTGATGGCCATGGAGTCGTTGCAAGCGTCGTCAACAAGGTTGAAGCACTCCCAATATCGTGCCGAGTACGCTCTGAGCGTCTCTCCCGACTGGATCTGCATAGCCCAGAGGGAGTCGGCCTGTTTTGGTTGTACCTCGTTGGTGATGAACCTGGCCCTGAAGGATTTCTGCAGTTGGCGGAAGCTTTTAATCGAAGCTGGCTCCAACTTGTAATACCACCTGACGGCTAGTGGACCTAGGCAGCTAGGGAATATTCGGCACATGAGGGCTTCATTGTCTGCATGAAGCGTCATGGCCTGTTTGTAATGACGGATATGATCAGTGGGGTCTGATTTTCCGTCGTAAAGAGTGAATGACGGAGCTTTGAATTTCTTGGGCAGGGACGCCTTTGCGATCCGTCGCACGAAAGGATCGTGCTGGTCTTCCTCGTTTGAGCTGCTTCTCCTGCGCTTGATCCTTGTTCGCAGGTCCTTGTCGGAGGAGCTGGAGGTTTCGGATCGTCCCCTTGCGTCGAGCTCCGTGGATAATGAGTTAGAGTTGCTATCGGTATCCTTTGGTCGAGCCCGAGGTCTTTGCCCGTCTGCCCTCGGAGGTCGCTCTGGTTCCTGGCCCATGGCCTCTCTAGATTTTGCTACCTCCAGGGCCAACTCTTGACAGAGTCATTCGTTCTCAGCGATTATGTTCTCGAGCCTTTGTTCGTTCTGCTTTGCTTGTTCCATGATAGCCTGCATTGTTTCTTGTGCTGAAGTTGTTGGCGAATCAAAGTTCAAGACGCGTCGTGCCGCGATAGTTTCTTTTTCGAGCATATTAGCTGGGGTGAGGTCGTCTTGCTGTGTGATCTCATCGGTGGCTATCGGAGGATCTTCGGTCACGCCTTCCATGGATGTATTTGAGTATTCCCACAGACGGCGCCAATTGTGGGGAAATGGTTTGGAAATACTCCTCAGATCCTGGAAGACGCCAATGATCCTCAGCTAGTCACCTGCAAAGATACAAATACTCCGGACGGGGGTGCCGGAATTAGCACTCCGACGGACAAGTTAGTTCCTGTACTCAAAAAAGCTTGTTCACTAAGTTTTTAGAAGTGATTCTTACATACCTCTCCTAGTTCATTGCCATTATATTTATACTCGTTTCTTCTGATCCTCGGGGCCAGGGCCTACTTTTTCAATCATTATCTTTTCCAATATTCGGCTCCAGGGATCCTCCCCTATTCGGCCTATTTATCCTATTCGGCCCCTTATCCTCGCGAGATATCTGCCGGCTAGCGTCAATCTTCTGATATATACCTCCTCTATCTTCGCCAATTATTCGGCTACCACAAAGTTGATTTTTGAAATTTTCTCCTTTTCTAGCTTTGAGGTAGGGATTCTTTGCTTCTTTTCAATACTTCGCTATAGATAAAGATATGGTATTTTCCTATTGCATGAAAACATGATTTTGTTGAGAATTTTTGAAAGGCATGTAGATTTGAGTTAGGGTTTTGGATTTGACTCTTAATCTAATTTTTTATTGTTAGTTATGAGATTTGGAGATAATAACACGTGCTTATGATGATTGAATATAAAATCCCTAATTTCTAATTGAATATTCATAATGATAAGAGAAGAAATGGCAATTATATAATTATTGAGACTATAATGCAATAGAACATGAATTGTGGTGATTTAATTTAGAAGTCCAATTTTAGTTGCCTACGTAATAACTTCAAGAATGAGGTAAATTGGTGGATATTATTGCTTATTGAGTCATATCGATTATTGTAAATTCAATATTGTGAAATTCTAATTGAAGGAAAATGAATGGGTTATTAGGAAATGGAGCTATATCAAATTTGTTGGGAATTTGAGATAATGGAACCAAATTATTGAAATCATGGAATATAAAGAGACTTAGGAAAGATTAATGATTTGATAATTACCTTTTGTGAGCTAGTAACGTGAACTTGGAAAACGAAAAAATGAATATGTAGTGGTCTTGAAACATGTTTTAGGTAGAAACTATCGATGAGTGGAAATAATGAAATCAAGTATGGAATTGTTATGAGAATTATATTATTTCAATATGGGAGTTGACATCAATTGTTTTCTAGAGGTTTTGTCGTTGACCATCGATGGAGGATGGTATTGGTTGTTGTAGAATTGACGTGAAATAGGTTGAAATGAAACCTTATGTGTTGTTGATTAACTGCTTAATTACATGATTTGAAGATGATGAATAAAAGGAATTGAGATGCATGTGTTGTGCAATGTGAATGTGCTATATATAGGCAATGAGATCCTTCCGGTTAGCACCCGATAAAGCAGGTAGATATGCTATATACAGGTAATGCGTTCCTTCTGGTTAGCACCTGATAAAGCAGGCTAAAGAATCTAGTAAAGTAGGCTGATAGTTGTTATGTGGGGCTTGACGAGAACATAGGAATGTTTATGTATTTGAGGTTTTATCGTTGTGTGTATATGTTCATAGAGTAATCTATTGATAATATAATTGAGGTGGTGTTATGAAATGGATATCGAGTTTGGTAATAATGTGATTACTATTTGATGTAGATAGGTAAAATGAGAGTATGAGGGATTAATTGTGGGTTGGTTTTGGAAATAAACAAAGTGATAAAGTTATTTGAATTATAAAGGATGAGTCATAAGGATGTTGAAATGGTTAATGTAGGTACAGTTTTTGAGATATGAATTAGAATTTGGAATTCTTTTTAAATTGAGTATGTGAATTGCTAAGATGAGAAAACGAGTTTTCTTGAAATAATGAAGAAGGGTTTCTTGAAAAAAGATATACTTATGTATATATATTGGATATAAAAAGTCACATTACATGTATAATTATGACTTGTAGCATTCATGATCATATATGTACGAGGAGTAAATATTCTTTACTTCTATACTCCTTGCGACCAAACTCTGTGTTGCTCTCAATGGCATCGTGTAACTTGAAAACACAACGACGGTGAGTTACATGGTGGGTGTGTTGTTAGAAACCCCTCCTCCCCCGGTCGGTCAAGTTAGTACCCTTAGCGATAAAATAAAGGAGTAAGGATAGCTTAGTGTAAGAGATTGCAGACCTTTTGCATGGAGGTGTTTTAGGGTTTAGATAGTTCGTGTGCGCATTACCTTGCTCGTTCTTTCATGGACGCGTGGATGTGCTATCCTCTCATTGCCTCACATGTGTACATGTCAATACTACCAAACAACATTATCTAAACATCCAAATGGTATTGAAGCGTACGACTGGTGGGTCTTCTTCCCAGCATTCCAATTGGGCCGCGTAGCATATACCTGCCGAGCTATCCATAGTGTGGTTTGATGCCGACAAACCTTCAAAGCTGTGCTATCTCTAACCGATCTAGATTTGAGATGCCTAGCTAGCTACTTCCAACTCAATTAAGCTTCATCCACTGGCCAAGGCTAACCCCGCCTGACTACGAAGCGTGGTCAATATACTTAGCCCGATTGTCGGTGGAATCATCACTCAACCTAGCTCATACATTCTCTTTAGCCCGGTTGAACCCCATTTATTGGTCAAGGCAACTCCGGAGCTCAACTGAAGCTTTTAGCCTGGTTAAGGCGCCATTCAATTTTCAAGGCAAATCTCGCCCAACTCTGAAGAGCGGCTGGAAGAAGTTAGCCTGATTGAGGGCAAGGCCTCAATTAACCTAGCCCAACCCTTGGCCGAAGCCTACTAGCTAGTTGGGACCGACATCTGGGCATCCTTCCAGCTCGGTTGTGTGGTCTAAGACATCGACCCAAATTTGATTTTGCTTGGTCCATTTGTTTGACACAAATCTCCTCCTCAATTCCGTCAGCATCCGCGTGACTGCATTACCTTACTCAACCGAGCTAAATCCCATGCCTGGTCGTTAGTCTTTCTTGATTCGAAAACCTTTCGTCTCCAGCGGCACTCTCTCCAATGACTGATATCACGTCTCTTCGCAGACACATAGCGGCTCCCCAATGGTCCCATACGATCAATCCAACTGGTATGTACTGTTTCCCAGAATTTGAATCACGGTGCCTTTTCACTTTCGATATATATAAGCGGGATACATACAAACCTCCTATCCTTACTGTTCATCTTCTCTTATGGAAAACTCTAGAGACTAAAGTGTCCACCTCTAATTTCTTGCTCCTCATGTCCTAATCAAAGCAGTTTCTTGTGGATACTACATTGCTATCGTCATTTAAGCATCTCATACCGATTGAAACACTGATGAGAGCCCTCATCTATGAGTTCTCCTTGCCCTTTAAGTATTTTCCTTCTTCTCTCATGGTGTTCTTTACGTTCTTGAGTCTTCATCCTATAATGATACCCCAAAAATGATGACATAGGGCTAATTGCTGCCAATATCTGGGTAACTGAGGATTGAAATTAGGTTAGGAGTTTAAATAGAGCCCTAATCTTCCGTCCTCAAAAGCGCAATCCGTGTTCAGGGATGAACAGGAAGAACTTTGGACAAAATCAGGCAAAATCACAATTTTGATCCAAAAATTGAATACAATCGAGAAAACTTGGTGTTTGTGGCACTACTACAAGGAACCGAGCTGAAACCTAGCTCATTTGCATAGTAAAGCTAAAACCCAGCTCAATTACGCGATTGAGCTGAAATCTAGCTCGCCTACACAACCGAGCTAACATCTTGTTCTTATGCGTAGCCGTGCTAACACACTTAATTTTGCTTTTCCATCGTGTAGAATCCTAGGAGACCAAGCACACCAACACAACCAGTGGCTCTCAAAGACCGATCAGTCGCTATTCGTTACGCCACCTCGATTTGCTGAGCACAGTCATAAATCAATTGGGCGTTGAGTCGAGCCGAGCTCCATGGGGCGTTATCGCTTCTTGGTTGCGATGTTGGGTACGATCAAGGAGTGCAAGAAGGATTATGATATCTCGGCAGACGTCCATTTTGAATTGGGCAAAGAGGGAATCTAGCCTTCGGTCAGATTAGATGCTTGCCCCTTCACCGTGATGTCAATAGTAGATGGAGGCCTTCACTTCCCGGTGTAACCTTTAATATGCGAGTTCTGAAGGTAAACCAGACTTTGTCCCACTCAAGTGTCAACAAACACCTTCCATATAATCAACGAAGTAGCTAAGTTAAACAATCGATTAAATCTAAATCTCGGTTTAGCCGAGATATTACGTCAATATACACTCGGCCACACAAATGATGACGTCAATAGGTATTTACGTGAGTGTCTGGTGACTGGCACACCAAACAAGGATCTTTATGATAATGACTTTCTCTAGGAAATCGGCAATTGTGAGACAACTGATGTGCCCGGTTGGTTTATAAATTACAAGAAAGGCGAAACGGGTAAGACCAATAATTTATCAATCAACGAAACTTTTCTTTTCCTTACTGCACCGAGCTAATACTTGTCCTTTTGCATATTTTGGAAGGCTTCAGGCTCAATACTCTCGCCCCAACGAAGTTGCGATCAGGGTCGTGCTGAAGTGCAAGGAATACGATTGTCACGACCTCCTTGATTACAAGTCGACCTATTGTTACTCGGCCAAATGCAAAAGTAGGGTGACTAACTTCCCAGCTGAGCCTTCTCCTCCACTAGACCTAACTTTTCCAAACGTCCCTC
The DNA here is from genome assembly GCA_036172215.1 of Camellia granthamiana. NCBI lineage: Eukaryota > Viridiplantae > Streptophyta > Magnoliopsida > Ericales > Theaceae > Camellia > Camellia granthamiana. Next base: position 84,097,124 of record CM069913.1, on the reverse strand, counting down.
TAATTCGTTTGACCAATCAGATTAAAAATATTTTGGTTGCTACCTCTTTTGAGAGGGCAACAAGCTCATCCTTACCTATGCAAGCAACCGGGCAAAGTTCTGGGACCGTGCTAGCCTTAGCCACCACTATGGTCCAATCGACGAGTTTTGAATCATGTTGGTCTAACAAGAGGGCCTAAGCGACTAATCCTTCCGCTAAATTGGTGACCGAGCTGAGTATTGAGTAGCTGGTTGAAGAAGTTGTCCTTGAGCTCGCCTGGCAGCCCAAGCTGAAGCACCGCGATAAGGCTATCCCGGCCAATGCTTCTATTAGCGGGGACAAAGGGCATAAGATCACCTTTGATTTGTCAAAAACGTTGCTCCTGCCAGCTGACATGACCCAGACCGATCACGTTCTGGACACCCAGATGGTCAAATATGTGTTGAAGTCCATGACTAGGGTGAGTGTTTATTCTCAAAGTTGAACTCTTTGCGCGGTTTTAGCTGCTAACATTTTACTTCTTTGCAGGCAATCCAGAAGACCCATATTGTCATGGACCGGGTTATAAAGTTGAGGCAGAAGGTGCTTGATAGGACCATGTAAGGAAAATTCCTTGAGGGCGAGCTCAGGCTTCTTTGGAGATGGCCAATAGTGACAATGCCAAGCTTCTCAGCCAGATTGCTAGCGCCGAGCGTAGCATAGGCCAAGTTGGAGAAACTAAAGAAAGAGAAGTTTGATGCAGAGCGGGCAACTGAAGACAAGGGCTTTAAGGATGCCGAGGAGAGCTATGTCAAGCAAGTTCACGCTACCAAGGATGTCTTCTACCAGTCTGGCTGGAAGGTAGCGTGTGAGAAGCTCGACCACGGTCCTGGCACCAAGATATTCATTACTTCTCCCCCTTTCTTCCTGTCGAACTACATGACTTCTTATGCCTAGGATGTCTTCAAGGCGCTAGAAGGGGAAAATGGAGGTGAGGAATCAAAAGGAGATGATGCCGCTCAAAAGAAGCCTGATAAAGTTACCAAGGCTGTTGTTGCCGACCAGGAAGACGATGCTGCCAGGGAAGATATCACCGAGGATCTGTTCCCGCTTGTTTGAGTGAAAATGAAGCTGAAATTGCCAGGACTTTTCTTTTTCCTTTTTTGTTTTTGTTTTTGTTTTAGTTTTTGTCTTTTCTTGAATCGTGTAACTAGGCTACATGCTCCTTCTCTTATACTGGGCTATTCGATTAATGAAAATTCCATAACTTTTATTATTTTATGAGTTTGCCCAACAAAATTAGTCCCTTTGGCTGAATAAAATTTAACCTACCGAGCAAAAATAGCCCGGCAAGGCACTCCAAATTGAACATCAACTTCATCTTGCAGAGCAAAGTCAACTCGGTGAAATCTGCTTAGCAAGAAGCTTTTAAACTGGACAGAACATCAATTTTGTTTTGTTGTGCCAAATTAGCTTGGCAAGGAGCTCTAAGTTGAACAAAACATCAACTTTGTCTTGTTGAGCAAAGTCAGCTCGGCAAAGAGTTCTAAGTTAAACAAATCAGCTTTGTCATGCTGAGAAAAATTAGCTCGGCAAAGAGCTCTGAGTTGAATATATCATCCACTTAGCAAAATCAACTCGGTGAAAAGCTCTGAGTAAGAGAAAATCATCAACTTCGCCTTACCGAGCAAAATCAGCTCAATAAAGAGCTTAAAGTTGAACAAATCGTCACCTTTATCTTGCCGAGCAAAATCAACTCAGCAAGGAGCTCTAAGTTGAGAAAATCATTAACTCTATCTTGTCGAGGAAAATTAGCTTGGCAAGGAACTCTAAGTTGAACAAATTATCAACTTTTGTTGACGAATCTTTTTACTTTGCCAAGGTAAGTCCGTTTGGCAACTGCTTTTTGCCTGGTCGGGCCAAAGCTACTCAATGAGGAATTCTAAAGGGATTGTAATCAGTTGCCCCTTAGATTACGCTACTACATTAAACCGCATAGAAAAAGTGAGAATGTAATCAATTTCATTACAACAAGTGGAGGATTACATCGTAAAGTAGGATAAATTACATTGAAGTATTACAAGAGGAGATAAAAATAAACCAACTTTAAGTTAGTTGTGTTCCACGGTCTGGGTATGGCTTGACCACTTAAGTCCTCCAAGTAATATGCCCCCTTGCCTGTCAAGCCGATAATCTTGTATGGTCCTTCCCAGTTTATCTCAAATTTCCCTTCGTTCGGCACCAGAGCGTTGCCCATTATTTTGTGCAAGACCTAATCTCCAACCTTAAATTGTCTAGGGTGTACAGTCTTGTTGTACTTCTTTGACAATTCTTGTTGATACGTCACGATATGGACCAGTGCCCTTCCTCTCATTTCTTTAATAAGGTCTAGCTCTAAAGCAATGGCTTCTCCATTTAAATCTGACTCAAAATTCTTGCTTTGGATGGTTGGCATGCCTATTTCAAGTGGGATAATCACTTCCATGCCGTAAGCTAAGGCGAAAGGAGTTTTCCCAGTTGACCACCTGGGGGTTATTCAGTACGCTGAAAGCACATTGGGCAATTTCTCAACCCACTTCTCTTTGGCCTTCTCCAACCTTTTCTTCAATCCGTCAAGAATTGTCTTGTTAGAGGCTTCAGCTTGGCCATTTGATTTGTGGTAAGATGGCATGGAGTTATAAAATTCTATTTTTAACTCTTCAAAAAATCCTTTGAAGAGCTTGTCATTGAATTGCATGTCATTGTCTGAGATTAAGGCCTTAGGAACCCCGAACTAGGTTATCACATTTTGCCAGACGAACTTCTTCACATCTTTCTCTTTGATCAATGCCAAGGCTTCAACTTTTACCTACTTGGTGAAGTAGTCCATTCTCACAATAAAATATTTTTGGTTGCCCGGGGTGACAGGTAAGGGCCCCGCGATGCCTAATCCCCAAAGAGTAAATGGCCATGGGTTCGTTAAGAGTAGGAGTTCTCTGGTCGGTTGGTGAATTTGGTGCGCAAACTTTTGACATTTCTCACATTTTCAAACATATTTTTGCACGTCGGCCTGCATGCACGGCCACCAATACCCTTGTGAGATAGCGCGATAGGCAAGTGACCTTCCCCCAATGTGACTCCTGCATATGTGTAGACACCCCATTTTTTACCGACCTTAAGACTCAGACGTTGTCGTCTGTACACTCAATGATTGCACATGTTTGTGCTAGTTTTGAGTGCCCGAAGGTCTCGGCCGAGCGTTTTGTCTTTGAGCCTCAAAACCCTCTTGGCGTTTTGCCGACCACTTTTGGCATTTCCAGCCACTTTTTCTCCTTGCCAGCTAGTTGGAGTGGCCGGTCAGCTAGTTGAAGTGGCCGGTCAGCCACTTGAACTGGCTAACAGCCAATTTTCTTCTTTTTCTGATATTTTCAGATCTTTTGAACCAACTATTGGGCATTGAAGCTATCCTCCATGCACGTGTATGGAGGCATGGAAACAAGCTTTAAGCTTGTCAAGCAAGCTTTTGCTTGCATTGCCTATATAAGGGAAGGTCCCTCCCCCTTGTTAGAGGTTCACAAATTTTGGAAGCAAAATCTCTCTCTCTCTCTCTAGAATTCTCACTCTCTCTCTCTCTATATTGTGCTCTATAGTGCTTAGAAGTGTGTTTTCTTCACATTTTTGCTAAGAAACACCTAGTCAAACACCACTACCTTGGAGCTGAAGTCCTTGAAGGTTTGTTTGGAGTTCAAATGGCTGGTTTTTGGCTCAGAAGTTGTCCTCTTGCTGCTGTGCTTCAAGGGTGAGCATATTCCCTTCTTTAAGCTTATTTTTGTATACCATATTAGCCACCTTTGCATGTTGTTTTAGGCTTGGTTGTTAACTACAAAAAGCTCTATTTTTAAGTGTTAAAAATGTTAGTTTGAGTCCTTGTTGGGGTTAGCGGTGGTCTACTCTCTTTGGTTACTTATTTGCTAAGTTTTTGTACCACCTTTTAAGGCTATCCAAACTATCTCTTTTTGGCCTTTTAACCACTGAATTTCAGTGGTGGAAAGGTGGTTTTGAGATCCCAAATAGAAGGGGGTGGTCCCCTCTCCTCTTGTCTTGTTTGCATGTGTTGATGGCCCACCAAATGAGCATGTGTTTCTACTTCTTTGTGGCTTTGTTCAAGCATGTTTTTGTGACTTTTTAGACCTTCCATAACTTTGTTTTTGGCTTGTTTGATCATTGGTTGCTTGCTCTTAACACTTGTAGTGTAATCTTGCTCACTAACTTTGCATGCTTGCTACTTTAGCCCATCATTCTAGCTTATTTTGGCTATACTCCAGCATGCTTTTACTCATGTTTTAGCATGCTTCAACTCTTTTTTGAGTGGTTTAGGTCATATGAGGCTTGCTTTGTATGGCTATAGCATGATAGGCTTTAATAGCTTTGTGTTTTGAGTCCTCTAGTATGCTTTGCTTGAGTTGTTTGCATGATTTGGCATCATTTAATATGTGATTTCAGAGCATATCACTGTCATACTCTCATGTGTATCACTCTTTCAATGCTTTTGAGAAGTTAAGCCTCATGCCTTGTTTGTAAGCCAATACATGAGCATATCTTTCTCGCCATCTATGCTGCAAGTCTAGCATGTTTTTGCTACTGTTTCGACATGCCTTAGGTTTGTTTTGAATGGTCAAGGTCATTTGAGCATTGCCTAGTATGGTTGTAGTGTAAGGGGCCTTGACTAGCTTTGAGTTTTGAGGCCTTTAACATGTTATGCATGTGACGTTTACATGGTATGGCACCATTTAGCATGTAATTTCAGTGCATATAGTGTAGTCACACTCTCATATACTTCACTTCTTCATAGCTTTTGAGGGTTGTGCATTATGCCTTGCTTATAGGCCAACATGTGTGCATGTTCTTCTAGCATTTTGAGCCCCCATTTCAGCATGTTTAGACCATTATTTTGGCATGATTGAGCTATATCCAGAGTTGGTTTGGTCATTTGTGCTATGTATTGCATGCCTCTTGTGTATTGCACTTCACTAGCTTTGGTGTTTTTGGTCCTCAACATGCCATGTTTGCATTGCTTGCATGCTTTAAGGTCTTTAGTATGCCATTTCAGCACTAAACATCTACCACCTCCCTCATTTCTTCATTCTTCCATTTCATTTGAGGGTTGTTTGGCCTTGAGATTGTGTTTGAGCTTGGGATTGAGGCCTATGCTTAAATGGCTTTAACCCTCTTTCAAGAGTTCCTCCTAGTCAAAGGCATGGTCTCTCCTATGCCTTAAACCATTCTTTTGGTTGACCTCCTCTCCTTAGAGGACTTGCACATTGGACTTAGCCAATTAAAGAATGGATTGGTAATGTAAAATGTGTAAACAAGAATTAAGTCAACTAAAACATGCCAAGATAACATATGTGTGATGCATTGCATGTGTTTGGATCGGACGTTAATCCAAACACAAGAAATATGGGACGCTTCATACTTGAAGTGATGGAACGTGTCACGTTTCTTGGTCGCTAACACCCTTGATCAAGCATGATAGGGTAGAGGCTCTTTGTGTGTTGTTTGTGCATTCATAAACATGGTATAAGCTTGGTTCTTGGCCACCATGCATTGAAAATGCTTGGTTGGTGGCTTGAAAGCCTAGTGCCACGCTCCTTTGAGCTTGAGACATGATTGGGAGAGTAGCAGTGCCTACATTGTCTTGCAAATACATTGCTGTGCCTCTATTGTTCTTTGTTGCAGCAAAACCAGAAGCTTGGAGCAGCAACTAGCCGACCAGCCAATTTTACTAGCCGACCGGCCAGTTTTAGTGGTTGGCAGCCACTTTTTCTGGCTGGCAGCCCACCAGCAGATTCCTGTTTTAAGGTAAAGGCAGTCTGGGGGTTGGCATAATTTTCAGAGATCAAGGCAAGTGCAAATAGAGGCAATTGACAGCATGGTAATGGATTTCTGAGCGAACGCCAACCGAGCATGCATTTTCAACCTCTTAGAGCAGAGCTGAGGCAATATGATTTGTAATTTGCTTTACTTGTTAGTTAGCTTAATTTGATAATTTAATTAATTAGTTTGTTAATTAATTAAGTGTTGTAATAATTAATAAGTAGTTTATTAGTTATTCATTTTGTTGTGTAATAATTAATCTAATTAGCTTAATTAGATTGGTTAGTTAGCTTAGCTTAGATTAGCTTAGCTAAATTGATTCGGACCCTCCGTCGAGAGGGCAAATGTTGTAATAAGGGTGCGTGTGTGTGTGCATGTCTTCCAACTCCATTTCTTTCTCCCTTTTAATTACCGCTTTCGATGGTTAGTTTTAGAGCACATTTTGATTAGCATACCTTATGCTTTGCATGTTTGCATAATTCATTTGTCTTGTATGCACCAGGCTCGGCGCATCATTCAAACTGCATTGTATTTCAATACACTTACTTGAATACGTGTTTCAAAGCATGTTATCAAGTGTTGCATTCATATGCCATCTTAGATAGCCGAACCTATTTAGTTGCATTATTGCATGTGTTGCATTAGGCATCTTGCATAGTTAGGATCATGCATTGATTTCTAATTAGCTTCTGTTTTGGCTCGAAGTACACTATAAGTATTTATGCTTTAGCATCCTTGCATGAGTGTAAGTGACTGCCATGTTTAGCATGCTTGCCATGAGGTTATGTGCTTAAATGATTAACTGCATGAATGCCTGTGGATAAAGGCTTCATTACTTGAATTGGAACAATTCATCAAAATGTGAGTTTTAAGCCCACCTTGTTTGGTGGCAAATCCGCATTTCTAAGCCCACTTGAGGGTGGCAAATTCAAACCATTTTCAAAAACAAACATTGAATTGTTTTGTTCCAATTTAGGCGATCTAGTCTATACTTGTATGATGTGTGCATCACATAGTAAGTTAGCTAAATAATCAGAATAAGAACAAATGTGTTTTCAAAACAACATATCATGTTTAGTAGAGGCCGATCTTTGATCGGGCGAGCGGGGGTACTCATTTCAGGACCTTCCCCTCTCGTACCCAAGTTCCCGAGCTGAGGCAACTTTGGTGATAACGGACACGTGGCCTTTGGCACGAGTCAGGATTTCCTAAATTTCCCAAAAACAAAACATTTAGGTAGTGACTCTGGAATTTGGCAAAGCAGTCCATGTTTGGCACTTTTTGATTCAAAATTGATTTTTCAAAACCAATTACCGGATTTGGACTCTTTGGTGATTTATCAGTCTTACATTGCACTTTGTGACATTCGATTCAGAACCGTGATAGAAGTCCGAACTGTAGTAGTTATGAACCCAAATCTGTGCCCTCTCCGAAAGGGGGGCGCCCGGAGGAATTCGGGCGGTCTACAATATGCCTTCATGTATTTCAAACAAAAATGCTTCGACTTTGCTAGGATGGACGCATTTCAGGTATGGCCCTGTAAAAGACTTTTTATATAACCCCTCAGATGAAGAGAACCAAAACCACTCAGTCTTGACCCGGATCTTGTTTGCTTATTTATTGTCTATTGGCAAAATCCTATCCCTTAGAAAGATTATAAAGGGATCCATCCAAGAGGGCCCTAGCTTAGCGCAAAGTACTTCAGCTTCTTCAAGCTCTTTAATGCTGGGTCTTGATAGGAACTCCATTAGTAAGGGGTTGGGTTTGACTTGTCAGCCATCAAGGCTAGGCTGGCTAGCTTATCTACTCTACTATTCCCGTCACGACCAATTTGATTTACCCTTACTACCTGAAACTTCTTGATTTCTTCTCTTACTAGCATCTAGTATTTGGCCATTTTGTCGCGCTTTGCTTCATATTCTCCGAAAACTTGGTTGGCAATGAGTTTGGAATCGTTGTACACCATTAGCTCAGTTGCCTTCATTCTAATGGCGCTTTTTAACCAAGTTAGCAGCACTTCATACTCTACCTCGTTATTTGATGCTAAGAACCCAAGTGTGATTGCGTGCTCCACGGTCAGTCCTTCTGGGGAAATCAAAACAACACCTAGCCCACCATGCTTGTTTGAGGCTCTGTCAATGAAAAGTTTCCACATTTGTTTGAAAAACAATTTCCAGCATTCGAAAGGGTCTTGTGAATTCCTTAAGTCCAGAGTGCGAACAACTTCCTTGAGTGGCTTCGATGTTTGGACCCCCAATTCTTTGTCTAGTTGTCTAGTTGTTTCTTCAAGTTTATCATTGTTCTCTTGCCTCTCTGCTACTAGCATGGCTACCTCACCCCCTGGCAGTGCAGTATTGGATGCAACGATCTGCATGGCTGATTCCAAACCCGATAGTGCGCTAGTTGAATGAAAAAGTGGTGCCAAAGGTTCCTTAATTTGTAGAGCGTCAGTAGGTTGCGCAACTTCCACAATGCTTACCCCCCTTTGTACAACTGCCCTTGTAAGGTCAACTAGGAAAATCGGGTGAGTTCCAAGTGTGAATTTGGCAACAAAATCAGTCAATGCTTGAGCTTTTATCTAGGCTAGAATTTGATATCAAACTGCCCCAATTCGACTGCCCACTTCAAAATCTAACTAAAAAAACCAGCTCGCTCAAACAAGGCTTTTAATGAAAACTCAATTAACAGCACTATCGTGTGAGCATGAAAATAGTGGGCTAACTTTCTCGAAGCGATCATAAGGGCCAAAGCAAGCTTTTCTAGGGGTAAGTATCTAGAATTGACAGGGACCAATGTTTTGCTTACATAGAAGATTGGAAGATGTTTCATTCTCTCAACTTTGACGAACACTACACTGACGACATGTTGGGAGATGGCCAGATAAAGGAAGAGCTCTTCACCTAGCATTAGTGTCACAAGGAGTGGAGCAGAAGAAAAGTATGTTTTTAATTTTTCCAATGCTCAGTTGCACTCCTCATCCGAATAGAACTTCGATTTAAGGGCTTGAAAGAAAGGACAACAATGATCTGCCGACCAACTTATAAATCTATTGCATGCCACTGCCATTTTGGCAAGATGTTACACGTCCCTTGAGGAGTTTGGCCGCTCAAACTCTTGTATGGATTTGATCTGAGAGGGATCCACCTTTATTCCCCGATTGGTCACTAAAAAGCCCAAGAATTTACCAAACCCCATTCCAAATGCACATTTTGAAGCATTTAAACGCAACTTATGGCATTTGAGAATGTCAAACATTTTAGCTAGGTCATTCAAATGATCAGATTTAGATTTGCTCTTGATAAGCATATCATCGATGTAAGCCTCCATAGTTCAGCCGAGCAAAGTGGAGAACATTTTGGTGATCATTCTTTAGAAGGTGGCCCCCGCATTCTTTAACCCAAATGGGACCTTGTAACAGAATCATCTCCTCAGGGTCATGAAAGAAGTGACTTCCCGATAGGCCTCATACATGGCGATTTGGTGATAGCCGCAGTATGTGTCCAAGAAACTATCAATTAAGTCCACTAGTTGGTTGATTCTAGGCAGTAGGAAGCTATCTTTGGGGAAAGATTTGTGGACTGTCTTGTAATCAACACACACTGGCCACTTCTCATTCTTTTTGGGGACTACTACTGTGTTCGAGATCCAATGGGGGCAATACACCTCCTGGATCAGCCCCGCTTCAAGTAAGTTTTTTACCCCTTCAGCCACTATCTCGGCATGACGCATGAGCATGACAAACAGTTTGAACCCTCGATTTCTTTGATCTCGTCTCATGAGTGCAATGTGAAACATAGATGAGAGTCCAAATCCGGTAATTTTTATAGAAAATCCATTTTATTGCAAAACCTTTGCCGAAAATAGACTACATCACCAGATCTCAAAGTTGCCATCTAATATTTTTGAAAAATCAGGAAACTCGCGACTCATGCCAAGGCCATTGTTTCTCATAATCAGAGATGTCTCAGTTCGGAACCTTAGGTATACGGAGGAAGGTCATTAATTGAGCAACCCCACTCACCTGATCAAAAGATCGGTATATACTAAACCATGATACGAATTTCATTGACTTTATATGTTCATATTCTGATTATTAATAATGCTAAAATTTATTATATGAAGCAAACAAGCATAGATTGTGTCATTCATTTTGGAACAACTTGATTCCATGCATATTGATTGAGTTTTGAAAATATGTAACTCAAAAGAAATCGAGGTCACAAGCACGAAATCAATATTATTCCAAATTGAGTGACACAACCTCCATCCACCAGCAATCATAGAGATATATCAACCAAGCAAATAGCTGCATGGTAAGATGCTTGACATAATAAGAAAAAACACATACAAACGGGATGCTAAAGTATAAAAACTCACATATTTATTGATGTCCCTGGAACAAGTGCAAGACAAAGTTAGGAAATATGCATGATCTTATATACAAAAATTCTAATGCAATTCATACACAAAATGCAACTAGAGATTCAGTTACTAAAACATGGCATGTGAATCATCTCAAGAATATGAGGTAGCATACATAATCATATAAAACAAATTGATTAAATTCACAAATGCAAATGAGCCGAATCTTGATGCATGAAATATGGATGCAAAGCACAAGTATGATGGAAAATAAAACATGATGCTTATTTACAAATATGGCGAGTAAATGAAAGAGATAGAAAGAAGCGAGGGTGGGAAATTATTACATCACTGAATAATTACAAAACCAAATAAAAGACGAGGGAGAGAGAAGAGATTATTACAACACAAATAAAACCTCACAAATCTCTCAAATTATAAAAAAAAAAATTAGAAAGATACCTCAAAGATCGACCGCCAGAAATGATTCTGCTTGTTGCTGGAAGATTGCTCCATTTTGCTTAGGAAAACTTATTTTGTGGGAGCACTATTCATGCCCAGCAGTACTATTCACCGCAATAGCTACTATTCACCATCTTTGGTCATTATTCATCTTACTGGGGCATTTTTCATCTGTGGTTACTATTCATCGTCGGAGGTACTATTCATTGTCAGGGTTACTATTCACCATCGAAGATTACTATTTACCACTGCGAGGTCACATTTTTAACAAATTAGGCGGTTTTGACCGACAATTTAAAGTAGTAAATTATAACAGTTTATGTAGGCGGTATGGCACCAACCATTCAAAGCTGTAAATTATAACAATGTATTTAAAACAATAAATTACAACAATTTATATACAACAGTAAATTACAACAGATATGTGGATGGTGCAACCTTCCCTTTAAAACAGTAAAAAAAAAAAATAGTAAATTACAACGATATGTGAGTGGTGCAATCTTCCCTTTAAAGTGATAATAATAAATAAATAAATAAATAAAAAACAGTTATGAAAAGTAATAAAGGAAGTACTTAAACAAGTTATATCACATTTTAAATTAAATAAACGTTTGCGAAAATTCACCTTTTGGAGAAATGATAAATTTTCTGATTTGCAAACTTTCTTTCGATCACCCTCAAGGTTATGGTGTATGCTTTGGAATTTTCAATGAGTTGTTTCAAGTTTTAGCTTTAATGAAATTTTAGATGGTTGAAAAGGCTCTCTTGCTTTCAAAATAACTTAAGGTTTTTCAAAATCAATTTATCTCCCTCAAGATTTTTGAAACAAAAAGATTTCTCTCTAAATCTTTTTTCCAAACAACAAAAAGAGATATTTATAAAATTCACAAATCACCAAAACACATGGCTAGCCATGTGGTTTTTCCGAAAACACATGATTTGTCATGTGGTAGCTTAAAACCATGTGGCTTGCCATGTGGTATAAGAGCCGATTTTTCAAAACTGCTAAATTTTTTGGACAAGAAAAAATTTAGAAAAATATTTCTGAATAGTTCTAAAATAATTTGGCCAAAATGGGTGTAAGGTTGGAATTAAAGCTTAAACCCGACTTTTTTGTTGAGAAATTTGTAAAATAGCACATTCCAATTTTTATCATCGAGTGTTCGAAAGAAAGCGTCCAAGTCTTAGGACCGGTCAAAATGGGATGTCTACAGTTACCCCTTTTTGACAGAACTCGATAGTCATTTCATGATGTGAATGAATGTCAAAGCCTGAAGACGACCCTTTTGACAAAGCCATAAGAGTTAGGAAAACAAACAAAATGTAGATGCAATTGGTTGAACCCTAGAGTTGCCTACATATCCCTTTGCAAGGAATCAAACCAGCATAGTTTAAGGGTAGAATGCAAATGATATGCTCAAAATGTAATTGAAAGTTGGACTTACATGCTTCTATAGCTAGTTGATAGTTGGACTTACGCGCTTCCGCACAGCTGGTTAAAAGTTGGACTTCTGCATTTTGCGCAGCCAATTGAAAGTTGGACTTACGTGTTTCCACACAGCCGACTGAAAGTTGACTTATGTGTTTCCACACAGCCAGTTGAAAGTTGGACTTACACGTTTTCACGCAGTCGATTGAAAGTTGGACTTTCTTGTTTACACACAGCCGGTTGAAAGTTGGACTTACATGTTTCCACACAGCTAGTTGAAGGTTAGACTTACATGCTTTCATGCAGCCAATTGAAAGTTAGACTTATGTGTTTCCACACAGCTGATTGAAAATTGGACTTACATGTTTCAACACAGCCAGTTGAAAGTTGGACTTACACGCTTCCGCACAACCGATTGAAAGTTGGACTTACGTATTTCCACACAGCCGATTGAAAGTTAAACTTACATGCTTTCGCTCAACCGATTGAAAGTTAGACTTATATGTTTCCACACAACCGGTTAAAAGTTAGACTTACGTGTTTCCACACACCCGATTGAAAGTTGGACTTACGTGTTTCCACACAGCTGGTTGAAAGTTGGACTTACACGTTTCTACACAGCTGGTTAAAAGTTGGACTTACACACTTTTGCGCAACCGATTGAAAAATGGACTTACTATTTCCACACAACCAATTGAAAAATTGATGACGAGATGTAACAATGATAAAGCTGCAAAGATGGCATATGAAAGAAGAAAACAACACGATGCATGCTAACTTATGTGAGTACAGTAAAGAATATTATTCAAACATGGTTTCTACATGAGTGAAGCAAATATGTTTTCTACGTGAATGCAAGAAATGCAAACCCAAACATGCACCAAACATGTTGAAATCATGTGAGGAGGTACATACTCTAACCACATCGTAATCATGAGAGGAAGACATATTCCAAACATGCTGAAATCATCTAAGGAAGGACACACTCTAACCACGCTATAAACATGAGAAGAGGAACACACTCCAACCATGCTGAAATCATTAGAGGAGGAAGAACACATTCCAAACACACTAAAATCGTATGAGGAAGGACACACTCTAACCACACTGTAATCATGAGAAGAGAAACACACTCCAACCATGCTGAAAACATGAGAAGATGAAGAGACTCCAACCACGTTGAAATCGTGAGAGGAGGAACACATTCCAAACACATTGAAATCATGTGAAGAATGACACACTCGAACCACGGTATAATCGTGAGAAGAGGAACACACTCCAACCATGCTGAAATCATGAGAGGAGGAACAGACTCCAACCACCCTGGAATCGTGAGAGGAGGAACACATTCCAAACACGCTGAAATCGTGTGAGGAATGACACACTCTAACCATGCAGTAATCATGAGAAGAGGAACAAAATAGGGGCAAACTCCAACCACACTAAAATCGTGAGAGGAGGAAATGTGATGACCAAATGGTGACAAGCTTGAACACGTTTCACGTGCAAATGATGAATACAAAGAGAATGTGATACGACAAATAAACAAGAACGGTGCGATGATGAGATGGATACACGGGGAGCGGTGCGATTATGCGATAGATGCAAAGAGTATCCTGAGATTGCGTGATAGATGCACATGAACGATCTAATTATACAATCAATGCATATGAACGGTGTGATCGTAAGATCGACGCTCAAAGATAGTTTGATGGATGCACAAATTTATTTTTCATTTTCTTTTCTTCTTTTTGAAATTATGTTGTATTTTTCCTTTTTGCTTCTCTTTTTTTCCTCATTTCATTTTTTTATACACATTATATACATACATACATACATACATACATACGTATATGTTTATATACATATACTATATACATATCAAAATACATATACATACTTACGAACTATATAAAAAATAAGTATTATATACATTTACATATGCAGACTAAATATATACATATGCAGATACATAAATATACATATATACATGGACATATATGTATACAAACTATATACATTGTGGAGAAGTGATTTGGAAATACTCTTCTAATCCTGGAGGATGCTAGTGATCCTTTTCTAGTCACCTGAAAAGAAATAAACACTTCGGTTGGGGGTACCGGAATTAGCACTCTGACGGGCAAGTCAGTCTTTACACTCAAGTTTGCTTATATTCTCAATTAAGTACAAATAGTTCTCACATACCTTTCTCTGATGGGTGATCCCGTATTTATAGTATTTTCTTTAGGCCTTTGGGCTGGGCCCATCCTTGTTCCGTCACATGTACCTCTACTCGGCGTCTGTTCTATTGGCTGGGATACTAATTATTTTATTCGTCTCCTTGATTGGCTGGGGTATATACCGAATAGAGGTTATGTTTTGGACCGGACACGCTCATCCGTCCCTATAGATCTAACAATTTTCGGCTCCCACAATTGCCCCCCAAACACCCTACTAGCATCAGTTAGTCGGCGTGTTTGGCTTTTAGCCTGGGAAATCGAAAATTCAGCAGTTAACCCTCTTCCCAATGTGTGTCAGAATGCGCACACGCTTCTTAGTCATTGTAACGCTTTCCTGTCCCTTCGTACACTGCTTCCATTTAATATGATTTGAAATTGTCTCTTCGAGTGTATGTCCTGAATGTTCAAAAGATATCTTGCTCGCCCTCTAATGCAACTCTATCTCTTCGCGACTTCTACAACTCCTTGTTTCTCGCTTCTCCCTTTATCTCCTGTAAGTCTTCTTCTCCTTCATTTTTGATCCCGCTCCCTTATTTGCTTTTAACTTTCCGTAATCCTTGGGTTTGGCTTAAAAAGAATGGCAAAATATCTGAAAGAGCTCCTTTCGATGGATCGAATCTCCGGCTTTCGACGCCATTTCTCCATCCCTAATGATGTCCATCTGTCACTTTTGGCAGACAGCGTCACCGATATGCAGAGGGAAGATGAGAGCACAATCATCTTTCCTCTCCTATCAATTGCTAAGGGCGGAGTCCGCTTTCCTCTTCACCCGCTTTGAGGGCCGTTCTTAGATACTGGGGTCTAATCCCTTCCCAGCCCAACGTCAATTTCTTTCGCATCATAATTGGGATCGTAGAACTAAATCGTCGTCTTAGGACCAATTTAGGTATTCTTGCCATTCGGCACTGTTACGCCCTAGCCAAGTCCACTGGCCGGCTAGGGCGCTACTTTCTTAGAGCTAAGGATACTGATCATCACTTAGTGACTATGCTCGCCAGCTCTGGCAAGCATGTCGATGGTGTGATGGTCGTTGTCCGCGGCAACTAGGAGTTCAACGAAGGCGAAGATCGCCTAGACCCAGTGCTGAGGAAAAAAGGCGAACCAGGTGGCCGATTTGATCACTTTTCTTTTCATATTTGCATGTATATGTATTCGGCACTATGTTCATCTTATCGTTTTGTTTGTGCAGGTAGCGATTTGAAGAGAGTGTTGGTTTTAGACGACGACGTCATGTTCGCAGAAATCAAAACCGCACTACTGTTTGTCGGCCGTCCAAACCTTCAAAAACAAGGAAGGGCAGCCCACATTCTCTTGCGGTATGAGCCGACTTACACAACGTTCTCAGTGGCAGACAACATTCCGATCGCGCGAGGCAACAATCAACTTGCTACCCTCATCTTCCCCAGCCTCAAAAACTTAAGGCAGATCGGTTTAGAGTCATCTGATTCTGAACACGCGGAAGAACAGGTGGCTGAACCAATCGCCGAGGATTCTGATTGGTTAGCCACAAAAGTTGACGAAGTGATTAATTCGGCCTTTGAGGAAGCCGAATTGAACTCTTCTGACCCTCCGTCTACATCAGGCCGAGGGGACGCCTTCGAAGATATTTTCTCGAACTTGGAAGACCTTCCCGGCGATTACTCTGAAGATATGGCTGGGAAAAATCTTACGCAGATGGCACGGAAGAGGAACGCCGAACGCATGGCCGCCCAAAAAAAGGCCGAGGCCATCCGTTCCGGACTTATCCCGACTGAATCTGTTCAACCTACTGTTTTACAACATACTGTTGTAGAGGGATTGGCTCAGGTTGTCGTCGCCAAGACGAAAAAGGATGCCGAGCGCCTGGTTACAGAAGAGCGGACGATTTCGGAGGAACGAGGCGAAAAAAGAAGCGCTGAGGACAAGGACGGCTTCGAAGAGGGCCCTACTGATAAGCGGCCACGCTTAGAGGAGTCGGCTGTGGTTGCTCCTTTCATCATTGAACCAAAGATAAAAAACATGCCGATCTCCTCTGAAGCGTCGGCTTTGAAAGATCCAATTGTGGCATTGAGCTTGGCCACCGCGGTCTCCTTGCCGGCTAACAAGGCGACCTTTCATGTCGAGCCGGACTCAGCAACGGTAGTATTAGCTGCTCAGTCGGCCCTTCCGGTACGTGTTTATCCTTGGAATGTGACGATCTTTTGATTTGCATTCGATGTTTCTTCGAATGTAATGATCCTTTATTTTGCAGATAGTTGGAAGGATCGCCGAATTAGGCTGACGCCATCGTGACGCTGTTGAAAGGATTGGCCGTTTGCAATCGGAAGTCGATGGCCAAAGGAGCAGGGCGAAGTTTGAGGCAATGAGAGCCGCAATGGAAAGTGCACGGGCGGAGGCTGAGAAGGAAAGGGCCAGGACTGCTGATCAACTCAGGTTTGATGCCGAGAAGAGGGCAAACGCGAGCGAGGAATCGCTCAAGTTAGCCAAGGAGGCGCTTGCGAAACTGGAGGCCGAGTTGGAAGGGTTGAAACAAGCCAAGGAAAAAGCCGAATCTGAGGCTTCCGCGGTGTTCGAGGCTGGGAAGAGCACCGCCTTTAATGACTACGTAGAAAAAGTCTCCAAATTTGAGAATTGGGGATTCAGACACGGCTGGCTCAAAGCCCTTGCTGCCGCTGGAGTTACATTGGCCATGCCAATTCCATACGAGGAAGTGGATGTTGAGCCGCTTGAGTCTGATCCTGAGACTTGATTTGGGTGATATTCTAATTTTGTTAGGCTTTACTCAATTTCAATGTATATTTTTTGTTAGTTGACTTTCATCTTTTTTGGATTTTCATATGTAAAATGTTCGCTGCTAGCGCCCAATTTATGAATGAAAATTTTATATGCTCTCAAATTATTTCTCGCATTGTTTGCTATATGAGTATATAGTTAGGAGAATCAGCAATTACAACAAAATGTCAAGATTACGTGAGACGGCAGACTTAATAGCCGATTAAAATTAGGGATCTGATTTAATCATAAATCAAATGATTCATGGCTACTGTACAGATAAATCGATTCGTGGAACAACTAGGGCATTCAAGCCGTCTAGATTGATGAATCTGCCCTTGCCCCAGCTGGTTCATGAACGTATAATGCCGAATAACACGTTACTTATGAATCTTGTACTGAAGAGTCAATTCGTGGAACGGCTGGGGCACTCAAGCCGTCTAGATCGATGAATCTGCCCTTGCCCCAGCTGGTTCATGAACGTATAATGCCAAATAACACGTTACTTATGAATCTTGTACTGAAGAGTCGATTCGTGGAACGGTTGGGGCACTCAAGCCGTCTAGATTGATGAATCTGCCCTTGCCCCAGCTGGTTCATGAACGTAGAATGCCGAATAACACGTTATGAATCTTGTACTGAAAAATCGATTCGTGGAACGGCTGGGGCACTCAAGCAGTCTAGATTGATGAATCTGCCCTTGCCCCAGCTAGTGCATGATCGTAGAATGCCGAATATTAGTGGTTGATGGGGCGATTAGGGCATATGACTCAGTCGACGCCAGGTTGTTGACGCTTCAATATTAATGAGATTGCCTCGGAGGTGCTGCCCTCGTAGGGAATAAATGGGCGTGTACTTCGTGAACGAGGCGCTTAGTCAGCAACTCAGTCCAGCTCTTTGAGGAAGATTAAACAAGTGCAAATGTCAAATAAACTTTTCTTCAACAACAGAGGTGAAGCAAAGACGCTAGCTAAGCTGGGAGGTGCCATGAGTCAAAGTGGTGAACCTTCACGTACGGGCAGTAGGACTTCGAGGGATCGAGAGAGACACCAATCTCCTCATCGTCGAAGTAGGTCGCCCAGGAAGGACAAACAGCCACAGCGTAAGTCTCCTCAACCCCGTCCTGGAAGGGAATCCGATGTGACTCCTCGCCCATTGAGTTTCGCGGTCTTCGTGGGTAATAGACCAATGACAGAGGCGAATTCGATCATTCGAGATCCAAACGTGGTAGTCGAGTTTGCTGGACAGATTTTTCCACCTGAAGTTCAGCAATCGATGGTAGGTCGGCCGGACTTCGAGTGTTTCGTGAAGGCGTTCACGGGGCGGTGAGGGGACTGTACACGGCTTATGAGATCGACATGCGTCTCCGCGCCGCTCGCCGCAATATAGAACAGAGAGATGAACGCATTCAGAAGTTAGAAGCTCGCGCCAAGAAGGCCGAGCGTGAGCTAAGGAAAATCAAGTATGCCGAACCCCAATCAACCAGCCACCCTAACCCGGTTATCGAAGAGAGGGTTACTCAAAGGCTGATTAGCGATGTAATCGCCGATCGTAATACGGCTAGCATGTTCGCTATTGAGACTGCGAGAGTCGCGGCCTATGAAAAAGGCTTCCATGACAGCCGACTGGTCGGAATTCAGAAGACCAAAGAGAAACTCGCCGAAGAAGTTTGCCGATGTGAAAATCGTGGCTTTAAGCACGGTTGGATCAAGGCATCTCAAGCCGCAAAAGCTCTCTGAGTGTCGGGCATTGATTCGGCATTGCCACTCTACCAACGTAATCATTTTCCATTTTCCGCCTTTGAAGTCGAGAAGAGTGAGGATGAGGGTGATGCCATATAAAAATACTATGTAATTATGTAATTATTGCTTGATTGAATAAATTGTCCTATTTTAAATGTTTCATTGTAATTTTCATTTGGCACACACGTGTTTGCATGTGTTTCATTGTATAAACTTTGACCAGCCCGAGTCAACTAGGCATTTAATTCTGAACGATTATAAGCTGGCCTGTCATGAGCATTCTTCATTAAATATATATTTGGCATACGTGTCACGCACGGTCAATGCGCCGATGAGGCTCCTAATTCGGAGGCTTTTATCAGCCCAAAGGCGTCATGCGCCGATGAGGCTCCGAATTCAGAGGCTTAATCGGCCCAAAGGTGTCATGCACCAGGGGCTCCGAATCCCGAGACTCAGCCCATTTATAATTGCCGTTTAGATAATTAGGCCATTTTAACTCCAAAAAGCCAAAAATTAGTACATGGAGTGGCTGTGGCCAATATTGATCGGCGTCCGTCTTTTGGAGTTCAGTGTTAATGAAATCGCCTTGGGGTCACTGCAAGGATTAGAACTAAGTCGCCTCGGACTCTTCGCACCAGTAACTTCACTTACTGTGTTCAGACTCGATTTAAAACAATTTTGTTGCGTGGGGTTAGATAAGTGTGAACGTCAAATGGAGTTTTCTTTAACAGCAGAGGAGAAGCTCGAACTCTGGCTGAGCTTGATATTGCAATGAATCGCAACAGAGAACCCATCCGTGCGAGAGGTAGGGTGTTCAAAGAATGGGAAAAAACGTCAGCCTCCAAGTCGTCGTAGCAGATCACCCCGAAGGGAGAAACAGCAACAGGGAAGTTCTCCGCAACCCCGACCGAGAAATGAGGCCGACGTAGCGCTGCGACCGTTGAGTTTTACTGTTTTCGTGGGGAATTCCTTTCTTGTCATGGATCTTGGCCTTGACGTTGTCTATTGTGTCAAAGCTCTCCACCTCGAGGGTGATTGTCTCGCCAGTGTGAACATCGTGGATTCAAGAGCAGTCAGATCAAAGCATTTCAAGCCGCGAATGCTCTCCGAGTAACGGGCGTTGATTCGGCGCTGCCACTGTACCAACGCGACCACTTTTTCGCCTTCAAAGTTGAGAAGGGTGAGGGCGAAGGCGACACCGTATGAAAGTAGATATTGTAATGCTCGAACGCAGATTGCGTTTTTGTAATTACTGTTTAATCGAATAAAATGTTTTATTTTAAAAGTTTATCTCATTCTGAATTTTTATATGCTTAATTAAGCATCTTATTTCGCATGTTGGCACGTTTTGTTTTGTTCATGCGGTTGTGCCGGATCAACTTACATATCCCTGCTTTGATGCGTAAATGTTTCTTCATTCTGGAGGGCACTCCGAATTTGGAATATTACTCGACCCTTGAGCATGGCCTGGTGGGACACTTTGGTCAGATGAATTTGGAGGCTTTATCGGCCAAAGACATCATGTGCTGAGGGGGCTCCGAATCCGGAGTCTATTCAGTCAATCGTGATATCCATGAAAGGGCGCTTCGAATCCAGAGACTTTTTCGGCCCAAAGACGGCATGCGCCGATTGGGCTCCGAATTCGGAGTCTATTCGGCCAATCGTGACATCCATGAAGGGCGCTCCGAATCCGGAGGCTTTTGGGCCAATCGTGATATCCACGAAGGGCGCTCTGAATCCGAAGGCTTTTTCGGCCCAAAGGCATCATGCGCCGAGGGGGGCTCCAAATTCGGAGACTGGCCAATCGGGATATCCACGAAGGGCACTCCGAATCCGGAGGCTTTTTCGGCTGAAAGACGGCATGCGCCGATGGTGCTCCGAATTCGGAAGCTTTTTCGGCCCAAAGACGGCATGCGCCGATGGGGCTCCGAATCCGGAGACTTTTTGGCCAATCGTGATATCCACGAAGAGGCTTTTTCGGCCCAAAGACGGCATGCGCCGATGGGGCTCCGAATCCGGAGACTTTTTGGCCAATCGTGATATCCACGAAGGGCGCTACGAATCCGGAGGCTTTTTGGCCAATCGTGATATCCACGAAGGGCGCTCCGAATCCGGAGGCTTTTTCATCAGAGCACTTTTTAACTAGATTTCGCAGTGGGTGGGGCTACAACTTTTCAACAAGAACCCTTGCATTACAAAAGTGGAATGTGTACATGGCGAATCATTTAGAACTAGGATCATTCCCCACAAGTCGGGTTTAATGACAGAATTTTTGCAAGTGCGTCGAGTTCTAGGGCCGTGGTAGACTCCTCCCTGACATATTTCTGAGCTGATATGGAATCTATCCGATAATGGCCGTCTTAGTTAGGACCCAATTTTCCATCAACTGGCTTCTTGTCATCCGAAAGTACCTTCAGGATCGACTTTCCTGGTGTGTAGCGGCACAGCTGAACGCGTTGATTATTCGACTTGGCAAGTTGCTACTAGTATCGCCTAGGGCTTTCGTGGCTAGTCGCTAGAGAGCCATCTGATATCGTCGAGGCTATTTCGATTCGGCACTTCCAGAAAGGAGATAACATGGTTGTGCGGATTGCTGGGAACCACGAATTTGCTCAATGCCGTGTTCGGTCAGGAAGCGTAGCAGCTGATAATAGGTGCTTGGCACGGCCTGAATAGTATGCAACCAAGTTCGCCCCATGATGAGATTATACGGCGAAGGGAGCTTGACGACCAAGAATTCCATATCCACTGTTTTGGAGCCCACTCGAACGGGTAGTGTGATTTTCCCGAATTGGTACCCTGGATTTGCGATAGGGCCGAATAATGGATAAGGAGCCGGAGACAGATCTGATTCGTTGAAGCCGAGTTTGATAAGGGTCTCGAAATACATAACCTTCGAAGTGCTCCCCTGGTCTATGAGGACGCGTTCAACGGTAAATCGATTTACGTGTAGTTCAATGACCAATGGATCAATGTGGAGAAGTGTTATGCCGATAAGATCGGAATCGTCGAAGATAATACTCGGAGCTTCGTGGGGCCGTTTCGTTGGTGTGCGTTGCTTCTAGGGGGCTGACTGAATTGCGTGTACAGTAAGAGGCGTTGGAAGGCTGTATATCATATGAATGACGTCGAGCAGAGGTGAATCCTGCCGAAGGGCAACTATTTTGATTGCGCTCTTTCAGACATGTTGTTGGAGCCGACCATCTTGCACCAATTTCTCAAGGTGGTCTTTCAAAGCATAGCAATTGTCCGTATCATGACCGTGATCTTTGTGATATTCACACCGCCTGTCCCGCCTTCTCGTGTCAGGAGGTCCCACCATTTTGGACGGCCATTTGAAGAATGGAAGATGTTAGATTTTGGACATAACCGAGCTAATTGGCTCTAACAGCTCCATATATTTCTTGTCGGCGCGCTTTGTGCGCCTACTATCAACTTGCAGTTGCTCATTTGCTCGATGTGAGCATTGATCGCTTGATCGACGAGAATCCCGTCTCTTGTCTCGTTTAGCCCGCTGTCGTGGTTTAGGGCTCTGAGGTGGCACGAAACTTATTGGCTGAGCAATTTCAGGAGGGGCCGTTTTGTTGGCCATGTGTCCGGCTTTAACCCGCAAGGCGTCATCTTCCACTTTGCAGTATTCCTCTACTTTCTTCATCAACCCCCAGACTGTTTTGGGGGGTCTTCTAGTCAAGGAACTGCGGAGGGCACTATCTGGATGTAATCCCATTTTGAAAGCGGTGATGGCCATGGAGTCGTTGCAAGCGTCATCGACAAGATTAAAGCATTCCCAATATCGCGCCCAATATGCTCTTAGTGTTTCTTCTGGCAGGATTTGCATTGCCCAGAGAGAGTCGGCTTGTTTCGACTGGACCTCGTTGGTGATGAATCTGGCCCTGAAGGATTTCTATAATTGGTGAAAGGTTTTGATCGAAGCCGGCTCCAGTTTATAATACCACCTGACAGCCAATGGTCCCAAACTACTGGGAAATATTCGGCACATGAGGGCCTCGTTGTCTGCATGCAATGTCATGGCTTGCTTGTATTGGCGGATGTGGTTGGTGGGATCTGATTTGTGATCATACAAGGTGAATGACGGTGCTTTGAATTTCTTGGGTAGCACTGCCTTTGCAATTCGTCGTATGAAGGGTTCGTGTTGATCTTTGTCTGAACTGTTCCTGCTTCGCTTGTGCCTTATACGAGGACTTTCTTCAAAAGAACTGGTAGTTTCAGGTCGCCCCTTTTTCCTGAGCCCCAGGGATAACGAGTCGAAGTCGCTATCAGTGTTATCTTGTCGGGCTCGAGGTCGTCGACCACCTACCCTCACAGGTCGTTCCGGGCCTTGGTGTGCAGCTTGTTTGGATTTCGCCACCTCCAAGGCCAAATCTTGATGGAGACGTTCGTTCTCTGCGATCATGTTCTCCAACCTTTGTTCGTTTTTCTTTGCTTGTTCCATGATCGCTTGCATTGTTTCGTGCCCTGGAGTCGAGGGTGAGGCGAAGTTCAGAGCACGTCTCACGGGGATGGTCTCCGGTCCAAGCATGTTTGATGGAGTGAGGTCGTCTCTCTACGTGGTTTCATCAGTGACTATCAGAGGGTCTTCCGTTACGCCCACCATGGATGTGTTTAAGTATTCCCACAGACGGCGCCAATTGTGGAGAAGTGGTTTGGAAATACTCTTCTGATCCTGGGGGACACTAGTGATCCTCTTCTAGTCACCTGAAAAGAAATAAACACTTCGGTCGGGGGTACCGGAATTAGCACTCCGACGGGCAAGTCAGTCTTTAGACTCAAGTTTGCTTATATTCTCAATTAAGTACAATAGTTCTCACATACCTTTCTCTGATGGGTGATCCCGTATTTATAGTATTTTCTTTGGGCCTTTGGGCTGGGCCCATCCTTGTTCCGTCACATGTACCTCTACTCGGCGTCTGTTCTATTGGCTGGGATACTGATTATTTTATTCGGCTCCTTGATTGGCTGGGGTATATGCCGAATAGAGGTTACGTTTCGGAGCAGACACGCTCATCCGTCCCTATGGATCTAACAATTTTCGGCTCCCACATACATATATACATATACATATTATATACATATCTCTTTCCTTCCCTATTCTTGTCTCTCTCTCTCTCTCTCTCTCTCTCTTTCGTCTTCTTCAAGCGCCGTGTCTAGCGTACGATTTCAATAATCGCGACGCCTAACAGCCAACAATCGGACCGACACTGATTTCTAAATGATTGCCTCGACCTTCCACCATTGTCTTCTTCTTCTTTTTCATCTTCTTAGACTGAGGCCTACGAGAGAGATAGAGCAGAAGGCTATAAAACAGATCTCTCTTTGCCATTACTCTACAAACTCCTTCTTTGGCATTACTCTTCTTTACATGGCTCCTTCCCACCACCCTTTTTCTCTTTTCCTTGACCTCAATGATACATCAGTTGAGATAACAAACACTAGCTCTTCTGAACCTCAATAGAGTGCCCTTGCCCTCATTTTCGATTTCCATGTGATGTTAGTTGAGCAACTGATGGTAGCGTAGTCTGATGTCAATACCAACTCTTATATACCGAAATCATATGTGGAGACAATGACCGCAGTATCCAATTTGTCATGCCATTTGCAAAGTAGAACAAATGATGTGCAACGGTTGACAGCACAACTCTCTATTTCAACGTATGTATCAAGACGCGCGGTGGGAGATTAGTCATTTGAAAAGGCGGAACAAGAAGTTGAAGTGCTAGGCAACAAACATGGAAAGATTCATGGTGCCTTGGTGTTCCTTATTCGATGGCTGGCGGGGATGATTTCCTTCAAAAATCTTGCAAATTCCAAGGCAGGGCCTTCAAAGTGTTCCCCAAAATGAACATCTTGAGGCGGGCAATTGGCATTAAAGTTGAGCGATAAAGCTATCTGTAAGTGAAGTCGGCCTTTGACACTTGCCGCCAGGCTGCTACTGAAATCTGAGAAAATTCTCCCCTTTTTTTTTTTTGGCTTAGGAGTTGGGCACCTATAAGTTCAACTCTTTTTTGTACAACTTTGATCGGGGTTGATCCCTGAAGTTAATAAAAAGAGTTTGTTTCGCAAATCCAAATGGCACAACACCTGACCATGAAAAACATTTTGTTTCGAAATTGAAATTCTGAATGGTTACATTTAAATGAGTTCTGAACTGGATGTCGAGCCTATAACTAACCAAAACACAAAAGACAACTCAATGAAACAAAAACAAAGCAAAAAAGACCTACACACACGTATTGACACTTGTCAGAATGGAAATGACTCAAAACTTCATCACGGGCGCAGTTATAAACATTGAGGGCACAACCAAGTAAAACAATCACGAGCGCAGTTTAGAATATCATAGGCGTGACGTTGTAAAACAAAACTTAAAACAAAAACCACCGCCCAGACGACCGGCCGACTGAAGGACTCTGTTACACTACAGGAGATAATTATTATATACCTTCGGGTAAGTGATTGACAATGTAAATGAAGACTTTCGAGAGTGTAGGGGAAAGACATAAAACCTAACTCGATTGTGCCTCTAGTTCATCACTTTCACTTTTTCTCTTGGATTTTTTTTTTTTTTTTTTGTTTTGTAAAAAGGTTTTGATCAATGTGAGAGTTAGATTGGCATGTTTGTTCCACTCTCTATTTTGAAATCATGTAAGCCAAGCTGTGAATACTTAAAATTTTTCTTTTTTGGGTCCAATGAATGGTCTGGGTTTTGCAAAAATAGAATAATTTTCAAGAAAATCAATCACCCTCATTAAAAATCATCAAAACATGTTTTCGCAAATGGTCACTACCCAACCAACATGAAATCAATCCTTGAGATGTACAATATCAAATCAGATAACTCAAGTATGATACACAGTATTACCACTTGATCTGTCTTGCAGCTGAATCTATCATGAAGAAAAGATAGAATAATTGAACCGAATGAAGATAACCTCCTTGAACATGGATAGGATAGCTGAGTTGAATAAAGATAAACTAATCAAACATGGATGAGACAAGCAAGTTGAAAATGGTTGGGCCCGAACTTAGGATGAAGTTGCCTATGTATCTCAAAGATAGGAATCATGCCTTACATAGTTCACGGGGTTCAGGTTCACTCGGGTATAACACTTTCTTTTTGTGCTCTAACTTTTGCCAAAGCAGCCCTTTTAGGTTTTCAACCTTGCGATCTTTTTTTCATTTTCTTTTTCTATTTTTTCATTTTTCATTTTCATTTTCATTTTCATTTTTTTTTTCCTGCTCTAACTTTTACCTGGGTCACCATTCCGGGATTTCGGCCTAGCTATCCTCTCAAGGATAGTACTTTGTTTTAGCTTGTCCATGTTGATTGGTTGTGAGATCTCTAGGCCATCTAAATCCATGGGAATGACTGCTACTCTTGACCAAATAAACATGATGATGTAGAGATCCAGCTAATTGGGTCTAAATTTGCCCCTAGGGTCATGGATAGGAGTTCGATTATCCTTCAGCACTAAATCTTCTTCTCTTAGATTCTAGAATTTTACTTTTTTGTTCTATGCCTGGGCAATTCTGCATTGACACCTTATTCTTAGCATTTGCCCCTTGTGGGCATAGGTTAATTTCAGAATGTTGTGATACCAAGGAATTTCATCTCCAATCTCTTATGCTGCGACTATCATCTGCTCTTTGAAGATCGGATGCATTTTGATCCTGATCGGTATATCCACCTTTGAAGCTAAGGTTGTCAAAGAGTTGGCAAACTAGTTATTTGTTCTGACCAGGTGGGCAACTAAGTTTAAGTTCCCAATCACATCCAACCTCATTACCCCTAGTTCTAAGGTTGCTTTTAATCCAGCTATCGCATACTCTTGTTGATTATTTGTATTCTGAAAGCTAAAGGGGTTGGTCCTCAAGGTCAAGAGAGATTGTATGCTATACAATTTCAGGACCAATTCCAAGCATGTCTTCGTAGGACCACGCAAAAACATTTTTTGAAATCTTTTAATAAAGTGACTAATCGCGTGTGCTCTTCTGAAGACAATGTAGAACCAATCTGGGCCAAGTGAGGATCCTTCTCGGTACCCACATTTATTGAAATAATCTCATTCATTAAGGGCTTAGCATACCTTTTTTCCTCTCATTCGATCAAAATTTTCAAGGCCCGAGGAATTTCTTCATTATCGTTCTCGTCAAAATTTAAAAAGAAAAAAAGTTTTGAAGATTTTGGTTAATGCAATGAACTAAAGGCACAGAGAAGTAAGTAGAATCTACGACATTTTTATTCAGAACTTCTGGCTCAATGGTTAAAACAGACTCAAAAGGAAGTGAAAAGAAAGAGACAGATAGGACAGTGATGTCTAGATTATCATCTCCAAAATCACTAGACTCTAACTCACAAGACTAACTCAATCCTGATTCCAGCCCAACAGATTTGGTGGAATCGGACTTAGACTCAACACTCAATTCAGAAAGTAAAATGAAACCATTCTTAAGCTAGTTACAGTACGTGCCATCCACCACATCTGGAACCAAATTTGTGCAATTAGCAGGTGGTCTATCTGCAATCAAAGAAATAGTCACATTATCCCCCAAGTTCATTAATCCAGCGCCGATAGCCTTTGTGAGACCTGGTGGGGTGATGACCTTGTTGTCAATTAAGACTTGAATTTTATGGCTAAGGCAAAAACAACGGTTAGTTTCATGGCCATATTGCTGATAAAAGGCACAACACTTAGCAAAATCATGTTTAGCCGGAAGTCGATCAGGGAGAGGTTGAGGGTCAAGGTGTTTAAGATTGCCATTTTCTATGAGGATTTGAAGAGTTCTAGACGAAAGCATGTGGAGGGGATTAAAGGTGAGGTTACCAGTCTTGGAAGTATTGATAGAGGGGTTGTGGGTGTTGATTGGGTTAAGAGAACTCTTACAGGTTTAGGATTGGAGCTAGGAGAGGTCTTTCTGGTAAGGCATCCCTTTTCATGGCTTAACCTCTAATTCCAAGTGCCCTCAACTCGGCTTCTCACACCGAATGCATTTGTGGTAACTCCCACCCTGGCATTGGGATGTTGACCGGCAAAAGTTTCATCCACAATTCTTTCAACAACTGCAAGGACTTGCCATTTGTTTGGGCCTTTGAACTTTAAAGTCTGAATAACCCATCAGAGACGTGCACAAGGATCGATACTTGCATTGATCTCAGTCTTGCTAATTGCTTCATCTTTGTCAAAGGATTAGGAGTCTATATCTGGGCAGGGCCCATTTGTTGTTGACATGATATTACCCAGGATTGAGATAGCTTCGGGTTAGCCCATTCCAATTTTAGCTCGCCCCAAGATTAGAGAGCATTTTGATGTGAAATTTCTAGCATGTGATGTGGTCGATGATGGAGCCAAGATCCCAAAGGTCAAATCTGCCACAATTCTCTGAAGATCTTCAATCATGCTCATATCTCAAAAGTAATGGGTTCGGCCATTAGTGCCCTTAGTGTATCTGAACCGGATTGGTCTCGATGGATTGATTGGGTTGGGCTCTCTTGAATTGGGTCGTTCTAGAGTTCATCTTTTGGGGTTTGAGAGAATTAAGGTTCAGGTGCATCCATCATGCACAAGTCAGTGCCCTCTAGGACGAACACCTCAAGCTTGGGTAAATGGATTGAAGTGATGTATATATTAGGGTTGTAGGTGGATGGCAGTGTATGGATTAGGTTGAGATTAGGAGGTGGTGGTGCATGGTCATGAATTGACGATGGGTTAGTAGTGGCATGGGGTCTTTTTGGTGGAGCTATGATCTCATTGTCAATAAGATCTTGAATCTTATAACGGAGGCGGATGCAACGGTTTGTGTCATCACCATGTTATTGATGGTAGGCACAGTATTTAGTAGGGTCATGTCTAGGTGGAAGAGGAATTGGGAGGGGTCAGGAGTCTAGGAGCTCTAAGTGTCCTTTTTCTAGCAGAAGTTTCAAGGCCTAAGATAAATCCATGTAAAGAGGATGGAAACTTCAGCCTTGGGGTCAAGTTGAAGTGGTTAGTTTTAGGCTATTATCAACAAAAGGGTTTTTGGTGGAAGTGGTGACAGTGTTTACTTCTGAGAGTTTCACAGCTGTGCTGCTACTGGTAGTAGCGTTGGAACTGCGAACAACATTTTTTCTTGTAGGCTCATTACCTTCCATAATGATCCCCTGTCTAATGGCATCCTCAATTTGAGCCTCAATTTTATGGAGGTCCTTGAAGTTGAAGAGTGAGAGAAGTATCATTTTCTACAATAGCCTTCCATGTAGATTTCTAACAACAATACGGACTTGATCTTTCTCTGGAGGCCTATTTGCCATCATAGCTGTCTTTGCCCTTCATCTAGTGCTAAATGTCACAAAGCTCTTGTTGGGCTCTTGACGAGTTGCCTCCAACTCCCAGGTGGTTACCTCTATCTAAGTGTTATAGGAATATTGGGTGAGGAAAGCCTCAGCTAATTCCTCTTAAACTTATTTTATTAAGTCCTCCAGCTTAGCATACCAGATAGCAGGCACTCTTAACAGAGTTCGCCTGAATAGAGATAGCTTTTGAGGACGGGTCAAACCCATAGGCTTCAAGACATCAGAAAACAAGTGAATATGCACTATAAGATCACCAGATCCATCTAATCTATCTATATGTAGCATTTTGAATCGTTCGGGTAATCTTACGGCTATTTCTGTATATCTATCTTTGATTTTTGGAACAACATTAAACCCTTGTGACTTTTTAAACATTTTTTCTAGTTTGGTTACATTCAGCATAGCCAGGTCAAATTCAGGGATGTCAAGGGTAGAAGGTCCTCCTACTAGCTATGCAAGGACACTAAGATCATCTTTTTGCAAGTTGAGTTCAGGAAGTTCCTCACCTGGTAGAGGTGGATTTGGAACTGGATGAGTCACCAGAGGTGGTTAAGTAGTAGACACCCCATATTGGCGTTGTAGTCCGGCGAGAGCATCACCGTGGGTGGTAAGCACATTGGCAATGTCATCCATGCTTCATTGAAGGGACAAAAACATGTCTACTATATTTTTTGGAACTTGAGCTATCACTGATTTTGGTGAATTAAGTGAAGATGATCTAGCTGGTGAAGAAAGGGTACTCTAGACTATTGATGAGGCTTTCAATTTTCTTCTTTGTGTAACCAGTGGTAAAGAAACCAACACCGGCTACCCCTAAACCAGATCTGCAATCTTACAGAGTCTACTAGTGCAAGTCCACAGAACTTGAGGGATATTGAACCATTCTGAAGCTATAGTGCTACGACTTCCTAGCCGAAACAAAAATGGGACCCCTAATCAAAATTTCAGTAGCATTCCGGCTCAACTGATTACTGATAAATCATGTTGAAAAACTAAACTCAACCCACAAATTGAAATGCCTGAACCACTCATCTGAATTTGAGAATCCCTGTATAGATCCCATATATTGCACATAGCAAGAAAGAGAACAAACACCCCTATGGGGGGTAGGGTTACCCTGTCCTAAATTTGAAATAATCTAGGGTTTCAATATTCAAACAAGCAGCATCATACATCCTAGAAATGTGAGAGCATCCTATCCTAAGTTGGGAAGGTGTTATAACTCACTATATGTACATGGTCAGCTCTATTCTAGGGTTGAAGTCAAGGTGACGTCAGTAAAGTGTCCTTTAATTAATAACCAAGTAAGATCCCCAGAAGTTGGAAGAGTCAATATAGCCTCTCTTCTAAGTCCGATAACCTTAGATAATGGAGCTACCTTTTTGACAGATCTTAAAAGGTATCAACACAAGGCCTCAAAAGTAACATGGAGATAGGTATACTGTCACAAAAAGATTGCTTGTGTTCCCACCAGGACTTAGGCAACACAGGGACTTTAAGTGCACCAATGCATAAAATGCAATGAACATATAATTGAAAATAAAATTCATATCATGGAGTTCAAGTCAAGGTTTCTTAATATCCCCAATGGAGTTGCCAAAAACTGTCGCATCACCAGGGGGTACCCGAGCGTGTTAAACAGTCCGGACCCTCGATTTCTTTGATCTAGTATCACGAGTGCAATGTGAAACATATATGAGAGTCCAAATCCAACAATTTTTATAGAAAATCCATCAAACCTTTACCGAAAATGGACTACATCACCAGATGTCAGAGTCGCCACCTAATACTTTGGGAAAATTAGGAAACCCATGACTCGTGCCAAGGCCACTGTTCGTCGTAACCAAAGATGTCTCGGTTCAGAACCTTAGGTATGAGGGGGGGAGGTCATTAATTGAGCACCACTGCTCACCCGATCAAAAAATCGGCTTTTACAAAATCATGATATGAATTTTATTGACTGTATATGTTCATATTCTGATTATTAATAATGCTAAAATTTACTATGTGAAACAAACACATATAGATTGTGTCATTCATTTTGGAACAACTTGATACCATGCATTTTGATTGAGTTTTGAAGATGTGCAACTCAAAAGAAGTCAAGCTCAGAAAGCATGAAATCACTATTATTCCAAATTGAGCGATACAGCCTCCATCCACCTATATCAACTAAGCAAATAGCTGTATGGTAAGATGCTTGACATAATAAGAAAAACACACACAAATGGGATGCTAAAGTATAAAAAATCACATATTTACTGACGTCCTGCGAACAGCTGCAAAACAAAGTTAGGAAATATGCATGATCATATATACAAAAATCCTAATGCAATACATATGCAAAATGAGACTAGAGATTTGGC
Source organism: Camellia granthamiana (assembly GCA_036172215.1). Lineage (NCBI taxonomy): Eukaryota > Viridiplantae > Streptophyta > Magnoliopsida > Ericales > Theaceae > Camellia > Camellia granthamiana. The sequence continues at coordinate 84,065,609 of CM069913.1, read as the reverse complement.
TACTAAAACATGGCATGTGAATCATCTCAAGAACATGAGGTAGTGCACATAATCACATAAAAAAATTGATTAAATTCACAGATGCAAATGAGCCGAATCTTGACGCATGAAATATGGATGCAAAGCACGGGTATGATGAAAAATAAAACATGATGCTTATTTACAGATATGGCGAGTAAATGAAAGGGATAGAAAGAAGCGAGGGTGGGGAATTATTACATTACTAATTAATTACAAAACCAAATTGTGACGCCCCAAAAATTGGGAACATCAGAGAATATATTAAAAAGTGAATATAGGGTTTATCTATGGTTACAATAGTAGGAAAAGTCACTAATGAGTCCTTTGGCTAATAACCAAGCAATATCCCAAGAAGGTTGGAGGAGTCAATATAGCCTCCCTTCTAAGTCCAACCACCTTAGATAAGCTACATTTTTGACAAATCTTGACAAGGTATTAAAACAAGGCCTACATGAGTTGACAGAGTATAAGGATAAGTTACAAATGATATATATAATAAGTACAAATCATGTCTTAAATACAACAAGTGATTAATCACTTACAATCTCAAAATGTGTTTACAAAACTAGTTCCTAACTCCCATAGGGTAGCCATACGTTTTCAAATACTTCAGCTTTGCCTTTGACCGGTCTTATATTCCTCAATGCCTGCCATGAAACTCCATGAGCTTTGAATGCCTAGTAAAAGCACACATACCCCGTCCCTTTTTTCCAATCCAATACACCATCACATTTATAACAAGCAAGTAATGAAGCATGATAATCATTCAATAATAAAGGATTGCAAGGTTAGATGTTAGTAATCTAGAAATTCCCCAAAGGGATTTCATCCTTCCAACCACAAGAATTGGACATCGGACTATTCGAAACTCCCCCTTTTTGCTACTTTGCAGACCTTACCATGGATGCCTACAACGGTTACATACCGTGCAGCGCCATCGGTGGACCTCAAAAGGGACGGCAAAAAGAAAAAGGTTTTATCATCCCAAATCCAATCTTATCCTTCCAAAAAAGTTTTATCCTCCTGAATGTCCCATCTGGACCCAACCTTATCTTACCAAATCAAATCATCTCAAGAGTCCGAATACATCCGTTCCATTTTAGGGTTTACACGATAACCGCTTGCGCAAGACTTAACCTTTAATCATGGAGCACATCCCATCAATCCAAACATAACGCATTATCATTTCTTCATTATTCAAGTGATCAAAAACCCAATACCACCTCAATTAAGGTTAGATGTCTTAAATCAAAGTTAGAACAACTTAACAAGATAGTAATATTCGCATAAACATGAGCATCATCAAATGAAGAAGATAAGGAACATAACCATAACACATGAAATATCATATGAAGACATGATCATTTACTAATAAGCATATTCATGAAGATAAGAGCATGAAACACCAATGCGAAACTAAATTTCCAGATTCAGTACCATCTAAAGATTAGAATCAAAAGGACCATTTCAGATTTTTCCCAGGCCTAGCCTTCCTATGGTTCATAGATAATTTCATATAGTTTTGATAACATTTTTCAGAAATGAAATAGCTTTTCTCTATTTTTAGTAATTTAAGAAACACTCCAGCGCTGTCCAGATTCGTTGACCGTTACGAAAATAGGATTTTCTTTCAAACCGCTCACTCTTTTTCAATGAAACCAATTTTTCTTGAAAGATAACTCTTTAAGGAAGTTTTTGATATAAAACTAAGGTCCATAAGATTTTTCTAGAATTTTTGAAAGCTGGCTGAAAAATAGATTTTTCATGCACAATACTCAAAATAAGAAGATTAGTGGGAAAAAAGGCCAACTAAGGGAAATTTTTTACTTCTTTTGTGATGAAAACATACTAAATAATGTATTAATAACGCAGACATTTTGAGTGATGGTATGCCTTTGGAAATAATGTGAGATATGGGGGAAAAAAATATAGTTTTGCATCTATTAAGAGAAAATATGAATAAAAGAATGATTAAAGCCCAATTCATCCACTTTGAACACATGAATACCATTAAAGCACATATGAAAATGTGGTTTTAAATCTCTAATAACATGTATTTGAAAAAGGAAATAGAAGGAGAGATGGTGATGTGGCTTACTTGTTGCCTAGTTGAAGAGTTTTCACAAGGGTTCTTCTCTTTTCTCTCCTCTACCACCAAACCTCTCTCCCTCCCTCTCTTTCTCTTCCTCTCCTCTCTTTCTCGACCAAAATGTAAGTGTGTGAGTGTGTTTTGTGCTCAAAAGTGTAGAGAGGATTGGTGTATTTATGGAAAAAAAGAATGGTGAAAGGTCCAAAATATCCTTAGTTCCAATTCAATTGAATAGGCTTGGATTTAGTTAGGATGGAATAGAATGTATGATGATTAGAGCCTTGATTACACCTTTAAACATGATCTAGTTAGGTTTAGGTTTAATCAAAGTTGGATTGGTTACAAGTACAATATATATATATATCAATATTGTACCCTAGGTCAAATTTTCTTCCCTAAATCAAGGAAATTTGTCTCAAAAGTACATATATATATAAATATATATACAAGAGGGTGGCCGACCCATGTGCAAGGAATTTTGGGGGATTTGTTTTGATTTTTTGTGCACAAATGGTATTTAATTGGAAGATATTTGTGTACAAAAAGAATTGAATATGATTAAAGGTACATACATGTATATAATGGTACTAGTTTGGGGTCAAAATGTTATTCAAGAAAAATATGAGGGCCAAAATCTTAATTTATGAAGTTGAACATTTAATTAAGTGTAGTGTTTAATTTAACTATGACTTGAAAATTCAATTCGGTTAAAGTTTCTTTATTTCGAATTAAACGGTGAATCATACTAAGAATTGGAAACCTAGGGGTTTCTTGTATGGAAATATACTTAGAAAATTAATTTAATTATTATTAGGGTTTTGGAAATGATCCCTGAGCTTCGGGTTCAATCAAGGTTTTCGAGTTTTCGGTTGGCACGCATGTTTGACTCTATAACTAAAATTGAAGACAAATAAGGATTTGAGGGTCTTATTGAAATAATTCAAAAGTCAAGGACTTAATAGGTTTTAAAAAGGTTAGGGGCCTCACAACCTACCCCCCTTAAATAAATTTCGTACTCAAAATTTCAAACATTCTTCATGTCTTGAAATGTTGTAGGTAATTGGTCCGCATTGCATCCTTGCACTCCTGAGTAGATTCTACAAATGTATATTAATCAGCCAGATCATCGTCATCTCTTAAATTCTTCTCCTTTTTGTCCAAAGCCACCAGTTTGTGCCTTCAACTTTCTGTTGTCCTAGTTATTGTCGCGACTCTTATCTCGATTATTGCGATTGGCACCGCGGTTGTTAAGGCGGCTATCTTCTTGTCCGACCCTGTGGACCTTTCCTGCAACTCTTTTGTCCACCGCTACTTGACTTGTCTTCTTAATAGCTGTGGCTGCGTCATCCTCAACTAGGTTGTGTTTGTTGATCCTTTGCATCAACATCTCCATTGTCGTGGGCTGGTTCATTGTGAGCGAGTCCCTTAGCCTATGTCTGATTGGAAGATCGTGCTTATACTACGTAATTTCCAAATTTGTGAGGCAATCAAGGATCTCATTGTACGTTTCCCAATATTTGGTATTGTATGCTTTCAATGAATTGCTTGGTTCCATTTTTACGCCCAATAAATGATCGACCTCTTTTGGCATCTTAGTGTTCGTTTTGAATCTGGTGACAAATGCCTCAGCTAACTGTTGCCATCTCTCAACGTTTTCCTCCGACAACCTTTCAAACCATTTTAGGCCCAGTTCACCCAAACTTGACAGAAAAATAAGTCATGTCAAGGCATCATTTCGTCTATGCCTAGCAGTGATCTGTCGATAATGGCTAACGTGTATATATGAGTTCGTCTTTCCATCATAAAGCGTAAATTTTGGCTGGTGGAAGCCGGCAGGAAGTGGTGTATTCTAAATCTCAAGGGAAAAATGGGTAACGCTCAGCCTCGCCAAGTCTTTGTCTGCCGAAGCATTCACCACCAGACGTGGTAGTGGCATGGCAACCTTTTGCTTACATAAACTCTAGGAGCCAACCTCTGTAGCGCCAGTGCCCTCAAGGCCTCCATCTGGAGCGCTCATTTCTTCAAGACGTCCCTCAGGTCCTCTAAACAAGTGGAGTATGAGTATCCTGATGTCGGCCCCGGATGCAAGGGGTGGTAGCTATTGTCCTAAGTGTAGGACCTCTTCGCCGACGATATGGAATCATTGCCTCTGTAACTCCTAGTGATGGAAAGTAAGGGTATCTCTTGCCAACTCTAACTGCCTAAGGGACGGGATTGGGTGCGCTCATTATGGTTTCCCATTCCAGCGACGCTCTTCCCTTTTAACTGTTGTTTCATAGCCTCCATTTCCATCGTCATTCTTCAAATGATGGCATCCTGGTCCCTCAACTTGCTTTCTAGGTGCTGAGTGTGCAACTCTCACTGTCGACAACACCCCTCTGGGCTCAGTAAGTGGTCAGAACTCCTTGTGCATTTGTCTCGAGCGTCTCTAGGTAACTCTCGTACGAAGGTCTCTAACTCAGCTATCATCAGAAAGGTGCGCAAGCCATCACGTTGCCGGACAAACTCTGGTGTGATGCCATTAACGATGGACAGCAGAATGTCGTTGTTGTTCGCCATTGAAGTTGATCAGAAAAGCTTGGAGGACAAGGTTTTGAATGTTAAGTTTCCCACAGATGACACCAATTGTACGAGGATTTAATATTATTTACTTCTGTACTCCTTGCAACCAAGCTCTTTGTTGCTCTGAATGGCGTCGTGTAACTTGAAAATACAACGACAATGAGCTACACAGTGGGTTTGTTGCCAGAAAACCCCTCCGACAGCCAAGTTAGCAGCCTTAGCGATAAAATAAAGGAGTACGAATAGCTCAATGTAAGAGATTGCAGACCTTTTTGCATGGAGGCGTTTCAGGGTTTATATAGTTTGTGCGCGCACTACCTTGCTCGTCCTTTCTTAGACACGTGGATGTACTATTGTCTCTTTGCCTCACATGTGTACACCTCAATACTGCCAAATAACATTATCTAAACATCCAAATGGTATTGACACGTACAACTAGCGGGTTTTATTCCTAGCATTCCAATTGGGCCACGTAGCATATACCTACCGAGTTATCCATAGAGTGGTTTGATGCTGACAAACCTTCGGGATCGTGCTATCCCCAACCGGTCCAGGTTTGAGATGCCTAGCTGGCTACTACCTAACTCCGGAGCTTGGCCGAAGCTTTTAGCCTGTTTAATGCTCCATTCATTCGTCAAGGCAAATCCCGCCCGACTCTGAACCGCGGCTAAAAAAACTTAGCCCAGTTGAGGGCAAGGCCATCATTTAACCTAGCTCGACCCTTGGCCCAAGCCTACTAGCTGGCATGGCCTGATATTTGGGCATCCTTCCAACTCGGTTGTGCGGTCCAAGATAGTGACCCAAATTTGATTTCGCTCGATCCATTTGTTCGACACAAATCCTCCTCTCAACATATATCCATGTATTGTTATTATTTAAAATCATTGGGATTCCTACTGGACATTCATGTTCATCTCACATTGTTAATCATTTTTCAAGTATGCAGAGTTGTGCTAGACCGAAGTGTCTTTTAAATTGTTGGCCAAGTGGCCTGTTATTTGTAAGCAGAATGCCATGTTATGTAAAGAGGGTTAATCCTTACTATTTAATTGGTGTTGTTTGCAATGTAAGCCTAAGGGCATAGTTGTAATTTAATTGTATTGGACTTGTCATCATTGTATACTTAAGAGAGAGAGAGAGAGAGAACTTTGGTTTTTCACTTATTTTATTCTTACTTCATATCTTGGAAATGGACTTAACTAAAGGATTATGGTAATGGATTCGAGTAATAAAATTTGGGACGTTGCACCATTCTACTCAATTCCCAGGCAATTCTATGCTTAGGAAATTTGGAATTTTTTTTCATTTGTTAATAATTGGTGGTTGAAGTAGTAGAAAAGTTTATATAAATGTATGTGTTTTATAAATCACAAAACATTTTCCTTGTTTAATCATTACATTTTTATTTTTTAATTGATATTAATTGATGATATTAGTTGGTTAGATGGTTGAGAAATCTTACGTTTTGGATGTGATGATTGGTGGTGGTGACGGTAGTGTTTGTTTTGGCTCTTACTTTCCAACCCTCAATGAAGAATTAAAATTTTGATATCTTAACCCTCAAATTGAGATTTATTGTCAAGAAATAGTAAACATAGAAGTTAGTGAACACGGTTTAATAATAGACAGATTTCTAATTTTATTATTTTAGAGTACTCAATTTGACATCTTTATTCCTAAATTTAAAAATAAGTGCCTAATTTTTGCGATTGGCCTTCAATTATATAATTTTTAACCATCAATTGAAAATTTCATTGCCTTGAGAACAGTGAAATTTGACTGTTTCTCTAATTGAAAATTTTCTCTGACTTGGGATAGTATTTTTTTTTAATTTCATATTTATCATTGTTCTTGTTTAATAGATCTCAATAAGAGAATTTTAAAAATATAAATTTTATAAAAAATGAAAAAATTATTAAATTTTAAAATTGTTAAATCATTCAAAAGAAGACATAACAAACTAACTGTTAATACTAGAGGTATTTTGGTTGGAAAATGACTTCCAAAATTTAAAGAACTTGAACTGGAAATTTTTTTCTTATGTCCTTCAACTAAGACCATCTCCAACGCTGTACCAAATCTGATATCAAATTTGAATTTTGATGAAAATGATACTGTTCATGGCTCCAACCGTTCACCAAAGCTGGCACCAAAATGAGATTTCACCAAATCTTTCATCAGATCGACGAGGAAGAAATAAATTCACCAAAACACTGTTACGGACCGTTGGAGGGGGACCCGGGTCGACCAACCGGTTGCCCACCCGGTTGACCAACCGGTCAACCAGTGAAAGGTTCAAACAGTTCAAGGAAAAGAAGTTCAAACCGTAAAAAAAAAAAAAAAAAAAAATTTGCCTAACCGGTCGACCGGCCGGTCGACCAACCGGTCGACCACCTGGTCGTCCCGGAAAAAGTTCAAAAAGTTCAAAAAAAAGTTCAAAAAATTCAAAAAAAAAAAAAAAAAAAATTTTTTTGGCCTAACCGGTCCACCGGCCGGTCGACCACCCGGTTGTCCCGGAACACATTTGGTGAAAGGTGAACCGTTGGAGCATCTGTTAAAAAATTTGGTGAAATGGGTCATTTTTTACTCAAATTTGGTGAAAAATTTGAGTCACCGTTGGAGATGCTCTAAGAGACCTTTATCGTGGAGTAGCTGTAGCTAAATCTCCCTAAAGAGGAAGTAGATAGAAAGTCAAAAAGTAGACTTTTCATTGGGTGGCTTTAAGGCAAATGGTAGTCCCCTTTATAGGCAAAAAAATATGTGGATTTCAACTTTCAAAAATATTTTTATTTTATTTTAGTGAAATTTTTCAATAATTTAAATAAATTTTTATTTTTTAAATGCACACATATCATAAGTTTAGGTCATGCGGTTAGTCTACTAACAACTGAACCCATCAAGCAAATGAGTCACTAACGCTGTGTTTGGTTGGGAGATTTGGGGAGAGATTGGGAAAGCGAAAGGGAAACGGTGTGTGAAACTAGGTGAAATATAGAAATATTTTATTCACATTTCACCTACCTTTTTCATTTTCTTTTCCAAATCTCTTTTCAAATTTCCTAACCAAACACAGCATAAGACTTCCACAAAACGAGTCTTATAGCAAAGGGAAAGACAATTTTATCCAATTGAAATCTTGCCCAAGTCTCTGATCAAGGGCTCCATCATAGTAGCCAATACAAGGCATGGTTGTTTGGTTAATCTAGTAAATCACAACTAACACACTTTTCAATTTTCTATAAAAATTTGGAAGAATCGTAATTCAAAAATTTGACTTGGTACTGTTTTCATTGTTTCCCTTTAAAAATTTTTGAAGAACCATAATTCAAAATTTTTTGAAAACTAGGTTTGGTTGTTTTGAAAATACTAGATTCATTTTGGAGTACTCTAATGAAATCCACCAGGCTTTCATTATGTCAATTGTTAATCTTAAGCCAACTTTTAAATTCATTAAGTGGTCTTTGCCAACTGTAGGTATGATTAAGCTGAACATTGATGTTGTAGAACCACTGAATGTAATGAAGTATGTAATATAATCTTGTAAGAACTTAGGTCATGTTTGATTCACAAGACTAATAGTGAGGTATTAATAATCCTATCAAATTAGTATGGTATTCACTATCCCACCCCTACCCCATTACTAATAATCTTATAAATTTGTTGAATTAATTATCCATTGGATTAATAATCCTAAACCAAAATGTCAAAATAAACATAGGATAATTAGGCCCACGGATTAATAATCCAAATCCCATACTTTAATCCTTCCAATCAAGCATGCCCTTAATAATTGTATGAATGTTTTAATTCTCGTTTCAATATTATATCCATCAACCATTTTTCATCAAATTAACTTAGGAATATCGCATTTAAAATAGTTAAATTTCACATTAATCCCCATGGATCGATACCTAAACTTGCCATTATTCTACGGAATTTGTTGGAAACTATGTTTCGATTATTATTTTTTGGAAACTTTGTGCAAATTATTAAGTGGCATCCACACATCTGTTTGGATGGTCCAAGCGGAAACGTAATCGTTGTCGTGTGGAGAACAAGAATATGTATTTATTTGGTGGAAATCAATTTTCTTGTGAATGGAAATTGATGCCGAAGTATGCCTCATGGAGCATGTCACGTGTTTGAATAAGGTGAAATTTTCCTGTCCCACATTAGAAACATAGAAGAAGGTTGAAGTGTATGTAAGTCTCTACTTGGACTTTTGGGTTTAGGCGCACCACAAGTTTTGTAAGGAGGGGAGTTATGGACAATGTTTGGTTAGACCCAAAACAACATATGCGCACCGCGCCACCCCGCATCAAACTGGGCCGGGAGCGAGTGCATGGTGTTGTGAGGTTGGGTTAGGTCGGCCCATTGCTTATCTTTTTGGGCAAAAACGTTTGAGTTTTAATTTAAATTTTTTGTGATAAAATTCGAATTTTAGATTCAACAGTATGTGCCAAAAAAATTCGAAATTCAAATTCAAATTTGGTGTCTTCTCCAATAGGTGCAGTGCCGGTGAATAGTCACTAGGTTTTTGCCTCTCTCCGGTCATGACCTTCCTCCTTCTTCATGCCTTTTATGTTCAAACCGAACAGGCAACAAGCCTATACAAAGGCTGCCCTCATTCCAATTTTCTTCATTCCGAAATTCAAGAAATTCCTTTCTTTCTTTCATACATTCAGTGTTCATTTGTAAGTCTAGTTCTATTGAGTGCAAAGCATAACTCTGGTTCGCTATACAATCAAAGAGGGTGTTATCTTTGCTTGTGGTGATTATTGCATCCTAGAGACAAGATGTCCATTATTTTCAAGCACCATCAGAGATGACGAAATTTTGTCTTAAAGACACAGTGTTCAAATATTAGCATCAATCACAATCTTGTTCGTTAATAATTTGTAGAAAGTCTATAAGGTTTTATTTTGTTGTTTAATTTATTTATTTTGCTTAAATTAATTAATTGTGTAAATTACCTCCAACAATTTTAAAACAGAATTTTCTCTTCCTTTTTATTTTATGTATTACGTTTTTTGGTGTATACAGTAATATAGATTGAATAATTTTCGGTTAAGATTAATTTTCTGATTTTAGTTTTATGATTCTCCAATATTTATTTATGGGTTTATTGGTTTTTTTTCTTTCTAGTTTTTTGTTTACAGCAAAACTCTTGTTTGATTTCTATAACGTATAATTTTTTTATAAAAATAAAAATTAAAAATTAAAAATAAAATAAAAAAAAATTGATTACTGGAATTTCTCATTATAGTAGACTCTATTATTATTGTCCTAATATTTTCTAGTACACTCTAGTTTATGTGGACACTTGTTTTACATTATTTTATTATTTGGTATTGTTGTGTTTACTATATATATATATATATGTAAGTTTTATTCTTACATTTTACATACATAGTGTGAAATCCTCTATTTAACATAAATTTTTTTGTTAATCAGAAATGGCTACAGAAAGTAATGTTACACCGGGAAGTTCTACCTATACACTCGTTGTATCTACACCGGTTGCTTCCATTCCGACAGTTGTTGGACCTGGTCATATCAATCATGGGATAAAAAACTCTGAAAATTTTAGTGGAACAAATTTTAAGTGTTGGCAACAAAAAATGTTATTTTATGTGACCACCTTGAATTTGGCAAGGTTTTTGCGAGAATATGCTCCATCACTCAGTTAGAATGAAAGTGATGCATAAGTTGTTGCAGTGGTGGATGCATGGAAACATGTAGACTTCCTCTGCAAGAACTATATCCTAAATGGATTGGATAACACATTATACAATGTATAATCCAATCAAGACCACAAAAGAGTTATGGGATTTTCTTGATCTCGAGTATAAAACGGAAGATGTCAGAACAAAGAAATTTGTTGGCAGTCGCTTCCTTGATTAGATGGCGGATTCCAAAATGGTAATTAATCAAGTCCAAGAATTTCAACTTAACCTGCTTGAAATTCATGTAGAATGAATGTCTATATGCGAATCTTTTCAAGTGGCAGCTATTACTGAAAAATTACCACCGACTTGGAGGGATTTCAAAAACTATTTAAAACACAAACGCAAAGAGATGTCACTAGAGGATTTGATTGTTCGCTTGCGGATTAAAGAGGATAGCAGTGGTTCTGAAAAGAAAAATGGACATTGTCTAATGGAATCCAAAGAAAACATTGTGGAACAAAAGCTGAAGTTTAACAATAAGAAAAGGAAGCATGCTGGAGAGAGCTCTAAGAAATGTGCTAAAAGTGGAGACAATCAGAATTTTAATGGAAAATGTTGTGTGTGTGACAAACCGGGACATCGTGCCAAGGATTGTCGCAAGAGGAAGACTTAAGGGAACTTCAAGAAGAAACCCGCTCAAGCCAACTTAACTAAAGAAGAGAGTCTTTGTGCAATGGATTTGCACCTAAATGTATTTGGCGTCGTGTTTGAAGTCAATTTGGTGGACAACCCAAAGCATGGTGGGTGGACACAGGCACTACTCGCCATATTTGTTCAGAGAAAAAAATGTTCTCATCATATCATGCAGCAAAAGATGGAGAACAACTCTACATGGGGAATTCTTCAATTTCCGAAGTCAAGGGGCAAGGGAATGTGGTGCTAAAGATGATGTCAGGCAAAGATGTGTTGCATATACCAAATATTCGAAAGAACCTGGTTTCTAGATCGTTGCTAAGCAAAAATGGGTTTAAATTAGTGTTTGAGTCTAATAAGTTTGTACTCATATAAAATGGAATGTATGTAGGAAAATGGTACATGAGTGATAGGCTCTTTAAACTTAATGTAATGACTATTGTTCCACAGTTTAATGAAATTAACATATCATCTATTTATTTGCTTGAGTCTTCTTGTGTGTGGCATGGTAGATTAGGTTATGCAAATTATGATACTTTGCGAAAACTAATTTACCTTGATTATTTGCTTAAATTTCAAATTGATTTAGATCATAAATGTGAAGTGTGTGTTAAGGCAAAATTATCTAAAGAACCATTTCAATCAATTGAGAGAAAACATGAGCCACTTGACTTAGTCCATAGTGACATTTGTGATTTATGATTTGAAATTTGTTCAAACACGGGGTGGTAAAAAGTATTTCATTACTTTTATTGACGATAGCACTATGTATTGTTATGTGTACTTGCTACGAAGCAAGGATGAAGCCTTGAAAAAGTTCATTCAATATAAGAATGAGGTTGAGTTACAACTAGGCAGAAAAATTAAGGAGGTAAGAAGTGATAGAGGTGGTGAATACGAAACACCTTTTGGTGACTTATGTTCACAACTCGAAATTGTGCATCAAACTACTGCGCCTTATACACCTCAACAAAATGGAATTGCTAAGAGAAAAAATCAACTTTAAAAGAAATGATGAATGCTATGTCAATAAGTTCGGGACTACCTTAGAACTTGTGGGGAGAAGTTATTCTTTTTGCCAATTATATTTTGCATAAAATACCTTACAAGAAAACCCTTTAAACACCTTATAAATTATGGAAAGGACAAAAATCTTCCTATAAATATTTAAAAGTGTGGGGGTGTTTGGCTAAGGTAGCATTACTAGAACCTAAAAAGGTCAATATAGGATTTAAAACGATTGATTGTGTATTCATTGGGTATGCAAGCAATAGTAGTGCCTATTGATTTTTAGTACATCAAAGTGACAACTCGAAGGTCCATGTTAATACAATCATTGAGTTAATGAATGCTTCATTTTTTGAAAATATTTTTCCTTGCAAATCCTTTCAAGAGATTAGTATTCCTAAACGGACTCACAACATTACATTTGACAATAGTCAAGAATTGGTTGAAGAAAACTAAGGAGAAGAGTTCGAAGAACAACCTAGACGAAGTAAAAAGGCCAGAGTTGAAAAAACTTTTGATCCTGACTTCTTAACATTTTTAGTTGAGAATGAGCCTCCAACTTTCAAAGAAGCAATGTAAACTCATGAAACTCCTTTATGGAAAGAATTCATTAACAGTGAAATTGAATCAATCTTACAAAATCATACTTGGGAATTAGTGGATCTTCCACTAGGTGTAAACCTCTTGGATATAAATGGATATTCAAAAGGAAAATGAAACTGGATGGATCAATTGATAAGTACAAACCAAGACTTGTGGTCAAGGGTTATAGGCAAATTGAAAGAGTAGATTACTTCGACACCTATTCACCTGTAATAAGAATTACATCAATTAGAATGTTATTTGCAATTGCTGCTTTAAATAATCTTGAGATATATCAAATGGATGTAAGACTGCATTCTTGAATGATGATCTGAATGAAGAAATCTACATGGAACAACTAAAAGGTTTTGTCGTTCTGGGCAAAGAGAAGAAAGTGTGCAAATTAGTAAAATCATTGTATGGTTTGAAACAAGCACCAAAATAATGGTATGAAAAATTTGACAATGTCATGATGTTAAATCGATTTAGAATAAATTAGTGTGACAAATGTGTTTATGTAAAAAAATACTGAGAAAAGTCATGTCATTGTTTGCCTATATGTAGATGATATGCTAATTATTGGTAGCAATAGTGGGATGACCGATTCAACCAAGAAAATGTTGAACACTAAGTTTGACATGAAAGATATGTAAGTAGCAAATGTGATTTTAGGAACGAAAATTACTAAAACATCTTAAAGATATGTTTTGTCTCAAACTCATTATGTTTCTTGAGAAATTCAATAAGCATGATGGTCGTCATATAAAGACACCTGTGGATGCTAACCTTCATTTAATGAAAAATAAAGGTGAAAGCATATCACAATTCAAATACTCCCGAATAATTGGAAGTCAAATGTATCTCATGAGTTGCACACATCTTGATATAGCGCATGCAATAAGTAAATTGAGTAGATACACTAGACCTAGGAAAAAACCATTGGACAACAATAACTAGGGTTCTTAGATACCTAAGATACACTCATGACTATGGGTTGAACATACTGGACATCCAATAGTCCTAGAGGAATATTGCAACGCTAATTGGATATCTAACATTAAAGATTCTAAATCTACAAGTGGATATGTTTTTACCTTAGGAGGTCGAGCAATCTCTTGGAAATCTTCTAAACAAACTTGCATAGCTAGAAGAAGCAGAATGGCTTCATAATTTCTTAGAAGATATTTTAATGTGGTTAAAACTTGTGCCAGCGATTAGCATTCATTACGATAGTCAAACCACAACGGCTAGGGCACAAAATCATATGTATAACGGAAAGCCTCGTCACATCCGTCGTAGACATAATACCGTTAGGCAATTACTTTCTAATGGAATAATCTTCATTGAGTTTATAAGGTCAAAAGAAAATATAGCGAATCCATTGACAAAGGGTTTAACCAGAGAGCAAGTTTTGCGATCATCGAGGGGAATGGAATTAAAGCCTATCACTTAAGAGTTATCTTAATGGCAACCCAACTTAGTTGACTGGAGATCCAAAGATCTAGGTTCAAATGGACAGTTGAATTAAGAATGACTCATTAGATTCACTAAGGAGTAAATCTCCTACCCATTTCTATGATAAGATATTGATTACCTGCAGCGACAAATAAGTTAAGCTTTGTTTTTAATGAAACTCATAGCTTTGAAATTCAAGTGGGGTATAGTAAGATACTCTTAATAAGAATCACCTATATGAGTGTGTAGCTTGCTTTTCGTGCTCCTTTTGGATACGACTAGCCCTACAGTTCGAACTCTCGTGGTTCTGAATCTAATTTCATAAGTGTAATGTGAAATAGATAAACACAAATGAGTCCAAATCCGGCAATTCTTTTAGAAAATCAATTTTGAATCAAAATGCCAAAAATGGACTACTTTGCCAGAATACAGAGTCCCCACCTAAATATTTTTGAAAAATTTAGGAAACCCATGACTCGTGCCAAAGGCCACGTGTCCGTCATCGTCAAGTTGTCCAGGCTCGGGAACTTAGATACGAGAGGGGAAGGTCATGAATTGAGCACCCCTGATCGCCCGATCAAAGATTGGCCTCTACTAATCATGATGTGATTCTTATTTACATTTATATGCACTTGTTCTGATTGTTAGGTTTTTTTTACTATGTGATGCACACAAGTATAGGCTAATTTGCAAGAGTTGGAATACTTTGGTTTCATGTTTGAAAATTGTGTTTGAATATGCACCACTTGAAAAAGTAATCCCATACATACATTCATCAAATTATCCCAATTTGAACAATTAGCCTTCATCCACAGGCATTCAAACAGATATGTCACTTAAGCACTTAGCCTCATGGAAGATATGCTTAACATGGCAACAATCACACACAATGCAACATGCTAAAGCAATAGGTGCTCACCTAGTACTCCAAGGAAAGTCAAACAAAGCAAACTAATTAGAAAACATGCATGCTCCTAAATAATGCAACATGACTAATGCAAAACATACAATCATGCAAATACTTCGGCTACTAGCATGGCATTTGATTCAATCCAAGACATGGGATAAAGCATGTATTCAAGCAAAGATTTTGATCTTGACATTAGTTAGAATGATGAGCCGAACTCTTATGTATGCAACACGAGTGGATGCAAGTCATAAAAAAAATGCTAAGGAAACATAATGCTCTATGCTACTATCATAAGCGAAGAAATAAAAAGGAAAAAGAAATAGGGGTTGAGAGACATACACAACGTATTATATGTTCTGCCCTCGTACAAGAGGGTCCAAATGAATGTCCGAATGTTCGAATTAAACTAACTATTATAAAACCAAATGAATGAATAAATACCTAACTAGCTAAGTTATTATAACAAAGGCTAATAATGAGTAATAAACTAACTACCTAATGAACCATTACTACAACAACACTAATTACAATGATAATTTATAACAATGATAATTACAATAATGAATTAAAGTAATGTATGCACATCAAAGAAGACAGGTTTCAGAAGCCACTCTATCTGCCTCTTTAGGAATATGCCCTATTTCACCTTCAGCCACTGCCCTTTGTTTCTGCAAAAACACACTGTTTACCAAACATTGGGGCCCGGCTGGCCCCTGATAAGGGCCGACCTGGTCCAAGAACAACCGGTCATGCCCTAATTTCATGCAAAACCTTGTTTTTGTCCTCTAAAGTGAAAACAATGCAAACAGAGTGTTTCTGAGCTTTGTTTGTCCCTTGTACTCTTCTCTGTCATAGAGAGGTTCAAGAGAAGAACGAAGTTGGTTCCAAAACCATTAATAAGCAACTTAATCTCTTGATGATTTCGGAGACAATCGGACAAAAATCAATAAATACAATGAACAACAACCACTCCTCCCTCCTATCATGAAGTGAGCTCAAAGAGGGAGGTAGAGTTAAGTCCACTAAACGAGAAAGAACGTCAAACAAGAAGCGATTCTCGGCATGAAAGAAAGCCTATGCCTTGACGATGAATCTCCGTAGAGATTAACCTATTGAGCATAGGTCTTTTTCCTATGCCTTGAACAACCGTCAATCTTTTGAAATAACTCTCAAAAAAAAAAAAAAAAAGTGATTAAGCGAAATTGATTATTAGAATGGGACTCTTGACATATAAAACTAAACAAAGAAAAGCTATCAAAGCATGGGTAGCACAACACAACAAGCTAGATGTGATACCCCTGTTCCGTAATATATTAATTGGTCCTTAACATGAATGTGATTATGTGTTTTGTTATGATTTTGTGTACCATTATGTGAAAATATGTGGTTTTGAATTTCTATCTGTTCACCGTAGGAATATATATTTGATTATTTGCTTTGGAAATTAAATTGAGGGCCTTATCGGCCACAGAACCCGAAATTGATTACGCCATTGTAGTTGGCATAATTTTTAGAGCCTATGGTGAAATTTAATTGAAAAATTGATTCGGGTCAGATTAAATCGATTAAATTGGTGGATTAGTACCCAATTGCTTTATTATTATTATATTGACTTAGTGGGACTTGATGTATTTGAGCACTACACCTCATTTCTCTCCTTTAGCTCATTTTGACTGATTCTTGGACTCAATTTGAGAGAGAGAGAGCCGACTATAGAGAGGGAGAAAGAGGGATTGTGCAATTGTGGTCTTGAAACTTGGAGGTTGGAAGTCTAATTCAAGATTTAATCATAGATTGTGAGAATCAAGCTCCTAGGTGAGTAATTCTTGGATTATAGTTTGTAATTTTTGTGTGCTCAAACTAATTTGGTGATCAAGAGTAAGATTGAAATGAAATTGGGTTGTATTTGTTGAATTGAAGCTTAATATGTGCATGCATGTAGGAAAGCACCTTGATATCGCATGTTTGAGCACAAATGTGTATAATCCATGTGAAATGTTAAAGGAAACTCATGTCTTGATCACCCTTTGTGTTATCTAAGTAGAGAATGTGGCTAATTCATCACATGCATGTACAATTTGAGAAGATATGAGCTTGAATGCATGAGTTTGTTATGTTGATGTTGAGTTTGACATATTTTGGGGACATGCATGTGGATAAATCAAGAAATTGAGCTCCATAATGTTATAATCTTGCATTGGTGCCATGTTAGTATGTGTATATTTGAGATTTGAGCCATAACATGCATGTTTTGTTGGTTGAAATTCGAATTGGAGCTCAAGAACTCAATCTGGAAAACCCAGATTTTTTATGTCCGCTCGAGCAGAGGAATAGACGCTCGAGCGGGAAAATCGTGCTCCCAGCACTTTTGCAGAGTTGGATATCCGCTCGAGCGGGATATCTCACGCTCGAGCGGGGAGCTTTTGTGGACAGGCCTTCCGCTCGAGCGCTCTATTCCACGCTCAAGCTCATTTTTCATGCAACCAGTACTTTTGCAGGCTTAAGGGTCCGCTCGAGCGAGGAAGTCCACGCTCGAGCGGGGACCCTGTCTTTTGAAATTCTGTTTTTGCATTCTGTGTTCTGTTTTCCGTTCTCTTTCACTTGTAAGCACTCTTAGGCATATGTTAAGCATTGTAAATGAGTTAACAAGATGGGAATAAAGCCTAATGAGGAACATGTTAATTAAAGAACGGATTAAACCGTTGGTGACCCTTTTGTGTTCATGAAATGTGTAGGGTCAAGCTCCGAGGCAAATCCACAAGCCGATCACTGTGAGTAATATCGATATTCGAATGCTTATGAATGTCCAATTGTTTATTCCCTTATAAGATTTATGAATTGCTAATTGGGATTGTGGACAAAAGTCTGACATGAATAAATGAATGGACCGAAGGTCGTTTTGATAAACACAAATGGACCAAAGGTCGTTTTTATAAACATAAATGGACCAAAGGTCATTTTGATAGAATTGAATGGACCGAAGGTCGTTTTGATAGAAATGAACTGACCGAAGGTCGTTTTGACATATATGAATGGACCAAAGGTCGTTTTGACATATATGAATGGACCAAAGGTCGTTTTGACTTATATGGATGGACCGAAGGTCGTTTTGACATGAATGAGTGGGCCGAAGGCCGTTTTGACATGAATGAGTGGGCCGAAGGCCGTTTGACAAGAATGAACAGGCCGAAAGCCGTTTTGACATAAATGATCGGGCCAAAGGCCGTTTTGACATAAATGAGTGGGCCGAAGGCCGTTTTGACATGAATGGAAACCTGAATGGGCCAAAGGCCAAAATGTTGAAACTACAAGTCACTTGATTTGAAATTCGTATAGTTATACATCTGTTAAATAGAAATATGAATTGGGTCCAAGGCCGCTTGGAACCTGTTGTTCTACATTGATATGTAACTTCTGTATTTGATATTATTCACTGGCCTATCGCTCACGCTCATTCATGTGTTTGTAGGTGAGCCAAGAGAAGTCCAAACCCGGCCCCAGTGAAGTCTGCCATGAACAACACGAGTTTTGGAGAGTCAGCCTTGTGTCTCACGCACGAGACCCATCCTTGCCATTTTGTTATGCATTTACGTTTTGTTTTGTTGGCAAGGACTTTGTGTATATTTGTATATAGTCTGTTATGGGTTGGCTCAGCTTAGATGATCCTGTTTGTAAAGAAGTTTTACTACTATACTTTTGATGTGGGTTATTAACGTATGTGAGCATGGTTTGTTGATGTGTATATAAGCACGGCTCTATGGACAAAATTTTAAAATTCTGCTTCCGTTTGGCCCCTTTACTTTGACGACTTGTGTCTGTTTTGGTCTGAGGCCGTAGGTAATCACAGGATTACTGGCCGGTTATGTCCTTAACCCATAGGGGTGGATTCGGGTCATGACACTAGATATGCGAACTTCGAACACAACAAGCTATACGTTCAAAGCATACACCAATTAAATAAACTAGGACAGCCCTAAAACAACCCCTACTATGTAAAAAAAAAAAAAAAAAGTGGCCAAAACTTATGCTAAAGAGCACAAAAAGGTAGATAATAGCAAAAGGATACTAAACTAGTAAACTAGAACAAGAAGAGGTGGCTAACCCCCCCCCCCCCACCCCCCCTCCCACCCCCTCACTTTTGGGACTTCAAACCATGTTTTTAGCCCTTTTTTAAACTCTGAAAATCAGTTTAAAAGTCAAAGAAAAGAAGTGTAAAAAAACAAAGGGTTGACCTATGAAAGTAGGTACAAGTAAGGGTGTTAATCCTCACCACCTTTGGTAGCTTATTCAAACCCAAGTTTCAACACTTGACATGGATTCAAAACAGCTCAAGAACATAAGAAATAGATAAAGATGAAGTGAAATGAAAGCAAGAAACAAAAGTTACAAGCTTATACCTCTTAAATGGAGTAAGCTTTGATTGTTGAGCAAACTCAATCCTAACACACTCTCAAGGTTGAATTATGATTCTCAAGGTTCGACCAAAACCCCAAGGTTCAAGTTTAAGGGTGTGCATGGTGTATAACTAGGACTCAAAGATGGCACGCTTGCTCAAAGATGGCTTGCACAAGAAGAAAGAGCTTTCAAGTGAGTGTATAGGCTCTTTGGAAATTATTCAACCCTCATAACAGAGATATAACCTCGTATTTATAGAATTTGAGCAAAATAGGTCAAAAATATCTTCAAAAATAGACAGCTGGTGGGCTCCCACCCAAAACAGTGTTTATTGCTACCAAGGCACGGCCGGGCCCCAAGGTACTTCCCTGTTTCTCTGTTTCCAACTTAGTATAGGGTGGCACAATGTTCAAAAAGGGACCTCTGAAGGATAAACAAGGTAAATAGAAAGGTGTTGGGACTGTTTCAAAGCTCGACCTCGGAGTCCTTCATTGATCATTCGAATCACACACAATATAACTTTCATCATAGAGTGCACAGGACAAAGCACCCGAGTCTTACAGGCGGTCAAAAATGGGATGTCTACAGAGTGTCAGCTAGGCCGGTTTTATAAGAATTGAAAAGGCTAAATTCTCTAGAGCACTCATGAATCCAGGAATTGTCCAGGCCCAAAATGGACACAACCGATAGAACCAAGTTGTGTATGGAGATAAAACTGTGTGACAGGCTATTGTCTCTGTTTACACCAACAGCAAACCAGTTCAAGACATCATGTTCACTGATCAACCAGTAAATCTGATAGTCTTTTACAAGGGAAGATTCAAGGCTAAAAGCTACCTATCCTATG
Source organism: Camellia granthamiana (assembly GCA_036172215.1). NCBI lineage: Eukaryota > Viridiplantae > Streptophyta > Magnoliopsida > Ericales > Theaceae > Camellia > Camellia granthamiana. The sequence goes on along the minus strand of CM069913.1, from coordinate 84,045,378 downwards.
CAGGATATTTAAAGATTTGTACTCACATAGTCTGCATGTTGTTGTATTTCTTGTTTAGTCAATTTCATTCATGTGAGGAATTGTTGGAAAATAAGTTTTGATTATTATTTTTCGGAAACTTTGTGCAAATTATTAAGTGGGATCCACACATCCATTTGGATGAGTCCAAGTGAAAACGTAATTGTTGTCGTGTGGAGAACAACAATATGTATTTATTTGGCAGAAATCAATTTTCGAGTGTGAAAATTGATGTCGTAGTGTGCCTCATGGAACATGTTACATGTTTGAATAAGGTGCAATTTTCTTGTCTCACATTGGAAACATAGGAGAAGGTTGAAGTGTATATAAGTCTTTAGTTGGACTTTTGGGTTTGGGCGCTAAGGGCATCGTAAGTTTTGTAAGGAGGGGAGTTATGGACCATGTTGGGTTGGACCAAAAAAAACACGCGCACGCCTCGTTGCCCTGCCCTATGGTCTAAGGTTGGGTTGGGTCGATCCATTGCTTATCTTTTTGGGAAAAAAAATGTTCGAATTTCAATTTAAATTTTTTGTGGTAGAATTCGAATTTCAGATTCAACATTTTGCGCTAAAAATTTTCAAAATTCAAATTCAAATTTGGTATCTTCTCTAACAAGTGCAGTACTGATGAATAGTCACCAATTTTTTGCCTCCCTCCGGTCATAACCTTTCTTCCTCTTCATGCCTTTTCTGTTCAAACTAAATTGGTGCCAACAAGCTTATATAAAGGCTGCCTCCATTCCAATTTTCTTCATTCAGAAATTCGAAAAATTCATTTCTTTCTTTCATAGATTCAGTGTTCATCCATGAATCTAGTTCTTTTGAGTGCAAAGCATAACTCTAGTTCGCTATACAATCAAAGAGAGTACTATCTTTCCTTGTGGTGATTGTTGTATCTTGAAGATAGGACGTTCATTATTCTGGAGCACCATTGGAGGGGATGAAATTCTATCTTAAAGACACAGTGTGTAAACACTAGCCTCAATCACAATCTTGTTCGTTAACAATCTACAAAAAGTCTATAAGGTTTTATTTTGTTGTTTAATTTATTTATTTTGCTTAAATTAATTAATTGCCGAAATTATCTCCAATAGAATATAGTATAGTTCAGTATTTATTTTTGGTATGCTTAATGGCCCATCATCATCTCAACTTGAGAGAGCGTTTAGACTTAGTAAGCCTATTTTGGAATAAATTTCAGTGATCTGAACTGTTCATTTTTTAAGACTCATAGAGTAGAATACTCATGAAAAAAATTAAGATAATTAAACATTGGTAACTATATGTTTAAATTAAATTTGTGTCACAAAAAATGGATGGCTATTTTTCAAATTATATTTATCATCTATTTTTTTAAAACAAACATGCTTTAAAAATATAGCTTTTGATGTCCCAGCATTTTTTTTTTTTTTTTTGCATGTATATTCTATTTAACGAGATCTAAAAGATAAATGATTTGGATCACTGAAATTAGTCTCAAAATAGACCTACTAAGTCTAAACGTTCTCGCAAGTTAAGATGATAACTTGGGAGAAGCCAAATCCTAAATAAATAGACTATGCAGTCCACTAATTTAGAGGAGAGAAACTCTAATCCCTAAAATTTAATGTATAAAAATTTAGGATTTAGATTTTTGGTCATTTCCATTTGAGAGAGTGTTTGGATTTAGTGGACTCATTTTGGGGCCTACCTCGGTAATACGAACTGTTCACTTTTTAAGATTTGTTGGGTAAAATATTCATGCAAGAAATTAACATGATTAAATATCGGTAGTTATATGTTTGAATCATATTTGTATTACAAAAAATGAATGAATATTTTTAAAATTACAATCGTCATCTTTTTTTTAAAAAAAAACAAATGTGATTTCAAAATATAACAACTGATGTATGATTACTTTGATTTTTTTACATAAATATTATATTTAATGAGTCTTAAAAAGTGAACGATTTAAATTAACGAGATTAGCTTCAAAAATAGACTCACCAAGTCCAAATGCTCTACCAAGTTAAATGGCCAACTAGAAAAAAATCTAAACCTAAAAATTTATAAAATTTCATTAATGTACCACCTAAGGTGGTATTTGATAAAGCTAAAAACAAAAAAATAAAAATCAAAGTATTAAAAACTGAATGCTGATTTTTTTTAAGCTGAAAAATTATTTGATAAAAATATAAATGTTGAATTAAAAATAATTTGTTTGATATATATAAGATTAAATTTAAAATTTATTATTTTTAAATTATAAATTTTAATTTTTATATTGTGATGGTAGTGGTAGCGATGGTGATGATGGTGGTGTCGGTGGTTGCAATAGCATTGATGGTAGCTGTAGTAGTGGTAGTAAAATGATTATAGTGTTTATGGCAACAATGATAATGGTGATGAATGTTGTGGTTGTGGTAATGATAGTAGTTGTAGTGGTGGTGGTGGCATAATGGTGGTGGCAGTAGCAGTGGTGATCATGATAGTGATGGTGGTGGTGATGGTAATGATAGTGGTAATAATAGCGATGGTGGTGGTGGTAGCAGTGATGGTAAATTTATAATAGTGTATATCGATGGTTATGTTTAATATTTATAAATTCAGTTAGAATTAAATAAATTTTATATAACTTAAAATTTTCAAAAATTTTAGTTTACATTTTAAGAACCAGTTAAATTTTTAAATGATATCAATTATGGTTATTAAATGGATTTAGGTCTTTTTCGGAACACCTAAATAAGCTACTTATTGGTTTATTAATTTATTTCAAGAGGCATTTACGTGTAAGTCCTAATAATTAGACGTATTGTCTAATAGGTCCTATGGGAAAAATTTATCATAAAAAAAGTCACTAATTGTAAGTTTTAGCGACAATTTATAAACATCATGACAAAAAAAAAAAGTCACTGATTGTTAATTTTTAGCGACGCGTGTAAAAAATTGTCACAAAAAAATTATTTTTAGTGACAATTTTACCAAGACTTATTTTCAATAAGACTTGATAGGAATTAAGTCTAACTATTAGAACTTATTGATAATTTATCCTTATTTTCAATTACATTATCTTTCTATTTTTTTTTATTTTTTATTTTTTGCAAATTTTTTAATAATAAAGGATTGTTCAGAAAGAACTACGTTAGAACCCCTTTTTATCTTTTTTTTAAATCACATTACCTTCCTACTTTTCTTTTCTTTTTTTCTTTTTTCTTTTTTCTTTTTTTTTTATTTACGTATATTTACTTAAAAAAAATTAAAAAATATACTTACTTAAGTCTTCCCAAACAACCAATAAGGGGTTGTTTGGAATGTTCTAAATAAGTGCACTTTTTGATTTTTTATGAAATATGGGTTAGGTTTGAAATGATATGTTAAAAAAGTGATGTGACTTAAATAAGATGATATGACTTAAATAAAATGGTGACTTTTTAACCTTTTTTTTTTTTTTTTTTTAAATACCAAACTTAACCTAAATAAAAAAGTAAATCATAGGCAAAACAAAAAACACCTATAGGTTAATGTTTTGATTATAGTTGGAAAAGTCAAACAGCGGAAGGCAAATGTGACACCCGAATATGCGCACACCATCTCGGGAAGATTCGTGTCGTAAATTCGCATCTCCTCCCCATCTTATGCTCTTCTTCCTCTCTTCTTCACTTCTGTTTTGACACACACACACACACACACACAGACTGCTTTTCCCTTTGTTTGGACTCCTTCGCATACTCCAATTCCAACAAGTCAATATTACCACTTCTAGCTCATCCGCCACATTCGATTCTCCAGGTTCTCTCTCTCCAGAAAGATCCTTTATAACCAATTTTGGATAATTTCATTTTGTTAATTTTCTTTCTTTTTTTTTTTTTTGTTTATTGCAATGCCGTGTTTCTGTTTATAACTCAAAACCCACTTTGGATTCGCTTTGTTGATTCTTTTGCTATTGAAAAAGGGAATTTTTGCTGTTCAATTGCTCCTATTTTGGGTGTTTACTCGTCAAAGTTGGTCAATGCTGACAATATGTTTGACGAAATGTCTTGGAAAATATGGTCCAGCTTAGATGACCCAAAATTGTCGGAATAAATCAAATTTGAAATGGGGTTTGGTTAAAAGTTGCAAATTTAATGCCAGGAACATGTAGAGTTTTCTGAATTCATTCTGGGTATGTTGGAATTGGTTTTTTAATTCAATTTTTTTGGATAATTACATTAGCACGACCTTCAGAATGCATAATCTGTAAGTTTGAGATGTCATCATGCTCCCTATTTCCTCATGTCTATGATTGATTGGCTTTGTTAAAACTTACATAAAAAGTACATGCAGTTTGATCCCATTAATCGCATCTCCAGGCTTTGTACTTTTTATATTGCCAGTTTTGTTTCTGGTCCGATGGTCTAATTAAGGGAATTTTTTTATCATAACAATACGATGATACACTTCAATTGTTTCCCAAACATCATCTATGTTTGTTTGAATTGTTTGTCTGTTAGGTTGTGGTTTAGCGAACACTTTCTATCTGTTCATGTTGTTTGGACTTTTCTTGAGCATTTGCAGTATACTGTATATGGTGTTTGGTCCAACTTATTGGAGCTGCTTATGACTTTTATTATTTTGAAAATGTGTCAGGGTGTTTGGTGCAGGTTCTTGTGAGGCAAAAATAGTTTAATTAGGCTAAAAAAAGCAGAAGTTAATTATCTAGAAGTTGGTTAAGAGGTACTTGTAATTTTTGCTTTCTGATTATCAAGCTGCACCAAAACAAACGCTATATCTCGTTTGTGCATGCTATTCTCTTTCAATTTTCTTTACATGAACTTATGAAATCAATATTCCCTAGTAAAATAATAAATTACTAACTTTCAGGATAATTTTGTATCGTTACAGTGATAAAAGAACAATTGTGTGTGCTGTCTCTAATTGAGGTCTGCAAGCTCTTGCTGGCAATCAGTCCAACCAACTGATTGCCACATAGCTTATGTGTCCCCAAAGTACATTGAATCCAAGTAGAGCCCTAAAGGGTGTGCATGGAGTGCATTTGGTGCCTCATTCACCATTTGCATTGGAAGAGAGAAACCAAGATGGGGACACCCATCAGCCAACTTGTCGAAATTTCACTTTCGGAGCTAATCAGCGTCTAATAGTGCAGTGAGTAAAGTCGAATTTCTCGTCTGTAAGTTATGTTTATATATATCAGGATATAATTACTTAAGCTGGTCAGTTAATCTACTCAAATGTTTTTGATGTCACAATTTTTGGAGCTTTGCTGCTGGTTATGTGTCGACTATTTAGCTATATGCCACTCGTAATAACATTTTATTTACTTGTTTCATCAGGAGAGTATGGGAGCAAAGGCCTCCATGTCTGAGGCCCATCCGATGTTGTGTGAATGGTATAATTGTTTGAATATGCTATGCATGCTTCCTAATTTATTTGATTAATATCCAACTATTTGCTAACAAGTTTCGTGATTCTTTACATTAGGTGATAAGAACATTGCAGAAACAATTGCTAATGTGATCACTTCACTTCCTTTTATTGCTCTTGGAATTCATGCCCCAAGGTAGGACATTTTTAGTTAGTTTGAATGATAGCTGCCAAAATTATCTTGTATTTTGTTGTACATGATTGTTTTCCTTGTTTGTGATGCAGGAAGAATCTGAACTGTAAGCTTTATGCTAATTCATTAATTGGAGTTGGAGTTGCCTCGAGTGTGTACCATGCTTCAAGAGGAAAAGTGAGGAAGTATCTGAGATGGGTCGACTATACTATGATAGCTACAGCAACAGTGGTAAGATACAATCGATTCAAACATTTATAACAAATGTATGTTACATAGACTCGGGTACGAGTGTCGGGTGCAGGTATGTATCAAGAGGTAGGACTCATGAAACCATAAGTTTAAGGGTACGCGGACTCAGCAAAAAAAAAATCATATTTTTACATTTTTAATTAAATATGTGAAATAAAATGATTCTATATGTAACTTTTAGTGTCAAAAAAACATTTACACCAATTATACAACAATATGTATATATGCGCCTTGTTTGGGAGGTTGGCGATTTTAGTTGGCTATTTGACTTTTTCGTTATTTTAGCCTGGCTAAAAAAATTGTATTTCGGAAGTTGGTTATCTTTTTTTTGTAGTTGATTTAGTTGCGAGAAAAAAAGTGAAATGATTATGGGTTAGATGTGACATTTTATCTTATTAGCTATTTTAGCATATCTTGTCTTTTATTTTAGTCCAACCCTCTTCCCAAAAACCCCCATAATATAGTGTTATATATAATTATATAAGAAGTATTTGTTGAAAAGTATCCGACACATCCCATTACCCTTGTCCGAGTGTCAAGTGTCTGACACGGGTATTCGATTTATTTTGAAGAGTTCATGTAACATAACGAATAATGAAACTAAAAAGATATTTTTTACCAGAAATTTTTTAATGGATATGTTATTTCTCATAATTGATTCAATAATAATTCTTAAATCAAATAAAGAACGTGGAAATTATATCTTTATATGTTTGTAGACATGGAGAAAGGACATAGATTTGAACAAAATAATTTTTGGATTTAGCTCATCACTAGACACTTAGAATCCAATCATAAAAGAAAAATAATGTAGATTTATACCTATTAATCAATATTTTTTAAAACTTTAGAAGGTCTTGTTGTGCTGTAAATTTTTTATTTTAATATTTTAATCTTTGAATGAAATATATATATATATATGTAATATTTTGCACGTGTCCCAAGTGTCATGTCATTCAAATTTTTTTATTTTTTTTAAAATTGTCGTGTGTATGGTTCGTAGACTATAACTATGAACGCATAAACCTCATTTCATACAGACAGAGTTTATCATCTTAACTGCCCATATCATAATTATTAATTAATAATGGGTAAGAGGGAATTTTTACTTTTATTTAAAAAAATAATAATAATAAAAAATGTTGTTACCGCTGCATTATCTGGACAACTCAGAAGTCAATTTTATGGGACAATTCTCTTGATAGCAGCATGGCTATAGATTCCCGAATACTGAATGATTGTGCCATCTAGTTCCATTTTGGTTTTATTAGCTTGCTGACGCACACAATTCATAACTGAAATTGTTCTCGCAGTGTCTGTCAAGAGCACTGAGGAATGAAAATTCAAAGTTTCTGATGGCAGCATCTGCTTTGTTCCTCCCAATCCAGCCTCTCATGGTTTCAGCTGTTCACACTGGGATGATGGAGGTATATATTGCATTTTTTATCAATGAAATTTGTTGAGTGTAAGGATTTTTTTTGTCTTCCTGTGATGTATTATTTAACTGCTGTTTCCCCAAAGAGATGAAAGTGTTTCTTTTTTTTTTTTTGGTTAAGATTTCTTTGTTGAGGTTTTACTATTGTGTCTCCGAAGTGATGATATGTCCCTCCCAGGATTCCTTGTTGAAGATCCTATAGTTCTTTATTCTCAAATTATGTTATAATGAAGGCCAGTATCAAATGTTAGTCCCGCAACCCCAGCCAATTCAGACTGCTGGGAAGATTACCCCAAACATATATAACCCTACATTCTGTGAACTCATGGAATAACAATACTAAATTGGCAAATATGACAGGGTTTGGGCATCTTCTCATTGCTGGGTGGAAATTTCATTTTCAAGCATTTACCATTATTATAGACATTGCTAATTGAGAACTTCATCTATGCGTTTGGCTGTCTAAAATACTAGATCTTGTACAACTATTGAGTCTTTTTGGTGGGCTCATAGATTGTTCTCTAAAACTGAATTTGTGAATAACTACATTTCTCAACAGTTGTTATTGTCTATCGCTTAAGATTTTCAGGAGTCGTTCTTATATATTTTACTATGAGATCAGTGGCACTGCGATTATTTGATTCTGTGGTGACCATAACAACTTTCATATTGTTTTGGGACATAGTACAACCTAACTGAGAGCACTGAGATTTGAGAAATTGTGATTTTCTATGTGGTAAACAACTGGAGGCACTAATTGCTGTAATAATATTGAAATCATTTAATTGTTTAAAAACTTAACCTGCCAGTTTTAAGACTTGAGAAGCTGATTTTCTTCATTGTATAAATAACTTGGGGCATTAAATTTTGTGTGTTATTATTAAGGTCATAAAATTGTTCTTTTAATTGTGCGTTATTGTGCCTTATCATATTTTGTTTTTCCTGCCAGGTTTTTAGTTTTTATTATCATTTTCATTGAACTACTTTAAGAAATTAATTGACTTGTGCTTCGTTCAATTGATGTGTACCCATTCTTTGGTTGCTTGTATTTGCAAGTGAAGGATGGGGAGGCAACCAGTGAAGTGATAGAGGGATTCCGGTGATGGGGGCCAGGTCAGATACTGATATCAAATATTACCTGAGCTGAGAGACAATGGATGTCTGGAAATCGTTTCCGGAGGACTCACTGGCAGGCGAGAACCAATGAGAGTGATTGAGAAAGGAGACATAGAGAGAGAGAGAGAGGAAATGGAGCTTTGAGTATAGATCTCATTAGGGTTATACCTTATTGGTTACTTTTGGGAAAATTATTACGCATGGTAGGGTGTGGTGCACGAGGATAATAAACGTTTTTATAAACTGAGGCAGGTCAGTTCGGTTTACATGCGGGTTAAAGATTTTTGAACCCCCTACAAACCAACCCCCGCCAAGGAAAACAATGCTACCAGCACTGCCAACCTTTCAACCTGGCAGTTCAAAGCAGTTTGGGGTGGTTCAGAGCGGTTTAGGCAGATTGGGCCGTTTTTTGCACATCCTTATCCATGAGGCACTACAAGGAGCTTAAAGTTCTTCCTTTATATGGCTTCAATAATTTTTACAAGTTGCCATTCTTTTGACAATATTCATCATAGTCTAGGCATCCAACAAGATCAAGACCCCAAACAAACATTTGTGCGGGTCTCGATGCATGTATATGGATGTGTGCATGTTTTTGCGTGTGTAGTAGGTGTTTAGGACTTGTATTCTAAAAATAGCGTTTTAAATATCAGCCATTACGTATTGGGATTTTGAACTTTCAATACTGTTATTCATCAATATATTGACCAATATCAGGTGATACCATTATTTAGAACCATTTCAAATGTTGGAAAAAAGAGGCAACCCTTCACCAAAGCTTTAGTTTGAAGGTGCACAGATAGAAGAATCAGATGGGCACATATATCAGACCCATTCGTTCATATAGGGGACTTCTGTTACAACCTATAATCTCTGTATTTGTGTGTAAACAATATTGTGTATAGAAATTAATTTGAAACTGCAAAGAACAGAATTTAATTTCCTTGAATCAAATTACTGCAGTGTTATTCATCAATAAAGCATGAAAATTCACCACTGATTGTCTTCGTTAACTCAGCTCATTATATATTTTTCGCCAATGAAAGCATGACAATTGACAACATGCTATTTGAATGTGCTGCCTTAATTTATCCAGACGTCTCATATCTCTGACAGGAATTCTCTTTATGTACTTTTTAGTCATGATGATTAACTTGGTTAACAAAATTTGTTGTGGCGATCTCATCCTAAAATTATTTCTAATTTAATTTTCCCGACAGGTTGCCTTTGCAAAAAGAGCATTGCAAGATCCAGATCTGAGAATGGTGCACAACATGCACAAGATGTCATCCCTTTTAGGAGGTGCGCTTTTCATCGCCGATGATGTCTTCCCCGAAACTCCGTTCCTTCATGCCGCTTGGCATCTTGCTGCAGCCGTAGGTATCGGCACTTGTAACAAGCTTCTTGCCTAGCGTATGTAGATACTCAAAACCCATTCTATATAAACAATTTATCTGAAGAGCATTCATTGAGGCCAAGATGGCTGTGATCTGCGAGCTTTCCTGTGCTGGTTATACAGGTTAAGAAGAAACATAGGTCATTGCAGATCGGCTTCTAGTAGTTTAGTGGTTCAAACCGGTATTTGAATTCTCTTGATCATTTTCTACTTCAAATAAAGTAATTAGATGTTTCTAAGGTTGTTAAATATGGCTGTGCAATTCAGTTGGAGAATGGAATATGTACTGTAAAATAGTGGCAATGTTCGTTGCTTTTGTAATAGGTTGAGCAATAACAAACAAATTATGGCTACGTTTGTTTGGCTCTATACGATGGAAGGGATTAGGAGTACCGTACGATTGAGTAAGGAGATTATTAGTGTGATGGTATTAGGTTAGAGATGTAGAATAAAAAATGTTTGTTTGTATGCTACCGGATTAATAATACTATAAATAGTATTAATATATAAAATAATATTTTTTAATTTTTAGTATTTTTTTAATATTATAATTATTATATTTTGTTTTAAAAAATATAAATTTTGCTTAAAAATTGTTTAAAAATTCACTAATTAGTACTCAATTTCTAATCCCAACCCACTATAGAATTGGTAGTCCTACCAATGGGGAGATTATTAATCTAAGGTCATGTTTGATTCAAAAGACTAATAGTGAAGTATTAATAATCCTATTAAATTAGTGTAGTATTCACTATCCAGTTGGATTAATATCTATTGGATTAATAATCCCACCCCTACCCCATTACTAATAATCCTACAAATTTGTTGGATTAATTATCCATTGGATTAATAATCCTAAACCAAAATGTTAAGACAAACATGGGATAATTGGGCCCACAGATTAATAATCCCAATCCCATGCTCTAATCCACCCAATCAAACATGCCCTAAAGGGATAGTTAATCCCTTCATTTATGTCTCTAACCAAACACTATTGGTGGGTTTCATGGACTATTAATGCAATCTTCCTTCTCAAAGAGCCAAACACATATATGTATTGTCTGGAGCTGACTAACTGTGATGATTGTGTCAAGTTTGTCTTGGTTATTCGCTAAGAAAATAATAACTATTGAGAACCATAGTTTAGTTAGTTAGTGGGTAAGCTCTCCATGTGCCCAACTTAGGTTTCACTCTTGTTGACCCCTCCCATTTGTCTGGGTTATGCAATTAGGGGATAGTGTTGCTTGATTCTAGGATTTACAAGGATTTACAAGGCTTGAAGGACTTGCTTATAGGATTGCAAACTAGCCGAGTCGAGTTTTGTTAAGTTTGAGCTCGAGCTCGGCTCGGTTGCTTATTGAGCTCGAGTTCGGCTCGATAAATAACTGAGCTCGAGTTTGGCTCGACTTGTTAATACTAATGCTATTTGAGCTCGGCTCAACTCAATAAGATTTTTTAAAATATTATTTATATATATTTATATATTATTTAATGTATAAATAATATATTTATTATATAATTTAAATAAAGATAAACGATTCGAGCTTGACCAGTCAAACTTATTCAAGCTCAAGCTCGACTCGTTTACTAAACGAGCCTAATATTTGAACTCGAGTTCGGTTTGTTTAGCTCGGCCCGTTTACTAAATGAGCTGAACCCTTAACGAGCAGAGCCAAGTTTATTTGTCAACAATTTGATTCACTTGCAATCTTACTTGCTTAGGACATGGTTTCCGGTTATAAAAAAAATTCCATATTTTTGCAGATACTTGACTGATATCTAACCTGTCCTCATGTCAAAGCAAGTGACAGGTTGAGGGAACTCCTAATTTTTTATTTTTTATTTTGGAATTGTGATTAAGTGCATCTTCAATGGTGTTAAAATTATTTATTAAAGTGTATTATATGATAAAAAGTGTAACAGTGAGATCTATTTATGTGTTAAATGTTTTTTAATTTAGAGAGTAGGTATGTATTCCAATGATATAATTCAGGTGGGTTAAATGATATATACATATAAAATATAGGTATAAAAATGATTAAAAAAAATATTAAATAAATTTTTAGGCCCACCACCAACATTTATTTAAGAAAATGTTTGGAACACTCACAAAAGAGGGCTCCTATAACTCCCACTTATATATTGACCATTAATGTGTTTGAATTTTTTTAAAAAATTATGTCTCATAGTGACATGAATGATTTAAATCATTTGATTTAAATCATTTTAAAAATTGTGAAAATGGTAATTTATGGGAACTCTATCATAACTGATTTATTTATTACCCACTTTTGTTTCTTTTATGCTTTTTATCTGTATCCTCTACCAAAATGGCAAACCTTGGTCCTCTCCCTCCCTCTTTTATCTCTTTCTCTCTCTTCATTCACTCTCTCACCTCGGAGTTGAGAGCCTTGCAGCAGATAGCAAATTGATTAGAGGATCTATCTATACTATAAATTAAGTAAAATGGAGTTTTTAACCCAAAATTTTGTGGGAGTTTCAATCTCTCAATCTAAATTTCTTGATTTTTTGACTTAAGAAAAAAAATTTTAGCATTTATTAACTTCTCCCAACTCCCAAGTCTTACCATCATAATAACATTTTAATGCATTAAGAACAAGCATAAAATAAATTCTTTGAAATCCAACCCATATGAATTCCTTGAAAAGTCATCACACATATGATTATTATCCTTCATAATAACACTTTAATGCATTAAAAACAAGCATAAAAAAAATTTATTGAAAAGTCCAACACATATGATTATTATCAAAATATTAAATTTTAATATCTATACTATATATTAAGCAAAATGAGGTTTTTAACCCCAAGCATTGTAGGAGCTCCAATCTCCCAATCTAAATTTCTTTGATTTTTTTATTTAAAAAAAAAATTTAGCATTTATTAACTTCTCCCAACTCCCAAGTCTTATCCTCATAATAACACTTTAATGCATTAAGAACAAACATAAAATAAATTCTTTGAAATCCAACACATATGAATTCTTTGAAAAGTCCTCACACATATGATTATTATCCCTCATAATAACACTTTAATGCATTAAGAACAAGCATAAAAAAAATTTCTTCAAAAGTCCAACAGATATGATTATTATCAAAATATTAAACTTTAATATAATATAATAAAAAAAAAGACATTTAATTCCTTGAAAAGTCCAACACATATGATTATTATCAAAATATTAAACTTTAATATGATATAAAAAGGAAAAAAAAAAAAGACATTTAAAAAAAAAAATTAAAAATCACAATTCACATATATAAATAATTGTAAAGATAATCCGTGCATAGCACGGATAATATACTAGTAATGATATAAGTAAAAAGTGTGTTCCATAAATATATATATATATAAAGAAAAATTTATTTATGAATGTTAAGTATTTATTAGTTTACAAAATAAGTGTGTGATGTAATGATATAATTAAGTGTTAAACTATATAATATGTAAGAGTGGGGTTCATTGAATGTATAAATATATATTTATTTATTTATAAAAAGTAAAATAATAATAAAAATTAAAAGAAGCTCAAAGATGTGCAAAGCTTTGGCGCGCTCTCTCTCCTCTCCTCTCTGCCATGCGCAGACTCTGCAGAGCCTTGCCGCTCACTCTCTCTCTTTTCTCCTCTCTCTCTCTCTCCTCTTTTCCTCTTGTTAGTTGGCTCTCCACAATTAAGAGAAGGTTGGACTTCTCTCCGGTCTGAAACCAGATTAGAATATATTGTTGAATTTGTGAGAGTTTATGACGGGTCTTATTTTAATGATTCGAATCGTTTAATGTGTAGAGTTCATCGAATATTTTATCTTTATAGAAAATCACATTGATCGGATATTGATAGCTATTCGATCGAATCAGATTTCTGTCAACGGTAAATATAATTTTCAAATAAATTATTGACATAAATCTGATCCGATCAACGTGATTTTTTATAAGAATAAAATACTCAATAAATTCTACACATTGAACGTTTAGATTATCAAAACAGGACCCGTGATGAGCCTTATAGACCCAACAACATCGTCCAGTCTAACCTGACCTCTAACAAAAATGTTAATTTTTGCTAACTTATTGCTTTAGCAAGCCTTTTAACTAATCAACAACTGGCACAGGCATTGCATTTGGAGAGTTACTAGAGATGCTCTTAACAAACTTGAGTATCTGCACTAACTAACAGCACCTCTAGCAAAAATCATTGGAGACAAAATAAAAAGTGTTTGTTAGTTAAGTGTTTAATGCCTAACACTAATGAACAAAATTTGCTTGCATTGGAGATGCTCTAACACATACTGTGGAGAAAAGCTTTCAGGTAGTAATATTGTGACCAAGCAAAACTTTGGCAAGGTAGATTTCATGCCACCTACTATCTTAATTACATCAAGTTTAAGTTACAATTCTAGATTGTACTTTTTGCTTTAAAGATTGTATAGGTCCTGTTTGGTAGGGTTTATTTTCAGCTTATTTCAGCTTTTAGCTTAATTTAAGCTATTTTGATGTGTTTGGTTCAACTTAACAATACAACTTATAACTTGTTGTAAGTCAAAAATCAACTTATTCTTTGAGTGAGGGAGGAGAAGCTTAATTTATAAATCAAAAATCAGTTTATGTTCACAGTTATAAGTTATAAGCTGTTAAGTTATAAGTTATAATCAGTTTCCCACAACTCTACCAAACGGGACATAGTGCCATATCTACCAAGTTTGTTTTTTTGTTTTTTTATTTCTTTCCTTTGGTGAATTTTTTTCACGAGGGAAAATGTGCCACCTTTTAGGCAGGGACGGATTGCTAAAATAAAATTTAAAAAAAAATTATTATTATATACTACCTTTGAACTTAATATTAATAATATATAATTGTTTAGGAAATATGGCCTTGCTGCTTTTGTCATTATCAAGTGGACTGAGTCTTACCTATCATTAGATGATCCACACTTTTTTCTTGGTCTCCTCTTTTCACACAAAAAAAAAAAAACAACTGAACATAGAATAAAATATAAAATATAATTAAAAATTCACTTATTTTCCTGATGAGAAAGAGACAGAAACCACAAAAAAAAAAAAAAAAAAAAAACCTAATTAGACTTGTTGCAGTGCCGATGCCGTTTATTTTTTTGAAATTGTAGGGTTCTTCTTCGAGGCAAATCAACATGGGAAATAAGAAGAAAAAAAATTTTGCTTCTTAGTTTTCTCATTGTTATAAATACGTGATTCATGTTCTCTTTTATTGCAGTTTTCAATTTGTAATATTTTTATTATCTTTTTTTTCAATGTCATGTTGATACAATTATAATTTTTTTAATTTTATATATTAAGAAAAAAAATTCATGAATTAGGACATAAGATTTCAATTACTAGATTTTTTTTAATCATATTTGGGCAAATTTAATTTTATTAATAAATTCAAAATTAAATGAATTGAGACTTGTACATAATTCATGTGTTCAATCTGAATTTTGAATTTTTAAGTTATGAAATTTATTTTAATTGTAACAAAATGGAAAATAAATTTCTTACAGACTCTTTGCTTGTGTACATTGAAAAGAAAATTATTGAAAATTTTATGACAGAGTCAATCATTGAAGACTTTCGAGATATGAAAGAACGTCGAGTTCTATTTTGATATATGATTGAGTTGATTTGTATAAAAAATTATTTAATACATGACTTTGCTTTTATTCATATATTAAGTTCACTAAATATATGGTTGTTTTATTTTTCATGTACTAATTTAATATCAAATTTTAGTTTGAATTAAAAAAAAAATAGTAGTTCATATCAATTCATATAAAAAAAAATGTATTCATGTCTAGGCCCCCGCAAATGAATTTCAGGTTCCATCCCTGCTTTTGGGTTCATTTAGACGAGCAATTGAACCAATGGGGCTCATTCAATTGGCTAGAACTTTTGCACTTTACTAAGACGCCAGTGATTTGAATCTTTCTAAAGTTCAAAAAAAACAAATAAGTGAACTTTTAAGGACATTTTACTATTGGACTTTAGCAAAAGTGCTTCAAAAATGGTTATTCTAAAATAAATTTGTGTTTAGCAAGTGTATTTTAAAAGTGCTTCATGAATTTAGTTTTTTATTTTACTTTTTAATGATTGCTAGAATAATAATAATAATAATTTATAAAGATCAATTTATCTTTATATGCCTATACAACCCTAAAGTAATCCAGACCACCATCACCATCTCCATCTCTAAAGCACACACTTTCGCAAGTAGACAAATGAAGAGTAATAGGAATATATATTTGGATGTCTGAATTAGTTTGTGCGTATCTCGATTAATCTGATAATTCTAAAGTTAACAATTAATTCAGGATCCTAAAGTTAAACGTCCAGTGGCTCTTGAGTGACTTGAATTTGAGATTTTAAATTTTATTCTCAAATCTTTACTATTCGGCCAACCTTTATGGTTAATATGTTCCTATTACAAATATATTCCTAAGAGTAATAGGATTTATTTCTAATGACCAATGAATAATAAAAAATAAAAAAAGAAGACATGGAATCGGGCTCATGATTCCCAACAGTGGCCATAGTCGTCCCTCTTCGGGCACACAAATTCTCCATTATTGCCCAAGTAAAGACCGAACAGACCATCAAATACTAGCATATTACTCTTCAATTGGCTACTTCTGTTTCATCATTCATGAGAAGTTGAAGCAGAGACTCATGGCCTCCTTCAACTCAATTCCTATATCTGTAGCCTCGTGAAAAGATCTCAATATCTCTTTTCCTAATTGTGAAATCCTATGTTTGTTATTATGACAAACAATAGGGTCAATAGTGGCAAAACATAATAAAAATTGAGGCCAATCCACCTGCTTTTAAGTAGATTAAATTGAGTGCTCACAAACTCAATCTATCCATCAAAACCGATCGAAGAGTCTATCTCTGAAGGATGACCAAGTAGGATTGTAACTCTAATAGATAATCACCACCTATTAAGAGTCTATCTCTGAAGGATAAGGCACGTCCTTAAACACCCTAACCTATAAAGTCTCCGTGTTATCTGCTTCTAAGCCGACAATCGGGCTGAGCAAACCATCTGTCTGGTTGCTCTTTGTTTAAATAGTTACTTAGTTATTCCTACCTCATTTTGGTCCAAAGGTTACCAAACTAAAGACTAAGCAGGGCCGGCCCTGGTATAAGGCCAGTAAAGCCTATGCCCTAGGCCTTAAAATTTTGGCCAAAAAATAGGACCTGCAAATTTAGTCACGGGCTGCTTTGTCAATGTCTAATATGGTTTAGCTCATATTTACTCATAAGTGTTGTTTGGCCCAAAAATATGGTTTAGCCCAAATTTTTTTTTTTTAGGATCAATTTAGAAGGTCCCAAAATATTTTATTGGGTTCATGTATGGTTTAGCTCATATTTATTTATGGGGGACTTACTGATAAGTCCCATGTATAAAGTTCAAGACCCAGCTAATCCTCAAACAAAACACTTGCACTAATTAGTCCAATACATTTTTAATTGTTACCAAAAAATCTTTTTTTTTTTTTAATTTACAGACACTGTTCACATCTTACTACCGTCGGACTTCCGTCAAACGGTCACCGGAGACTCGTCGGAATGTTCAACATCGCCGGGAAGTCGCCGGAGTATCACCAGAAAGTCGCCGGAGTTTCGCTGGAAGTTCACCGGAGTGTTAAGAACGTTAATGGAAGTCGTCGGAATGTTCAGAACGTTCACTGGACATTAAGAACATCACTAGAGACTCACCGGAATGTCTAGAATATTGCCGAAAAAAAAGAAGAATAAATGGAGAAATTAGAGCAAAAAAAAATAGCAAAATGTGCTAAATATTGATAAACTAAAAGGAAAAAAAAATGAAACGACAAAAAACAGCAACAATAGGAAAAACATATGCTATTTTTCAATTTTTGTAAGGTTCAAGCAAATAGTCTCCAATATTGATTAAACTGAAAAGTAAGTTACAGTTTCAAAGCAAAAACCTATTAAGTATTTATCCTTATTAATCAAACTGAAAAACATGTTATGAAACTGTAAAATTTAACAGTTCTAAAGAATGTTATAAAACTGTAAAATTTTACAGTTTTATACCATTATTCATTCCAGTACCAAAAAAATTTGAAACTGCAAAATTTTACAGTTTTAAACCATGATTCATTCCAGTACCAAAAAAAATTTGAAACTGTAAAATTTTACAGTTTTCACCGCCTGTAATTAAAACTCGAAAATTATTTGTTCAGAATTTGAAAATTTTCTCCATTAGACCAGAAAAACAGAAGCGTATAGCAGAGGAAAAAAAAAAATAAGAGATCGAAGGAGAAAGGCGGATGTAGAGAGAAGATTGTACTCCGGCAACTATTTTTTGTTTAGATCTATCCAAATCTGATGTAGATCTACTCAGATCTGTAGATCTGAATAGATCTACATAAGATCTAAGTAGATCCACTCATCTTCTTCGTCGGAAATATATCATCTTCTTCGTTGGAAATATATCATCTTCGCCGTCGGTGAGGGTGAAGTCACGAGTTAATTTCGATGGTTGGTGGTTATCGGTGAACCCCGATCAATGAAGAAAGACATGATCACCGGTCGTCGTCCATGGCAAAGACGATGAGAGAAAAAATGCAGAAAAAAAAGAGAGAGAGGAAAACGTAAAGAGGGAGACAAAAAGCAGAGACAGAGAGAGAGAGGGGAAAGGACTTTTTGGTCTACTCAAAAAGTTACAGGATTAAATGGTGTCCACATGCTCCGCATAAGACCTGTGGGTAATTTCCCCTTTATTTATAAGTGTAGTTTGACCCATATTTATTAAAATGAAAATATATATTAAAAAAAAAGTGTTTGGGTCCAAGAAGAACAATACATATAATATATGGGCCCTAATTTTTTTTTTTTGCCTTCTTTATCTATTAAATTTTAGTAGAATAAATAATTTTGCCCTAATTTTTTTTACCCAGATCTTTATCAGTTTTAATTGAATAAATTTTTTCTAATTTTTTTGCCCTAATTTTGTTTCATTAACTTGTTTTGTTTATAATTTTAATGATTATACGTGCAAGTAAATTTTTTTGTAATTACAAACAAATAAAAAAGTTATAACTTATCGTTTTATCTATAAATTTTATTTTTTTTTTCAATATAAAAGAGTCCCTATTTTCAAAATTCATCTTAGCCACTTAAATTTCAGGCCAGCCCTGAGACTAAGGCTTTGCACCATGCATTTATCCTCAACTACGTTCAATGACCTAGCACATTCTGTTCGGTCAAATATTACTGCGCAATCACCTGGGCTTAGCTTGGCCAAACACTCGTGCGACACTAATTACTTGGCCCCTGTTTGCCCGGACCAAACTTGTTTTAGTGCTCCAAGTGTGCAAAATATTCAATTTGCTAGGTCTTCAAAGCTAGGCTGTGATGGGTTTTGCTTGACCCACCAGTTCGGTAGAAATCTCCCTCTCAGCACCCCTAGTGGAAACAACTGTAGAACTTAAAAACGAAAAGTTCGTACTTACCAAACATAAGTATTTTGAAACCTCTTTTTTAAGAATTCTATGAAGCACTTAGCAAGGGTATCTTCTCTCTTCCCTTCTTCTATTGATGTGATTCTAATGGTCTAAGTTCCTACTACAACTGAGTCCTTCTCGCTTTTGTAAATATTTTTTCTTTATATATTAAAAAAGAATTGGGCTAATTGTCCCCACTTTATTACTTAGGATCCCTACATTTCTTTCAATCCCCCCCACCTACAAAACTCAAAATTGAGAAAATTTCCAAGAAGCCCCCACATAATATCAAAACTATCATTCCTACAAAACACTACACACCCACTTAGATGCACACCCTTACAATTAGCACGTCCAGTAAAAACCCTACCCCCTCCTACAAACCTAACATCCCAGCCCCACCTTCTCCTGAAAACCCACCATCCCAGTGCCTCACCAATAATCTCACCATCGACCACCAACGACCTCACCACTGAAGCTCTCTCACCAGCAATCTTTCACCACCAACGACCTCTTACCGATGACTATCTCTCATCAACGATCTCTCACCGATCACAATCTTACCACTAACAATATATTTATGTCAATGACTACATTCCTTAGCCAACTCAAAATCTACATTCGATCCTGTGTTAGAGAACAAATTAGCCACGTTTGGACTTGTGTTACTGGACATTCTAGCTATGTTCAGCTCTGTGTTACCGAATAATTTGTTCATGTTCAAACTTGTGTTACTAAACAGTCTATTACCTGAACAAAGTTCAACCAATCAAAGTTTAACAAACAAATATAAGCTATGTTTGGTTAGACCTTGTTGAATTATTACTTTTAATTTGGCCTTGTGTTGCCAATTTTTTTGCACATGTTTGGAAGTTTAGTACTGAAAAAACATCGAACTGTTATTATTATTTCTTGTGTGTTTGAAAAAACTCACCATTATAAGGTCCACCTCCTCCGAACTTCGAATCTCGTCGAAGCTGTGAACCTCCACTGACCTAATATTGTGATGCTCCATTCGTCTCACTGTATTGGGTTTGCCAAAAAAGCTTTCATTCATGAGAACTGGTCCAGCAGAGAAGTCAGGTCTTGAGTTATGTGAACTAGTCCAATCAGGGAAGGCTTGCCGGATTCACAACACTTGACTTTTGAGAGTTTTGAAGGGTTTGATGGAAGTAGGGCTCATATTATGTTATGATTTGGTCGGTGGGTTTAATTCTAATTGTGAGATGGATGTCCCATTTGAAAACTTGTCCTTTCTAGTAATTTTATTTGCAGCCATTATTGTAATTAAAAAAAAAAAAACACTAATACATAGGGATCTCAAGTAATAAAGTGGGGATTATTAATAACATTCATTAAAAAAGGTCTCTCTAACGGGTGAAAAGTGGTAGGTGTCCACTATTGAACATTCCAAACTCGGCTCAAGTGTGATCAAACAACCAAAAAATTAAACAATGACAAAGTCGGCTCAAGTGTGATCAAACAACCAAAAAATTAAACAATGACAAAGCAGCCTGTGACTGAGTGATAGATTGATCGACGCTAGAAGAATGCTCGAAGAAATTAGTTGTCTCTTTCTTCTCTATTAGTGAATTGGGGGATAGCAAGAAACTATTCCAATTTCTAAAAATAGAGGTTCAATGCATCTTTTCCTTCATGGTTCACAATCCGCATGGGTTCATCCGTGTAATAATTGAATGAACTGGGTTGTGCACGGTCCGTTTCAAAATGGCAAGGGGTTTTACCTGGCTTATGCAACTTTTGAATAAATGATCAAAGCATTGGAGAAAAAGTAAATTGGTCAAACTATAGTTCAGTAATGTTAAGGATACTAACACTTTGACTAACAATATTATTAACACACTCAAATTTTGATAAGATCAACCATTACTTAATGTGGGACTCACATAAGCTTTGTAAGCGTGTTACTAAAATTGTCAATAAAAATGTTAGTATCGCTATAACTTTGCCATAAAATTGTCAATAAGCCTATGGTGTGCATAACTTGGCCATAAAATTTCAAGACATCAATCACAAAATGCGTAATCTTGCCACAAATTAGTGTAACAAAATATCCAAAATTTTGTGGTTGGAGGTACAAACGTTTGTGGCTTGGTTACAACATTTTTTGTTATGTCAATTTAAAACAAGATTACGCATTTTGTAGTTAATATAACAAAATTGTTATAAACTTACGCCAATTGATAAGGTACATATGGTATGCACAGCATAGGCTTTCCCTAGTTTGTATACCTTGTACTGTTTCTCATAGTGGACCCTTAACAAACTCGGAAGTTGTCTAAAGAGAGAATTAAAAGGAAAGAGACAGTAAAATATAGCTTATATTTCTCAATATGAAAGCCAAAAACTGTCAACAATTAGCATACCCTTCGGATACTCAATCTCCCCTTATTTTTTTTATTTTTTATTTTTTTCCAAATATAAAGTATAAGCTTGCTCTAAGCATATTTTTATTTAGGATTTCTTATTTGGGATAATGTACAGTAAACTTCAGAAGAAGATTCATATGAGGCTTAATTAGTTATGGCGGTAAAAATTTCACGTGTTATCTGAATCTCAGTATAGTACAGGTGCCAATTCTAGTGCAGTTTGATTTTTTTAAAGCAGCCAACAATAACGATAAGGTTGTGACAGAACATACCCATTGTGGTTTCATATCTGCAAATGACATATCGCAACCCAAAAGCCAGAAAAGAATAGATCTAGCTAGCTTAATGCTGAATAATAGCATGAATATATCTAGCAGGAACAAGTATTACCGACACTGATCATATAACTTGGGAAGACAAAGTTACACAAGTTTTTTTTTTAAAGTTATTTCATACCAGCAACTGTACAGTACCACATAAAACAACAACAGCAGCAGTTAAACAATGTCACAAAGGAAGACAGCAAAAGAACATTATGATGTTGAACCAACATTCCATCTGTGTTATCTTAATTTATTTCGTAGAAAACACAAATTCTATAATACACATGCCCTAAGACATGCAACCATGTTAAATAGATTTTGCACTTCCAAGTAACTGAAGGTTGAAAGACCATCCAAATATAGATCAAGAAACATAGAGGGGCTCCGGATCCACTTTTCTTCTGATCCTGAAGGATGTCAATAAGCTCGAATAAGTCAATTGTGATTATTACAAATTGCATAATATCCAAATCCAAACTATTGGAACTCCAATAGTAATTCACCCATTGTAAATCAGGGGCAACTAGATTTATTGACTCAGTAATAGCACAGCCATTTGACTGGATGAAAACCCATTATTGGTTTTGAAAGCCTAGAGGTCCACTGTGTAGACCGAAAAAATTTTGGTCCCACAAATGTGCTTGGTAAAATATAAATCTTAGTATTACTTACATTTACATACATAAATATTGGGAACAAGTTTCCAAATTCAATTAGGGTTTTGACCCATAAAAATATTAGGTAATTGGATTGTAATATTCAGTTTTGGTTATAATATTATTGGAGATAGGTTGTGGCCAATTGTGTTTCTCTCTCTCTCTCTCTCTCTTCTCCCACATTATTCTACATCACTTGGTGAACTGGAAAAGCAACTCATAAACAACAAAGAAGTAGAACATGAAAAATCCACATCAACTAACCAATTTTCTGGTGCCCATTTGCAACCAACAGTATCAATCACATGCCAGCTGTAGGCATGCCTCGAATTTGAAGACTGATTCTCAAAACTGTAAGTCAAGCAAATAGATCAAAATTACGAAAAGAAGTGAAATTATAATTTTGCTATAAAGAAAATTTTCAATTACCGACCTCTGATGAATAAGATCACCATGAATGACAACCAAGGAGCCAGCTTTAACTTCAATGGACACAAAATCTTTCTCGCCATACGATGGAGAAGGCTGATCAAAGTGAACGCCATCCTCATCCCTAATGAATCTTCTCACAAGGCCATCTGTGAAGAAGACAAGTACAAGAAAAGAACATTATTGTGTGATTTTGGTTTTTTATGCTTAAAAGGAATGCAAGACAGGCTGGATATAAGAGCACTACTTTTGTGGGATCCAGGAATAGCCCAAAGGCAGCCATTTATTATGGTTGCATCTTCCAAAGCAAGCCATAACCCGGTGCAAGTCGTTGGTTCAGTATAAAGAAATGAGTTATCCTGATGCGGCACTACTTCACCCCCAATACCTGGTTGCTGAAATGAAACTTCTAAACATCATACACAGATTCAGTGCAATATGACATTTAAAGACTTGCACAACTGAAGACATGTCATATGTAGGGCTGCAACCGAGCCGAGCTATCCAGGGCTCAAGCTCGGCTTGTTTGTTTATCGAGCTCTAAAATCAAGCTTGAGCTCAGTTCGAAAATTAATCCAGCTCAAGCTTGGCTTAAAGCTCAATAATGAGGAAAAAGTTTGGCTTAATAATCAAGCTCAGTCAGCTCGTTAAATATTATTCTATATAAAATATGCACATATAAAGCATTTTATATTATTTAATATATAAATAATATATTTATTCCATTATTTAAATAAATAATAAACAAGCTGAGCTTTATGAGCACAACTTATTGTAGCTCGAGCTTGTCTCATTTATGTACAAAACGAACCGAGGTGAGCTTGTGGGTAGCTCCATTCATTTACAATCCTAGTCATATGAAAGGCGCTTCAACAAATGTAGAAACTTTGCGATGTACATGTAGATCCTTGTAACAAAAGAACAGTATTCTACGTACACCCCAAATAATATTGCACCCCAATGAAGAGGGCCAAATTTTCATAAAGGGAAATAAGCATAATAGCTAGAAAATCGACAACAAAAAACAAATAGACAAATATAAGATTTAAAATTTTCACAAGGAGCAAAAACTTATGACTTAAATATGGCAGAGGTAGGGAAAACAGTACTACTATCTCCCATCCTGGTTCCACGAAAACACTAGAGACCCCTTTTTGGCAGAAGTTACGAATTCTTGAATTCGAAGTGACCATCCATCGAAACAGCCAAGAACACAGTGAAAAGAACCAAAATACAGTGCAATGAGGCTGTTTGGTGTAGCTTAACTGAGCTTTTTATAGCTTTTTTTAATTCTAGAAGTTTGTGCCAAACTATTTGGTTTCTGCTCACAGCTTACTAGGCAAAAATAACTTAAAAAGATGATGAGAAATTATCTGGAAGTTAGGGGGGAGGGGTGTGCTTTGGTTTCTACTTTCCAATTATCGGCTTTGAACTTGCAATAAGTTGCACCAAACAAATCCAATATACTGTAACAATAACTCATGTCGATACGAATTTAGAATTTTTCATAAATATTTTTACAATTTGAAAAAAAATAAAAATAAAATAAAAGGTAGTAATTTACTATATTAACAAATAATGTATTGTAATATAGTAATACTATTATTACTACTTAGTACATTTTTAGACCTTGTTTTGTTGGGATCTTACACGCTTAATAGAATCATTTACACTTGTGTTTAATAAAATTAAGTTATTTTACAATACTTAACTCTTTTTATTTTATTTTTTTTTATTTTTAGCAACAATGATTTTCTTATGGTATACTTTTTATGTCAATATGTTTAATTACTTGATAATAAATTAATATGTTGTTCACAAATGATATTGTTCTTGTGGATGAAAGTGAAGGAGTGCTTCTAGCAAACTATGCGATTGACAAATACCAACAAAATTGACAGAAGAATTTTGTAGAACTATGCGATGATCAATGATGCTTTACAAGACAAAATGTTAGGCGATTAAAAAACAAAACGTTCATAAAATGACTCTAGTTGAGATGATTAAGATGAGAATGCTTCAATGAATGAGTGGTAAGACTAGAAAATATAAAATTAAAAATAAATATATTTGTGAAATATATAAATAGTAGTAGCAACCAACACTAATTAAACTAACACTAAGGTAAAAATATGGAGAAAAGCATTTGAGTCCAAAGGGTTTAAAATTAGTAGAGCTCAAACTAAATATATGAAATATAACTGTTGGCACCTAGTTTTCACGTGGTCTATCAACAAGTGTGCTTCTTCATGGAAAGGGTGAAAGAGAATACCACGTGATTTTGAAGTAAAGTCAAACAAGTGGCACAAAGATAGGAGTTCAAGACAGATGGTAAAGTGAGGAGTACACAAAGCAATAGTGGTTAAGAGCAGTTGAAGCAAGAGGAGCATTATGCTGGAACGCAAGATCCTGGGGTGTTGAGTATCAGTGATGGCCAACAAAGACTACAAAAGAGGAATGGCAATTAGAAGGAAGGACATCATCAGAACCTGTTGTGAGGCCCCTAACTTTTGTAAACCCTATTAAGTCCCTGACTTTTGAGTTATTATAATAAAGTTATTAGTTCCTTGTTTATTTGCAAATTTAGCCCTGGAACCGAAGACACATCGCGAACGAACCCGTACAAGCCCTAATCGATCCCGATAGCTTAGTAATCGTTTCTACACTCTAATTTTAATTATTTAACTGCGAGGCCCCTGACCTTTGTAATTTTATTTAGACCCTTACTCTTGAATTATTTCAATAAAGACTCTCGATTCTTAATTGTTTTCAATTTTAACTCTAGAGTCGAAAACGCGCGCCAATCAAAAATTCGCAAACCCTAATCGAACCCGGGAACTCATGAATCATTTCCAAAGCCCTAATAATAATTAATTAACTCCCTAATTATGGATTTACTGCTCAAAACCCTAGCTTTCCTATTCTCGTTACGATTTGCAATTTAATTCGAAACAAAGAAACTTTAACGGAATTAAATTTTCAAATACTAATTTAATTAAATACTATACTTAAATAAATGTTTCTACCAAATATATAGATGTATATATGCATTGTACTTGTAACTAGGATAGTTTAATTAAGAGAAAAACCTAACTAGATCATATTTAAGTGCATAATTAAGGTTCTTAATCATCCACTATTCCGTTTCACCCTAACTAAATCCAAGACTATTCGATTCATTTGAAACCTATGAAGCACTGACACGTCCCCAAGGCCTGCGTACGAGAGTCAGACACGTGTCGAACACGAACACGCGTCGGATACGCTGTACACACGTGTCCAACACTCTCTCTAACGTGTGCCTTTTTTTTTTTTTTTTTTGAATTTTTCCAATCAAACACGCCATGGACATGCCATGACACTTTCCGGACACACGGGAGGTGGATCAAAGAAACCCTAACCTGTTGGAGAGGAGAGAGAGAAAGATCGAGGGAGAGATTGATTGAAGGAAGAAGCCCTAACCTATTCAAAAGAGATCAATCGAAGAAGCCCTGAGGTATCCTTCTTCGTCTTCTCTCTTCTTCTTCTTCTTCTCTAGTCTTCTCTATCCTTCGTCTTCTTTGTTCTTCTTCTTCTCTTCGTCTTCATCTCTTCATTTTCTTCTTCTCCTCCCTTTTCTGTTTTGCCTCTTCGTCTTCTCTGATTTTCTCTCTCCCTTTTTTGATTTCACCTCTCCCCCCTCTTTCGTTTCTCTTTTCTGTTCTCCCTCTTTTCTGATTTCACCAGCTTCTCTTTTTTTTTTCTTTTGTTTCTCTCTCCTCCTTTATTTTCTTGATTTCTCCCCTCCCTTTATTTTCTTTTTTCTTTTTTTTTTTATCCTTATTTTTGTTAAACCTAAAATTCATAAAATAAATTATTTTTATTTAAAAAAACTCATTTTTTATTAAAAAAAATTTAAGAAATGTATTTATTAATTTTATTATTATTGTAATTGTATAAGAATCAATGATTTTTTTTTTTTTTAATTTTAGACATAAAATAAACAAATAAATTATATATATTAAACGTATCCTCAGCGTATCGTGTCCCCTATTTTTTGAAAATTTTCGTGTTCGTGTGTCCCGTCTCCGTCTCCGTGTCCGTGCATCATAGTTTGAAACCAATTGGCATTTTGTAGTTTTCACACAAAATTTTCTATAAATACACCACCATCCTCCACATTTTGAACACGAAAACACACTCATACATTCACATACACAGCTGAAGAGAGAGAGAGAGAGAGAGAGAGAGAGAGAGAGAGAGCGAGCGAGCTTGGTGGTAGAGGAGAAGAAAGGAAACGAAAATTGTGCAAATCATCTCACCTAGGCAGCAAGTAAGCCACATTACCACCCTTCCTTCTATTTCCTCTTTCACATACATGTTCATAGAGGTTTTAAATATTATTTTCAGAGGTGTTTTAATGGTATTCTTGTGTTAAAAATGAAAAGAGTTGAGCATTGTTCCACTCTTATGTTTTCTCTTAATATATGCAAAACTATCTTTTTATACACCTATCTCACATGAAGTCCAAAGGCACACCTGGAATCTAAAATTCTGAGTTTATGATATATTATTTAGCATATTTTCATCACAATAGAAGTGAAAAATTATCCATGGTTACCCTCTTTTCTTACCTTTTGTCTTATTTCAAGCTTTGTGCTCAAAGAGAATTGGTATTTACAACCCACTTGTAAAAATCCTAGAAAAATGAGAGGAAAAAAAAAAAAAAAAAAATTCTCCTTAACCCAATTTTTATGTCAAAACCTTCGCTTTAAGTGTTAGCTTTCATGGAGAAAAAAGTTTTATTGAAAAAGAGTGAGCGGTTTAAGAGAAAATCCAGTTTTCGTAACAATCGACGAATTTGGACAGTGCTAAGAGTATTTATTAAATAACTAAAAATCTAGGAAAGTTATTTCACTTCTGAAAAATGTTCTAAAAACTAAATAAAATTCTCTACAAACCATGGGAAGGTCAAGTTCGGGAAAAGCCTAAAAAATGTCTCTTTAATTGGAGAAATTTTTTGGTGCAGATAGGGTAGGTGCCATGTGGTACCTTTCTCTTCTCTCATTGGTTGAGAGAGTGGAAGCTACATTTATGTGTTTGGTGATGGGGAAACAACATGGGAGCCCTTGGTATTTGTGATTGGTTGCCACATAGTACCCTACCTGCACCCAAGAATTTTTCCTTTAATTGCAATCATTAAAGTGCATCTAATCTGGAAATTATGTTTGTTAATGATTTCATGCTTTTAATTTCATGAATATGCTTCTTATCTCTTGTTTGGGCCTTAGTATGATATTTACATTATTGTGCCTATATTTCTTTACCATGATGCTTTGATGATGCTCATACTTGTGTAGAAATTATTGTCTCAATAGTTTGTTCTAACTTTAACTTAAAAACATTTAACTCAAGGGGAAACTTAATGGGGGTGATATTGGGTTTTCGATCACTTGAATAATGATGAGATGAGATGACAATGGGTCGATAGGACATATTCCCTAATTGAAGGTTAAGTCTTGCGCAAGTGGTTGTTTCAAAACCCTTGAATGGATTGATTGTACTCGGACCCTAAGTACTTATGACGGATAAGGTTGGAGGAGGTTATATATTTTTACTGTCTCTTTTGAGGTCCTCAGTTGGTGCCACGTGGTCTACAACAGTTATAGGCATCCGGGGTAAGGTCTGCAAAACAGAGAAAGAGGGGGCATACCGAACAATCCGAGTCCAATTCTTGTGATTGGGAAGATGAAATCTCTTTGGGGGAATTCTAGATTACTAACATCTAACCTTATAATCCTTTGTTATTGACTTGAATATCAGGCTTCATTATTTGTTGTTATAATTGCGACTGTGTATTGGATTAGGAAAAAGAGACGGGGTGTGTTTGCGTTCACTAAGCATTCCAAGCTCAGTGCATTTTATGCCAGGTATTGAAGAAATTTCCGTGGAATACGGCGAAGCAGAAACATTTGAACACGTATGGCTATCCTAGAAGAATTAGGAATCAGTAATCATGTTTTGAGATTGTAAGTGTTAAAACTCCTATCATAATTAAGATATGATTTTGTAACTATTATACATATATCTTTTGTAAACTTATCATTATCTTTCCGTCAACTTATGTAGACCTTGTGTTAATATCTTGTTAAGATCTGTCAAAAAGGTAACTTTGCTATCTAAGAAGATTGGACTTTGAGGGGAGGCTATATTGACTCATCTGATCTTTCCTAAGATCTTACTTGGTTATTGACCAAATGACTCATTAGTGACGTTCGTAGACTTGTAACCTTAGAAGAACTTTGTATTTATTTGTTAATATATTCCCTAATGTTCCAGATTTTTTGTGGCGTGTGAAAATAGGAGTAGTAGCATTTTCTTTAAGAGTAGTTACTTTGCAATTTAGTGCTTAGTTTGTAACTTGTTCTCTTTTCTTGTAACCAGCGAATATTCTCAGTATTTTACAAGTTTAGTTTGTTTCTTTTCCATTGTTAATCTCTAAATAAGTCCTTGAATCTATCAAAGCAGAGGACTCAACCACAATTGTTTGATCTTATTTCTGTTTTGTAGAATTTTGGCTTATTTCTGTTGATTGGCATCTGTTGATCACATCTCAACGAGAATTTTGCTAACAGTAACTTTAGTAATAACAAAAGTAAAAATAATAGAAACACAAATATTGAAAATCAAGAGAAAACAAAAGTTGCACATTTTCATTTCTTAGGTACAATTATCAATAAAGATGGAGAGGTCATAGATGATGTGATCTATAGAATCAAAATAGGTTGACTAATGTAGAGCAATACTTCTAGAAAATTATGTGATTGACAAATACCAACAAAATTGAAAGAAAAGTGATTGACAAATACCAACAAAATTGAGGGAAAAATTTTATATGACAAGTATACAGTCAATAGTGCTTTATGAGAGAATGTTGGGCAATTATAAAACAACACGTTCATAAAATGATTGTACTTGAGATGAGAACGCTTAAAAGAATGTGTGGCAAGATTAGGAAAGATAAAATAATAAATGAATACATTTGTGAAATGGTAGTAATAGTACCATTGAAGATAAGTTGACAAAGAAAATGCTACGAACGTTGGTCATCTATGTTAAGTTATATGGTTGAGGATAATATTGTACTTGTGCTAATTCCATTAATATTATAAATACTTGTGTTTAGAGAGGTAAAAAACCTAATTAGGTTTTGTGCCTCCTCTTCCACCAAATCTCCTCTCTCTCTCTCTCTCTCTCAACTCTTATGTTTCAATTTTAACTTGGTATCAGAGCAAAGAACAAACTTTCTATTCTTTTATTTATTTATTTATTTTTCCCTTTGTTTTTTCCTTTTCTTCGTTTGTTCTTGGTTCGTAATGTAAAAAAAAAATAACCAACATGATCAACTACGGTCAGAGAGTACCAAGAAAAAGTTTCAAAATTTTGCTTTTAGTTACCTATTTTTTACTATTTTTCATTATTTTTTTGGAAAAATAGGCCTGTTTTTCGATTTCTTCATTCTGAAAGCTTTTGGCTCGATTCAACCCTTGGGCTTGCATCTCTAGGGCTGACCAAAGCTCTTCTAGCCTTCTTGGTCTTGGTTGCTACTTCCAGATGGTTTTTGGTTGTTTTTTGGCTCCTCTGTGCTTCGGTTGATGGTTTTTAGTCTCCACCTGTGTTTTTGGTCTTCTACTCCAGCGTGAGTGTTTTTTCTGGCTCTACTGTGCTGCTGTTGGGCTGTGGTTGTTGGGAACTAATTTACCTTTGACAGTTCTCTTCAATTGGTGTGATTGTATTGGTCTTCGGGTTGTGCTCGCACTACTTTTCGCCATGGCTGATGTTGGTAAGACTCCTGCAAGCAATGAGGCGACAGTGTCCAGTCCCATTGCCTCTCTTGGTGATAATTCCTCTCTTCAGCTTACTTCAGTCAAGTTGGATGGCACTAATTACTTGGTTTGGTCGCATTCGTTTCAATTGGCCATTACTGCTCGTGGGATGTTTGGTTACATCAAGGGAGTTACCAAGGCTCCCAAGGAGGATGGATCAGCCTGCGAAAAATGGCTTAAGGAGGATGCTCTTGTCATGACTTTGCTCCTTATCCATTCCAGTATTAGTCGCTCTTTTGTCTTGATCGATACTACTCATGACCTCTGGACTGCTATTGCCCAGATTTATTCTCAACGTGGTAATGACACCCAGGCCTAGGAATTGCAGAAGAAGATACGGGGGTTTGATCAGAAGTATAGATCTCTTGCCGAGTACTATGCTGAGTTGAGTAGTTCGTGGCAAGAGTTAGACTATTATCAAAATTTTCAAGATGTTTGTTCTCAAGATGCCACTACCTTTTAGCAAATGGTGTCCAAAGAGCGGGTCTATGATTTTCTTGCTGGACTCAACATTGAGTATGATAGATTCGTGTTTAGATTCTTGGCCGAGATCTTTTTCCCACTGTGCGTGAGGTGTATGCTTATGTTCAGCAGGAAGAGAGCAAGCGTAGTGCTATTGTTCATCAGCCTCTCCAAGATCACTCTGCTTTGGCTGTTTCTTCTGCTCCCAAGGATGGCTCATTCTCCAAGTCTAGGGGCAATGGTGGTAGTGTTGGTCATGGTCAAATTACATGTGATTATTGTGGGAAAGACTGGCATGATAGGAAATATTATTGGAAGTTGCATGGTCACCCTCCTCGAGGGCGAGGTAGTGCCTATGGTGGTACTAGTGGCCGTGGTGGCTCTATTCGTTCTCATGCCAATCTCTCTGAGTCTTCTGCTAGCCCATCAGGAGATCCTGCCATTGTAGACACCCCATTTTTTACCGCCCTTAAGACTTGGACGCCTCAAATTGATCACTCGATGATGAGAGTTATGGTATGCAAAGGTTCGATTTCTTCAGCAAGATGAGCTTCAAATCCAAACCTTACACCCCATTTTGGACCAAAACTATTTTGACCAAAATGTTTTTTAGACCTTAAAACTCTCTCTTTCAAAATATTTTTGAAAAAATTTCTACGATGTTCCGAGGCTCGCATTTCGTTAAATGTTGTGCTTTTCGGTAAACCGAGCAAAGACAAAGTAGAAATAAATGAAAGAGATGTGAACTCTTTAAAAAATCTTTCAAAACACCTTATCTAGAGGTTTGGAGTTGAAGAAAATTGGAGGAGAGGGAAGAAACCTAGTTGCAGAAGAAGCTGGACATAAACCATTAAGAGAGAACCAGGCAGCCTTCACTAAATCAGGTCTATCCTTTTGTACACTTGGACTTAAGTTATGAGGTTACCACCATTGGAAAGTGGGCTTCCGGGGTTTCATTTTACACTCAAGAATCTCCTAAAGCCGAGTCCAGATGAGAGAGATATGGCTGGTTGAAGTTAGGCCTGGAAGCAGATTTTTGATGGCCAACCGGCCACCACTGAAACTTGCCGGCCAACGGTGAAAACCCAAGATATTTCATGCCTGTTGTCCCCCAAAAGCTCCAGCTGTCTAGGGCTTGATATTTTCGACTGAGGGGCTATTTTTCTATATATAGAAGGCCTCTCTTCTTTCTTTCAAGATTAGAAAACATTAGGAGTGAAGAAATATTTTTGGAAATATCCTCTCTCTCTACAATCCTCTCTCTCTTTTGCAAATTACGTAGCCTATTCCCAAATACACCAAGCAAACCTAGAAAGCTTCTAGCTGAGATAATTTGAGCTTGGATTTGAGCTCTTGAAGCACTGGAGAGTGTGGAAATTGGTGGTCTATGGCTTAAGGGTTCACTCCTCTCCAAGAGGTATACTTTCTCTTGCCTTTGTACCATCTTTACACCATTTGTTTTACATCTTTTCTTGCTGTTTTTAAGCTCTTTAAAACCTGTTTTTATGGGCTGCAGCTTGTGGTTTAAGGCTTTTAAAGGTAGAGGGGTTAATCACCCTTCTTTAAACCTTGCTCTCTAAGCCTTTCCACTTGTGTTTCCCATTCTTTCATCAAATTTTTTTGAGCTTTTTACCACTGATTTTCAGAGGTTTTCAGAGGCTAAAAATGTTGTTTTGAGGTCCTAAAAAATAGAGGGGTTAGCCACCCCTCTTTATGCTTGTTTAGTAGTTCAAAAGCTTCATGTTTTAGTTTATCGTTTTAGCTACTTTTGTCTTCATTCCAGCATGTTTTTCAACTGATTTTGGGCTATGAAAACTCTGTGTTTTGGGCAGAAGCTTGGGTCCTAAGGCCATTAAAGGTTGAGGGGTTGATAGCCCTTCTTTGTACCTTGTTATGGAGGCCTTTGCCATTGAGTTTCCCACCCTTGCATCATCTTTTTCAGAGCTTTTAAACACTATTTTTCAGGGCTATTTCAGTGGCTAAAATCATATTTTGAAGTCCAAATTTGGAGGGGTTAACCTCCCCTCTTTGTGTCTTGTTTGCATGCTTAGTTAGCCTTACATGTTAGCATGTTTTTCTAGCTTAACTTATCTTAAGTCCAACATGTTTTAGCCTTTGAAATAACCTGTTTTAACTCTGTTTTGGGCTGGTTAATTCGTTTGAGTCTTGTTTTGTGTAGTTGTAGTGTAAGTCCTTGCACTAGCTTGTGGTTTCAAAGCTTTAATCATCATTGGTGTAACTTGGTTGCATGTTTTCAGTGCTTTTATCGCTTAATTTCAGCACCTAAATCTCTGCAACCTCCCTCTTTGCTTCACTCTTTTATTTGCTTTTGAGAGTTGTTTCAAACTTGGGATCCTTTAAGCTTAAGATTGAGGTCATGCTTAATGGTTTAATCCTCTTTGAGGGTTCATTACCAACAGCATGATCTCTCTCATGCCTTAAATTACCCCTTGGTTGACACTTCTTTCCATTAGAAGACACTCACCAATAGACTTAATTGGTTAATGAATGATTTGGTAATTAAAATGTGTAAACAAAATGGACAAATAAAAGTGTGCAAGATAAGCATTCTTTGTGTTGCATTGCATGTGTTCAAATCGGACGTTAATTTGAACACAAGGAAAATGGAACATTTCATACTCAAAGTGATGAAATGTAGATTAAATGTGTCATTTTCCTAGGTCACCATTGCCCTTGATCATGCATGATAGGGTGGTGGTCATTTTGGTCTTGTTTGTGCATTTATTGAACTTGTACAAACTTGGTTCCTTAACCATCATGCATGGAAATTGCTTGATTGATGGTTTGAGAGCCAAGAGTCTCTCTCCTTTGAGCTTGTGTGATGATAAGAAGGGTAAACAGTACAAACAACCCGTGAGAATACACTGTTTTGCTCTTTGTTACAGCATGGAAGTTTAAACTATCAGTGGCCGACAGCCACCATCAGTGGCCGACCCGCCACCATTGGTAGCCGACCCGCCCCTTGTCCCTCTTGTCGGCCATCAGTGATTTTTGCACAATGTGTTGGTAAGATGAAGCAGAGGTGTTCTGGAAGTGGGCACAATTTTCAGTGATCAAATGTGCAAACAGAGGCTTGCAGCAACAAAACAGCGGCTTTTCGGGTGGAAACCGAGCACGTGCATGAGCCTCCCTTGCATTTCAAGCTTATTTAATGTTTAAATATCTAACTTAAATACATGTTGTAATTAATTAGTTGTAACTAATTAAGTGTTGTAAATAATTTGTTAGTTTAACTAGTTATTCGATTTCGTTTTGTAATAATTAATTAGCTAGAATGGTTAATTAGTTTCAGTTTGTAATAGTTAGCTTAATTAGCGTAGCTAGTTGGTTAGCTTATTCATTTGGACCCTCCTTCACAAAGGCGTAATGTTGTAATAAGTGTGCGTGCGTGTGTGTGTTTTCCAACCCCACGTCTTTCTCCCTTCTATTTAACCGCTTTTGATGGTTAGATTAGGGACACTTTTCAATTAGCATACCTTATGCTTGCATCCATTCATTTGTATTGCATGTACCGAGGCTCGGCGCATCATTCAAACTGCATTGCAATTTCAATATCTTATCTGAATACGTGTTTTGTTGCATGTTGTTCAAATCGATTCATATGCCATATTAGTAGCCGAACTTATTAATTGCATATTGCATGTGTTGCATTAAACACTAACATAGTTAAAATCATGCATCTTTCTAACTAGTTTCTATTTTGGCTCAAAGTACTTTGTAAGTTTTTATGTTTTAGCATACCTGCATGGGTGTGATTGCCATGTTGCCATGTTTTGCATGCTTGCCATGAGGCTATGTGCTTAAATGCTAAACTGTATGAATGCCTGTGGATGAAGACTACTTGTTTGAATTGGAACAATTCAACAAAAGTACGTTTTAAGCCCACTTTGTTGAGTGGCAAATCATGTTTTAAGCCCACTATGTTTGGTGGCAAATCCGCATCTTTAAGCCCACTTGAGATGGCAAATTCAAACCATTTTCGTAAACAAACATGAGTTGAATTGTTCCAATTGAGCAAACTAGTCTATACTTGCTTGTGCGCATCACATAGTAATGTAAGCTAATAACCGGAACATGAACACATAATGTTTATAAAATATCATATCATGATTAGTAGAGGGCCGATCTTTGATCGGGCGAGCTGGGGTGCTCAATTCAGGACCTTCCCCTCTCGTACCCAAGTTCCCGAGCTAAGACAACTTTGGTGATGACGGACACGTGGCTTTTGGCACGAGTTAGGATTTCCTAAATTTTCCCAAAAATAAAATATTTGGGTGGCGACTTTGTATCTGGCAAAGCAGTCCAATTTTGACATTATTTGATTTAAAATCGATTTTCCAAAAATATTTGCCGGATTTGGACTCTTTGGTGTTTATCAGTTTTACATTGTACTTATGAGACTAGATTCAGAACCACGGGAGTCCAAACTATGAAGGTTTCTTTTCAAACCTTCCGAAAGGGGGCGCGAAAAAAGGCGAGTCCACAGCCACCCTTTCCCATGATGAGTTACACACTCTTTGGCATTTGATGGCTTGGCTTGATTTCTTCTTTGTCCCTACTTCTAATCAACCCTCTACTTCCAACTTTGCGTTCACAGGTATTCCTATGAGTAGCTAGAGTGCTTCTTCTTCTTCCTACCGTTGGATCATTGATTCCGGCGCTACTGACCACATGATAGGTTTGTCTCATCTTTTTCACTCTTACTCTCCTTGTTTTGGGAAGGATAAAATAAGAGTTGCTAATGGGTTTATATCTTCTGTATTGAGGACAATTTGTATTCATTGCTCTTCCTGAATTTCTATTTCATCTGTTCTTCATGTTCCCTAGTTCTCTACTAATTTACTCTCTGTTAGCCATCTTACCAATTCGCTAAATTGTTTTATAACCTTTTATCCTTCTCATTGTGTTTTTTAAGAACTAGGTACAGGAAGAACGATTGGCAATAGTAAAGCACATAAGGGCCTATACTTTCTAGATGCTGGACTTACTTCCCTCGTATCTTCTCACCAGGCTCTTCAAGCAACTGGCACTTCCGCCCTTCCTCTGTTACATCAGTGGCATAGGCATTTAGGACATCCCTCTATTTCTGTTTTAGAAAAACTGTTTCCTACTTTAGTAAGGATTGTCATAAGAATAATTTTCATTGTGATGCTTGTAAGTTTGCTAAACATAAATGTTCTTGTTATCCTCCCATTAATAAAAGAAGTCTTTTTCCTTTTATGGTTATTCATTCTAATATTTGGGGCTTGTCTCGTATTATGTCTATATCTGGTTATCGGTAGTTTGTCACTTTTATTGATTGCTATTCTCGTGTGACTTGGGTTTACTTGCGTCGGACCAAAAATGAAGTTTTTTCATGTGTTCAGACATTCCATAAGATGGTGCTTACTCAATTTGCTACCCCCAATTAAAGTCCTCCAGAGTGACAATGGCACTGAATATATTGATGGTGCGTTTCGGGCCTATCTTGAAGCCCATGGCATTCTTTATCAAACCAATTGTGTCGGTACCCCTGAAAAGAATGGCGTTGCCGAGCATAAAAACCGTCATCTTCTTGAGGTTGATAGTGCTCTTATGTTCACAATGCATATACCTAAACTATACTGGGGTGATGCAGTCCTTACCGCTACATATCTTATTACTCGCATGCCTTCGAGTGTCCATCAGTTTCAACACCCTCTTGACCTTCTTCCCCGCACTTCTGTTCACCTTGTTTCTCTTCCACCTAAGGCCTTCGATTGTGTCTGCTTTGTCCATTCCCTTCGTTCCATTCGCAAAAAATTTGATCCCAAGGCCTTGAGGTGTATTTTTCTCAATTATTCCTCTACTCAAAAAGGCTATTAGTGCTATGACTCTGACACTCACAAGGTTTATGTTTCTATTGATGGCATGTTTTGTGAGTCTGAGCCATTCTTCCAGGGATCATCTCTTCAGGGAGAGGTTCTATTCTAGAAAAGATTAGTTTCCCGAATTCTATGGTTTTTCCTTCCAATGGTTGTGAGGGAGAGGGTAAGGCATGTAGTGAGGGGGAGGTGAACCCTTGTGTTCAGGATGAGTCAAGTCGGTTGGATAGATCAAATCTCAAAACCTACTCTCAACGATAGAGGGAACAAGTGCCTAATGCGCTGCCATGCCAATCATCTCCATCTTGAGTTTTAGGTAATGAGTCATTGGTCGCTAATTCTACTGTCCCTGCTAGTGATGTTCATAAAGTTGATGACTCAAATCTTTCTATTGCTATTAGGAAAGGAGTCAGATCTTGTACTCAATATCCTTTATCTCATTTTGTGTCATATGATTCATTATTTATTTATTTATTTATTTTGAACAACAACAAAATAATTTTATTGAAACAAAGATGATAACAAAGGGAGGACAAGAAATCCTCCTACAAAGTTAGAAGATACAAAGATAAAGACCAAAGAAACAAAAGCTACAATACATCACAACAAGCACTACGCATGACAACCAGTAGTCCAATCCCTAGAAATAAAAAATAAGGATATATCCTTGAAAGGAGGAGACACACAAGCCCAAACTAATGCCATGTGTCTCAACCCTATCCCACAAAGCTTCCTCTCTATCGTACCGTGCCTTTGTTTCATCTTTGTCTTCTATTTCTATTCCGCAAGGTTGGAAGGAAGCTCTTAATGATTCTATGTGAAAAGAAACTATGGCAGAAGAGATGAGAGCACTGAGTAAGAATGGCATTTGGGACTTAATTTCTCTACCAACCAGGAAAAAGCCTGTGGGGTGCAAATGGGTGTTCACTGTTAAACAGAAAGCTGATGGGACCATTGAGAGATATAAGGCGAGGTTAGTTGCCAAAGGGTTCACTTAGACTTACGGCATTGACTATTAGGAGACCTTTGCACCAGTGGCCAAGATGAATTCCATCCATGTTCTTCTTCTTGTGCAACAACTCTGCGATAGCCATTACAGCAGTTGGATGTGAAGAATGAATTTCTTCATAGGGATCTAGAAAAGAAAGTGTATATGGATGTTCCTCCAAAGTTTTCTTCTCTAGCCACTAAAGGGAAGGTTTGCCAGTTAAAGAAGGCTTTTATAGGTTGAAACAATCTCCTAGAGCTTGGTTTGACAAATTCCTCAAGGTGATACTTAGATTTGGGTATAAGCAAAGCCATATAGATCATACTTTGTTCATCAAACAGTGTGGAGATACGATCACTGTACTTATTGTTTATGTGGATAACATTGTGGTGACAGGCAATGATGAAGAAGAAATGTTCAAGGCTCAACTTTCCAAAGAATTTGAAATTAAAGATCTCGGACTCTTATAGTACTTTCTTGGAATTGAGATTGCTAGATCAAATAGGGGCATCTTCATTTCTCAAAGGAAGCACATCTAGGACTTGCTTGAGAAGGTAGGCATGTTGGGATGTGGACTTGCTGATTCTCCTATAGAGGCTAATCACAGGCTCAAAAGTAGTGACGGAGAACATGTGGACAAGGGGAGGTATCAAAGGCTTGTGGGAAGACTGATATGCCTTTCTCATACTAGGCCATATATTGCATATGCAGTTGGCGTTGTTAGCCAATACATGTATGATCCTTGGACAGGACATTTGGATGCAGTTCATCAGATCTTAAGGTATCTCAAATCAATGCCTGGAAAAGACATCTTGTTCTCCAATCATGGTCATTTAAGATTAGAGGCCTTCACTGATGTAGATTGGGCTAGTGTTATTGATGATAGAAGGTCTACTGCAGGCTACTGTACATTTGTCGGAGGAAATTTGGTGACACGGCGGAGTAAGAAGCAATCAGTTGTCGCCAAATCGAGTGCAGAAACGGAGTATCGAGCCATGACGCATGGCATTTGTGAGTTGATGTGGCTTCGAAGTTTGGAGGCTGATCTAGAATTGTTGCGTGGTGGTCCCATGCGGTATTGTGATAATAAGGCGGCTATTAACATTGCTCATAATCCGATTCAGCATAATAGAACTAAGCACATCGAGATTGATAGACTTTTCATTAAAGAGAAAGTGAATAGTAGAATTATTTGTTTGTCGTTTGTCAAATCAAAAGATCAGTGAAATAGTGAAATTATGGTTGAGGGTAATATTGTACTTGTACTTATTCCCTTATTATTATAAATACAAGTGTTTAGAGAGGTAAAAACCCTAATTAGGTTTCATGCCTCTCTCTCTCTCTCTCTCTCTCTCTCTCTCTCTCTCTAAACTCTTATGTTCCAGTTTTAACTATTTACAACAAAAACGTATAGTTGGCAAGAAAAAGTTACATGATCACTATAAATGGAAATGTTAGGGGAGAGAGGAAGACCTAAAGTAACATGGGATATGATCGTATAAAAATATATGAATTTATTTAATTTTCAGTTGTCATGGTACATGGTTATTAAGCTTTTATATATTTAGATATATCACAATCAATGTTTCCAAACATTTCTATTTAATTATGAATTCTTTTTATTTATTTTGAAATACTTTTGTAACAATTTCTTGCTAATCGAAATAACACACTAAAATGTATTTTTGATATTTGATTATTAGGAGTGTACAAGGCTCGATAGAATTTAGTAGTTTATTATAGGGGTGTGTAGATGTTGATCTAGAATACAAGTCCTAAAAGTGATACGCTTTTATGCAATTTTTATTATATATAAAGATATATCTAAACATGAGAACATTGAATTGAACATTAGATTCAATTCCGTTTTCTAATTAATAGTTCTTTTAGCATGTCTCTGAGGAGCTGTGTGGCCTTGAAAGCCAAACATCTTCACACACTCCACATACCCAGTGTGCTTTTCTTTTCTTTTTTTTATGCGTCTACTGCGGCTGCTGCCTAAACAAATTCATTGTCAAAGCTATGGATAAATATCTATCCCTCTTATTCATTAATGAAAGGTAGGTTAGGCCTCTGGAACACCTTGCCCAAAATAGTATTAAATGCCTTCTTCAATAAAAAAAAAATGAAGTCTCCTTGCAAAAAATTCTGCACAAAAGTTTTTCTCTACAATCCAAGATCAAAGAGTTTTCAGAAAGAAATTTTCTGCTACTAAAGAAAAACGATTTGGTAGATAACAAGTGTTATCCAAGTTCAAAATGCAAAAAGAAAAAATTGGGGAGCTAGCACACACTTCACCGAAGGAATTGGAATCCAATTTGGGCCAATTTTACCTAAAAACCAATCACAGGTTAGCCTAGAGGCCACAACCCATGTTCCACGATAGGAGGTCACGAGTTCAGCATTGAAAGAGGGGGGCAAGCCTTGCGAAGAAATCATGGGTGTAGTTTTTTGTTTTGCAAGATCATATAAGAAGCAAGTGTGGTCATCACAATTTTTTTCAAAAACAATATAAACAAGATTCTGCACCACCATGAGAATACTACTTTTAAAATATCTTTGGCAATTCTCCATAATATTTTCAGGGATGCAAAGACAAGACCCCATGGAAAAACATCCAATCAAATGTTGAGGTCGAAGAAGATACAACAAAAGAGCCAATTCAGTATCTAAAAAATATACTTGAATTTAAAATTCAAGGCTTCAACCTAACAGACATGCAGCTCTATAAATTTTGAGTTGAAAGAACAAATAGAAGGATTGAAGAATCACTCCAAGAGAACAAAACTCTATAGGAAAAATTGAAAAATATTCATCAAATGATAGTAAATCAGAATAGGAAACAAAATTAAATTAGACTTCCTTTTTTGAAAATTGCAAACTAAGGGTTGATGAAAATTCACAATTTTACGGCACTCTAGAAAGATATTTAGTACATTAATGATTATTGTATGAGATGATGATCAAGAATACTCATAGCCATAGTCTATATATATATGCTTTTCTGCAAGTTGTGAAACAGAGTAATTATATTTGATTTAGTGATATGGTGACAACAAAGAGTAAAACGTCAGGCCTAAAGGATTGTCATCATTTGAGCAACATTTCTTCACATATTAGTGAGGACTGAGGAGTTTAAAACTAAACCAATGAAGATGTTTACCTTAAGATGGATGATGAATTTAAAAATGCGGAAAGGTATTTTAATAAACTTAAACTTCAACATAGGTGATCTTGGGCGAAAGTGATCAACTATTTGAGATGGTAAAGAATTGATAAAAAAAAGTTCTTTGATAAATCAATTATACATTTAAAAAAATAAAAAAAAAAAAGAACATAATTGAACAGACATCTGCCAAATGCATCTTTTCTTCTAAAGAAGGCCACACTGAGCTCGCACAGTGCTGTATGTCAAAGACACAAGCACAAGCTCAAGCTCAGCCTATTGGATACATACAACTGCCACATTAACAGAAAATAAGTGTTCTAATAACATGATGAAAAAAGAAATTACTAAATATTCAGTATGAAAAAAGAACAAGAGGTACCTTAAATATGTACATTGACTGAATGATCACCGGCCTCTTGTAATCTAAGGATAAGAGTAAGCTTGATAGTTTCTCCGAGTAAGAGAATTTTTTGAAGACTGGATCAATCTCATGCAGCGCTACACAAAACATACAATATGAGTGGCAATATAATGTATTCACCCAAAAAGAGTGGCAATATAATGCCAACCAAAAAGGCATAACAAATATCAGTGTACCATCCACTCAAATCCTCTTTTCGATCATTTAGATTGTCATAGCAATTCATTTAATAACCTTATTAGAATCCAAATAAGATTATTGAAATTTAAAGATATAAATGAAAACATTCAAGTAATTATAGAATTTAAGGGGATGATAGAGATGATATGAATTGTCCACATACATACATCCAAGAAGGAAGAAGAAGAATAGTATTCCCCACATACCATGTCCAACTTTGTTAATTGAAAGTTGCTTCGGTTGCTTTAAGTTACCATCTTCATCAAATGCTTTCTCTGTCCAACAATACCAAATGTCAACATGGCCATGTAGCCAACATTCCACAAGGGCTACAACTAAAAAAGTCACTGAAATTAAAAAAAATAAAATTTTAAATGGAAAAAAAGGGGGGAGAAATTAAAATACTGCTTGATTAGAATTCTAGAAGTGAACCTGTTTCACAGCACAGCAGCAATCAAAGCATTTTTAACTCTTCAAAAAGAGTACAATAGAAATACTATCTACACCGTATCTAAAAGTTAAAACAAACAATGATTTTTATCTAGCTAATAGATTAAAAGAATCAAATCAAACGTAGAACCATGATCTCATAAAAATAAAATTAAAAAATTAAAAAAAAAAACAAAAAACAAAAAACAAAAAAAACTAAGCCATCTTTCATAGTACTACCACCTATAGAAACATGACTGCAGCCTTAATATATTGAAACCCAAATACAGGTTTTCAATTGAAGAACAAAAAGATTTTTTTGATATGTAGAGTATCCTGGGCCAAATTGCACGCAACAAACTATTCTCTACAGCCCGAACAAGCCTTCCCAAACATGATTTATGCTCTACGGTCCATGGCCGCAAGAGTTTTTGTTGGCGAGGGGAGTCAAACCTAAGACCTTGGAGGGGCCAAACCCCAAGTCCCAGGCCTCATCCGCCCTACCAAACCCTTGGGTACTGTTTGGTTCATTGGAATGGAATGGTCATCCCATCAAAATATTCATTCCCTTGTTTGGTTAACTAAAAAAATAATAAAAAATACATAGCAAATGGAATGATCATACACCATTATAAGGAATGATCATTCCATTCCATAAGGGAGCTTAAGAAATTACAATTCCATTCCGTTCCATCTCATTCCATTGAACCAAATAAAGCATTGGGGTTACACTTCAGCATTGTAGCTTGCACAAAATGGCATCCACGACTCCAACCTTATCACACTAAAATGTGACTCATATTTATTATTATTATTATTATTATTATTATTATTATTATTATTATTATTATCAAATAGAAACTTGTACCTTAAGCATGAAGCTATGATGACCAAAACTGTAATCTAACCATCACCACTCAAACCAAACAATTCAAACAAGTACTTTATTTAGATTTTAAAACATAAAAAATCCAAATCAAAGCAGAGTTAACAACACTATACCTTCGAAGAAAAACGAAACCTTCTCGACGCTATCATAGAAGTAATTATCAGTTGTTTGTTGCTGGAAAAAATAATAATAATAATAATAATCAGGGAGGAAAAAAAATAAAAATAAAAATAAAAATAAAAAAAGTAGTGAAATAAATTCACCTTGTTTGGTTTCAGAAAATTTAGCACACTTTTCAGAAAATTGAATTTTTTTTATTTTTAGTCAAAAATTTTAATATTTTAAGATTTTTTTTATTTTTCAATTGCACTTTAAAATATAATATTTATAAAAAAAAATATTTCAAAAATTCATCAAACAACGCCTATACCTTATATATTTAAAGAGGAAAAAATTGGATACACACCTTAAAAAAATCATCAAATACAAAAAAATATAAATAAAA
The DNA here is from genome assembly GCA_036172215.1 of Camellia granthamiana. Lineage (NCBI taxonomy): Eukaryota > Viridiplantae > Streptophyta > Magnoliopsida > Ericales > Theaceae > Camellia > Camellia granthamiana. The sequence goes on along the minus strand of CM069913.1, from coordinate 84,001,557 downwards.
TACATTTTTATATTCTTATATATTTATTGAAATTTTTTTTAAAAAAATTTACAAATATTTTACTTTTTACCTGCGTGCATTTAAAAAATATATATATACTTACAACATTAAAAAAATACAAAAAATAAAAATTCAATTTTTAGAAAATCAATCAAAACCAAAGTGAATAGAATTTGGTTTTAAATTCGAAAAGAGGTGAACTAATTGAATAGCACAGATAGGGAGTCAGGGTTTGAATCGAAACCTGGTTTTTGGTAGAGAAGATGGAGGCGGTGGATAAGCAATCAAAGTCATCGAGCAATTGGTCCATTCTGTTCCTCATGGCATCTACTTCTTCAGGGCTCGCAAATGATTCAAGAACTAGAAACCCTGCAATATTTAAACTTTCAATTCAACAAGAGAAAACACACAACCTAGAGAGAGAGAGAGAAATTACCCTGAGATTGGAAGCAGTGGCGTTGATCAGGAGAGAGAATTCCAGCAATCCCCATGAGTGATTGATTTTTCTTCAGAGGGATTTGGTGGTGCTGAGTTGAAACTTGAGAGTTGAGATTGTGAGGAAGGTGAAGAGTAGTAGACCAGTATTAAGATATATACATAAGTAATAGTAGATATTATCGCCGTTAACGTGGACTTGTGGGGGCAATATTTTGAACATCGCGAATCGACCAGTTTGACTGGTTGCTTATTGGTCTAACGTCTCGTATATTTTTAGTCGATAAATTAAAAAGCCATTAAAAAAATAATAAAGCCAATAATTTAAATTAAAAAATTAAAAATTTCATTTTCTTTTACTTTTTATATATTTTTTTTGATAAAAATTAAAAACCCATCTTAAATATATTAATTTTTTTTTACATGATATTTTAACTAAAAAATTAAAAAATTACTATAAACGTATGTTTCCAAACGAGCCTTAAATATACTTTTAAATTAATTTCAATTGTAAAATTGGCCTCTTTTAATTAAGTCAGTAAAATTTGTGATTGAGCTGAATTAACCAAAGAATTGGATCCGGGTTAAGGAAACCGGTTGGGCTGGTTAGGCTTCAATGTGCCTAGTGTAGGAATTGAAAAAATGTTGTTTAGAGAAGTAGTGTTCTAAAATTCGGATAGTTGGTCAAATCAAAAAAGTGGCCGGATTATGAGTCACTGGTTCAATCATGAGGTGAATCGAAATTGAATCGTAACATTATAATTATTTGTGAAGCATCTCGCTTTCCTTCGGATTTTATTTTAATGATTCCAAATATTTATTTTGTATTTTTTTTTTATATCACTCATAATTATTAATCCAATTTGATAATCTTTGTCCAAAAAAAATTTTAAGTATACATTTCTCTACATATATTTGTGTAAGAGTGTAAGAATACCAAGAATTTGTTTGCTAGTAAAATTTCTTAGGATTTCAAATCTCGCAAAGATTGGGAAGCCTTATAGCTTGGAAACTGTAGAACTCTCAATCATTTCTTTTTCTCTTTGTTTCTCTCTCTGTTGTGTTTACAAGAACAGCCTCAACGACATCAACCACCACTACCTCAATCGCATTCGTCACTACAACCATTGCTTACGTTATTTTCACTCGAATGCGTAGCCACCGCCACCAATCTCTCACTATTCACCATCCTCCAGTGTTAGATATGTTTTATTTATTCAAAACAATCATTATCGCCATCGATATGTCAAGTATCAATTCTATCTCTCACTTTGATGCATCTTACTAGTTCAAATATGGACGTTACTCATCTTTAATGTCCTTTTTGGTTTTGTATTTTATTTTATTTATCTATTTAATGGTTACATAAAAATGATTATTGTTGTCTATTTTATATATTTTTTCTCAATTTGCTCTTTCACTATTGTCTATCGTCCTCAATGAAATTTCTCTGAATAAAATCAATGAAACTACTATAGTTAATAAGATCTTACTGACATAAACTACAAGTAAATGAAATTTCTCCGGCAAAAATCCTATGAAATTTAATACATTGACTTTTGGGGGGAGGGGGGAAGAGGTTGAATGACTTTGTTTTGGAGCTATAAATTTAAATTTCTTATCTTTAATTTGGAATTAAAGACCTAATTTTTGCATTTGTTCCTCAATTTTATAATTTCTAGAGCTCAAATAGAAACTTCATGGATTTTAGGCAATAAAATTTCACTTTTTTTATTTAAATGTTTAAACCAAATAAATAAATAAAAACTATCATTTTAGAGTCCCCAATTTGAATTTATAAGTCCTAAATTTGGAATTAAGAACCTAATTGTTTGAATCTGTCCTTAAATTTACCGTTTTTAGTGCGAAAAATTAAAAAAATTCTTAGTGAAATTTCACAGCTACATATCAATGAATACAATAAAATTTTATAATTTTTATTTTTAGAATTTCATACTATTCATGGATCTTTTTTGATGGATCTTAATGAGAGAATTCTAAAAGTACAAATTTTATTTTAAAAAAGGGCAAATTACACTTACCTCCTAAGATTTCTGACAAATACAAGGACCTCCCATGTAGTTTTAATAATTACAATAACCTCTCATATTTTAACTGACAATATCAAGATTCCTCCATTCCCTCAAATTTGCACAAACGACGTTAGTAGCATATACAAAATGACCATATTATCCTTGATTTTACTTGCGAAAAGCCAAAAATGCCTTTCATCCACAAAATCCCTAATCAAGCTATATTCAGAATATACATCAAATTTTTGAGCGAGAGAGAGAGAGACGACAGTAAGCAATGTGAAGAAGATTGATTGGTGTGAAGAAGACAAAGAAGCTGTTTAATTTTGGCTCGAGTGCACAATGTAAAAGAGTTTTATCAGTGAGAAGTTGTTGTTACAGCTTCCAAGTAAGATTTCAAACTCATTACGCTTCAAATATGATTAATTTGAGTTTAGGGTTTTCAAATTTTATTTTATTTTATTTTTTTTCATTTCGGCTTTCTTCTTACAAATTTGTTTCTATTCTAGTTTTGATTTTATGAGATGTATATGAAAATGGTTTTGTTCGAAAATATAAATTTAGTGCTTCTATTTTATTTGCAAAATTTGTGACTAGAAAAAAGGAATTTGTTGAATATTACTATAATAATAATGTAATCTAGGAATTTATTATGAATTTGTGATTTTGTGGGTTTATTTATAAGTTGTATGTTTAGGGCTTTTATTTTATTTGTAAAATTTGTCACCGAAAAATAGGGAATTGTTGAATATTACTATGATAATAGTGTAATCTAGGGATTTATTATGAATTTGTGATTTTTTGGGTTTTATTTGTGAGATGTATGTTTAAGGATTTTATTTTATTTGCCAAAGAACTTGCAAAGTATATCATTAAATTGTAAACGACAGTCCTTAGAGAAAGCAAGAAGCAAGTCAAGAAGCAAGAAATGATAATAAAGCAACATTAGCCAAGCATTCCGTTTTCTATTGCCCGATCATTTTCTCATATGATAGCCTCAAAAATTGAGGGATACAGAAGAGCATGGCTAACTAAGCAGAGTTTATGAGCTAAGCAGACTGAAATGGTCAAGTTAGACTAAAGAAATGTAGGGAAATTTTCAAAGTGGGTTTTCAAAATTTATTATTTAGCTTTTGGGTGTTTCCAAAACCTTCCTTGTTTTTTTTCGGAAAGTTTGAAATAAGCTTCGGGACTCCCACATCGAAAAGAGAGGAAAACATAGAGCACTTAATAAAGTGCTACATGGAATATTCTTTTGAATATGGAATTGTGGAATGGATACTAGTGTGCATGCACACACACCCAAGCCCGGCCTTGAGATTTTCGGGGCCTAAAGTCGATAATCAATTGATAAATTTCTTGAGGCCTTCACCTTTTTTTTTAATTGAATTAAAAAAAAAATTGAAGGTAAAAGACAAAAGATTTGTGTCAAAATCACAAAAAATACTTAGCGTTACATTACAATAACTAATAAGTATCGCTTGATTCTCGCTCTTCTTATATTTTTAGAAGCAAATAAATTAATCATAGTTGCATAATCTATTTTTTTGCAAAATCATTTTTAATGGATAACAATGCTAATTAGGCCTTTCAATTTTTTTAATGAGTCAATTTATTTTAAATTAGTTTGGACCTTCCTTAATTTTTTTTGGACTTAAAACATATCTAATATATTACACTAAACTATAATAAGAGGGGGCCCTTTTTGGGTCTATTGTCAATGGATAACAATGCTAATTTTTTTGAATGGGCCTTTCAATTTTTGAATGGGTCAATTTATTTCAAGTTAGTTTGGGCCTTCTTTAATTTTTTTTGAACTTAAAACATACCTAATATATTACACTAAATTATAATAGAAGGGGATCCTTTTTTAGTCCATTTTGAGGGGCCCTAGCCCATGGCCTGGTGGGCCTATGCCCAGGGCCGGCCCTGCTCACACCATGTGGCATGGGCAGTGGGTTGTGTGGCGTTTGATGACGCACTTTGCACGGACGTATCGGCGCAGGGCGCCATGAAAGCGCTTTTCTATTTGCATCAAACAGGTTAAAGCGATGATGTGGATCTAACGTGGTATAGGTGATATGGAATACAGTCAGCTCCACGTGGCAGTGATGTGGCATCCATTAGCAATGAGTCAACTAACTGATCGAACGATTGCATGTCCGATCTCAAGCAGTTTGATCATAGCCGTTGACTAGAGATGCAAGTGATCGTACAAATGAGATAGCACCCGATCGTGATTAGGTATGATCAATCAAGACATCTATTCTGTGTGAGAATAATCTGCACTATAGATCGTCGATCTAACGGTTAGATCTGATCGGATTCGATCAAAGGACATGACCGTTCGATTAGATGCATTAAGCCCTATAAATAGGCTGCGAAATCAGCCATTTCAATCCATCCAAAAATCTAGAAAGCATTCCTACAATTCTCTCTCTCTCTCTCTCTCTCTCTCTCCCTCTTGATTTAGAGTTTTTGATCAATAGTTTTTTAAGCAAGTTTTTGTTTTTGTTACTGGTAATCAAATTCTACAGACTTGATTATCAATGTCTTGGTTTTCTTGAGTATATCAAGAGCATTCTGATCTACTATCGTCAGTGCAGATGTTGATAGACTTTATCCTTAGATCAGGCTTCATTGTATCCTGGAGGCAAATTTGTTGTAACCCTCTGCACACCTTTTGGTGGGTACAAATATTGTCTTTAGGAAATTGACTAAGTAACGTGACTTGAAGCACCAAATTTCTATTCTACATAGACAAGATCATCACCAAGTTTTGAAGACCCGAAAACCACCAACTGAAGAATTCAAGATGAATTGTTCCAGCAATCTAAAGACAATATTTAGATATGGCGATGTCTATTCAGAAAATGACTCAAGATTTCATGAAACTTGATCGATTTGATGAAGGAAATTTCTGACGCTAGCAAAAGAAGATGCACTTTTTGTTCACCACTCTCAAAGTGGACTATATGCTGACTACCCTCTATTTGGCGGAGCAAGAAGACGAGACGATGGAGCAAACCTGTACCATAACCAAATGGGAGAATAACGACTACCTTTGTCGAGAACACATTCTGAATGCACTGATAGACTCTCTGTTTGATGTGTATCAACATTTGGAAACGACAAATCAACTTTGGAACATATTGCAGTCAAAGTATCTCACCGAGGATGCCACCAGTAAGAAATTTTTTGTTAGTAATTTTATGCTTTTTACTATGATTGATACAAAGCCCATTATAAAACAATTCCATGAGATCCAGCATATTCTCAGTCAGTTTTGACAAAAGAATATGAACATGAATGAATCTATTGTAGTTTCATCTATCATAGAGAAACTGACATCTTCTTGGAAGAATTTAAGAAAGCTCTAAATCACAAAAAAGAAGATCTTACTTTAAAGGAATTGGCTCAACATGGCTCAACACCTTCGAGTTGAAGAAGAGCCAAGGCTTCTTAAAAGTAAAGATAACCAACTAGCTCAGACTTTAAAGATCCACATTATCATCCCCAAATTTTATTACCCAGATACATTACCAAAACCTTTAATTTAAGTCCAATTGCATAACATGTATAGGAATAACATTACACTTAGGTAAATAGAAATTGTTCTCTCTCGGATAATTACAACAATAATACATGCCAAGGTTTACATTGAAATACTCATGTTAATTAATTACAGGATAAAACACTTATCAATCTGAAATTACGACACATCTTTCATCTACACTTTATATAACAAATACACATAAAAGAAAATAGACTTCTCAAATCTTCAAACCGGTGTTTCCGACTCCATTCCTGAAAATGGTGGAAACAACGTGGGATGAACAAATGTGTCCAGTAGGGATCTACAATGATTCTCAATAATAAGATCGACAGATACATGCAATCATGAATGGTAAAGGATGACATATAAATAAATAATGTGCCTTTTATACTCAAAATACAATACACATAGCTAAAACCTTCCTCATGAAAATCCACTAAACTTTTCGAAGAAAACTCTTTCTTTTATCTTCGTATCATTCTTGTATAATTTCAAATAGTTTTTCCTAAAAATTCCTTGTTAACATTACATAGAGATTTAGGTATAGGAACCATACATTACTAATGATTATATATCCTACCTTTAATCTAACAACAAGCCATCACACCACCATAATCCACTGTAGACGTCCCCGAACGTCCCAGGAAAAATCCCGTTTTGTTCATTTGGGCTTACTACAGTTCGGACTCAAATGTCACGATTCTTAATCTGATCTCGTAAAGTACAATGCAAGATTGATAAATCATCAAAGAGTCCAAATCCGGCAAATCGTTTTGGAAAACTGATTTTTAAGAAAGAAGTGCCAAACATGGACTGCTTTGCCAGATACAGAGTCGCCACCTAAATATTTTATTTTTGGGGAAATTTAGGAAACCCTGACTCGTTGCCTAAGGCCGCGTGTCCGTCATCACCAAAGTTGCCTCGGCTCGGGAACTTGGGTACGATTGGGGAAGGTCAGCTATGAGCACCCCCGCTCACCCTATCAAAGATCGGCTACTACTAAACATGATATCTCGTTTTTGAAAACACATGCGTTCTTATTTCGGTTAATTAGCTAGACTTACTAGGTGATGCTCACAACACACAAGTATAGACTAGATCGCCTAATTTGGGACAAAGCATTGCATATCCGTTTGTTTGGAAGGCAGTTTGAAGTTTGCTACTCGCAAGTAGGCTAAATCACGGATTTCAATGAATTATCTCAATTCAAGCAACCCAACCTTCACCCACAGGCATTCAGGCAATTATATCACATAAGCAATTAGCCTCATGGCAAGCATGCTGTCATGTTAACACTTACACACATGCAAGATGCTAAAGTATAAACACTCACAGTGTACTCCGAGTCAAAACAAGAAACTAGTTAGAAATCATGCGTGATCCTAGTTCATGTTAAGATGGCTAATGCAACACATGCAAAATGCAACTAGAATAGGCTCGGCTAACCTAAGAATGGCATGTGAAATGCGACAACTCGATACACGTATTCAAGTTGGAATTAAAATACTATGCAATTAGTATGATACGCTGAGCTCGGTGCGTGCAATACAGATAAATGTATGCAAACATGCTAACATAAGTATGCTAATTAAAACGTGACCTAAAACTAACCATTGAAAGCAGGTAAGTAAAAGGGAGAAAGACGTGGGGTTGGAAGACATTCACACACGCACACACACTTATTACAAAATTTGCCCTCTCAACGGAGGGTCCAAAAGAATAATATAAATCAAATAATTAACTAACTAACAAGCTAATTAATTAATTACATAACACTTAACTAATTAACAAATTAACTAAGCTACGAAAGCAAGTAAAGCAGCCTTGGGAAGAGGGATAGATGCATGCTTGATCGGTTTTGCTCGGAAATCTGTTGCCATACTTCATGTTCCCTCTGTTTGCACTACTCTGTACCTCTGAAAATTGTGCCAACTTTTGTGACACTTCTGAACCACCTTGGGGACATGCTGGGAGTCCATCGGCCAAGAGATAGGGCCATCGGCCAAGGCATAGTGGTCATCGACCATTTGAAAGGATCTCGGCCAACAATGTTTAGCCGACCGGCATTGGACATGGCCGGCCGACTATCTCTTCCTGCAGAATGCTATTTTACTGCAGCAGAGGACAAACAGAGCATGGCAATGCATTTTCAAGGCAATGCATTTTCAAAGCAATGTGTGCACAACCACCTTTCCTATCATGTCAAGGACTCAAGGAAATATGGTTCTCAAACCTCGGGCCATCAATCACGCATTTCAATGCATGATGGCCAAAGGTGCCGAATGTGCAATTCAATATCAAATGAAATGCACATAACACATAATGGGCCCCCAAAACTCTATAATGATTGATCAAGAGGCAAAGGATGCATGCATGCAAGCAAGACTAATACAACATGAGCATGTTAATAACAATGCCATACAAGGCTAATGGTAACAAGCATGCCAAATGCAATGCAACTTAGACAAGCATGCAAAATGCAACATGGACATTTCAAGCATGTAAGGCAAACATGTGACAACATGTAAAGGGACAAGATATGCAAACGTGCAAAGCTACTTAACAAAAGCATGCCGAATGCAATACCACTTAAACATGCAACAACATGTTATGGACTAAGTATGCAACAAGGCACAATTAAACTAGCATGTTACAACATGCAATTTACCAAATATGCAACAAGCATGTGACAACATGCAAAGCAAGTATGCAACAACATGCAGGGATGGACTTAAACCAAAATGGACAGCTCTCAAATAGGTCCAAATCAGTGGCCAAAACGCTATGGAAATGGGGACAAAAGCTCATACAACACATGCATACTAATTGGCCTAAAGACTAAGGCATAAAAGAGTAACTTTTAAGCACACTTAAAAGAGGCGAAAAGCATGCAAATGTAACAACATTACATGCTCTGAAATGATGCTAGGGGTGATGCCAAATCACATAAACAAATCAAGCATAGCATGCATAAGGCTCAAAGCTTAAGGCTTGTGAAGGGACTTGAACCAAAACTATACAAAACAAGGAGCACATGGCAAACATAACCCAAAACAGTCGTAAATCATGTCAAGATGCTCCTAAAACATGCAAGGAATGAAGCCAAAACATGCTAGAACAAAGGACCAAAAGCATGAAGCAAACAAGTCCACAAAAGAGGCGTTACACTACACCTATCAAAGTCAAACATGGCATGACTTAAGCAACCAAAAACAGAGTTATGACATGTCAAAATGAGCCCAAAAACCCACTTAGATGGCATCCCAAATGCCTAAGCATGATGGCATACACAATGATACATTCATGAGGCATAACATACCGACTCTTTAAAGCATTAAAGAAGTTACAAGTGCAAGTATATGAGCATATTATATGGACTGAAATAGCATAACAAGTGATGCCAAACCACTGAAATGGTCGAAATAGAGCATGCTAATGACTTGAGCACCCAAAGCTAACAAGCTAGATTGCATGGTAGCTATACAAAACAATGCAAGCATGACCAAGAAGACCAAAATCAGAGCTTAAGCATGTTACAACATGGCTAAAAGCTTCATGGAGTTAGGCCAAAACATGCAAGCATAGTAGTCTAAATGCTAGGTACATGTTAAGGCAAATCATGAGATTACAAGACAAGTATACAAAACATGCATGGTATGTCTAAACCAAGTCAAAACAGTGCTATATCATGGAAAAACAAAGCCTAATATATACTGAAATGAAGCTAAAACAAGCTAAGCAAACATGATACTAACATAAGCCATTTATGCAAGCATTAAAGACAACAAGGAGAGGGGATAACCCTCTTCTATTTAGGATACCAAAACCACCTCCCCACCACTGAAAATCCTCTAGATTTCAGTGGTAGAGAGGTCATGCAAAGCTAAGAACAATGGCCAAAAGGGATGGCCTAAAATGAGGCCTAATAAGGCCTAAAAGGGGGAAACAACCCCAAACCTCAAAATGAGCTTAAACAAAGTTCTAAAGCAAGAAAAATCAGAACTTTTATCAGTTATAAGTTAAGCTTAAAACAATAAGCAAGAAAGGCTAAAGGCTTAAGCAATAAAGGGGTATCTAAAGCAAGGAACTCACCCTTGTAGAACCTCTTCAAGAAGAAAGCTCCAGTCGGTTTTCTGAGTTCAAACCAACCCAAGAACACTGAAATCAACCTCCTAGCACCTCAGCAACCAAGGATGGTGTTCTAGTGTGTGTTTGTGTACAATAGTAAGACAATACTACACTTTTGAGCACAAAATAGGATCAAATAAGGGAGTATAGATACAAAACTATATCTAACTCTCCTAACCTAATTTTTTTTGAACCCTGGAGGAGGGAGGAGGGGCTCCCTCTTTATAGAAGTTCAAATTCTAAAGCTTCCAAGAGAAGCTAAGCAAAGGGAAAATCCCTCCATACACGTATATGGAGGGGGTGAATTGTGGATGCCAACTGCACCAGCTGGCACAAAATATCTGCATAAAGCAGATGAACAGAGTTCGGCCACCAAAAATGGCCGATTGACCAACATAAGTGCCGGCCGACCAAATATAGTGTCGATCGGCCAACACTCTTGGCCGATGGCATCATGCCCTGGCCGGTGGGTTGAGAGGATGGCAAACAAGCCACCCTCTTCCCTTAGAAGAAAAAACACAAGTGTTTAGTCCACAACCAAGCACAAAACAGACAAGTTGAGAGATCTTGAGGCAAGGCGCGTAGCCGAGACCTCCGAGAACTCAAAACGAACACGAGCATGGATGATCATCGAGTGTTCAAATGATGACGTCCAAGTCTTGAGGACGGTAAAAAATGGGGTGTCTACATCCACATAACCACAATATATACATATGCCAACACTTATTTCAACACGAATCAAATAATCAATCCATATAAAACAAATCAATTCAGTTCTATCTATTCAACCTTATACAATTAAATTCTTAGTTTCCAATTTTTAAAATTACACATACAAATCCTATTATAATTATCTCGCACAAGTCCACCATCAACAACCGGCTCTATTACCAAGTCATACCAATAAACCACATGCTTTTTCAGCCGCTACTTCAGAAGGAATGCAGAACCTCTATCAAGTGCCACGCTTTATTGGTCACAAGCCGGAAGGAATACGGAACCTCTACGTTTCTCAACAGGCCACACGTTTTTCCAGACGCTACTCCGGAAGGAATGCAGAGCTTATATCAAGCGCTACGCTTTATCGGTCACAAGCTAGAAGGAAACAGACCCTTATTCCAATATCACCATCCATCAATTCATCATGTTATTCATTATCACAACTCATAGACAAAAACCAACAACATCATTCTTTATTTCCATCACACATTAACCCCACAACATATCCACTATAAGTATAAAGATTTATCTTTAGAAACAATTACAATTTGTTTTCCATTTCATTCTTTACTTCTCCACGTTAACATCAACTCTCTATACTCAATTACACAACACAATTGTTATCATACTCTTCCTAAGATTTATTGATTCAATTACCAATATTAATTTCTCCAACACAACCCTCATATACCATAATCATTTTCACAACAACTAATTTTCATCATTTATATTCATCTTAACCAAGCATAAACTTAATTTCAAGAATTTAGGGTCAATTAAACAATCGTCCATCTTCATAACAAAGAAACCATAACTAGGGTTTGACAAAAATTAGGTCTTTTTACTCTAAGGCACAAAACTACATTTTAGTAACTCAAATTTGTTCATATTCCACTTCAATCATAAGTTCAACCCCTATAATTTGAAAACTCTAACTTCCTTTACATGCTTTTATAAAAAATTTCTCAAGATGAGGTTTTTATGCAATATAAATCTACCACCTATCTATTTATAAGAAAATATTGAAGAGAAGCAAAGAAATCCCTACCTTTAACAAGAAGAAAAGAAACCCGAAATTTCAACTTTGATGAAAATGCGATCCGCTTGGATGGATAGAAAGCCCTAGGCGTGCTCTTCGTTTTTATACAAGGAACATGGGGTAGGAAATGAGTAGAAATAAATGAAAATCAAGCTTGAATGCTTGAAACCCTAAAAAATGGTGAAATGGAGGAAGATGAGAGAGAAATCATATAAAAGAATGAAGAAAAGTGGACCAAAAATGGCTTTTAAGGATGTTGATCCTGAACAAACCTCTCGAGTGACCACTCCTTCGCTCAAGCGTCAGAGACACCACACTGCTCAAGCAACCAATCCTACGCTTAAGAGAACATCAATAGCTCCCAAAATCTCAAAACTGCAAAAGTACTGAAAGCTTCGTAAGACCGCTCGAGCGATCAATCCATCACTCAAGCTATGAGAAGAAAAGAAAATTTTTCCCAGAGTGCTACACACATAATGGATAATGGCAAGAGGTTCAACAAAGGAAGCATAAGCGCGATCTCCAACCTGAGAAAGATGCCAAGAAGTCGAAAGGCACTTGCCGGTACTATGGCAAGCCAGGGCACTTCAGAAATGAATTTCAGTCATACAAGAAGAAGCTAGAAGCATCAATGCCAAGAACAAGTTCGTGGCTGTTGTATCTGAGGTGAACATGTTCGAAGATGCTGGTGACTGGTGGATTGACTTAGGAGCAATGAGGCATGTCTGCAACGACAAGAGCTTTTTTACTACTTATGAACAAGTGAGTGATGGAACAAATCTCTACATGGGCAACTCTTCAACTGCTGCTATCAAAGGCAAAGGAACGGTGGATCTGGAGTTCATATCTGGAAAAGTCTTAAGTCTTAATGATGTTTATCATGTACCTAATGTAAGGAAAAACCCTGTATCTAGAAGCTTGCTTAATAAACATGGTTTTAAGTTAGTATTTGAGTCGAACAAATTTGTCCTGTCCAAGGTGGGATTTTTGTTGGGAAGGGCTACATGTATCAGGGAATGTTCAAACTTAATGTTATCAATAATACATTTTTTACTGCTTATATTGTTGATTGTCTTTCTTTATGGCATGCTCGTTTAGGTCATGTTAATACTAGGAAAATGCATGATATGGTTAATTTAGATTTGATTCCTAAGTATGACATTGATATGTTTGAAAAATACAAATTTTGTGTGCAATCTAAAATTTCTCGCATTCCATTCCTAAAGTAGATAGAACCACATTTCTACTTGAACTTGTGTATAGTGATGTATGTGACATGCATAGTACTTCCACTAGAGGTGGTAAGAAATATTTTGTAACATTCATTGATAATTTTTCTAAGTATTGTCATATCTATCTTTTGCATTCAAAAGATCAAGTGCTTGATAAATTCAAGATTTTTAAGACAGAAGTAGAAAATCAATGTAATGTCAAAATAAAGAGACTTAGGTCCGATAGGGGCAGTGAATATCATTTTTCAGAATATTGTGAAAATGTTGGTATTATTCATGAGAAGTCTGCACCCTACATACCACGGCAAAATGGAGTAGCTGAAATAAAGAATAGAATATTTACAAAAATTATTAATGCTATGATTTCTTACTCAAGTTTAAGTTCTAGGTTTTGGGGTGAATCGTTGTTCACTGCCTATCACATACTTAATAGAATTCCTCTCTCGAAACCTAATCTAGGTTACTTGAAAACTTGGGGCTATAGAGTAATAGTCAGATTGCCTGAACCTAAAAAGAAGAAATTGGGTGAAAAAGGAATTGAATGCATATTCCTTGGCTATGCTATACATAGCAAAGCATATAGGTTTCTGGTAGTAGAGCCCAATGGTTCAGTAGAAACAAATATCATCATTGAGTCACGTGATATGGTATTTTATGAGAATCATTTCACAATCATTCCAAGGTTGGATCCTAATCAAGGAAATGAATCAACTCCTTTGGTGTCTACAGAGGAAAGTGAACGACATGAACCCATTGAGCCTGTTGAGCTAAGAAGGAGTAAAAGGGCTAGGATTGAGAAGTCATTTGGCCCTGATTTCATTGTTTACCTTGTAGAAGGAACTAGGAAAGCTTATTATAAGCAAATAATGATTTCTTTGAATATGGATTCAGATCCATTAACCTTTGAGGAGGTTATGAAGTCTCAAGATGTTGCTTTCTGGAAAGAAGCAATAAACGATGAGATGAATTCTATCCTGGGGTAACAATACCTGGATACTTGCTGATTTACCACCTAAATCCAAACCAATTGGTTGTAAATGGATTTTCAAAAGGAAAATGAAAGTTGATGGCACAATTGATAAATTCAAAGCAAGATTAGTTGCTAAGGGTTTTACTCAAAATGAGGGTATCGATTATTTTGATACATATGCTTCAGTGGCCAGAATTGCCACCATTCGAGTATCGATTGCCTTAGTCTCAATCTACAAGCTTGAAATCCATCAAATAGATGTTAAAACCGCTTTCCTAAATGGAGAGTTAGATGAGGAAATCTACGTGCAACAACTGAAAGAATTTGTTGTACAGGGTCAAGAACACAAAGTGTGTAAACTCGTTAAGTCATTATATGGACTAAAACAAGCTCCAAAATAGTGGCATAAGAAATTTGACAAGGTAATAGTGTCAACTAGCTTTAGGATACCTGAATCTGATAAGTATATGTATAGTAAGTTTATTAGAAATAGAGGTGTAATCATATGCCTATATGTAGATGATATGCTTATTTTTTATACTGACAATGATGTCATTGAAAATACTAAAAGTTTCTTGTCGTCTAGCTTTAGTATGAAAGACATGGGCTTGGTTGATGTAATTCTGGGTATTAAAATCAAACGAGAGGACAATAATTTGATTATTACCCAGTCCCACTATATTGAGAAAATTCTTAAAAAATTTAATCAATATAATTCTACACCCATGTCTATTCTTTTTTATTCAAATTTGAAATTGTATTCTAATATTTGAAGAGCTGTTGATCAGGTAGAATACTCAAGAGTGATAAGTAGCCTGATGTATGCCATGACTTGCACTAGACCTGATATTACATTTGCAGTGGGAAAACTTAGTAAATTCACTAGTAATCCCAGTAGTGTGCATTGCCATCCTATTAACTGAGTACTTAGGTACTGGAGGAAAATAATAGACTATGGAATAGTCTATAATGGCTATCCAGCAGTACTAGAAGGATTCAAGGATGCCAGTTGGATAACTGACCGTGAAGATCACTAGTCCACGAGTGGTTGTATTTTTAATCTTGGAGGAGGAGCTATCTCTTGGGGTTCTAAGGAGCTATCTCTTGGGGTTCTAAGGAGCAAACATGCATAACAGACTAAACCATGGTGTCTGAGTTTGTAGCATTAGCTTCTTGTAGCAAAGAGGCAGAGTGGTTACGGAATCTTTTGTTAGAGATTAAAATATGGCCAAAACCTATGCCACCAATATCTTTGCAGTATGATAGTGAAACAACTCTATCATAGGCCTATAGCCATGTCTATAATAAAAAGTCCAGGCATATAGGACTAAGACATAACTGTATTAGACAGTTAATCACAGAAGGTGTGATTACCATTAGTTTTGTAAAGTCAAGTGAAAATTTGGCTGACCTCTTAACAAAGGGACTTGTAAGGGATTTGGTGTGCAAAACATCAAAGAGATGGTGTAGACACCCTATTTTGACCAATCCTAAGACTTGGGCACTTTCTTTTGATTACCCGATGATAAAAATAAGAATTATTTCTCGCAGAATTCTCAGTAAGAAATATGGAATTTGTGCTTTATTTCTAACCCTAAGTCTGTTTTGGCCAAGTGATCAAGTCCCATTCAAAACTCACTTTCGAAACCTTCTTTCCGCGCTTTGTTCCAAATATTTCCATAGTGTTGCGAGGCTCATTTTTAAACTTTAAAATGAAACATTTTCTCAGAAAATTAAGTAAACAACAGTGTGAAAATAGGAGAAAATGATGATAATTCTGTCGAAAAATCCTATTTCGTGCAACAGAGTCGGTCACGGCCAACTTTTTTGGCTGGTTGGTCGGCCAAATAATTGGCTGGCCAGCCAATAAGTTGGTCGGCCGACCAGCCAAGTTTTTGGCCAACCAGCCAATAAGTTGCCCGGCTGGCTAATTTGCCTAGGAACAAGGCAATTTCAGCAGAATTCTTGTTGAATGCATATGGGTCATGCCAATTCAGATATCATTGATACATTCAATACACGAGGTACACACCCACCCCCCTCATTTGACTTCCATTGTCAAAAGAGCATTTGTCCTCTTCCATAAGGTTGCATCCATTTCAACCACCATTGTCACCCCATCATCATTGTCTGCCACCTTCTTCTTAACTTAGCAGCCTTCCCTGATTGCTTGTAGAGATAGAGAGGATCGGAATGTACGGAAAAAAGAAGGGATGAATGAATTAAGAGAAAAGAGAAGAGATATAGAGAGAAAGAGAAAAAGCTTAAGCCTTGAGCCAAAACACTTCCATACATTTATATATCAAGTTTCATATACTAAAACTAGCCCAGAAATTTTGTTGTAACCATATTCAAGAGCTTTCATCAAAAAGAGAAAAAAAAAAAAAGAGTTACAACAACTCCCTCCCCCCCCAACACACACTGTTAAATAGCCCAAAAACACCACTTTAACTAGAATTTTGAATTTTTAGATTGAAGATTGAGAGCGCACTTCCTAAACTTGAGGGTGATCAAAGGGAAGTTTAGAAATCAAATCCGTCCTTGGAAGGTAAATTTTGCACACCTTTCATTTTCTTTTACTTTTTTGCATTTTCTTTCTTATATTGCTTTTCTTACTTCAATTTCATGTTATAAAGCTGTTGTAAGCTAACTGGAAATGGTTAGTTGAGCCACTTGCATATTTTTCGTTTGTTTTTCTAGTGTTTGAAGCAAAACAGAGTTTCTGGCCTAGCCTGATTGGCCGGCCAATTAATTGGTCGGCTGGCTATCTTTTTGGCCGACCAGCTAATCTTTTGGCCGGCCAGCCACTTTTTCCTAGACAGAACCCAAACGTGTCCTAGTGTCAAGCTGAATAGTCTCCAACGATCTCCAAGGCCCCCTGAAGCTTTCTGTTTTTCTATTTTTCTTTTAATTAGAGAGTGTTTGTGAAGATATATTTTGTTGTAATATTTTTTCTCTCTCCCCTATTTGGATTTGTAATATTCAAAGCGTTATAATAATTTCTGATTCCCACTTTTTTTTATCCCGTTCTTTTATTTGCTTTCCATATTTGTACATATGCATCTTATATTGTCTTGTCATCATATCCATGCTTTGCATCCATATTTCATGCCTTAAGATTTGGCTAAATTTGCATTTGTAGGTTTAATTGATTATTATGTGATTTTGTGCGCCACCTCATGTCTTGAGATAATTCACATGCCATATAATAGAAGTCGGATCTTTAGTTGCATTTCATGAGTGAATTGCATTAGGATCTTGCATATATGATCATGCATGTTTTATTAAGTATGTTTTGTAATTATTTGCAGAACGTTGGTAAATATTTAAGTTTTTGTGCTTTAGCATCTCGCTTGTGTGTGTTTTTCTACTATGTTTACCATTCTACCATGTGGCTAGTTGCTTATTTGATATAACTCTATGCGTACCGGTGGATGAAGGTTGTGTTATTTAATTTGAAATAAAATTGATTTTCATAATTGTACTATTCAAAATATTTTCAAAATAATGAAATCAAATTGTTCCAAAATGGATAACACAGTCTATATCTATTTGCTTCACATAGTAAATTTTAGGATTTTATAAATAAGTAGAATATGAACATATGAAGTTAATAAAATTCATATCATGGCTTAGTAGAGGCCGATCTTTTGCTCGGGTGAGTGAGGGTGCTCAATTAATGACCTTCCCCTCTCATACTTAATATTCTGAGCCAAGCATCCTTGGTTACGATGAACAATGGCCTTGACACAAGTCACGAGTTTCCTAATTTTCCCAAAACATTAGGTGGCGACTCTAAGATCTGATGATGCAGTCCATTTTTGGCAAAACAATTTGTAATAAAATAGATTTTCTATAAAAGTTGCTAAATCTGGACTTTTATCTATGTTTTACATTGTACTCGTAAGACTAGATCGAAGAAATCGAGGGTTCAAACTTTTAACGTGCGCGGGTACCCTCCAAGCTATGCTATAGATGGGTTTTAGGCCCACTTAACATAGTCACTCCTAGTGAAAACTGTAGATACCCCATTTTTTACCGCCCTTAAGACTTGAGCGCCTCATGGTGAACACTCGATGATGAAGAGTTGCGCTGTACAACCGCTCAATTTCTTTAGCAAAAAGCTTTAGTTTTGAGCTTCAAAACCAAACCTTATACCCCCATTTTGACCAAAACTATTTTAGACCTTAAAACCCTCTTTTCCAAAATATTTTTCCAAATGTTTCTACGATGTTCCGAGGCTTGCATTTCGTTTAAAAAATTACATTTTTCGGTAAACCGAGTACAGACAAAGTAGAAATAAATGGAAATGAGGTGAACTCTTTGAAAAATATTTAAAAACATCTTATTTATAGGTTTAGAGTTGAAGGAAATAGGAGGGGTTGGAAGAAAACTAGTTGGGGAAAAGGTTGAGCATTAAACCGTTAAGAAAGAAATGAGCAGCCTTCACTAAATTAGACATATCCCTTTTTACACTTAGAATTCAAATGTTAAGCCACCACCATTGGAAAGTAGACTTCTGGGGCTTCAATTTAGACTCAAAAATCACCTAAAACCGAGTCCGAATAAGAGACATATGCCCGTTTGAAATCGGGCTTGAAAACAGATTTTTTTTTTGCAAGTAGCTGGCCGGCCAATTAAGTGGTCGGCCGGCCAATTGATGAAAAATCTGGCCAATTAGAGTGGCCGGCTGACCATGTGTCCCAGCAAGCAGATATTTATAACTAGTTGTTCCTCCCCATGTGCATGCCTTGCACTAGTTGTCTCCATGCAGATATTTCCGACTGAGGAACCTGTTTTTATATAAATATAGGTCCATCCCTCTTGATTTTAGATTAGAAAAATTTGTGAAGAGCCCAAAACTTGCCAAACACTCTCCCTCTCTATCTTGCAACATACATACACTATACATACACTATATATACACTTCCTAAACCAGAAATCTGAGGCTCCTTGCTGAGGTTCTTGAGCTAAAATCTCAGCCCTTAAGAGTAAGCATCTTGTGGTTTGTGAACAAAAGAGTGCCTTCTCTTCAAAGGTACAACTCTTGACATCTTTGGCCTACTTTTCTCTCAGCTTTTTCTTGGTTTTCTATACTGTTTTTAGTGGGCTCAAAATTGTGATTTAAAGCTACCAAAGGTAGAGGGGTTAACCACCCTTTCTTGAACCTTATTCCATAAGCTTTTATCCTTGTGTTTCCCATTTGTTTATCAACTTTTGGCCACTGTTTTTTAGAGTTTTAAGGTCCAAAAAATGGAGGGGTTAGCCACCATTCCTTAGGCTTGCTTGTTAGTTTTATTCTCTTTCATTTTGTTCACCATTTTTCACTCTTTTAAAATTAATTTCAGCATCGTTTTGTGCCATTTTGGGGATGTTTTAATTGTTTAGTTAGTTTATGCTTTGAATATTATGCTTGTGTTGTTGTAAGTCCTCATAAGTTTGGTGGTTTAGGCCTTAGACACCAACCTATTTAAGTTGATAGCTTTTATTTCATAGTCTTCGTTCATATACTCACACTTTTAATAATCATTTCTGCAACCTCTCTTCTTTCTTGGTTTTCTTTATTTAAGAGTTGTTTCAAACAATTGTTGTTTAAGGCATGAGAAAGAGACCTTCCATGCTTAATGGTTTAATCTCTTCGAAGGTTCATTACTAGGGCATTACATCTCTTTCGTGCCAAGAACAACTTCTTGTTTGACACTTCTCTTCATTAGTGGATGTAATTATCACTTTTGGACAAAATGATTAAAGAATGGAAAGGTAATAAAAATGGCTAATAAAATCAAACTAAAAGAGGCATAAGATAATAAAATTGAGTTGTGTTCAATCGGACGTTATATTGAACCCATTGAGTCTTGAGTCATTTCATACTTTTCAGTGATGACAATGATTCAAGAATCAATGTCTACCGCTTCCCTTGAGGTAACTCCATGACAGGGAAGAGGTTTCATTGGTCTTTTATTTTCATTCATTAAGTCTTTGTCCCATCGGTTCATAGATCATCACGCAAACTAATGGTTTGTGAATCGAATCTATCCATCCCTTGATTATTTTCATGATAGGGAAAGGCGAAGAGGATAAACATCACCTAGAAACACTCTTTTTTTGCTCTGTTTTCATTATGTTACAGTAGGGCAACACCTAAAAATAGTGGCCGATCGGCCACCATACCGTCCGGCCGACCACTTTCCAAGGCCGACCGGCCACTTCATTTTAGCCTAGCAGTGTCATTTTCATGACAAAACAGAGCAGAAGCTGGGGTAAAAATACAATTATTTTATGATTGCAAGCAAAATAGAATCTGGCAGCAAAACAGAGGAGCTTTCTGGAGGATGTTTTCGGTTGAGCACGTGATTCTTCGACTACAGTTTGAATTAATTAGCTTAAATAGCTCTTAGATTAATTAGTATGTTGTGATTAATTAGTTAAATTCCTATGAAATATGTAACCTAGTTATTTAATTTGGTGTTTTAATAATTAGTTAATTAGGACATTCATTCAGACCCTCTTGTATGAGGGCCAATTTGTAACACTTGTAATATTGTGTATGTCTTCCAACCCCCATTTCTTTCTCCCTTTTATTTACTTGCTTATGATGGTTGCATGTAGTACCATATTTTGATTTCATGTCATCATCATGTGTAAATATCCATTTTTGCATGCATCAGGTTCGGTTCATCATTCTAACAAATATCCTCATTTCTTACTTACTTGAATACGTGTGTTACAGCATGTTTTAAGTTGATCCACATGACATATTAAAAACCGAACCTCATAGTTGCATTTTGTATATGTTGCATTAGTCACTTGCATAATAGAGCATGCATTTTTCTAAAGGTTTCATTTCTTTTGGCTCGCCTCAGTTAAGTACTAGGTGAACATTTCTTGCTTTAGCATATTACATGTGTGTTGGTGTTGTCATATCAAGCATGTTTACATATTGCATGTGTGTTGGTGTTGCCATATCAAGCATGTTTATTATGAGGCTAAGTGCTTAGTTGATATACTTCTTGAATGCCGGTAGATGAAGGCTTTTTTACTTAAATTGAGATGTTTTGATTAATGTACATGTGAGCTACTTTTTCAAGTAGCACATATTCACAAACTCTTTTTCAAAACAAACATGAAATCAAAGTGTTCAAAATTTTGTGAAATTGGTCTATATTTGTTTGACTTCACGTAGTAATGATAGCATAATAATCGGAACAAGAGCATATAATGTTAATAAGAATCACATCATGATTAGTAGAGGCCGATCTTTGATTGGGTGAGTGGGGTGCTCAATTTATGACATTTCCCTCTCATACCTAAGTTCCCGAGTCGAGACACTTTAGTGATAACGGATAAGTGGCCTTTGACACGAGTCACGGGTTTTCTAAGTTTCTAAAAAATATTCAGGTGGCGACTCTGAAATTTGGCAATGTAGTCCATTTTTGTCATTTTTGATTAAAAATTGATTTTGATTTTTCAAAGATTTGCCGGATTTGGACTCTTTTGTATTTTTTTCTGTTTCACTTTGCACTTGTGAAACCAAATTCAGAACTACGGGAGTCCGAACTGTAGGGCTATTGCATCCGAGGAGACTAAACCCCTCCAAGGAGCACAAAAAGCAAGCTACAGAAACTCGACTCAACATTTGAAGAAACATCAAGTCTTGAGTTCTGTCACGCCCCAAACCCGCCCCTAAAAGTTTGGGCATGACCCATTCGAAAACTGACACTAAACCTGTTATACATATCATACGGGGCTTAAACGGAAGCATTTAATAATGTAAAATACGTAGAATAACATCCATTGAGCTATTACTAGCATGCCAGGATCACATACTCGTACTCAGCCCCTTTACTGAGCGTATAACTAAACATTATTACAGAAAAGGGTCATATACATACATAGTCACTTGGATAGACAATTAATCAAAATTTTAACAAAACTTTACAGAAATGCATGGGCTTGGTCTGGGTGCCTGGACACACTGAGGTTGATAAATGAAAGGCGAGCACCAAGGGTTAAGAGTGACCTCCAAGGTGACCACCTACAGAACAGACATAACACAAAGTAAGCCAGGCTTAGTGAATAATAGTACATAATAAAACGATGCTTAACTTAAAACATGATATATATCAATGAGTGTGAAATTGCAGGGTTCTCATAGTTAGTCTGATTCTGTACTAATTTCATAGCGATCTTGTTGGTTCACAAATTCACAGATTGGCCCTTGGCCTTGTGGGTTCACATATTCACAATTAACCTTTGGCCTTATAGATTCATAACTTCACAACTTGGGCCTTGGCCCTTTAAATTCATAGTTTCACACGTTGGCCCTTCGCCTTATGGTTCATATTTTCACAAGTTGGCCCTCGGCCTCATAAGTTCACAAATTCACAAGTCGGCCCTTGGCCTCATAAGTTCATAGATTCACAAGTCGGCCCTTGGCCTCATAAGTTCATAGATCACAAGTTCACAATATTTCACAAAATCATATATTCTTGAACCACGGTATTATTACCCCCAGGCAAGGGCCACAAACCACGGTATTATTACCCCCGGGCAAGGGCCACAAAGGTTCATAACTTCACGATTTCTTTTAAAGCCTTCATAATTTTACATTATTTCTTACATGGCACACATAACTTCTCTAACTCTTTTGATGTTTCCATAATTTCACAATATTCTTCACATAGTATACACTTTTGATGTTCCCATAAGTTCATAAATTCACAAGGTGGAGGTTCCTACTTCACAAATTATATCTTTCAACATCTTGTATCTTTCACATAATGGCCATAGGTCTCATGCCTTTCATAGACTTACAGACCAAACCATACATATCATATCATATATAAACGAAAACAAAGTCATACATAGTCATGAAGCTTGAATCATAACAAAATCAGACTTCTTATGTAACACAACAAAATAACTTCAAGTTCATATGGGTATACATAGCTCTTTTCACTTGTTCTAATTTTTCGAAGGTGACCATACTTACTTGATAACTTGTAATGGAATGGCCTGTGGTTCATTAATAACAAATAGTATACCCTCATATTTACATAGAAGCCGATCTTTCAAGAATAAACATAAATCCTTTGACGTAGTTCACTTAAGCTAATAATCGATAGCATATAAAAGTAGACACAATGGTCTAAGCGTTCACATACATTAACATAGTTAGCTTGCAATTAAGAGAGTGCCAATGGTAATCGTTGCATCATTCATAGGAGTTAACATAGTTAACTTAAGTTTAACTGAACGTTCTGATATTTGTTAGCGAAAGGGAGCCACATTCCAGAGATACGTAGATATTATAATTTCATAATACACATAATCACATCAATAGGTCAGAACAGTTCATATCATAGCATGAATCATGTAACAATGTTATTGATACTTAATTCCTTTCTGTTACCCAACTTCACAGTGTTAATAGTTTGTATGCAATTCTTATGCAGAAGCCTGAGTAATTCGTAGGATGGTACATTAATAATAAACATTAGCCATAACCAAAATACAGAGGAGGTTCAGAGTCATACCGGTGTGTGATCACTCTTTTAATGTTCACATCAATTCTCAATCAACACACATGTTAACATATTAGCTCACGGAGGATAGAATGTCAATAACAATAATGATTAACGGTAAATAACATATGTTTGAGGTACTATTACTCACAGTGTTTAGATGATAGGCCCGTCCCTGTAGCTAACCCTATACAATTCAATTCAACAACATTAACACAACCCAACATAATTATCACCATCCAATGTAATCCATACTATTTAACATTATTCCACTCAATGCTACCAAGTATAATTTCACATAATTCCAATTAAATTGCTAAGGCTCAATTTACATCATCCACATCATCAACAAACCTTTCCCCCCAATCTCCTTCCTCACTAAGACATGATTCACAATGCTTAAAACAAAGTTCATTCGCAAATTTAGACATAAATTCCAAGCATCGCCAAATTCCAATTAAACTTGCATATACATAATTCAATACCTCAATTTCATTAATCTACTTTCAATTTGGGTCAAATCTTTGGTTATCATCCTTAAGCAACTTAGGGTTTCAAGAAAAATATTGAGATTTCAAGAAATAATAACCCAACACTTTTATTCCAATTTTTCCATTGATTAACATCTAGGACTCCTAATCCATCACCTAAACCCATCAATTTCAAGTAGTCGAACCCTTACCTCAATAATCAAGCAAAGAGATGAGCTTGAGAAGAAGCCTCCACAAATTCAAGTTCTAATCGGTTAAAAACATTGATCCTCCTTAGTTCTCCATCCTACATGCCAAAACCATGGTGGATTGCTGATCAAAGTAGAGGAAATCAAGGATTTGGGGCTAGGGTTTCGGACTTAGGCAAAGAGGAAGGAAGAGGAAAGAAGAAAATATATGAAATGATCCAAAAATCTCG
Organism: Camellia granthamiana; assembly: GCA_036172215.1. Classification (NCBI taxonomy): domain Eukaryota; kingdom Viridiplantae; phylum Streptophyta; class Magnoliopsida; order Ericales; family Theaceae; genus Camellia; species Camellia granthamiana. The sequence continues at coordinate 83,977,011 of CM069913.1, read as the reverse complement.
TTCTTAAAGCTGCTGTCCCGTAATTCCCGCTCGAGCGGACATGCCCTCAGTACAGATTTCGAAACTTTGAACAGGCATAACTCTTCCATCCGGACTCCGTTTTAGGTCGTTCTTGTGTCCAAATTGAAGCCCCGGAAATAAGCTTTCCAATGGTTCTAATCTCACATCCAAATTCAAAGTGTGGAAAAAGAAAAGGGCAACAGAGTGACGGCTGATCGTAAGGCAACTATCCGAATTAAATTCTTTGGTCCAATCTTACTTTACCATCATTTTACCACCTCAACCAATACCCCAAAATAAGATAAGAACAGTCCAAATACATTAATAAAATATCAAAAACGAGCCCACGTGCCTCAGAAGTGCAACTCAACCTAGAGGTTCGCTCGAGCGCCCAACCCTGCGCTCGAGCGTGCAGACTAACAAGGCCGTCCGCTCGAGCGTCAACTCCCCCGCTCGAGCGGAGAATTACAACTCTCAGAATATCAGGCCGTCCGCAGAATTGCTGAAAACCCCAAAAGTACGCTCGAGCGCTAACTACTCCGCTCGAGCAGAGGGAACATTTTCAGATGGGTTGGTATAGGTCACCAACTCCAGTTTCAAAGGCATAACTCAACGGATAGTTCTTCAATTCCAATGGATAAAGTTGAATTAAAACACATTAACTCCTAATTAAATAAGGATGACTTTTTGGGTCACTACAAGTTCAATGAGCCCAAGCACACCATATGTCGTAATTGTAAGCACTTAGTTTTATTTCACTTTCATCCCAAGGTTGAAGTGCTTGGTACCTGCAATGTGAAAAGAAGAGGATGAGTTAGCAATGTCATGACCTGAACCTGCCCCTAAAAGTTTGGGTCATAACTGGCCAGTAATCACTTGATTACCTTCAGCCTCAAACAAATATACAGAGTAATTATAGTAATGGGACCATAAGCAGAAGTATACAACAAATGAAGAAGTCCATCGAGTTGTGCCAATATGAGCAAAATATAACACAATCACATCATTTACATGCCTATGCAAAAATATAAGTATCAAAGGAAATTTTATACATGCCGATTACATATCCCAAGACCAAAATAGCAAAAACAAAAATAAAGTCAAAGTCTAATGGGAGTCAACGACAAAACTCCATCTTGGTGGCATGACTCGACAGGTTCACAAAACTATCTCCTGAAAGCTAACTCTAAGGATGGGCTCCATGCTGCGGATCACCTACATGTGCATACATAATATTGGGTGAGCGAAACTCAATGAATAATAGTACAGTAAAGTAGTGTAAATAAATGCATATAAGGTTCTCATAATTTCATAGTTATAAAACAGAACGACCTTGGGCCCATCTTATAAGCTGAACGGCCTTAGCCTATCATATAAACAGAACAGCCTTAGGCCCATCATATCATAACGACCTCAGGACCACAAAAGTCCAGTACGGCGTCAGGCCTACATATTAATAGGCCCAATCATATTAACAGAACGGCCTTGGGCCCAATCATATCATAGCATAGCATAAACAAAACGACTTTAGGTACACGTTGCACATGTCATATAACTTTTACAAATTCCATTCATTTCCATCAAATCACAATGTTGGTACAATTCCTGATTCGTGGCTCAAGGTACAAAATTAAGAACATATATGTACAATATTATTACTCACAATGCATTTGATCTTGTGGAGTTTCCTCTGGCACATGACCTACACAAAACATTTCACACACACATTTGATGAATAATCCGTTCAATTCATATACTTTCTTTCATTAATTCGTTTTACGATTCGTTTATTTTCCATTCATCTATAGGCATTGCGGAGAGTCAAAACATGCTCATAAACGAATTCAGAGGGTCGGGGAAGTTAATAGAAAAAGACAGAGGATGTGTTTGGTATAGCTCTGGAATCTTAATTCCAATGTTATTTTCAACACATTGTTTGGTTTACGCTTTCCAAAATTAATTCCAAGTCACAATTCAAAACTCATTTGAAAACTTGTTTGGCAGCACAATGAGTGTTTGAATTTTGAATTTCGAAAAGAGCGATTTTGGTCTACCCAGTCGTCCTTCCGGTCATCTCCCCAGATGTTCGACTGGTTGACTGAAATAGGGTTTTTTTTTTTTTTTTTTATAATGCAAATGACACCTATTATTTGGGGGAAAAAATGGGAATTTGTTTTTGATTTTTTTTAACAAAAATAATATTTTTTTTACATTTTAAATCAAAAATATTTAAAAAATAATAATTTGAACCAAATATACAATAAAAATTATTTTAAATCAGTAATTGAATATTTATTTTTTTTTAAAAACAATTATTTCCTTTGCAATATTTTCAATTAAAAATTGATTAATGTTATTTTTTGTTAATAATTAATTTTTTTAATTGAATTTTAAAAAGAATTTGGTTATGAATGTTGATCAGAATTTTCAATAAAGTTTTGAGTAGTGTGTTTGGTTATGAGTTATGACCATTTGAATTAAGTTTTAAAACTCTTTCCAAAACTCATAACCAAACAAATTTTCTTATTTTACATGTCACATCAAACATTCAAAACTCAATTCAACACTTAACTCAAAACTCAATTCAAAACTCATAACCAAACAAATTTTCTACACTCAAATCATAATTCCAAAACTCACAAACTCAAAATACAACTCTATTCTCAAATCATATTTAGAAAACTCTACAAAATGCTACTAGATTTTTCCCTTGATTTTCGCACGTGCGGAAGCCCCTCACCGCACGTGCGGCGCACGTGCGGCACACGTGCAGAAAGCGTGCCACACGTGCGGCTCGCACGTGCTTTTATTTCAGTAGTGAAGTGCAGCCTTGCCCTATTTTCTGCACATGCAGTCCTGGCTGTTCTGGACAGTCCAAAGCTGAAGAAAAACTTAGGGCTTGTTTGGTTTGTATTTCAGAAACAATTTTTGAGAGAAAAAAGTACCAAAACACGTTTGGCAAACCTGTTTTTGAAATATTATCTGAGACTCATCTCAAAACACGTTTTTTGAACTTCTCTCTCTCAAAACTTCTCTGAAAACGCATTGAAGGCAGTCCAACGGCCCTCTATCTTCTGTCTTCTCTCCCTCAGAACAACCTTTCTCACCTATCTATGTGATACGAAGAAAAGCATTGAAGGCAGTCCAACGGCCCTCTATCGACTTTGTGAAGGAAGACGATCCGCACCTGTACGTCAAGATCTGCAGTCGCCCAAGGTTCTTTGAACACCCACTTGCCTTCCTTCCATCAATACGCTATTCAAGATTTGAGAAATCTTCCGCAAATCGTGCCTCACAGATTTCCCCAAATCGTCTATCACCTCCTTCATCTCTGCCTCACAGATTTCCCCAAATCGTGCCCTAGCGTTGCCTACTCTGTCAAACTGAATGAAATCTTCAAGCAATCGGGACTTGTAACATCAATGTCCTTCGTTTTTTTCTTCTGGGCTCTATAAAATGCAAACCAGCCAGCTTCGAACCCCACCAAGACGAAGCATAACTTCATCCTTCGCTGCAAAAAAGGAGAGGCCGTGCTCAAAACTTCGTTGTGGACGGTGGGATTTGAGGGCCACCAAAAGCAGGCAAGCAAGAGGTATTTCTAATCCATATAAATATTTATATTGTTTTTTTAAATTTCATTTGGGTTTGTCAGTTCTGAACAATGTATTCACTGATTTTGGTTTACAAAGTTAGCATGGCTTTTGCCTTTCGGTTGTCAATTTGTGGTGAATTTCGCATTCGGTAAATTTTTGAAATCAGATCATTTCCGAATTCGGTAAATTAACCTCAGCCTATTTTATTTGGTGTCTCATAGAACATATGCAGATTACAGATACTTCCGTTTTTTGGATTACCAATTTTGATAAGAAAATGGCTGTTTCTCCCCATTTTTTGTGAAAGATGAATTTACACTGATTTTGGGAACAGTAAGCACGTTTTCTCCATAAGCACATTTGAAATCCAAGGTTAAGTGTAAAGCAATTTGTTGGGTGGTTGGTGCTGTGTCCGTAGCATTAGTAGCAAAATTATCATCATGTAACAGTGGTTAGCTATTGAAAATGTGTTTAATCAGAGGTGTTTTATTAGGAAGTACAGTGACATTAATGTGCTTTTTCATATTTGTTTGAAGAAGAAATATTTTTGTATCGGTTTGCATTGTTGCCACAGTGTTTTAAAGAGGCATGTGTGATACTATTTTCTTTTACCACTCTCAGAATGTCAACAACATACAATGAGGCTTTGAAATTTTTTTTTTTTCCAGTTTGAAGATTTATTAATCTGTTTTTCAACAAAAATGAAATGGATAATATGTACAGAAAAATCCTAAAAGTGTTTTCTTTATCTTCACTCAACAACACAAACACACAACTATTCCACATACTGAAGCCTCATATTTTTATGTTACATAGTAGAATTTGAAGCTGTTTTTGTTAGTCGTATGCAAGGAGGGTATGTTAAATGTTTTCTTTCTTTCTTTCTTTCTTTCTTTCTTTTTTTATCTTTATAAAGAAAATTTTAGTAAAACTCAAACAAAAGGTTTATAGAGAGAGAGAGACTGCTGAAGAAAGAAAAAAAAAATATGAAGGAGAAGAAGAATAGAAAAGGCCCATCAAGTAACTGTCTGCAATTAATAAGTTCGCGGGTCTTCTCCAACCAATGCATACACTCAAAAAGTAACAAAATTGCTTTCTTGGCTAAAAGTTTGTTGCTTGATTTGTCTCCTTGTATATAAAACAGAACCTGATATTACGGATTTCAGATTTAAAATATCATAATCAGATTTAAAATCCAAGGTGACAAAGTAATAAACCAGTGATCTCTCCATGTCTAGGTGCTTGTCATTACTATGTTCAGTAATTATGCTCATGTATGCATACATAAATTCTGTGAAAATTGAAAATTGTGCTTTGCTAATTCTGCTCATGTATGCGTACATAAATTCTGCTCATTCTGCTTTCATAATTCTGCTCATGTATGCATACATACATGATGCTCATTTTGAAAATGGAAAAATCTGACTCCAACTGGTCCAGTCAGTTGTAATAAGTATAAGAAGAATTTATAGGAACCTGTATAATCTGCAAATGTTCAAAAGGTTATAACTGAAATTACTATCAGAAGACTATAGTATATTTAAGTACCAAGAATTCCATTTTGTGTTTGGTGACAGCTCATTAAATCACATTTAATTTTGAATTCAGAAAGGTACAGCTCAAAGTCTGAAAGATGGTCATGAAACTTTTTTTTCCCTCTACTTTCTGTTAGATGTTCATAAAGTTTTTGTCCACCACTTTGTGCTTTGATAATTCTGCTCATGCTTAGCACATAAATTCTGCTCATTTTCAGAATTCTGGTTTCATAATTCTGCTCATGTATGCATACATAAATTCTGCTCATTCTGAAAATTGTGCTTTCATAATTCTGCTCATGCTTACCACATAAATTCTGCTCATTTTCAAAATTCTGCTTTCGTAATTCTGGTCATGTATGCATACATAAATTCTGCTCATTCTGGCCCTTGGTGCTTTGATAATTCTGCGCATGTATAGCACATAAATTCTGGTCATTCTCAATTTTTCATGTTGATTTTAAACCAGGCCAACTTTGTACTCCACGGTCATTATTCAATACACCAAGGGCCAAGAGGAAGAGATCACCTCAACCATCAGTCAATTCCTTCACTGCTGAAAACAAAACTCCTTATCCGGTAAACTTTTGCACGCGGAGTCTCATATTAAATATTCGTAATATTTGTAATGGCTTTAAAAATTCTGCATATGCTTCATGTCACATACTGCCAAACTTTTTCATGCTGTCTTAAGTTGTTCACATAACTATAAATTGTAATTTCTTGCACTTGTATTAGGCTAGAATGGCTAACGATAATGACAACTTTAAGATGTGGGGGTCCGAAATTGTCAAGATATTTTTAGAAATTTTGGTGGAGGAAATAAAGAAAGAGGGTCCTTCCATGTCAAAGAAAGATAGGACTTTTTTGCCAAGGCAGTGGCAAACAATTGATGAAGAGATGACAAAAAAGGTTGGAAAAAATTATGGGCGAAAAAATTGAAGGGTAAGTTGGCGCGTTTGAAGGCGAGCTACAAAGAGTTTGTTACTCTTAAAAACCACACGGGTTTGGGATGGGACCCAATCACTCAAACAGTGACAGCTGCAGACGATGTTTGGGAAAATTATGTTCAGGTAATTATTTCCACGCATACATTTAGCATAACCACGTGCATAGAGAAATAATTTTCTACATGATTAATTAATGTTTCCAACTTGTAGGCACACCCAAATGCAAAACAATTCCAAACCAAAGGCCTTGAACATTATGAGCTCATGTAGGAAATATTTGCCAAGTCTTTTGCCACTGGCGCTTTTGCGCGTTCTTCTCGTCAAGGTGCACCCACATCTGATGACGAGCGAGAAATAGATGAACGCTTCCATGCATATACGTCGGAAAAAGGGCCAATCGATGAATCTTGCACATCCGGCAGTAAGTGTAAGTCTAGTGGCCAGGGTCAGTCCAGCAAGAACCCAAAAATTGACGATGCACTGCAATCATGGCAACGTTCCTGTGAAGCACGTGAACGGTATTACCTTCAAGCGGAGGCCAACGCTGGGGCTACTGATGCGTACTCCGTTGCAGCATGTATGACCATCCTAAAATCAATGGCGCTGGATCCGAGCTTGTTTTTGAAGGCCATGAACATGTTCACATCACTAGAATGGCGAACCATGTTTATGACCATGGAACCGGAAATGAGGTACCTTTGGATCCTCAGTTTGTGAGAAGCTTGGTCATCCCACTGTGCGGTTTGAGGTTTTTGGAAATGAAGATGCTCACAAGATACGTCGGCTGTATTTTTCTTTGTTTTTCGCATTTGTTAAACCTAAATTGTATTTGTTTTAATTTCTTTGGTTTGGACTATGTTGCGTGTTGACCTAACTATGTATATCATGCTGTCTAAGTTTATTTGCTTAATGTTTACCACTATGTTGTCGCTCCTTATTTTCGCCATGGAATCCTTGTTGCAATGTCCTCATTAAATTTTTAGTGCTATACTCATGTCATTACTGATAATACCTTGATTGTTTGACACTTTCCGCTTTAGATGTCGTCGTCACGACCCAATGGAAGGCAACCAAACAATATGTACAACCCGTACAGTGACGATGACGATGACGTGATGGACTTACACATGGTTTTGCAACTAACACGTGACATTCCTACGAGACAACCGCAACGTAATTGTCCATACACCGGTGAGCAGTACATAAAATTCTTACTAAGTGGAAATCCTAAATCAATCCGTGAACAATTGCGAATGGAAGTCCCGACATTTGTGGAATTAGTTAAACAGATTGTCCGTAGAAATGTTGTAGACTGGTCGAACATGCGATTGTCACTTGAGGAGTCGTTGGCTATGTTTTTATTTATCTGTGGTCAAAGTTCAGGAACAAGAAATGCTGGACATCGATTTCAGCACTCAAATGAGACAATTCATCGTCATTTCGTACTTATGATTGTAACACGCCCGTGAGGGAACTCACGGGTTACAGTTCGGACTCCCCTTTTTTTGTTTGTGGTTCCTAATCTAAACCAAAGAGTCCAACTCTGGCAAATCGTTTGAGAAAACAGATTTTTTTGAAAAGTAGTGCCAAACATGGACTGCTTTGCCAGATACAGAGTCGCCACCTAAATATTTTTTTTAAAATGGGAAATTTAGGAAACCCTGACTCGGTGCCGAAGGCCACGTGTCCGTCATCACCAAAGTTGTCTTGGCTCGGGAGCTTGGGTACGATCGAGGAAGGTCAGCTATGAGCACCCCCTTTCGCCCGGTCCGAAGACCGGCCTCTACTAACCGTGATATCCGATTTTGAAAACGTTATGTGTTCTTATTCCGGTTATTAGCCTAGAATTACTATGTTATGCGCACAGCAAACAAGTATAGACTAGATTGCCTAATTTGGGAATAAGCATTGCATATCCGTTTGTTTTGAAAGTGCTTTGGAATTTGCTACTCGCAAGTAGGCTAAAACACGGATTTCAACGAGTTTTTCCAACTCAAGCAATCCAACCTCCACCCACAGGCAATCAAGCAGTTTATCTCATATAAGCACTTAGCCACACGGTAAGCATACTGTCATGGCAACATTCACGCGCATGCGAGATGCTAAAGCATAGAACTCACCTAGTACTCCAAGCCAAAACAGAAACTAGTTAGTCAACATGCATGCCCTAGTTCATGTTAGAGTGACTAATGCATCGCATACAGAATGTGATTAGGATAGGCTCAGCTAACCCTAAAATGGCATATGAAATGCAATCATTCGGTGCACGTATTCAAGTTAGATTTGAAAACACAACGCAGTTTGTATGATGTACCGAGCCCGGTGCATGTAAGACAAATGTATGGATGCACGCATGCATTGCATAAGGTATGCTAAAATAAACGTGCCCTAATCTACCATCATAAGCAGGTAAATAAAAAAGAGAAAGAAGTGGAGATTGGAGGACATGCACACCACTCACACACGCTTATTACAGATTTGCCCTCGCCCGGAGGGACCAAAAGAATATACAAATTAATTAACTACACAAGCTAATTAAATATTACAGATTAATTAAATTAACCAATTAATTTAATCTAATTAAAACAGTAAAGCCCTCGGGAAGCGGATCAGATGCGGCGCATGCTCGGGATTTGCTCGGAATCGCACTGCCATGCATAGCCTGCCTCTGTTTTCCCTGCTTTGCCCCTCTGAAGACTTCCAAAGCCTCAAAGATGCCTCTCTGAATACTGGGGATAACCACCGGCTGAAAGGGAACACCACCGGCTGAAGTATGTGGTCATCGGCTGCAAATGAGACTATCGGCCACAAATACATTGCCGGTCGGCACTAAATGTTGCCGGTCGGCTGAAAATGTCTGCAGAATCTGCAACTCACAGCAGCAGAGGGCAGAATCTTGCATGGCAATGCTATTCAAGCTATGTATGCACCAATCACACTCCTTATCATGTTAATGACTCAAGGGGGGGTGTGCCCCGATTCTCGGACCACCAATCACGCATTCCCATGCATGATGGCCCAAAGAATCGAGTGTGCACTTTCAATTTCAAATACATGCAAACCATATAATCACACAAGGAAGCCTAACCTCTATCACACTCACTTCAAGAGGCCAAGCATGCACGATGCAATGCGATCCTGGACATGTTGGCTAGCATGCAATATGGACAATGCAAGGCACTTATACAAACATACAAGCAAGCATGCAAGGCAAGCATGCAAACCAAGCAAAGGGGGACTTAAACATGACTTAGGCAACTCCAAATAGACCCAAAATCAGTAGCCAAAGTGTCCAAAAATGAAGGCTAAGCACACACACACGCATGTACATGTTAAGGCATAAACCTAAGCATTAAACAAGCAACTCTCAAACACACTTGAAAGAGGCTAAACATGGACAATTGGCATAGAATGAAAAGCTTTAAAATCATGTTAAAATGTGGTGCCAAACCAACCCAAATGAGACAAGCATAAGTATGCAAGCATGGTCCAAGTACTTGAGGCAAGTCATGGAGCCTTGAAGCACACTTAGTACAATCAAACATGGCATGCATTAAACAACTAAAAACAGATTTTTAGCATGTTAAAACAAGGCCAAAGGACTACTTAGATGGCATCTAAGTGGCTCAAATTCAAAGGCATGCATAATTGTCAAAACATAAGGCTTACAACACATGCCCTCAAAGCAACAAAGAGGCAACTAAGGCAAGCATATGAGCATGCCAAAGGGACTGAAATTACATGTTGGATGGTTCCAAACCACCAAAATGATGCAATCAACACATGCTACACATTCACATACTTGAGGCATACAAGCCCGACAAGCCACAAATGCAAAGGAGCTATACTAAGCATGCCAAAATCGATGCAAACCACTATGGACAGACCTAAAGCATGGCAAAATAAGCACAAAACATTCACAAGGCTAAGCCTAAAACATGCTCGAACAAAGGCTAACAACCTAAGGCATATTAAGGGAATAACAAGGCATTACATGGTAGGTATGCTAGGCATGCATGGTGTACCAAAACCAACTTAATACAAAGCTACAACATGGCAATATAAGCATGAAATACAGCCAAGACATGCTCTACAAACACTCAAACCAAGGCTTCCTCTAGAGGCCAAAAAGTGTCCCTTTCAAGGACAACAAGGAGAGGGGGTGACCCTCTCCTTCTTGGGACTTCAAGGCACCATCTCTACCACTGAAATCCCTCAAGATTTCAGTGGTGAAGAGGCCCAAACACCAAAGTCTCGAAACTCACCAAAATAGCACAAAATGGGGGGCCTTTCAAGGCCTAAGGGTGGTCAAACACACCCAAACCACAAAACACTCTTAACAAACAATCAAGAGGGCCTAAAAACAGAACTTTTTTATGTTATACACTAAACACAAAAACAGCTCTAAGATAGGTAGAAATAGGATGCAAAAATGGGGAATAAAAGGTTAGTTTCTTACCTTTGAAGACCACCTTCACAAATGGTGCTCCAACAGCCCTCCTTGGCTTGAATCCACCTCCAAAACACTCAAACAAGCCTCCAAAGGTCTCAAGTCCAAGAGATGGTGTGTTAGTGTGTGTGTGTGTGAGCAAAAATGGCACAAAACACACACTTATAGAGATAGAAAATATATCTAACCCTAACCCTAGAACTCAAGCTTCTCCAAAGCTGTCTAAAATGTCTAACAAGTGCCTAACCTTTTTGCCAAGAGAAGACCCTCTCCTCTATATGCAATTCCCTCTTGTAAAGCTTATAAAACAAGCCATCCAAGAGGGAAATCCCTCCATACACGTGTATGGAGGGGAATGGGGTGGGTGCCAGCTATCACAGCTGGCACAAAATATCTACAAAAAGTAGATGAACAGTGGTCGGCCGCTCAAAATTGTCATTTTGACAAAATGGAGTGCCGACCGGCAACAAATAGTGCCGACCGGCAAAATATATTGCCGGTGGCAACAAAAACCAGCCGGTGGCCTCTAGCCACTGCCAGTGGTGTGTGGGAATGCCTCACAAGCCATTCCCTGCCCCTCCAAGGCAAAACACAAGTGTTTGGTGCAAAACCAGACACAAAACAGTCGAGTTCGGAGATCCTGAGGCAAGGCGCGTAGCCGAGAACTCCGGGAACTCCAAACAAACACAAACATGGATAATCACCGAGTGTTCAAGCGGTGACGTCCAAGTCTTGAGGACGGTCAAAAATGGGGTTTCTACAGTTGCCCCTCTTTGACAGAACTCGGAAGTCATCACAATGACGGGAGTGAATGTCAAAGCCCAGAGATGACCCATTTTTGACAAGGCCGAAGACTTGGACAAACATGCAAGACAAACAAGGTATGCGCCCGAAGGCAGGGGCAAAATGCAACTGAAAATGCAAGAAGCCGAGCATAACTTATGATCATGCAAAGAGAGCTGTAATGAAGCACGCATGCGATTGTTATAAGCTAGTATACACCAAACTACACTACAATGCAGAAAGGATGTAAGAGAATTATGTAATTCTCTGTACGTCTCACGCGGAGGATACAATACCTGTGCGGCTCGTCCGGTTGCACCGGCCTCAAATGAACCGTACATACAATATCGTGCCTAAAAAGAAAACAAACTTAACAGGTACAATGTCGTTAGCAACATGTGTGACAATGCAATCGAAAGTGCGCGACAACGCATGCGATGTGTATAGCAAAATAGCGGGATTGAACACATGTGAGTAAAGCAATGCACGCATGCACGCAATGTGTATGGAAAGAGAACTTGAACACATGTAAGTAAAGCAATGCACACGTGCACGCAATGTGTATATAAAGGAACTTGAACACATATAAGTAAAGCAATGCACGCGTGCACGCGATGTGTATATAAAGGAACTTGAACACATATCAGTAAAGCAATGCACACGTGCACGCAATGTGTATATAAAGGAACTTGAACACATATCAGTAAAGCAATGCACACGTGCACGCAATGTGTATATAAAGGAACTTGGAAATGCAAATGGGGTACGTATGCTAATGCAAATGACGACACGCATGCCAATTGGAAATGAGGAGGCACACGTGCCTATGGGAATGAGGCACACGTGCCGGTGACGATGGGGCACGCATGCTAATGGAAATGAGACACGCGTGCCGATGAAAATGGGGCACACATGCCAATGAGAATGGGGCACACGTGCCAATGAAAATGGGGAGGCACACGTGCCAATGAAGATGGGGGCACGCATGCTAATGGGAATGAGACACGCGTGCCGATGAAAATGGGGCACACATGCCAATGAGAAACGAAGAGGCACACGTGCCTACGAAAATAGGGAGGCACACGTGCCTATGCAAATAAGGCACACGTGCCAATGCAAATGAGGCACACGTGCCAATGAAAATAAGGCACACGTGCCAATGCAAATGAGGCACACGTGCCAATGCAAATGAGGCACACGTGCCTATGAAAATAGGGAGGCACACGTGCCTATGAAAATGATAAACGATGCAAGTGTGACACGCATGCCATACGGAATGGAAAATGATGCAAACGATGCAAATGAAACAAATAAGACACGCATGCCTCATAAGAATGTAAAATGATGTAAGTGTGACACACATGCCACAGGGAACGTAAAACGACGCAAGTGTGACACGCATGCCACACGAAATGTAAAACAATGCGAGTGTGACATGCATGCCACACGAAATGTAAAACAATGCAAGTGTGAGACGCATGTCACATGAAATGTAAAACAATGCAAGTGTGACACGCATGCCACACGAAATGTAAAACAATGCAAGTGTGACACGCATGCCACGCGAAATGTAAAACAATGCAAGTGTGACACGCATGCCACACGAAATGTAAACTTGAGTGTGCGACAGCGCACGTTCTTTCTTTTTGAAATGCATGATAATGCGAAACAAGGAGATGCATGACAACACAAATGATGTGCGAGGTGATGTATGTATTGAGGTGCATGACAATGCATGGCAACGCTTGTAATAAAATGCATGACAATGCATGAGGGATGTGCATGACGACGCGACGTAACGCACCAGTCAACATGATGAATGCATGCGACGCACGTGGGGCAACTTTTGAATCTTGTAAAAGGCAAAAGGATACAAAAGGATACAATCCTTGCATGAATTTGAGTGCTACGCACAGAAGACACGGTCCGAGGTCAAAACGGAGGCCGGTTGAGCGTCGGAGATACACTTTCTTGCACTTTCTCGAGCTATGAAGACCCAAAACAACTCATATTGCCTAAACAAGGCTGTAGGAACATCACCGGCTGGGCTAGGAGGCCACCGGCCGTCCATCGGCTGCAAAAATGTTCCATCGGCACAATATTCTGCCGGCCGGCAAAATATACTGCCGACCGGCCAAAAATGCCTGATCGGGGGCAGTCTTGACATTTCACTCCGGGTCTTTTAAAATAGGGTTCCAAACCCTATTTTTCTCATTTCCCTCTAGCCGAAAATCCTCCCTTTTCTTTCTAGAGCATTTTCCCTTCCTCGATCCCTCATTTTCTTCGCGTTCTACGCCCGTTTCGTCGTCGGATTCGCGATTTCCTTCGCGTTTCGGACATTTTCGACCGATCGAAATTTCATTTCGGAGTCTCTTTTGCCATTTCTGCTTTTTGGGACTTGTTCCCCTCGAGTTTCTCTCGAGTTTCGTGCCTTTTTCCCATTCCAGATTTTCCGGCCATCTTCCACCCGCTCGGGGTTGATTTTTCGTTGACCCTTCGCATTCTAGCCTGGTTTTCCTTCTTTCGGCTATTTTCTCATTACTTTCGACATGGCTGACGATATTTCACATGTTGGGACTACCCCGGATCAAGAGATGGATCCCGGGGTCGAGCTCCTTCCCTTGAGTGAGCGCCCGTTCGACCTGGCGACCTACCGGCCGACGATCCATGCGCTACCTCCCGACGGACTTCGCCAGTTTCGGAGTTTCGACAGGGCTCTGGACCCAGAGCTCCTCCTGCGCGAGCCTACCTCTCACCTATCCTTTGGCGCCTCCGAGGTAACCTTTTTGCTCTGTTTTTTTTACTTTCCGCAACGTAGAACGTTTAACTGCTAACTGCCATAGCTGGTTTCATTCTTCAATTGCCTCAGCTCAGATACTCTGATACACTGTGTACTGTAGTTGATCACAACTGATATCTGCTTAAAACCGACACATGCACACACACTGCACTAGCCTTGATCACCCAAACACACGGCACACACCGTATTTCATTGCAAACACCGACACCCGATACCTGTTTGAATCTGAAAACATGCACGCATGCTACATTTGCATTGAGCCACTCAAACATGCTGACGCATCGTACGTTGTTGTTCACTGTAAGCACACCGGCACTCGGTATCCGTTTGAATCTGATAAACTTGCACGCATGCCACATTTGTACTGAACCACTCAGACACGCTGACGCATCACACGTTGTAGTTCACTGTAAGCACACCGGCACCCGGTATCTGTTTGAATCTGATAAACTTGCACGCATGCCAAATTTGCACTGAACCACTCAGACACGCTGACGCATCACACGTTGTAGTTCACTGTAAGCACACGGGCACCCGGTATCTGTTTGAATCTGATAAACTTGCACGCATGCCACATTTGTACTGATTTTGCCTGCCCTACAAAACTGGTATATTTAGCATTGCTTTGCAACTGTCTGTTTGAAAACAGGGGGATTCCCATACCGTCCGCGGGTATGGGAACATCGCCACTCGAGAATGGTACACAGAGTTACCCGAGGCGGTTCGCCAGATCGTAGACCGGGCCGGCTTCGGCGCATTCTGCAAGGGGCTATCCCAGCTTACTACTTGCAGACCTCTTCTCGCTGCCTTAGCGGAGAGATGGTGGGACACCACCGATTCGTTCCATTTGTCCGCCACGGGAGACATGACGATGACTCCCTATGATTTCTCGATGCTCACAGGCATCGGGGTAGGGGGTGATCCGATCCCCTTTGACATCGACATGGACGAGTGGACCGCTGCTCAGGTCTACTTGCTTGGCAGGGCACCGCCTTCTGTCCGTCCAGGCTTCGTCCGATACTCCTGGTTCGAGGTGCAGTTCAGGGTCCAGCCCGCGCTAGGGGAGGAGGCCCCGATGACTGAGGAGGCCGTGGAGCAGTATGCGCGCGGCTTCTTGATGTTTCTGCTGGGGACCACCCTTTTCACCGACCGGGCGAACACTGTGCCCCTCTGCCTGCTCAGCGCACTGGTGGATGTCCGGTAGATCTTGCAGTATGACTGGGGTGGTGCCGCTCTGGCCACCCTCTATGGATATATGAGCTCGGTCTCCCGTGGCAGCGGGCAGTTGCTCGGAGGCTACTGGCGAGCTTAGGAGGTACGCCTTCTTCTCTGCTTTACATTTCTGCTCTACATTTTCTATACTCTGTACTGCACTCTGTAGTTTGCTTCGCACTGACTGTATACTGTACACGCGGCACACACATACTCTGCTTTACACTGACTGTACACTGCTCACACTGTACACTCTGCAAAATACACTGCACAATACACGACTCTTGTTATTTCTGCTTTATTCTGCATTTCTGCTTTATCTGATACACATACCAGTATTTGCTTTGCAGCTGTGGGTCTATGCCTACTTTCCCAGGTTGGAGCCAGTGCCGGAGACGGAGACTCCTCTGGTCGTCCCCTTCTCGCGCCGCTTTGATGGGAGGTGCACGCGGCGGCCCCGGGAGACATTTGGCTTCTTCCGCCGTTTCTTCGACACTATCACCCCTGCCGAGGTATGTTTTACTTGCAGTTCATTTAAGCTTTGTCTTGCACTGTATATTTCGATAACAGTAGATAACCAACTGTATTTCAAATCCAGATTACCTGGCGGCCATGGGCTGCAGTGCCAGCGGCGATCCAGGATCGGTTTGCCGGTGCTGAGGAGACCTCGCTCTACCGGATTCTGCTGGAGGGCCCGATCTGTCGGGCTTGGTACCTGGGTGAGCGTTTTCTACGCCAGACCCTAGGGTTACCAGAGCAGATAGTCCCGGTTCACCCTCCTGAGCATATGAGGGATACCGAGAGATTCACCACCGAGCAGATGGCGGACTACACCCTTGGCTGGGACGAGAGCGGCTACAGGGGCGAGGGCGACTACTCAGAGTACGTCCAGACCTTCCTTATGCGGCCTCTGAGCGGCGGCCTCCGAGTTGAGCGAGAGAGGCCTGCGGCGCCGGTGGCTAGAGCAGGGGCAGGAGGAGGAGCACGGGAGAGAGTCCGAGTCCGTGGCAGAGGCGGGGTTCAGAGAGGACGGGGGTCCGGTTGGCCTGCTCTGCCCACTATGCTGACATACAGAGGGCAGGGTGGGGAGACCTACCAGATCCCCTTTGCTCCTCCCCCGGCTGATCATGAGTTGGCCAGTATTCCCGACTTACCTCCGGTATGTATCACTTCATTTTGCATCTTGCATTGCCATTTCATTTCAGTTTATTTGATATTCCGCGGAATACTGATGCATCTGATACTTTTGCAGGCGTCCTCCGAGTACACCCGGCAGTCCGTGGAGTTGAATGCCTCCATGATGGGGATGCTGCAGCGGACCTTTGACATCTTAGCCCTCTACAGTATCCCGGTATGTTCTTCTGATCGCAGTCTCAAACCATACACTATTTCATACAATCTGATGCACGACACGAAACCTGATAAACTGCTCGCGGTATTCACACACTGTACTCATACACTGCATTTTGCACTGATAAACTGCTCACGGTTTTCACACACTGTACTCATACACTACATTCTGCACTGATAAACTGCTCACGGCATTCACACATTGTACTCATACACTGCATTCTGCACTGATAAACTGCTCACGACTTTCTGATGTATTTGCCTTTTGTACTTTTCAGCCTCCCTTCCAGATTCCCCCCAGTAGGTGGTGGTCCGTCTGGACCTCCCATTTCTACGCGGGATGGCAGAGTATTCCCCCGCACCAGAGGGGGGTGTACCCATGTAGGGAGCACCTCGCGGGCGCCAATTCCAGACGATGAGTCGGAGGCGGAGGCGGAGTCATCTGAGGAGGAGGCCGGGGACAGCTCGGGCTCGGACTCAGACAGTGATGTTCCTGGGCTTCTGCCTAGGAAGAGGGCGAGGACGGATCCCCGGGCATGAGACCATTAGTGCTGCTCCAAATTTTTGCTACTTTTTCTTTCTTTTGTTTTCTTGTACTTTTCTCTTTTTGGTAGCTAGATTACCTTGTACTGCCGCAGGCAGATTTTTGTTCCCAAAACTTATGTACTTGAAAAGATTATGAAATGAAACAAACTTTTTGTCTGAAAAAGTGTTACATCTGTATATATCTGCGTATTTCATACTTTGCACTGTATTGCATCATATTACACCTCAAATGTAAATGATATTGATCTGTTGTCTGAAAATTAAGCACTTGCACTATGATAATCAGATAACTATCCAACTAACGGCAAACCACTCACACAAACCATTACTCAAACTGAATATACAGCCCACAGCCCACAGTCCGTTGGGGATTGATCTGCATACAGCCCATAACACAACATTCGGTTCATCCTGCACACAGCAAACCCTGAACAAACAGCCCCAATTTGACAAGACGGACCACAAAAACTGACACAGTTGTAGTTGAAACACACTCGGATGTCCCAAATTTTCCCTTTCCTTCTCTTGCTTCGCACAAATGTAGAGAATGGCACAGCATTCTGAGCACAATCGATTTTGTGAAATAAAGAAGGGTTTTCAACCGGGGTATCGAGCCTACCACTGAACACAGCGGAGGGACTCAAACAAAGAAACACAAGACACACGACCTGAACACAACGAGACACACTCGGAAAAGACTCAAAGCCAAAGTCGAGACCGACAAATCAAAAGACACGACACACGGACATGTTTACAAAGAGACCTCAAATCTCGAGGAGCCAATTCCCCCGGGTATTATTTCCCACCCTTTCTGATTTGTGATACTCACATCACTCGGCCCTCGAGCTCGGTTTTTCTCTCAAAACCCTTTGCTTACTTTTCTCTCAACTTACACCTCTCTATTCTTTATTCTCTCATTTTTCATCCCTCCCCAGGGTGATTGATGGGTAAACGAGAGGTTGTGGGCTCACGCGCAATACAGCTAGTTCGCGGCTGTTTCTTCTGGTAGATAGGGTGCCTTTCTGGCAAGTATGTTGGCGGGGGAAAGACAGAAGACCTGACTCAATTGTGCCCCTAGTTCGTCACTTTGACCATTTTTTCTTCTAAAACAGTTTTGATCAAAATGAGAATTGGATTAACATACTTGTTCGATTTTTGATTCAAAATCATGTAAATCAGGCTGTGAGCATTGAAAATTCTCCTTTTTGGGTCCAAACATGGTCCAATTTTGAAAAATGAAATAGTTTTCGAGAAAATAGTCAACTTCAGTAAAAATTTTCAAAAACCATTTTTGCAAACAATCAACGCTCAATGAGCGCGGAACTTACCCTTGAGAGGTGTGACCTCGGATCGGGGATGATGGAAAATTGCCCCTGGCTTAAAAGGGGGGGAATAAGGCAACGAAAAGTTGCCCCTGGTTTGGATGGCATCTCAGGGCAACTTATGGCAAGGCACGGCAACGGAAAGTTGCCCCTTGTTTGGATGATGCCGCGGCATGCTGTAAGCCAGTCCTCGTTGATAATGATCGGACCCTCGGACACGGAGGAGACGAAGACGGTTTGAATCAATATATGGACACAGTCACCTGGGAGGTGTTGGTGGTTGGACTTCAAGAGGAAGTTAATCACGTAGTTCCAGGTTACTGCAATCAAGACATCGGATTCGGAGGAGGCAAAAGTGATCAAAACCAAGACATGGACTGAGACGCTATGGAAGCGTTGGGGGCTGGACTTCAGGATGAAGTTGCCTACGTATCCCAAACATGGGAATCAAGCCTTACGTAGTTCCGGTTAAGGTACACTCGGGTATTTTAACCTTCACTGTTTAGGCTCTAACTTTTGCCAAGGCGCCCAATGCGGGTTTTCGACCTTGCGAGCTATGTTTTTCTTTTTCTTTTTCTTTTCTTTTCTTTTCTTACATTTTTCTTTTGCTTTTTTTGTTTTTTTTTTTTTGCTTCTTTTTTTGTATATATTTTTTTCTCCTTTTTTTTTTGCATTTTGTATTTTTCTTTTGCTCTAACTTTTGCCTGGGTCGCCCTTCCGGGTTTTCGGCCCAGCGAGCCTCTCAAAGGGTAAAAAGTGTAGCAAGCCCATGCCAAATGGTTTTGAGATCGAAGCCTCTCTGTATCCAGGAGGGTGACTGTTGTGTCGATTTGTAGAAAAGTCCACCATGGTCGTTTCACGAGCCTTGCCTGGTGGGATCTGATCTCCTTGATCTGACTTCGGTGCCTCTTATTCGAGGGCTGCTTCAAATCACGCCACACAGGCCTCTTCTGATAATTGACCGTTGAACGTTCTGAATGAGTTCGAGGTTCAAAACGAACGGGTTGAAACTTGAGGCTGAGAGCGATCCTAGGCTGCACAATCTCAAGAGCGATTCCACACAAGTCTTCACAGGACCGCGCGAAACATTTTGTTTTTAAAAGTTTTTAAGAAAGCGACACATCGCTCGCGCTGAAGATAGTGTGGGACCGGCCTGGATCAAGCTAGGGTCCTTCTCAGTACTCAGGCCGACAAGCATGATTTCAATCATTAAAAGCTTATCATGCCTCTCTTTTTCTCAAAATGATCAAAATTTTATAAAACCCGAGGAATTACTTCCTCTTCGTTTTCATCACCGCAGTGTTCGAAAAGGGGTTTTATGAAAAGCTTAGATCATTACAACGATGTTCAAGGCACAAGAGTGTAGGTGGTATGTACTGTCGTTCCATTCACCCTCTGGCACAACTAGCTGAAACAACAACAAGTACGGAAATGCGATAGCCGCGGCTGTTTCATTCAGATTCCCTGATTGTGACCAGCTCCTCAACTGAGACAGACTCAAAAGGAAAAACAAAAGGATAATTACAAAACGGCGTTCGAGGCAACAACCCGGGAATCACCTGGTATTCTATACAAGAGGGACTGACTCATTACAACAAGACAGACCCTGTAAGCAAAAAGACTGACTCAATACAGAGAGACAGACTCAAGACAAAACAAATAATGACTCGACACCCGAGCCAGAATTTACAAAACTAACATTAACAGATGCCCAAAAATGCGTGCCAAACGCCACATCCAAAAAATGCGCCAGGCACTGCCCACAGGCGGTTCACCTTCTGATTACATACTCGCAGTATCTGTGTCCTCAAAATCCAAGAACTCTGTAGTGATTGACTTGGCCGAGGTAGGCGGGAGGATAACCTCGTTGTCAATCAAATCCTGCACCTCATGACGGAGGCGGAAGCAATTATCGGTAGCATGACCAGTCTGCTGATGGTACGCACAGTACTCAGTGGCGTCATGCGTGGCAGGGAGATTCTTCGGTAGGGGTCGGGGCTCAAGAGGTGTAAGATGCCCCTTTTTGGCCAAAATCAAAAGTGCCCTAGACAAAGGCATGTAGAGAGGATGGAAGACCCTGCGCCCTCGGGGCAGGTACTTTGGAGCCTGGGCGCTCTTGCTAGATGCACTAGCAAACGGATCGGCGGGTGCGGCCTTGGATTTCTGATCCTTTCCGGATGCAAGGTTGGGAGTGGGAAGAACTGTTTTGGGTTGACGGGGCCTGTCCCGGTTTTCTGATTGATTGGAACTGCCCTCGGGCGAAGTGGGGAAAGCGTCTTCCACAGCTTTTGTCACAACTGCAGATATCTGTTGCTTGTTCATCCCCCTGACTTTCAAAGCCCCTATTGCCCACAGCAGTTGTTCGATAGGGTCGGCATCTGCCTTCATCTTGCCCTTGTCTCTGGCCTCAGCCTGATCTAGAATTTGGTTTGATGCGTCGTTGCCATAGCTGGAGGTCATCTCCGGTTGGTTGAGTTCAATTACTATCCGTCCCAATAGAGAGGGCTCCTGGGGTATAAAGCCTTCGGCATATGGTGCGGCTGGTGCCGAGGCAGACATCCCATAGGCGAGATCCGCCACGGATCTTTGAAGATCACCTATCATTCCCATTAGTTCAAATGTAGTAGGCTCGCGAGCCTGATATAGTTGAGGGATCCAAACTGGGTGGGCGGCAGGCGACCTGGGTGGATGCGGCAGATCAATATTAGCCTCACCTTGCGGGGTGATTCCTTGACTTAACGCGGCCGTCATGACCACGATCTCTTCTGAATTCTGTGTCATGCTCAATCCTGCCTCAGCAAGGAGAAGACACTAGCTATTCTGGATTAACTCTCTGAACCTCTGAACTGAAACGGAAAACAAGCAGTATTTCAGCCCCAAACAGATCAAACACGGGTGTAGCTGAACAACTGCACTCTACTACTGATCACTGTTCCCCAGAATCACTGTTCAACACTGAACTGATACCCGCAAGCATAACTGATTCTCAACAACACTGATGCTGGTGCCCTCAGGCCGGATACTCAAACTTGCAAACTGGTATATGCATTCCCTGTAGAGATACACTCTAAAAGCACATAGCAAATAAATGAGAGCCAGTACACCCCTATGTTGGGGTAGGGTTTCCCTGTCCTATTTTGTCAGGAGCTAGGGTTTCACTACGCATGCAGCGGCTTCAAACAACCTATATCGGGTAAGCAACCTGTCCTAGTTTGGAATGGTCACTACGGATTTCGATATGCACTAGGTCGAATGGTCAAAAAGGGTGCCTCGGTAAGACCGGGGTTTGTGTTCCCATACTGGCAGAGCCCACAACCGGTCAGCCTTATGGTCATGCCTTGACAAGACAAGCCTCCAGCAAACCGCTCAGGAATAGCAGATGGCCAACACGGTGTCCTAGGCGCACCAATGCACATGCAATGCAAAGAAACACATAAGTGTAGTCAAAACAGGATATCACGAGTTCGAGTCAAGCTCTCTAAACTCCCCAGCAGAGTCGCCAGAAACTGTAACACGCCCGCGAGGGAACTCACGGGTTACAGTTCGGACTCCCCTTTTTTTGTTTGTGGTTCCTAATCTGAACCAAAGAGTCCAACTCTGGCAAATCGTTTGAGAAAACAGATTTTTTTGAAAAGTAGTGCCAAACATGGACTGCTTTGCCATATACAGAGTCGCCACCTAAATATTTTTTTTAAAATGGGAAATTTAGGAAACCCTGACTCGGTGCCGAAGGCCACGTGTCCGTCATCACCAAAGTTGTCTTGGCTCGGGAGCTTGGGTACGATCGAGGAAGGTCAGCTATGAGCACCCCCTTTCGCCCGGTCCGAAGACCGGCCTCTACTAACCGTGATATCCGATTTTGAAAACGTTATGTGTTCTTATTCCGGTTATTAGCCTAGAATTACTATGTTATGCGCACAGCAAACAAGTATAGACTAGATTGCCTAATTTGGGAATAAGCATTGCATATCCGTTTGTTTTGAAAGTGCTTTGGAATTTGCTACTCGCAAGTAGGCTAAAACACGGATTTCAACGAGTTTTTCCAACTCAAGCAATCCAACCTCCACCCACAGGCAATCAAGCAGTTTATCTCATATAAGCACTTAGCCACACGGTAAGCATACTGTCATGGCAACATTCACGCGCATGCGAGATGCTAAAGCATAGAACTCACCTAGTACTCCAAGCCAAAACAGAAACTAGTTAGTCAACATGCATGCCCTGGTTCATGTTAGAGTGACTAATGCATCGCATACAGAATGTGATTAGGATAGGCTCAGCTAACCCTAAAATGGCATATGAAATGCAATCATTCGGTGCACGTATTCAAGTTAGATTTGAAAACACAACGCAGTTTGTATGATGTACCGAGCCCGGTGCATGTAAGACAAATGTATGGATGCACGCATGCATTGCATAAGGTATGCTAAAATAAACGTGCCCTAATCTACCATCATAAGCAGGTAAATAAAAGAGAGAAAGAAGTGGAGATTGGAGGACATGCACACCACTCACACACGCTTATTACAGATTTGCCCTCGCCCGGAGGGACCAAAAGAATATACAAATTAATTAACTACACAAGCTAATTAAATATTACAGATTAATTAAATTAACCAATTAATTTAATCTAATTAAAACAGTAAAGCCCTCAGGAAGCGGATCAGATGCGGCGCATGCTCGGGATTTGCTCGGAATCGCACTGCCATGCATAGCCTGCCTCTGTTTTCCCTGCTTTGCCCCTCTGAAGACTTCCAAAGCCTCAAAGATGCCTCTCTGAATACTGGGGATAACCACCGGCTGAAAGGGAAAACCACCGGCTGAAGTATGTGGTCATCGGCTGCAAATGAGACTATCGGCCACAAATACATTGCCGGTCGGCACTAAATGTTGCCGGTCGGCTGAAAATGTCTGCAGAACCTGCAACTCACAGCAGCAGAGGGCAGAATCTTGCATGGCAATGCTATTCAAGCTATGTATGCACCAATCACACTCCTTATCATGTTAATGACTCAAGGGGGGGTGTGCCCCGATTCTCGGACCACCAATCACGCATTCCCATGCATGATGGCCCAAAGAATCGAGTGTGCACTTTCAATTTCAAATACATGCAAACCATATAATCACACAAGGAAGCCTAACCTCTATCACACTCACTTCAAGAGGCCAAGCATGCACGATGCAATGCGATCCTGGACATGTTGGCTAGCATGCAATATGGACAATGCAAGGCACTTATACAAACATACAAGCAAGCATGCAAGGCAAGCATGCAAACCAAGCAAAGGGGGACTTAAACATGACTTAGGCAACTCCAAATAGACCCAAAATCAGTAGCCAAAGTGTCCAAAAATGAAGGCTAAGCACACACACACGCATGTACATGTTAAGGCATAAACCTAAGCATTAAACAAGCAACTCTCAAACACACTTGAAAGAGGCTAAACATGGACAATTGGCATAGAATGAAAAGCTTTAAAATCATGTTAAAATGTGGTGCCAAACCAACCCAAATGAGACAAGCATAAGTATGCAAGCATGGTCCAAGTACTTGAGGCAAGTCATGGAGCCTTGAAGCACACTTAGTACAATCAAACATGGCATGCATTAAACAACTAAAAACAGATTTTTAGCATGTTAAAACAAGGCCAAAGGACTACTTAGATGGCATCTAAGTGGCTCAAATTCAAAGGCATGCATAATGGTCAAAACATAAGGCTTACAACACATGCCCTCAAAGCAACAAAGAGGCAACTAAGGCAAGCATATGAGCATGCCAAAGGGACTGAAATTACATGTTGGATGGTTCCAAACCACCAAAATGATGCAATCAACACATGCTACACATTCACATACTTGAGGCATACAAGCCCGACAAGCCACAAATGCAAAGGAGCTATACTAAGCATGCCAAAATCGATGCAAACCACTATGGACAGACCTAAAGCATGGCAAAATAAGCACAAAACATTCACAAGGCTAAGCCTAAAACATGCTCGAACAAAGGCTAACAACCTAAGGCATATTAAGGGAATAACAAGGCATTACATGGTAGGTATGCTAGGCATGCATGGTGTACCAAAACCAACTTAATACAAAGCTACAACATGGCAATATAAGCATGAAATATGGCCAAGACAAGCTCTACAAACACTCAAACCAAGGCTTCCTCTAGAGGCCAAAAAGTGTCCCTTTCAAGGACAACAAGGAGAGGGGGTGACCCTCTCCTTCTTGGGACTTCAAGGCACTATCTCTACCACTGAAATCCCTCAAGATTTCAGTGGTGAAGAGGCCCAAACACCAAAGTCTCGAAACGCACCAAAATAGCACAAAATGGGGGGCCTTTCAAGGCCTAAGGGTGGTCAAACACACCCAAACCACAAAACACTCTTAACAAACAATCAAGAGGGCCTAAAAACAGAACTTTTTTATGTTATACACTAAACACAAAAACAGCTCTAAGATAGGTAGAAATAGGATGCAAAAATGGGGAATAAAAGGTTAGTTTCTTACCTTTGAAGACCACCTTCACAAATGGTGCTCCAACAGCCCTCCTTGGCTTGAATCCACCTCCAAAACACTCAAACAAGCCTCCAAAGGTCTCAAGTCCAAGAGATGGTGTGTTAGTGTGTGTGTGTGTGAGCAAAAATGGCACAAAACACACACTTATAGAGATAGAAAATATATCTAGCCCTAACCCTAGAACTCAAGCTTCTCCAAAGCTGTCTAAAATGTCTAACAAGTGCCTAACCTTTTTGCCAAGAGAAGACCCTCTCCTCTATATGCAATTCCCTCTTGTAAAGCTTATAAAACAAGCCATCCAAGAGGGAAATCCCTCCATACACGTGTATGGAGGGAAATGGGGTGGGTGCCAGCTATCACAGCTGGCACAAAATATCTACAAAAAGTAGATGAACAGTGGTCGGCCGCTCAAAATTGTCATTTTGACAAAATGGAGTGCCGACCGGCAACAAATAGTGCCGACCGGCAAAATATATTGCCGGTGGCAACAAAAACCAGCCGGTGGCCTCTAGCCACTGCCGGTGGTGTGTGGGAATGCCTCACAAGGCATTCCCTGCCCCTCCAAGGCAAAACACAAGTGTTTGGTGCAAAAGCAGACACAAAACAGTCGAGTTCGGAGATCCTGAGGCAAGGCGCGTAGCCGAGAACTCCGAGAACTCCAAACAAACACAAACATGGATAATCACCGAGTGTTCAAGCGATGACGTCCAAGTCTTGAGGACGGTTAAAAATGGGGTGTCTACAATGATGCGGGCGTTGGGAAATCTTGCGCCATTTGTAATCCAACCACCGAACATGGATGTTACCCATCGTAAAATTCGGAATGACAGACGGTACTGGCCATGGTTTAAGGTAACAAAAATGTCAGTTCATTTGCATTATTTAATATGACTTATTAAGACTGAAAATTTGATAAATTAATTCAAAGTTATGTGATGCAGGACTGTGTGGGGGCCATAGATGGCACACATGTTGTTGTTGTGGCACCAGAAAGTGACCAAATGCCATATTGAGGTAGAAAAGTGCATACAACTCAGAATGTCATGGCTGCATGTTCATTTGACATGAAGTTTACGTTTGTATACACTGGTTGGGAAGGTAGTGCACACGATTCGAGAATTTTCCTAGAAGCACTTACAACAAATTCTGCTGACTTTCCACACCCACCACTTAGTAAGTGTATTTTTTATTTAGAGCTTTCCTTTTATTCACACCCAAATATGGCATGACATGTTCTTACTGAAAGAGTTTTCCTGTAGACAAGTATTATCTCGTTGACGCCGGGTATACACACATGCCTGGGTACGTAGCCCCATATCGTGGCCAAAAATACCATTTGCAAGAGTTCAATAGTCGGCGTCGCTACCATGGTCCACAAGAGTTGTTCAACCATAGACATTCTTCGTTGAGGAATGTTATAGAAAGAACCTTCGGAGTGTTGAAGCAACGGTTTGCATTATTGAGACACATGCCACGGTATGATATGGTACGACAAGGGCCAATCGTTATGGCATGTTGTGTTCTCCACAATTGGATCCGGACGGTGCAAGAGCATGATGAATTTTTCGATGCAGAAGAATCAAGTGACGAAGATGAAGATGACGTTGAAGACGAAGATGAAGATGAAGATGAAGATGAAGATGAAGATGAAGGTGAAGGTGGAGGTGAAGGTGCAAGTGAGGTTCATGGTGAAGTTGGAGTACAAAATGTCCACGGAAATGAAGATGGAGTACCAGCTATGCAACAACACAACCATGTAAACATGTCACGTGAACAACTACTGCAGATGGGACAATGGCGAGATGAGGTTGCAGCATCTATGTGGGAGGCATACAACAATAGGTATATGATAACAAGTAGGTAGATTCTTTTTGGTAATTGGAAAAAAGTTGAGCACATAATCAAAGTAGGTTAATGTTTCAAACTTCACATTATATTTGTATTTCTTGTATATATTTGAAAATGGGATTGCTAACTCAAAAGCCATATGCAGATGAAGCCAACGCCTGGTGCCGCTGCTGCAAGCAAATTGACTGTGGTGCTGTAATGAATCTGTGTCTTCTTTATCTGGGTGATGTTTTGTATCCATGTGTTGAAGTCAGTGTTGCTGTGTTGCTGGAAAATTAGTAAAACAGTGGATAGTTGTGATTAGATTAATTTTAAATTTGCTGTGCTGGTGGCAAGTCTGTGTTGATGTTTTATGAATCTGTATTTTAAATTTAGATGCTGTAACTGGTGAATCTGTAGTTTAAATTCACAGGCAACGGTGAATCTGTAGTTTATGTTTAGATGCTGTAAGTGGAACAGTCCCATGTCTGTGTGTTCTGAATCTGTGCTCAAAACTTATCATTCTGTGTATGTTAAATTTGCATGATGCTGCTTCACTGTTTTCGGGTCATTTCACAGATGCTTCTGTGTGTTCTGAATGTGTGATTACATAATTAGATCCATTTTCACATGTTTTTACAGAATGCCTTAATTGGGTGCTGTAATACACGCTCTTTCTGTCTTCTGTGAAAATTATGAGGTGAAAAG
Source organism: Camellia granthamiana (assembly GCA_036172215.1). NCBI lineage: Eukaryota > Viridiplantae > Streptophyta > Magnoliopsida > Ericales > Theaceae > Camellia > Camellia granthamiana. The sequence continues at coordinate 83,949,413 of CM069913.1, read as the reverse complement.
GGATTGATATTTTTAGTTTGTTGAGCTCTGTTATGTTGCTTTCGAACTGTCTGGTTTGGTTACTTAGAAATTTTAGAAATGGAAAAGAAATTAATTTTGGATCTTATGTTCAGCTTTGTTTGGTACATTCCTTACTGTTCTTGGTGTGTATGTTTGCATTATGTTATAATCTGTGAGTCTGTATGAAATGTGCAGACCAAAAAAAAAAGAAAAAAAAAAGTGTGCAGACCAAGTGTTTGCTATAGAAGTGCACTGTTTGATTGTTGGGAAAATAGAGGAATTGGTGAAGAAAATGAAAATTATAAATTATAGACATGGGTTTGATTTTTGTGTGTGACGGTGGGCCTGTTGTGGTGTAGTAGTGGTTTTTTTGGTAAGTAGTGAGTGGTTCCCATGTGGTAAAGAGGGGAGGAGTTTTTTATTCATTTTTCCTATCAATTTTTTTTTAATCTTTTTATTATTGATATCTTCTCATTTTCTTGGTGGACGATGGTGTTGGCAGAAAACCCAATTGCTGCATTTATGTAGAAGTTTGAATATGCTTGATATGTGTTTGATTAAAGAGCTGTGACAGATATGTTGAAGGTGGCTGATTGGGCAAGTATTACTGATTTGTGGTGGTGCCAAGTGGTGGATTTGCGGTGGTTATTGCTGGTTGGTAATGGTTTATTAGGGAAGAGATTGCCGGATCAGTAATGCCAATAGTGGGTATTACTATTAGCGGTCAGTCGAAAACCAAAGCCATACGTTGTTGGAACGGTAAGCTGAGGATGTAAAGCCTTAGTTCTTTCTGTCACCATCGACTCCATGATCAGTGGCATGGTTTCATCAATTTCAACAGTGGGATTGCTCTACACTCTGAAGAGATTCCGCAAGTGTGGTTTTAAGATTGAAATTTGACAGTTGGAAACAGATTAACGTGAAGAGTAGCAATACATGCAAGTAGTTGCATTTAAATCTTTGGACAATGAGCTGCTAATTAACAAGTAGTCTTGTTTTTTTCTGAACTGTAATTCACTTTAATTAGACCCTTATTTTTATTTTTATTAACATGCAATGCATAATATGTTGTGCTGTTTTGATTCATTCTAAAAAAAGAAAAGAAAAAAAAATAAATAAACATGTTTACATAGTTGGGGGTCTTTGTATTTTGTGTTTCTGAAAAAACCAACCAAACGTATTTTCTGAGAATTTGTTTTGAAAAGTGATCCTGAAAATAGATAACCAAACGCATTTCTGAGAATTTTTTTGGGAAAATCTGTTTGGTTTGATTACTCCCAGAAATGTGTTTTCAGAGAAGATTTCAGAAAATTGTTTGGGAAATACAAACCAAACAAGGCCTTAAGCTTCTAGGTTGATTTTCAAGCCCCCAAATCATGCAAAAATAACTCAAAAACATGTATCAAGATCCTCTACAGTGGGATTCCTAAAGTCATCTCCTAAAGTGAAAGATCCAACGGCTTAAAATAAAACTAACCAAAACGACATCGTTTTGGTTAGTAATTTCAAAAAAGAAAAAAAAAAGAAGAAGAAGAAGAAGAAAGAAAGAAAGAAGAGAGATCACACACACACACACACACACTCTCTCTCTCTCTCTCTCTCTCTCTCTCTACAGTTCACTCGCTCTCCAACTCCTGTTGTCGGAAACAACCACTTCTCGCCGAAAAACCTCATTTCCGGCCACAACAATGCCATTTCTCTCAACTTGATCTCCTTTCTCTCTCTCAAAAGATAGCTCTTTTTTTCAGAAATTCTAACCCTAAAACAACCAATTCAGTGATTTGATTCCAAACAGGAACAATTTGAAAAGAAAAAGAAAGCTATCTTCTTCAGAATTGAGTCACTTTTACAACAAGTTTTGTATAAAAAGAACAAACACAACCATCAAAAGAAAAGAATCAAAGCTACACAGTCACAAACCCACATAGAAATCGTTGATCATATATCATTTTCATCTTATTTTCTAATATTAATAAGCATTGAACATTCAAATTGACATTCAAAGACCCCCAATTGCAAAATTGAAGTTGAATTAAGCAAATAGATACCTGTTATTCAAAAGATTCTTCACAGCAACACGAGTATTATCAGCCAACACAACACTAGAGACAATACCATAACCACCTTCACCGATCACATTCTCATCAGACAAGTCATTCGTAGCCGCCTCAAGCTCCCTCAACGTATACCATAGCCCCACCCTAGATGCAACACCTCCGGTATCGAACTACCGCCTCCAAACGATGTCGTGTCGTTGCCGCTCGTCGCTCAGCTCTCACCGCTCGACGGTCGATCGGAGAAGACGACCCTATGCTCAGCCTTGACGATATCAATCTGGATCTCCGGTACGGCGATTAGGCGGTGATCTGGTGCGGCGTCGTGGACGATCTCCTGGATTTCCTTAGAGACGATCAGAGTGAGGTCGAGCTTGTGGTGGTGGAGGCGCTTGGCGGATTTGCGGCAGCGAGAGGTGATGCGAGTGAACTGTAGAGAGAGAAAGAGAGAGTGATCTCTTTTTCTTTTCTTTTTTTTTGAAATTACTAACCAAAATGACGTCATTTTGGTTAGTTTTATTTTGAGCTGTTGGATCTTCCACTTTAGGAGATGACTTTAGGAATCCCACTCTAGAGGATCCTAATACCAAAAACATGATATACTAGCATGATATAAGGGTAATTGGATATCAAACACATCAATCTTGAGCCAATAACAAAATCAAGGTCTCATCTTTTTCATAACTTCATAAATTTCATGATCAAGCTCAAACACATAAAAACATGGGTGATCCTTCAACAAATCTTTGTTGTATGCACAATCTAGAGCTCATTTCATGCATTAATCACAAGATTGGACTCAAATCAAACAAACATGAAGAGATTTCTTGCATTTAGCTCAATCCATTACATAACTCAAACCCTAGCCCAAAATTTCCAATTTCTTTTTGATTCCATAACAAAGATGAGTTAGAGACAAAGATTATAAGTAGATTATCATACATTAACTCAAGTCTAAGGTTTGCTCTTTGATTCTCTTCCAAAACCCTAGCTCTTCTTCTTCCTCAACTCTTCATCAAATGAATAACACAAGAGGCCAAACACAAATATGACTTAACTCATAAAATTAATTTAATCATTACGAATCGTAATTTTTTAAAATTTTAGCATAAGCTTTACAAATCATGCTAATCACAGATATGAAGTCGGTTTTTATTTATCGCGCCTCTAAGGCATTCAATTTCAGTTCAAAGTTATAATTGCAACAAATATTCCTACGTTCAACAGATATTATTCCAAATTCACATAATTCACATACTCAAACTTGCAAATTCATATCAAACACATAATCACATGCATAATTAAGTAGAGTATGGGTTGGGTAAGCAAACTCCTAATAAACTTACAAATGGGTTGTTAGGGTACTATAAATTACAGAGGTACTCTTAGTAAGCTTACCTATGTAAGTGTAGGAGGTGGTGCTGCTTCCTCTGAGTCCAAGGGCTTGACTCTAGAGCGCTCATGAAATAGGATATAGACATAAGGCCAATCAATGTATTTGTTTGTTTGAATACTTAAGGTAACATGTACTGTGTGTGAGACATGTTCGGTTAGTCGTATAAGATCGCTAGTTCAAAGACAAGTCTGCTATGCTATCTTGACTAACTTTGAAATGTCTTCACTAAGTGAAGGATTCAAATCGAAAGATATCTTCACCTATGCATAAGGCTTCCAAGTGAGCCAAGAATCATCATCTAGTATTTTGAAAATAGTGGAGGAATGTTAGGGAATTTTCAAAATGGGTTTTTAAAATTTTTCTTTTAGTTTTTGGGTGTTTTCAAAACCTTCCTTGTTTTTCTTTGGAAAGCTTGAAATAAGCTTAGGGACTTTGTCCTACATCGGAAAGAGAGAAAAACATGGAGCACTTAATAAAATGCTACATAGAATATTCCTTTGAATATGGACTTTTGGAATGGATACTAGTGTACATGCACTCATACCGCAAGGATGGTGTTTCGCACCATCCACATATGCACACGCGCGCGCGTAGGGTGGACAGTAAACTATGTGGTGTTTGATGGTGCACTTTGCACTTAGCACGGATGCATCGGTGCAAGGCGCCATGAGGGCACTTTTCTATTTGCATCGGACAGGTTAGATCGATGATGTGGATCCAATGTGGCATGGGTGATGTGGAATACAGTCAGCTCCACGTGGCAATGATGTGATGTTCGCTAGTGCTAAGTCAACCAACTGATCAAACAGTTGCATGTCCTATCTGGAGCGGTTTGATCATAGCCGTTGATTGGGGATGCATGTGATCGTAGGATGAGATGGCACCCAATCGTGATTAGGTATGATCAGTCAAGGCATCTATTCAGTGTGAGAATGATCTGCACCATAGATCGTTGATCCGACGGTCAGATCTAATCGGATGTGATCAAAGGACATGACCATTCGATCAAATGCATCTAGGCCTATAAATAGGTTGTGAAATCATCCATTTCAATCCATCTAAAAATCCAGAAAGTATTCATACAATTCTCTCTCTCTCTCTCTCTCTCCCTCTTGATTTAGAGTTTTCGATTAAGAGTTTTTAAGCAAGTTTCTACTTTTCTTTCTAGTAATCAAATTCTGCAAACTTGATTATTAGTGTTTTGGTTTTCTTGAGTATATCAAGAATATTCTGATTTACTATCGTCAGTGCAAATACCGACAGACTTGATCCTTAGATCAGGCTTCATTGTATCTTGGAGGCAAATTTGCTATAACCACCTGCACACCTTTTAGTGGGTGCAAATATTGTCTTTAGAAAATCGATTAAGTAACACAACTTGAGGCACCAAATTTCAGTTTTATATGGACAAAATCATTGCCAAGTTTTAAAGACCCGAAGACCACCAACTGAAGAATTCAAGACGAAATGTTCCAACAAGAAGTTGGGTCAAGAAAACCTAGGAACCCAAAAAGCAAATATTGTTGGTAAAGCTAATTTCAATAAATAATATTACAATTCTTATTGCTTGCACAAGTATCTTTCCATACTTTGATATGCAGCATAGAGCATGAGCAAGCAAACTAGTCTGCAAGGGTTGAACAACCAACCAAGATGAATACGAGTAAGATGATCAGACCAAAGTGGCTAAACCGATCTAAGAGGAATAATGAACCACAAGAAATAATTTTGGTATATCACTTAAAAGTAAATAATGTTTCCATTATTTTTCAATACACTCACCATCTTGTATACTTTGAATGGCAGCTCTACAAAAGCTGCTAACAAATGAATGCTGAGAGAGCTGATGGCCAAAAGTCGTCAGCAAATAAATGTTAAGAGAGCCGACTCGCCAACATTCAAGATTTCCAAAGGCTGTCAACAGAGTTGGCAATTTAATATCGATTGATAAATGTTGAACAAGTCGTCTCCCATGTGCAAAATTGCCACAGGCCATCAACAGAGTTGGCAATTAAATGCCAACCGATGAATGTTGAACGAGCCATCCTTCATGTGCAAGATCGCTAAAGGCTGTCAACAAAGTTAGCAATTTAATGTTGACCGATGAATATTGAATGAACCATCTTCCATGTGCAAGATCACCAAAGGCCATCAATAGAGTCAACAATTGAATGCTAACCAATGAATGTTGAATGAGCTGCCTTCTATGTGCAAGATCACCAAAAGCCATCAACGGAGTCAACAATTGCAGCTCGACCGATGAATGTTGAATGAGCCGACCTCCATGTTCAATATTGCCAAAGATCACCCCTTAGGTCGGCCAAGTTCATAATGCTGGTGTCGACACTTACCCCGTTATTGGCCTCTAGGGTCGACACTAGTCTAGGTGGGGTCGACCCTTCCATCACTGCTTTGTCTTGAGTTACATACTTACATATAGGGTCGACACCTCGAAGTCTTACGGTCGACCCTCCCCTTGTTGTTTTGTTCTGGGTTGAATTCTAAAATATAGGGTCAACACCACTGTCTCCTAGGGTTGACCTTCATCTACTGCAAAACATTAGTGTATCAGCTTTTCTTCCTGAGGGTCGACACCACTGTCGTAAGGGTCAACCCCTATGAGTTATTTCCAGATTTTTGGTTTAATTTTGGGCCCTACTTTTTGGAGGTTTGACTTATTTTTTCCTTTGACTTTAGGGCGATTACTCTACCACTATAAGTAGACCCCAAACACACTTTTCTCACTCACTTTTTCCTTTTTCTCTCCCTCTTCTCTCTTTAAACCATGACTTCTCTATTTTCTCTCAAAACTCAACTTTTCTCAACTGGATCTTCAGATCTACTCACGTAGAGGTACCTTCTCATCTTGGACCTTTAAAATAGATTGTAGATCATCTCAAGGGCTTCCTTTTAATTCGAGTGGCTCGTGATTTTGTGTACATTAAATTTTTTTGAGTTCTTCTCTTCTACCTTCTAAGCTTGAGGTAGGGATTCTTCGCATTTCTTTATGAGTTTTAACTTAGTTATTTGTTTTTATAAAACCACTTTGTGAAAGAAAAGGGATTTTTGAGCAAATCTTGTGTGTTGGTTAGAAATCAAAGAAAGGGGTTTTCAAATGGTTTATTGAGAATGGTTATGGGTGGAAATTTGCTTATGAAATATGTTGAAATGATGGGTTTTACCTTGGAAAAGGATTTATAAAGGATAGAGGGTTTTGCCCTCGAAATCTCAAATGTTGATTTTGTAGTGATAAATGGAATTGATATTGAAATGGGTAAATTGAGCTGTTGTGGATAAAGATGGTAGAGTTGAATATGTATTACCACTCACATCTTGGAATTTGGAAAGTTATCGTTGTTGAAATTATCTATTTGTTTAGAGATATTTGTTTTGGGCTATCGGTGGAGGATAGCTATGATTATTGTAGACATTGCATGAGAATTAGGGGAATTGAAAACTAATTTCTCATCCATTGGCGTTGAGCATTGTAACATACTTATTTCATTGAAAATGTATCGTGTGTTGAAAGAGGGGTGAATATGGGAGAAAGTTGTTATTACATCAAATAAGTTGGCCTGTGTGTCCAAGTGAAAGTCCCAAAAACTGCGCGTATACATGGGTGCCGATCCCGTTGATGAAATATTCGTAAAATGGCAAGAGTAGTGCTTGTATAGCCTACGTTTACATGGGTGCTGGTTTATGATTTCCCGCGGACGAAATTTCCGTGAAATGTGATACTTGTATTAAGATTCCTGATTTGTAATTCACCCCCCTATTTTTTGATGTAAAGGAAATGATTCATGAATTATGGAATGAACATGGCATTGCATGGTTTCGGAAAAGGATATAAAAATGTTTTGTCACGAGCATTGCATATGCATTTCACCCTCATATCTTTATTAAGATTCATATGCTGTGTTGAATTATTTCTACTGGGCTTTGGCTCACCTTATGTGAACAACCGTTTTCAGGTATCGATGATATGCCTCTGCCAAGGCAATAGTTTGGAAGGACTTGGAAGTAAGGGCTTCATTTTGTTTACTTTGTTGTATTTAATTGTACAAGCCTAGGGCTTTAACTATATTGGATTTAAATCCATTTCGTTGTAACCAAGCACTGTCTTGGAAAACTGTAAGCCCTTAGGGCATTTCTTATTTGTTTGATGTTCATTTTATTATGTAACATATGCTATAGATTCAGGGATAGGCTTATGAATGTATACCTGCATATGTAACTCTTTTGTAAACCTAATTGGGAATTAATGGAAGATAATTACTTTATTATTGTTGTTATTTATCAATGTTGTGGATGGGTTAATGTATTTATTTCGGCTGTTACTGTTGGTAATTTAATGTCGACTGATGAATGTTGAACGAACCGTCTTCCATGTGCAAGATCACCAAAGGTCGTCAATAGAGTCGACAATTGAATGCTAAATGAGCCGTCTTCTAAATACAAGATCACCAAAAGGCCGTCAATAGAGTCGACAATTGCAACTAGATCGATGAATGTTGAATGAGCCGACCTCCATGTTCAACATCACCAAAGATCACTCCCCGGGTTGGCCAAGTTTAGAAAACCACCCCCCGAGGTCAACCAAGTTCAGTGTGGTCATCTCACGAGGTTGGCCAACTTTAGAGTTGTCATCCCATAAGGTTGGCCAAGTTCAGAAGACCACCTCTTCGGGTTGACCAAGTACAGAGTGGTCGTTCCACGAGGTTGGCCAACTTAGAATGCCACCCCTCGAGGTTGGCCAACTTCAAAATGGTCATCCCACTAGATCAGTCAAGTTTAAAAAACCAACCCCCAGGGTTAACCAAGTTCAAAATGGTCATTCCACGGGGTTGCCCAAGTTCAGAAAATCACCCCTCGAGATCGAACAAGTTTAGAGTGACCAACCAACGCGGTAATTTAGGATGACCATATATAGATGTTGGCCAAGTTTAGAGGTCATCATTGATAAGAAAGCACAACAGTCACCAAGGCAGAAGATTCAAAAATCACAATGGAAAATAAAATACTAAAGAGTATATTGACAACAAGAAACAATAACGACAATAGAGGGTCCAACAAGATTGAAGCCTCATATTTCACAAAGATGAACAGTTGAAGAAAAATGGACAAAAGGTTAGATCCTAACTAAATTGAATTCCCAATCACAAGCACCACTTAAGAGTTAGGGACTACTGATACATGCACAACCAAGATGGGCAATCCGAACTTTAATTCTCTTCACTCGACTGAAGCATCACTTGGGAATGAGGGTCTATTGATACATTTATAATAAGTTAAGGTCCAGGTTTGGTAGATCAACCCATATGGCCTATGGCCCAACAAGATTGAGGCCCACTGTGACAATTGATTTTGGCAGACTACTTGAGTGGTCATTTGGTCGCATAAGCAAAGATTCTTAGCCCTCAATAGTTTGCCATTTTGCAGGCGAGACCGCTCGAGCGGTGACGTGGTCACTCGAGCGCAAATTTCATGCTTCTAGTATTTTCACTATAACTCTGCAAAACTTTTGCGACATGTCGTTTACCACTCGAGCAGTGGAAATGTCACTCGAGCGGTTTCTTCGAATTTGTGTTGTTTGCTTGAGTGATGGACAATTCACTCGAGCGGTCTATTGGGGCAGCTGACTTAAAAAGTCTATCTTTACTCATTTTCTTTCCACTTTCACATATTCCCTCTCTCTCAAACCCTATTTTTCGAAAACCCCAGCCTAGAAGCACTAAATTTCTTTAACTTTTAACTAAGACTCACTCCAAATCTTTTAAGAAAATTGAAGAACGAGTCAAGCTTTGGATTTTCACCAATTGTTTCGCGATTTTGTTGAAGTTTCACGTGGATTCTCATATCTAGCTTCTATTCTTGAGGTAGGGGTGTCTTTAACTTGTTATATCTTTAATTTGAAACTCATATGTGGTAATTTCATTAGATACTCATTATATGTGTGTGTGTGTGTGTATATATATATATATAGAGAGAGAAAGAGAGAGAGAGAGATTGTTTTGTGTTAGTGAAGGGATTGGACAAAAGTGAGCAATGTTTCATGATTATGGAAGGATTGTGTTTATTATTGATGATTATTGTTATTTGTGATGAACATTAACTTCAATTTCATGAAAGAGAGGAAATCCCTAATTGTTATATAAAACCCTAGTTTTGGAAATTGTTCAATAAAAAGGGGTTTTGCTTAATTGATTTCAAAAACATGAAATCAAAGGTATTTGCTCAATTTTGTGGTTGAAATGTATGATTTGAAATGTTTTTCTATATACACTTGGTGTTGGTGATGATTGCTAAATGAGTAATCTTTATTATTGAAGAATGAAACAGTGAATTGTTGTGAATTGGAATCATTTTAGGGGAAATCGAGAATTTACAAATTCATGCATCATACACATTATTAAATTTCTCTTATGATACAATAATGGTGCGAACAGTGGAAAGTTGAAAAGGGGTAAATAGTCTATGAGTCCGGGTAGTGAGTTGGGGTTAGGTTGCGTATTGTATTTGATACCCGCGCAGAGAGTCAAGGTGCCCAATTGCCCTGTCTGCGCATATCGCCGGACAAATGTGGGAAAATGTTTTTTGGGTGTCGACGAGCTCACCGTTTTTGGAGTTAGCAAATGTGGAAAAACATGGTTTTGGGTGTCTACGTCCCCGCTGTTTCTGGAATCGACAAATGTAGATAGGAAAAAGGTTTTTGGGTGCCCATCGGCCTGCCGTTTCTGAAGTCGGCAAATGTGGGACTATTTTCAAAATACAAAATCTATATCTATGTATGTATTTTGAATTGCGGCTCTTAGAATGTCATAGTATATTTGCCATCCATGAAAAAGCTAGAAATGTTGATTGAATCTTAACGTTGCTTATTTCATACTCATGCATAAACGCACCTATACACTTAAATATAACAAAATTTACCAAATGTTTGCATTGCATGATCATGTGTTTTTCGATTGATGCTATAGCCTGTTAAATGCATTACCTACTGAGCTTTTGTTCACCCCAAACTAACCAAATTTCAGAAGCCCCTTCCAAGGGACTGTTTTGAGAAGAAGAAAAGTTTTGGGATGTGAAAGCTTTTATTTGAAGTCATATTTTGTGTATGCCAGTTTTGGTGACTATATGTCGATTTGTATTTTGGTGTAACAAGGAACAAATTTTGAGGGAAAGTCAACTTGTAACAGATTTTGTTGTATCATTCTTTACTAGTTGAACTATTTTATTTTGTTTATGAGTGTAATGAGACAATGTTGTAAAGCTTGAAAATAGTTCAAAAGGGAAGAAATGTTATTGATGTTATTTCTTTGCTATTGTCTCGTTCTCGTTGTTGATCGTATATTGGGAATGCTCGGATGAACGAGATCAGGGAGGTTCATTGCTAGGGCGTTACACCTACCACCATCTGTAGCCTAAGACAAATACTTCCTATAAAAGCCAAGGCATGGAACATATAAATCCTAAGCTCTCCATATCTATGCATCTACACCTCTAACAAAGATATTGGAGGGTCTTCGGCCGACACTACATCAGTGCTCCAAAGACATCTTATCCTCTCTTACAGATCATTGGATCGGATTGAAACCATACAAATCTGTTTATCAACAATAAATATTGTAGGTAGCATTAGCAGTTCAAGATTGTCTTTGGTTTATAAATTTAGATAGAGATTTGGAAAAAGAAAGAAAAAATATAATTGAAATGTACATGAAATATTTCTCTTTCCAAATTACTTCCTAAATTCATGAACTAAACACAACGTAAAAGTCATTATGGAGCGATTACATTGGTTTCCATTGGATTTTTTTGTTTTAAAAAAAAAAAAAAAAATTCAAAAATTCAACCAAACAATTTTGATTTTGACAATTTTACTCCTCTTCGTCATTGCTCTTTTCTCCCTTTTTTATTTATATATTTTTGCATTTTGTAAGATCTATTTTCCTTTTACAAAAGAAAAATCAGACTTTTCAGGCACCTGATTAATCCCTAAAACACTTCACCGCCGTACTGCGCACACCAAACAATTGCCACTATTTTCAAAACCACCACAAATAAAATTTAAAAAAAAAAAAAAAAAAAACAATTACTAAGCAGTGTTCAATAAAAAAAGGTCATTTTTTAAAAAGAAATTTGTTAGCATATTTTATTATTATTATTATTATTATTATTATTATTATTATTATTATTATTATTATTATTATTAAGATCGGTCTAAATTAGTACAACCTAAAAACAATTTTTTTTTTTTTAATTTTTAAAATGTTTCATTAAAGAGGCCAAAAATAAAATAAAAAATAAAAAAACTACTGCTGAAAAATTAATTGTCAAACCAACTTTAATGCCGGAAACAGCAGCGACCATGGATGTATCCAATGCCCTTCCAAGAGCTGAAAGAAAGAAATTAGACTAATAAGAGCCCAAGAAATAAGTTTTGTAACAAAGCCATTTTGAAGGAACGAAAAACAAACCCAAACCCAAACCAAACCTTAAGTCCATCAAATGGGGTGAGTGGCATGAATTCTATTTCTTCACTCGACTCTATCCTACATCAAATGGGAACGAAAAACAAAAAAACCAACCAAAAAAAAATTTTGATAACCTGATTTTCATAAACGTATACAATACACCCTGTTTCTATAGTCATAAATTAGAACTACAGATCAAAATTTAAACTAATGTACACAAAAACTACAAACATGGCAAAGCCAGGTCACAAAGGTAAGTTAATGTGTCATTTCGCAGCTTGTTAGATACAGCAGCAGCGAGAAAGATGAATTGATGTCAATTAAGGTCCGGGTTGATCCTCCCTGCAATCAATGGGCATATCTCTTTCTTCTCCTCCTCGAGCCAATCCCGGGAAATAATATCAGATCATTTGTGTCTTCCAAGAAATACTCTGAGCTCCAAAAATGGATGTGTGCCCTCTCTCACCAATGAGAAGAGGAAAAAAAATGAAAGAATTACAACAAAAAACACCAATCAGAATCTATTTCTCCATTAATCACGTTGCTGACAATGATCTTGAATCTTCTGATTTGTTCCTACGGCACATACAATCTGGACAAGGAAATGAATATATCGAGTCACTTGGTCTTTTGAGCTCAATTCCTTTAGAATCACTATGAGCTCGCATATTCAGCATGTTTCGCTTGAAGCTTTTCCACCTGGGGAATGGATGAAGATGAAAAGAAACAAAAATAAATAAATAAATAAGATCAAGCCATATTTATTATTTTTATTCTGAACAAGCTCTTTCTAACATGCTACTGACAAAAAATAACTGATCATCAAATAGGTTGTATCAATTTTACATGCACACAAGAAATCTATTCTACAACTTGGCATGGCTGTGGCTCTCCAAATCAGCCTGAGGTAGCATCAAACTTAATCAGTAGAAGTACCTTGAACAAATAAATATTACTGTTGTCAGAGATTCTAGTTTTCAAGTACAATCTAAGGTAACATCCCAACAAGTAGAATTGACTAAATAGAAGTTTTGATACTAACATCTAACATGTGGCAATAAATAAATAAATAAACAAAAATTCCAATAACTTGTACATAATGGATACTTGAACTGAAGGTAAATGAAAGCAATGAGATGAAATATATACCCATTGGTATTATCAAATAATAATGCTAACTTCCGCTTGTCAGGTCTGATTGTCTGGGAGTGTCCACCATATAAGTATCTCCGATGGCCCAACAGAAAATGAGGAAAGTTTCCACCTTGAGTTGTCACAAAAACTTCACTATGAAGACAAACAGTGTAGTCTATGGCAGCCATCCTGGAAGAATAGTTCTAGAAGAAGCAACTCTAGTCAAAAGCAATGACCTTCAATCAGACCTCAAAAAAGAGGAAGTAAAATTGGAAGAACCCCACAAACACAAAGCATTCAAACCTTAAATGGAGCAAGTTCCTCAGGGGATGCCAACATCTCTTTAGTTTGTAAAAGTGGAAACATTTCGAATAGTGGAGCCATATATCTATTGGCATCGTATATTGTTCCAGAAGCTAAATAGATAGAAGTACTTTTGTCAAACCCCATTCCCCTAAGCATTAAGCCGACCTGATGAGACACAACAAGAACCATAGAATTAGCTGTTAATATATTTTCATATAGGGCAAATTACCAACACCCCCTTCAAGATTTGACTAAAATACAGATTTCCCCCTGAGGTTTGGAAAATTACAAATTGCCTCCTAAGGTTTATATTTGCATAACAATAATTTATGCAAATATAAACCCCAGGGGGTAATTTGTTATGCAAATATAAACCTCAGGGGGGCAGGGTGTAATTTCTCAAACCTCAAGGGAGAATCCGTATTTTAGTCAAACCTCAAGGGAGGTATTGGTAATTTGCCCTTTCATATATAATGAGGATACAATCAATAATAACACATTCAACTATTGTCTTTAATTTTTCCATGGCCTGAAAAGGAGAAATAAGTGAACACACACTTGCAACACAAAAGAGAACTTCAGATGCCTTTCAAAATAATACAATATAAATTGGAATATAAATTTCAATAGAAGAATGGGAATCAATAGTGACATAAATTGAAATATAAGCTAAATTTAGTTTTATTCACATAAGTTCTACTTTTTCAGACAAAAAGAAGGTGTTTGATAACTTGATTCAGTACTTAAACTGAATGTATCAAGTGATAATCAATTAAACTCGTTTGATAACTACAACTGATATCACTCAAAAATTTAAGCACCTCGTAAAATATAGGCTAAAGATTAAGGAAAATTTAAGTCGTATGAAACTTAATTTTGACTAAATTTATAAATACTAAACGTAAGAATCAATATGCACTATTATAAACTCACTACTACAACTACCACTACTACCACCACCACCACCACCACCACCACCACTATCACTACTGTTATCACCACCGCCACCGCCACCGCCACCGTCATCATGCCACCGCCATTACCACCACATTCATCACCATTATCATTGTTGCCTAAGCATCACCATCATTTTACTATCACTAACATTGCACTACTACCACCACCATGCCACCGCCACCGCCACTGCCACTGCCACCATCATACCATCACAACCCAACACTACTACCACCATCACAATATAAAAATTAAAATAATATATAATTTAAAAATAATAAATTTCAAATTTGATCTTATACATATTAAACAATTTTCTTTTTTAGTTTAGCACTTAAATTTGAATCAAAAATCTTTTTAGCTTAAAAACTTTGGCATTCAATTTTCAATACTTAATTTTCAGTCTTCAGTTTTCAATTTTATCAAACACCACTAAAGTGAGTCCCTTATTTATAAAAGATTTCTTCCCAGTACATCACATTGCTTCAGCATATTCTGCAATGAACTTCTCTAGGAAAAACAATGAAACAAAAATTTAAGGTAGAACAAAGTGGAATATCAATATAAAACAGCACAACAGAATAACTATCAATCCTGTGTATAATAATGATCCCTGACGACATCACTTAGTGAACGAGTAACCACTCTGCATGGCAAGTATCACGTATCAACAGAGCAACAACAAAGAAGATATCATCTTCTAGGAGTTCACCTTTCTAGGCATTGGGGAAAACAGTTAGTGTGACGACCCCGACATATATATTACTTTTATATATTATATCATCGAGCATATTTGCATAATTATGTGTTTGATTGGTGTTAATCTGTTTGTTTTTGGAATATCTGTTAGAGTACCAACTTTGAATTTGAAATTGAAATTGAAATTGAAATTGAAAGCTCAAACGGACTCAAAAACCAAAATTGACTAGTTCAATAGATTAATTGGAATATTTAGAATTATATGACAAGTTTGATTAAAATTTGATTCGGATAAAAATAATTAGATTAAATCAATTAGATTTGATTAGGATTAATTAGAATTAAGGTTAATTAATTAGCCCTAATCTCATTTTATTAGCTTAACCTAATCAAGCCTATATATAGGTCATATAAGCTTAATGAATTCGTTTTTTCTCATCAACTTGGCTGAGATTTAGAGAGAGAAAACAAGAGAGAAACAACTCCTAGAGAGAGGTTGAAGAATTGAGAGGATTTGAAGGGGAATTGAAGGATTAAGCTAACCAACTCTCAAATTCATATTCACCCCAAAAAAACTCTCAAATTCAAGCTCTAGGTATGGAACTTAACCATAATTCTTGCAAACAATTCAAGTATGAGTTAAATTCATAAAATTTCTAGGAACATTTCCATGTAATTGACAAGAAAATGAAGAAATCAGCTAGTTTATGGAAGAATTGAGTTAATTGTGCACACGCATGCATATTTCATCATTCTTGAGTTTGATTCAACAAAAACATTACATGCATGATGTTACACTAGCTATCTTTGAAGTTTCTTCATGATTTTACACTCCTCATTCCATATATTCATGTTTCGAAAGAGAACTTAAATTCTTTACAAGCATGGCTAAGGTATCAAGTTTTAAATTTGATTTTGAGAATTGACAATGGTTTTGAGCGATTGATCTTAAATTGGTTATGTTTATATAATATGCAAAGAGTTTCTAAGTGTTCTACTAACTTGTGAATGAGCCATGCAAGTTCATGATTTCAAACTATGTATTTGAAGCTCAACTCTGTTATGGAAATTACAAAATTCTGCGCTTCACCGCTAGAGCGAACAATCTGTCGCTCGAACGTACATTTCATGCAACCAGTATTTTTGCAGACATTTGCAGTCGGCTCGAGCGACCAAGTCACCGCTCAAGCGACCGCCTTTTATTTTGCACCTTGGCTCAAGTGAACATCCAGTCTAGATTTGGACCATTCAATACTTTTGCAGGCAAGCCTCACAGCTTGAGCGACCAAAGGTGCGCTCGAGTGAACTGCCCTGTTTTTAGCATTTTTTAAACACACTCCCATGTGCATGTTTTCATCCTCATGCTCTCTTAAGCATTATTGGACATTGTTTAGACAACATTAATAAGGAAATACATTAGAAACACATAAAAGGAAATTGAATTAAATAGAACGTTTGATTGAGACTTGTCTTTCAATGTGTGCTTTGTTATGTGTATTGTGTAGGTGGACGCCCGAGGCCTAATATCGGTACAACCCACTGTGTGTGATGTCTTTATAAAGCTATGTTCGAAAAGTATTTTGAAATTGTTCAAGATTGATATTTTGAATCATATTTTGTTATCTATGAATGAATGTCCATTTTGAAATTGTATTCGTGGCATCTATTAGTGAGGCCCTTGCCTGGGAGAAACAATATCATGACCCATCGATTAAAAGGCCCTTGCCTGGGGGAAACAATACCATGGCCCATCGATTAATAGGCCCTTGCCTAGGAAAAACAATACCAATGGCCCATTGGATTAATTGAAACACAGAGATCTCTGACGTTAGACCTTAATGGTCCACATTGAATTATGAATTATTGATTGACCCGTTGTGGTCCCATTGGATTGACCCTCGTGGTCCTATTGGCTTCGACACATCATTTCATTGTTACTCTATTGGATGTACCACGTATAATGATTCGAATGATTATTGTTATCGCAAAGAATTGATATAATTGTTATTCAAATTGTTTTGCTTATTGAAATAAATTGTTTCGGAAATGAAAGATGTTTTGTAACATGCTGGATTTCATTCATATAAAACCTTTATATTGATATTACTCACTGGGCTTCAGCTCACCCCTCACCCTTATATATATATATATATGTAGGTGAGCAAGTGGAACGTCAAGCCTAAGGTAGCCTCGGAATCTATCCCTATGAAGCCATTTTTGAAGTGCCTCCGTGACGAGGCGTGCTTGGACTCGAGAGGAGTCCAACTTTGTCAACCCTTCTGTTTTATGTTCTTTTGTTTTGTTGTCTAAGAAAACTTGTTTTGAATGGATATTATGTATAAGGAGTTAACTGAATATGGTGTATGTATGCATATAAGATTGTACGTATAAAGTTTAAAGTTTTAAATATTTATGAATTTGGCATATATGCATTGCTCAATCGACTATCTTTTATATTCACTATTGCTTCCGCTAAGCCCCGTTATTATATTATTATTGATTTTGTCATTGAGGCCATAGGTAATCTGGGATTATTGGCCGGCCATGACCTAAATCTATAAGGGCGGGTTTGGGTCGTGACAGAGTAGTATCAGAGCACGAGTTATATTTCATTGGCTTGTCCATTGAGCAATAAGGTATCTAGAAAAGATTTAAGGACTGCATTTATATGCATTTTAATGTCAAAATGAAATAACTTTTGCAATTGTGTATATGTATATGCGTGCGTACACTGTGTCTATGTATATGTATAATACAAGTTTCATAGAGATAACGGTGAGAATAAGAGGGGATAAACTGGAGAGGTCAACCTCCTCAAGACTTGACAGAATGAAAAGAATGATGCATGATATGGCTGGAAGCTTAAAACAACAACAATAATGGCAACAACAACAACAACCGCCCTCACCTCCAATGCCCGCACCGGTATAGGACCATGACCAAACCATTGCCCTTACTAAGGAATTTAAAAAGATGAAGCCATCTTTATTTCATGGAGTAGACCTACTTAAAGCTGAAGCTTGGGTCTTAGGGATTGAAAAGCTGTTTGAAGTGTTCACATGCACAGAAACACAAAAGGTTCTATTAGCTATATTCACTCTAGAGGATGAGGCGAAGAGATGGTGGATGTTAGTTCGAGATGATAATAAGGGGATTGGCTGGGCTCGGTTCCTAGAGATTTTCTACGAGAAGTACTTCCCACAGTGTGTCCGGGTACAAAAAAAAGTATGCGAATTTGAGCAACTAAAGCAGGGAAACAAGACAGTGGCTGAATACAAAGCCCAATTTACAGAGTTGGCATGTTTTGCATCGCATATGGTTGACACAGATTACAAAAAGGCTAGGAAGTTTAAGGGAGGTCTTCATGATTCAATCCTGGAGGAGAATTAACGTACTTAAATTGCCAAAATATGTTGATGTACTGGACAGAGCACTGATGTCAGAAACAAATATGGCCGCTCACAACCAGAATTTTGAATGGAAAGGCAAAAGACAAAATTTCAATAAGAGAACACCGTTTTCAATGAACAAGAAATCAAAATCAGGGGCATCCAGTAATTCAGGTTCAAATCAGAGTGGCAACTCAATACCCACTTGCACTATATGTGGAAAGAAGCATCGGGATATTTGTTACCGTACTACGGGAGCTTGCTATCAGTGTGGGAAAGTTGGTCACATGGCAGGAGATTGTACACAACCTCAACGAGACAAGAACCAAGGCGCTACAAGTTCGACAAGGTCAATCCCAATAGTGAAATCAAATGCAACACCTACTGCAACAAGAAAGGATCTAAGACAAGGAAGAGTCTTCGCACTCATTCCACGGGATACTTAGAACACAAAGGCTGTGATTTTAGGTACACTTTCTGTTTGTGGCCAAGCTGCATATGTATTGATTGATTCGGGTTCCACACTCTCTTTTGTTTCTATGGTATTTGTTGGTAAATTGAATAGACATATGGAATCCTTAAGATATATATTATGTGTTGCATCACCAATGGGGGGATCTATCTTGTGTTCATCTGTTTATTCTGCATGTGAATTACTACTTGGAAATGCCACCTTAAATGCTGATTTGTTACCCCTTGATATGAGACACTTCAATGTTATTTTAGATATGGACTGGCTATCTAAGTAACCATGCAACTATTGATTGTACTTATAAACGAATGATATTTCGACCTCCGAGTCAAGATGAATTTTATTTTGAGAGTAAGAGTGTAGTTCCTTCACCATATCTAATATCTACAATGAAACCCCGTAAACTGATTAGTAAGGGATGTCAAAGGTACTTGTGCAATGTAATAAATGATCAATCCATGGACATTACCTTAGACAGTATTCCAGTAATAAGAGACTTCCCAGATGTGTTTCCGAAAAAGTTGCCTGGACAATTGATTGATAAGAATATTGAATTTGTGATTGATGTAATATCGGGTACTCAACCGATATCTAAAACTTCATATCGCACGTCAACTGCTGAAATGAAAGAATTAAAAGTACAGTTGCAGGAATTACTTAATAAAGGGTTTATTCAACCAAGTACATCACCGTGGGGCGCACCGGTTCGCTTTGTAAAGAAGAAAGATGGCACACTCCAATTGTGTATTGATTATCGAGAACTCAACAAGATAACCATTAACAATAAATATTCTGTGTCTCGGATTGACGATTTGTTTGATCAGTTACAGGGGACTTAAGTATTTTCAAAAATTGATTTGAGATCGGAATATCATCAGTTGAAGGTTAACGCCGAAGATATTGAGAAAACTGCCTTCCGAACCAGGTACGGACATTACAAATTTTTAGTCACGCCTTTTGGAGTCACTAATGCACGAGCAGCTTTGATGGATTTGATGAATAGAATCTTTAAACCTTTCTTGGATGACTTTGTTGTTGTATTTATTGATGACATTTTGATTTATTTGAGAAGAAAAGATGCCCATGAACAACACTTGAGAATAATCCTTCAGACACTCAGGGAGAAACAAGTGTATGGGAAACTTACAAGTGTGAATTCTGATTAGATGAAATTATATTTTTGGGACATGTCAATAACAAAGATGACATTTCAGTTGTCCCGCAAAAAATTGAAGCGATTATAGATTGGCCTACTCCAACTAACGTAACAGAGGTTCGAAGTTTTATGGGATTGGTAGGTTACTATCGGAGATTTGTCAAAGATTTTTCAAAGATTGCTATGCCATTGAGTCAATTAACCTGGAAGGGGGAACCGTTCGAGTGGACAAACCAAAGGGAACCCGCATTTCAAGAGTTGAAAGCAAGACTGACTACGGCCCCAATCCTTGCTTTACCGTCAGGTACCGAAGGATTTGTGAATTTTAACAGTGCTTCTTACAGAGGTTTGGGTTGTGTCTTAATACAGAATGACAAGGTAATTGCTTACGTATCCCGGCAACTGAAACCACATGAGAAGAACTACCCAACACATGATCTGGAACTTGCCGTTGTTGTATTCGCATTGAAAATATGGCACCATTACCTTTACGGGGAAAAATGTGAGGTATACACAGATCACAAGGGCTTGAAGTACTTCTTTACACAGAAAGAGTTGAATATGCGACAGAAGAGATGGCTTGAATTGATCAAAGACTGACTTATAAATTCAGTATCATCTAGGTAAGGCCAACACTGTAGCTGATGCACTCAGTAGAAAGAATGTGGGAAATTTGGCTTGTTTGCTTACAGATCAAAGAGAACTCTTGCAAGAATTTGAAAGACTTGAAATAGAAGTAGTGCCTTATGAGCAAGACAGTTTATCAGCCGCAATTTCAGCACAACCAGCAGTCATAGAAGAAATCAAACAGAAGCAAATGAATGATGATTTCCTTAAGAAGATATGTGATGAGTTCGAAACCAGGCCTAGACCGGGGTTCACAATTGAAGATCAAGTATTGAAGTTTCAAGAAAGGCCTTGTGTACCTAATAATGCGGACTTGAAAAGGAGAATCTTAGAAGAAGCCCACAAATCAATATTCGCTATGTATCTCGGAAATACCTAGATGTACCAAGATTTGAAACAAGTGTATTGGTGGCCAAACATGAAAAGAGAGATTGTCGACTTCAACTCCAAATGCCTCCAAGCGGAACACTAGAAACCAGCAGGCTTACTTCAATTCCTCCCTATTCCAGAATGGAAATGGAAGCATATAACCATGGACTTCATCGTTGGTCTACCTCGAACATCTAGAGGTATGAATGTTATTTGGGTGATGAAGATCATGGAAAGAAGAAAAAGAGCAAATCTGGAATTTCACATGAAGCACATTTAGGGCATCAAGAATTAAAGATTTGGAATAATTTTGAGTCTTCATATCATTATAGTAAATTTTAGTAATTAAGGGTATAATAGTAATTCTAATAATTGTTGGACATGGGTTGTAGGGGTCACCCATGAGTTTTATTTTGGGTCAAGTTATTAAATGAGTTATTATACATGGATTTTATTATGTCTAAAATAATCTTAGTGGTCAAAAGTCCAAATTTCCTATTTTGATATTAAAGTAGAATTAGAAGTCATTAAAGTTTCCTATTATGATTGAAGTAGAATTGGAAGTCATAGTTGGTTTAGAATATTAGTTGTTGCTAAATATTTTTAGTTTCTAAATTTGAAAAATAGTCCTTATAGAATTAGGAGTCTTTAACCTATAAATATATGTGTAATCTCAATGATTCAATAGAAGAGTTAATATTATGAAAATTTGAGATTGTATTTGTGTGATTGGCATATCCCTTGCGAGGGTGAAGCACTTCTCTCTCTCTCTCCCCTTCTTCTTCTTCTTCTTCTTCTTCTTCTTCTTCTTCTTCTTCTATCCAGCAAGGTTATTGTTCGCATTACTATTCACAATGCTTAGAATAACCACCCAACTGCCCATAAACACTTGTGTTTTCATTCCCAAGACCCTACCCTTTTACAAACCCTTAAACTCGTATTTTTAAATACTTTTGCAGCCATAAAATCCCACCAAATCTAGCCCTACAAGTCTACTATTGCTGCTGCCAGTATACTTAATCCGGGCTCACTGCTTGCAAGAAAGTAATCGCTACATCATTGGGTTATAGTACATAGATTGACAAAGTCTACTCACTTTCTTGCTATGAAAACTTCCTTCAATACTTATAGACTTGCTACTATCTATATTGATAAAATCATTCGATTACATGAGGTTCCAGTGTCTATTGTGTCGGATAGGGATCCTAAATTTGTTTCTAGGTTTTGGCAAAATTTCGAACAAGCGATGGGCACAGAGTTAAGATTCAGCACTGTCTTTCATCCACAAACCAATAGGCAAATTGAGGGAACTATCCAAACGCTGGAAGATATAATTCGTATGTGTGTTCTCGAATTTCAAGGCAATTGGAAAACTTACTTGCCGTTGGCTGAGTTTGCATATAACAACAGTTTCCACGCTAATATCGGCATGGCACCATATGAGGCGTGTTAGCATATAATATATTAGCCGAAAGTGTTGCATTTTTTATTCACCGAAAGTTGCATTATATTAGGGAGTTGTATTATTCTATGCCCTAAGGGCCTATCTTGTCTCTCTTGTAAACCCTAATTTCATCTATAAATAAGGGATGATTTTATATCATACCCTAAGCTGGTTAATCAAAGCTTCATGGTATCAGAGCTGGAGCTCTAGGGTTTCGGCACACCCTCACTCTAGGGTTCGAAACTTACCTAGGTGGATCCGTTGCTGGGTCGATCTTCAGTCGCCGTTGTCACTCTGCTTCATCTTCATCAGCCGGTGGATCATCGGCTTCGGCTTCGTCTTCGTCTTCCGCCTCAGTCGCCGTCGTCCTCAGTTCGTCCTGTCGCCGTCGCTCGTCGATCTCGTTGATCTCCAGCAGCTCTGTCGCTCGTCTCGTCTCTATCGCCGTCGTCTCTGTAAGGTATGATATACCTCTGTTTTGTATAACACACCGACTCATACATGTATAAATAAATAAATAAAACAGTAAATATATATATATATAAAACAAAAAAAAAAAACAAAACAAAACAAAACAAAAAACAAAAAACAAAAAAAAAAAAAAAAAAAGGAGAAAAAAAGAAGATGATTTCTTAATTTTGTTATGCTCTTATAGTGGTCATTATGCCTGTTCTTTCACCACCACCTTCCGGGTTTGTGATTACCACTAGTTTTGTTGCGGGCTTGGTAGTATTGTATCCATGACAGATTCCTCCAGTGTGTCCTCTTCTTCTCAAACACCAAGGAGTGAGAGTACCATTATACCTACTACCATAACTGAGAACCCCAACCCTAGTATGAAAATCACCACCTCTCTATTTAATGGTCAGAACTACCTAACATGGTCTCAAAGTTTGACTATGTTTTTGAAGAGCAGAGGGAAGATGGGGTATGTTGATGGCAGGATACAGACACCTAGTACCACTGACTCAGGTTATGACCAATGGGAGATTAACAACTCTTTGATTATGAGTTGGCTTATCCATTCGATGGTTCCAGAACTTGGTGAGGGTTACTTGTCTATGGAAACTGCCCAGGAAGTTTGGGATGCTGTGGCTGTCACCTATTCCCGCAAAGGGAATTTTTCACAGGCATTTGAGTTGCGCCGCTCTATTGAGAGCTCAATTCAGGGAGAGCAGACTGTCCTGCAATATTTCACCTACCTCACCAACGGATGGAAACGCCTTGACCACCTGGAAGACTATAAGCCCGTTTGCCCTGCTGATTCTGCCGGGTACAAGAAGTTCCTCGCACGGAAACGGGTCTTTAAATTTCTAGCCGGCCTAAATGTGGAGTATGATCCCGTTCGGGGTCGAGTTCTGGGTATGGACACTCTTCCTTCACTTCACGAGGCATTTGCCTATGTACAGAATGAGGAGAGTCGCCGGTCTGCTATGATGTCCCCTGTCTCTACTGACCGCTCAGCATTACTGTCTACTCCTCGAGATGGCCTCAGCCTGACTCCCATCCCTCCGTCTGCTGCTAAGGAGTCTGTATTCTGTGATTACTGCAAGAAGCCGCGGCACACTCGTGAGACGTGTTGGAAGCTTCATGGGACTCCATCCGGGGGTCGAGGTGATCGGTCTGGTTCTCGAGGCAGTCGGTCAGGCCAATCTAGAGGACGTGGTTCTTATTCCCGGGCTCATCAGACTAGTGCCGTTGATCCACTTGATTCTCATTCTGCTTCTGTTGGACAAACTTCTGATACTGAGCTGGAGGATGCTTTGCGCCAATTGTTGGACCGCCGGTCTTCTCCTGCTCTCAGTACAGCTTCCTCATCCTTTGCCCGCTCAGGTAACTTAGCCTCTTCTCCTTGTGCTTTCCTGTGTCATAAGTCTTTGCCTTGGATCATTGATTCTGGTGCCTCAGATCATATGTCTGGCTCCTCTGATCTTTTCTCTGTCTATAAGCCCTCTTCAGGTCAGGACAAAGTTAGGATTGCCGATGGTACTGTTTCTTCCATTTCTGGAAAAGGTTTAGTCCACGTCACTCCTACCATACATCTGTCTTCTGTTCTCCATGTTCCCAATTTTTCTGTTAATCTGTTATCCTTGAATCGTCTCATCCAGGATTTGAATTGTAGTGTGACATTTTTTCCTGATCATTGTCTTTTTCAGGACCTTGTCACGAGGAGGACGATTGGCAGTGGTAGTGCAGAAAATGGTCTCTACTTCCTAGATCAACCGGACAAACTTGCTTATTCTTCCACCACATCTTCTACTACCCCCGCTGATTTATGGCTGTGGCATCGGCGTCTTGGGCATCCGTCATTTCATTTACTTAAGCATTTATTTCCTTTTGGTTTCACCAATCATCATGTGTCTGACTTTCTTTGTGAGTCTTGTCAACTCGGAAAACAGCACCGAGCTTCTTTTGCTCCCAGTTTGAATAAAAATTTAGTCCCTTTTTCCTTAATACATTATGATGTTTGGGGTCCCTCTCGTGTCATGTCTGTGAAAGGTCATCGCTGGTTTGTTACATTTATTGATGATTTTTCTCGTACTACTTGGGTGTATCTCATGAAAGATAAGAGTGAGGTTTTCTCTGTGTTTCGCACTTTTCATAAGATGATTTGTACTCAGTTTGGGGCCACTGTCAAACTCTTTCGTTCTGATAATGGCGGGGAATACATAGATTCTGGGTTAGGACAATATTTCTCTACTCATGGCATTATCCATCCGACCTCTTGCACCAATACCCCTCAACAAAATGGGGTGGCAGAACGCAAGAATCGGCATCTTCTTGACATGGCTCGGTGCATGTGTTTTTCTATGAATGTGCCTCGGCCCTATTGGGGCGACGCTGTTCTCACCGCTGCCCATCTCATTAATCGTCTCCCTACCCAGGTCTTGCAAAAACAGGCTCCTCTTCACATCCTCCTAGGTTCTCAGTCCTTGTTTTCTATTCGCCCCAAAATTTTTGGATGTGTCTGTTTTGTTCATAATCACTCTCCCTCTCGTGGTAAGTTGGACCCTCGCTCCCTCAAGTGTGTTTTTCTTGGTTACTCTCCTACTCAAAAGGGGTATAAATGTTACCACCCTTCTTCTCGTAAGTGGTTTGTATCCATGGATGTTACTTTCTTTGAGTCCCAGTCCTATTTCTTGTCCTCTCCGGTGTCACCGTCCTCATTTCCGGGGGAGCCTATGGTGGAAGTGAGTCCTGTGCTTCCTATGGAAGTGAGTCCTGTGCTTCCTATGGTGGAACCAGTTGTTCTTGCACCACCCTCTTCTACTGGGACTATAGAACCCACTGTCACCAAGGATAAGGTCGGGCATGTTTATATCCGGGACATAGACAGACAACAAGTTAACTGGATACAAGGGACCACTTCTGCTACTCCACTGCCATCTCCTGCTTCTGATGAGAGTCTAGGTAACTTTGAATCTCTTGAATCCATTGATCTTGATGTTCCTATTGCCAAGAGGAAGGGTGTGAGATCTTGTACTCAACATCCTATCTCACAGTTTGTGTCATACTCTCATTTGTCATCCTCATATAGAGCATTTGTGTCCAATATTTCCTCTGTTAGCATTCCTAACCATTTTCAAGATGCTCTTGCTACCTCTGAGTGGAAACTAGCCATGATTGGGGAAATGAAAGCACTTAAGAAGAATGGCACTTGGAAATTGACTGAGTTACCTACGGGCAAACGACCTGTGGGATGTAAATGGGTATATACTGTAAAACACAAAGCAGATGGGTCTATTGAGCGTTACAAGGCAAGACTTGTGGCAAAAGGGTTTACTCAGACATAGGGCATTGATTATCAGGAGACCTTCGCACCCGTGGATAAGATGAACTCAGTCAGAGTACTTCTCTCTCTAGCAGCTAATCTTGATTGTCCGCTTTATCAGTTTGATGTCAAGAATGCCTTTCTCCATGGTGACCTCGAAGAAGAGGTATATATGGACATTCCTCCTGGTTTTGAGGATCATCAGACAGAAGGCAAAGTATGCAAGCTTCGGAAGTCATTATATGGTCTCAAACAGTCTCCAAGGGCTTGGTTTGAGAGATTCACTCAGGCTATGTTTAAATATGGCTTCAAACAAAGTCAGGCAGATCACACATTGTTTGTGAAACATTCCTCACGTGGTAAGACTACAGCACTTATTGTTTATGTAGATAATATAGTTCTTACAGGCAATGATAGTGAGGAAATACCTCTGTTGAAGAAATATTTAGCTAATGAGTTTGAAATCAAAGACTTGGGAAGCTTGAAGTATTTTCTGGGAATTAAAGTTGCTCGCTCTAAGGATGGGATATTTATCTCACAGAGAAAATATGTGCTTGACCTATTGAAGGAAACTGGGATGCTTGGCTGCAAGGCATGTGCCACTCCACTGGAACCTAATCAGAAATTGGGGGATGATGAAGGAGGAGAAGTTGTTGATAACGGGAGCTATCAGCGATTAGTGGGTAAACTCATTTACCTATCTCACTCCCGTCCTGATATTGCTGTTGCTGTCAGTGTGGTTAGTCAGTTTATGCATGCTCCTCATCAGATTCACCTTGAGGCTGTCATGAGAATCTTGAGGTACTTGAAGTCTGCCCCTGGTAAGGGTCTTTATTTTTCAAAGTATGATCATCTTCGTGTGGAAGCCTATACAGATGCTGACTGGGCTGGATCAGTAACTGATAGGAGATCGACTTCAGGGTATTGCACATTTGTTGGAGGCAACCTAGTTACTTAAAGGAGTAAGAAACAGAATGTGGTTGCCATGTCAAGCGCAGAAGTTGAGTTTAGAGCTATGGCACAAGGTGTGTGTGAACTTTTATGGATCAAGTTATTGTTGAGTGATCTAGGTATTGATCAGAAGGACTCCATGCGGTTATACTGTGATAACAAGGCCGCCATCAACATCGCTCACAATCCAGTTCAACATGACAGGACAAAACATGTTGAGATTGATCGCCACTTCATTAAGGAGAAACTCACTAGTGGTACCATTTGTACTCCTTTTGTCCAGTCTGGTGAACAACTTGCTGACATTCTCACCAAGGGGGTTGGGAATAAACCATTTCATGACATATTAGGCAAGCTGGGCATGAGAGATATCTTCGCACCAGCTTGAGGGGGAGTGTTAGCATATAATATATTAGCCGAAAGTGTTGCATTTTTTATTCACCGAAAGTTGCATTATATTAGGGAGTTGTATTATTCTATGCCCTAAGGGCCTATCTTGTCTCTCTTGTAAACCCTAATTTCATCTATAAATAAGGGATGATTTTATATCATACCCTAAGCTGGTTAATCAAAGCTTCAAGGCGTTGTATGGAAGGAGGTGTAGGTCTCCAATTTGTTGGACTGAGGTTGGTGATAAGGCTTTATATGGGTCTAAACTTGTGCAAGAAACAATTGAAAAGATAAAGATCATTCAACAAAGGCTCAAGACTACTCAGAGCCAACAGAAAAGTTATACGGATCAAAGAATCAGAGATTTGGAATATGAAGTGGGAGATCATGTATTTATCAGAGTAACACCAATGAAAGTTATCGTATTATTTTACCATCAGGAATGGAACAGATACATAATGTGTTTCATGTGTCAATGCTCCGTGGGTATCTCAGGGATCCATTCCATGTTATTGACTACCACCGCATAGCCTTAGTTAATGATATGAAGTACAAAGAATGGCCGGTACAGATCATTAACCGACAAGTGAAACAATTGAAAAATAAATTGATTCCAATGGTAAAGGTAGAGTGGAGAGAATATTATGGGAAAGAAACTACATGGGAGAAGGAGGATGAGATGCGGCAACGATATCCACACCTATTCCCGAATGGAGGTAACTTAAGTTTGGAAGACTAAACTTTCTAAGGGAGAGACTGTGACGACCCCGACATATATATTATTTTTATAAATTATTTCATCGAGCATATTTGCATAATTATGTGTTTGATTGGTGTTTATCTTTTTTTTTTTTTTTTTGGAACATCTGTTAGAGTATCGACTTTGAATTTGACTTTGAATTTGAATTTGAAATTGAAATTGAAATTGAAAGCTCAAACGGATTCAAAAACCAAAATTGACTATTCAATAGATTAATTGGAATATTTAGAATCATATGGCAAGTTTGATCAAAATTTGATTCAGATCAAAATAATTAGATTAAATCAATTAGATTTGATTATGATTAATTAGAATTAAGGTTAATTAATGAGCCCTAATCTCATTTTATTAGCTTAACCTAATCAAGCTTATATATAGGTCATATAAGCTTAATGAGTTCATTTTTTCTCATCAACTTGGCTGAGATTTAGAGAGAAAAAACAAGAGAGAAACAACTCCTAGAGGGAGAGGTTAAAGAATTGTGAGTATTTGAAGGGGAATTGAAGGATTAAGCTAACCAACTCTCAAAATCAAGCTCTAGGTATGGAATTTAAACATAATTCTTGCAAATAGTTCAAGTAGAAGTTGAATTCATAAAATTTGTAGGAACATTTCCATGTAATTGACAAGAAAATGAAGGAATCAACTTGTTTATGGAAGAATTGAGTTATTTGTGCACACGCATGCATATTTCATCATTCTTGAGTTTGATTTTCAACAAAACATTACATGCATGATGTTACACTAGCTATCTTTGAAGTTTCTTCATGATTTCACTCCTCATTCCATATATTCATGTTTTGAAAGAGAACTTAAATTCTTTACATGCATGGCTAAGGTATGAAGTTTTAAATTTGATTTTGAGAATTGACAATGGTTTTGAGCAATTGATCTCAAATTGGTTATGCTTATATGATATGCGAAGAGTTTCTAAGTGTTCTACTAAGTTGTGAATGAGCCATGCAAGTTCATAATTTCAAACTATGTATTTGAAGCTCAACTCTGTTCTGGAAATTACAGAATTCTGCTTCACCACTCGAGTGAACAATCTGTCGCTTGAGCGTACATTTCATGCAATCAGTATTTTTGCAGACATTTGCAATCGGCTCGAGTGACCAAGTCACCGCTCGAGCAACCGCCTTTTATTTTACACCTTGACTCGAGCTAACATCGAGCCTAATTTGCAGTCGGCTCGAACGACCACCTTTTATTTTGCACCTTGGCTTAAGCGAACATCGAGTCGAGATTTGAACCATCAGTACTTTTGCAAGCAGGCCACACCGCTTGAGCAACAAAAGGTGCACTTGAGCGAACTGCCTTGTTTTCAACATTTTTGAAACACACTCCCATGTGCATGTTTTTATCCCTATGCTCTCTTAAGCATTCGTGGACATTGTTTAGACAACATTAATAAGGAAATACATTAAAAACACATAAAAGGGAATTGAATTAGATAGAATGTTTGATTGAGACTTGTGTTTCAATGTGTGCTTTGTTATGTGCATTGTGTAGGTGGACGCCCGAGGCCTAATATCAGTACAACCCGCTGTGAGTAATGTCTTCATAAAGCTATGTTTGAAAAGTATTTTGAAATTGTTCAAGATTGATATTTTGAATCCTATTTTGTTATCTATGAATGAATGTCCTTTTTGAAATTGTGTTTGTGGCATCATTTAGTGAGGCCCTCGCCTCAAGGAAACAATACCATTGCCTATCGATTAAAAGGCCCTTGCATGGGGGAAACAATGCCATGGTCCATTGGATGGATTAAAACACAGAGATATCTAATGGTAGACCTTAATGGTCCATATTGAATTATGAATTATTGATTGACTCGTTATGGTCCCATTGGATTGACCCTTGTGGTCCTATTGGCTTTGGCACATCGTTTCATTGTTACTCTATTGGATGTATCACGTATAATGATTCAAATGATTATTTTTATTGCAAAGGATTGATATAATTGTTTTTCAAATTGTTTTGCTTATTAAAATGAATTGTTTCGGAAACGAAAGATATGTTTTGTAACATGCTAGACTTCATTAATATAAAACCTTTATATTGATATTACTCATTAGGTTTTAGTTCACCCTCTCCATTATACATATATGTAGGTGAGTAAGTTGAACATCAAGCCTAAGGTAGCCTCGGAGTCTACCCCTGTGAAACCATTTTTGAAGTGCCTCCATGACGGGGCGTACTTGGATTCGAAAGGAGTCCAGCTTTGTTAATCCTTCTGCTTTTACGTTCTTTTGTTTTGTTATTTGAGAAAACTTGTTTTGAACAAATATTATGTATAAGGAATTAACTGAATATGGTGTACATATGTATATAACATTGTATGTATGAAGTTTAAAGTTTTAAACATTTATGAATTTGGCATATATGCACTACTCAATGGACTATCTTTTATATTCAATATTGGTTCCACTAAACCCCATTATTATATTATGATTGATTTTGTCATTGAGGCCGTAAGTAACCTGGATCACTAGCTGGTCATGGCCTAAACCTATAGGGGCGGATTTGGGTCGCGACAGTTAAAATTAGAAACCTTTTGCAATAAAGGAACATATTATTGTTGGGTATTATGGACCCGGATAAGTATTGAACACAGAGCCCTGTGCCCAATGGGGGTTTGGAGAAGCCTCTCCCGAGGGTTGGGGGGTCTAGGGGAGGCACAATACCCAATGTGTGACGATTACAACTCTAGGCTTTAACACCAACTGATGTAGGGAAGCTTGTACGTACAGGATTTTGAGCAGCAAGATCAACGTAGAAGTCTAATATTTTGTTTAGTTTAGTCTAATATTATCAAGAGTATAGAACTTTCTCAAACTTGTTGATTCTCATGCAGAATACTAGGAACAAAGCTTCTAAAGACTTGCTGATTTTACCACAGATACCAGGAATAAAGTCATCAATGTCTTTGTTGATTCCACAAAAATACCGAAGAGATTGGAGTAGGAAGAGAAAACTAATATATTCAACCAAAACTTCCCTTAGCCCTAAGTTGGACAATTATATTTATAATAAGAGAAACATCTAATCTGAATAACATTGGGAGTGATTAAAAAGAAAGTAAAATATTAAGAAATAAAACTAAACCCTAACAAGCACATGCACGAACACATGACACGACACAGACAAGTGGGGGGTACATGCATTTTTAAAATATGTCAGAAACGACACATGGGAGATACATGCAAAATATATAATTTTATATATTTATTATGTCATATATAAAAAGAAATAATTATTATATGTCATGTATATGAATATTTAAATCAAATATAAATAATTTTTAGAGTCCAAAGTAAGAGTTTAGGTAAAACTTTACATAGTTTTTGTTTTATTATGGATACCAAGTTGTTTTATTCAAACTTATAATGTGTTTCACATTTGTCTAAAGTGTTGGAAAGTGCCCGATCATGTCGTGTTTGACATGGTGTCGGACACAACACATTACCTTCTTAAATGTGCATGTGCTTCATAGACTAAACCTAAATTTTCTCAACTTTAGATTTGACAATTGCCTTAAATAAAGTTGAAATCAAGTAACATAGAAAAGTAACTAAAATAATAATAAAAAATTCCTCAAATATAAAATTTTCCAAATCTTGGTTGCATTAGTGTGAATGGAAGGAGTGGGCCTCTTTGGAAGTCAATATGCCATGTGGCAGGGGGGCTTTGGAAGGGCACCGTAATGGTGTGGCATAAGTTTGAGAAGTATGCCAACATGATGGTTGGGGATGGGAGGGAGAAGAACAAGTTTTGGATTAACATATTATGGTACGAAGAAGAGAGGTTAGTGGATTTTTTTTTTTTTGGGGGACATTTTCCCATGATATTGTTGACAAGAATGCCACAGTAGACGAGTACTTGCATAGAAAGGGAAAAGATTTTTGGGTTATCTTGGTACTTTGAGAGTTCCAAGACTAGGAGATGATTGAGCTCATGGAGCTTCTTAAGAGATTGTATTGCATGTCTAGAATTGTGACGAGAAAAGACTCCTTGAGATGGAGGCTAACCAGATCCGTGTCCTTTTGGTTAAATCTTTCTATGAGGCTTTGATTGGCACTCACAATTGTTATCCCTTGGAAAGCATTTGGAGTCCTAAGGATCCTCCTAATGTGGCATTTTCTGGTTTGTATGCAGCTCTTGGTAAATTCTCACTGTAGTTAATTTGATCCAAAAATAGAAGGTGATGTAAATTGTTGTTGTATGTGCAAACAAGACGGCAAATTGCTAAATATTTTCTCATCCACTGCCAAGTGACATTTCAGATCTATCTTGGTTCAAGATGGCACGGGCATTCCTATGAGTGAGAAAGAGATTCTTCATAGATGGCTATGGGTCTTGATCCCTCGTGTCTTATAAGGATTATTTAGGGCGAGTGAAATCATTTGATGGTATAGATAGTCCTTCATATAGGTTGAAAAGTTCTTTTGTAAGATTTTTGTATAGTAGGGTGTCTCTGATCGTTAATTCCTCTCTTCACCAATTTTTGAATTTTGTAGAGCATTTTGATACAAAACAAAGTGTATAGGATTGTTTGGTTATTTACTCTCCTCTTTTCTATACAGGTGGCATGCCATTAATGTCATCTTTTAATGAAATTATTACATTTACTAATTAAGCCCCAAAAAAAAAAAAAAAAAAAAAGAGTAACTAACTTATCAAAAAAAATTACATATATTAAGAAGCAAAAGTAGAGTCAGTGCCTTAGTTGCACGAAGCGGGAGCGGGAGCGGGAGCGGGGGCGGGAGCGGGAGCGGGGGAACGTGGCCACTTAGAGGAATCGTAAATTAGGAGCGTTTATATATTATTTTTATTAATTATATTTTATTTATTATAATAAATAATGAATAATAAATTATGTTTAAATAAATAAAAAATAAAAATTAGATCTTTTATTTTATAAATTTTTAACTTTTTTTTTATTATATATGATTTAAATAGATTTTTTTTAAATAATTAAATGATTTATTTTATTTATTATATGTTAAAAAGTTAGGAATAATAAATTTTAATAAATAATTTTTTATTTTAGATAGAAGAATTATATTATCTATGACAAATTATATTATATTATATATGTTAAATATATTAAATATAATAAATTATATTATATTATATATATAAATATTATATATATTAAATATAATATATTATATTATATATATATGAATATATATAAATATTATATATATTAAATATAATATATTATATTATATTATATATATATGATAAATTATATTTATATTATATAACATAAAACGGAGAGGGAAAGGGAGAACAGAGATCGATCTCGATCGATCGAGAGGGAGAACAGAGACGAGAGAGGGAGACGAAGCAACAGAGACGCGAGAGTGAGACGAAGAGAGACGAAGCAACAGAGACGCGAGAGTGAGACGAAGAGAGACGAAGCAACAGAGACGCGAGAGGGAGACGAAGAGAGACGAAGCAAACAGAGGCGAAGAGAGACGAAGAGGAGATCGAGACAGAGAAGAGAGAGAGACGAAGACAGTCGAGATCGACCGTGAGAGAAGGTCTCAGCCCTAATCGCGATTCTTTCGCAGTAGAAGCGCGATTCTCTCGTATTAGAAGCGCGATTCTTGTGCGATTCTTCCTTGGAAGCGCAAAATCGCGCTTCTTCCTCAGAAGCGTGAGTCCCTTCGACGATTCCTGCTACTAAGGTCAGTGCTGCTCAAATAGATTCTAGTACAAAAGGGCATGCTTGATTGGCCTGAGTATAGCATATGATTAGGATTATTGATTGGGGCTCACATTCTAGTATTTGGTTACAACTTTTGTTATCCGAATTAGATTATGATGGATGGACATTCTATCCAACAAAACTGGCAATTTTTTAATCCTACAACTGACAATGCAAAATAAACATATAATTGGGATTATATATTTCCATATCTATTGCAAAACAAACGTGAAAAGGAAAATATTATTTATCTCACTAATAACCAATCCTACACTAATCTCATGATTGTTAATCCCTTCACTATTAATCGTACTAATCAAACAAGGCCAAAGGTCACAGATGTGCACATGAAAAACAGTGAGATAATGATACAAATGGGGACTTTAGATCCATTAGAACAAAATATAGATGTGCAACAATTTATTGCCATATAATGACAAGATACAGAAAAAAATTTGTGAAATAATTATGAACTTTAAGGGCAATAAAAAAAGGGCTTTATAAAGCAATAGATATTACCTCCAAAGGAGTAAGGGGGCATTTCCCATTAAGCCTGAATGCTCCAGGACGAATAACTCGACCAGGTTTGGTGAACTTCCCCTTCCAACCTATCTCCCTTGCAGCATCCATGTCTTTCTTCTCTTTGGCACCACCATCAAAGACACAACAAGAGAAAGCAACCATATCCTGCACATGAAAAGATAATCAACACTCCATTTAATATTTTTAAGAACTTCAGTAATTCCTTCTAACACAGTATGGGTGTCGAATCCCTGGCCAACCAGTCCAGGAATGCACCCCATACCACTACTGCTACAAGGTCCACTGATGGAAGATAATCAATACTGCTACCAACATTGATGATATCTTATTGTGGGTGGTCATAATAAGTATCAATCAAAATAAAGTAGTTCAAACAGTGTGAAAACTGACCTCCTCAAAGCGAAGATGCACAGAAACATATTTGCCACTATTATTTGCACTGCGTTCTTTCATTCTTGCAACGAGAGTTTCACCCATAGTTAATATAGGATTTGAAAACCTTAAAGCTTCATAATTTGCCAAGCATCTAAGCCGTTGAACTTCTGGAGGAGCATCAAATGACAATCGATTTGCAAAAGGAGAAATCCTTATGAACCTAAATTAAACATTTACAGGACAGACATTTCAAGTTAATTTAAATGAACACTGCACTCTGTTCACACATAAGAAAGGCGGGAAAAGTTCCATGCTGCCAGACAAGTAAAATATATTTTAGCCCAATCATTGGAGTACATATTTTGCAACAACTTGGTAACAGATATGTAAAAACCAAATAAGTCCCTGAAAAATGTACAAGCAGAATAAAGAATAACTAAAACCAGAAGAATACAAGTATACATCATTTATCCATGTATAAATATGTATAAAAAGAGCAAGAAAGTTGGAATTGGAATAGGTACGAGGGCAGGGCCAAAACATCAAGTTCAACTCACTTTTCTTCAAGTAGCTTTGGAAGAACTGTATCCTTATAGTACTGAATGGGTGACCATGCCTTTATCCTGAAGTTGTATACATTGCTCAAATTGTGGTCAAATCGTTCCATGACATACTCAGGAATCCTGTCAACTATCCGTACATCGTTTTCCAAGGTACTAATGAAATAAGCTTCATCATAGATGTCTTCGAATTTGCTGCACAACAGAGTCAAACATTTCAGGCTAGAAGGAAATGAATCTTCTGTTTTATATGAAGTC
This sequence comes from Camellia granthamiana, assembly GCA_036172215.1. NCBI lineage: Eukaryota > Viridiplantae > Streptophyta > Magnoliopsida > Ericales > Theaceae > Camellia > Camellia granthamiana. Next base: position 83,913,611 of record CM069913.1, on the reverse strand, counting down.
TACACAACATATCATTGAACAGTTTAATATTGAACTTTATATAACCAGTGAGAAACATAACCTTATAGTGGAAGAACTATGAGAAACATAATCCTATAGTGAATACTCACAGCATATTATTTACACATTGACCATTATATAACCATGCAATAATGAAACCAAGAATGAAACAACAGAAGGCAGAATTTCTGAACACTATAGGATAAGAAAGCAATGTCAATCAACAACTTCACATTCATTTACTTATCTTCAAGAAATGACTTCCATACAAAAACGAGAATATTCCATAACAGAATGTACTTTAAAGCAAAATACCAAAACATTCTGAAACCATAAGCTTAATCAAATCAAAAACTTTAAAAAAAAAAAAAAAAACACTAAACACTCTCCTCTAATTGCATTCCCCAAACCTGCACAATAGTTCTGTTATCATTCTTCAAAAAAAAAAATAACACCCCTATCCCACACCAACTCTCCTGGATTCCTTAAAGAGCAACCTTCAAAGATGATCTAGATATAGTTAAGGAGGCTTCCATTGGTCAAGTCAAGCAACTACATGGCAAAGAGAACCAGAAGCCTTAATAATATCTCTCCTGTCGAGGAAAATAGCAGTGGATTCGAGGAACATTGGAAAGAAAATAGCACTCCTGTGCGTAAATAAAATGCATTGGAAAGAAAATATTACCAATATCACATTGGATAAATGCTAGAACCAGCAACCATAACTAAACCTTCAGGCACAAACTCATTCCAATAAACTAAAAAATGTCCAAATTCAAAGGATTATTCATTTAAAAAGGAAAACGCACCATACCAAACCTAGCAATATACCAGACAACACAAAACTTTACATATATTTCCTCCTAATTGAAATCCCTCCACACCATATATCCCCCTGAAGCCACTTTTAACTCATCTGCCAAACACCTCACACCTTTTACATAATACACATTTGTGGAAACTCATGACACCACTAATCAATCATCCTAATAAGAGATCCATGCAATCCATATATCTATTAACAGAGTAACGTGGGTTTTTCCAGACACGAAGTGCTTTGTCCAAACTGCAACATTTCTTTCCAATTTGCCAATAAAAAACATTTTTTGCTCTAAGGCAGTATGTCATCATAATAACAAACAGGAAGTACAGAACAGTTTATGACAAAATGGAATGCAATAGGCATGTTTCCATGCCATTGGACTTATCAAGATGGCTCAAAAAAAAAAAATAAATAAATAAATAAAAAGAAAAAGAAAAGACGGCTCAAAAGGATAATGGAACGGCAAGCACTATAATTATATAACCCTCTGCATTTGAGAGAATGAGACAAGTATTGAGCTAGAAGTACAGACACATATACACATATGTAAGATAACTAAATAGCAATACCCTGACATTAGGCTCCTAGGTTAGAGTTAAATGAAATCACTATGCATAGTTACTCGACAAATAATTCTCCTTAGCAGTGATGGACATACGAGGAGGGGAGTGGCAGGTGGAGAGGGACGACTTGGGGGCAACTACTCCCCAAAGTTTCGAAAATAACCCTTATTATTGTATTAGTTATGAATATTTTCAAATTATAAAAGTTTGTCACAATAAGATATAGTGGATTGCAAGCACGGTGCACAAAATATTAATGGTATTGTCCTTTCTCGTCATAATCTTTCTGCACAAAATTCTTGCTGAATATGATGGTATTAGTAACATGTATACAAAATGGACTGGATTGGATGGATTGGATTGGATTACTTACCCAAAAAAAAAAAAAAAGAATGGACTAGATTGCAAGCTTTATTTCTTTTTTTTTTTTCTTTTTTCTTTTTCTTTTTCTTTTTTTTTTTCTTTTTTTTTTTTTGTGGTCAATCAGTACTAGAAATTACAAATATCATGATAATTAAATCAAAATGGTATTCAACTATGAAAGAAAGTTCAACACATAACCACTCAAACATGCAACAAACCCAAAAAACACTTAACATGCCTTATTTCTTAATGAGTGACGCTTAGCATATTACGTTCATTTTTTTGTTCATCGACTGTAATTATTGCTGATAGCAGCAGCAAGAGAGGTTATACACATTGCCCTTTTTCCCCCCTTCTAATTCGACTCTCACAATCAATCTAGTCAATTTTTCATGCAAAAGGCATGATTAATTGAAAGTTGCATAAATTGCAGAAAAAGTTACCAAGATGAGGTTGAGACTGATAAAGGGAATAATCAAATTGGCACATTGAAACTAGTTGGAGATACTTGTTAGTTAGGGTTCTAAATTGGGCTCCATTTGCAATTTGATAAATATATCAAGTGCTCAGTGCAACTTGTTCATTCTTAAGTAATGTCATTAACAATGGAGCCACTTTTTTTTTTTTTGATATCCGAGTGTCCGAGCCAGCTTTCTCGCACATCGACTAATCTCGGGGCGCTGAAGTTAACGACCGGGCAAACCTCCAGTGGCCCTAAGGTGTGACTCGAACTTGAGACCTGTGGATTTTATCCTCCAGGCTTTACCACTTGGCCATTTGCCTTGGGTTTTATTAACAATGGAGCTACTTCCACACAATGTGCAAATACAAACAAAAATTAAGGTGCGATTACATCTTTTGAATTACTGTTTATCTTACATCTTATGAGAGATATTATGAGCATTATGATATTAGCTCAGTTTAGCAAAGTAAATCCCAAGATATATTGAATGCAATGCATCTAGTGTCCACAACAAAAATAAAAAGATGAACGAGCTTCTTTGTTGGAGAAAGTTCAATTATTTTGTGAAAAACATGACATAGATATTCCTGTTATGATTGCTTGTTCTTAGTTCATGTTTAAATCCTATGAATGATTCTAGATCATTCAAAATTGATGATATTTGCATGCTTGCAAATAAATTTTATACCAATCAGTATTGTCAAAATTATACATAGATATTTGCATGCTTTTAGGACAATTGATGTTCTAAAAACTTATAAGGGCGGCTAAATGTTTTTGGCAAGAGAAATAGTATCATGATGGGCACGCAATTTTACCAAAATATGATTTACATAGATGTCACATGTCATCAGAACTTTTTCCTTCCAGAATGCTTTTACAAAAAAAAATGTAGACAGAAAATGGAAATACTGAATAACCTGGGATCTTTCCAAATGCTGTGATAATGAAAATTGGGAATTAAAAGAGTTGCATTAAGATAGCCCGCCACAGCAACAGCATTGCATATCTACAACACACAGATAGCAACATGCAGAGAATGCAAGTGAATAAAGCTACAACATTGAAATCCTTCAATGGAACACCAATATGGATAAAGCAAAAACTATAATACAATGTAGGCTTAAACATTTAAAAAATATAAAATACGAGCGAAGCAAAAACTACCGATGTCCTTTGCTGATTCAAGCCACCATTTGCCTCAATATATATGTAACCATTTGACTCAGGTAAGCCTATAATAATACAAACAACTTCAAATTAAATTTTAAGAGAACTACACGATACAAATGCATGTACATAGATATTTTTGTACAATATTTGCGACTGCACATAATAACGTCGATACCATAAATAGAAGAGTTTGAAGAATATGAAATATGTCACTACATGTTACTTGGGGTAACATTGCAGCCAAAAAAAAAAAAGGGCACGACAAGTTTTGGCATAGTTCAACTGTGTATATGACAGAGATATGCATACTGTACCGGTTTGTGTACGGTTTCTATAATTGGAATGGTATGAACCAGTACCGGTACACTTTGGCTTACCGTTTTGGATTTATCATTACAAATATTTATATTTGCTTATTTTGTGTTATACTTAATAAAAAAAATTATTTATATTTTCTCAACAAATCTTAAAAAGCCTAAATAGTAGATACCAAACTTTTCCTCTATCCAGCTCCACTATAAAAGAAACAAAATTTAAAGTAAAATAAAATAAAAACTATAGGTGAGTTAACTTTAGACAGAAGAGAACTATAGTCCATGGATAGTAAGCAGCTTTTTCTTTATTTTGTCAGGTTGTGAAGTCACCAGTGTTTATCTTCTCTATAATCCATATTGTTCTCTAAGATCTCACTCTCCCTAGCCTAATTGTCTTGCAAGAGAGCGAAGTAATTGCTCTTTCAATAAACGCCAATCAAAGAGCTCTTCACCATTCGGAGTATAAATAGTAGACGAGCATCCCAATGATTACCCTTTTATGATTTGGGTCATGTGCTCTTCACCTCTTTACTTCAATAATAGACTGAGAGCCCTCTTGTGGTTTTAACCGTTCAGCCCTTTGATCCATTCTGATAAAAAATCAACACGCGCCTTCTAACAAATTTAAAAGTCAAATTTCAATGCAAAAAAGACAAAAATGCTCATTTTTCATCTTCTTCGTCCAAAACCCTAAGCCAAACTATTATCTATTTAGTAATTAATATTAACATGTTCTAGTTATTGTATACATTATAATAAAAATTAAATAGAAATTAGTTTAATATTTGACTTAAATTAGATTTAATTGAGATAATATTAGATTAAGTACAAAATTAGGTGAAAATTTAAAGGGCATTAATAGACAAAATAACTTGTGTTTGGTGATTCAGTGATCCAAAAGAAATGACAAATATAAATATAAACCAAAGCATAAAAATATCAAAATGGCCTCCCAGAGTGGCAGGTTCAGCATTGACATACCTCCTGTCGATTTGTTTATACAAGCTCTCCACTCATAATCTTTAGGGCGTTTCCATATAGTAGATATCTACAGTAAATGCAACACCTTATGTCAACACCAGTAAGTAAGACAAGAAAACAATAAATGAAAATCCCATAGTTCCTTGTCAAATTCATATCAAAACATAAAATCCCAAGGGCCTAGCTGTTATTCAAATATATTATAAAAAAAAAAATTAAATTAAATTAAAAAAAAAAAAATTTGAAACCATTGTTATATTCATAGAATAGAAGCACAGCAACAATATTTCAATGACAAGCACCACCATTTTTTGGCAGAATATTCTCAAACTACTTTGCGTGGTTCCACAACAAAACATTCTAATAAAGTAGACAGAATTAAAGATTCAGGTATATGCATTGCCAACAAGAAGCAAACTAGTTCCTTTGATGTAAAACAACACCTCAATCTTCAGTATAATAAACTTATCAACAGATCTATACACAGTAAGAGACCTATATAACACAAATTTCCCTAAATTCTAATCCAAATGTCAATGTTTCAGCTTAAAGCCCCAACAGTATATGCATAACGTGATCTTAACTAATCTATAACTGAATCAAACATCACTAACAGCTAAAGTACTAATTTTGTATCCAAAATCGGCACACAATACTCGATCGGATCAAATCAAGAAGAAGAAAGAGAAATCGACTCACTGACCGCATCGGAGGTTGAATTGTCCGCATCCATTTCGGGACGGAGCTTCGCATAGAGCTGGGGACTCCGGTAGACGGAGCCCGGAGCAGGACGGTGATTGATGATCGGAACAACGTCGAAGGAGACAGTTCCCATGTAGAAGAGCATGCCGGAGATGTAAAGAAGCGGAGCGAAGAGAAAGATGCCTTGTCTGCGGAGGAGGACGGAGAGGAGTAGGCCGGCGAGGCGCTGGGCGACGGTTCTGGGGGGTTGCGCCGGAGAGAACCGCCCTCCCTTCGACCGACTGTGCCGGAGCCTCGGCGACCGCAGCGGCGACGACGGCGGCGACGATGGGCTGCTGTGGCCGCTGCTCGGCAGCCTGATGTATGCCATAACCTCTCTTTTTTAACGCTTCATATGAACAGCGCAGAGCACCTCTCTCGTGTCAATTTTTAGAGAGAGAGAGAGCGTGTTGATTTATTCCAATAGACTAAGACGAGAGAGAGAGAGAGAACACAGAACATGGACATAGCTCGCGTGCCTTTAGTCAAAATTGTATTAAAATCCAAATTGATTTTTACTTGCCGTTTGGCAATTGGGTTTTTTTTTTTTTTTTAAGTTTTTTAATTATTTTAGTTTTGGTTAAAAAATTTGTTTGAGTTGATTTTTTTTTATTTTTAATTGTTGTAAAAGAAAAAATAAAATGATTATAATTTAGATATAATATTTTATTTTATTGATTTTTAAAATTATTTTATTATTTTGTGACTAATTTAACTAAAAAATTTATTGCCAAACGAAATCTTAATAACATTATACAAAAGAAATTTTTAAAATATTTTTAGTGTTGAAAAAATTGTATAAAATATATTAGAATGTAGGAAAATGTTTGAAATACTTAAAGAAAAATTATATACAAACTCACCTTCTAAAGTCAGTTTTATGTAAAAGAAATGATCGACTATAATTAGAGAAAATATAAAAGAGAGTTGTGTTAGATATTTTAATTGATTGTCAAATCATTAGATTTGAAAATTGAGAATAAATTTGGAGTGGAATAATAATATATAGATAATGAATTGATATTATAAATATTTTGATATCTTGCGTATCTTATCGACCATTCTTAAAGCTACTCTAATAAAATACCGCAATTTCTAAATTATTGGTAAAATATTCTACTTTTTTAATTCACAATTTCATCTAATTATATTTTAAAATTTGTGATTCTTTTGCTAACTTGGTCAAACAACATTTTAATAAATTTTTATTTACCCAAAAAAAAAAAAAAAGACAATGGGTGACATGAAGAACATGCTTTCTTCTAGTAGAAAATGGCTATTGAACTGGTTCGATGACATTCATGCACGGAGTAAAAGATGTTGAAATGACCCACCCAAAAAAAAGATGTTGAAATGAAGTGCTAAACCATTGTAGATTTCCCCAAATGCTTGGAGAGCTAAAACACCAGTGGAGGGCAAAGTTGTAATTGTCTATACTCCAACATTGAAAGGGCAAGCTTTTGAGAGAGAGGTAAAGTTGTAATTGCCAGTGAAGTGTTCCAGTTGATTAATCAGATTATTCAACTCAACTTTTTATGTTAAAGGTAAATTATTCTCTATTAGAGTGGTGGAAGAAACTTTTATTTCCATGGATTCTGTAAAAAGCATTTTTGTCCTTCCTCATGCTTTTTTAGTCGGATTCTTTGGTGTCCTATGTTGGGCCAGTTACCTGTTCAAAAGATGAAGTGTCTACAAAGAAATAATGAACAGGATGTTGGAGGATGTCCCGGCCGATAATTATGAAGGTGGGGTTACAAACGAGTCGAGTTGAGTCGAATTTTTGAATATTCAAACTCATTTATAAAGAATTAGTCGAACTCGAATTCGAGCTAAGCTTTAGTCGAGCTTCAAAAATCGAGCTTGAGCTCAGCTCGTCAAATATTTGTTGAATTCGAGCTCACTCGATTACAAAAACGAGCTGAGTTCGAGCTCGAGCTTGAGCTTAAAAAAAAATTCAATTTAAATTAATTTACTTATTAAGATAAAAATATATATATAAAATTATGAGTAAAATATATATAATAATACTTATATTAATAATAAATTTCATTAATCAAATATATAAATTTACACAAACACTAAACATAAATAAAAAAATAAAATAGGATCTTGTCATTTGAACGGATTTAGGATGGGTGGTGATGCATATACAATAAATCAAGGTTCAGGTCAATAGATTAACCTATATGGCTCAAGGCCCAACAAAACTAAGGCCCACCATCACCAATGGCTCAATACAAAGACCCTCTATAAAAGGTACGTACTCAAACCCTCTTTTCATCTCCACTCTCTCTATTTTCTCTCTTAACACCTATACCTCTAACAAAGGTATCGGAGGATCTTTAGCGGGCACTACACTGGTACTCTAAAGACTTATCTCATCTTCTCTTTTAGGTCATCAGATCAAATCAAGACCATACAAATCTGATCATCATCAACTATTATGCACTATACGCAATATTCACGGTTGTGCGGTCTACTAGACTTATTTTGATGATTCAAACTGTTCCATTTTTTAAAGTGTCGAGTATAACATATTTGTAAAAAATAAAATTAATTAGACATCAATAGTCCTTTGATCAAATTACATTTGTATTGAATTTTATATTTCAAATTACACCTACCATGCATTTTTTATATACAAATATAATTTGACGAAAGGATTACCAATGTCCAATCAATTTGATTTTTTACAGATATGTTTCACTCGATATATTTTAAAAAATAAACAATTAACATTATTGAAATAGATTTCAAAATAAGCTAAATAAACCGCACAACAATAATCGTTGTGCATAGTATATAGCACCCATTTCAAATCTCCTTTGAAAAATCTCATTTGAAGAGGGAGAAATAGAAATGTGAATGAGTTGATGGGTGTTAATGGAGCAAAATTGATTCAGCACGAGATAGAATATATGAATGATTTGGCGTGTTAATGGAGCAAAATTGATTCAGCCTCCAAGGATTATTAGGTGTAGCATTGGAGTGGAAGGCCATGTATTTCAAAATAATTTTGGCCAAGTGGTCTCATCTTTATTTTGATTCGAATGATTTTTCGCTTCAAGTGGTTAATACTCACCGTCAACAGCGGACGCAAGGGTGGCTAGGGGAACATAGCCCCTCCATCTATTTTGAAAACCCTGATTAATAAGTTATGTTTATTCATTATTTGTAATTTGTATGCAATTGCCTCTCCAAGTCTATTTATTTTATTTATTCTTTTTGGAAGTGGCAATAGGGTCATGCTATAATAGACAATAGGGCAAATTATATAAAAAAATCTTAAGAGTTCGCGTGTTTTTCAATTTAAATCTTAAGATTTTAATTTTGACAAATTGAATTTTAGAGTTTCTTCTATGTTTCAATGTAAACTCTCCGTTCATATCCGTTTGATTGAAGAAACAGAATCTGGACAAAATTTTCAAATTCAAACACATGTTCAAACACTTGTATCTCCCTCATCGTAATTCCGTTTCACCTCATTTTGCGTAGTTGGATTCACTTTATAGTCTAATTATCATTCCATCCCTCACATGCTTTGTCGTAACTTCGTTTCGCCTAATTTTTGCATCGTTGGATTCACTTCATGATCTAATTTTCATTTTATCCCTCATACACCTTATTCCACCTCTTCTTGCATGTCGTTGAAACTCCGAAAGTTGGCCAAAAATAAATTTTTTCTTTCTTTGGGCACAATTTTCAAATTCAAATACACATGTTCAAGCACTTATATCTCCTTCATCATAATTCCGTTTCATCTCATCTTTGCGTCGTTAGATTCACTTCATAGTCTAATTTTCGTTCCACCCATCATAAGCCTTGTTCCGTCTCTTTTTGCATGCTATTGGAATTCCGAAAGTTCGTTAAAAATAAGATTTTGCATACTGTTGTATTGAAATATTATGTCTGTAAGTTAATTTAATGTTAGTCACAATTATTATGGTGTTTAGTTTTGGGCCATTATGGTTAAGGGTTAGCAAATTATTTAATAAAAATTAGTTACATTCTACTATGATATTTGATTATATCTCAAAATGGTGTTCATTACAGCTCATTGTGGTAACTTTGGTTATGACCAAAATAAGTTTTGATTTTGACTTTAATTAGTGTTAGTTACTATTCAATTTGATTATAATCAATGTGAAAAAAATGCTTATACGTTATTATTTTTTTATCATATATTTTGTGCAATATCTAAAAGAAGCTTATTAAAAATTTTCAGCTAATAGACATTTACAAAAAAAATAAATAAATAAATTATGATTATAAAAATGAATATTTCAATACAACACATGTACAAAACTTTTGTGGTAATGTGATTAAATAAATTTTGCAATTAATTTTTTATTGTATATAATTGGATCCCCTCTTATTAAGATTTCTACTGCTCACCGTTGTGTAGGAAGGGTACCATGAAGAAGAAATCAATTAGGGTCGTTTGATATTTGAGTTGGGCTAAAAAATCATAAAATGACAAAAAAAAAATCAAAAAATCACAAAAGGACAAAAATCACAAGAAGACAAAAAAAAAAAATTTGCCATTCTAAAGCTAAAAAGCTAGAAAAGCCAAACAAGAATACCAAACGACCAAAAAAGTCCCAAGCTAAAAAAGTTAAAAAAAACCAAAAAATCAATTAAAAAAGTCATTGCCAAACGAGCACTCAATTAGATCATGTAATCCTCCAATGTTTGACTCTGCTTCTCTTATGTAATAATTTTATTATTATTGATAAAATGTTACTTTTTTTGCTGATAAAATAAAACCATAACCTTAAGTTTTAAATTTTAAATTAGCAAAAATGTTGGGTTGAGATTTTACATGGTACCACAAATAAAATAATACTTTCCTTACTAATAAAATAAACTCATAACTTGAAGTTTCAAATTTTAAATTAACAAAAATGTTGGGTTGATATTTTACATAAATGGCACCACATGAGAGGGTGGCGGATTTGTGGTTGTTGCGGCTGGTTGAGAGATGTTTGTATTTATAACAGTACAATTAATGCATTACCCTATATAATTTATTTAGTCTAAAAATATTTTTTTTTTTTTTTTATCAGTGAAAGTCAATTATTAGTCTTAACAATATTATTAAACACACATCTCACACACATTAATCATAATCCACTTGTCCTGGTTGTCTCCCCATTCCAAACAACAAATTATGGACTTCACCCTCTACCGAAGCCACAAATTCAATGATCATGCCACAGGACATGAAATAACTTCCCATAGGATTTCACTGTGTGGAGATATGCTACTTGGAGACTGAAGTTGTTAGTGTCTAATTGACATTGATAATCTTGAGAATGCAATGTGATAAAAGGTAAGCCAGAGGCTCTACAGCTTGATGCCATCTAACATGATGGTTACTACCAGCACCCAAACACAAAATGACATAAACCAACAGCTCATTGCCAAAGATGATGTTTGCCCCTCTATTTTCTGAAAAACTCACATGGATTCCCCCAAATCTGCTGTCATTTCCAAATTGACAGATCATAAAAGCAGATCACCACCCACTAAAGAGAAATGTTAAGTATCATGAAATTTTTTTCATGAAGATGATTATGAAAGATTTATGACCCTTAGATTACCTTAATTAGTATATGATACTTTATTCTAAGTATAATCCAAAAGTCACAAATCTTTCATGATCATTTTCATGAAAGACTTTTCTTGATACCTAGCATTGCTGCCCACTAAAACCATGTGACTCCCTGCGTAAATTCAATAAGAGTTATGTTAAAAATCCAAATAATTTATTAAATTTTTTATCAAACTTCTAACGTAAATGTGAAATCCCCACATAAAAATTTGTGTAAATTTCACATCATCCATGAAAAAGGTTTGATAAAAAATTTAATAGATTATTTAAAATTTATAACATTCCTCATTCAATAATGCTACAATCCAAGACATAAAAATCCAAATATGACCTAAAATATATCCATAGTTTAGATTCCTTTTATATATAAACTCCACACTATATAAATTTATTTTCCATCACACAATACACTATTCAAAAAAATCTAAGTAGTTAGAGCATCTCCAATAGTAAGTTATTTGAGCTGTCATTGCTAAAATTTGACAAGAGTTCTCAAAAATGTTACTCCAATAGGCTGCTATAACCCTTGTCAAATTTGGCAAATGCTATTTCATCTCTCAAATTTGGCAACAAGTTTGGCAATTGCCAAACTTGCCACATCATCCAAATAAACAAAATTTGGCTCCAAAATTCTCATGGAAGAAATAAACAAAATGGAACAATAATATACCAGAGATGGAACAATAATATAAAAAAATAAATAAACACAGTGGAACAAAAAATATTTAATTTTTCAATTTTTTTTTCATTTTTTATATTTGTCTAGTCAGGTATAATGAAAATATATAAAAAAAAAAATTATAAACAGTTAAAAAAAGATCAAAAAAAAAAAAAAAGAATCACTAAAAATTTATATCTAAACAATACCTACAAATTTAGAGAGAAAGTTGGTTGAGATTTGTCAAAATAGCATGTGTATCATTGAAGCACCATTGCTATAATTTGACAAATTACTACTATTCATTGCTAAATTATAGCAATAGTAATGATATTATAGCAAATACCATTGGAGATGCTCTTATGTATGGAATCAAAGCATTTTTGCTATAAATTTGACAAGGACAATGTCATATAGAGAGTCACATTTTCATTGCCCATTCCCTCATGCCGTTACCCCAGATAATAGATACATCGGATTCTTTTAAAAAGTTAGTTAAAAATTAACTTCCTAATTTTTTTTTCAAAAAAAATGTAAAAAGATAGAGAAATGATATAACCTAAAATAAGTTAAAAGCCAAAAATTAACTAGTAGTCATAAAATATTTTTTGGAATTTTTTAAAATTACATATATATATAATATTATAACAAAACACAAAAAAATTACAATTATAATAATAAAGATAAAATATAATACATAATTAATAATAATAAAGAACAGCTACTAAAGTAACCAAAAAACCATCAAAATACGAAGTTAGACCCACATATGAAAAGGAAGATTTAAGCCATGGAGCTCGAGCTACATCTCAATCATTTCAACAATGGTAGGGGCCCAAATTTTGTGGCTCAAAAGTGGCTCAAATGGCCAAAACGACGTCGTTTTGAGTACAAAACAACATTCAAATGGCCAAAACGACATCATTTTGGCCATTTGAGCCACTTTTGAACCACAAAATTAGGGCCCCCAAACATTTTTCCAATCATTTTTGCGCAGCATCCCATTTTTTATTTTTATTTTTACCAAAAATCACCGTTTAAGAGCATCTCCAATCCTTCATTTTTTTCTCCCATCAAATTTGGGTTAAAAAATGGCTAAAAACTTGATTTTTTAATATGAAATACTTCAATGAATCAATGTCGTGTGGTTTGAAATGTGCACATAGCATTATTGTTCTCTTAACAAAGCCCATTATGTGAGAAAGGTTTAGGCAACCCATTACAACTAACTGCAATGCCAAGCTTCAAAATCAAACAAAAACTTGGACACGCCTTCAAAATCCTGACTACAAGAGGAAAGTGCCATACACAATATGGTGGAATCACATAACTACAATACCTTGAATCGTTCTTTTTGATGTTCTTGTGGATTGTTTTGTTTTAGATTCTAACTAAGGTAGACGCTTCAAATCAAGAAGAACAACAAAAACTACAAATTGGTGTCAACAAGAAAAGTGTGGAACAAAAGTTCTTCAATCGGCATATAACTAGAATCCAAGTAACATAATTGTCGACGAAGGCATCATAAATCAGTAACATTTCAACAAACAAAAACTCATTGAAACACAAAACTTAATCCTCCATAGATAAACCTCATTTGAGGGTAAATCAATCATGCAGGGTGCCCAAAATGTCATCATCCCTGTACAAGTGATACCTGTGCAAACACCCACGACACCCAAATGCACAATAATAAATAAATAAATTAAATTTAAAAAAAAAAAAAAATCATTTGGTCAATACTACATTCATATCAAAATCAAATACTAATGCACAAAGGCTCATTTTGATAATTTTTTTAATTCCTTATTGAAAAAAACAGTGGACGGCCACATTTATTTTAAAATTCCCTGATTAACACTCAAATCACATTTTTTACCTGATACATAATACTATCCAAACAAGCTTTTCACATTATATATTTTTTTTTCTACCAGCATCTACATTCAAGTAAAAAATATCATTTTCAAAAAATAAATAACATCATGCAGCTACTACATTGTAACTTAAGATCCATTTGGTTTAGTAGGCTAGAAAAGAAATGATAAAATTACAATTTCTCATCTAGGAGAAAAAAAAATGATTGTGATTTCTTACCATTTTGTTTCCATAAACAATAAGTTAATGAGAATACATGTTCCATTTTATATTATTTTATTTGTATTTAAAGAGGTAATTTAAATTTTTACAAAGAAAAATAAAATAATTGTATTTTCTCACCATTATCTTTTATCTCTTACAATTTCTCCCCAATTCACTTCATCCAAACGTCCGGGTTGTTTGGGTTGTACTAAATAAGTGCACTTTTTATTTTTTTGGACTAAAAAATTAAAAAAAAAAATATGGATGTTTGGGTTAATTTTTTGACTTTTTATAAAAAAATGTGTATTAAAAAATTGTATAAATTAGTGTGTAGGGAAAAATTAGGATTGAGAGTTGTTTAATCGTAATTTTTGACTTTTGGTGAATAGTGATAACTTTTTAACTTTTTAAGTAATTTTTTGACTTTTTTTCAACTTGCCAAACTTGCCTCATTGACAACTAAAACATGTTTTTTCTTAACAATTTTTTGACTTATTTATTTATTTATTTATTTTTATCATTTCTCATATCTATCATTCATTTCTTTTGATTTCGCAACAAACACCTCAATCAAAACATGAAATTTGATTTATCATTACACTATTTGTTTGGTTAATTTCAAAATTAAATTTAAAAAAAAAAGTGTAGAAAAATCAAAAGAACTAGAAACAGACATACACATACACATAGAAATATAAATAGGGCAAACAAAGATGGAGAACATACTCTTTCTCGCCGAGCTTAACTTGAGTACCGCCATATTCAGGCAAGAGAACAGTGTCTCCTTCTTTCACAGCCACTGGGATCATATTTCCCGTTTTATCTGGTGTTCCTGGTCCTACCGCCACCACTTTCCCCGAGTTCAACTACATTCAATCCCATCCACAAACACCACATAAACACCAAATCGCAAAAGCTTCGATTCACAGAGAAGCATAGAGAGAGAGAGAGAGAGAGAGAGAGAGAGAGAGAGAACCTTGGAGGACTTCTCAGGGAGGAGAATACCAGCGGTGGTCTTGGAGGGAGGTATGATCTTTTCCACCAGAACTCTGTTGAGAGTTGGGATCAGACGCTTTGCCATTTGGGACAATATTTTTGCACTCTCTGCCTTCGATCTCTGTTTCTCTCTGTTTCTCTCTGTTTCTGTGACTTAAAACACTGAAACGAGTACTGGATGGTAGTAGAAGCTTCCAGGTTCTAGGGTTTTAGAGGTTTTGGAGGAGGGCCGGAAGGGGTTTATCATCTCCAAGTGTTTCGGTACTCTCTCTTTCTCCGTGCATGGGCCCTGTCCAGCCCAATAATTTCATGGGCTTACCCATGGCACACACACCTGTCCCCTCTATGTTCATGCTTTTTTTTTTTGTTTTTGCTTTTATTTTTATTTTTATTTTTATTTTTTTGTTATACTAAGACCTAGGGTGAGCATGATCCGGATTGATTATATTTGGAATTAAAATAAGATCAATTCATTGTCTACAATTTCATAAAAATTGGAATCAAATCAATCCGTTTAAATCATGAAACTAATTCAAATCAAAACATTTAAACACGATTCAAATTGGTTTGGAACTACGGTTTTACATAATCTCAATATGTACACAGAAAATTTGTTAAAACTACTCTGAATTACAAACTTTCTTACCAGAAGACTGGAACAGAATAGTGATGCGTTGAGCAAACAAACAGAAAATTGGCCAAAGTATAGCAGAATGAGCAAATATTTTCACTCCACCTTACCAATCAAAAACTGAAAAAACATAACTTTACATGAGATACTGAAAGTATAGCAAAACGGCCAAAGGCTTTAGTTAATCCCACTTAACTTTTATTAGTCCCGCTTAATTTCTAATTAAGTACTCACTAGGCTCTATTCATTAGACTAATATCATTAAGTTCATCATTTAAGGTTTTCCAAATCATCTAAGCATTCAATTCTCCAATTCAAATAATTTCCCTAACTTTTCAATACTCGCAAGTTTTCTATCTTAAGGTTTCATGTTCAAGTTCTTCAAAACTACATAGGCTGTGTTTGATTGGGAGATTTAGGGAGGGATTTGGAAAGAGAAAAGAAAAAGATAGTTGAAATGTAACATTTCACTTAATTTTACACACATTTTCTCTTTGCCTTTCTAAATCCCTTATCAAATCCCTCAACCAAACACAACCTTAGATTTTCTTCTCTTTCTCAACAATTCTAAATTCCTCTTCAATTCTAAATTCTTTTTTAGCAGACATATAACATGTATAATGCAAATAAAATAAAAGGATTTCCTAACATGAATAGATGTATGAATGTTATACACAACTCGATTGTCACATCAGCCCTGTTAAGACCCCTTAACTATTTACAAATATCATCTTATCCCTTCAGTTATGAACCTTTATATTTTGACTTCCTTAAAAATAAAAAGGAAAATTTAGCTAAAACCCCTATATTGGACCCTTATTTGGTGAAAATGGTAGCCTAATTTGTTTTGCTTCATAAACCCCCTAAGGAGAAAACACATAATTGATTAAGAACAAAGTAAAATATCTTTTTTTTTTTCTTGGATAATATTGCCAGAGTAATATGATACTGTGAGACAGAGTAACATGTTATTGTCAGACAGAGTAACTGTCAAACAGAGAAACATGTTATTGTGAAACAAAATAATATGTTACTGTCAAACAGAGTAACATGTTACTGTTACTGTTTACATTAATTTTGACAGTAATAATTTTATTATTTTTAAAAATTTCATAATCAACATAGATCTTATTTGATAGATATTGATGAGAGAATTTTAAAAATACTAATTTTATTAAAAATCGACATCTACATCAAAAGTTATATTATTTTAAAGTTTAATATTTTGATGATAATAGTATATGTTAGATTTTTCAAGAAAAACTTTTTGTATTTGTTCTTAATGCATTAAAGTTTTATTATGAGGGAGTTTTGACCGAATCCCCCAAATAAAAACTATACAAATGTTTCTTTACGAAAGGAGATAACAAGAGGTGAAAATAATATATTTTTGGGTAAATTACATTGACAGCCCCTAAGGTCTATGTTTATTACAGTTCCCTCCTCACCTTTTAGAAATTACATCCCCCTCCTTGAGGTTTAAAATTTCATTACAGATTGCCTCTTGAGGTTTAAAATTTCATAACAGTTCCCCCTTCACCATAATGATCATCATACATAAAATTAAATTAATAGGGGGGTCAGTGTAATTTCCCAAATATGAGGAGGGGAACAATAATAAACATAAACCCTAGGGGGTGTCAGTGTAATTTACCCTATATTTTATAATTGAAGATAAAAATGTACGAGTTCATGCATAAAAAATAAAATGTAATATTCACTAATAATTAATAAAATTTTAATGTCATTAATTAAAACGAACATGAAGGGACTATGGATTTTTTTTCCCATTACACATAGCAAAACTAAGTTAAAAGGTCACAATTTATCATCATGAAAATGTCATTTGCTTTAATGTTGTGATATGAGTTCAAGTCAATAGCTCAGCCTTTTTAAGCAAAGGTTTTGTAACAACCCTCATACTGATTACCGATTAACCACTGAATTACGTACTGATTACTGTTAAACTGAACTGATAATGACTGATAATTGGATTAACTGAAGTACTGAATGAACTGATTGAAATCGAAACTGAAATTGAATAAGTATATCTATTGTATTGTATTTCTATCTGTTGATTGATTGATTATCTGTTTGAATTTATATGTTTAAGCTGTTAATTGGAGGCCTTATCGGCGGCCGAACTGAAAACCGTTTAGTGTTTCATGATCAGTAGAATTTATCTGATTTTATGGTATATTTATCTGAAAATCGATTAGGAAGGATTAAATTAGATTAAATATTGGTTAATTGAAGAGTTGAGCTTAATTACGATTATGCCATTATGAGTGGGCCTTGCCTAGTCAAATGTTTGAGCCTTATACACTTGGAGACATATCTTCATCAGCCTTCTTGTTGCCTCTAACCGACCAAACAAGAGAAACAAGGGAGAGTGAGAGTTAAGAGAAGTATTAAGCTCATCTTGTAGAAATTGCTTGGAATTGGTGTATAACTTGGCACAATCTAGCTTCCTTACCTTGAATTGAGACTTAGGTAAGTAAATCCATCTTCTTCTTGTTGTCTTGAGCTTCATCTTGCATGTTCTAGACTCCATTGTAGAATTAAGCCATAATATAGTGCATAGAGGTTGAATTATGCTTGGATTGTTGCATGCATGGCCATTTTGGTGCATTTTGGAAGTTGAATTCATGGTGGATTGTACATGCATGTCCATGTTTATATTATAGTCCATGTTTTCAAAATGTTTTCCAACTGTTGAGCTCTTTAGAGCAAGGATTGAAGCTTGAATTTGGTTTAAAACTCATGCATTGCATGTTTACATATTGTTCTTGAAAATGGGTTTGAAATTGGGTTTGAATTAAGCACCCTTGGGCTTTGATTTCTTAAATTGAGTTTTGAAACATGTTATTCTATGTGTTTAAAAGAGTTTTTCCAGAAAATAGCCCAAGAGGATCGAAAATGTTGCTTTTGAACTTGGTTTTGAGCTTGCGACTCAAATCTGGGATTTCCAGATTTCTGTTGTCCGCTCGAGCGGACGAAGTAGCGCTCGAGCGGAGAAATCGAGCTCCCAGCATCTTGCACTGTGCATCAGTCCGCTCAAGCGGAGTATTGGGCGCTCGAGCGGAGGACTGGGTGACACGCTCGAGCGGGCGTCGAGCGGAGATTTCACCTATCCAGTACTTTTTGGTCCGCTCGAGCGGGGATGTTGCCGCTCGAGCGGGGACCTTTGTTTGCTTGTCCGCTCGAGCGGGGAAACCTGCGCTCGAGCGGGACTCTGTTTCACTAAAAATTCTGCAATTGTGTTCCATGCGCATCTTTGCATCCTCATCCCATCCTAGGCATTCTTAGGCCTAGTTTAAGACATCTTAATGAGGATATAGATGTAGAACACACCGAGGCATAATAGGAAGTTAATTATGGTACTTCCCCAACTGTTAAACTTAGAGTGTGTTCATTTTGTTTACTGTTTAGGGTTGGCTCTCGGGGACGCGCTCTAGCTGCTATTAGCCCAATCTCTGTGAGTAACAGATTGTGTAAAGATATGTTCAAAATGGTTATCTTTTGAATACTGAACAGAACTGTTTACTGAACTGATATTGTTATTGAATGAATGTATGTCCTGTATTGTGAACTGTACTGTGGCATCCTTAGCACTTATTGCTTACTGTTATTGTTACAGAGCTCTGTCGGTTTCCTTGTGGAACCATACTGTTTATTGATTGATGGCCATCACTACTGTTGGGTCTGTTGAGGCCCGGTCCTTTTGGACCTACTGTTTATAGGCTAATGGATGTACCACATATGATTGATTGACTGACATACTGAAAGACTGAAATGCTGTTTAATGAACTGTTTTCATTACTGTAAGGACATTCATTCATAACCTCTTTACGCATTATGTTATTCACTGGGCTTTAGCTCACTGTTTATATATATATGTAGGTTCTCAGCAGCCAGACCGGAGCTAGGAGCGTGGGTTAGTCCCCAGTTTTGTCAAGCCAGCCTATGTGCCTCACTGCGAGGTTCCGAGACGCCATGCTATGGCTTGGGGTGTTTTTGTGTTCCCTACCGGTCTCTTGACCGTTTTGTATTACTGTATAGACTGTCTACTGTTTTTCTGTACTGTTATCGAGGGATTAGGTCCCCGTACTGAATGTTTGTAAATGATTGTATAGACTGTACTGTTTGAACTGTATGAATGCATGAAAAATGTTTTTGGCATACAGATTTTCACAGCTCAATGGACACTAGTTACTTACTGTATTGGCTTCCGCCAGGCCCTGTACTCTGTTTAACTGTATTACTATTCAGCAGGCCTTCGGTAATCTCGGATTACTGGCCGGTTACGGTGCTAAACCCATAGGGCCGGGTTTGGGTCGTGACAGAGTGGTATCAGAGCGATACTTAACCACGAGTTATACCGCACACACGTGTCCAAATGAGCTATAGGGTGTCCTAGAAAAGTGATTAGGGCATCTCATGAACTTGAAAAGTGTGTGCTTATGACTGACTGATTATATGCTAAATGTTAAACTGTTTAATTATACAACTGCTTATGACTGGAACTGTTATAACTGTTTATAGTGAAATAGATAACGCAAATGAAACTGAATCATCATCCTCTGAGGCCAGAATGGCCAGACTTGAACAAATGATGGGACTAGTAATTGAAAGACTTGTTCAACAACAGAACCAACAGCCCCCACCTCCTCCTCCTCCGGTTCACCCGGAACAGAATGTACAGAATGTGAACGTTAATGAGGTGGACATTATTGCACTGACTCATAAATTCAGCAAGATGAAACCGCCGTCCTTTCAGGGAGGCTTAGAACCGCTAAAGGCTGAAGCTTGGGTTTTGGAGACTGAAAAATTGTTTGAAGTTTTTCCGTGCTCAGAAGCACATAAGGTATTGTTAGCCACCTTTACATTGCAGGAAGAAGCTAGAAGGTGGTGGATGTTGATCCGTGACACCAACACTGTGGCGACTTGGGCTCAGTTCAAGGAGTCCTTCTTTGAAAAATATTTTCCTCAATGTGTCAGGGATAGAAAGGTAACTGAATTTGAACAACTGAAACAGGGCACAACGTCTGTTGCCGAATATGAGAAGAAGTTCACCGAGCTTGCTAGATATGCACCGCATATGGTGGACACCGATTACAAAAAGGCCAGGAAGTTTGAAGGCGGCCTGAATGTCCCTATCCTTGATAGAGTTAATATGTTGAAACTGCCAACTTATGTGGGTGTTCTTGATCGAGCCTTGATGGCTGAATCAAATATTGAAGCACTGAAACAAACCGAACCACCAACAACTGAATGGCGCAGTAAAAGACAGGGTTTCAAATTCAAGAAAGGCAAACATAACTCTACAAACAAGAAACAGAACACGGGGTCAACAACTAGCCCCAGCCAAGGGAGTGGGTTTACCCCACCCTGCTCCGCATGTGGCAATAAGCACAAAGGGGTTTGCTACCAGATTTCAGGAGCTTGTTTCAGATGTGGCAAGGTGGGCCACAGAATTAAAGACTGCCCTTCTGCTCCACCAGCTAGTAGTAAAGCTACACCGAGCGCCGCAGCATCAAATGTAGCACCAAAGCCTAACCCCAAAGCTACCGGGAAAGAGCCTATGAGGCAGGGCCGAGTATTTGCCCTAGTACCGGGAGACGTGCAAAATACTGAGACCGTTGTGTCAGGTATCCTCTCTATTTGTACACAAAATGCATATGTACTGATTGATTCGGGGTCTACACATTCTTATGTGTCGCATGCTTTTTCACGGAAATTGAATAGACCCCTAGAACCCATGAACTATCTGCTAGCTGTATCATCACCTGTTGGAGGATCTATGGCATGTGCATATATGTATCTTGCTTGTGAAATTATTGTTGAGGATATGCATCTGTTTATTGATTTACTGCCATTGAACATTGATCACTTTGATGTAATATTGGGGATGGATTGGCTACAAAAATATCATGCCACTATAGACTGTGTAACAAAACAAGTAGTTTTCCGTCCGCCTGGTTTGCCTGAATTTGTGTTTAATGGAAGTGGAGTAGTACCTCCTCCGTATTTGATTTCTTCTGTAAAAGCTGTCAAACTGATTAGAAAAGGGTGTAAAGGATATCTGTGTTCCGTACTGACTGTATCTACTGATGATTGTGTTAAAACTAATGTGGACTGTATTCCTATAGTCAGAGAATTCCCAGATGTATTTCCAGATGATCTGCCAGGGGATTTGATTGACAGAGAGATCGAATTTACTGTTGATGTGATTCCGGGAACACAGCCAGTGTCTAAAGCTCCTTACAGAATGGCTCCAACTGAACTGAAGGAATTGAAAGTACAATTGCAGGAACTGCTAGACAAGAAGTTTATCAGACCCAGTACTTCACCGTGGGGTGCACCTGTTTTGTTTGTAAAGAAGAAAGATGGCTCATTGAGACTGTGCATTGATTACCGTGAATTGAACAAGGTAACTGTGAAAAATAAATACCCATTGCCGCGTATTGACGACTTATTTGATCAGTTACAGGGTGCACAAGTGTTTTCCAAGATTGATCTCAGATCGGGATACCATCAACTGAAAGTTAAACCAGAAAACATCAATAAAACTGCTTTTAGAACGAGGTATGGCCACTATGAATTTTTAGTTATGCCGTTCGGAGTTACGAATGCCCCAGCTGCATTTATGGACCTCATGAACAGAATTTTTAAACCATACCTTGATGATTTTATTGTGGTATTCATTGATGACATATTGATTTATTCTAAGACTGTAGAAGAACATGAACACCATCTGAGACTTGCCCTGCAAATCTTAAGAGAACAGAAACTGTATGCTAAACTGTCTAAATGTGAATTTTGGCTTGATCATGTAATGTTTTTGGGGCATGTGGTTAGCAAAGATGGAATTTCTGTTGATCCGCAGAAAATTGAAGCTGTAGTGAACTGGCCTAGACCAACAAATGTGACTGAAGTCCGAAGCTTTTTGGGATTGGCTGGATATTACAGAAGATTTGTCAAAGATTTCTCCAAAATTGCCCTACCATTGACTCAGTTAACTTAGAAGGGGACATCATTTGACTGGACAGACCAAAGAGAATCAACATTCCAGGAGTTGAAAACTAGACTCGTGACTGCACCAATTCTCACCTTGCCTACAGGTACGGATGGTTATACTGTATTTAGTGATGCTTCTCATAAGGGTTTGGGATGTGTTTTAATGCAGAATAGGAGAGTAATTGCTTATGCTTCCCGACAACTAACACCTCATGAAAAGAACTACCCAACCCATGACTTAGAACTTGCTGCGGTAGTATTTGCACTGAAAATCTGGCGTCACTATTTATATGGAGCAACATGCGAAGTGTATACTGACCACAAGAGTTTGAAATATTTCTTCACACAGAAAGAACTGAATATGAGACAGCGGAGATGGCTTGAACTGATAAAAGATTATGACCTACAGATTCTGTATCATCCGGGAAAAGCCAACACCGTTGCCGATGCTTTGAGCCGAAAATCGATTGGGAACTTAGCCTGTTTGCTGACTGGACAGCAGGAGTTGCTTTGTGACCTTGAAAAGTCTGAAATTGAAATTGTTTTGAAGGAACAAGGTGGAACCTTAGCTGCTATTTCTGCTCAACCAGCATTGATTGAAGAAATTAAGGAGAAACAACAATTGGATGATTACTTGAAGAAGGTTATTGAAGAAAGAGATTCTAAACCGAGACCGGGGTTCAAATTTGAGAACAATGTACTGAAATTTCAAGAAAGACTGTGTGTACCGAATGACACTGAACTGAAAAGAAGAATTCTGCAAGAGGGCCACAATTCAAAATTTTCTATCCACCCAAGGAATACGAAAATGTATCAAGATTTGAAATTGAATTTCTGGTGGCCGGGAATGAAGAAGGAAATTGCCGACTTTGTGTCCAAATGCCTTCATTGCCAACAAGTCAAAGCTGAACATCAACGACCTGCTGGATTATTGCAACCTTTACTCATACCAGAGTGGAAATGGGAGCATATCACGATGGATTTTATCGTTGGGTTACCTCGCTCCAGGAAAGGTATAGATTCAATTTGGGTTATTGTTGATAGACTGACTAAATCTGCACACTTCCTACCTGTCAAGACAATCTATAATGCGGACAAATTGGCTGTTATCTATATTGATGAAATTGTGAGATTGCATGGAGTGCCTGTGTCTATTGTTTCTGACAGGGATTCGAAGTTTACATCGAGATTTTGGCAAAGCCTACAGACTGCATTGGGTACTGAATTGAGGCTGAGTAGTGTTTATCATCCTCAGACAGATGGACAGTCAGAAAGGACCATCCAAACTTTAGAGGATCTGCTGAGAATGTGTGTCCTTGATTTTCAAGGAAACTGGGAAAGTCACTTGCCACTAGCTGAATTCGCCTACAACAACAGCTACCATTCGACTATTGGTATGGCGCCTTTCGAGGCATTGTATGGCAGAAAGTGTAGATCTCCAATTTGCTGGGCAGAAGTTGGAGATGGGCCTTTGCTTGGGCCCGAGATTGTTTATGAAACGACTGAAAAGATAAAACTGATACAGCAGAGACTGAAAACTACACAGAGTAGACAGAAGAGTTATGCAGATATTAGAAGACGAGACCGAGAATATGAAGTGGGTGATCACGTTTTTGTGAAAGTGACACCAATGAAAGGCCAGACTCGTTTTGGAGTCAAGGGCAAGTTAGCACCGCGGTATGTCGGACCGTATCAGATTATTGAGAAAATCAATCCGGTGGCGTATCAAGTTGCACTTCCTCCTGAAATGGAGCATATGCATAACGTCTTCCACATATCTATGTTGAGAGATTATCTCCGGGATCCTTTCCATGTGATTGAGCCTACTTGAGTAGTGTTGAGTGATGACTACACTTACGAGGAACGGCCTATACAGATTGTAAACCGACGGATCAAGAAACTGAGAAACAAAGAGATCCCGCTAGTGAAAGTTGATTGGCAGAACCATGGTGGTGTGTATGCCACTTGGGAAAGGGAAGATGACATGGCTAAAAGATACCCAGAACTGTTTCCACTGAATCCTGTTTTCTTCCAAACTGAAGGTAACTCGAGTTTAGAGGACTAAACTCCTTATAAGGAGGGGAGACTGTAACAACCCTCGTACTGATTACCGATTAACCACTGAATTACATACTGATTACTGTTAAACTGAACTGATAATGACTGATAATTGGATTAACTGAAGTACTGAATGAACTGATTGAAATCGAAACTGAAATTGAATAAGTATATCTATTGTATTGTATTTCTATCTGTTGATTGATTGATTATCTGTTTGAATTTATATGTTTAAACTGCTAATTGGAGGCCTTATCGGCGGCCGAACTGAAAACCGTTTAGTGTTTCATGATCAGCATAATTTATCTGATTTTATGGTATATTTATCTGAAAATCGATTAGGAAGGATTAAATTAGATTAAATATTGGTTAATTGAAGAGTTGGGCTTAATTACGATTATGCCATTATGAGTGGGCCTTGCCTAGTCAAATGTTTGAGCCTTATACACTTGGAGACATATCTTCATCAGCCTTCTTGTTGCCTCTAACCGACCAAACAAGAGAAACAAGTGAGAGTGAGAGTTAAGAGAAGTATTAAGCTCATCTTGTAGAAATTGCTTGGAATTGGTGTATAACTTGGCACAATCTAGCTTCCTTACCTTGAATTGAGACTTAGGTAAGTAAATCCATCTTCTTCTTGTTGTCTTGAGCTTCATCTTGCATGTTCTAGACTCCATTGTAGAATTAAGCCATAATATAGTGCATAGAGGTTGAATTATGCTTGGATTGTTGCATGCATGGCCATTTTGGTGCATTTTGGAAGTTGAATTCATGGTGGATTGTACATGCATGTCCATGTTTATATTATAGTCCATGTTTTCAAAATTTTTTCCAACTGTTGAGCTCTTTAGAGCAAGGATTGAAGCTTGAATTTGGTTTAAAACTCATGCATTGCATGTTTACATATTGTTCTTGAAAATGGGTTTGAAATTGGGTTTGAATTAAGCACCCTTGGGCTTTGATTTCTTAAATTGAGTTTTGAAACATGTTATTCTATGTGTTTAAAAGAGTTTTTCCAGAAAATAGCCCAAGAGGATCGAAAATGTTGCTTTTGAACTTGGTTTTGAGCTTGGGACTCAAATCTGGGATTTCCAGATTTCTGTTGTCCGCTCGAGCGGAGAAATCGAGCTCCCAGCATCTTGCACTGTGCATCAGTCCGCTCGAGCGGAGTATTGGGCGCTCGAGCGGAGGACTGGGTGACACGCTCGAGCGGGCGTCGAGCGGAGATTTCACCTATCCAGTACTTTTTGGTCCGCTCGAGCGGGGATGTTGCCGCTCGAGCGGGGACCTTTGTTTGCTTGTCCGCTCGAGCGGGGAAACCTGCGCTCGAGCGGGACTCTGTTTCACTAAAAATTCTGCAATTGTGTTCCATGCGCATCTTTGCATCCTCATCCCATCCTAGGCATTCTTAGGCCTAGTTTAAGACATCTTAATGAGGATATAGATGTAGAACACACCGAGGCATAATAGGAAGTTAATTATGGTACTTCCCCAACTGTTAAACTTAGAGTGTGTTCATTTTGTTTACTGTTTAGGGTTGGCTCTCGGGGACGCGCTCTAGCTGCTATTAGCCCAATCTCTGTGAGTAACAGATTGTGTAAAGATATGTTCAAAATGGTTATCTTTTGAATACTGAACAGAACTGTTTACTGAACTGATATTGTTATTGAATGAATGTATGTCCTGTATTGTGAACTGTACTGTGGCATCCTTAGCACTTATTGCTTACTGTTATTGTTACAGAGCTCTGTCGGTTTCCTTGTGGAACCATACTGTTTATTGATTGATGGCCATCACTACTGTTGGGTCTGTTGAGGCCCGGTCCTTTTGGACCTACTGTTTATAGGCTAATGGATGTACCACATATGATTGATTGACTGACATACTGAAAGACTGAAATGCTGTTTAATGAACTGTTTTCATTACTGTAAGGACATTCATTCATAACCTCTTTACGCATTATGTTATTCACTGGGCTTTAGCTCACTGTTTATATATATATGTAGGTTCTCAGCAGCCAGACCGGAGCTAGGAGCGTGGGTTAGTCCCCAGTTTTGTCAAGCCAGCCTATGTGCCTCACTGCGAGGTTCCGAGACGCCATGCTATGGCTTGGGGTGTTTTTGTGTTCCCTACCGGTCTCTTGACCGTTTTGTATTACTGTATAGACTGTCTACTGTTTTTCTGTACTGTTATCGAGGGATTAGGTCCCCGTACTGAATGTTTGTAAATGATTGTATAGACTGTACTGTTTGAACTGTATGAATGCATGAAAAATGTTTTTGGCATACAGATTTTCACAGCTCAATGGACACTAGTTACTTACTGTATTGGCTTCCGCCAGGCCCTGTACTCTGTTTAACTGTATTACTGTTTAGCAGGCCTTCGGTAATCTCGGATTACTAGCCGGTTACGGTGCTAAACCCATAGGGCCGGGTTTGGGTCGTGACAGGTTTACAATCTGATAAGGGTCCATCTTCTAAGATAGGTGTGGCTACCTTTAATCCTTTCAACACTCTGTCTACTGTTGACAATCTGATGGCCAGCTCCGAGGAAGTAAAAATCCCTTCTTCTGATAGGATTACTCCAGATGTTACTGCTACTCCTACAGTTACTTGCATGCAGGCTTTTAAGCCTTTCTTACCTAGAACCAAAGAACCACCAGACCTACTATTGCCCTTCTCAGAGTTAAGCCAGAACCCCAAAGTTGAAACCTTTTCCATCCATGGAGATTCCGGTAGAGAATTAGCAAAAAGTCCAAACCAGCATGATCTATCTTTTGTTAGATCAAGAGAACAAAGCCTCTTACCTCGTAGACATAGATTAGTGGATCGAAGAAGCCTGCCTAATAGTTGAGTAAGAGGAGAAGAACTTTTACAGTAACAAGAATATCTTAGTAAGGGTGAGCTCCATCAACTCAGTGGCCTATGACCATATTAGAGTAAGGAAGATCTTGGGAACTCCTGACTATGTTCCCCTTCTGTCATTTCCCAAATCTGTCTCCATGAAGTTACTCATTTGGAACTGTAAGGGTGCTGGAAACAAAGCCTTCAAACACACCATGAAGGAGTCGGAAAGGAATCACAAGCCTTTTATCATTGTATTGATGGAAACAAAAGTTGAACTTAGCTCCATGGTTCTGTTTTTCAATAAGCTTGGGTTTACTGCTTCATCTTATGTTGATCTGGTGGGAAGGAGTGGTGGCATCTAGGTCTTATGGGATCCTTTTCGTGCTACAGTTAAAGCTCTTGAAGCGAATGCCCAAGTCATTCATGATAAGATTCAACGGGATAGCTACTCAGACTGGATTTTGTCCGCTATCTATGCCAGTCCAAATTTGAGGTTGAAGGATATTGTGTAGGAAAACCTAGTAATAGTGGCACAAAATATAAATAATCCTTGGCTTGTTGTAGGGGACTTTAGTGATATTGCATCACAGAGTGAGAAACATAGCTTCTCTGCCAATACTAGTGCTGCTCATACTCAGAAGTTTGCGACTAGGATGAACATATGCAAACTCATGGATTTGGGTTGTTCTAGGCCTAATCTCACTGGGTCAAATGGTAGGCAAGGTTAATACTCTGGAGAGACTGGATCGAGTGGTGTGCAACACAGAGTGGAGACTTGCTTTTTCAGAAAGAGCGGTCAAGAACCTTCATCGTACTTATTTGGATCACTCCCCTATGATTGTGTACACTCAAGGTGTGTACACGCAAGGTATGTCTACTTCTAATTCCCTGGCCAGACCTTTTAGAATGGAGGTCGCTCGGTTCATTGACTCTAGTTTCACTAAGATTGTTGAAAAATCTTGGATTGATAGTCATGATTCTATTCCTGAAGCCATTAATATTGTTATTGCAAATGCTATATGTTGGAATAAAAATGCTTTCAGTAACATCTTTTAGAAAAAAAAGATGGTTGTTGGGACGTATTGAAGGGATTCAGAAATCCCAATCTCAGGTGTATGCTCACAATTTATTTATGCTTGAAAAGTATCTTGTGAAAGAGTATAATAAAATCCTCTTTTAAGAGGAACTGTTATGGTTCCAAAAGTTTAGGGCTAGCTGGATTACTCAAGGAGAAAGGAACACTCCTTTTTTCTATGTCTCTACTATCGCTAGAAGACAAAGAACAAGAGTTTCTTCCCTCAAGGATTGTGAAGGAGGTTGGATTTCGGATCTTGAGATGCTCAAAAGACATGGCCATAGTTACTTTTGTAACTTGTTTAAGAGTGACTGTGGACAGTCGTATACTTATATCATTGATATTCAACATCCTGGTATTTCTACTGAGGATAATTGTTTACTTTCTTGACCTGTTTCCACCAGTGAAGTATGGGAGGCAATCAAAAGTATTAAGGCCTTCAAGGCCTCTGGGAGTGATGGTATTCCGTCCCTCTTTTACCACTCTCATTGGAAGATCGTTGGCCCATTAGTTTATGTTTTTATTCAAGATTGTTTTTTTAAAAAAGTCTATTCCTCAGAGTTTTAAAGATAATTTGATTACTTTTATTCCAAAAATTGATAATTCGGAATCATTGAACCATTTTTGACCTATTAGCCTATGTAATGTTTTACACAAAACTCTTACTAAAGTTTTAATGAATCGTCTTAGACCTGTGCTGACTAATGTGGTTGGACCCTTTCAAAGTAGTTTTATTCCTGGCTACTCAACCTGTGATAATATCATTATTGCCTAAGAGCTTGTCTATACTCTTAGAGACAGAAAAGGGAGAAATGGGGACACGATTTTGAAAATTGATCTCGAGAAGGCCTATGATAATGTGTCATGGAAGTTTCTTTATCATACTCTTTTGGACCTTAACTTGAATGCTCATTGGGTTGAGTTAATTATGAATTATGTTACCAATGTTAAAGCTTTTGTTCTGTGGAATGGGGAAAAGTTGCAAGACTTTCACATGGAGAAAGGGCTAAGGCAGGGCGACCCACTCTCTCCCTACCTTTTTGTTCTTTGTATGGAGAGACTTTTGAACACGATCTTGGCTAAAGTCAATGATAAGAGTTCGAAAGGGGTTATGGCCTTTGCACAAGGCCTTACTATTTCTCATCTCTTTTTTGTAGATGATTTGTTTCTTTTTGGTAAAGTGGTGAAGAAAAATTGTCAAACTATCATGGAAGTTTTGGCCGAGTTTAGTGCTATTTTAGCTCTTAAGTTAAATCTTATGAAATCTAAACTCTTCATCTTTCCTAATGTGTCTATTTCTAAAGCCAGGTCCCTGAGCAACTTGTGTGGTATCTCTCTTATCCAAGACTTGGGTATCTTGGTATTCCTTTGCTCTATAGCAGATGCAATCGGAATCACTTTTAGTTCATTATTGATAAGATCCAAAGCAGATTTTCTAGGTGGAAAGCTAATACACTTTCTTTGACGAGGAGAGCTACTCTAATTCAATCGATCACTTCAACCCTTCCTTCATATTCCATGCAAACCATGCTTTTCCTTGCGAATATTTGCAAGGAAATTGATAAGTTTAACCGCAATATTTTGTGGGGTGACTGTGAGAACAGGAAAAGAATTCATCTTGTCAGCTGGGCTATTGTTTGTAATAGTAAGATTTTTTTTTTTTGGGGGGGGGGGGCTTGGTCTCCAAAAGCCTAAGCTGCAAAACACTACCTTTTTATCTAAATTGGGTTGGAAAATTCTTAGCAAGGATTCTAGCTTGTGGGTGAAGGTGCTGGAGCAGAAATATATGCTTCATGACAAACTCATGGTTCACTCTACTAAAAGGAACTCCTCACTCACCTAGAGGGGTATCCTTAAGTCTCAAGATGTCTTGAGAGGCGTCAAATAGGGTGTTGGTGATGGTTCAAAATTTTCCATTTGGCATGATTGGTGGTATAGGGAGGCTTCTTTGGCATCCCTCTACTCGAACCACAATTCTGTGAATATGGACACTGTGGATAAGCTCATGAATGGTTTGGGGGGGTGGGATGTGAACATGATTAAGAATTATCTTCCTAGTGAAGTCTCTGCTGAGGTGATTAAAATACACTTACACCAATTTGTTACTTTTCCTAATACTCCTCATGGGAAGGGGTCCCCGAGTGGTAATTTTTCTTCTATTATAGCCTATCAGATTGCTTTCTCTCCGGTGGAGATTCCTACCTCTCTGGATTAGGTTTGAAAACTCAGGATTCCCTAAAAGCGTAAAGGTTTTTTATGGCTTATTTTTTATGGCAAACTCCTTACAAACGCTATGAGAATGTCGAGAGGTTTAACAGAAGATGCTAAGTGCCCCCGATGTAATTATCATTTAGAGGACACAGAGCATTTGGTTCGTGATTGTATGTATTCCAAGAATGTTTGGAATAATTTGGTTGGTAGCCATAGGAGTGTTCTAAACAGGTAGGGGTCCTTTATTGCCTGGTTTAGAAGGAATTTACGTTCCCAAGTAAATGTAGACCCCAATTGGAGCTTAGTTCTTATGATTGTCGTTTGGCAAATTTGGAAAGAAAGAAATAGGAAATTTTTTGACAATATTGAACCTTCTTGGCAGCATACAGTTTATCTTATTCCTAAATATGTCAATGAGATTCAACAAGCATTTGATTTTGATTTAAATCCTAGTAGGCCATCTCCTATCTTTGTTAATTAGTTCCCTTCCCTTGTAGGTAAGATCAAGCTTAATACGGATGGATGCGCCCGTGGTGACACGGGAGTAGGTGGTTTTGGAAGAGTTTTCAGAGATGAAACAGGTGTTTGGCTCTGTGGATTTTTTGGGAAGCTTGAATTTTGTCAAGGTCTAGAAATTGAAATGTGGGGTATCTATCGAGGGCTCACGACCGTGCTGGAAAAAGGAATGCATGAAGTCATTGTGGAAACTGACTTTACTTCGCCTGAAGTTCTGCTCTCTGAAGGTCCTCCCCAAACCTACCCTTTTCGCAGCATTGTTGAGGACTCTCGGCACTTCATTTGTAAGTACAACTGCACCATTCGTCATATCTTGCGTGAAGGCAACAAATGTGCGGATCTCCTTGCTAACATGGGGGCTGATCAAACGGAGCATCTGGTGGTGGTGGATGATCCACCCGCTGAAGTTCGAAGCCAAATAGTGACAAACATGATTAGGACGGCATATCATAAAATCTAGGATTCGATTTGCCTCCCCTTGCTATATTTTTCCTTCTTGTTTTGTTTGTTTTTTCATTTCTGATGTACCTAAAAAAAAAAGAGACACGAGTTCAAGTCAGAAGAGAATTAATCCTTTCCACGTAAATTGAAAACGATTGTTTATGTACTATTGCTTTAAAAACTCTAATGTTATATTTGAATGGCAAAATTTTTGAGGAGAAATGAGAATATTATTATTAATATATTAAATTTGTGTGTTAATGTTATTCAAGTGTTTAATTTCATAGGAATGCACAATGGGGAAAAAATAAAATTTTAAATATTGTAGGACCATTTATTTTCTTTTATTGTTACATTGTGTTTGTATCATGGATTTAGAAAAGAATTTGAAAAAAAGAATGAAAAATGAAAAAAATATTTATATTTTATTCATATTTCACTCACATTTTTCATTATTCCTTCAAAATTTCTATTTAAATTCATGATTTAAATGGTTAACATTACTTCAAGAATGTGAAATTTCCATGAAAATGTGAAAGAATCAAATTCCAACATTATTTGAGAATGTTAGCTCAGAGAGTGAAGTAAAAGAAAAGAGAACAAAAATGAAATATATTTTCTTATATGAATTTGATTAGGATGAAAATTTTGCAAGAAAATAGAAATTATACTTATAACTAACTACTTTTATAACATATTTTATCTTTCTTATATTTTCTTGTGTTTTTTTGAAAGAAACTATAAGTTTAGTTACTATACTATTATGAGTTGTATAAAAAAATTAACTTATAATTTCTACCATTTTTATGCTAAACAAACTTTAAAAAAAATTATTATTTTTCAATTTCTTTCACTTTCTACTATTTTCATTCTAATCACTAAACCTAAGTAAAACCTTGTGTAGTGGGTGTACCACATTTACGAGTGAAATAAAAAATGTGTATTTCGCAAGATAAAAGGAAGGGACAATTGTAGAAAAATGGTATAAACTCAAAAAAAAAAAAAAAGGAGGTAGTAAAGAAAATGAAACAAAAAGAAAAATGATTAATGAGTCATTTGCTTTTCTTTTATTTGACATTGATAAGGGTGTAAAGCCAATGAGAGTATTTAGTGTAGCTGTTAAAACACATTATAAATGATAGATTATTAACTTTAATATGAAGTTATTAATTTGTTTGGTGTGGTTGTTGAATTATAGATTTAAGTTGTTAAGTAGTGTTTGGTAAATAAATTGTGAAATAACTTTTAGATGTGTAAATGTCATTTTTACCCCTATTAATTGTAAATTGAATTAATTTTTGTTAGTTGCAAATTAAATTAAATTTTATTTTTTGTTATTCACTACTAGTTCACATTTCTCATAAAATAAAATAAAAAAATTAATCCACAGTTCATTTGGGTCTTTTTCTATTTTCCAAAAAAAAAAATAAAAAATTCTAAGGGTATAATTGTAAATCACACATGCCCACAACAAAAGTTAATAATCACAAGCAGGGGCGGACAATTTCTCAGAATTAGTTTTTTTGAGTTAAAATAAGTTGTTAGAATCAGAAGTTGTTTGAAATAAGTTTAATCAAACAATTTTAAATAGTTTTTCCAAAGTTAAAATTTATAAGTTAGCCAAAAAAAACCACACCAAACACCCCACAAATCATTTCTACAATTTGGCTTAAAAATAAGTAAATAAAAGTGGAAATGAATGAGGCCTTAGTTATGTTATAGCGATCCCGGTTTTTCCCCTTCATGTATTGTATTCTGAACTCGGGTTTCATGGTTGGTTATTGAGGTGTTTATCTTGTTTTCGTCCTTTAAGTCTTTGTATTCGAGTTTTGGGATGTGTTGGGCAAGTTTGGAATAGGTTGGGTGTGTTTTGAAACAAATGGTTGCTGTCCAGATTTTGGTATCTTCGCTCAAGCGAGGTCTTTGTCGCTCGAGTGAGCTTTGTGCTTTAGTTCCTTCGCTTGAGCCAGGGTTTCTTCACTCGAACGATGGGTCTTGCGCTCGAGCGTGCGTCTGTATCTCCTCTGGACCTGAAGGTTGTCATTCTTGGCTCGAGCGAGCTTCTTTCGCTAGAGCGAAGGAGGTCTATGTTTTGGGTTTCTTCGCTCGAGCGATCGGTCCTTTGCTCGAGCGTGCTTCTGGGTTGCAGAGTTGAAGCTTCCCATTGTTCGCTCGAGCGATGCTTATTGCGCTCGAGCAAGGATCTGTTGTGTCTGGTCGCTCGAGCGACCACTTCTTCGCTTGAGCGAGCCTCGAGTATAACAGTTCACAGCAACGGGTAAAACATCACTTTTTCATCTCCATTTCTCTCCAAACCCTAGATTCGGCACACTCTCTCTCTAAAACACCCATTCTCTCTTCAAGAGCACTTGATCTAGAGGGTTTCTACTCTACATCCTTTGTAAAAAGTGTGGAGCTTTGTGTGGGTTTCGTTTTAATCCGAAAATTTTGGGATTTGGAGCATCTTGAGTTTCCTCCTTCATCTCCTTTGAGTCTCTCCATTTGAGGTAGGGATTTCTTGAGTTATATATACATGTTTTGCTATCTAAATGTTGATCTTAAAAGTGTTGAGATTATTGTGTTGAGTTTGATTTTTGCTTCAAATGTAAAGGGGGTTTTGAAAAATAGGAGTTTAAATCTCAACCCTTTTGCTAATCCTAAAGGGTTTCCACTTTATTTAATTCGAAGAATATGATTTGGGTGGGTTTCACCATGAAATGTGGAAAAGTTCTTGGAACCTTCTTTTCTTTTGATAAAAAGATGATTGAGCCTTGATTTCACAATGTGCTTTGCAAATATGGAAAGTTTTTGACATATTAAAATGGGTGTTTTGCTTTAAAAACTATTGTTGAATAAATTATAGTATATAGTTGTGGAATGACAATTGTTGTGCACCATGAATAATGATTGTAGCTATGTACTAATGGCTCATGGGGATTTTGTAAAAGAACAGTGAAGAGGGGAAATGGAAATTGTGAATGTTGACATTATTGTGGAGACATTGAAAATGGAGAAACGTTATGAGATATTATGTATTGCATCATGTTCTCATTTGATCTATTATCATTGTTACACATATGGAAATGAATTGGAAAAGGTTTACTTTGAAAAAGATTATTTTGAAATGAGAATTGTGGAATTGTGAATGGGATAAATACGTGGTAAGTCCAGATAGGGGGTGTAGTTGAATTTGATAAGTTGGCCTGAGTGTCCAGGGTGAAAGACCCGAAAGCCGCGCGGATAGGTGTCGAGCCTTCCGGTTAATATCGGTAAAAATGACAGTTTGGTAGTACTCGTAGAGTCTACTTGCAAACACCAGCCTAGGAATTACCAGTGTCATATTTACCGCCCCTGTTGATTAATGATTGGAAATGTTGGGAAAAATGTTGAGTTGGCAAATGATTGTTGGAAAGATAGAAACTTACAAATGTGCATGAAATGGACTTTCTTATAAGAATGCATGGCATGGCATTAACAATTGCATTTGTTTTAAGAGTATGCATAACTGTATATACTTTGTAAGAATTCTCTACTGAGCTTTGTGCTCACCCCTATGGGATTTGGTGCAGGTAAAGATATGGTGATCCCGCCGAACTAAGGGCGTGGATATTTTGAGAAGAGTACATAGCTCTTTTATTTTGTGTAATTCTTTTGAGCCAAGGGCTAATGTGTATGGGTTGCAGAAACCATTTTTTGTGTAACCAGGCTTATGCCTTGGAAGATGTAAGCCCTTAAGGGCATTGTATTGTTTTGAGAATGGACGCTTTACATGCTATAGATTCATATGTTTGTATTGATGAATGTATACCCGCATGTAAAACCTTTGTAAAGACCCTTTATTAATTATGTAAAGTTGGGCAGATTATTGTTATTGTTGGGAAAATGTTGAATTATTTCGGGGCGTTACAACTTGGTATCAGAGCCAAATTTGAATACTTGGGGCTCGCGGGAAGTGGTCATTATACCACAATGGGTTCATTTCACATGATTGGGAAATGTCTTGCTTCTTTGTGATTATGTGATAGCATGCTTATGTGACTATGTGGGTATGGAATTAGACTTTTGGGATGTTGTTTGTGTCTATTAGTTTCCTTGAAATCTTTTTAGAAGGGTACTTGATCACTACTCATTCTACTAAGAATTCTTGGTTTCTCATGGGACAAAGCTCATCACTAAAGGATAATTCGTATGTGTTTATGTGACTAAAGTGCTTATGTGGAGTGAATTAAATTGTTTGTGTAGTAGGATGTATATGGTTGCTTTAGCCTAACGTGTGAAGTTAGTGGCGAGCACATTTGGAATTATGTGCTAAGTTATTTATCTTGTCTCTCAATTAAGATGTCAAGAAGAGTTCGAACTCGAGGTGGTAGGGGTGGAAGGCGAGGTCGAGGTTGCCCATATATAGTTTTTGATGCCCATATATATATATATATAGATTTGATTTCTATTGATATATATATATATATATATATGGGCACCAAAAACTTTGAACAGGTACTTTACAAATTAAATCAGGATTTTTGTCAAATTTGTGGATAGAAAAAAGAAAATGATATTAGTTATTAAAAAAAAATCTATTTTTATTAACAAAAATCAAACATAATTTTGTAGATTTTGATTAAATGTCATGGGTTATGGCTTATTCTGGGGTATTAACTCCTTGCTTAATGTGTTTGTCTTTTAAACCAGTGTTACTGCTAAGCCCAGGTTCTCCTCCTATA
Source organism: Camellia granthamiana (assembly GCA_036172215.1). NCBI lineage: Eukaryota > Viridiplantae > Streptophyta > Magnoliopsida > Ericales > Theaceae > Camellia > Camellia granthamiana. Next base: position 83,877,321 of record CM069913.1, on the reverse strand, counting down.
TATTGCATTTTCTATGATTAGAATGTGATTAACACTCAAATGTAATGGTGTTTGTCAAATTTGTGGAGAGAATAAAAAAAGATATTAGTTATTATAAAAAATCTATTTAAAAATTGTTTTGTACCTTTAAAAAATAATTATGTATAAATAATCTTGTGGACTATGGATTATTCTTGAATCTTGATGTACGGATTAAGTGCCACAAATGTTGATGGTGTTGTGGGTCTCTCAGGAACAACAATTAACCAAGGGAACACATATGTGCTGATGTTGGTGCTCTCATACTTCATCCACACCTTCGATGTCCCCTTCAGCTTCTAAAGAAACCAATGACTAGTGGAGTGGGAGCTATGTATGCATTAAGTTGGTGGTTTGCCTGGGACGTGAAATGAGTCTTTGTGTGTATTGTTTGGACTTGAAAATTGTTTGATTTTGTGGCTATTGCTAATTTCATACTTTGTTTGATTGTCACTTTGATTCACCTTTTAATCACAATTGCATGAACTTGTATTTTGTTTAAGTTCTTCCTTTGGCCAACTTCTAAATATGGTCAACAATCAACGTGGGATGCCAACATTATTGATAGAAAAAATTATGTTCTGTTTCAACAAACCAATGTTTGAAAATAGATTTTATAGCAAGAGTCTTGACAATTCAATTACATGTTCCTTTCCAATCAAAGCTTCTGAAAGAAAAAAAATATAAAAAAAGCTGATTCATTTCTATAATAAATCAATTAACTGTAACTTTAATAATTGATAAAATGTTATTTACTGCAACAAACTCTCTTCAATACATGACCCAAAAAAGCATCATACTATTTCAACTCAATCTGAGTTGAGACATGGAACAACATAACCAAACCTTTAGTACATTCATACATACACTAAAAAAATAGAGGACGAATGGATTTTCAGAAGAAGGAAGAATGGATTCCAAAAATTGAACCCATTTCGTTTATATTTTCTTCCATTTATCATCAAACAAGTGATTCATACACGACACCAAAATTCTGATAAATTAATATGTCGGGCATTTACAGCACACCAAGCAAAACCAGTGCTTTCTTTATCACAACCAGACTTTGTTCACGTATAAATTACAGCCTCCATGTCAAGCCTCATTGTCATGCTTGAAGTAAGGGTGTAAGTTGCAGTTATAGAAACATCTCCTGCGTAACCTGTTTTTAGGAGCAACAACAGAGTTAATTTTGTATGTGTGCGTATGTGTGTGTGCGTGTGTGTGTGAGAGAGAGAGAGTCAACAACAAACAGGACGTTTCTTTGCTAAATGAAACAGAAGTACATATTTTCTTCCATTTATCATCACTATTTCAAAAATACCCATTTCAAAAATCAATAACAGAACTCTAACCCAGGAGAACTCTAACCCAATATATATATACATATATATATATATATAATAGCTACAAATGACAATCCTCAATTACCACACTTTGTTATATATTGAGCATTAAACTAAAAATTAAAAAAAATAAAAATACACAAGATTAAGAGCAGAAGATAAAAGCTAGTTTGCAAAATCACATGAATGCTCACTTATGGAAAACAATTTATTCATTTATTTTTTTTTTTATGAGCACAAAACTGATTTTATTTATTTTATTTTTTATATGGAAAACATATTTATAACATGATGTAAAACAGCCAGCATTTTACATGCATCATGATTCTATCTAGGGTTTTCGAAAGTTTTGATCATTTGATAACTCTTTACCTCCTTTTTTGCATTTTCTATTACAAATCAAAATAGATTTTTGCTTCAAAATATCAATTTTATATAAACCAATAATACCCAATAAATCAAATCACTTAAACCAACAACAAATCTAACCCAAGAAATCAACAACAAATCTAAAATCATATTTTTGTTTCGTTTCAATGTTGTCCTCAATTCTGTCCATTTATCAATGATAAAATAGAGAATTTTATTCACAGATAAGCATAGTGGACCTTCAAATTGAAAGCAATCTGCACACCCACCCACCCTTCCTTAAACATAAAATCACTAGAAAGTATTGGTCCATTTATCTTCTGTAGTGTGTTCCCTCAGCCAAACTAAATTCAAACACCTTCATGTTTCTTTCCTTGGAAATGAATCTAGATAATATGGAACAATAAAATGTAAAAACCAATAACATAGAAGGGAAGAAAATTACTCCTCAGAACTCTCACATTTCATGATATTACCACTTAAATCTTACCCAGAAGAAATCAAGCTCATAAAACCCAAGAAATCAAACCCTATAAAATCAAACCCATTTATGACAACAACACGAAATCAGACCCAAGAAATCATATATATAAATATATATATTATATAATGAAGATTGAAGATTAGGTGAGAATGAAGATTGAAGGGACCACATCTTACCTCGCCTCGCCTCACCTCCGAATCGATGCCATTTCGCTCGCCGTCGTCGTTCTTCGATTCTACTCCTTCCATTTCGTCTCTTTCCTCTCCTCTCCTCTATTCATGTTCTTCTTTGATGGTTAGGGTTCACATCGACGAGAGAGAAAGGGAAAAGAGGGGAAAAGGGAAAGAAGGGGAAAAGGGAAAGAAGAGGAAAAAAAATGAATTTAATGCCAAAATGACGTCGTTTTAGAACGCTGCAGGAAACGTCGCAGGAAACAACAGCAGAGGATCCGAACTCATATCATCACACACTTAACACTTTGAATTTACATGAGTGATGTTCTGTTTAATTTTTTTAAAATTTAAAAAAAATTAAAATTAATTTGACAAAAATAAATATTAAAAAAACATTTTAAATTTTTAAAAATTATTTTTACCCTCTCAAAATATAAAACTATATAAAAATGATAAGTGTTTTTGTTTTTTAATTTTTATTTCACCAAATTATTTCTTAAATTTTTAGAATTTTTTTCTAAAAACATATTATGAAAACCAAAGCTCAACATACTCTCTATGTGCTCTACAAGAGCTTGAGTGTTGAAATTCTTGCAAGGTTAGCTTGCTAAGCACTGTATAGGGACTCAAGCACCTAATTTCCTATGAGGCACGCTCGCTACGTGCTCAATACTCACTTGAGCGTTGGTGGCTTATAGTAGCGCATTTTTGAAGTCATTTATGACCATTTTCCCCTCAAAATGTTTTCTAAACAAATATGGTCTCATCCTCTCTCTCGACATTTGGGATTACAAATTTGAGATATACTTTCTCTCTCTAATTCTTCATGTAAACTTGTGCTTCCAAAATCTATAACGATTTCAATTTAAACCCAACCTATTTCATACTGTTAGATTTAGGATTTTGTACTTTTAATTGTTGGTCATGTCCTTTATCATCTTGTTGGTAGTTAAGTTAAATTGTTGGTTGTATATAAGACAAGTTGGGAGTTAGTTTTTCAATAGAGTTGTTGTCCAGATTTCTTCTTGTTCACTCGAGCGGGTATTTTGGTGGCTCGAGCAGTCTTTAAGATCTCCCAATATTTTACAGGTCTGCAAAACTTCTCAGAGTAGAGTGATCTTCACTCGAGCGGTCCTTTTTGTGTTCGAGCGGTCTTCTGCAATCTGCAAAATTTCTGAAAAGAGGTCATTGTGCGCTCGAGCGGTGTTTTGGTCGCTCAAGCGATGTCACATATTGTCTCTGATGGAGTGGTGTTTTGGTCGCTTGAGCTGTCTGGACGTATATCAGTTTGGGAAAAGGGATTTTTGAATCACTTTTTCACTTTCTCTCTCTTTTTCTCTCTCTCTAAAACCTTCCAAATCCTAATTTCTTCACTTCTTATCCAGTTCTTGCTTAAAACCTCAAATACGCTATGATCCATTGATTTCTACACCATTGCTCCTTGGAGAAAAAAGGTAGAGCTCGTCGAAAGCTTCATTTTAAACGGAGAGGATCTCATTTTTGGCTCTGTCAAAGTTTCACTCTTGGTCTCTTCCTCTTTTACTCTTGAGGTAGAAATTTCTTCAACCTTTGGATGATTTTTAGCCTAGTTATTTGCTCATTGAAAGAATTTAGTGAGGTTAAACCTAGGGTTTGATTTTGAAATATAAAATAGGAGGTACTTGAGAAGGGTTGTGGGAATGGGTTTTATGGTTGAGACATGTTAAAATGTTGGAATTTCTTTAGTTAAATGTGATTTTGAAAGTAAATTAGGATTTGTTAAAAAATCATTAATATTTAGTTTATGGAAGAAAGGGGAAAAGATGTTGGGTTTTAAAAAAAATAAAATTAATGTATCTATTGACAATGAGGGTGGAGTTGGATATGTAATATCGCTCATATTTTTGAAAATAATGAGATTATATCTTTTGTTGGAAATTATCTATTGAATATCTGTTTTGGGCTATTGGTGGAAGATAGCTTTGATTGTTGTAGAAATTACAAGAGGATTAGGTGAATTGAAACTAAATTATTCATATGCTGTCACGACCCAACCCCCGCCCCAAGGGATTAGAGAGGTGACCGGCCAGTAATCCTAGATTACCAAAGGCCTGGTTAACAGTAATACAGTAATAGGGGCTGGCAGAAGCCTATATATAATAAAATATATCGTCCAATGAGCTGTAAGGAATTAAATGAACAAAACAAACTTTTATATAAATATCTGCACACATTCATATAAGCCCATGTCAAACTTATGTACAAAAACATAAACATGACTTAGGGAATTAAATCCCATTATCAAAAACCAGTGTTAACAAAAGTCGTAAAACATTCATATCACTTGAACATCAAGTCAAAAAGGTGAATTCTGAATCACCCGAAAAGCTTTGACACTTGACAGTTTGGAACCTTGCAGTGAGGCACAGTAGTTGGCTTGACAAAACAGAGTTCGGGTTGATGTCGCTAAGTCTGGTCTTGAGCTTGATTACCTACATACATAAATAATATAGTAAGTTAGAGCCCAGTGAATAACAACTGTGTAAAGGGGTTATGAATGATGTCCGTACAGTAATAAAAACAGTCAATCTCATCAGTGGATCACTTTCTCATAACTTGTCATTCATATTAAAATCATAACTTGTCATTCATATTAAAATCATAGCAACCAACTAGGCCTAGCCTAGTTGGCCACTATGCATTCCTTAGGGCTTATTCCCAAAGAGGCCATGGGTTCAATTCCCCTTAGAGGGGGTTGAATTAAGGAAGTGTAAGCACTTAGATGCTTTGCCAAGGGTGGGGAGATTTTCTTCCATAGGTGCTAATCTAACAACTAACAACTAACATTTGTCGATCAAAAAAAAAATATATATATATATTGAAATCATAGCAGTCATATGTGGTACATTCAATAGCAAAACACTACAGGAGGTCATAAAGACCGAACAGTCATAAGTGATAGCCATCAATACAGTAAATAGTAGTTCCAAAGATTGAAACTGACAGAGATCTCTATAACAGTAATAGTAATCAGTAGCAATAATAGATGCTATGGATGCCACGAATACAGTTCATAAAATAGAACAATAATTCATTTAGTAAACAGTGTCGTTTCAGAAATAGAACTTAATATGATTTAGAAAACAATTATAATTTGAACATAGCTTTATAACGTTGTTACTCACAGTTGACTCCTTAAAACACGTGACCATAGTGCAGCGTCTGACCTACATAACACATGATAGATAAACATTGAAACACAATCTATGAACACACTTGTCTTCTTACATTTCTTTCTTAGTGTGTTTCTAATTCATATCCTCATTAACATGGCCTAATCCTTGGTTTAAGAAGGCCTAAGATGGAATGATAATGTAATAATACACTGTGAAACACTTTGCAAAATTTCTGAAAATAGGGAAATTCGTTCAAACGAAGCTTTGGTTACTCGAGCAGTCTGCAAAATTTACAAAAGTACTGAGAGCTCTTATTTTACGCTCGAGCCAACACATTAGTCACTCAAGCCAATATCAAAAATAAAGGGTGGTCACTCGAGCAGTCTTATGGTCGTTCGAGCCAACCATCAAACTCTGCAAAACTTCTGAGAGCTCGCAATTTACGCTCGAGTGACGGTTTGGTCGCTCGAGCGGTACGACCAAATTTTGGAATTTCTAGATTTCTGTTTCAAGTTCAAAACCAATTTCAAAGCTTCAAAACACATTTTTTTGGGCCAAAGCTTGAAGAAACACTTAGAAACTTGTAGAAAAAACATGAAATGAAGATCAATTCACAAAATCAAGGCCCAAAAGCATGCCAATTATCCAAAACCAAACTTGAAACTTATATGTATATAACATGCATGCATTGTTTTGAATTCAAAGCTTTCAAAACATGCACAATTAGGATAAATTGATATGAAACATGGTGAATTCTCAAAACCAAGCTAAGATAAGTGCATACATGAGGGAAGTCTTTGGAAAATAACTTCAAAATGTTATGAAATATGCATGCATGCATGTATGTATTCATCCTCAATTCTACCTTCTAAGCTCAATTCTCATGTTCAAACACTTACACTTCTTGAATTCATACACTAATGTCTTGAATACCAAGTTTAAGACTATGATTCTTACCTAGAGTCCTCAATTCTTTGAGTTCTAGTAATTTCTTGCTTGATTCCTCCAATTCCCTTTTAATTGCCTAGCAATTTCCTTCTTTTCTCCTCTTTTGATCTTAACTTCTTTCTCTCCCTCTTCTTTTAGCTTGGGAGGACTTGGAGCCAAGAGCTTCTTTGGTTTTTCTTTTGATATAATTATTTTTGTACAAGCCTTGGGCTTTAACTGTATTGAGTTAAACTCTTTTTGTTGTAACCAAGCAGTGACTTGGAAAGATGTAGCCATTAGGGTATAAAATTACTTGATTCTCCTTTTATTTCAATTCATGTACACATGTCATATGTCATAGATTCAAGTTTTAGGATTTATGAATGTATACATATATATGTCAACTTTTGTATGATTAAGGAGTATAAATGGAATATTATGATGTGGGGTGGCTGTTATTATTTCGGGGTGTTACAACTTGGTATCAGAGAAATAGGATTTGAATAGTTTGGGATCGTGGGACGTGGTTTTTTCCATAATGGGTTTGTCTCGCTAGATGGTATTAGAAGTAGACCTGGTATGCTATGTGATAACATGTTTATGTGACTCGATGAGTATGTAATTTGGTTCCTAAGATATTGCTTGGAACTACGAGTTTCTAGAAGTCCTATTAGAAGAGCACTTGATCATTGCTTATTCTAACTGAAACTCTAGCAATGTCGTGGAATAATTAATTATCTAGGAAGGAAATTCATTTGTGATTACGTGACCCGGTGCTTATGTGGAATGAATTAATTATTGTCCACTGTATTAGGATATGAGTGAGTTAGCTTTGGCACATTTGTAAATATGCTAAACTATGGTATTACCTTTATTAGAATGTTAGGACGAGGACATGGTGGTGGTAGGTGTGGAAGGCCTAGGCGGTAGGAGGTGCTGATATCAGATGAAATTTTGGCGCAAGAAGAGAGAGTTGGTCAGGCCAACGTGGCTGACCAGCAAGTCAGTATGCCATGGGCCTTTAGCCCATGAAATGGCAGGAGCATTACCAGAATCCATGGACATTCTCAAGGCTGAGAATCAAATCTAGACCCATGTTGCAAAAATAAGGCCATCTTTTCTGAAGAGAAACTTTTTTGGGTCAAATCTGGCCGAGTTTTTAGGGGATTCGAAGGAGCCACTGAAGGTTGACGAGTGGCTGAAACAAATAGTGAAAATGTTCAAGATGCTTGGCATTGAAGGTGACGGTTTAAGGGTGACCTTGGCGTCTTTCCAGTTGAAGGAAGATGCGGGTCAGTGGTGAAATTATGCGCAAGGGCGTATCGGGGTGACTTGGGAGGCCTTTATCAATACTTTTTGGGATAAGTTTTTGCCACCCACGGCTAAGGAAAAGTTGAGAGGCCAGTTTCTCAAGATCAAGCAACTTAACACGCTGGTAGCCAAGTTTGAGGTGACTTTCACTAGTTTGTCGAGATTTGCATTGAAACTTATGGCGACGGAAGAATGCCGATGCATGAAGTTCGAGAAGAGATTAAGAACCGGGCTCGTTTTCAAGGTGGCTGGATCAATGATTAGGGATTACAACCGTCTTGTAGAGTTGGCGGCCCACTTAGAGACCATGATCCAAGTAGAGGAAGAGTGGATGAGAGGCTCTAGGTAGAGGCCCAATGATGTTTAGAGGGACACTAAGGACAACAAATGACAAAGGGGTTCCAACTCATAACAGTCCCAGGCCACACAATCTAGATCCACCTTTCCAGTACCAAGTTCGGGATTGAGGAAAGGTAATTAAGGTAGGCTCACTTGCTTCAAGTGTGGTCAGTTGGGCCACAAGTCTTCAGTTTGCCTATAGAGGGAAGGAGGGCAACAGTATGTACTGTCTTCGGCTCGTTTTCAGAGCCATAGTTAGGGGAGAGGTTAGCTGCCTACCTATTATTAGTGTGGACAGTTACGGCACTTGAGGAGGTTTTGCTCTCAGTCTGGCGGCACATTTGGTGCATCTGGTTTGAGGTAGACACAAAGCCATTAGCTAGCACAGCCCTCGAGGGCCAATTTGGGAACCACTTTGGTTCAATTCTTGTATCAGGCCTATGCTTCGAGGGGTGAGCAGACAGAGTAGAGTCGTTCAGGGCGTGTGTATGTTGTTACTACGCCGGATTAGTTGCCAGCACCTTCCATAATATGAGGTAACTTTTTGTTGTTCAACTCTATTGCCAATGTGTTAATTAATACTGGTGCATCTCATTCATTCATATCGTCTTCCCTTCTATCCACTTTGGGTTTAGAGTTTGAACTATTGGAATTTCCTCTGTTGGTGGAGACACGTATTAGGGAGATAGTGGTAGTGGGTCGAGTATGCCACTCCTATGAGATTGAGGTCGCGGATTGGCTCTCTTTCGATTTTAGTGTTCTTGATATGCATGCTTTCGATGTAATCCTAGGTATAGATTGGTTGACTCATTACTAGGCTTTGATAGATTGCCATCGTAGGAGGATATTAGTGTGTATGCCATTAGGAGAGTGCTTCTATTTTATGTGCAACCGAGACGATAGTCCTACGCTTCCGTTGTATGACCTTAAGGGTCGAGGAGAGTTGAGTTTCCTTTTTGCCATTACGGTAGCCGACGAGTGTAACACCGCCCGGGGGGGGACCCGTGCGTGTTAACAGTTTGGACCCTCAATTTTTTTGATCTAGTCTCACAAGTACATTGTGAAACATATATGAGAGTTCATATTTGACAACTTTTATAGAAAATCCATTTCATTACAAATTCTTTGCTAGAATAGATTGCTTCATCAGATCTTAGAGTCGCTACCTAATGTTTTGGAAAAATTAGAAAACCCGTGACTCGTGCCAAGGCCACTATTCATCGTAACCAAGATGCTTGGCATAGAACCTTAGATATGAAAGGGGAAGATCATTAATTGAACACCCTGCTCACCTGATCAAAAGATCAGCCTCTACTAAGCCATGATATGAGTTTTATTAACTTTATATGTTCATATTCCAATTATTTATTAAATCCTAAAATTTACCACATGAAGCAAAACAAGTATAAACTGTGTCATTTGTTTTGGAACTAGTTGATTTCATAGATTTCGAAAATGTTTTGAATAGTGCAATCATGAAAATTAATTTTGTTCCAAATTAAACAATACAACCTTCACCCACTAGCATGCATAGATTTATATCAAATAAGCACATAACCACATGATAGAATGCTAAACATAGTAAGAAAATCACACACATGCGAGATGCTAAAGCACAAACTTACATATTTACTGACGTCTCGCAAACAATTATAAAACAAAGTTAGTAAACAAATGCATGATCCTATATACAAGATCCTAATACAATTCACTCATGAAATGCAACTAACGATCTGCCTTCTATTATATGACATATGAATTATCTCAAGACATGAGGTAGTGCACAAAATCACATAATAATTGATTAAATCCACAGATGAAAATTTAGCCGGATCTTAAGGCATGAAGCATGGATGCGAAGCATGGATATGATGACAAGACCAAAATATACTGCATATGTACAAATATGGAAAGCAAATAAAAGAACGGGATAGAAAGATGTAGGAGGGGAATTATTATAATGCTTTGAATATTACAAATCCGAATAAAAGAGGAGAGAAATAAAAATATTACAACAAAATGAAATCTTCATAACTCTCTCTAAGTAGAATAAAAGAAAAACAGGAACTTTAGGGGGCCTCGGAGACCATCGAAGACTGTTTTGCTTTGACATCTGGGGGACTGTTGGGTCTATCCAAGTGATGTACTTGATTTCTTGATATCTTTGCTCGGTTGCCCTACCATATCCCTTTTAGGCATGTCATTTTAAATTGAATCCTTTGCAGCTTGGTCTACCTCTTTACCCCCTGCAGCGTATCATTGGGTCCAGTGGAAAATTTCACCATTGCCACACTCAATGGCACATTGTAAGGTTCATTCGTTTAAGGTAGGGCTTCCACTTGTTGCAAGGTAGGAGGAGGCTGAGCAATTCTTGTTGTGCCTACCCCCTTGCTCTTTTTGTTCAGTGAGATCAATTAAGCAAACAAAATGAGTTCCTGGAGAGAACTCTACAATGAAATCTGCCAAAGCTTGGGCTTCTATTACCACTCTAGGTTGTAACTTGATATTGAATTGTCCCAACTCTACTGCCTACTTTAAAATTCTTTCAGAAAAATCTGCCTTTTCAAACAAGGCTTTTAATGGGAATTCAGTCAATACCACAATTGTATGTGCATAGAAGTAGTGTGACAACTTTCTAGATGCCATCATCAAGGCCAAGGTGAGCTTCTCCAATGGAAGGTACCTTGTCTTAGCGCCAAGCATAGTTTTGCTCACACAAAAAATTGGTAAGTGCTATATTCCTTCTATGCACACAAGCACCGCGCTAACATCATGTTGAGAAACTACTAGGTACAAATATAGTTCTTCTTTAAGTACTGGGTCACCAAGAGCAGTGGAGAAAACATGTACTGTTTCAATTCCTTTAGAACGCGATCACACTCTTCATTGTAGCTAAACTTAGACTTTAATACCTGGAAGAATGGTCTGCAATGATTTGAAGACCAGCTAATGAATTTGTTCAGTGAGGATGCCAATCCTGTTAGATGTTGCACTTCTTTGGGAGTCACTAACTCTTGAATTGCCTTAATTTGTGAGGGATCTACATTTATTTGTCGGTTAGTCACCAAGAAGCCTAGAAATTTTCCTCATCCAATGTCGAATGCACACTTAGATGTGTTCAAACGCAACTTATAAGTCTTCAAAATTTGGAACATCCCTGAAAGGTCGTTAAGATGGTCATATTCATTTTTCTTCTTGATCAACAAATCATCAATGTATGCCTTCATTGTTTTTCCAAACAATGGAGCAAACATTTTGGTGATCATCCGTTGAAATGTTGCCCATGCATTGTTTAGGCTAAAGGGCATGACCTTATAACAGTACAACCCCTTGGAGTTGTAAAGGAAGTGATTTTCTAGTCAGGCTCATACATAGCGATCTGATGATATCCATGACATGCATCTAGAAAGATAAGTCGGTTATGCACCGCCGTTGAATTCATCAACTGATCAATCCTTGGCAAATGAAAGTTATCCTTTAGGCACGCTTTGTTGATTGTCTTATAATTGATGCAAACATGCCACTTACCATTTTTCTTTGGTGCAACAGTAGTATTTGAGATCTATTTTGGGTAATGGACTTCAATGATTGCCCTTATTTCCAATAGGTTCCCTTACTTCCTTGGCCACAACTTCCGCTTGGTGCGTAGTTGACCTGTGAGTTCTCTGTGTGACCGGTCTAGCATGTGGATTGACGTTAAGCTGATGATAGATAAACCTCAGATCAATGCCAGGCATGTCATATGGTGTCCAAGAAAACACTTCAATGTTAGAGATTAGAAACTCCATGATCTCATTCCTTTCTTTGCTCGACAACGATGAATCAAGAAATAAGAAAGTTTTTGGGTCATTCTTATGAACCCATACTTCCACAAGCCCTTCAACGACCTTTTGTCCGGCCTCTTTGCAAACATCCTCAAACATCTCTGCGTTCTCTAGTTCTTTTATCATTTGAACAAATCCCTTGGCAGCTCGATTGCCATTCACAGTAACAAAGCATTATTTAGACATGATCTAATCTCCCAAGACTTCTTTAATAACTCCTTGTGCATTGGGAAATCAAACCACTTGATGATATGTTGAAGCTGTGGCTTGCATGGCATGCAACCACGCTCTTCCCAAACTAAACTTAAAAATCCAAAACTCCACTTATTCGATTGTTGAACCCACTTTGACTGGTAGTATAATCTTACCTATCGGCCATTCTGGCATTGAATTGAAGCCGACCAAAGGAGACGTAGCAGGTGCAAGGTATTTGTCATCCAGCCTGAGTTGCTTGAAAGCATCATAGTACATAATCTTGATCAATCTACCTTGGTCGATCAAGATCCTCTTGATGTTGAAGTCTTTGACACACAAAGTTACCACTAGTGCTTCGTTCTGGGGATTATGAAGTCTTTCCAAATCCCTATTAGAGAAGAAGATCACATTCTTCTCTTCTGTCATTCCCCTCTTGAAAGTTGGCTGGACACTGAGAACTTCCCTCATGTGTTCAACCTTCTTTATTATGCATCTGAGCTCGTAAACTTGCTCATGCTCAATGATTCCATAGATCACATTGATGACTCCTTAAGGAGGGGCATCTAGGGGCAGTCCATTTGGAATGTCTTGATTTTCAAAGGCTGCCCTCACTCCACCTTCGATGTAGTGGTCTAAGTGTTTTGCCGTAACCAATTCTTCTAAGTGTTGTTTGAGCGGCACACAATCCTTAGTCTGGTGCCCCCTTTCATCAGGATAAGTGTAGCGATACTTTTCATCGTAACCTCTCTACGCTTTTCCTAATTTGGTTGACCATCTAACATATGGCTTGTTTCGTATCTCACTAAGGATATGGTAAATAGGCCTATTGAATACCGTAGAGATGGCAGTGCAAATTTTCAATTTCCTTGCATTTGCCTCTTCGTTATTCAAGGGGGGTCACTCCAGTTGTTATTGCAGTTCTTATTGTAGTTACCGTCTTGCTTCCCATTCTTTCCAACCGTATTGAGTTTGGCAATAGCCTTTTTGTCTGCCATAACCGTGCCTGGTTTCAGCTTTGCCCAGGCGACATCTTCCTCCAGTCTAATGTGTTGGTTAACCTTTTCCATCAGAGCCTTCATGGTCAAAGGGGTACAATGGTTAGCGAGTCTCTTAGTCTATGTCCGACTAGTAAACCGCGCTTTTATTGAGCAATAGTAATGTTGGAAGGACATTTAACAATCTCGTTAAATGCCTCCCAATACCTATAGTTGAATGACTTCAGGGACTCTTTCTTATCCATGTCAATGGCCAGTAAGTGATCAACCTCCTTGGGCGTCTTGGTGTTTGTTTTGAATCTGATAACAAATGCCTCTACAAGCTGTGCCCAAGAAGCAAGCTGCTTTCAGGCAACTTCTTGAACCAGGTCAAGCCTAAATCCCCTAGGCTTGACAGAAACAAGATGCACATCAAGGCATTGTTCTTTTTGTGAATAGCCATGACTTGTCTAAAATGGCTTAGATGCATGTAAGGATCTGACTTCCCATCGTAAATAGAAAACTTTGGTTAGTTAAAACCTATAGGAAGCTACGCATTCTCAATCTCTAGTGAGAATGACGTACTCTGCAGTCTTGCTAGCACTCTGTCTGCTGGGTCATAAGCAACGCGTGGTACTAACATTCTCCTCCACGTTGCCATGCGTCCTGGGGGTCAATGTTTGCAAGGCAGGCACCCGGTGTAGATGGCTTACTTGGACAACTTCTTGCCTTTGAGCCCTCTCGTCAAGGACTGTCCGTAAGTCCTCTGATCTGGGTAATTCTGAATAGATAGATGAGGTCCGATGAGTATGCAATAGGTGGTAGTTATTCCTTTGAGAATACGACTCCTCCGTCCTTGATCTCACAGACCTGGAATGATGCGATCGAGATCTGATAGATCTCAACTGAGAATTGCCCATTTTGTAACTTTTGCTACTCGAAGGTATATACATATCATGTTTGTTCTAGTCTCTAGAATGACAAGATTGGGTGAGCTCATCATGGGTTTCCACCTCAGCAACACTTTTTCTTCTCACCTGGTGTTTCAGAAGTTCTATGTTTGCCGCCATCTTCTTTATTATCTCATCGTGCTCCCTAACTCTATTCTCCAAGCCTTGGTGTCAGACGTTCTTCGTCATCTTTACCCATCTGGGCTTCGAGAATGTTGGGGGCTTGGAGCGTGCTTAGGGTTCCTCTTTTAAGGGTCCAATTCTGTCATGGAAGGGGCAAGAGGCAAATCTTCACGCCTTTTGTTAGCTTCTGGTGTCTAGCTGTCGACAGCGAAAAGTGGTGGATCTTCGTTGTTTGCCATTAAAATTGTGAAAAAGAGCTTGATCAAAAGGTTTGTTCTGTGAACTTCCCACAGACAGTGCCAATTGTACGAGTAAAAACTATTCGCAGAAGTATAATCCTAGTAACCAAGCTCATGATCTTCCAAACGTTGTTGTTCGCCCTGAAATTACAAGAACGTGAGCTTACTGGCGAGTGTGTACCGGAAAACCTCTCTAATGCTTAAGTTAGCACTCAAGATCGATATGGGAAAAAACTCTGTGAATTCAAGAAATAAAGTTGTGCTACCTAGAATTTGGTTAGGTCTGAACTTTTATTAGTTTTTCATGGCAGAATCCTAGCAGGACTCTAATTTTCCCTCAGAGAGTTCTACTAGGAATCACATTCCTAGACAATAATGCTTATCATTTCACACCCTCCTCACTGCAAGCCAAGTGAGATAACACAACTCTTTGCACGGCACCTAATCGGGCAACTGTACTGACAATCGAGCAACGCGCAAACCCAGCCCAACATGCCACTATGTTAACATTGCGACACTCAAACTAACCTTGCTATCACCAAGCGCCCAATAGCGCTTGACCGGTCATTTGAGGATAGCTCAGACCAACTTACCTCACCTGAGCACCGTTGGAAGACAACCAAGCTAACCCAACCTCGGCCCAACAACGTTTAGCTCGACCCAAACCCAAGAGTCCATGAACCTAGCTTGGCCCATTTGTGCTGGTAGACAGCGCAAATTACCCTCTCATATATATATATATATATACATATATATTTATTTATTTGGACAATTTTATGAAGATTGAAGACTAAACAAATTGTATGTATTTTTTGTGTAGGGTTCATTGCTGTGCATAATGAAAATTTGAGTAGTCAAATGTGGTGGAGTTTGCACATTTTTATTTATTTATTTATTTTTGGAGGGAGGGGGGGTGGGGGGAGTGGATCTTGGATGAATGTAATTGAAGAATGAAGATATTTTTTATTTTTATGAGTTATTATTATTGTATTTTGGATAAATATAAAAATTAATGAACAACTAATTTAAGGTAAGCTTTAGATAGTTTACATATTGAGAATTAGACAGTTTTTGTTGGATGACTTTCGAAAGATGGGCTTTGGTATGATTTTAATTTTGTAAGTTTTAATATGTTGATTATTGATGTTTTATTAATGAAGAACTAATTTAAGGCAAGCTTTAGATAGTTGACATATTGAGGATTAGACAACTTTAGCTGGATGACTTTTGAAAGATGGGCTTTGGTATGTTTTTAATTTTGTAAGTTTTAATATGTTGATTATTGATGTTTTGAGCTATTAGCAACTTCAACGGCAAGAGGTAAAATGTCTTGCAAAAGGATATAGAAAAGTATCTTTTTTATTTTGTCTAACCAATTTAACTATTTTTTTTTTTTTAAAAAATATTATAAACATAGATAAATGAACGAATAATCTTTTTGGGACATACTGCATATGTTGACATGCATTTGCAAATAGTTTAAAAAATATATATAATTAAATTATTTTTTTAAAAATATTTTCAAATGGTAATATACAAACAAAACCAAATCAATTGGACACAATATACAAACATAAAACCAATCAAAAGAAGAGTGCTTGATCAGATGGAGGGAGCAATTTTAGTCGGAAACTCATTTGCCTCTCAATAAAGGCTAGCTAGTTGTGGCGAGTCAAAATCAAAATGGGCATTTTGTCTCTTCTGATGCAGAGCCCTAAGAGGAGGAGAAAATCAATTGCACTGGCAAAATTGCCTTAGGATGCTCTTTTGCCTCCTCTCTTGAAGATGTTCTAAGGTTTTTAAATATCATGACTATTAATTTTGGGTGATTCTATTTGTATCCAAATAATAACTCAGTACGTCAGACTAAAATTTTGAAACTTTAGTTCCTATTATACTTTAATATAAATTTACTAATAAGAATAATACACATTAAATCTTAAAATATATATATATATATTTTCTTAGTACACCCAAACTACTTACACGTATTCTTCATATTTAAATCTCTTCATCTTCTTTCTCAAGTTTCAATTTTTTCTTTTCATCTTCTTTCTTACTCTAAAACTTCAATCCATCTCATCAAAACTCACCATTATCATCAACATCATTTTGTTTTTTGGGTAGGAAAAGTCTCAATTGAAACAGTAGAAAGCAATAAACATCAAATTATGTACTGTTAATAGTGATGGATTTAATTACCGGTTTTTAAAAGGGTTTTTTTTTTTTTTTTTGGATTGGTAAAATAAAAAAACAAAAAAAAAAACATTAAGATGATGCCAAAGGATCAGCACAAATGATTTCCCAAATCAGACCTGGGACCTCTTCAAATGCAAGAATGAAATCTTTCCACGAGTAGCCATTCCAGCCAATAAATGAGTTGCTTGATGCCCTGCTCTTCATATGTGAGTGCACTGAGCATAGTCAAAACCCCTTAACCAAATGCCAATATTTGCCACCAGCCCATTCTGGGGATGTCTTTCATCAGCCAGCACCTTCAACAGTCAATGGGACATATACCGACATAGATTCGATTCGAGATTTGACGATAGAGTACGACCGATGACCTGGCAGGGCGGGGTGAAGCAAGCAGCAAGGGATTGGCTAAATAAAACAAATGCGACACCATGATCATTAGAGCTCTCGATACCGGCTGGATCGACACACTTGACACACAAGCGCCTGATTTGAAAGCTTGTTGTGTAATTTCATAAATAAACAAAATGTGTGAACCTCAGCGAGTCCGGATTTCAAACCTAAGGAAGGCCCCAATATCATAATAATAACCCTCAATGTTGGTATTATTTGAGTGTATCTTGAAGGATAATTTGAAGAAAAAAAAAAAATAGACGGTATTATTAAAAGTAAATTATAACTTTAAATAATTTAACAGAGTATATAAAGAAATTGAGCATGTTAATGATTTTTTGTTTTTTTTTTTTTAATGCAAATAGAATCCCCCATTAATTTTACATGAAAATAGCTTTAAAAAAAAAGTGGCCTAAAAATAAAAGGCCAATAAGAAGACCTCAAGAAAAACATAAACTTAACTTGCTCAACCGATCTGTGTCCACTCGTGAACTTGATTGGCAATTCACATTTCGTGTGGGTATTTTATTAACCCACAACACTTCAGTTCCAGTCAAAACCGCAACCCGTCTACTCTCTAGAATCAATTACTTGTGGTGTGGGTATTTTAAATGTCATCAAACTTTTTCTTTTTTATTTTCCCTGACGGATAAATTTCATCAAACTTAAGTGTTGAAAATTTGGTGAAGATATGATTTATACTCAATTTAATGAAATATTTTTTTGGTGAAAACTTGATTTCATAAAAATTTGAATCAATTTTTAGCAAAATATTTATCAAATTTAAATTTTATGAAGGATTGAAGACGCTCTTAATTGGTCAAATATAAAAAGTAAGATTAGATTCGAGATAAGAGGGGGAAATATAATATTAAGGCCAAGTTTGGGAAGTTTAAAATAAGTGCACTTTTTGACTTTTCTTGTATTATGTGTAGAAAAAGTAGAGAGGAAATGTTGATTGATGTGACTCAAAAAAGATAAAAAGATAAAATAAGTGCACTTATATTGGGTACCCAAACAATTTATGTTGTTGATATTTTTCACTTCATTTTTCTCATGGCACGTTTTGGACATATTTAATTCTTAAGAAAAATTGTAAAATAAGTGAGACAGTTATAGACTAATTGCACTATAAATATATTTTTTTTAGTGTAACTTCTAACACACAAAAAAACTTGTAGTAAACACGAAAAAGGATTCATACATACATACAGAAAACTTGCTACCATAAAAACAAAATTATTTCTCCACTATTCCACTAAAATACAATTTCTCCTAATTTTTAAACGAAATCTTGTTTATAATCCAATATTTGTTATTTTTCTTACCTTTTCCATTCAAGTCAACATGAAATGGTGTTTGGCTGAGTTTTATAATTTATTTTTTTTAAAAAAAACTAAAACTAATTTGATGGAAAAAAAATACTCATATTTTCATATGATTTGTACTTTTTGGAAAAAAATAATTTTTAAAAATTTAAAAATATATTTGTTAGTGTTTATTTTTCAAACTACCATTTCTTTTGAAAAAATTGTTGAAAAGTCCAATCTAGCAATTGCGTAAGGCGTTAGGTTTAATAGATATTTTTTATTAGTGCGAGATCCATTCTTTATGAAATAATTTGGTAAGAAATCATTTTATTGTTTTGAAAGATATTTTATTTTCAATTTTACCTCTTAATCTATTTGTTAAATTTTTTGACTATCTGTTTAATTTTTTTTAACTACATGTTCAAATATTTTTTTTATTTGTTTAATTTTTTTGACTATCTATTCAATTTTTTTCCTTATTTGTTCAAATATTTGTCTAAATTTTATTATCTACACAATTTTTTTGCTTATTTAAATCTATTTGTCCAAATTTTATTATCTGTTCAATTTTTTTTCCATGAATTTTATTTGTTGATTTTTTATCTGTTCAAATCTTTGTTATTGAAATACACCAAGCCACTTTGAACAGATCTGTTCAGCAACAACAATTTTTTTTTATTTGTTCACTCTCAATTTTTTTTATCCGTGCACTAATTGAAGAACACAAGACCAAATTTAATCTATCTGTCAAAAATAAAGAACACAAGACCAAGTGCTCTCTCTCTTTCTCCCTAATTTGGGCTTTCTCTTTCAGATCCAAAAAATTCTCAACCACCACAACAACAACAACAACAAAAGAAAAAAAGATAATTAGATCATCAACAATAAC
This sequence comes from Camellia granthamiana, assembly GCA_036172215.1. Classification (NCBI taxonomy): domain Eukaryota; kingdom Viridiplantae; phylum Streptophyta; class Magnoliopsida; order Ericales; family Theaceae; genus Camellia; species Camellia granthamiana. Next base: position 83,858,106 of record CM069913.1, on the reverse strand, counting down.
AACAAGCCAGATAATAAAAAAAATATATATATATATATATGTTGAAATATCTGTTAAAATTTGGAACAGATCTGCGGCACAAGAGGTCTTATCTATCAACAACACAGATCTGTTCAAATTCAACTTTGGATTTCAACATCGATCTGTTCCAATTCAATACCAATTTGTAAAATTCAACTTTTTCAACCCACATCTGTAGATACCCCATTTTTTACTGCCCTTAAGACTTGGATACTTTATTCCAAACACCCGATGATGAAAGTTACACTATGCAATCTTTTGAATTCTCAGCGAAGAAATTTGGATTCAAGCTCTAATCCCAAACCTTATACCTCATTTTGACCAAATTATTTTAGACCTTAAAACCCTCATTTCAAAATGTTTCTACGATGTTTTGAGGCTCACATTTCGTTTAAAATATTGCACTTTTTAGTAAATCGAGTAAGGACAAAGTGGAAATAAGTAGAAGGAAGATGAACTCTTTGAAAAATATTTAAAACATCTTATTTATAGGTTTGGAGTTAAAGGAAATAGGAGGGAAGAGAAGAAAACTAGTTTGGAGAAAAGTTGAGCATCAAACCGTTGAGAAAAAATGAGCAGCCTTCACTAAATTAGGCATATCTTTTTGCATATTTAGAATTTAGATGTGAGGCCACTACCATTGGAAAGTAGACTTCCGAGGCTTCAATTTAGACTCAAGAATCACCTAAAACCGAGTCCGGATGAGGGACATATACCTATTTGAAGTTGGGTCTGAAAAGTAAAATTTGGACCCGGTCAGGTTTATTTAGAACCCGCCGTGCCCCATTTAGACCCAGGCGGGTCTCAATGAAAACTTTTTCAGAGTTTCTTTTTAGGTTTGGTCGTGTGTTTTTGGGCCCAGCCGTGTGTTTTGGGGCCCGACCAGGTCTTAATGGCGCCAAACAGACAGCTGGCGGGAATTGGACAGCTGGCTTTGTTTGAAGATATTTTCGACTTGTTTTGGTCAAATTCTATAAAAACGAGGTTATACCTCTATTTTAACGGTTGAACAATATCTAAAGAGCCTATACACACATTGAAAGCTCGTTCTTCTTGTGCAAGTCATATTTGAACAAGCTTATCACTCTTAAACCATCTCCAAACTCCATACATACCCTCAAACCTTAACCTTGGAACCTTGGTTGAACCTTGAGGAGTTTAATTCAAGCTTAAGAGTGTGTCAGGATTGAGTTTGATCAACAACCAAAGCTTACTCCATTTGAGAGGTATAAGCTTGTAACTCTTGCTTTTACTTTCATTTTCTATCACTTTTTATCCATTTCTTGTGTCTTTGTATTGTTTTGATCCTAGTTCAAGTGTTGAAACTTGGGTTTGAATAGCTACCAAAGGGTAAAGAAGGTTGACATCCTTTATTACATCTTACTTCATAGCTCAACCCTTGTCTCTACACTATTTTCTTTGACCTTTCAAACTTATTTTCAGAGTTTAATAAAGGTTAAAAAAAATGCTTTGAGGCTCCAAAAATGGAGAAGTTGGCCACCTTTCCTTGCTTTTGTTTACTAGCTTTGCTTTGCCTTATTCCTTTCTTTTCTTTTTCTTTTTTATGTTCTTAACTGTAATAACCCAACCCTCGTACATATTTTCTGGTATGCTTCAGTCCCTTATTATGTGCATTTATATGTTTACTGTGAAATTCCATGTGAAATTAAATTTAATTGAGTGAATCTTATGACTGTGGATTTGTATCTGTCAATTATGAAAAATATCTGTTACAGTTGCGATGTTCGGATCAGAAATTGGAAGCCTTAGAAGCCTGATAATCCGAAATTGACTTCACCCTTGTGATAAGCATGATTTTTGGATCATAATATAAAGTTTTGTAAAAATCTGATTCGGAATGATTCAATTGATTAATTTATGTCTATCCTTAAATACACCCTTACAACTCATATGTTGGTCACTTGTGGTGTCACAAAACAAAAATATCTCTTGTGAGAAAGAGAGAGTTAGAGAGGGAGAGCAAGAAGGAGGAAGCATCAACAAGGAAGAAGATTGAGAGAATTGTGAAGGATTGTAGAGATTAAAGTTTAAGGTATGCATAACCCACTTTGTATGATATATCCCTTGAGTTTGGGTAGGAGTTTCTTGATATTCATGTAAGCTAGGGTTTGTAATTGAGGTGTTGTATGTGATAATTGTTTAAATGGACAAGATGTTCTTATCATTTGGTTGTTTTGGAATTGATTTGATGCTATATGGAGGGACTACATCCGATTCCTTGATTTCTCATGTTGAACCCACATATTTATACATATATAATGTTTGTATGTTAAAGAATATTGAGTGTGATCATGAAATTGAAGGGAACAAAGACTTAATTGAGTTTATGATTCATGCTAGTATGATGTTATATCATAGTATTGCTTTGATTTCACCATTTTCTACTCTATAATGTGTTGGTTGTGTGAAATTTTGCCTAAACCCGAACTGCTCAAAACAGAGGCAGAGACCGCACGTGCGAGGCTCATGGCCGCACGTACGGGGAAACACTGCCACACGTGCGGAAAACAGGGGATTTCGAGTTGAAGCTACTGGAATAAATGCACGTGCGGGGCGTACGTGCGGCCCACCTTCCCGTACGTGCGGCGAGGGGTCTCCGCACGTGCGGCCCATGTGAAAAAATTCTGTGTGCTCCGTTTCCCTTGTTTGATCCTCTGGGATTGCTAAAATCAGTATTTGACGCTTTTAAAATGCTTATAAATTTATTAAGGACTGAACGAATCAAATATTGATTAAAGGGACTAATTTGTGAGTGCATGTGTGTAGGCTACATACCGAAAGGGACTGCCGCGCCGCCACAACACTATGAGTAATAGTACTGTAGTGGTATATTTCAATTACTGTTAATAGTTATTATTAACGTTTTGCTATTTGTGAGTTAACTATGTCAACTCATAACAAACAATCGGAAAATTATGTGCAATATGAATTATGATATCCTTGTGAACTTGAGATCATTCTGTTTTACCAAAGATGGGCCCGAGGTCGTTCAATTATAAATCACCGAGTGTGGACAGACTTTAAGAGGAGAAAGGTGAGGACATACCAATGTCTCACCGATCGTAATGTGATTGAACAAAATATGATTCATGGCCTATGGCCAAGGGAGGTGGTAGATGTCGATGTTCCATTTTTCCTATACTGTTCTGGACAACTGTTGATATGTTGGACCCGAGGCCATTCTGTATGATATGTTGGGCGTGAGGCCGTTTTGTATGATATTGGGCCTAAGGCCGTTATGGAAATGTATATAGAGTAAGATTATACATGTGGTCTATGCACCTATATATGTTATAATTTAAGTTTATTCATTTGATTTCTCAACGTACTATTATTCACTGAGCCTCGCTCACTCCGTGTTATGTCTGTCTCTGTAGGTTATCAACCTGGAGGTCGGTCTTAGTCCAGCTTTAGCCACTATCCTTTTGTCAACTTCACTGTGTCCAAGCAGTTTAATGAAGCTTATGCATTTTTGTGGAAGTCATTTCATAATCCATACCTTTGGCCACCGGTCTTTTGTCAAATGCTAAATTATGTATAACCTGCTTTTTTGATGTTTTGGTTTTACCTCCGGTTTCGGGGATGGGACTGTATATATATCTGTTTGTATATAACCGTCTCTTATGTGCATATTTAACATGCGTTGGACTGTCTGATGAAACATTTGTGATCTTGGCATATAGGTATTAGCTCAATGGATGTTGTTTTTTTGTTGTTAATTGCTTCCATTTAGGCCCCCATATTTATCGAATTTGAGACCGTTAGTGAGTTGGTCACGCTCAAACTTTTAGAGGCGAGTTTGGGTCGTGACAAGTGGTATCAGAGCACGAGTTGCTATCTCACACACGAATCCATTGAGCCTTAGGATGTCTAGAAAAGACTTAGGCATCATGCATGATATTCTTAGTCCATGTGAAAATATTGATGGCAACGTTATTTGTACGTGTAATAGCCATGTCTATTTGTGTGACGCCCCTGGATTCCCGAATCAAGGCCCACCAATGATCTGCTTCCCCTTTTAGTTGGTAAGCTGCTAGAGCAATCCTATCAATGTGTTCAGTTATTCCCATCGTGTTAAACATCTTTTCAATTTGTCAGATCCAATTTTCAGCAATTTTAGGATCGGGTTCGCCAGTGAAGATCAGCGGTCTCTGTTTGCGAAACTCGGAGAATAGATGTGTCCTCTCATTTTGAAGCATTCTCCTCAGCCTTCCTAATTCTTCCAAAATTTGGTTTCCAACATTCTCGGGTAAGTTGGCAGCGGATGTAGGGGCGTGATTGTGATTGTTGACCCCAAGTGCCCCATTCCTATTTATATTGGCATCATCGTTCTGGTTGGTGGCGTTGTTGTTGCCTACATATTTGTTTGCTCTTGTATGGTTCACCATCTGCCAAACGCGCAGTTAAATGCAGGTTAGGGTTTTGTTAATGCGGTTCGTCAAGGAAATTACTAAAGTGAAATGCTCTACCCGAAACACAATCCAAGTAACACTTCATAAGCACCTAAGGTAGTCTTACTCAACCATCGACTCCATTACTACTCTCGGTCATTCTGGGGCAACTGCATGTTTCGGTTCGCTGATTGAACCTAACCTTTCATTTCTTTATTATGAAATTCTAGTTCCACTGCTCTTATCTAAAAGGTTTTCTTCAGCACCTGGTACCAATACTAGAATCATCGGCTCACGACTATATACTTTGACGAATCGACATTGCCATGCTTGAAATTCGAAGAAATGTCCTAGGGTTGGTTGAGAAAATTTTAATTTTTGACATCTTCTAGTCTCTAGACTAAGTAGTGTTATCATAATGTAATATAGTCAGTGGCAAGGTTGTATCTAATTGCAAGTCGAAACATGTGGGTAAGGGTTGAACCTAAGCTCTGATACTAAGTTGTGATGCCCCAAACTTTGATAATATAATGCAACGATACACTGGGGTTTAACTAGCGAACACGTATCATTTTTAAGCACAAAATACAGATAATTACACTAAAAGAAAATATTAGTTATAGATAAAATTCTTTAAGTCTTTAAATATAGATAAGTTCCTTGATACAAAAAGTTACCCAAAATACAGGAAATATAAAATCTAATCTCTATGGCAGCCATGGTTCCGTAAAGCTTTTAGGGATTTCGTTCTCGGTGTAAAACTCGCCTTCACCTGGCATAAAACGCCATGAGCTTGGAATGCCCAGTAAACACACACACCCCGACCCTTTTCCCATTCCAAATACACAAGTAACATAACGGCATGATTATAACATATAGCGAAATCAATAATTAAGCAGAGCTTATAATTAAATTTCAGTTCTCATGAATAATAGTCAATTTTAGTTAGTTCTAGGAAGCTCCCCGCGGAATGTCATTCTTACCCAACCACTAACACTGGCCACGGGCAATTCTGACTCCCCCTTGATTAATACAATACCAATGCGTCGCTTACCGCATAACCACCAGTGCGTCTCTTACCGCACAATTACCAATGATGCCCACGCACCTAGGTTACATACCCGAGTGGTGACATCACAGTCTTACCCCAAGCAGGGACGGATCCAGGATTATGACTTTGGGGGGGCCAAAAGTACGTTTAACCTCTAACCAATAAAATTGAAGTTCAATACCAATTTCTACTAACATGAAAAAAATCAGTACTTAAACATAAACTCCATCTACCTCAGCTCGCTTTTTAATTTCATTTTTCAATATTTAAACATCAAAACAAAAACAAATTAAAATAAAAATATTTACATAAAAAAAAAACACCCTTCATTTTTTTTTACGGCCACACGCCGATCAAAAAAAACATAAAAAAAAAAGCCTTCATTTTTTTCGACCATACGTCGATCTTACTTACTCGCCTCTTCCATCGTTTTCTTCTTCTTTTTATCACATTGGGTGACCCTTGACGCACCTGCCACCGTGCTTTCGTCGAGAGCGACGACTCCTCGTTGACTATCAAAAGCCAAGAACAACGTTGCTCCAAATCAGGCCATGGAGGTGGTCTTCCGTTTAAGCTCTTTATTTTCAGCCTTAAGTGCGTCTATTTCTGCTCGCACATCCTTGTACATGCGTTAAAGCAGAGCGAGTTGGGCATTGACCTGATGGAGCTCACTCGTCCTGTTCTGCAATCGGTGAGCCAATTTTGTGACTGCCGTCACCGTCTCTATACATGACGTCAAGGTGAAATGATTGGCTTCTATGTCCGATTGAGCTACCACGATTTGCTCAATCGACATCATAGGAAGGTTAGGAAGATGAATGATAGGCAGAGTAGGCGTAGAGGCACTCGGTCCAGCAGAACTTATGGGATCATTTAGGTCCGGAAATAGAGTGAGGGGACGGGATGAGGAAGCCATGGTTTAGAAGTGAGAGGTGTAAAAGAAATGAGTTACAGAGAAATAGAAGAGACCAGACTGAGGTTTGGCCTTCTCCATTTAGTTTTTTTTTGTCTCTCGATGAAGAAGAAGAACAGAAGAGAGTGGTGAAGAAGAGTTAGACGAGAGTGAGGTGAAGAAAAAGAAGAACCAGGCGAGTGTGATTAAGAAGAAGGTTGAAGAGAAGAGGCTAAAGAGAAGTAGACAAGGAGGGAGAGATAGCTGAGGCGAGCGGCAATCGAGGCAAGCTACTTTTGTCGGCCAATGACGCAAAAGCCAGGCCGTGTGACAACCGCGTTTTGCAAAAAAAGAGAGAGACAGGCCGCGTGTTCGACATGATTTTCGACAGAAAAGAGAGGCCCGGGCGATTCATATATATATATACGTATATATACGTTTTGATTATCTATTTTTTGATGCCATTTATCACTATCATTTTTCTTCTCCTCCTCCAGATTCTGACCCATGATTTCCTTTTGATAATGTTACAGGGGGAGAAATTATATGATGTTATGTATTATGGTATTATTTTTAAATTTGGGGGTGCAAACTCCTATAATTTTAAATTATTTTAAAATTTCTAGTATAATATATGATATTTTTCAAATTTTTGGGGGTGCGGCCGCCCCCCTCCGCCCCCTAGATCCATCCTTGGCCCCAAGGAAACGGGCTTCCAGGGATACTCTCCCTGTGTGAGACCCTCACTGCCACCATTATGCCTGCCATTTCCGTTAAGCAACCAAAACACCTCCCGTGCCATGTTAGGGTTCGAAAACACACTTGCGCAAGACTTCACAAAAATGAAACACATTCCACTATATCATACTCTTGAATCCATTGTTCATTATCTCATAAAATTTAATACAATGATCGTAACCCATTACCACCCCATTTGATTTTCCCTTTATTAAGTGCATCATGTTCTCAGTTATAGTAAAGCATGGTCAATATAATTACGAATCCAAACTAAACAACAAGTAATTTATTCATGGTAAAGCAAATTCACAATTTGTCATAGATTACATATCAAGACTAAAACATTCAAGACACATAGAATATAAGAGTTACAAACCAAATAAGAGCATATTAACACAAACTTCCAGATTTCTAGATTTGAACCAGTTTGGAAATAATTGTGAAAAAAATACTTTTATTGGCCCTAAGTACCAAGCCTCATGTGAGTTTGTAGATAAACAAGTCTAGTTTTAAACTCAATTTACGAAAGTCAGATAGGTATTTTAGATTTTAAGATAATTCAGAATTACCAAGATCTGTCCAGATTTGTTGATCGTTACGCAAATCGGTTTTTCTCTCGAACCCCTCACTCTCTTGAGTTCAAACAAATTTTAGTTGAAATATAACACCAAGATTAATATTTTGACATAAAATTGAGCTCAAGATTATTTTTCTGGAATTTTCTAAAAATAGAGAAAGCTGACTGTTTTTTTGGTTCTGTGAGTAACAAACTTAAAAAAATTGTTTAGGTTATAAAAATACATCCTTATGACCTACCAAAATTACCACATACTCTAGACATACCAAATATTAGACCGTAAAAACTGATTTTGAGTTTATGGAGTTTTGATAGGAAAATAAATTCAAGAGAGGGAAAAAATTTGCTGCTAGAAATTTAAGAAGGAAAGCGAAGCACACCATTTCTTGATTAATACACATTTATACAAGAGTGTAGGCCTAGAATACAACAAATATATACAAATAACATATATTAGGAGGGGAAAAACAAGTGGTAAGAGAACTTGAGAGAAGAGGCGATGCATGTTTACCTTTGTTGTACAAGACTCAACAAAATTCTTCTTTTTCTTCTTCTCTTCTCTCTCTCTCTCTTCCTCTCTCTTTTTTTTTTCCCCCAAGATCACTCTCTCTCACTCCTCTAGTGCATGGCTGAAAATGTGTAAAATGAGGGAGAGAAGTGTGCATATATAGAGAAAGGATTGGAAGGTTTCTTAGGGGCCAAGTTCCATAGGTGTAATTGGTCAAAGTTGTCCATCAAGGCCCTTTCATCCATCACATGGTCAACAACTTGGGCTCCAAGAATTATATATATATATATATATGAGATATTTGTATTTATAAACATAATATAATAGGTACAAGTACATTAATTAATAAAATATTACAATTAAGGGTTGGAATGAAATAAATAGAAGTATATGGGGACCAAGTCTAAATTTATGAAACCTTGATATATGTTATTAGTATACTAACATTAGAAAATAGTTAAAATAATAAATTCGGTTCCTGTTAAATTAAAGCGCAAACAAAGGCGAGAAATCGAGCAAAAATGGCATTATCGGGAATTAAGATTTTAAAGTGATTAATATATAATTATAGGGTCTAATAATTAATAATAAGGTTTTAAACATGATTATTAATCTACGGGATCAATTAGGGTTTTCTCGAATTAATTCGCGATGCTTCCCGATTCTAGGGTTTAAAACGCAATTAAGTGAAAATTCAAGGGCTTTATTGAAATAAACTCAAGGTTAGGGATTTAATGGTAATTAAAAAAATTAGGGTCTCTACAATTTGTATATCTCTTGTGTACATTGTAATTGATTATCATGTAGAACATGGTGAGAACAAGAACGGAAGACCCGGAAGACTCTACTTCTGCACGATTAGACAGAATGGAAAATGATTATGGAAATGGCGGAGACTCTGCGGCAACAACAGCAACAGTAGCCACAATCACAATCGCTGCCGCCACTGCCACTACCACCGGTACCTCCGCTTGTGGTACAAGATTATCATGCTGAGGACCGAACTATCACTCTTACAAAGGAATTCAAGAAGATGAAACCACCAATATTTAAAGGGGGAATTGATTCGATGAAAGCTAAAGCATGGGTATTGGGTGTGGAGAAGCTCTTTGAGGTGTTTCCATGTACTGAAGTTGAAAAGGTACAATTGGCTGCTTTCACTCTAGAAGATGAAGCTCGTAGGTGGTGGATGCTTACAAGAACTGAACATGAAGGGTTGACCTGGACCCGATTTCTGGAACTCTTCTATGACAAGTATTTTCTGCAGTCTATGCGAGATAAGAAAGTGACTGAGTTTGAGACTCTCAGATAAGGAAACAAGACTGTTGCAGGTATGAAGCCCAATTTGCAGAACTAGTCCGGTTTGCACCTCATATGGTGGATACGGATTGTAAGAAAGCACGGAAATTCAAGGGGTGATTACGGAATGCCATCCTTGATCGAGTCAATATGTTGAAGTTACCCACATATGTTGATGTGTTAGAGAGAGCTGTCATGGCAGAGGGAAACATTGTTGCTCAGAATCGGATTTCCGAGTGGAAAAGGAAGAGGCAGAATACTCAAATATCAAAGCGGTCAACTACTCCACCAAACAAGAAACAGGATTCAGAAACTTCTAGCGCTTCCACCTCTACTCGAGACTCAGTTCCCGTTTGTTCAGATTGTGGAAAGAAGCACCATGGGACTTGCTATCGGGTGACTGGGGCACGTTTTAGGTGCGGTAAAACAGGTCACCTGGTGAAGGACTGTCCTCAAAAGAATCAAAAAAATGGAAATAGAGTTACTACAAGTTCGGCGGGGTCTACACCAGCTCCCAACACCAAGGCAGTTGCAAAACCTGTCAATAACAAAGACACCACTAGACAAGGAAGAGTGTTTGCGTTGGTTCCGGGCGACGTGCAAAATGCTGCAACCGTGGTGTCAGGTACAATTACTGTTCACGGTCATTTTGCTTATGTGTTGTTTGATTCTGGTTCTACCCACTCCTTTGTGTCGAAAATATTTGTTCAAAATTTAGATAGATCTGAGGAATTATTATCTTATGTATTGTGTGTGTCATCACTTTTGGGGGATTCTATGATCTGTACTTATGTTTATTTTGCTTGTGAACTCCTAATGGGGGATATCCGGGTATATGCCAACTTACTACCACTTGATATGACTGACTTCGATATTATTCTGGGAATGGACTGGTTGAGTGAATATTGTGCAAATATCGATTGTATGACTAAAAAAATCAGTTTCCACCCTCCAGGACAACCAGAGTTTATCTTCAAGGGGCATGGGGGTGATTTCTCCACCTTATATGATTTCTGCAATGAAGGCATATAAATTAATACAGAAAGGAGGTCAGGGATATTTATGCAGTGTTTTGGGGAAATAATTAATGAGTGGGGGAATTGAGAAGATTCTAACTATCCGTGAATTTTCGAATGTTTTTTCGCACCGTGAAATTGAATTTACAATTGAAGTGGTACCGGGAACTCAACCCATTTCTAAAACTCCGTACAGAATGTCACCGGTCGAAATGAAAGAGTTGAAGGTTCAGTTACAGGATTTACTTGATAAAGGATTCATTCGCACGTCTTTCCAACCCCACGTCTTTTTCCCTTTTATTTATCCGCTTATGATGGATAGAATTGAACATCATGTTTCATTTAGCATATTCCATGATTTGTATCCACTTGTCTTGTATGCATCGAGGGTCGGTTCATCATTCTAACAAGCATTGTCGTTTATTACTTCGTTGAATACGTGTTTAAACCGCATACTTTCAAATTGATTCACATGTCATAATTAGTAGCCAAGCCTATTAAATTGCATCATTGCCTGTGTTTCATTAGTCATTTGCATAATTAGAGCATGCTTTTTTTCTAACTCTTTTGTTTCTTTTGGTTTGCCTTGGAGAACAAGGTAACCATTTTTGTACTTTAGCATATCGCATGCGTGTGATTATTGCCATGATAAGCATGAATACCATGAGGTTAAGTGTTTAATAGATATATCTGCTTAAATGCTTGTGGATAAAGACTAATTGCTTGAATTAGAATAATTTGATTAAATGTACATACAAACTTACTTTTTCAAGTGACGTGTATCAAAAACAATTTTCAAACAAACAGGAAATCAAATGTTCCAACTTTTACAAATTAGTCTATACTTGTGTGCAACACATAGTAATGCTAGCATAAATAATCAGAACAAGAGCATATAATGTAAATAAGAACCACATCATGATTAGTAGAGGCCGATCTTTGATCGGGCGAGTGGGGGTGCTCGATTCATGACCTTTTCCTTTCGTACCTAAGTTCCCGAGCTGAGACACTTTGGTGATAACGGATAAGTGGCCTTTGGCACGAGTCACGGGTTTCCTAAATTTTCTAAAAATATTTAGGTGGCAACTCTGTATCTGGCAAAGCAATCCATTTTTGGTATTTTAATTCAAATTCAATTTTCTAAAAGAATTGTCGGATTTGGACTTATTTGTGTTTATTTATTTTACATTGCCCTTATGGAATCAAATTCAGAACCATGGGAGTCCGAACTGTAGGGCTAATCATATCCAAAAAGAGCACGAAAAATCAAGGTACAACATCTGTTCAAATTCACACACAAGTCTATGATATATACACATCTTTGATCTTCATAATACAACATATTAAGGCAAAGAAAATTGATATGCACACACACACACACATACACATATATATATGGAGGGGTAAGAAATGGTTTTGTCTTTGTCAAACTCTGATCTGAATTTCGCTTTGGCTTTGTGTTCAAAAACTCTCTGTATTTGTCAAGTGAACATAAGCAAACTGGGAGAATGTTCTCTTATTCAATTAAACAGTTGAACTAGATATATATAGCTTTACAAGAATAACAAAAAAGAGAAATAAACTATAGCCCACGTTTTACATGCCTATTAACGTGGTAAGTGATTAGGAAACAAACAACTTGTCCCTAAATAATAGGAATTATTCAGACCACTAAGCAACTAATAAAAAACAGATCCTAAAGACTAGATCAACACTAACAGTTTCAATATCCTCACTTAAACTGAATACCAATTTCATTCAGTTTATACTTGGATCTGTGCAGACCCCCAACAGACCTCTCAGCTTCATGAACATATCAAGCTTTAATGGCTTGGTCATTATGTTTGCAATCTGTTCTTTAGTGTGACAATGGACCAGCTTTACAGCTCCATCTTTAGTAAGCTCACGAAGAAAATGAAACTTGGCATCTATATGCTTGCTTTGACCATGTAATACAAGATTCTTCGAAAGCTCAATAGCTGAGCTGTTATCACAAAAGACCGTTGTACCACCACTTTGAGCATGATTAAAACCCTTCAAAATCCTCCTTACTAAAACTGCTTGACAAACATATGAAGCTATTGCAACGAATTCATCTTCAGTGGTAGAGAAGGTGACTATTGGTTGTTTCTTCAATAACCAAGAAACGACTTCTGAACTCAACAAAAAATCATAACCTAAAGCACTCCTTCCGTCATATGAATCTCCATCGTAGTCACTGTCTATATAGGCAACTAGCTTCTTATCTCCTCCCTTTCTATAAAATATCCTAAGATCATAAGTCTCTTTCAGATATCTCAGCACTCTCTTGGCTGACTGAAGATGAAGTTCTGTGGTACGATCCATATACCTACTTAGAAGACTCACCACAAACATAATGTCGGGTCGAGTAGCAATCAGATACATTAGATTGCCAACTACTTGCTTGTAGCGACGACTATCCACCCTTACTCCATTCTCATCTCTCATGAGTTTGCAACCTGGAACAATTGGATTATGAACTAAATTGCATTTATCTATATCAAACCTTTTCAGCACCTCTTGTGCATACCTCCTTTGTCAGATAAAAATATCCCCCGGTCTTTGCAATACTTCTATACCAAGGAAATATCTCATTTTTCCAAGGTCTGTCATGTCAAACTCATGCTTTATAGAATTTTAAAATTCAACAAACATATGTTCATCGTTGCCTGTAAAAATGAAATCATCAACATAAAGATAGACAATTAGAATTTTACCTCTTTGTCCCACTTTGATGAACAAGGTATGCACATAAGGGCACCTCTTGAAACCTTCATTTGTAAAATTGGCTCTATCCGACTATACCAAGCTCGTGGAGCTTGTTTTAGTCCGTATAAAGCCTTCTTTAACCTGTACACTTTTTGTTCATTATCTTTCTTCTCATAACCAAGAGGTTGCTCGACGAAAACCTCTTCACTAAGTTCTCCATGGAGAAAGGCCGACTTTACATCTAGCTGAAAAATCGTCCGCCATTTTTGAGCTGCAAGAGAAACTACCAATCGAACAATCTCCAAACGTGCTACAAGTGCAAAAACCTTAGTGTAGTCCACCCCATGTTTTTGGGTGTAACCCTTGGCAACCAAACGTGCTTTGTACTTTTCCACCGCACCATTTTCATTGAGCTTCCTCTTACGCACCCATTTCACACCAATCTTCCTTGCCCCAGTAGGTAAATTCGTCAACTCCCAAGTCTTATTTTTCTCTATAGCTGCAATCTCCACATCTATAGATGTTCTCTACTTTGCATCTTTTAGTGCCTCTTCAAATAGAATTGGATCATTGGCTGCAAACATGTCTAAATATGCCATGTCTTCTTCCTTAGATAAACCTTCTCCACTTACATAATCCTCCATCCAATTTGGTTGTCTTCTCGACCTTTGTTCCCGAGAGTTAAGTGAAAGATCTTCACCTGAGCTAGATGAATTGCCTTCATATGACCCATTCGAGCCATTGGTTTCACTTTCCTCTATACTACTTTGTTCATTAGTTTCAGCTTCAGCTCCATTTCCAGCAGCTGCATCTGGCTCTTTGTCATTGTCGCCCCAAGTCAAGTCAGCCAAAATAACTTCCTCGTGACTTTTGTTCCAATCCCAGCTGTTGTCTTCTTCAAACACCACATCTTTACTTACTATAATCTTTTGAGAAATTGGATTACACAACCTATATGCCTTTGACTCCTCACCAACTCCAAGTAAAACACATTTTACACTCTTGTCATCGAGCTTTGTCCTTTTGTAATTAGGAATATGAACATGAGATACACACCCAAATACCCTGAAGTGATCCATTGATGGTTTGAATCCTCTCCAAGCTTCTTCTGGAGTTTTGTTCTTTATTGCAAGAGTTGGACTCCTATTGAGAACATGAACTGTCCAATTCATAACTTCAGGCTAGAATGTTTCTTCCTTGAAAGCATACTTCGAACCATATTCATGATACTTTGATTCTTCATCTCTACAACACCATTTTGTTGAGGGGTGTATGCAGCTGTTAGTTGACTTCGAATACCATTCTCAATACAAAAATGAGTGAATTCAAGTGATGTGAACTTACCCCCACGGTTAGTACGAAGACCTTTGAAACTTGAACCAGTCTTTGTTTCAACACGATTCTTATATTTCTTGAAGGTAATAAATGCTTCTGACTTCTCAACCAAGAAATAAACCCAAACTTTACGGCTATAGTCATCAATAAAACTAATCATGTACCTTCTGTTGTTGTCGGACATAAGGTTGATTGGTCCACATATATCGGCATGTACCAATTCAAGAATCTGAGAAGCTCTCCATGTGCCTTTCCTAGGAAATGGATCTCTTCGTTGCTTCCCCACCAGACAATCTTCACATACCTTCAACGAGGTTTCAAGACAAGGCAATCCTCTCACCATTCTCTTTTGTTGAAGAATTTTCAGACCACTGAAGCTTAGATGACCATATCTGCAGTGCCAAAGTCAAGCTGGATCTTCCATGAAAGAATTGAAACAAAATCATGCTCTTAGATCCGGTTGTTCATGCCTTTTGTCATCTTGTTGGTGGTTAAGTTGAGTTGTTGGTTGTGTTTGAAACAAGTTGGGAGTTAGTTTTTTCAAAAGAGTTGTTGTCCAATTTTCTTCTTGTTCGCTCGAGCGGTATATTGGTCGCTCGAGCAGTCTTTTGAGATCTCTCAATACTTTTGCAGATCTACAAAACTTCTAGGAGTAGAGTGATCTTCGCTCTAGCGGTCTTTTTCAGTCTACAAAACTTCTAAGAAAGGGTTGTTGTGTGCTCGAGCAGTGTTTTGGTTGCTTGAGCGGTCTGCACGTATATCAATTCGAGAAAATAGATTTTTGAATCACTTTTTCATTTCCTCTCTTTCTCTCTCTCTCTCTCTAAAACCTTCCAGACCCTTCCAGACCCTAATTTCTTCACTCTATCTCTCTAGTTCTTGCTTAAAACCTCAAATACTTCATCATCCATTGATTTCTCCACCATTGCTCCTCGGAGAAAGAGGTAGAGCTTGTCGAAAGCTTCATTCTAATCGGAGAGGATCTCGTTTTTGGCTCCGTCAAAGTTTCACCCTTACTCTCTTCCTCTTCTACTCATAAGGTAGAGATTTCTCCAACATCTCATATGTTTCTTAGCTTAGTCATTTGTTCTTTGAAAAGTGTTTGGTGATTTGGGGGTTTTGGGTTAAACCTAGGGGTTTGATGTTGAAAAGTAAAAGAGGGGTTTTTCAAATAAATTCTTGAGAAGGATTGTGGATGTGTATATATTGTTGGATTATGTTGGAAATTTCTCTTTCAAATGTGATTTTGAAAATAAAAAAAGTTTTGTTGAAAAATCATTGATGTTGGTTTATAAAGGAATATGAAATAGCATTGGATTTTAAAAGGATATGGAAAAGGGTATCTGTTGATGATGAGAGTGGAGTTGGATATTTATTATCACTCCTATTTTGAAATTTTGAGATTTTATCTATTGTTGAAAAAATTACATGTTGAGTAAAAATATCTATTTTGGGCTATCGGTGGAGGATAGCTTTGATTGTTATAGAAATTGCATAAGGATTAGGTTGAATTGAAACTAATTTTTCATACATCTTGCATCGAGCATTGCTTCATACTTGAACATTGAAAATGTATATTTTTTTAGAAAAAATGGTTTATACCTTGGTGAATCTGGTTAGGGGTGTGGTTGTGGTTTATATTGTTAGCCTGTGTATCCTTAGTGAAAGTCCAGAAACTCACGCGATTAGGTGCCGATCCTTTTAGTTAGTATCGGTAAAATAGCTTTGGTAGTGCTTGTAAATCCTACTGGCAAACATGTACGTAGAGATTTCTAGTATTTTGTATCCACTGTCCTATTTTCTGATATAAAGACATATTTTCATGAATTAAAAGATATTGATAAAGGCATTGCATTGTTTTGAGATGGAAAAGTACAACGTTTGACAAATGGCATGCATGTGCATTCACCTTATAATTTTGCTAAGTTCCATACATTGTGTTACAGTATCTCTATTGAGCTTTAGCTCACCCCATATGGAAAATAACCTTCAGGTGCTGATGATATACTTCTACCAAGGACTTAGCTTAGGAGGACCGTGGAGTTGACGGCTCATTTTTGGCTTCTTGTTGTAATTATTTTGTACAAGCCTTGGGGTTTAACTACATTGAGTAAACTCACTTTTGTTGTACCCAAGCATTATCTTGGAAAG
This sequence comes from Camellia granthamiana, assembly GCA_036172215.1. Lineage (NCBI taxonomy): Eukaryota > Viridiplantae > Streptophyta > Magnoliopsida > Ericales > Theaceae > Camellia > Camellia granthamiana. The sequence goes on along the minus strand of CM069913.1, from coordinate 83,841,376 downwards.
ATGTAGCCATTAGGGCATTAACTTATCTGTATAACTTTTTATTTCAATTTACTTATATGTGGCATATGCTATACATTTAGAATCTAGGGTTTATGAATGTATACTCGCATATGTCATTTTTTCTACGGTAAAAGAATATAAATGAAAGGTTATTATTTCTCTTGTTGTGTTTCTATTGAATATCATGAGATAGGTTGGTGTTATTATTTTGGGGCATTATAGGACCATTTCTAATTCATTGGGGTAGTTGATACTCTCCAAGTCCTAAAAGTTGCTATATATGAATGAGCAATTTCCTAGTAGAAAATATATTTAAGCAAGTATATAAATATTTAATTTAAAATATGCATGATCATAACCTATACCCATGGACACTCATTTACAATTTCATAGAACAATGCACAATCTCTCACTTAATTCCACATTTCTTCGTCTTCACATGGATGGCTAGTGAGCACCTCAACTCTTCCACATTTGTCGTCCTTACATGACCGGGTACGTGGATACCTCAAAACATTCCCACATTTGTCATTCTCACATGACCGGGGAAATGGGCACCTAAATTTTTCCACACAGGTAATATCATATCACACAACAAGTAAATCATCCAAAACTCAACATGCTTCACACTAAAAGGAATTTCAATACCTCTCCAATGTACCAACGAATTTCTCTTCAACTACCCACCAAGATTCATGAACAAGAAGTAAAAAAATTTAGGACTTTTAATTCCATTCTTTCATTCTCTTAGATTCATTCATTCTACGTTATTTTTCATTAGTAGATCTTCAAATCTTTCACCAATTTTAGACAAAACTCACTATCACCACTAATGTCTATATATATGCATATACATACATCTATATATCACTATTTCAAATCATACATCCATACTATAAAAGTCACACACATCTAAACTAGAATATAGATATACAAGGGTAAAGATATTCCTACCTCAAGAGTTGTGAGAGAATAGATGAAAACCCAAAAGATGAACCTCCATAATAACAAGATCTACTCAGTTTAAAATGTAGCCCTTGATGAGATAAACAACTTTGATGAAGGAGAAAAGATGAATTATAGCTAAAAATAGATGAAATCTAGTGTTTAGAAGTTAGGGTTTTCGGAAATGGGGGTTAGAGAGAGTGTGTGTGAAAAAGTGAGCCCAAAAAGTATTTAGATCAAAATTAACTGATGTCCCGAACAGACCACTCGAGCGAACTATCCATCGCTGAAGTGATAAACGCAAGGTCTCAGAAGTTTTGTAGAATTATAGTGAAATTATTGGTAGCTTGATATCTTCACTCGAGCGACCACTATACCGCTGGAGCAGTCTCGCCTGCAAGCAAGCAAGTTACTAAGAGCTCTGCTTATCCGCTCGAACGAACAATTGACCACTCAAACGGTCACTCAAAACAAGTTGTTACAAGTTCACTGAAAAATAATAAATAATATTACAAATGCAATAATCATTCATCATTGTGAGGGAATGGTTATTCTATCAAAAGTCTAAGAAATAATCATTTCATTAAATTCAATTTTATTTGAGTGAATCAACTATTACATTATAGTATTAATAGTTTAAAATTGAAGTTTTACAAAAAATAAAAAAATAAAAAATTGAATTAGTGAATTATTTAAAAGTAATGTGAGGTTGTTTGCCAATAAATGCATGAATTATTTATAGTATATTGTTTGACTAATTATAATTGTCTCCACAATATATATATATATATATAAGTTGAAATTTATTAAAATTTACAATTTAATCTATCATGTTAAGGAAAAATATGAATAAACTAATAATGTTAATAATAAAAAATATTTAAAATTTATCTCAATATTAAAATATGTATGAAAGACAGAACTTTATTTTTTAAATTCACCTAAAACCTCCAAAAAAAATCAAGACCGACCCAGGGAATAACATTTTTTTTAATGCATTTAGAGTTTCCCAAAAAATGCTGAATGAGTATTCACAGGAATGGTCACCGTTGTTTGCCATGATATTTTAGGTATGGTGAAAAGTTTGTATGGGTTGGTAACAACGCTGGGCCTGAGATTTATGAGGTTTTAAGCTGGTTTTGAAAATGGGGCTTTTTTGTATATATTTTTTTATAAAAAAATTATGGATAAAATAGATTTAGTAGTTATAAAAAATTTCCTTATACATATATTCATTAAAGTTTATTTTCATATATTAAGATACCAAAAAAAAAAAATTCATTACAAAGATTCAAAAAAGATAAAATATAGTCTTGTTATTTTATAGTTTAGTAATAATCAACACAAACAACATATTCACTAATATTTGATAACAAAATGATTATGTTGTTATAATATGATATCTGATAATATAATCATAATCCACACAAATCACAACGCACTAATTATTTAATAACAAAACACAAATTATTGGGGAAAAAATTGGGAGAAAAAGCTAAGGCAAAATTATTCAATTAAATTATGATAAAGAGAAAGGGAAAAAAAATTAGGACAAACAAAATTAAAGAAAAGAAATTAGGGTAAAATTATTCAATTAAAATATGATAAAGAGAGAGAGCAAAAAAATTAAGATAAAGTTATTTATTCTATTAAAATCTTAACATTAAACTCTATTTAAACTCATTATATCATATATATTTGTTTGAACTAATTATACAAATTTTGAATTGGGCCTAACAATAATTATATACATATATATATTTATTTATTTAATTTCGACAAACAAATTTTTTTAAGAGACCTTTTAGACTAAGTCACAAATAATAAAAAAAATTGAATTTTAAACTTTTAATATAATATAAAATTAATAAATTTAGAGTCTCGTTTTGGATCAAAATTCGAGAATCCTAACTGATCTTACTGGCTTTAGATCAGGACCGACCTGCTTAGATAGTTCAGGTTGTGCTAGTTCCTTTTGTTTCATTTTTCAAAAAATAGAAACTTGTTTAATGAATTGTTTTTGAAAATATTTTCAATTTCTTTTTTTCTTTCTTGAAAACAATCCACTGTTTAGTAAACATAAAAAATTAGAGCAAATATCATTTTGCCCTCCAAATTTTCACATGTTTTTCAATTTGACCCCCCAAATTTCGATTAATATCAATTTTATACTCAAACTTTTAAAATTTTGATTAATTTGGCTTCTGTCGTCACATTCCGTCTACAATTGGACAGAATATGTTGGTATGACACCAAAATTTATTTGAAATTTCATTTTCCCCCCAAACTATATCTTAAAAATTAATTTGTCTTCTACGTCAACACATTCTGTCCAATTATAGACGAAATGTGACGGCAGATACTAAATTGATCAAAATTTCAAAAGTTTGAGTGTAAAATTTATATTAATCAAAGTATGGGGGTCAAATTGAAAAACGCATGAAAATTTGAGAGACAAAATGATATTTTCTCAAAAAATTATTATCAAATTTTTAAAAATTATTTCCACATAAAAACTTTTATAGGATGAATGCTTTTGTTTCTGAAAATACAAAAAATAAAAAATAAAAAAAAAATATGAAAATGAAAACAAAAAACAATCATTTTTTTTTTATTACCAAATTTAAAATTCAAATATAATCATTATGTTTTTTGGGAACATGTTTTGTGGAGTAGATCCATTTGGAGATGAAGCAAAACATGAAATATGTTCCTCTCCCCTGCCAGTTGTTTGTCCTGTACCAGAAAGAAACGAAAAGGAAGTATCTTCAAATCCTATCTATCCATCTACACGTCTACTTTTGAAATATTGTTGATATTCTTTAATTTTTTATTTATTTATTTATTTATTTTTGGTGGGGAAGTCATAAAATAAATGTAAAGAATTTACACATTGACAAGAGGCATTCTCTAGATAATACAAAAATCTAACACCGCCTCAAAGAGGGGGTAGACTAAAACAAATAACTAACTATAACAACCTCGCATTTGCACGGAAACCAACATAAAAACCATAAATAAAACCCAAACTTGCCGATATGTCCCTTTTATCCCCAAGTAACACATACCATCATATATAATAGATGGAAATTGGAGAAGATATATGGGCAAGTAAACAAAAAAAACTACTTAAACTACAGAAATACAACTGAAATACATACATAAATAGAAACAAACAAGCTAAAGCGTCCACCAAAACTAATCAACTATGCTAACTTCCCCCACAAGCTCCCAGTCTCTACTATAGATAGAACATGGAGTCCTATAAGCATCTTGCACCTCATAGTCATGACATCCATAGCCACTTGCAAAGCCATGACGGAGGAAAAGATATCCCCATGAAAGATCTTGATGGAGTCACATGAAACTCGCACGGTCAGTTACCAAAATTAACAGTTTCAGGGAAGTATAGCGAAAACCAATATCCGCCTCAGTAACAGTCACAATCACAGTCGATTGCACCATGAAGTCAACCACCACATCCCCCAGTCCCTTCCTCAGCTGATCACAAAACCTCAATCTCTATGGCAGTGTCTCCCTCACTCCGTGTCGGGAGTGGCTTAAAGACCAAATCAAGATGGGTCAAATGAAGATTGTTGACATTCTTAGGACCACCTTCTCATTCCATCATCTCTTTACATTGCCTTAGAGCGTATGGCCTGTCTTTGCAAATCAAAAGCTCTTCACAGCATAAGAAAAAAAGCGAGAATTCAATTTTGCTGCTTTTTTTGGACCATCACCAAGCATGCTAAAAGAATGGTGCACCCAAACCGAATACATATTACGTATAACGGTGGTAATATCATTGGACATGGTATTATATTGATGTATAAAAAAATATAAAAGTGATTGAGTTAGAATTACAAACGAACTGAATTATTTATGTAAAGTTCGAGCATAATTGGTTTAAAATTTCTTTGAACTCAATTCGTTTAAAATTTGTTTGAGCTCAACTCTCATTTTCCAAATGAACAAGCTTGAGTGATACAGGAAAGGCAATGGAATGAACACTCAAACACAAAGAACAATCACGAATTGACAGAAGGAAAAAAAAAAAAAAAAAAAAAAAAAGGATACTCTTTCCTGCATACATTTAATTCTCCAAAATATTCTGATTTGCCTTAAGATTTACAGATCATATTTATGAAAGAACAAACCCTAATTAACTTAGGAAAGAATTCATAAAAGATATTAGTCATTAATCAAGCCTGAAACATATAAATTACGAAAATTACTAAAAATAAAAAGATTTGAGTTAAGCTCAAATCTAAAAACTACAATAAAATCTACATATCTTGGAAAAAATCTAACCTCAAATGTCTTCATTTAGACGAACTAATTGATGAATCAATTATTTTTGAAAACAACACAATAGCGAAATTAAAAGCCTAAATAATGGAATTTGACCGAAATCCATTGTATGCCATAGCAAAGTGATGGATATTGATCATGACATCAATTTTCATGTTTTGGACCAAATTCCACGTCATTGTGAGTATGTGCCATCCCGCATCTATTAGTGCCTTTTGCCTTTTGCCTTAATTTGTTCATGACTTTAAGATACCAAAACAAAATTCTAAACTCATTTAGTAGTCAAGCCGAGTTTTAATACACCCAAACTCGCCTCGAATAGGCACATGAACATAATTATATAGTATAAATTATTATTTAGTTTTAATGATATATCAAATATATCTTCACTAATTTATTCTATTTCTCTATTTATGATTGGTGCTTGTGCAAATTTGATATGCATATTAATTTGAGGGATTTGTTTATTTATTTATTTATTTTTATTATTTTTTTTCTCTAGATTGAACTCGAGTTTGTTTATATAATTAAGTTAACTCAATCCTTGAACTCGACTCAAACTCTAACCTAATAAATTTTAAGTGAACCAAGCGCGAACACTCAAAGTTCGACTTATTTGTAGCCCTAAATGAATTGAATATTTCATTTCTCACTAACTTAACATTACCATTAGTGTGAAATTTTTTATTGAATTTGTAATATCATGATATCACAATTATACTCAATATTTGTTAATAGGGCAAATTGCATATACCCCTTGAGGTTTAGCAAAATTACAGATACCCTCTTGAGGTTTGAGAAATTACAGATACCCCCCTGAAGGTACTATTTGCATAACAAATTATGGGATAAATTGTTATGAAAATATAAACTTCAGGAGGCAATTTGTTATGAAAATATAAACCTCAGGGGGTATTTGTAATTTCCGAAATTTTAAGGGGGTATCTGTAATTTAACTAAACCTCAAGGGAGGTATATGTAATTTGCCCTTGTTAATAAAAGGCAGATATCTTATAAAAAGTGTTTTGTTTTGTTTTATTTTGTTTTTTTGTTTTTTGTTTTGTTTTGTTTTTGTTTTTTTTCGCAATGTGGACCAGCATGTGCTCAAAACACAAAGGCAAGTAGAGCTCTGTTTACAACCCAATATTGGCTTTAATAATGGTTATGGAGAAACCAACATCCAATCGGAATTTCCCTTCAAAGCCAGACCAATCATTATTGGACATGTGGTATGTGCAATAGCCAATCACTTATGCCCCTGCTAAAGAAGAGGCTAGAAATACTCTTACCCTTTTATTTTTTATTTAGGCCTCGTTTGGCAAGTGACTTTTTTAGTCAAAAAGTTACTAAAAAAGTTAAAAAGCCAACAAATTATACCAAAAAATCAAAGATTCTCTTTTCTCTCTACTTTTTGCACATCTTTTCGTAAAAAGCCAAAAACTCATCCCAAACATATTAGTTTTTTTTACATCATATTTTAACCAAAAAGCCAAAAAGTTACTAAAAAAGCATGTTCCCAAACAAGGTTTAGTCCGCGAATTACACTAACTACTCTTATAATTTAGGATTTGTATAACTTTAGTTTTTAACATTTTAATTGTGATATATTTGATTGTAAAAGTTAAATCTCATTCTAAATAAGAATAATTAAATACACTATTTCCTTTACAAACAGAAAATGTTTCATTTTAATGGCAAAATTATCAATTTGATAAAATAAACTAGTTCGAGAAAAATAAATGTCAAAAAGTTATTTTTAAATTTTAAAAATTATTTCTACCTACCAAATATAAAATTATATAAAAATGATAAATCTTTTTCTTTTTTTATTTTTTTTCAAATTAATTTTTAGTACGTGTTTGGATGATAATCATGTAATAGATGGTTGTTTTGTTGATGTTTTTGGATGATTATGATGTAATAGATTATTGTTTTTGTTGTTAACATATATGTTTGGGAAAATTACAAATAAAACCATAAGGTTTAGCGTGTTTTGCAAATTAAACCCCAAGTTTTTAATTTTGACAATTTGAACCCCGTAATTCATTTCATGTCACCATGTAAGCCCCTCGTCCATCTCCATTTCATGAAGTAACGGAAAAAGCCATTTTTGATACCTAAACCAACCCAAAACAACGTCGTTCCTTATTTGACCCATATAAAAGCTTCAAATCCTGAATTTCACCAATTAGGCTTACAATTTACCTCAATTTCTTCGATTTCATCGATTTAGGGCAATACAAATGACGAATCCACCGCTGAACGAAGCTACATTTTAGCCATTAGGAAATATGAGTGAAGGAAACAGATGGGGTGGAAACAATTGGGGTGAATCGACTTATTGCAGTTGTGGAATGAGAGCAAGAATCCGAACTTCATGGACCCATGCGAACCCAGCTATGAGGTTTTTTGGTTGTCCAAATTATGGAGTTAGTTTCCTAGTCTCGTGAATAATATGAAATTTGTAATTTATGTACTTTATTTATTTAATTTATTTATTTATTATTATTATTATTTTTTTCCGAGAAAAATCGGATTTGTGGCTTCTTCTATTGATATGATCCACCCATTTGTCCTCGTGATAGACAAGTGTTACTAAAGTTGGTGGACAAGGTTTCAAGCTTAGAGGAAATGGTAACTGAGATTGCAAGATTGAAGGAGGATGTTCAAACTTATCGTCGTAGACAGAAATGGATTGTAGGTGGATTGATTGTTGCAGTGATTGTAATTGGAATGTTAACAGTGAGCAATTAGGGAATGTAGGTTAGTTAGTTAGTTAGTTAGTTAGTTAGTTGGCTAGGTAGTTAGCATTTCTGGTTTAGGAAATGTAATGCAACTATGGACTTGCCAATGTGAACTTAATGTATAATTTTGAATGAAATGATAAATCCTTGTTTTGTTTGTAATGTATGTTTGGATTGTGGTAATGTTTGTTTGGTTGTATACATTTTGTAATGAATTTGATGCATCTGCAAAGCCAATGCTCTGAATGTGTTTGACAAAATGTCCAAGTGAAGGAAAAACATATTACAAGCTTGTAAAAAACAGATTAAAAGCCATTGTTGAACCTGTTTCAAACCAATAGACAGCACAATCTAAGCATGTATAATAACCATTCAATTGGTCAACCTATTCCACCTATCAACTTGTTCCAAGCATGTCAAAAACAGATTAGTAAGCATTGTTCAACCTGCTCAAAACCAATATACAGCACATTCCAAGCATATATAATAACCATCCAATTGGGTACATCATTGATGTCAACCATGTATAATAAGCATGTATAATAACCATCCATATATTGCCCTAAACCAATATACATCTTTCACCATTACAAAAAGAAGCAGTTCGAAGAAGAAGAAGAAGAAGAAGAAGAAGAAAAAAACCAATTCATAATTACATCATGCAGTTCACTATGTCTCTATTCACACTAGCCTGACTACCTAAGACCTGTTCAACTTCATAATTTCTCATGGTTGCTGCTGGTATTGATGTCCTCCTTATTGATGCCCTCTGTGGTGGCTGCTGTTATTGTCCATGTTGTCCACCAGTTGATGCTTCCCTAGATATTGCATCTGATCTGAATCCCATGAAAGTTTGCGAGTCCTCACCTGTTAACAAAAAATTGTTAAACCACAGTTTGAGCATATATAGAGATCAATTACAAGTAGAGCATACCAATACATTACTTACATTCTTTGATGAACTTCCAGCTCCATCATTTTTACCCTTGATAGGCCCCTTACATGTTCTTTGATTATGACCATGTACACCACACTTGGAGCAGTTCATGATGGTACACTTCCTCTGCAACTTGAATGGGTTCTGAGGCTCATCTGGGTCTCTCTAATTCTCTACTTTTGAGGCCTACCAGTTGGCCTTTTCAACTTTGGAGGAAGTAAAGGCTCACAACCTGTCTTGGGCCACTGATCTTGGCCATTAAGTGGATTTATCAGTGCCTCATAAGTTCTCAAGTAGGTCTCTTTTTGGAAAGCCACATGCACATAATCCTCAACTCTCTCTTTTTGAAAGAAAATAGTAACCACAACATGAGGACAAGGGATTCCAGTTAGATCTCACTTGAAACAAGTGCATGTCCTATTCTCTAAGTTGACAACATAACCACTTACTCCATATCTAACTTCAAATAAAGCACCCCCTGACCAAGTAGGTATCCATACTCTAGATTTTACCTTTGACCTCTCAATCTTAGTTTGTATATTAGCACATATTGGCCCTTGGTACTTCATCATTTTGTCCCTACATTCATGTAGCCTCACCATCAAAGCCCTCCTGATCCACTCTAACATGGTAATGATGGATCTATCTCTAGCTGATAAGACCCAATTGTTAAAAGACTCTGAAATATTGTTCAACAATCTATTACACTTTGTTTTGGGATTGAATGCATGCCTACACCACTGAGCTGGATTAAGTCTCATTATCAAATCATATGTTTTGCTGTCTATACTATGCAACTTAGTCATATGCTTCTCCCAATCAACCCTTGTATATGCCTTTGTAGCTTTCCATACACAACTCTTTAGCTCCTTCCCTCTAAACTCTTTTTTGAAATTTGCATAAAGATGTCTGACACAAAACCTATAATGGCCTTCAGGGCACAATTCTTCAAGAGTTGGAACCAGCCCCTGCAAAACATAAATGTCAAAATCATGAATAATGAAAAACATTAAGGAACATAACAGATTAATGAAAAAAACATTAAACATAAATATACCTTTTGTTGATCAATGATGAAGATCCATCCATGCTCTGCACTAGTGCCAATACATTCAAACAAATTCTCTACAAACCAAGTCCAACTTTCTTTATTCTCACTCTTAGCCACTGCATAAGCAATTGGATACATTATGTTGTTTCCATCCCATCCCACAGCAGCAAACAATTGTCCTTGACAAGGTCCTTTCAAATGACAAGCATCCAAGCCAATCAATGGCCTTACACCAGCTAAAAACCCTCTTTTGATTCCATCAAGGCACACAAACATTCTCTGGAACCTAGGCTTAATTTGAAGTTTAGGCCTCCATACATTGATGTCAACTCTTGAACCTAGATTGGTCCTTATCAACTCAACAACATAATCCCACAGTTTTGTATATTGTTCAGCATTTGTTCCCTCAAGTTGCACCAATGCTTGTTTCTTAGCTCTGTAACATTTCATTTTGGATACTTCTACAACACAGTTATCTTTCACAGTGTCCTTAAATTCATTTATTTTCCAGGTAGGGGTGGTCCTAAATTTGTTCACATGCTTAGATGCCAAAAATGCACTAGTTACTTGTCTGTTCTTGTAACTTCTGTTACAAGTGTGTATAGGTTTGTATGTCTTAATTTGCAATGTGTTCTCTTCACTCATCTTAGAGGCATAAAGCCTCCACTCACACCCATCACTACAATTGACTTGAACCTTCCATGTCTCACTTTTAGTGAATTTGACATCATAGCCCCCTTTCACTGCATATTCTCATCTTTAAATTCAATGGCATTATTAAATAACATTTCAATTTTAAATTCAAAATTAGCCTTATCAACCTCAGGCCTAAATTCAGGGTACTTTGGCTTCCCATTACCCTCCTCATCAGATCCTTCAGGGGTTAATAATTCCTCCTCAGATGAATCCTCATCATTCATAACATATTCCTCAAATGCATTGACTCATTCTCCATTTGGTTCCATCTCTACATTACCATAAACACATGATATCATCATCAGTAGGGTCATCCTCACCCTCAGTACTAGCTAAGAAATCACTATCGATGAGTCATCATTTTCTTTATCTTCACTGTTTGCTTTATCTTCATAGTCATGAGACTGAGGATGTTGAGCATTTTCATCATCATTTACAGGGACATCAATAAAGAACAAAACAGGGTCAAGGGTGTTTACATTGTGTGGCTGTAATGACCCGGAATCATATGTCGTAATTACCAGTGATTACCAGTGATTAATTATGCTTAGATGTGATTTAAATAAAGATTATCTGTTGAATCTAGAAAATATCTGTTGACATGACAACTTCGGGACTGAAATTAATGACCGAAATGGAATCAGAAAATGGAACTGAAAATACCTATGCGATATCGGGAATATTTAGAACCATTCGAAACGATAAATTGAGGACTGAAACTAATCTGCTTCGCTAAGGCTTGTTTGGCTCAAGTTATGGGTTTAAGTGTTTTGGCTTATTTGAGTAGATGATATATATGACTTAAGAGATAGAGCTTGTTGACCATTTGACTCACAAAAGTAAAGAAAAATCTGGAAGAGGGAGAAGAGAGAATTCGGAGAGAGAGAGAGAGTGAGAGACCAAGAGGGAAAGAGGAAGAAAGGGAAAAAGAAGCTAAAATCTTCTCCAATTCAAGAATCAAGGTAAGGATCTTCTCTAATTTCTTAGAATAAGGATGAATCATCCATAACTCCATGGAAAAGAGGTGAAAGGAGAGGGAATTTATGTTTAATTGGGCATACATGATATGAAATTATGATTATTTGGCATGATTGAGAAGGAACCTCCATGGCTATGGAGACATGAAGCTTGTATGTCTATGTTTATGGTTTTCCACTTTGATTCATGGGTTTAATCTTGTTTATGATTCATGTGAGTTTTGAATTGAAGATGTAATGGCCAAATTATGTTGTTTTCAAGTGTTTTGAAATGGGATTTCATCAATGTTGAAATGGGTTTTGAAAAGGTGAGATTGAAGCTTGGAAGAAGAATAGAAATTTCGGAGTTTTTACACAGTCCGCTCGAGCGGGGATTTGGACGCTCGAGCGGGGATTGCACGCATCCAGCATCTCAGCCTCAGTTTCAGTCCGCTCGAGCGGGGGTTTGGCCGCTCGAGCGGGAAGGCTTATTTTCTGAAATTTTGGAAATGTTGTTCAGCATATTTTGGGCATCCACACTTTATTTTGAACATTCTTGAACCTTAATTAAGTCATGGTAAGAAGGTTATGAGATGAAATACCAAGAAATAAATAAAGGAAAAATGAAGGGAAAGAAGAATGTATGGCAAGAATTATGTGATTGATATGTATGTTAAGATTGTGCTATAATGTGGATGTTGCAGGTCAGATTGAGAAGACCGGGCCATCGGTAACGGAAACCCACAGTAAGTGACATCTCCGTAAAGATATGTTGTTATGACTTATGTTTAAAAATGTTATATTTATGATATGATTTTGAAATGATAAATGTTTTATGTGAACGAATGTCAGTTTGCGAATCTAGTATGGCATCCATAGATAGTCGGTCATGGGGGCGAGAACATGCAGGCCCATGCCAAGCGAGTCATGGGGAACGGCATGGAAGGACAAGCCCATGACCAGTTACGAGATCTCGTAGACTGTAGACTGTTTGACTGATTGACTGATATAATGTTCTGTGGAGTATGCCATTACGTATGTTCTATATGATGACTGATGACTGATTATGTTTATGAATGATTTATGACTGTATTGATGAAATTTTGGACTTCGTTCACTGAACCCCTTTACTGTTATGTTACTTGCTGAGCTTTAGCTCATTGTTTGTATTTATGTATTATAGGTGAGCCTTCAGGAGGCCAAGCCTAGGCGGAGCCGTGTCGAGCCGCCGTCTTGGAAACCTACCCGAGTTGTGGTGCCCCAAGCTGGGTCAGGCCTGGAAGGCCGTTTTGCGGGTCTTGTTGTATTTAATGTTTTGATCATGTAATGTAAAGTGTGGGTAATTAACTTATCATTTTTGGCATGTATATATATGTTCATATAAATGCACAGCTCTTGGACTTTTTATTTGTTGCATGTGCTTCCGCGAGCCCTTTTATTATGTTTTGTACAGTAAGGCCTTTGGTAATCTAAGATTACTGGCCGGTCTCGTCACCGAACTTCTAGGGGCGGGTTCGGGGCGTGACAGTGGCACATGATGCTCAACAAATAATTCTAATGTGTTCGCAGAGCCTAGATATTGAAACATTTCTAAAACATCTTGGTTAGTACCTAATCCTCTTAATCCTCTAACCAGATCTTCTGTGAGAATCCTATAAAAAAAACTATTTGAAATCACATATACCCAACTTCTTCACCATATATATCAGCCCAGACACAGAAAAATGTATCAACATCATCACTATCTATAAAATACCCACTATGATGTAAAACCAATTTCATATTTATATCATCCATTGCTGCATTCACAAATAAACAAATATATCACAAACAAAAAAAAAATGCATAAAAAATCATTGAACTAAACAAGTGGCATGGGACCAAAAATGGAGATAAAAAAATTGATAAATCAGTAGTCCATCACTCAGTCAATGTAGTGGTCCAACCACTCAGTTAATGCAGTGGTCCATCAAGGGAGATAAAAAATTTCATAAAGCATCGAAGACATTAAAGTAACCAACACACACACATATCCATGCAATAAACTAAGATACAAACACAGAGTTTGCCATTATTTTATTCACAGAATCAGAAAAAGAAAAAAACAAAACTTCATATACAAATTACAAGAAGAAAGAAACAAAACATATCATATAAATCACTTACCAACACTTCAAATAATAGTAACCAGCAGTACTTCAAACTCTGGTCTAGATTTTCTTCCAAATCGCAACAACCCATTTTCCCTAAATCGACGAAATTGAAGAAATTATGGCAAATTGTAGCCCTAATTGGTGAAATTCAGGATTTGGGGGCTTTTATCTGGGTCAAATAAGAAACGACGTTGTTTTGGGTTGGCTTAGGTGCCAAAAATGGCTTTTTCTATTACTTCATGAAACGGAGATGGACGGGGGGGCTTACATTGTGACACAAAATGAGTTACGGGGTTCAAATTGTCAAAATTAAAAACCTGGGGTTTAATTTGCAAAACACGATAAACCTTGGGGTTTTATTTGTAATTTTCCCTATATGTTTTTATGGTTATCATGTAGTGGATGACTATTAGGCTTTTAATGTGTAATCAAGATGATTAATATATGAAATGTTTTTAGTTTTGAATTTTTAGATTTAACGGATTGATTTAATAATGACATCAAAGTTGTTGTCATATTTGATTTTTTTTTTTTTAAAAAAAAAAAACTAATTTAACAAAAATAAACACAAAAAAAATAATTATTTCTACCATCCTAAAAGATAAAATTATATAAAAATGATATGTTTTTAATTTTTTTTTCACCAATTTAAGTTTTAGTTTTTTTGAATTTTTTTTTTGAAAATCAAACCAAATAGAAGTTTATAATCAAGAAAGTGTTAGCATTATTAATTAAAAGAAAAAAAAAAGGTCATTACATTTCAAACAACATACAAGTTAATCAATACAAAATAAGTTATATAACGATTTTACCTTTGAAATGGATCTTTTGCAAATGAAATATATTTGATTGTCCTTATTTAGAACAATATTTAAAATTCAGAGTCAAATATATCATAATTAAAATATCAAAAATTAAAATGATACAAATCTCAAATTATAAGAACAGTTAGTAATTCACCCTACAGGGACAAAAAAATCGTTTTTGTTAATTATTTCTCCATGCTTCCCTCCATTTATTTGATTAAAAAAATGAGATTTTCTTAAGTTACATTTTGTAACTTTTTTCAGTTTATTTGAATCCCTAAATACCTAATAAGGACAAAAGAGCCTCATCTTTTTTTTTATGTTAATTGTCTTATTTAACAAAATAAGTTCATTTTTTTCACACATTACTAAAAGTCCTACTAAATACACATGTATAACTTGTGTCAAGTATTTTAAGCTAATAATAGAATCCTACTAATACAATACGAAACAAAAAGTTTGGTTTCTATCAAATTGTTATCTTAACTTGAGGGGACATGTGTTTTTTTTTATTTTATTTTTTTTGGTAGGCCCATTTTTTAATCAATTTCATTAATTCAAATCGTTCACTTTTTAAACTTGATGAGTAAAGTATTTATTCAAAAAATCAAAATGATTGGGTATCGTTAGTCATATATTTGAATGATATTGCTTTTAAAAAACAGATGACAAATATAATTTTAGCAATTCATTTTTTGTAATATAAATGTAATTTTACAATTCATTTTTTAAGTTAAAGTTATTTATTCTATTAAAATCTTAACATTAAACTCTATTTGAACTCATTATATCATATATATTTGTTCGGACTAATTATATAAATTTTGAATTGGGCCTAACAATGATTATATATATATATATATTTAATTTGGCCCAACAATTTTTTTTGAGAACCTTGTAAGAACATCTCTAACGGTTAATCAGATTTTTCACCAAATCTGAGTAAAAAATGACCCATTTCACCAAATCTGATACCACTCACTCCAACGGTACATCATCAAATCTCGTGGGTCAACCGGTTGGTCGACCTGTAAGCGTAAATATTTTTTCAAATGATGTAAAATGATGAAAACCCACCAATTGTTTCAAATGATGAAACAACCAATTGTTTAAACAATTGTTTCTCAACATGGGTTTGGTTCCCGTTGGAGAACAACTCAGAAACAGTCGCCGACAACCATTCTCAGCTTTGGCATGAAACAACCAATATTTTATGCTCAAAAACAATTGTTTAATGCTCAGAAACAACCAAACAACCAACTCAGTTTGGCATGAAACAACCAAAGCATTAAAGAATTGTTTCTTTAAACAATTCATATCAAGCAATCAAATGAATCCACGATAACAGACAGCTTTCATTCACAGCTTTCATTCTCAGATGCCAAGGTCGACCGGTTGGTTGACCGGCCGGTCGACCGGCCAGTCAACCGGATAGGCAAAAATATTTTTTTTTTTTTTTTTTTTACCTGTTTGAACATTTTTTTGACCGGTTTGAACCCACCAATTGTAAAGGAAAGCGGTCGCCCGGTTGGTCAACCGGCCGGGCAACCGGTTGGTTGACCGGTTTACCTCTTTCAACGGTCAGTAACAGTGATTTGGTGAAATCTGTATCTCGTTCTCAGTTTGATGTTTTGTTTGCTGAATTCTCATTTTGGTATGACTTTGGTGCAACCATTGGAGCGTGAAAAAGTAAGTTTTTTATCAAAATTTAAATCTGATGCTAGGTTTGGTTCACCGTTGGAGATGGTCTAAGTCTCAAATAATAAAAAAGATTGAGTTTGAACTTTTAATATAATATAAAATTATTAAATTTAGAGTCTGTCTTCGGGACAAAATTTGAGAATCCAAAGAACTGACCTTAGTGGCTCTAGATCAGAACCGACCTGCTTGGTAAAATCAAGTTGTAGTGCGACTTAGCTAGTTCGGATTGTGCTATTTCCTTCTGTTCTTTTGTTTCATTTTTCAGAAAATACAAACTTGTTTAATGAATTGTTTTTGAAAATATTTTCAGTTTTTTTTTTTTTTTTTTTTTTTTTTTTTTTTTTTTTTTTTTTTTCTTTGAGAGCAATCCACTGTCTAGTAAACATAAAAAATTAGAGGAAATATCATTTTATCTTTCAAATTTTTACATGTTTTTTAATTTGATCCCAAACTTCGATTAATATCAATTTTACATTCAAACTTTTGAAATTTTGATCAATTTGGCTCATGCCGTCACATTCCGTCTACAATTGGACAGAATGTGCTGATGTGATACCAAAATTCATTTGAAATTTCATTTTGCCTCCCAAACTATATCTTAAAAATCAATTTCTCCCCTACGTTAGCATATTCCATCCAATTATAGACGGCAAAGGCCAAATTAATCAAAATTTCAAAAGTTTGAGTGTAAAATTTATATTAATCAAAGTATAGGGATCGAATTGAAAAACGCATGAAAATTTGAAGGACAAAATGATATTTTCTCAAAAAATTATTATCAAATTTTTAAAAATTATTTCCACACAAAAACTTTTATAGGATGAATGCTTTTGTTTTTGAAAATACAAAAAATAAAAACTAAAAAAATATGAAAAAGAAAACAAAAAACAATCATTTTTTTTTTTACCAAATTTAAAATTCAAATATAATCATTATGTTTTTGGGAACATGTTTTGTGGAGTAGATCCATTTGGAGATGAAGCAAGACATGAAATATGTTCCTCTTCCCTACCAGTTTGTCCTGTACCAGAAAGATAGAAAAGAAAAGGAAGTATCTTCAAATCCTATCTATCTATCCATCTACGCATCTACTTTTGAAATATTGTTGATATTTTTTTTTTTGTCTTTTTTCTTTTTTTTTTTTCTTTTGTGGGTAAGTCATAAAATAAATATAAAGAATTTACATATATACAAGGGGTATTCTCTAGGTAATACAAAAATCTAACACCGCCTCAAAGAGGGGGAAGACTAAAACAAATAACTAGCTATAACAACCCCGCATTTGCGCGGAAACCAACATAAAACCCAAACTTGCTAATATATCCTTTTTTATCCCCAAGTAACCCTTACCATCAGAGATAATAGATGAAAATTTGGAGAAGATATATGGGCAAGTAAACAAAAATAAATCACTTAAACTACAGAAATACAACTGAAATACATACATAAACAGAAATAAACAAGGCTAAAGCGTACACCAAAACCAATCAACTATGCTAACCTCCCCCACAAGCTCCCAATCTCTACCATAGATAGAACATGTAGTCCAATAAGCATCTTGCACCTCATAGCTATGACATCCATAGTCACTCGCAAAGCCATGACGGAGGAAAAGATATACCCCATGAAAGATCCCGATGGAGTCACATGAAACTCGCACGGTCAGTTACCAAAATTAACAATCTCAAGGAAGTATAGCGAAAACCAATAGCTGTCTCAATAACAATCACAATCACAATCAATTCTACCATGAAGTCAACTACCACATCCTCCAGTCCCTTCCTCAGTTGACCACAAAACCTCAATCCTTATGGCAGTGTCTCCCTCACTCCATGTCAAGAGTGGCTTAAAGACCAAATCAGGATGGGTCATATGAAGATTGTTGACATTCTTAGGACCACCTTCTCATTCCATCATCTCTTTACCTTGTCTTGGAGCATATGGCTTGTCTTTGCAAATCAAAAGCTCTTCACAGCATAAGAAAAAAAAGAGAGAATTCAATTTTGCTGCTTTTTTTGGACCATTACCAAGCATGCTAAAAGAATGGTGCACCCAAGCCGAATACATATTAAGTGTAAGGATGGTAATATCATTGGACATGGTATTATATTGATTTATAAAAAAAAATGTAAAACTGATTGAGTTAGAATTACAAATGAACTGAATTATTTAAGCAAAGTTCAAGCATAACTAGATTAAAACTTCTTTGAACTCAGTTCGTTTAAAATTTGTTTGAGCTCAACTCTCGTTTTCCAAATGAACAAGCTTGAGTGATGTAGGAAAGGCAATGGGATGAACACTCAAACACAAAGAACAATCACGAATTGATAGGAAAAAAAAAAAATACTCTTTCCTGCATATATTTAATTCTCCAAAATATTCTGATTTGCCTTAAGATTTACAGATCATATTTATAAAAGAACAAACCCTAATTAACTTATGAAAGAATTCATAAAAGATAATAGTCGCTAATCAAGCCCGAAACATATAAATTACGAAAATTACTAAAAATAGAAAGATTTGAGTTAAGCTCAAATCTAGAAACTATAATAAAATCTACATATTTTGGAAAAATTCTAACCTCAAATGTATTCGTTTAGACAAAATAATTGACGAATCAATTATTTTCGAAAACAACACAATTGTGAAATTAAAAGCCTAAATAATGGAATTTGACCGAAATCCATTGTATGCCATAGCAAAGCAATGGATATTGACCATGACGTCAATTTTCATGTTTTTGACCAAATTCCACGTCATTGTAAGTATGTGCCATCTTGCATTTATTAGTGCCTTTTGCCTTTTGCCTTGTTTGTTCACGACTTTCAGAAACCGAACCAAAATTTTAAACTTGTTTACTAGTCAAATTGAGTTTTAATACACCCAAACTCGTCTCTAATAGACACATGAGCATAATTATATAGTATCAATTAATATTTAGTTTTAATGATATATCAAATATATTTTCACTAATTTTATTCTATTTCTCTATTTATGATTGGTGCTTGTGCAAATTTGATATGCATAATAATTTGAGGGTTTTTTTTTTTTTTTTTTTCTCTCTCTAGATTGAACTTGAGTGCATTTATATAATTAAGTTAGCTCGATCCTTGAGCTCGACTCAAACTCGAGCCTAATAAATTTCAAGTGAACCAAGTGCAAAAACTCAAAGTTCAACTTCTTTGTAGTCGTAGATGGATTGGATATTTCATTTCTCACTAACTTCACATTATCATGAGTGAAATTTTTTATTGAATTGTGATATCATGATATCACAATTATACTCCATATTTGTTGATAAAAGGCAGATATCTTTTAAAGAGTCTTTTTCTTTTTTCTTTTTTTCACAATGTGGACCTGCATGTGCTCAAAACACAAATTCCAATTTCAAGACTTCCCTCAAGAATTCATGAGCTAGTAAAGCTCTGTTTACAACCCAATATTGCCTTGAATGGTTATGAAGAAGCCAACATCAACCGGAATTTCCCTTCAAAGCCAGACCAATCATTATTGGACATGTGGCATGTGCAATAACCAATCGCTTATGCCCCTGCTAAAGAAGAGGCTAGAAATACTGTTACCCCTTTATTTTTTATTTATTCCGCCAATTACATTAAGGACTCTTATAATTTAATATTTGTATAATTTTAATTCATAATTTTTTAATTATGATATATTTGATTTTAAATTTTAAATTTATTTCTAAATAAGAATAATTAAAAACAATATTTTCTTTACAAAAAGAAAATGTTCTATTTTAATGATAAAATTATCAATTTGATAAAATAAACTAGTTTGATAAAAATAAATGTCAAAAAGTTAAAAATTATTTCTGCCCATCAAATATAAAAATGATAAATCTTTTTTTTTTTATTTAATCAAATTAATTTTTAGTACGTGTTTGGATGATAATCATGTAATAGATAGTTGTTTTGTTGATGTTTTTGGATGATTATCATGTAATATATGATTGTTTTTGTTGTTGACATATATGTTTTTATGGTTATCATGTGATGGATGGTTATTAGGCTTTTAATATATAATCGATATGTTTAATATATAAAATGTTTTTAGTTTTGAATTTTTAGATTTAACGGATTGGTTTAATAATTACTTCAAAGTTGTTGTCATATTTGATTTTTGAAAAAAAAAAGAAACTAATTTAACAAAAATAAATACAAAAAAAATTATTTTAAAAAATTATTTCTACCATCCTAAAAGATAAAATTATATAAAAATGAAGTGTTGTTAAATTATTTTTTTTCACCAATTTAAGTTTTAGTTTTTTGGGAAATTTTTTTGAAAATCAAACCAAATAGAAGTTTATTACCAAGAAAGTGTCAACATTATTTATTAAAGAAAAAAAGGTCATTACATTTCAAACAACAAACAAGTTAACCAATATAAAATAAGTCATATGACGACTTTACCCTTGAAATAAATCGTTTGCAACTGAAACATATTTGATTGTCTCTATTTGGAATAATATTTAAAGTTCAGAGTCAAATGTATTACAATTAAAAGTCAAAAATTAAAGTAACACAAATCTCAAATTATAGAGATTGTTAGTGTAATTCACCCCACAGGAACTAATAGATCTTTTTTTGTTAATTATTTCTCCATGCTTCCCTCCATTTATTTGATTTAAAAAAAAAAAGAGAGAGATTTTCTTAAGTTACACTTTGTAACTTTTTTCAGTTTATTTGAATCCCTAAATACCTATTACCTAAGGATAAAAGAGCCTCATCTTTTTTTATGTTAATTTTTTAACTTAACAAAATAAGTTCATATTTTTACACATTATTAAAAGTCCTACTAAATACACATTTATAACTTATGTCAAGTATTTTAAGCTAATAATAGAATCCTACTAATACAATAAGAAACAAAAAGTTTGGTTTCTATTAAATAGTTATTTTCACTTAGAGAGAACATTTTTGGTTTTTCTTTTTTATTTATTATTTATTTTTTATTTTTGGTAGGCCCATTTTTTGATCAATTTTGTTATTTCAAATCGTTCACTTTTTAAGACTCGATCAATAAAATATTCATGCAAAAAATCAAAATGATTGGATAACAATAGTTATATATATATATATAAATCATATTGTTTTTAAAAAACAGACGACAAATATAATTTTAGCAATTCATTTTTTGTAATACAAATGTAATTCAAACATATAGTTACCGATATCAAATTATTTTAATTTTTTGCATGAATATTTTAGTCAATATATCTTAAAAGTAAACAGTTTTAATCACTAAAATCGGTCTCAAAATAAGTCTACTAAACCCAAACGCTCTCTCAAATTAAGATAGCAAACTCAATACCCTTCAATGAATATGCTTTATCCTCTATTGATAATATAATCAAAACAATAACTCTACGGCAAACTTTTTGTTGATAGGATTAGATTTCTTTTAGATTCACATCTCAACATGAGAGAATTTGAAAGGATGGACATCTCAATAATATTCTGCTTTTTATCTTAATCAGTAAATTAACTTAAGTTAAATTTTTTTAAGTTTGAGTTTGAATTCAGCTCATTCATATAATTGAACGAGCTCGAGCCGAGTTTGAATTTATCAAATATTTAACCCAAATTTGATTAATTCTTAATAATTTTAGTTCAACTTGACTCACTTTACAACACTTTAATCACAATGCATATCAGCCTCCTATCCACATTCTATCTGATTCAAGCCGTCCCAAACATAAAATAAAATACTAATCATAGAAATTGATACTTTCTTGTATGCTAGGCATGTCTAGTCCAAATCGACGTTCAAACATAAATTATTGTAGTAGGTGTAGGCATATTTGTTGTGTTGTGGCCTGGCTGTCGAAAGCATGGACATGTAACCGTCCAGCTTATCACAACAATAGTGCGGCTACCAGATTGTGTTTTTTAAAGAATGTGATACGATGTTGACATTTTAACTACGTGGGCCCCTCTCCATGATACTAGAATCTTATTGTGGGCCCTATCTATGCATTGGGATAAGTATATATATATATGAAAATGAACCTTTCAGTCATATGTCGTGGACGTGCCGGAGTGGTTATCGGGCATGACTAGAAATCATGTGGGCTCTGCCCGCGCAGGTTCGAATCCTGCCGTCCACGTTTTTCCCATTTTATTGGTTGTGTCAATTTTGATTAGTGATTAGGAGTGATAAACAAAGTTGCATAATTCCTTTTGTTGGTTGTGTAGTGATTAGGGGTGGTAAACAAGCTGAATAATTAACTCGGTATTAGTGTTCCGATAATGATTTTTTGGTATTTTTTGGCCTGAGATTTTTTTGTTTATTTGATTTTTCTTGTTTGGCTTTTTTGCCTTGTTTTGGGCAAATTTTTTTTGTCATTTTGTGATTTTTGACTTTTTGACTTTTTTTTGTTCTTGTGATTTTTTAGCCAAACTCAAAAACCAAACGATCCCTTAGTAGGTTAAAATTTTTGTATTTAGAAAGATTATTTAATTTTTTTATAGTTGAATGTAATGTTTTGTCAGAGAAAAAGTGAAATGATTATAAATTTGATATGCCATTTTGTCTTATTAATTGTTTTACACTATTTATCTTCTTTTGTGAATTTTAGCCTAAAAAAGGCTAAAATTTCAATTCCCAACCATCACCTAAGCTTCATTTTGATAATTTTAAAATTTATTCAAGTTTAATTCATTAAACTTTTGAATTGTTTTCAAACGATCTTTTAATCTTAACAAGTTTTAAAATGTGTTTAGGTTTGGTTTGTTATTTTAACGAATCGAGTTTGAACGAATTTTTAACAAGCTAAATACAAGTCAAACTCAAACTATTTAGGTCTTGTCTGGGAATTAAACATTTTAGTTAAAAGAAAATGTTATAGGCTCCAAATAATCTATCAAATTTTTCACTAAAGCTCTCACATGGGTATGAGACCCACACAAATCCATGTAGGTCTCACACCTATGTAAGAGTTTTGATAAAAAAAAAATTGGTAAATTATTTGGAATTCCTAGCATAAACTCTTAGCCAAAAGTCCAAAAGTCAAAAAGTCACTATTATCACATCACTTTCTCTTTACTTTTCTGTACATTTTTTTATAAAAAAACAAAAGAGAAAATATCATTTTGCACTTCAAACTTTCACGCATTTTCTTATTTGACCTCCAGATTTCAATTAATATCAAATTTACACCCAAACTTCTGAAATTTTGATCAATTTTCTCCCACCGTTACATTTTATTTACAATTGAATAGAATGTGCTAACGTGACACCAAAGTTCATTTGGAATTTTATTTTACTTTCCAAACTATACTTTAAAAATCAATTTACCCCCTAAATATAAAAAATTAAATTTTAAATAATGTATACTTTGCAAAAAATATATATATATAAAAATATAAAAGTTCTCATTTAGAATTATCTTGAGACTATGAAGCATGAGTACTTTGACAAACATGTCGTATCCGCACCGGGTACTTACCGAATTTTGAAATTTTTTCCCCACTTAATTTTGAAATTACTATTAGTCGATCAATTCTATTGAAATTAATTTAGATAATAAACTAGTTACAATTTTGCTCATGCACGCATATAAAGTAGCCAAGAAATTTTCGACTCAATAAGTTTCTCTATGATTGACTCGAGATAATTTGAGACCTATGAACCACAAATATGGGTATGAGTACTGGTATTGGTACGATACAAGTACATCGACACAGTAAAATCTAAAAAAAATAGGGTACAGATATGACTTAATACGTTTGTAAAAAGAATATTTATTTTTAATTTGAAATAATACAAAAATTGATTAAATGATTTAATTTATTAAATCTAACAAACAATTGACATGTAATGCCAAAAGTACAAGTATAAGATAAATCAAAATTAAATATCATTTTATTAAATAACTTAAAAATTATAGATTAATTTTAAAACCATACTAAGTACAAAACTAAAAATAAAAAAGAAGTCTAGTAAAATGAATTTTATTTTTGTAGTAGAAAAAAATATTATTTCGACTAAGGTATGACACAACTTGGGTATATACTAAATACGTCTGGATCTGCCAAAATTTATAAAAAAATAAAAAAATTGAGTACATGTTTTGTGTACTCGGCACGTATACATAAATATCATATTTCGGTAAGTATCCAATACGGGTACGATATGTTTGTCAAATTATCCATACTTCATAGTCTCAAGATAATTCTAAATGAGGATTTTTATATTTTTTATTATTTTTTTTTCCAAAGTATATATTTTTGAAATTTTATTTTTTCATTATTGAGATAAAAAAATTATTTATTAAATATTTAAATTAAATTTTTTTTTTAATATTTGGGAGACAATTTGTTTTTTTTAAATATAGTTTGGAGAGTAAAATGAAATTTCAAATGAATTTTTGTGCCACGTCAGCACATTCCGTCTAATTATAGACGGAATGTGACGACATAAGCCAAATTGATTAAAATTTCGAAAGTTTAGATATAAAATTAATATTAATCACAATTTGAAAGTCTAATTGCAAAACATGTGAAAATTTAAAAGGCAAAAAATAATATTTTCTTAAAACAAAAAATTATTAAAATAACATATTCTTCAAAAAAAAAAAGGCCTTATTAGTTCATTTATCACCCCTAATTTTTAATGTGGCTTACATAAATCTGATGCATTGTCAAATAATTTTTTAACTGGATGCATCAATTCTTATTTAAATCAATTCATCGAGTTTCATTACACATAATTGCTTTATATAACACTAATCAAATAATCTCACAAATCACCTTGTTTTTTTGTTTTTTTGTTTTCTTTAATCTAAAACAAATATTAAAATAATATGATTATTATTATGTGTCACGCCAAATAGTACTCATATGTTGATTTATAATGACCACAACATCACTCAGTTAGGATAGGATGCAATATGTATCTTTTTTTTTATTATTATTTTATTTATCTGCTCCTAGAAAGTCTTGCTGGTAGGAGTGCAATTTCAATGGGCTCAACCCGAGTAACACGAACCTAGTCAAAAATTTTTTAGGGTTTGGACAAGATATTTTCAAATTCGGTATGGGTTTGTACAAAAATTCAAAAGCCCGAATTAAATTTGGACAAGTTTGGGCAAAGACGTCAAACAACCCGAAACCCGAATTATACATATATAGATATATAAAAATATTAAATATACATATAAATTATTAGTCATTACATGATATTAAAGTAATTTAAATTATTAAATCATATTGAATATATATTATATATACAAATAACATAAAATCTTACTTTTTTTATTTTCATTTATAAATTGTAAAGACTACTATAACGGCATCTCTCTTATATTATATAAATAATTGGTTTTGATGGTATTAATGATTTTCTACAAAAAATAAAATAAAATAAAATGTAAATAGAGTCAAATTTTAATAATTTAATAATACAGCTGCAAAAAAAATAAAAAATAAAATAATAATAATTCATGTACAATTCGGGCAATTTGAGTTTAACTTGGGTCGGGCTTGAATAGGAAACCTCGGGTTACAATTCAGACTTGGGCGAGTCTGAGCAGATCTTAACACAACTTGGACTGAACTTGGATAACTTTCCAATCCGCCCGAGTTACACCCCTACTTGCTGGCGTAGGAGGATCACAATCAAAACAACTAGAAATTAGGAGTAAGATTGGTAGTTTTTTTCATTAAAACTGTTGCAATTTACGAGATTTCATATGGTTTTGGTTCAAGTGCTTAATAAAAGCAAATCAAAATTATATGGCTAACGGAGGGTTTAAACTATCAAGTATCTCTTAATGAAATGCGCAAGTTTTTGATCCACTGAACTAATTTTAGTTGAATAATTTACTTTTGTTTAGGTCTTACAAAATACTTGTAAATATTTTTAAATTTGTAATATGCATACATTCTAAAAAATATTTAATAGATATATGTCTCTATTTAAGTTCTTAAGAAATAAATATCTGCTTATATAAGAATCAATGCAGCCATATCAATTCAAATTTTGGATTTTCAAATTGACAGATATCGAAAGAGATCAAGAATTCTCACTTTTTCTTAGATTTATAGACCCAATTCAATTTAATGGTATCTTTCATTCACTTTATTTTATTTTATTTATTTTATTTTTTTATTATACTTGGAACATTTTATAAAACTTTTCACCTAGAAGGTTTTATAAAACCCTTCCTAAATTTGGAATACCTTACTTTCACGCAATTCACAAGGTTTACTCGTCTACCATTGGTAATACCATTTCATGCTCGACTTGCATGTGTTAAGCATGTCACCAACTTTCATCATGAGCTAAGGTTATTGGGTTTTGTGGACCCTAATAAGTACTATACAGTGAGGAATGGGTCCAATGGAGGATTTGGCGAGGCCTCTCCCCCAAGGGATAGGGGGCGTTGGACCTCTTGTATTGTAGAGAGTTGTAATTATTTTCTGACTATAGTGAAAATTTCAGTAGTCATGGACATAGCCCTATTATGGGTTGAATCACGTAAATCTTTGTATTCGTATGTGTGTGTGATTTTTTCGATTTATTTATCTTTCTTATTTGGTATTTTATGTCTAATCGATAGTAGTTAGGAATTGTCTTTCATTCCAAGACCCTTGTATCTATGCACTTCATATTTGCCCAAAGTTCTCTCTTAGAAATATAGCCATCTCTACTCCTCACGTCAATCCCATGAGCCTCTTACCCATTCTCATTCAATCACAGTAGGGGAGCAAGTCAAAATAGAAAAATTTACATTGGATTCAGGGATACAGGCTCGAACTAATGGAAATATAGCATTATGACAAAATTTCATTGTTTGTTTAATAAAAGGAAAGGGAAGAAGGTGTGTCTAGTTAACCTATGTGAAATCTTTAACTTGAACTGATTGTTTAAGTTGGATAATCAAACGTCACTGAATCACATAAGTATTATATGTGTAATTTATTTATTTAAAGTTATATTTTAGGCTCAATTTCTTTATTCTTTTCCTTAATCATCATGTTTTGGTCTCACTTTCAAATTGTACCATGATGATAAAATAAGATTTGGAGAAATGTTTTTAATAATCAAACATTTGAACCCAATTTATTATTTTTTCCGTATGCCATTCGTGCTTGATTCTTAAATCTTACTTTTCTAATATAATATGTGATGAGAATTAAAATAGCGTGAAAAATCTTACTTTTCTAATACAATATGTGATGAGAATTAAAGTAGTGTGAAAGTTGTTACACGCGGATTATAAAGTAAGGACATTTTTATATGTGTGTTTTATAATTTTTATTTATTTATTTTTGCGTTTCATTGATCTTTATTAACAGTTATGCAATTTTTAATAGAGATAGTAGTGTTATACAAACAAATAAAATTAAATTTTTTTTATTACAAATTGATGTAATTGGCTAGCTTAGTTATGCTAGGCTAGTAGCAATCAAAAGGGCACCAAAATCACCACCACCAACCTTTAGGGATATGGATGGGACTAAAAAAAAATACTGGCATGAATCAATTAAAGAATGCGAATTAAAAAAAAAGAAAAATGGTGGGTAGGGCCATTTGGAAACTTGATGGGCTTGAATCAATTAAAGATGATAAACACCACCAAAACTCCATCATTTTTATTTTATTTTTTATTTTTCCCTTTTATTCTTTGTCATACTTGAATTGGGTTTCCTTTATGGAACAATGATTGTCCTATCTATCCCCTAATCTCTTCTTATTCTCCCCATTCTCAAACTTAATCATTTACATAGATACAAAAGGGTTATCATTGTAGTAAATTATATAGATTTTTGTTGTGCCACAAATGAGGTCTCAACCTTCATTATTGCAGTGTCTAAAGGGTCATTTTCTCTTTTGATGTTTATCCTTAAGGAGGATAGATTGTTAAGATTTAGAAAAATCTATTGGTACAAATTCTATATAATAAATTTATACAAAAATTGCGTTTAAAATAATGTGACTACGGCATTTTTAAACTGAATTTTAAGAGTATAGATAATTAACTTATAAAAAAAAAATTATGTTTACAAAATTTATATAATAAATTTATACAAAAGTACCCTTAAAATAATATAATCACGACATTTTAAACTTAAAGGCATTATAATGGCCCTGTTTGGTAGGGTTTATTTTCAACTTATTTTAGCTTTTAGCTTAATTTAAGCTATTTTGATGTGTTTGGTTCAGCTTAACAATACAACTTATAACTTTTTGTAAGTCAAAAATCAATTTATTCTTTGAGTAGGGGAGGAGAAACTTAATTTATAAGTCAAAAATCAGCTTATGTTCACAGCTATAAGCTATAAGTTATAATCACTTTCCCACAGTTCTACCAAACGAGACCAATGAGTGGTTGGTTTTGAACTTAATAATTCCGAGTTCACCAACATTATTGTATATAAAATTTTAGTACTACTTTAAAAAATAAAATTTAAAAAAAATAAATTTGTCAAGCACTATTTCTTATATATTTATACATACATACATATGACACGGGATAGTGGTGTATTTGGGTTAGGGGTGGGCATCGCAACATTGGCCCCCCAACCAATGTTTTCAAAACCGGATCGGTGAGCGAACCGGAAAAGGGACCGGGTGGATGGGTCACCGGTTCAACCGTCGGGTCAAAGCGGTCAAACCGTGACGTCATAATTAATATTATATAATTATAAATTATAAATAAATAAAAATATATATAAATAATCAAATAAAAATAAAAATTGTTGTATAGTATTTATTAATAATATTTAATAAAGTCATAATTGATAAAAAAAAGTCACTTATTTCAAAGAAATTAAATTTTTTAAGCATTCCCTCCAAATAAATGGATTGATTGCTAGATTTAATTTTGGAGGGAAATGAAATTTTCAACTCTCCCTCCAATTAATATGTTTCAAATAATTTGATTGAATCCCACATAGAATTTTGTAGGTTCTCTTTGAAAAATCTTTTCTTATAAATAGGAATAGGCTTTCATAATCTCCTCAAGCTTTCAAGTTTCAATGAGACTCTTCCTTATGAGAGGAGACTCTTGAAATAAGAATTTTTAGTCAAAATTTTGAAATATATTTATATATATATATATAAATATATAAGAAAGAAAGAGAAAAAAAATAAAAAAAAAGAAAAAAGAGGACCGGTTTTGGCCAATCCGGGTTTAGGGGGTTGACCGGACCGGAACAAGGCCCGGTTCCCGGTCCGGTCCGGGTCTGAGAACAATGCCCCCAACTCATCTGGCTCAACTCTACCTTTTTAAGATTTATAAAGGTTGTTTTAGTCTATAAGGTCGGGCTAGTTAATATTTTTAGCCCGATATATTAATTGATTAGACTTGAAATTTATATTTTCAACCTTGATCAGCCCGGCCCAGTCTGCTATTAAATCAATTAATTAATTAAATATAATAAATTAAAATATATAATTTTTGTTGGGTTGTAAACTTTATCTTTATTGATTTTATTGAAACTCACATTTATGGTGATTTTGTGATTGAATTTATTTAAGAAATTCTTTAATTTATACAAAAAATCCTTCAATTTATAATGATATCAATATATTTATTTAAGAAAATATAACATGATATTAAATTTAATTATGGAATGTTTAACATACATCCCGCTGGGTTGGCTTGGGATTTATAATTATTTTTTGGGTCGAGTTTGAGCAAATATGAAGGCCCAATGTTAGGGCTAGATCAAGTTTGGACATATACAAAATCTCTTATTATGTAATGTCGACTCGACTTGAACCCGACCCGACAAGCAGGGGTAATTTCCCCTACTAACTTTATTTATTTATTTTTTTGATCAATAGTAATTTCTATTGAAATTAAATATTGCCAAACAGCACTTACAAAGAAATTAACAATTAGCTTACACCAAACTAAGGAAAAACCATATACAAAACAAAGGAAAAGCCCCAAATGAGGCACCAAGGATAAGTGATGTATAGATTAAGACATAACATTCATACTACGAAATAGAGGTCGATCATAAGAGTTCAACACTAAAATAAGTCTGTAGGGCTGGCCTTGAGATTTAGGGGCTTAAGGCGAACTTTGGAAATGGGGGCCCCCTCTTACATTAAAAAAAAGAAAAGTTTATAGATAAAACGATAAGTTACAATAATTTTTTTATTTGTTTATAGTCACAAAAAAATTTACTTGCACATATAATCATTAAAATTATAAACAAAACAATTTAATGAAACAAAATTAGGGCAAAAAAATTAGGAAAAAAATTATTCAATTAAAATTGATAAAGATCTAGGTAAAAAAATTAGGGCAAAATTAGTTATTCTACTAAAATCTAATAGATAAAGAAGGTAAATAAAAATTCGGGCCTATAACATGGGCTAAACCATACATGGACCCAATAAAATTAGGGCAAATTTTTTATATATTTTTTCATTTTAATAAATATGGGTCAAACTACACTTAGAAATAAATATGGGCTAAACTATACATGGACCCAATAAAATATTTTGGGACCCCTTAAATTGATCCTAAAATATATATATATATATATAGGGCTTATAACATTTTACTAAATTTAGGAGCCCGATTTTGGGGCCTAAGGCACAGGCCTTACTAGCCTTAGGCCAGGGCTGGCCCTAGTCTGAGATAAATACATAGGCTACATCCATCTGTGTGGGTAAGCTACGAACATACCTAAAATAGAAAAACAAAACACAAAACCCTCAAACCCATAACTTCCAGGTCGCGACGACGATGGATCCGACGGTGGAAAGCGACAAATCAGGGTGAAGGCGACAGATCTAGAGAAGGGAGGTGACAAATCCAGCAGAGAAGATAAGGTGAACAGGAGGCTATGGTAGTCGAACAGAAGGCGCAAACAAGGAAGTGACGCCAAAGTGGGGCAGAGGAAAAGAGAGAAGGCGAATCGGTGAACGCCATGGCTGGAGTTGAGGTGAATGGGAGAGGAACACCTCACAAAAGGAGAGAGAATGGTGGAAAGCCAAAAGCTTCCAAGTTATTGAACAGAGAGCAACGAAAATAAAGAGAAAAAGGGGTAAGAAGAGGGAAGAGGAGGCCAGAAGCCGCCGAAAACCCCCTCTCACACCCTAGCTTCACACTTGAAACCTAAGGAGAGAAAAGTATAGAAAGAGGCTCCCAAAGTTAGAGAGCCCTAATAACTTTTGAAATTCGCATTTTTTACATAATTTTGAAATTATTTTTCATAATTTCCCCATTGAAATAATGAAATTTCCCTTACTGAATTACGATGATTTGAAAATATTTTTTGATTGTGTCCCTCTAGAATTTTTAAAAATATATATTTTTGCCCCCTCATATTTATTTGTATCTCTTGCAAATTTGTTGGATTTTATTTCCCCTCACATTTTTACATTTCGTTAATTGCGATTCACAATGTTCCCATGCTCACCAAGAGCAATAGGAAAGTATTTTAAAATTTTTTTTTAAAGGATATTAAAGGATTAGTAAGTTAGATTACAACAAAAATATCATATTTGCTCCATCAATTTGAATCCTAAGTCTCTAATATTCTCATTATCCCAAGAAACAGTTATATGAACCTCTAACTATATGGATCAATAGGTCAATTGTCCTATCTAATATTAGAGTTCACTATTTTACAATAATAACAATAACATGCAAGTCTTCAACCTGTTAAAAAAATCAACTAAATAAAAATCTTGACTCCGTCCCTCTATATATACATCCTTATATATTTTTTATATACATATAAAAGCTTAAAAAAAAATCAGTAAAACAAATTAAAAATTGATTTTCAACTAAAATCTTCTAGTAGAAAATTATTTT
The DNA here is from genome assembly GCA_036172215.1 of Camellia granthamiana. Classification (NCBI taxonomy): domain Eukaryota; kingdom Viridiplantae; phylum Streptophyta; class Magnoliopsida; order Ericales; family Theaceae; genus Camellia; species Camellia granthamiana. Next base: position 83,809,271 of record CM069913.1, on the reverse strand, counting down.
AGGCCTAACTATTAGGCTTGAGTTTTTATAAAAATCATTTTTCAAGATCTTTTAGTTGAACATTATGTTTGGCCTGAACATTTTTCTTTTTTTAAATTATGTTTGACACAGTCCCCCTTATTTTTTATTATTTTAAAAAGTTCCGGAAAAAAAATAAAAAAAGTAGTTTCGAATGAGTTAGGCCTAAGTTTAGACATGTTAATTAAAAGGATAAGGTTTTTCTTTGACCCGCTATGTAGGAGTTGTTACATCGTAAGTGATGTGACAGTTTATGATAGGTCACTTATTACATAAGTTACACAGTTGAAAAATGAATAAAGGTTGGTAGCTCGAAAACTTCAGCTCGAAATTGGCTCGAATAATAAAACGATGCCGTTTTGTTTTTCTCTTTTCTATCTGAAGCAGACACACAGAGGGAGAGGGACGAAGGAAGAGAGAGAGAGAAGGAAAAAGAGGAGAGAAGGAAGGGGGAATTGGATTTTATGTCTGAAGCAGAGCAAAGGGAGCAGGGAGATGAGAGAATTGGAAGAGGGTCGACGCGATCGCCGAGTAGAGAGAGCCGAGGGTCGACGATCGCCGAGCAGAGAGAGCAGAGAGAAGAAGTCGACGATCGCCGTCGCTGGCGCCGAGGGCCGAGGGTCGAAGAAGAAGAAGATGATGATGATGATGGTCGAAGAAGATGATGATGATGATTATGTTGACTCTATAATTTTGTTAGGGTCCAGAACAAAATTAAATGGTTTGGGATTTGCCTTTGGATCTGAAATAGTTCTGGGTTTGTTATTTTTTTTAGATGGGTTTAGATGGGTCTCCTCTCTCTGGATCATTTTCTTTTTCGAGTTTTTTCTTTTTTGTTTTTGTTTCTGAGGAAGATTGAGATTCTAGCAAATGATCATTTTCTTCTAGCAAACATATTGATCATTTGGCGAATATTACACTTTTTGTTGATCTGTTCAGAAAAACCAGAATAAAGCATCATGTTGATCATTTTCTTCAGCAAACATATTGATCTTACAGCCCAAAACGTAATAAAGCAAACATTTGATCTTACACTTTTTGTTGATCTGTTCAGAAAAATCAGAATACAGCACACATATTGATCATTTGGCGAATATTCTAGCAAACATATTGATCATTTTCTTCTTCTCCTCTGAAACACATTCTCGTAATGAATCAACAAGTTCTTCTGGATCTTCTTCAGAAAAACAAGAAAAAAAAAAAAAAAAACCAAACGCACGCCCGCAGAGGATAAAAACAAAATTCGGGCCAATCTCGAGCCCCAACATTCGAGCTACGAATCAAAATTGTTGAAAAATTCACGTATTACATAAATTACACAGTTGACACATTCGCTCCATTAGAGCCATGAATTTTTGGGCCACCAAGTATTACTGTATTAGAAAACATGTATATAGGAATCTTAAATATTTTAGGCAACTATATATATATATATTTAATTAAATTTTTATCTAGAAATACATTCTCTAAGGTAGTGTTTGATAACATATTCAGTACTTAAAATTGACTGTATTAAGTGATAATTAATTAAACTTGTTTGATAATTACAATTGATATCACTTAAAAATTTAAATACCTTTTAAAATGTATATTAAAATTTAAGAAAATTTCAAGTCATATAAAATTTACTTAATTCTAAGTGAATTTATAAATATTAAACATAAGTATAGACACCGTCTAAAAAAAAAAAAAAAGGCGCACAAGCATCGACCACCACCACCCCCACCTCCACCTCTACCACCATGCCATCATCGCTACCGCTACTATTACTACCACCACTATGCCACCACCACTACAATTATTACCACTGCCATCGCTACCGCTATTGTTGCCAGCACCACCACCACCATTATCCCTATCACTATCGCCACCACCGCTACTGCCGCCGCCACCACCACCACTATCACTACCACTACCACTACCACCACGGCTGCCACCATCATGCCACTACCACCACCTTCATTACAATTGTCATTGTTGTCATAAGTATTACCATCATTTTATTACTACTACCATCGCCACCACTACCATACCACCACCATGCCGCCCCCACCATCATCATACCATCACCATGACCACTACTACCACCATCATAATATAAAAATTAAAATATATAATTTGAAAATAATAAATTTTAAATTTGATCTTATATATATCAAATAATTTATTTTTAGTTCAACACTAAATTTTTTATCAAATAGTTTTTCAGTTTAAAAAATTCAACATTAAGTTTTTAATATTTAATTTTCAATTTTCAGTTTTCAACTTTATCAAACACTACCTAACTTTCTTAAAAAAAAAACTATTATATTTGGATCTCTAAAAACCCTAACATATTGATATTTGATTCTACAAAATCAGTGAAGGATATTTTGAATATTTTTACCTAAATCTTTTTGTGGGGCCTAAATTTAAATTTTTAATATGAGTTTAAATCAATAATTGAAGATACCTAATGAGATATAATGAAAATGAGTGAGACGTACACAAGCTCAAGTTTAAAAAAACACCAAGTTTGTGTAGAGGATATTTACTTACTACAATATTTTAGGATTTGTTTGGTTACCTATGTATAAGTATTGATTAGATTTCTTTTGTAAGTTAAAAATATTTTATTAGAAATTTAATTACAGTAAACTTTTCTTAAATATCTTAAAATCTTAAAGATGAGACACTTATCAAGTAGTCTTATTAATTGGACTTATTTACCTACATGTTCTAACTGATAAATTTATCACTGCAAATTTATTAACAAAAATAAGAGAGACTGAAAAAAATTTATCACTTAATAAATTTATCAATAGAATTTAATAGGAAATAAATCCTAAAAATAAGACTTATTTGTAATTTAGCCCTTTAAGGGATATGTTCCCTATTAGATTATTAGAAAGAATAGATTTTTAATTATGTAACAAGTGACCAATCATTTGTTGCCACATCTCTTAAGATGTAGGAGCTCCTACATAATGGGTTGGATGAAAACATTTTTCTAATTAAAATCACCAAACAGACTTAAGCATAGGTATAGAATTTTAAATATAAATATTTAATTGGAGGGAAAAAAATGTTGAAGTTACCAGTTTGGATGAAAATCTGTTAATTGGAACTTTCAGACAAAACCTAACCCATAGTTAGTTAGGAGGCCTTGTTTGAGAAAATTGATAGTTAGCGGTCAAGTTTTGTCCTACTTGAAGGATATTGTAATGCCTTGAAAATTTAAATACCATTTTATAAGTTACCAATCCATTATTATAATTCAATTCCATAACCTTAATGAGAACCAAAGAAGTAAAGATAACAAATTTATAAATCAAAAGCCATTTATTTCTTGCAAATCGTTCATCTTATACATTACAATAATTTACAATACAAGGAACTATAAAATATACATCAAGTTGTAACAATCCGTTCTAGGTAACCGCTTGAGCGGTCAATCGGTCGCTCGAGCAGAGATGCGGAGCTCCCAGTATCTTAACTGTTTGTAGGAGAGATCGTTCGAGCAGTGAAGTGATAGCTCGAGCGTAGAATTTAGGTTTCCAGTAGTTTCACTGTAACTCTGCAAAACCTCTAAAACCTTGTGTTTACCGCTCGAGTGATCTCTTTGATTTCATGTACTTCGCTCGAGTGGTGAAAGGTTCGCTTGAGCGGTGTATTCAAGACAATATACTTAAAAGTCGATCTAAACACTTTTTCTCTCACTTTTTCTAAACTTTTTCTCTCTCTTTTTGCCATTTCCGAACCATAACCCTAAAAACATTTGATTTCTCATAGTTTTACCCAAGATCCACCTTAAATCTTCAAAGAGGGTTGAAGAACAAACTAAATCCTAAAGCTCTACCGATTGTTTCTCGTTTTCTCAAGGATTAGAGTTGGGTCTTCACCTTTTGTCTTCAATCTTGAGGTAGGGGTGCTTTTAACTTGTTATATCTTTGATTTGAGAGATATATGTGGAACTTTTGTTAGATATATATATATATATATATGTGGATATAAAGATGTATGAAGTGTTGTATATTACCTAATGGGTTTGATCAAAAGAGGTTATATTGCATGGTTTCTATTTAAAGAGTTATGTATATGTTGATGTTTGTGTTATGGATGATGAGAATTGGTCTTTAAATGCCTTAAAAGGGAAAAGTCCTAATTTTCTTAAAACCCTAATTTTCAAATTTGTCCAACAAAGGGGAATTGGTTCAATTGGCCTCCTAATCTTGAAATTGGGTGTATTGACTTGATTTTCATGTTGGAATATGAAATGTTGGGAACCTCTTAACACGAAACTTTGTGATGATGATGGATATGCCTTGGAGAATCACTTTAATTGGAAAGGTTTAAAATGTTGGATTGTTCTGAATTGAAACTATTTAAGGGAAATTGGATTTGAAACCTCAAGCATCATATGCTTTATAATTCTCTCACGTAACTTTGCAATAGTGTGGATGTTCAGAGAAATATCAAAGGGGGGTAAATAACGTATGTGTAACGCCCCAAATTTCTAACCCAAATGATAATACAACAATCATGGCTCTTTCAAGGAAAACCAAATATAAATCTCCAAACTTACATTACATGATACAATAGTTCTTCATGCAACAATACATTAATCCAACAATAAATAAATAAACAAATAAATACCCCAAAGGGTTTACAAGTTTCCAAGGTTTGAGTTTGGTTAGACAAAACGGTTATTCAAACTCACACACATACAGCCCTTGGCTTACACACAGAGTCATAGCAAAATGAGAGTCTCGTACTCTCAACACACATTTTCTTGCCTTTAGTTAGGCGGCATTACCACATCTTTTCCTGCACAAAAATCTCGTAGGGTGAGCATAAAGTCCAGTAGGAAATCCTTAACAAAGTATATATATTTTATAAAAGTCTTAAGAGATGAAATGCGCATGCCATGCTATGCATTTTTTGAAGATAAATCACATTTTCATCTAATCTAAGTTGTGTTAATAAGTAACTTGTTTAACTTAGTGAAAACTGTATGTTAATGAGTCATGAGGGTGTGATTGGTTAAGTCTTCTGAGTAACACTTTCTGTTTTCGGGAGATGTTTATGAAAATTTTAAGTTTGCAAGAAAATGAAAAATGTATTTGGGTTGTGAATGGTGTAAGTTGGAACATCTTTTGAGAAGAAAGCTATATACAAATGAACAACTCTCAAGAAAAATGGATTTTTTTTTATTTTTTATTTTTTTTATTTTTTTTTTAAAATCAAGAAGGGATTGCTCACTATTTTACCTTTGCATAGCTGGGTTATGTAGAGACCTGGTTTGGATTGCTAATTGTATATGTATACATATTGTAGCGCCCTGATATTTCACCACCATTCATGATGCTAATTCAAGAATATTATGACAAATAAGGATAATACAAAACTTTAAATAATCTGTTATGTGCATCAAAGTCTTCTCTTCTCCCTTGAACTATTAATATGGTTACATCATTGTTTAAAACACGATATCAAATGAATCAATAGTTCAAAGCACAAGAGAGAATACAAACAAAATGCCCAAATGACTTACATTTTTCAGGGATTTTCCTTGAGCATACAAAAGATGGAGTTCTAACTCCGCACAAAAATAGCCCATGGCTTCATCATTTAGCACAAAAAAGAGCCTCTGTACTCCCATCCACAATTACTTCTCCATGTTCGTCACTACAGTGACTCGTCCACATCATTCCTAAAAGGTTGTTAGTTTTAGGGTGAGCAATTGTCCAGTAGAAAATACTATTAACAAATTATATAATTAATTGAGATACATATACATATGTGTGTGTGTGTGTGTATGATCATGCAATGCAATGGATAAGAAAAACCATGTCCGTTCCTTTGTAAAACTTTGGAGATTAGATTAAACATTGTTCATGACTAACTTATTCCTTTTCACAATCACGGAGTATGATGTCCAGATACGAGAGCCATAAACTGCAAGTACGAAAATACATACATATAAGTATATAGAAAATACAATCCCACATTTGTCGACTCCAGAAACGGCAAGCTCATGGACACCCAAAATCATGTTTTCTACATTCGCCGACTCTAAAAATGGCAGGCTCGTGGACACCCTAAAACTTTTCCCACATTCGTCCAGCGATAAGCACAAGACAGGGCAATTGGGCACCTTGACTCCTCGCTCGGGTACCAACATACATAACACAACTCAAACCAAGACCCGGCTCATAACTGTAGACACCCCATTTTTGACCGACCTTAAGACTCAGACGTCACCGATTGAGCGCTTGGTGATGTTGCATATTGTGCTCGTTCTGAGGTTGCGGAGTCACGGCTGCGAGCCTTGCCTCCGGACTTCCGGACTCTTTTGTGCTTCGCTTCGGTTTGCAAACCAGGCCCTGTTTTCTTTGTTTTCTCTTCCCGAAGGGAGGGAGAGGTCTCGTAGATCATCTCTCAGTGGCCATAGGCTACATTTCATGGTCGTAGGCCATTTTTCCCGTTTGGAGCCCGGTTTCTGGTTTTCGAAGCCGTCGGCCGTGTGCCTCGGTTCGGGACTGCCTAACTACCTCCGTTTGCTCCGGTTTTTGGCACACACCTTGTTTCCTCCCTTTTAAGGGACACTGTGGCCCGAGAGACCAACTCCGTGGTCGAACGCCACTTCCGGTGCCTAACAGCCTGTTTTCGGGGCCCCGAACTGGTTGTTTTGGCCCCCGAACCTTCGTTTTGCATCCGTCTTGGTCCATTTTTGGCAGGGACCTTATTTTCATTGTTAGAAAGGTTGTAGGAGGGTGGGAGACCAGCAATTTTTCTGGAAAACCAGTTTTATTTCTTCATTGCTCTTCATCGCCCGTTTTCTTCACTAGGAAGCTGGTTTTTCCCACTCCCGGGCCACTTTTTCTGATTTTCCACCACATCATTGTGTTGTACACACCTGGGAGGCCACCAATATGGGTAGGTCGACCAGCAATTGTTCTTGACCCTTTTGAACCCCTCTAAAAAGCTGGTTTTTCTCTCTCCTGGTTCACATTTTTTGGGTTTTGACCCTATAGTTGTGTTGCACTCATCTGGGAGGCCACCTTTTTGGGGTGGCCGACTAGCAATTCTTGTTGACCCCTTTGACCCCTAGTCGGCTGACCAGGGGAGGTGGCCAGCCGGCCACTTGGCCCTTTTGAACCTGGCCGGCCATTTTTGTCCCTTCTGGTGCATTCCAGCTGTGCCAGTTGTTTTGCACCAGACCCTCTGTCCGAGGGTCTGTCCTTTTGGAGGGACATTTGAATTGGTTTTTCCCCTCTTTTTTTTGGCTCCTCTCCCTCTATATAACCAACACCCCACCTCATTTTACAAGGGTTAGAAAAATTAGCTGGAGCATTTGCATACAATCCTCCATATATCTCTCTCATCCAAGCCTCAAAACACCCTTGTTCTTGCACCATTTACACACCAACTCATAGCCTACCACCTCCATCCCCCATTCCAACACCTTAAGGCTGATTTTCAGAGGTTAGGAGCTCATTTTCTTGGACCAAAAGCTGCTGCATTGCTGTGCTACAAGGGTAAGTCCTCTTTTCCCCTTTTCTAGCCTTATTTTGCTTCATCTCTTAGCCCCTTTTGCTTACATTTCTGGGATTCGACCTAAACTGTAAAGTATCTTATTTTGAGCCCCTCTTCAACTTTGTTGAAGGGCTCTTTGCTGTTTGAGACCATCTGCTACCCCTTGTCCTTTATCACTCTTTTAGGGCTATTTTTGCATCATGTTTTAGCCCTACTTGTGAATATTTTTTAGGCTTGATATAAACTGAAAAAAATCTTTTTTTGACCTCCTCTTTAAGTTTTCTTGAGGTCACTTTTCTGTTTGGAGTCATCTCCTTCCTTGCATGCTTCATTTCCACATGCTTTGAGCCATGCATTTGAGCATTTGCATAAGTCTTATTTTGGCCTCTTAGCCATTGAAATCCAATGGATTTTCAGTGTCTTTGATGAGATTTTGAGCTTTGAAATCATAGAGGGGTGACGCTCTCACCCCTCATTCTCTTTACTAGCATGTTTGGCCTTCCAAAGGGACCCTATTTTGCATGCATTGAAGTCACTTTTCAGGCTTTATTCTGAGGGTTTTGAAGTCTACCTTGGCTCTTTCCAAGGCCCTCTTGGCCATATTTTATGTCTATGATGCATGTGTAGAGCAATCCCGTTCAAGGCCTCTCAAAGAGGCCTTTCTTTGCATATTTCCGAGACTGATTCCAGGGCCTATTTGGTGGGTTTTAGGACTGTCATAACCCATTTCCAGAGTTGGTTTGGTCTTGCTAAGTGTCTATCTTGTAGGTGCTTAATAACCCCTTGTATGGCCCTTTAAAGGAACCCATTATTTTTGCATATGTTGGCTGCATTTTAGAAGTTATTTGGGTATATTTTGACATGTTTTATTCACTAATTTTTTCTGGTTTGATGAGTTCTCTTGTGCTTCATATACATGCCATGTAAACCATGCTTGCTAGTCATTATTGCATGCTATTTTAGCCCATCATGTTAGCACTTTTTGGCTATGCTTCAAACTGGAAATGTGCATGTTTTGGGACTGCCTTGGCTCTGTCTTTGTGCCTCATATTCAAATAATGCTTGCTTTGCATAGCTATAAGTCAATACATGTGCCTAGTTTTGAGTTTCGGAGTTTACTTCATGCATTGGGTGCCATATTTCCATGTTTCGGGACCACTTAGCATCATGTTTCAGTGCTGGAATTTACATTCTCATATGCCATCTTTCATCCCTTGCCATGCCTTGTTAGAGTCGCATGTTGTGCCTTAGGATCGGTCCTCGGTTTGCGTGCATGTGTGCACGCATTTCGGTTATCTCATTTTCATCTTATGGCTACTGATGTGAATGTGGCTGAGGTCCACTCATGTTGGTGTAAGTCCATTATGCATTGTGTATGCCATTTCAATTCATAGCATTGCGTATGTTAGGTCGTATGTTAGAGCATTGTGTATGTCTTGCTACATCGTGCATTGTGTATGCCATCTCATAGCATTGCGTATGCTAGGTTGCATGTTAGGATTGCATTCATGCATGTCATGCATATTGCATTATGCTTGGGATAGGAGTTAGCCCAAGCACGGGAAACGAGGGACGTTTCGTACTCCGAGTGACGGAATGTGTCTCAATTCCCAGTCGCGGACACTCCGGATTAACCATGATGGAGTCTTACGTGCATTCATTTCATATTGAGTCGTGCAATTCGACTCCTTGGCCATCATGCATCGAGATGCGTAATTGGTGGCACGAGGATCGAGGTGAGCATACATATGTGAAAATACATTGCCATGCCCCTTTCTTGCTCTCTGTTGCAGCAAATCAGAAACCGGCAGTCTTTTGGAGCTTCGTGCAATATTCCGGTCTTAATTGTAAACAGAGGTTAATTGGGGCATCGCAACGGATTTCCGCGCAAGGCAAGTCAAGCACGCGTCATTCATCATTCGGAACAGAGCTGAGGCAGTCCATAGGCTTGCATGCTAATTTACTGCTTTCCTAGATTAATTTGTTAATTAATTAGGGTTTTGTACTTATTCGGACTGTATTATTTATTTGGGACTGTATATTATTTATTCGGACCCTCCGAGCGAGGGCAATGTTGTAATAAGTGTGCGTGCGTGTGATGTATGTCTTCCAACCCCACGTCTTTCTCTATTTTATTTACCGTCTTATGATGGTTAGATTAGGGCATGTTTCAATTAGCATACAGTATGATAGCATGTTTGCATTCATTCATCTGTCTTGCATGCACCGGGCTCGGCGCATTATATTAACTGCATTGTATTTCAATTCCGAGTTGAATACTTGTTAGTTGTAGCATTTCACATGCCATCTTTAGAATAACCGAGCCTATCCTAGTTGCATTTTGCATGTGTTGCATTAGGCATTTCTATATAGTTAGGATCATGCATTGATTTCTAATTAGCTTCTTTCTTTGGCTTGGATTACTCGGTAAGTGGTTATGCTTTAGCATCCTTGCATGCGTGTGAGTGACTGCCATGATAGCATGCTTACCATGAGGCTATGTGCTTATGTGATATAACTGCCTGAATGCCTGTGGGTGAAGGTTGGGTTATTTGGATTGGAACAATTCATTGACTGTGAGTTTTAAGCCCACTAGATAGTGGCAAAACCATCTTTTTTAAAGCCCACCTGAGGGTGGCAAAATCTGCATTTTAAGCCTACTTGCGAGTAGCAAACCACTTTAAAAAATAAACAGGAAATGTTTTGTTCCAATTCAGGCGACCCAGTCTATACTTGTATGCTGTGCGCATCACATAGTAAATCTAGGCTAATAACCGGAATAAGAACGCATAATGTTTTCAAAACTAGATATCATGGTTAGTAGAGGCCGATCTTTGATCGGGCGAGCGGGGGTGCTCACGAAGTGACCTTCCCCAATCGTACCCAAGTTCCCGAGCCGAGGCAACTTTGGTGATGACGGACACTTGGCCTTAGGCACGAGTCAGGGTTTCCTAAATTTCCCAAAATAAAATATTTAGGTGGCGACTCTGTATCTGGCAAAGCAGTCCATGTTTGGCACTTCTTTCAAAATCTGTTCTTTCAAAACGATTTGCCGGATTTGGACTCTTTGGTTCAGATTGAGAATCGTGACAATTTGAGTCCGAACTGTAGTGAGCCCAAAATGAACAGAACGGGGACTCATCCTCCCGGGGACGTTCGGGGACGTCTACAGTTTCTGGCGACTCTGCTGGGGACTTAGAGAACTTGACTCGAACTCATGATATCTTGTTTTAACTACACTTATGTGTTTCTTTGCATTGCATTTGCATTGGTGCGCCTAGGACACCGTGTTTGCCATCTGCTATTCCTGAGCGGTTTGCCAGAGGCTGCGTGCCATAAGGCTTACCGGTTACGGGCTCTGCTAGTATGGAAACACAAACCCCGGTTTTACCGGGGCACCCTTTTGACCATTCGACCTAGTGCATATCGAAATCCACAGTGACCATTCCAAGCTAGGACAGGTTGCTTACCCGATTTTAGGTTGTTTGAAGCCGCTGTGCGCGTAGTGAAACCCTAGCTCCTGACGAAATAGGACAGGGAAACCCTACCCCAACATAGGGGTGTTTTGACTCTCACTTATCTGTTATGTGCTTTTAGAGTGCGTCTCTACAGGAATGCATTGTATCAGTTTGCGAGTTTGGGCATCAGGCCTTCGGGCATTAGTTCAGTTATTTTGGGAATCAGTTATCTGCGGGTATCAGATTCAGTTTTCAGGGACAGTGATTCAGGGATAATGATCAGTGTTGGAGGATAGTGTGTATTCAGCTTATCGACTGTGTGTTGTTACGCCCGACTGTGTGTTGTGTGTTTATTTTAAGCTGTTATGCTGTCCGTTTGTCTGGTTATTTATTTCCTTATTGCTTTATTTATCTTTTTGCTAGGGCAGTTTTAGCACAATTGCTTCAGACTAAGCAGATATTCCCCAAGCACTCTGGACAAGAGGTCGTCGACTCAATCGATCTGAGGATCTGGTTGACGGACAGCCAGTGTTTCACTCTCTACCCCCTGTTGTCAGACAAAGGCCGAGAAAGCGTAGTGTGTCTGAACAGAGGTTACCTGAGCAGTGGTCTACCCTAGTAGCGAACAGTCGGGCTGAGGTCTTAGTTTCTGCCATAGAGATACACATACCAGTCAGTCAGCAAGATCAACAGAATATGGCCGGGATGGAAGAAATGATGCGACAGCTACAAAAGAGTATGAAGCAAATGCAAGAGGACGCTGTCCGCCAAGCGGAGTTCTCTAAACAGCAGGCCACAATCATGGCCCAGCAGGCTGAGCTCATCACTAGACTCCAGCAGCAAGCCGGAACATCAACCTCACACCAAGTTCCTCCCCTACCAGGGGTCCCGTTACCCGAGCAAACACCAACTGTCCAGAATGTCCTGCCAAACATCCAAAACACCTTGCCAAATGTCCAGAACATCCAGGAGGACACAGACCTTCCAACGGGGCCAGCTCCGCCCCCGCTTCCACCTCAATTGTCCAAGGCACATACGCCTATCAACCACCCGGACTCTCCCTTCGAGTTCGAAATAGACCCAACAGCATTGAAATTGAGCAAGCTCGAGAAGCTGTTCAAAAAGTCCCAAGGGGTAAAGGCTACTCCGGATATCGAGGACGGATATACCGATGTGGCTGTGACGCTGCCGGATAGGTTCAAGATGCCGCAAATCGATCGCTTCGACGGATCTGGGGATCCCATGGTCCACCTCCGACTTTTCTCAGATATACTGCGGCCAATGGGCCTTACCAGACTGCAGAAGCTTTCACTGTTCGGCTGGACCCTGTCGGGTGTGGCCGCTATCTGGTACGCGAAGTTAGAGGATGACATCAAGCGGAGTTGGGATGAGATGGCTGAGGCCTTTGTCGCGCAATACTCTTACAACACCCAAATTGAGATTACAACACGCGACCTTGAAACAACAAGGCAGGAGCCCAAAGAGAGTTTCTCGGATTTCGTGACCAGGTGGAGGGCGAAGGCCTCAATGATGACTTTAAGGCCCACTGATAAGGACCAGATTCGGATGATTGTGCGCAATCTCCAGCAAAAATTGATGCAAAAAATGATTGTGCTCCCCTTTCCCACTTTTTCAGATCTGCACGAGATGGGGGTACAAATTGAAGATGCAATGAAACAGGGTCTGATTGACCAAGATAGAGAGTAGCCCAGGAGGACTTTCAACCGTAACAACAATGCAGGCCCAAGTGGCGCTGCGACTGCAAGAGCTTCGGAGGTGAGCATGGTCACCACCATTCCCCCTCCCCTTTCAAGACCCATGGCAGCCACACCTTTCTCCAGTGCATCCGGGAGCAATACGCAGACCACCAAATACCAGCCCAGAGGCCAAAGAACCTTCACGCCTTTATATATGCCCCTGTCCAAGGCTCTGGGGGTATTAATCAGGAAAAGGCATTTGAAGCCCCTAGAGCCGAGGCCACTACCAAATCCACTCCCTCCCTCTCATGACCCAGCAAAATACTGCGCCTATCACCAACAACATGGTCACGACACTGACCATTGTTTTAGATTGCGTCACGAGATTCAGGATCTCATTGACAAACAGGTGATTGTGCCCCCAGAAAAACCCAATGTCACAACAAACCCTCTCCCACCGCATAACCAAGCTCCCCCTCCCAACAGAATTAACTTTATCCAGACTGGGGTCGTGTCTTACGATCCTAGTATCTATATCACCCCATCCTACCTACCTAGGCCGGAGGTGCTCCTTCCTGACTACACTGATTCTTTGTGCATGTTGGACATCTCCAGAACCCAACCCGAGCCAATGGTGGTGACTGGCAAGGATAGAACAGAGGAGATTTCAGAAGAGGATGGAATTGTTCAATCAGGGTTTGAGCAGTCTGGGAGTATCGCTGGGGAAGCCTACGATCCGAGTGAGTACATTCTGTCAGCAGGCCAGGTTGAGCCAAGTGTAGAATTGCCAGAGAGGGCAGAGCTGTGTGTGATCCAGGGGAATAGACTTGAGCAAGGGGCAGATGATTTGACGGCTGTGGAAGAGGACTTTGCCAACCTCCAGTTTTTCAACAACCAAGAATCGGGGGACGCGGTAGTCAACTGGTTTGATTATGAGGAATCGGCAGAGGCTATCGGGTGGCTGGATGATCAACCGGACGTTGTGGAAGAGTTCCAACCAGAACAGGGCCAAGCAGGGGCGAGGATATCAGTTGTGGCTGGAAGGGCCGAAAGCCAGAATACATCGCTGGAGAGCGCCGGTACGAAGAATTTCGCTCAGGACCAGGGCATTGTGAATGCAGGGAATATTGGACAACCAGCTGTACTGACGCAGTTGGAACAAGAAAGATCTGGGGATTCTGAGAGGATCAGGAAAGCTAAAGCCCCCGTGGGGACCGGAAGCGCTGTATGCACGGGAACAGAATATGCTGCGAGCATGTTGGCTGAAGGTACTGTGAGTATAATCATACCGGAGCCGGACAGGTGTCTGTCAGCTGCCGATGGAATGTGGTGGGAGGACGATGATTTATGTCTTGCCCACACAGACGAAGATTGGGGAAACCATCAGCCAAACGACACCTGGTATATTGGTGAGGTCGATCATATGACGAGAAGCGGGCGGTATTTCAAGCCCCCGCACTTGGACCAACCAGAGGCATTTGGGAAGGATAAGGAAACTGAAAAGCAGAAAGAGAAGCAGATCGAAGAAGAAGCTGTACTGAAGCAGCTGAAGAAGATACAAGCAGACATCTCCATCTGGGGACTGCTTATGGCATCACGAATGCACAGACAGGCTGTTATATCTGCTATGGACAAGGCCAAACTCTCCATAGATACCACACCAGAGCAGCTAGTTGGACTAGTCTTTCCGGGAGGAGCTACCCCGATGATGACTTTCTCTGATAAGGAACTACCACCTGAGGGTGCGAACCATAATAGGCCACTCTACATCTCTGTGGAGTGTAGAAATAAATGGATACCCGTGGTACTCGTTGACACAGGGTCCGCAATCAACGTCTGCCCGGCAAGGACAACCTATGCCATCGGTTTAAAGAACGTCGACTTTGTACCAAAAGCCTACGTGATTCGGGCGTATGACAACACGAGCCGGGAAATAATGGGGACGGTAAAAATCCAGACCAAGGTTGGGCCAGGACAACATGAGATAGACTTCCACGTCTTAGAAATTCCGGCAACCTTCAATCTGCTTTTGGGGCGGCCATGGTTGCACCAGGTGAAGGCCGTCTCGTCCACTCTGCATCAGATGGTGAAATACCCCTATGGAAAGGGAGTAGCCATTGTTTTCGGGAATTCATCGATCCATCCACCTCCGGAGGTATCTACACCAGTCCTAGAAATTGAGCACGGCATGGAGGATGTGCTTATATCAGGTTTTGCCTTAGCCGAGGCTCGAGTTGTGCAAAACATCATGGCTGTTAATGAGAGAGTGTATGTTAGTGCTTAATCTGTATACCTCATGAACAAGCTTCAACACATCCTCGGGATGGGATTAGGAAAGAGCGGCCGGAAGGGCTCGCAGCATTGGCCGAAGTGCCACACAACCCCCATACCTTTGGTTTGGGTTATCAGCCCGCCAAAGAAGATTGGATAAGGAAGGGGAAGGAATGGCTGGGAGAGCCAGAGCAAAGCAGGCTGGAAAGCCTTTTGAGCTGATGCATAGGCCCATTCAGGGTACCCTAAACGGACGCTTCGTCCAGGGAGGGGAGGACTTTCCGTTTTGTGGCTTTCCAGAGCCGTGGCTGAACGCGGAGAGGAAGCGCGTACCAGGTTTTGAGATCTTCTTTGATCTGCAGTTATCCGGGGAGGATGTTGTCGAAGAACAGACGGACCCATTGGCTGAGGTTGAGCAGAGCAAGAAAGTGCAGTCTGAGGACACCGAACTTGAGATGGGGGTAGCGCTGGCATGTCTACTTTCAGATCCTCCGATTAACCAGAAGTGCTTGGGGGATAACTTCTCGGTATGTGTGATCGGAAATGAAACGGTTGCGGGCCTACCAGCAACTATTTTGGATGCATCTATCGCACCCTCTCTCATTTGGCAATATGAAGAGGGGTTTTTGTCTAGTAGCACCGGGTCAGGTAGTGAGCCGGAATCTGATTCCACCGAGTCTTGTGAGTCAGAATCAGGTTCCAACTCGACTGAGTCTGAGTCTGGTAATCCTGGGGATGATAACCCGGATGCCATAGTCTTGTCCAGGTTGTCTTTTTCTTTCTCTTTTGAGTCTACTGTAACCGAGGAATCGGACGATTTGGATGTGCTTAATGAGAATCAAGTAGCTGTGGTTTCTGAGTACTTTTCTGTGCCCTTGATTTATTGCATTAACTCAGACTTTCAAAATTTTGACGAAAACGACGAGGACGAAATTCCTCCGGTTTTGCAACGCTTAATTGAACAAGAGCAGGAAATATTTGTTAAACCGTTAGTTGATGAAATCACTACTGTGAATGTTGGTACTGAGGAGGACCCGTGGCTGGTCCAGATCGAGTCCACATTGTCTTCGGAGGAACGCGAGCGCTTAGTCGCTTTATTAAAAGATTTCAAAGATGTTTTCGCGTGGTCCTACGAAGACATGCCTGGGATCGATCCTGAGATTGTACAGCATCGGATCCCTCTTGACCCCGGATTGGGCTTTCAAGATTAAGGAAGAGGTCACCAAGCAAATCGACGCAGGCTTCCTGCTGGTATCCGAATACCCGACTTGGTTGGCCAACATTGTTCCAGTGCTGAAGAAGGATGGCAGGATCCGAGTATGCGTGGATTTTAGGGATTTGAACAGAGCCAGTCCGAAGGACGACTTTCCCTTGCCGCATATTGATGAGTTAGTGGACTTCATAGCAGGGCATGCTTTGCTTTCATTCATGGATGGCTTTTCCGGCTACAATCAGATAATAATGGCACCTGAAGACCGGGAAAAGACTGCATTCACCACCCCGTGGGGGACATACTACTATAGAGTCATGCCGTTTGGGCTGAAGAATGCTGGAGCTACTTATCAACGGGCCGCGACCACAATATTGCATGACATGATCCACAAAGAGGTTGAGGTGTACGTGGACGACATGATTGTCAAGTCTAAAGATAGAGAGGGCCACTACACCGCTTTGCAAAAGTTCTTTCAAAGGATCAGAGAGTTTCGGTTGCGGCTGAATCCTCAGAAGTGTACGTTCGGTGTTACAGCGGGAAAAATGCTGGGGTTTCTGATTACACAGAGAGGCATCGAAGTCGACCATTCCAAAATGAAGGACATCTTAGAAATGCCACCACCAAGGACTGAAAAGGAGGTGCGTGGCTTTCTGGGTAAAGTGCAATTCATAAGACGGTTTATCTCAAAATTAACCTTGACTTGTGAACCACTTTTTGGTCTCCTGAAGAAAGGAAAGAAATTCCAGTGGGACGGCCGATGCCAAGCTGCTTTTGAACAGATCAAGGAATACTTACAGAACCCGCCCGTGTTGTCACCACCAGAGCCGGGGAAACCGTTGATATTGTACCTTTCAGTAACTGAGACCACAATGGGCTACATGCTCACGCCAGAATCAGAGGACAAAGTGGAGAGAGCCATCTACTATCTGAGCAAGAAGATGCTAGAGTATGAGACTCGCTACACACCGTTGGAGAAGGCTTGCTTAGCTTTGGTATGGGCTACCAGGAAGCTGCGGCACTACCTGTTAGCTCACTCCGTAATGTTGGTTTCACGACTCGATCCCATCAAATATCTTTTCGAGAAACCAGCACTTACGGGTAGGCTAGCTCGTTGGTTGCTGTTGCTCTCTGAATTCGATTTGAAATATGTGACACGCAAGTCAGTCAAGGGAAGAGCAGTAGCAGAATTCTTAGCCGATCATCCAGTGGAAGGGGGTGAAGCAGTTGAGTACTTATTCCTAGATGAGGCCATTTTGCATATCGACGACAAATTTTGGACGATGTACTTTGACGGAGCGTCAAACCAGTACGGGTATGGGATAGGAGTGTTGCTGATAGCACCTGACAAGTCCTGTATCCCTCTAGCCTTCAAACTCCGGTTCAAAGTCTCGAACAATGAAGCAGAATATGAGGCATGCATTGCCAGTCTAGAAGCAGCCCTGGAACTAGGGGCAAGACGGTTGAACGTCATCGGGGACTCGAACCTTGTTGTGTCTCAAGCAAAAGGAGACTGGAAAGTCAAAGAAGAAAAGATGATGATGTATCATCAGACCTTGGATTTGTTAATTCCTCGGTTTGAGAAGCTAAACTTTGCTCATCTACTAAGAGAGAACAACAGGTTCGCAGATTCTTTAGCAACTCTATCTTCCATGATAGACATCCCGTTCGGAGTCCGAATGCGTCCAGTCATCATTGACCAGAAATTTGCGCTAGCCTACGAGTTGATTGCTGCTATAGATGAGGTTCAGGACGAAAACCCCTGGTATTACGACATTTGGAATTTCTTGGAGAAGGAAGCATACCGGCCAGGGGTAAATGCCAAGGACAAAAGGGCAATCAGAAGAATGGCCGTTCAGTTCATCATCTGTGGGGGTAAGCTGTATAAGAGAGGCCATCTGGGAATGCATAAGCTGTGTGTCGATGCCGAAGAATCAAAGCGTCTAATGGAGGCCATCCATGGAGGGGAATGCGGTGAGCACATGAACGGAGTAATGCTAGCACAGAAGATCCTCAGACAGGGTTACTACTGGTCCACCATGGAGGAGGATTGTATCGGTTTTGTCCGGCGATGCCACAAGTGTCAAATTCATGCAAATCGCATGAACATTCCGCCATCGAAGCTGTACAATATGACTTCACCATGGCCATTTTCAGTTTGGGGAATTGATGTGATCGGGGCTGTCACTCCGAGGGGTCGAATGGGCATGAGTTCATCCTGGTCGCGATAGATTATTTTACAAAGTGGGTTGAGGCCAATCCTATGCGGTGTTGAAGGCTTCACATGTTGCGAAGTTTATCAGAAACAACATCATCTGTCGCTACGGAGTCCCAAACGAGATAATTTCAGATAACGGTTCCCACTTTAAGAAGGAATTGATTGACTTGTTGGAAAAATACAACGTGGCTTTTCATAAGTCATCTACTTATCGGCCGGAAACCAATGGAGCGGTTGAGGCCGCCAACAAGAATATCAAATACATATTGCAGAAGATGGTGGAAACTTACCAGTACAGCTGCCGTTTGCTCTGTGGGGCTACCGGACTTCAATCAGAACTTCTACTGGGGCGACTCCGTATTCATTCGTTTATGGGATGGAGGCCGTTCTACCTATCGAAATTGAGGTTCCGTCTTTGCGAGTGTTGGCTGAGTGTCAAATAGCCGAGGCAGATTGGCAGCAGAGCAGATTTGAGGAACTCATGCTCTTTGATGAGAGGAGACTGAAAGCACTGTACCATGTTCAAGGTTATCAGCGTAGAATTGCCCGGGCTTTCAACAAGAAAGTTAAGTCCAGGAATCTAAAGGAAGGAGATTTGGTGCTCAAGGACAACCGAGCTCCCATCCACGACCCAAGGGGCAAGTTCAGACCCAATTGGACTGGTCCCTACATCATTAAGTCTATCTGGTCAGGTGGAGCTGTGGTTCTGATGGATCTAGATGGCCTAGAGTTCTCACAACCGATCAATATGGACAAGTTGAAGAAATATTATCCTTGAGAGGCTCGCTAGGCCGAAAACCCGAAAGGGCGACCTAGGCAAAACTCAGAGCACAAAAAATTTGAAATTATAAAAACTGAGCTCGCAAGATTGAAAACCCGCAAAGGGCGGCCTTGGCAAAAGTTAGAGTGTAAAAGGAGAGTGAAAATACCCGAGTGAACCTGGGCCTGAACTACGTAAGGCTTGATTTCCATCTTTGGGATACGTAGGCAACTTCATCATGAAGTTCAGCCATAAACTTTTTCCCCGATCAACTTTGTCCATTTGATCATCTCGGCCATCTTCGTCTATTCAGCGTTCAAAAAGTTCGGTTATGATCTCCGGTGCAGTGCTTTCAGACTAGGGGCAACTTTCCGTTGCCATACAGTGCCGTGGTACTATTCAGACTAGGGGCAACTTTCCAGTTGCAGGGGTCCGAAGTTGTGCATCTCAGTGACAGATCTCAGGCGTGTCCAGTTCTGATCCATATCGAAAATGGTTTTGAAAAGTTTTAATAAAAGCTGACTTTGTTCAAATTAATCTTTTTACAACTTAGACCATTTTTGGACCAAAGCGAAAAATTTTCAGTACCCACAACCTTCAATTTCATTGATTTCAAAACAGAGTTCTCCTGCTCTTGCATACAAATTGAAGTTGCTTTTTATTACATTCATAAAGAAAACTTGAAAGCACTAGTAAAGCAATAAATCTGGGGCATAGATAAGTTAGGTGTCCCTGCGCCCCGTCCCAGAGCTAGTCGAAGCCTCTGATGCCAAGCTGGGCCCAATCTGTGCCTCTTCATTGAGCCAATCTAAGCACTCATCAGACAAAGTGCAACTGAAAGTGGGAGCGGGGGCCAAGAGCTCTCTAGTCCTCCATGTTGTGGCATAACGGGCAAGATGTGCGCCTCGAACCGGGAATGCAGCAGGATACTCTATCCCCTCTGGCGGGCAAGTCTGATCATGACCAAACTGGTGCTGGAACCGGAACGGAAAGTAGAACACACAGTGAGTCAGACCAATCAACTGGATCCTGGTCTCCCAAACTGGCGCTGGGAGATTGAGCCAAGGACAGCGCCAAGCAATGCGATCTGCAGACAAATTGCACATCCAATCAAACCACCACCCCTCGTCAAGGGCATCGACTAGGCGTTGTCGAAAGAAGTAGCCGCGAGCTGAGTAAGCTAGGCAAGAGTCCACAACCTGCAATTTATCCATCAACCATACCTGGGGAGGGATGAAAAATGAGAGAATAAAGAATAGAGAGATGTACGATAAGAGAAAAGTAAGGAAAGGGTTTTGTGAGAAAAAACCGAGCCTGAGGGCCGAGTGATGTGAGCAATATATATGTGAGATTGGGTGGGAAACATTACCTGCAGCAGTAGTGGACTCCCCGCAAACCTGGTCGTCTCCCGGCGATAGAAAGCATCTAAGCCCCGTCAGTGTCTCGACCAATGTCATGGCGATGCAGCTCTTTCCTTCTTTCAAGCCTTGAGCAACTTCAATCAGACGAATGCTAGATCCACTAAAGCCTGGGGCAAGCAAAAAGTGAGATAGCATACACAAACAAAGGGTGTGTTGCCGAAAACCTTGCCAATGATGGTTGCCGCGGTCACCGGCATCAGAAAAGCGATGAATCAAGCCGAGGATGTCCAGTTCCCCGTTGCAGATCAGAGACCGAGCGTCATGCATGGTGAGCCCACACATCCGCCCTAAAGCTTGGGCGTGGCTGAAGCGAAACTGGGGCAAAATTTCTTCATGGCGTTTAGATTCCATCAAAACTTAAAAATCTTCAAAAGTTGGACATACCTCTTGCCCGCCGAAGTTGAAAACATGTGTTACCGGGTTCCAAAACCTCACCGCGGCATGAAGGAAGGGAAGGTGCAGCGGAGTACGGCTCAGCGTAAATAGTGCATTCAAGCCGAAGCCCCGGAAGTTCAACTTTTCCGAGCCATCTAGAGAAGCGATCCAAGCTGTGAGATTTTCGACGAGAAACGCCTCTATTTTGGTGCAAAACTGAGATGAAATGAATCAACCACGAGGCTAGGACTTTTAAAGAGGATAAGACACCGTTCGGGGGACACGTGTCGAAAATTTGGTGGCTGCTGGGCTAGGTGGTCGGCCGGCCACCTTTTCTGGTAGGCTGACCATCCCTCTCCCCTCAAATGCAAAAAGCTGGTCGGCCAACTCCTAAAGGTGGTCGGCCATGCTGCAAAATGTGTCTTTGGTCCTGTTCTACCCTCTAGAAGGAAGTTCCCAGCATTTGCATGCATCGGGAGTGTCGAAGGCCTCCATTTCCCTCTGTTTCGGATGCGTTCCGTCACCCAGATCGTCCGAAATGCACTTTGTTTATAGAGTTGTTGTTAAGTCTTGCTTATCGAGTTGTTGCTTTGCTTATCGAGTTGTTGTTTTGTTTATTGAGATGTCTTGTTTATCGAGTTGTTAAGTTTTGTCGAGCTGTCGAGTTTCGTGCATTGAGTTGTTACTCTTTGTTTGATCAATTTTGTTGTGCCTTGCTTATCGAGTTATCAACTTTGTTGTGTTTTGCTTATCGAGTTGTAAACTTGCTAAGGTTTTGTTATTTCTTAGTAAGTTAGGTTGTTTAGTTTGTTGCGTCGGTTCACTACCTGACTTGGTAAATACACAGCGCACAATTCCATTCAATCTCATTTTTGGTGCAAAATGATGCAATGCGATGCTAAGAACATAAAATACAACACTTTTTCAAAAGCTGTTTCATTCCATCATGCTTCCTTTGTTACAACTTTTTTTTACAACAAGGGTACAAGTTTTACAGAAAATAAAATTGCCTAACAATGTACAATGTGCTACAACTACTAGTAAAAAGGTAAATAAAGCAGGAAACAACTGCATCAATGCTCTCAAGAGCAGGAATAAGAGGCCCTCTTCGTCCTCTTCTGCGGAACAGTCTCTGCACCACCAGCGCCATCTGAGTCGGAGCTGTCATCCTCGAGATCCTCCTCGGCCTCACCTCCACTACTGGAACCAGGGTCGGAACCCTCCTCCCTGTCAGCAGATGTCTCTGACTGACGATCTGCAGCTTCCTCCTCCTCACTGGCCTCCTCCTCTATAATGTGTGCTCTGCGTTTGCGAGACGACCCCCTTCCCATGACTCCTCGAGAAGGCATAGATGTTCCAGCTCCTCGAGAAGGCATAGATGGTCCAGCTCCTTGAAAAGGCCCAGATGGCCCGGCTCCTCGAGAAGGCCTAGATGGCCCGGCCTGTGGTTGAACATACACCGGAGGCATCTGAAAATAAAGAGTGCAATTTGAGTACATCAGCTAAAACATGTATATCAGATGCAGATACAAGCAAATTACACAGAGTGGATGTATGCAGATATAGTACATGAATGTGGTGTGTGTCAGATGTGCTCTACACAGGCAGCCTATCAATGCAATAAAATGTTCAAGATCAGCATGTCATCAGAAGTATGATAAATGCAAGAAAACTAAAGAATACCTGGACACCCATGATGGACAACTGCGCCTCTCTCCGTAGGACCATGCCCTCGAGTGAGGCTACCAATCTGAGCATCTCGTCCATATACTCGACGGGAGGCTGCAAATGCAAATGCAAGATCATCGATAAATGAATGAGTGTCCGAGTATCAGAGTGATAAATCAAAGCTGTAAAGCATACCGGTGGCGAGTCGGGGTCTCTAACAAATCGATGATCAGGCAGCGAAGGCTCTATCGGGATCAGGTAGGAAGCCCCATATCTCCATCCCGTCAACTCGATCGGGATCTCTGGCCATCCAGCATGAAAATGAGTCGGAGGAATCGGGGGAACCAATCCACCCCCACCTCTAGATGTGCCAGCCCTGCTGGTGGAAGGGACATCCGCAGTCCGAGCCTGGCTCGATGATGGCATACCAGCAGACCTCACCGTCGGAGTACGGACTCCCGTCAATGGAGGCATCAAATATGTGTGACGGTAAGTAGCGTAATCCCCCTTCTCGAGATGAAGAAATGCATCAGTACCCAACTTGGCGTCAACAACACCCTGGGGAGGGAGCCTATCAGCAGTCCGCATATCGCTTAGAGGTACTGAGGGAAGGTCCTGAGTAGGGTAGCCCCATACCTGGCGCAAAAAGCGATCCCCTAAAAAACCAGGCCCTACCAACTAGCCCCTCGAACAGGATCCTATATCGAGAGGCACCCCATGCTCCGGTAAACTGAAATCGGAGGTCTCTACCTAAAGGCACCCAGGGCTGCCATGTGATCTGCAGATAACCGATGCATAAGCTGATCAGAAATTATGAATGTGCAAGATAAACCAAAGATATGAAAACATGAAGAACTGAGAGTTCTGAAATACCTCTAACGACTGCACTGTATCGAAGTACTGCCGCAGGTAGAGGAGAGACTCCCGAGGTCTCGGCCGATACTGGCCCTCGAATACAAGTGAGTAAGGGGTCGTGAGGGGCACCTCCACCTCCAGCTCTGGGGCTAGCGTCGGGAAATACGCGTAGATCCATAGCTGTGGAAAACAGAGCAATAACCATCAGAATACAGAATGCTGAGTGCAGAATGTAAATACAAAATGCTGAGAGCAAAGTGCAAGGTACAGAGTGTAAAGTGCGCCGTGTGTGCTATGTACAAATAATAAGAAGCAGAAATGTAAATCAAGAGGGCAGAAAGTACCTCCCAGGCCCTCCAATAGCCGCCGACTATGTTCCCCCGTCCGCGGGAGGTCGCGCTCATATAGCAATAGAGGGTAGCCAGGCTGGCGCCACCCCAATCATATCGGCTGACCTGTGATAGGTCCACTAGAGCACTCAACAGATAGAGCCCGACAGTGTTCCCCCTATCGGCGAACAGAGTGGTCCCGAAGAGGAACATCAGAAATCTGCGGGTGTACTGTGCTACCTCCTCAGGAGTCTCAGGCTCCATCTCCACCCTCCTAAAATGTGAAGAGAACCAGGTGTATCGGACTCTGCCCGAAGATCTGTCAATTGGCGGGCGAGCTCCCAATAAGTATATCCAGGCGGCCTCCCACTGACCCATGTCCTCGTCATATGGGATCGGCCAGCCTCCCACATCAAGGCCGGTCAATACAGCGAAGTCAAACGGGGTCATAGTCATGTCCCCAGTAGCAGAGAAATGGAAGGAGTTGGTGGTGTCCTACCATCTCTCTACCAAAGCACCCATCAGCGTCCTACTAGCAGGACAGCGAGATATCCCAGTGCAGAAGGGCCCAAACCCTGCCAAGTCAATCAAATCCCAGACAACCTCCGGGAGCTCTGTGTACCACTCTCTCGCCATGATGAAGCCATATCCTCGCGCAGCACGAGAAGTCACCTACATTCAGGATGAACACATGTATTCAGTTTCAGAATGAAATGTATAAGCTGCGTGCAAATGAAATGAATAAGCTGGGTACAAATGAAACGTATGAGCTGTGTGCAAAATCAAATCGGATACAGAATCTGGGCTGTGTGTTCAGAAAATTCAAAGTACGAGCTGTGTGTTCGACATCAAGTGTTTGGGCTGCGTGTTCAACTCTCAATCAGTGTGTGCTGTGGGTTCACCTCAACAACGAGCTGTGTGTTCGACATCAAGTGTTTGGGCTGCGTGTTCAACCCTCAATCAGTATGGGCTGTGTGTTCATCTCAAAGTTCGGGCTGTATGTTCAACTCTCAACAAATGCGTGCTGTGTGCTCACAATCAGAAAAATGGGCTGTGTGTTCATCATCAAAGTTCGAGCTATGTGTTCAACATCAAGTATTTGAGCTGTGTGTTCAGATTTCGAAGTATGGGCTGTGTGTTCATCTCAAAGTTTGGGCTGTATGTTCAACTCTCAACGAATGCGTGCTGTGTGCTCACAATCAGAAAAATGGGCTGTGTCTTCATCATCAAAGTTCGAGCTATGTGTTCAACGTCAACGTCAACGTCAAGTATTTGAGCTGTGTGTTCAGATTTAAAAATCAGTGGGCTGTGTGTTCATCTCAAAGTTTGGGCTGTGTGTTCAATTCTCAACAAGTGTGTGCTGTGTGTTCACAATCAATATACGGGCTGCGTGTTCAGAAAGTCAGAGTATTTGAACTATGTGTTCAAGATGCAAACGGAATATGGTGTTATAGACTAAACATTCAAAACAAGCTGTGTGCTTGAGTGAACAGATAAACATAGCGAAAGCACGAAATGCACGAAAAATGCAGAATACATTGCAGAAAATGTAAAAGTGAAGTAAATACCTCTCGTGCCTGATGAGAGAGGTGGGACTCCGGCTCTCGCAAAAGCAGATCCCCAGGCGCTCGATCATCGAAATCAGTGAAATGATAAAAAACTGCTTGAGGAAGAACATGTGTCGGAGCGTTGTACCTCTCAGGAATAAATGGTCGAACCCTCGGAGGTAGAGCCATAATATCTAGATCCTCTCCAGTGCCTGGAGGACCTCCACCCTGAGGAAAGTGACCGGCCATTTCGAAAAATCTGCAAAAAGTAGCAAAAATGAGCAAAATGAGCCAAAATTGGAAAAAGTCAATAAAAGTCAACTCTCGGGAAATGAAAAAGTCAACAAAATTCAACTCCCGAGAAAATCTTCCAAATGTTGAGACAAACTCACCTCAAGTGGTGAAAATGAGAAAAGAAGCACCGAAATCAAAATTTAATCGGTTCAAAGTGTTGAAAACCGAAAGATTTCGCGAAACAACTTGGCGTGGGGCATTGGAAAACGCGTATAGAGCGCAGATCTGAGAGAGAAAATGCTCTGGGAAGGTAGAGGGACTGATTTCGGCCTTGGAGTTGTGAGCATAAAGTGTTTGGTTTCGTATATTTAAAGAAATGAGCATGAAAGTACCAAAATGCCTCGGATTTGGGCTAAGTGGCCGGCCAGCCACCTTTTCTGGTAGGCCGGCCACCCTCTGCCCTCAAACCTAGCCGCTGGCCTCCCCTTTGGACCCAACATGGTCGGCAGCATTCCCAAGGTGGTCTCCAAGGTCTCTGCAAATTTTGGTGATGATTGGAGTCCCCGGCACCCAAGAAAGTACAAAGAAAGTGCACTTTTCATCGCGAAATCTATTCGCGGGAACTTCAACTCCAACTTTTGATGCGTGCTTCATCGTTACTCATCAAAATCAAGATGTATCCTTTTTGAATACATCGCGACCCCTCTGGGAGGTAAACCGGAGGTCGTGATCGAGCCACCTTCATCGAAACTTGCATTGCTTTGCTCGTTGTTTCGTTTCAAAATGAGCATTCGAGTTTACACTTATCCTGCATTGTTATGCACGTCACTTGCATCCTCATGCACACCACTTGCACTGTTCTGCACATTTCACGAGTATTGTCATACCCTTGTGCTTAACTTGCATTGTCACGTGCGTTGCTTCTCGCATTGCGATGCACTCACCCATCAACACCGCGTTTGTCTGCATTCGATATCACGCTGAACATATGTTGCTAACTATGTCGTGCTTGTTGAGTTTCTTCCTTTTGCAGGCACGATATTGTATGTACGGTTCATTTGAGGCTGGTGCAACCAGACGAGCCACATAGGTATTGTATCCCCTCCGTGTGAGACGTGGCGAGAATTCAATGATTCTCCGCATTCTTCAACTGCATGAAATGTAGTATTGCTTTGCATTCTTGCTTAAAACTGTTGCATCTATTGTGAATATTTGCTTCATTATAGCTTATTACTTCGCATGATCATTGAGTTACATCCGACTTTCTGCATATCGCTTTGCATTTTGCCCCCCTGCCTGCGGGCATGCCTGCGGGCACATCTTTCTGTTCGTCTCGCCTGTTTGTCTAAGTCTTCGGCCATGTCAAAAATGGGTCGTCTCTAGGCTTTGACATTCACTCCCGTCACTCATTGACTTCCGAGTTCTGTCAAAGAGGGGCAACTGTAGACACCCCATTTTTGACCGACCTTAAGACTCAGACGTCACCGATTGAGCACTTGGTGATGTTGCATATTGTGCTCGTTCTGAGGTTGTGGAGTCACGGCTGCGAGCCTTGCCTCCGGACTTCCAAACTCTTTTGTGCTTTGCCCCGGTTTACGAACCAGGCCCTGTTTTCTTTGTTTTCTCTTCCCGAAGGGAGGGAGAGGTCTCGTAGATCATCTCTCAGTGGCCATAGGCTACATTTCATGGTCGTAGGCCATTTTTCCCGTTTGGAGCCCGGTTTCTGGTTTTCGAAGCCGTCGGCCGTGTGCCTCGGTTCGGGACTGCCTAACTACCTCCGTTTGCTCCGGTTTTTGGCACACACCTTGTTTCCTCCCTTTTAAGGGACACTGTGGCCCGAGAGACCAACTCCGTGGTCGAACGCCACTTCCGGTGCCTAACAGCCTGTTTTCGGGGCCCCGAACTGGTTGTTTTGGCCCCCGAACCTTCGTTTTGCATCCGTCTTGGTCCATTTTTGGCAGGGACCTTATTTTCATTGTTAGAAAGGTTGTAGGAGGGTGGGAGACCAGCAATTTTTCTGGAAAACCAGTTTTATTTCTTCATCGCTCTTCATCGCCCGTTTTCTTCACTAGGAAGCTGGTTTTTCCCACTCCCGGGCCACTTTTTCTGATTTTCCAGCACATCATTGTGTTGTACACACCTGGGAGGCCACCAATATGGGTAGGTCGACCAGCAATTGTTCTTGACCCTTTTGAACCCCTCTAAAAAGCTGGTTTTTCTCTCTCCTGGTTCACATTTTTTGGGTTTTGACCCTATAGTTGTGTTGCACTCATCTGGGAGGCCACCTTTTTGGGGTGGCCGACTAGCAATTCTTGTTGACCCCTTTGACCCCTAGTCGGCTGACCAGGGGAGGTGGCCAGCCGGCCACTTGGCCCTTTTGAACCTGGCCGGCCATTTTTGTCCCTTCTGGTGCATTCCAGCTGTGCCAGCTGTTTTGCACCAGACCCTCTGTCCGAGGGTCTGTCCTTTTGGAGGGACATTTGAATTGGTTTTTCCCCTCTTTTTTTTGGCTCCTCTCCCTTTATATAACCAACACCCCACCTCATTTTACAAGGGTTAGAAAAATTAGCTGGAGCATTTGCATACAATCCTCCATATATCTCTCTCATCCAAGCCTCAAAACACCCTTGTTCTTGCACCATTTACACACCAACTCATAGCCTACCACCTCCATCCCCCATTCCAACACCTTAAGGCTGATTTTCAGAGGTTAGGAGCTCATTTTCTTGGACCAAAAGCTGCTGCATTGCTGTGCTACAAGGGTAAGTCCTCTTTTCCCCTTTTCTAGCCTTATTTTGCTTCATCTCTTAGCCCCTTTTGCTTACATTTCCGGGATTCGACCTAAACTGTAAAGTATCTTATTTTGAGCCCCTCTTCAACTTTGTTGAAGGGCTCTTTGCTGTTTGAGACCATCTGCTACCCCTTGTCCTTTATCACTCTTTTAGGGCTATTTTTGCATCATGTTTTAGCCCTACTTGTGAATATTTTTTAGGCTTGATATAAACTGAAAAAAATCTTTTTTTGACCTCCTCTTTAAGTTTTCTTGAGGTCACTTTTCTGTTTGGAGTCATCTCCTTCCTTGCATGCTTCATTTCCACATGCTTTGAGCCATGCATTTGAGCATTTGCATAAGTCTTATTTTGGCCTCTTAGCCACTGAAATCCAATGGATTTTCAGTGTCTTTGATGAGATTTTGAGCTTTGAAATCATAGAGGGGTGACCCTCTCACCCCTCACTCTCTTTGCTAGCATGTTTGGCCTTCCAAAGGGACCCTATTTTGCATGCATTGAAGTCACTTTTCAGGCTTTATTATGAGGGTTTTGAGGTCTGCCTTGGCTCTGTTTGAGGCCCTCTTGGCCATATTTTATGTCTATGATGCATGTGTAGAGCAATCCCGTTCAAGGCCTCTCAAAGAGGCCTTTCTTTGCATGTTTCCGAGACTGATTCCAGGGCCTATTTGGTGGGTTTTAGGACTATCATAACCCATTTCCAGAGTTGGTTTGGTCTTTCTAAGTGTCTATCTTGTAGGTGCTTAATAACCCCTTGTATGGCCCTTTAAAGGAACCCATTATTTTTGCATATGTTGGCTGCATTTTAGAAGTTATTTGGGCATATTTTGACATGTTTTATTCACTAATTTTGTCTGGTTTGATGAGTTCTCTTGTGCTTCATATACATGCCATGTAAACCATGCTTGCTAGTCATTATTGCATGCTATTTTAGCCCATCATGTTAGCACTTTTTGGCCATGCTTCAAACTGGAAATGTGCATGTTTTGGGACTGCCTTGGCTCTGTCTTTGTGCCTCATATTCAAATAATGCTTGCTTTGCATAGCTATAAGTCAATACATGTGCCTAGTTTTGAGTTTCGGAGTTTACTTCATGCATTGGGTGCCATATTTCCATGTTTCGGGACCACTTAGCATCATGTTTCAGTGCTGGAATTTACATTCTCATATGCCATCTTTTATCCCTTGCCATGCCTTGTTAGAGTCGCATGTTGTGCCTTAGGATCGGTCCTCGGTTTGCGTGCATGTGTGCACGCATTTCAGTTATCTCATTTTCATCTTATGGCTACTGATGTGAGTGTGGCTAAGGTCCACTCATGTTGGTGTAAGTCCATTATGCATTGTGTATGCCATTTCAATTCATAGCATTGCGTATGTTAGGTCGTATGTTAGAGCATTGTGTATGTCTTGCTACATCGTGCATTGTGTATGCCATCTCATAGCATTGCGTATGCTAGGTTGCATGTTAGGATTGCATTCATGCATGTCATGCATATTGCATTATGCTTGGGATAGGAGTTAGCCCAAGCACGGGAAACGAGGGACGTTTCGTACTCCGAGTGACGGAACGTGTCTCAATTCCCAGTCGCCGACACTCCGGATTAACCATGATGGAGTCTCGTTCTTGTTGTGTTTATACGTGCATTCATTTCATATTGAGTCGTGCAATTCGACTCCTCGGCCATCATGCATCGAGATGCGTGGTTGGTGGCGCGAGGATCGAGGTGAGCATACATATGTGAAAATACATTGCCATGCCCCTTTCTTACTCTCTGTTGCAGCAAATCAGAAACCGGCAGTCTTTTGGAGCTTCGTGCAATATTCCGGGCTTAATTGTAAACAGAGGCTAATTGGGGCATCGCAACGGATTTCCGCGCAAGGCAAGTCAAGCACGGGTCATTCATTATTCGGAACAGAGCTGAGGCAGTCTATAGGCTTGCATGCTAATTTACTGCTTTCCTAGATTAATTTGTTAATTAATTAGGGTTTTGTACTTATTCGGACTGTATTATTTATTTGGGACTGTATATTATTTATTCGGACCCTCCGAGCGAGGGCAATGTTGTAATAAGTGTGCGTGCGTGTGATGTATGTCTTCCAACCCCACGTCTTTCTCCATTTTATTTACCGTCTTATGATGGTTAGATTAGGGCATGTTTCAATTAGCATACAGTATGATAGCATGTTTGCATTCATTCATCTGTCTTGCATGCACCGGGCTCGGCGCATTATATTAACTGCATTGTATTTCAATTCCGAGTTGAATACTTGTTAGTTGTAGCATTTCACATGCCATCTTTAGAATAACCGAGCCTATCCTAGTTGCATTTTGCATGTGTTGCATTAGGCATTTCTATATAGTTAGGATCATGCATTGATTTCTAATTAGCTTCTTTCTTTGGCTTGGAGTACTCGGTAAGTGGTTATGCTTTAGCATCCTTGCATGCGTGTGAGTGACTGCCATGATAGCATGCTTACCATGAGGCTATGTGCTTATGTGATATAACTGCCTGAATGCCTGTGGGTGAAGGTTGGGTTATTTGGATTGGAACAATTCATTGACTGTGAGTTTTAAGCCCACTAGATAGTGGCAAAACCATCTTTTTTAAAGCCCACCTGAGGGTGGCAAAATCTGCATTTTAAGCCCACTTGCGAGTAGCAAACCACTTTAAAAAATAAACAGGAAATGTTTTGTTCCAATTCAGGCGACCCAGTCTATACTTGTATGCTGTGCGCATCACATAGTAAATCTAGGCTAATAACCGGAATAAGAACGCATAATGTTTTCAAAACTAGATATCATGGTTAGTAGAGGCCGATCTTTGATCGGGCGAGCGGGGGTGCTCACGAAGTGACCTTCCCCAATCGTACCCAAGTTCCCGAGCCGAGGCAACTTTGGTGATGACGGACACGTGGCCTTAGGCACGAGTCAGGGTTTCCTAAATTTCCCAAAATAAAATATTTAGGTGGCGACTCTGTATCTGGCAAAGCAGTCCATGTTTGGCACTTCTTTCAAAAATCTGTTCTTTCAAAACGATTTGCCGGATTTGGACTCTTTGGTTCAGATTGAGAATCGTGACAATTTGAGTCCGAACTGTAGTGAGCCCAAAATGAACAGAATGGGGACTCATCCTCCCGGGGACGTTCGGGGACGTCTACAATAACCCAGACTTATATGCTATTTAACCCCCTTCCAATATGTTCCAAATATTGACAACTCTAAGTCACAGTATAATTAATTAATGCATATGATGTATGAGTTCATAAATCTCAATTTCCCTTAGGGTGATTTTAATTCACAACAATCCAACAATTCAAACATTTCTAATTAAGGTAATTCCTCAAGTTTTACCCATCATCATCTCAAGGTTTCGTAAGAGGTTCAAAACATTTCATGTTTCAACATAATAATCAAGTCAATACCTCTAATTTCATGATTAAAAGGCCAAATGAACCAAAATCCCCTTGTTGAACAACTTTGAAAACTAGGGTTTTTTAGAAAATAGGGGCATTTCCCTTTTAAAGCATTTAAAGGTCAATTCTCATCATCTATAACATAATCATCAACAACAAACACAAATCCCTCAAGAAATTTAGAAGGAATGACCCCCTTTTTTAGCCAAAATCCACTAGGTAACACATCAAGTCTCATACTTTTAAATATGTATATAACTATAATGAAAACACCACATATACATCCCAAATCAAAGACATAAGGAGTTAAAAGTACCCCTACCTCAAGATTGAAAGAAAATGGTGAATACCCAACTCCAAACTTCAAAAGATGAGAAAACAATCGGTAGAACTTTAGATCTAGACTTGTTCTTCAACCCCTTTTGAAGATCTAAGGTGAATATTTGTAGAAATCAAGAGGAATCAAGTGTTTAGAGGCTAGGGTTTTGGAAATGGGTGAGAAAGAGAGAGAAGATATAGAAAATATGAAAGAAAATGTGTTTGGATCAACTTTTAAGTGTGCTATCCCAGATAGACCGCTCGAGCAAACTTTCCATAGCTCAAGTGAAGTGCAAAAATACAAGATTGCTCGAGCGGTAAATGCATGGTCCCAGAAGTTTTGCAGAGCTACTGTGAAAATACTAGGAACCTCATTTCTATGCTCGAGTAACTACATCGCTGCTTGAGCAGTCTCCCCTACAAATAGGCAAGATATTGGGAGCTCTGCATCTCTGCTTGAGCGATCGATTGACTACTCGAGCGGTCTCCCAAAACAGATTGTTACATATATCGGTATGTTTATTTTAAAGAAAGTGTAATGTGATTGGGGTTGTTGTTTCGAGTTGTGTCATTGGGTCATATGTTGTGGTGTGTCTTCTTCTTTTGCTAGTTTTAGCTGGGGATTTGTTAAATGAAGGTTTTCTTTTCCTATGTGTTTGGGTTTTGAGCACTTGGTGGTGTTTCTGTGTCGTTAGTTAAGACGTGGTTGATGTCGTTGGGATGCGAGTTATTATTGTTGTTCCTTGTCTCTTACTTGAGTTGTTGTTGTTGTACAGGAGTCTTTGAAGCCCCGAGATATTGGACTGGGATCCAAGAATCTATCGTAAGTATGGATCTAGTTTTAAGTTAGGGGTTATGTTTCTGTTTGTGTTTAGGTTTTGTTTCGGCTCTTTTTATATTTCGGGGACCAAATTTCTTAAGGTGGGGAGATTGTAGCACCCCAAATTTTTTTTCTTTCTCATCGCTCGAGCAACGGATTGATCGCTCGAGCAGTCATGCGAGTCATCCAGTACTTTTGCAAGTCTGATATTTTGGGAGATATTGATGTTCACTCCAACACAGGGTTTGTCACTCGAGCGGCCTATCTTTGTTTGGTCAGAAGTTATGGATGTGTGAGTTCTACATTCGAGCGAAGGTTTCATTGCTTGAGCAGTGTGGTGTCTCTGATACTCTAGCGCAAGAGTGGTCGCTCGAGCAGTCTGTTCGAGATCAGCACTTTAAAAAGTCATTTTTTGTCCACTTTTCTTTTCTTTTTTTTTTTTTTTTTTTCTTTTTCTTTTTTTTTTTTTTTTTTTTTCAGATTCTCTCCTCTCTTCTCTCTTTATCTCTCTCTCTCTAGCCATTTTTGAGTTCCAAGCTCATAAAAGCTTGGTTTTCATCTCTTTTTACTAATTTCCTACCCCATGTTCCTTATATAAAAATGAAGAGCGCAATGAGGGCTTTCTATGCATCAGAGCAGATCATTTTTTCATTGAAGTTGGATTTTCAAATTTCTTTTTTTTTTATATTTATTTTATCATGAGGTAGGGACTTCTTTGCTTCTCCTCAATATTTTCTTATAGATGGATGGGTGGTATATTTGTATTGCATAAAAACCTCATGTTGAGGAGATTTTTCTTCAAGGCATGAAAAGGAAGTTAGGGTTTTCAAAATGAGAGAGTTAAATGTAAGATTAAAGTGGATTAAGAAGTTGAGTAATTAGAACGTGGTTTTGTGTTTTAAAGTAAAAAGTCCTAATTTTTGTCTAACCCTAGTTACAGATTTTATTTTATTTTAAATGATGAATTATTTCAGTTGGCCTTAAATTTTCGAAATTAAGTTCATGTTTGGCTAATTAAATATAGACTATGAGAATGATAATTGTGAAATGGGTTTACATCATAGTAAATTGGTAATGGGAAATTAGACTCATAAACTAGAAAGGTGGGTATGATCTTGAATGTGGTGTACAATTGAATAAGGTGTTAATGTTGAGAAGTAAAGAATATTGGCCTCGTTTGGTAGAGCTGTGGGAAAGTGATTATAACTTATAGCCTAACATCTTATAGCTTATAGCTGTGAACATAAACTGATTTTTGACTTATAAATTAAGCTTCTCCTCCCCCACTCAAAGAATAAGTTGATTTTTGACTTACAAAAAGCTATAAACTGTATTGTTAAGCTGAACCAAACACATCAAAATAGCTTAAATTAAGCTAAAAGCTGAAATAAGCTGGAAATAAGCCCTACCAAACAGGGCCATTGTGGTAACAAATTGTAATTATTTCTAAAGATGAACTTTTCCTCTTATTATGGAATGTGTTGTTGGGTTAATATATAATGGAAACAATGAATGAGTGTTGTTGGTTTAATTTATGAATTTCAAAAATGAATGACATGATGAATTGATGGATTGTGATATTAGAATAAGGGTCCGTTTCCTTTCGGTTCATGATGGGTATAGTGTGGCACCTGATAGAGGCTTCGCCTTTGTTTTGGAGTAGCGCCTAGAAAAGCGTGTGGTTTGTTAAGATATATGGAAGTTCCACATTCCTTCCGGCTTGTGACTGGTAAAGTGTGGCGGTTGAGATAGGTTCTAGCGTTTCTTCCGTAGTAGCGCCTGGTAAACTGTGTTGGTATGGCTTAGTAATGGAGCCGGTTGTTGGCATGTGGACTTTTTGTAAAAGAATTATAAGGCGACTTGTATATATTAATGTGATGATTGGTAATGGAGAATTGACTTGTGTGATTGGAATAAGATTATAATGAATTGAACTTTTATAGATTAATTGTGTCGAGTGTGCTGATAAGTGTTTATGTTTTGGGATTGTGCGGATTATGGCGAGGATGGGTAGTTGTGAAATAAATGTGTATCATCTATGTTTAATGGTAGTACATGGTTAATAGACCTAAGGTTTTTATCTAAGATTCAAAGAGCCTTTTTTTTTTTTTTTTTTTTTCTTAAGGAAAATTCTTCGGGTTTATTTAGATAAGGTAAAACGGATGAGAAGATAATAAATGAGGTTTCTTTGAGAGTCTAGTGGGACTTTATGAAGAAAGTGTCCATCTATGTATACTCTACTTTGGTATAAAAAGGCACATTATCTATTTATGTATCACATGCTAGCATTCATGATCCCATATATCTATTGATCTTATTGTTGGTAATCTTTGTTGATCCCTACTGGACATATTTGTTCATTCCACATTTTTTTAATATTTTCAGGATCGGAGTCGGAAACACTGGTTTGGAGATGGAGAAGTTAATTGTCTTTTAGGAGTATTATTTTGTAGAGGGCAAATGAAGATATGTAATGTGGTGAAGTATTGAAGTGTCAATGTATACACCTATGTAATTATTTAATTTGTAAATTTAAATGTAGGCTACGGGGTATGTATTTGTAATGTTTCTATAACGGTTCTGGTTTAGACCTGACATATTTCTTGCTTTTAAATCTGAGAATCCATGTCCTTAACTATTGTTCATCTCATCTTCATCTTGTTACGTGTTGAGTTTGGCTATTGGGAGTTTTGATTGCTATTGAAACAGGTTGCAAAGTTAGTTTTTGAAAGAGTTGTTGCCCAAATTTTTGCCTGTTCGCTCGAGCAGTCTTTTTTTTTGCTTGAGCAGTCTTTTACAGTCTACAAAACTACTGGAAATATGATATCTTCACTCGAGCAGTCCTTCTTGCCCTTCAGTAGTCTTTTGCAGGTCAAAACTTCTATGAGGGGGTCATTGTGCGCTCGAGCGGTGTTTTTGGTCGCTCGAGCAGTGTCATTTATTGCGTCTGATGCTCGAACGGTGTTTTGGTTGCTCGAGCGGTCGGCACGTATATCAGTCCGAGAAAAGGCCATTTTAAGTCACTTTTTCATCTCTTTCTCTCTGTAAACATTTCAAAACCCTAAATCCTCACACTCTCTCTAGTTCTTACCTTCTAGCCCTAAATACTCCTAATTCATTGGTTTCCTCACCCTAGCCCTTTGGAGTAAAAGATTAAGCACGTCGAAGGCTTCATTCTGATCGGAGGAGTTATTGTTTTGGGCTCCGCCAAGTTCTATCTTTTTCTCTCTCTTGTCTTCTATTTTGTGGTAAGGATTCCTTTGACCTTTAATATGGTTCTTACCTTAGTTAGTTGCTCTTTGAAATGAGTTAGTGATTTGGGGGTTTTTGGTTGGACCTAGGGTTTGGTTTTGGAAAGTAAAAGAGAAATTTTTTAAATAAAAGCTTGAGATGTTGTGGAAGTTTATTTATTGTTGAGTTATGTCAAAATTTTGGAAACCTACTCTGTAAATGAGATTTTAAAGAACAAAGGAGATTTTGTTTGAAAATCATTGGTATTTGGTTTGTAGAAATAAAGGAAAAGATGTTGGGCCTTGAATAGATATAGAGAATGTATCTGTTGATGAGAAGAGTGGAGTTGGATATTTATTATCACTCACATTTTGAAAATGTTGAGATTTTATCTGTTGTTAAATAAAATATCTGTTAAGTAAAAATATTTGTTTTGGGCTATTGGTGGAGGATAGTCTTGATTGTTGTAGACATTGCATGAGGATTAGGTTAAATTGAAACTAATTTCACATACATTGTGCACTGAGTATCATTTCATATTACATATTTTAAATGTACTGATTTTGAGGGAAATGTGTGAATACCTTGGTGAATTTGGTTAAGGGGTATGGTTGTGGTTATGATGTTGGCATGTGTGTCCTTAGTGAAAGTCCAGAAACTTGTGCGGTTAGGTGCCGATCCTTCCGGTTAGTACTGGTGAAATGGCTTTAGTAGTGCTTGTATATCCTACTAGCAAACACGTACCTGGAGATTTCCAGTGTTTCGTATCCACCGTCCTATTTTCTGTTATAAAATGATTATTTTCATGAATTGATGCATAATCTGGCATTGCATTGTTTTAAGATGGAAAATGTGAAACGTTTGAAAAAAAGCATACATGTGCATTCACTTTATAACTTTATTAAGATTTATATATTGTGTTACAGTATCTCTACTGGGCATTGGCTCACCCCATGTGGAAAACAACTTTTAGGTACTGACGTTATGCCTCCACCAAGGATGTAGCATTGGAGGACTTAGAGCGAAGGGCTTTATTTTGTTTATTTGATGTAATTATATTGTTTAAGCCTCAGGCTTTAATTGTATTGAGTTAAACTCATTTTGTTGTACCCAAGTATCGACTTGGAAAGATGCAGCCATTAAGGCATATAATTATTTTGTTTTACTTTTATTTTAATTCATGTATCCATGTCATATGCTATAGATTCAAAATCTAGGATTTATGAATGTATATTGCATATGTCATCTTTTGTATTGTTCAGAGGTATAAATGGAATAGAAGATATGGTGTTGTCGATCAATCGTAAATAATGTTATGAGACGGGTTATCGTTATTTATTTTAGGGCGTTACAACTTAGTATCAAAGCAACCGGGTTTGAATACTTTGGGATTGTGGGATATGATTTTTACCACAAGGGTTATCTTGTTAGACGATATTAGAAGTAGATCTGGTATGCTATGTGATAACATGCTTATGTGACTAAATGATTATGGGATTTAATTTCTTAGATATTGATTGGGTTTACAAGTTTCTAGAAGTCCTGTTAGAAGAGCACTTGGTCACTGTTATTCCTAACTGGAACCCTAGCAATGTTGCGGGACGGTCACTATCTAGAAAGAAAGTTCGCTTGTGTTTATGTGATTAGGTGCTTATATGGAGTGAATTAATTGTTGTCTATTGTATTAGGACGTGAGTAAATTAGTTTCAACACAGTTGAGAATATGCTAATCTATTGTGTTACCTTTATTAGGATGTCAGGACACAGACGTGGTGGTAGGCGTGGTAGGCCTAGACAGTAGGAGGTGTCATTACTGGATGATATTCCGGCACAAGAAGAGGGAGTTGGTCAGGCCAACATGGCCGGGATAGGAAGTCAGCAAGCCATAGGCGCTTTGGCCCGTGAAATGGCCGGAGCTTTGAGGGAATCTATAAACATTCTCAGGGCTGAAAATCAAGTCTAGGCCCAAGTTGCTGAGACAGAGCCGTCCTTTCTAAAAATGGAGTTTTTCCAGTCGAATTCGGTTGAGTTTTTAGGGGACCCGAATAAGCCACGGAAGGCAGATGAGTGGCTTGAGTAGATGTTGAAGACGTTCGAGATGCTTGGCATCGAGGACGATGGTTTGAGGGTAACCTTGGCATCCTTCCAGCTGAAGAGAGATGCCGGTCAATGGTGGAAGCATGAGCGATGGCGCATTAGAGCGATTTGGGAGGCCTTTGTAAATGCCTTCCAGGATAAGTTCTTGCCTTCCACTGCTAGGGAGAAGTTGAATGATCAGTTCTTGAAGCTAAAGTAGCTGAACACACCTACAGCAGAATTTGAGGCTGCTTTTACTAAACTGTCTAGATTTGCATCGGAACTTATGGCGACGGAGGAACACCATTGTATCGAGTTCGAGAAGCGACTGAGCACCAGGTTCCTTGTTAATGTGGTCAAGTCTGTGATTAGGGGTTACGATCGTCATGCAGAGGTGGCGGCTCATTTAGAGTGATTCAATTGGAGAAGGAGAATGAGAAGATGAGGGGCTCCAAGCAGAGGAGTTAGGAGGTTTAGAGAGAGACTCGGGACAACAAGAGACAAAGGGGTTCCACCCCATAGTAGTCCCAGCAGCATAATTCAGATCCATTTTTCCTGTACCGAGTTTTGGTTCAGGGAAAGGTAGTCAGGGTGGGATCACTTGCTTTAAGTGTGGTCAGCTGGGCCATAAGTCTTCAGTTTCCCTGCATAGAGGAGGAGGGTAATAGTCTGCACCATCGTCGTTTTGTCTTCAGAGATAGAGTCAGGAGAGAGGGCGGCCGCCTACCTGTTATCAGTATGGGTAGTCAAGGCACATGATGAGGTTTTGCTCTCAAGCAGATGGCACATCTGGTGCATCTGATTCGAGGCAGACACAAAGCCATCAGCCTACCCATTTAGTACAGGCCTTAAGGGCCACTCAGGGAGCCTCTTTGGCTCAATCAGTGTATCGGTCTTATGCTTTGAGGGGTGAGCCGGTAGCTCAGACACCCATGGGGTGTGTGTATGCTGTTATCATGCCAGATTAGTTGTCAGCACTCTCTGTTTTGAGAGGTAACTTTTTATTGTTCAATTCTATTGCCAATGTGTTGATTGATACCGGTACGTCTCATTTCTTCATTTCGTCTACATTCGCATCAGTTTTGGGGTTAGAGGTGGCTCAATTAGTGTCTCCACTAAGGGTAGAGTCACTAGTTGGGGTAAGGTTGTTTTGGACTGGGCATGTCACGATTGTGAGATAGAGGTTGCCAGTCGCTGATTTCCTTTTGCTTTCATGCTGTAAGATATGTCGAGTTTTGATGTCATTTTAGACATACACTGGTTGTCTTCGTACCATGTTGTTACAGATTGTTACCGTCAGAGAGTCACGGTGTGCACCTTGAGTGGCGATTGTTTTTAATTTATGGGGGATCGAGCTAATAGAGTTTCATCGCTAGTTTATGACTCACATGGTCGGGGAGAGCTTAGTTGTCTTCTTGCAACTTTCTTGGGTAGTAAGAGTAATGTGGTCCAAGTTGAATTGCCTAAGGTAGTTTGTGAATACCTAGACATCTTTCCTAAAGATCTTACGAGTTTGCCACCCCACCGAGATATTGAGTTCTCCATTAACTTAGTGCTCGACACGACACCAATTTCCATGGCACCATATAGATTTGCACTCACCGAGTTGTATGAGTTGAAGATTCAACTCCAAGTGTTGTTAGATAAGGGCTTCATTCACCCTAGTACATCGCCTTGAAGAGCACCAGCTCTCTTCGCTAAGAAGAAGGATGGTACTTTGCGATTATTCATCGATAACCAGAAGTTAAACCGGGTAACTATTAAGAACAAGTAGCCATTACCTTGTATAGATGATCTATTTGATCAGTTGAAGGGGTCTTGTTGCTTTTCTAAGATTGACTTGAGATCGAGTTATCACCAGTTGAGGGTGAAGGAGGAGAATATTCACAAGACGGCATTCCGTACGCTGTATAGCCACTATGAGTTCTTAGTGATGCCTTTTGGGCTAACCAATGCACCAACTCTGTTTATGGACTTGATGAATCAAATTTTTCGTGAGTTCTTAGACCATTTCGTGATTGTCTTTGTTGACAACATTTTGATCTACTCCCCTTCCAAGAAGAAACACGAGGAGCACTTACGAATTGTACTTGAGTTACTTAGAGCACACTGTCTATATGCTAAGTTCAGGAAG
This sequence comes from Camellia granthamiana, assembly GCA_036172215.1. Classification (NCBI taxonomy): domain Eukaryota; kingdom Viridiplantae; phylum Streptophyta; class Magnoliopsida; order Ericales; family Theaceae; genus Camellia; species Camellia granthamiana. The sequence continues at coordinate 83,768,910 of CM069913.1, read as the reverse complement.
TGCGAGTTCTGGTTAAAAGGCGTTAGGTTCTTAAGTCATGTGATATCCAAAGAAGGAGTGACTATAGACTTTTCTAAGATAGAAACAGTGCAAGATCGGGAACAACCTAAGAATACTTTTGAGATCCAAAGTTTCTTGGGCTTAGCCAGGTATTACCGACGTTTTGTTAAAGACTTATCTGGATTGGTCTCAGCATTGACTAGATTGATGAGGAAGGGGGTTAAGTTTGTGTGGAGTGAGACTTGTGAAAAGTCGTTCCAAGAGCTTAAGATTAGACTCACCATTGCTCCAGTATTGATTATTCCGGAGAGGGGTTTGTGTTATTCAGTTTATTGTGATGCGTCTCAAGCAAGTTTGGGTTGTGTGTTGATGCAAGATGGGAATGTGGTAATGTATAGTTCACGTTAGTTAAAGACTCATAAGAGAAACTATCCTACTTACGACCTAGAGCTAGCGGCGGTGATCTTTGCCTTAAAAATCTGGAGACATTATTTATATAGTAAGAGATTCGAGGTGTTTTCTGATCACAAGAGTTTGAAGTATCTATTTTCATAGAAGGATTTGAATTTGAGGCAGAGGAAGTGGATGGAGTTTATGGAGGATTATGATTTTGAGTTGTACTATCATCTCGGGAAGGCCAATGTAGTGGCCGACGCCTTGAGTAGGAAATCCGTAAGTAGTGTAGCTAGTATTGACATCCAAGAATGGGAGATGTTAGGTGCTATTGGCGAGTTTGACTTACATCTTGGCGAGTTCGTTGAGTGGGCTGTTTTGTACACTGTAGTTACACAACCTACGTTAATGAGCCGAGTTATAGAAGCATAGAGCGGCGATCTCGAAGTAGAGGTTATCAGAGGAAAGATATCTAGTGGGAAGGTAGAGAAGGGCATGAATGTGTTTTCTGACTTGAATGTGAGGTATCTAGACTGTCTTTTCATGCCAGAATCCTATAAGGAGGAGGTACTTTGAAAATTTCACTATTCATGCCTTGCGGTACACCCAAGAGCCAGAAAGATGTACCACTACTTTAGCCGCCAGTTTTGTGGAGGAGAATGAAGAGAGACGTAGCCTTGTTTGTTTCGAGGTGCCTTACTTGTCAGCAAGTGAAGGCCGTGTACCAATGACCAGTGGGTTTGTTGTAACCCTTACATATAGCCAAGTGGAAATAGGAGCATGTCACAATGGATTTTGTTGTGGGTCTTTTGAAGACTCAACGGGGTAATGATGACGTGCGGGTGATAGTTGACCGGTTAACCAAATCAACACACTTTGTACCTATACGCACAAGTGACTGAGTAGATTATCTTGCCAGCTTTTATGTTAGGGACATAGTTCAACTTCATGGGGTACCTGTGACTACCATTTTGGATAAAGATCCTCGTTTCACGGCTCAGTTATGGCAGAGCCTATAGAATGCCTTGGGCATTAGATTGACATTTAGCATCGCCTATCATTCTTAGACTGATGGGAAGTCCGAGCGAACCATTCAAATCTTAGAGGACATGCCTCGGGGTTATGTTTTGAATTTTAAGGGGTTGTGGGAGAGGCATTTACCATTAGTCGAGTTTGCCTACAATAACAGTTTCTAGGCAAGTATTGGTATGAACCATTTGAGGCCTTGTATGGCCGACCATGTAGGTCTCCAGTGTATTGGGCTGAGGTGTATGACGCATGTATGTTAGGTCCTAAATTAGTCCAGGAAACGATGGAGAAGGTCGCACTTATTCGTAAGAGGTTGGCTTCGGCTTAGAGTCACCAGAAGAGCTATGTTGATCGTAAGATGAGACCTTTGTCCTTTGAGGTAGGAGATCACATGTTCCTGAAGATATCACCGAGACGGGGTTTAATGAGATTTGGGAAGATCGAGAAGTTGTCTCCTAGATTTATTGGGCCTTTTGAGATTCTATAGCGGGTCAAGGAGGTAACTTATTGTTTGGTCTTAGCGCCCCAACTTTCCAGAGTTCATGACGTGTTCCATATCTGTATGCTTCAGAAGTATAAGCTTGATCCTTCACACGTGTTGGATTAGACCGAGTTAGAAGTAGAAATGGATGCCTCATACGAGGAGAGACCAGTGCGTGTTTTAGACTCTTGGGATTAAGTCTTGCAAGGCAAAACTATTTCATTGGTTAAGGTGTTGTTATGACACCATGGGGTTGAGAAGGCGACTTAGAAGCATCCGTGAGAAGTATCCGAACATATCTATTGATATTTGAGACTTGTGTTGAAAATCTTATTTATGTTGTAATATATAAACATTGAATATGTTTTGGAGAATTGAACTGTAATAGTTGGTGTTGAAAGAATCTATTTATCCTTGTTACAAGTCTGGATGATATGTGATTTGATTTACTTTCAGTGAATGTTAGTTGGTTTTAAATTTCGGGGATGAAATTCATTAAGGGAGGAGATTATAACGGTTCTAGTTTAGACCCAACCTATTCTTGCTTTTGAATTCGAGAATCCATGTCCTTAACTGTTGTTCATCTCATTTTCATCTTGTTACACGTTGAGTTTGGCTATTGGGAGTTTTGGTTGCGTTTGAAACAGGTTGAAAAGTTAGTTTTTCAAACAGTTATTGCCCAGATTTGTGCCTGTTCGCTCGAGCGGTCTTTTACAGTCTGCAAAACTACTACAAGTGTGATATCTTCGCTCGAGCAATCTTTTGCAGGTTTGAACTTCTAGAAGGGGGTCATTGTGCGCTCGAGCGGTGTCACTTATTGCGTTTGACGCTCGAGCGGTGTTTTGATCACTCAAGCGGTCTGCACGTATATCAGTTTGAGAAAAAGCTGTTTTGACTCACTTTTTCATCTATTTCTCTATCTAAACATTTCAAAATCCTAAATCCACATACTCTCTCTCTAGTTTTTACCTTATAGCCCTAAATATTCCTAATCCATTGCTTTCTCACCCTAGCCCTTTGGAGTAAAAGACTGAGCACGTCAAGGGTTTCGTTCTAACTGGAGGAGTTATTGTTTCCAACTTCGCTGAGTTCTATCTTTTGCTCTCTCTTGTCTTATACTTTGAGGTAGGGATTCCTTTGACCTATAATATGGTTCTTAGCTTAGTTATTTGCTCTTTGAAATGAGTAGTGATTTGGGGGTTTTTGGTTGAACCTAAGGTATGGTTTAAGAAAGTAAAAGAGGGGTTTCTCAAATAAAAGCTTGAGAATGTTGTGGAAGTGTATTTATTGTTGAATTATGTCAAAAATTTGGAAACCTACTCTTTAAATGAGATTTTGAAGAACAAATGAGATTTTGTTTGAAAATCATTGGTATTTGGTTTGTGGAAATAAAGGAAAAGATGTTGAGCCTTGAATAGATATATAGAATGTATCTGTTGATAAGGAGAGTAGAGTTGGATATTTATTATCACTCCCATTTTGAAAATGTTGAGATTTTATCTATTGTTGAGTAAAAATAATTATTTTGGGTTATCGGTGGAGTATAGTCTTAATTATTATAGAAATTGCATGAGAATTAGGTTAAATTAAAACTAATTTATAACGATTCTGATTTCAACTCGACCAATTTATTGCTTTTGGATCCGAGAACCTATGTGTTTAATTGTTGTTCAACTTATTTCATCTTGTTGTTTGTTAGGTTTGGCTATTGGTAGTTTGGGTTGTGTTTGAAATAGGTTGGGAAGTTAGTTTGTCAAGTGTTGTTGCCCATAATTTTCCTTGTTCGCTTGAACAACCATTCCTTCGCTCGAGCGGTCTTTTACAGCCTATAAAACTACTGAGAGTCTGATATCTGCCCTCAAGCGAACTTTTACAGGTCTAAACTATGCACTTGAGCAGTGGTTTTGGTCACTCGAGCGGTGTCACTTATTGTGTATGTCACTCGAGCGACCACTCCTTTGCTCAAGCAGTCTGTTCATGTATCAATCCGAGAGGAAGGCCTTTTAGATCACTTTTTCATCTCCTTCTCTCTCTAAACATTCCAAAACTCTAGATCTACTCTCTCTCTCTCTCTCTCTCTCTCTCTCTCTCTCTCTCTCTCTCTCGCTTTTGGACCAAATACTCTCAATCTGTGCACTTCCTCACCCTAGTCCTTTGGAGTAAAAGATAGAGCACGTCGAGAGCTTCATTCTAATCGGAGAAGTTGGTGTTCTTGGCTCCGTCAAGTTCTACTTCTTGTTTCCTTTAGTCTTCTCCTTTGAGGTAGGGATTTCTTTGACATTTTTTTATGATATTTAGCTTAGTTATTTGTCTTTTCAAAAGGGTTATGAGTTTGGAAAATTTTGGTAAAACCTAGGGTTTGGTTTGAAATCAAAAGAGTGGTTTTCTAAATTGATTCTTGAAAATGGTTGTAGGAATATGGTTGTGGATGAGTTGTGTGGAAATGGTAGAAAGCTTTTCTCAAAATTGATTTTGGAAAGAAAATGGCCTAATTTTGGATATTGGAAATTGTGAAAAGGGAAATGGAAAATGATGTTGGATATTGTGAAATTGGAATAATGATTATGTTAATGATGATGGTGGAGTTAGATTTGTATTATCACTTCTATTGGAATTGATGAAAATGTATCATTTTATTGGAATTTATCTATTGAATAGAAATGTATGTTTTGGGTTATCGGTAAAGGATAGTCTTGATCGTTGTAGACATTGTATGAGGATTAGGTTGAATTGAAAATAATTTCTCATCCATTGTGCATTGTGCATCATTATACATTGAACATTTTAAATGATTTGAATTTGAGAAATATGGGTGAATACCGTGGCGAATCTGGTTAGGAGGTGTGGTTGTGGTTTTATTATGTTGGCTTTGTGTCCTTCAAGAAAGTCCAGAAACCTGCGTGGTTAGGTGTCTATCCTTCCGGTTAGTACCAGTAAAATGGCTTTGGTATTGCTTGTATAGCCTACTTGTGGAGACGTACCTAGAGATTCCAGTGTATTGTATCCACTGCCCTGTTTTTTGTATAAAAAGGATTATTTTTCATGAATTGATATATAATCTGGCATTGTTTATTTTTTAGATGGAAAAATGGGAAATGTTTGAAAATGGAATGCATGTGCATTTACCTTATGATTTTGCTAAGATTCATATACTGTGTTATAGTATCTTTACTGGGCTTTGGCTCATCCTATGTGGGAAACAACTTTCAGGTGCTAATTATATGCCTCCACCAAGGACATAGTTTGGAGGAACTTAGAGCTTAAGGCTTCTTTTTGGTTTTGTTTGGATGTAATTACTTGTTTAAGCTTCAGGCTTTATTTGTATTGAGTTTAAACTCATTTTGTTTTAACTAAGCATCGTCTTGCAAAGTTGTAAGCCATTAGGGCATCTATTTATGTGATTTTAATTTCCTTTCTTCTCGTGTATCAATGCCATATGTTATAGATTCAAAATCTAAGATTTGTGAATATGTATTGCATATGCCACCTTTTGTAATGATCACAGATATAATGAATAGACAATATGAAATGGTTGATCAATTATAGCACTGTTATGTAATGGGTTAATGTTAATTATTTCGGGGCATTACAACTTGATATCAGAGCTATCAAGCTAGAATACTTTGGGATCATGGGATGTGGTTTTGACCACAATGGGTTCTTTTGCTAGATAATGTTAGAAGTAAATCGGATATGCTATGTGATAACATGCATATGTGATCATATGGATATGAGATTTAATTTCTTAGATATTGATTGGGTCTACGAGTTTCTAGAAGTCTTGTTAGAAGAGCACTTGATCACTGATATTTCTAGCTAGAACTGTAGTAATGTCACGGAACGATCACTATCTAGACAGGAAATTAGTTTGTGTTTATGTGATTATATGCTTAAGTTGAGTGAATTATTTGTTATCCACCACATTAGGATGTGAATGAATTAGCTTCGACACATTTGTAAATGTGCTAATTTATTTCGTTACTTTTCTTAGGATGTCAGGATGTGGACGTGGACGTGGTAGGCCTAGACAGTAGGAGGTGCCGATACCGGATTAAATTCCGATGTAAGAGGAGGGAGTTGGTCAGACCAATGTGGCCGAGCCAACAAGTCAGCAAGCCATGGGTGCTTTGGCCCAGGAAATGATTAGTGCTTTCAGGCCCATGTTGCTGAGACAGGGCCATCTTTTTTGAAGAGATAGTTCTTTCGGTCGAATTTGCATGAGTTTTTGGGGGATTCGAAGAAGCCACTGTCGGCAAATGAATGGCTAGAGTAAATGGTGAAGACTTCGAGATGCTTGGCATCGATGACAACCGCTTGAGAGTGACTTTGGCATCCTTCCAACTGAAGGGCGGTGCGGGTTAGTGGTGGAAGTATGGGCGTGGGCGCATTGGAGTGACTTGAGAGGCCTTTGTCAATGTATTCCAGGACAAGTTCTTGCCTCCTACTGCTAGGGAGAAGTTGCGGGACCAGTTCTTGAAGCTCAAGCAACTAAACACGCCTGTAGTAGAGTTTGAGGCAGCTTTTACTAGCCTCTCTAGATTTACACCAGAGCTTGTGGTGACGAAAGAACGCCGTTGCTTGCAGTTTGAAAAAAGACTTAGGACTAGGCTCCTTTTTAAGGTGGTCGCGTCTATGATTAGAGATTTCGGTCGTCTTATGGAGGCGGCGGCTCACTTAAAGACCATGATTCAAACAGAAAACGAAAGGATGAGGGGCCCCAAATAGAGGAGTCAGGAGGTTTAGGGGGAGGTATCGGACAACAAGAGGCAGAGAGGTTTTACCACACAGCAGTCCCAGGTAGCACAGTTCAAATCCACTTTTCTTGTACCGAGTTCTGGCTCAGGGAGAGGAAGTCAGGATGGGATCACTTGTTTCAAGTGTGGCCAGCTGGGTCATAAGTCACCAGTTTGCCCACAGAGAGGAGGAGGGAAACAGTCTACACTATCGGCGGCTCATCCACACAGCCAGAGTCAGGGGAAAGGGCAACTGCCTACCTATTACCAATGTAGGTAGTCAGGGCATTTGAGGAGGTTTTTCCCTCAGGTAAGTGGCACACCCGGTATGTCTGGTTCGATATAAACTCAGAGCCATCAACCTACCCAGTCAGTACATGCCTCAAAGGCCACTCAAGGAGCCTTTTCGGCTTAATCAGCTTACCAGTCTTATGCTCTGAGGGGTGAGCAAGTGAAGTAGAGACCTACCGGGCGTAGGTATGCTATTACCATGCCGGATTAGTTACCAGCACCCTCTGTTTTGAGAAGTAACTTTTTATTGTTCAATTCAATTGCTAATGTGTTAATTAATACTGGTGCATCACATTTCTTTTTTTCGTTTGCATTCGCATCAGTTTTGGGATTAGAGGTGGCTTAGTTAGCATCTCCGCTTAGGGTAGAGTCTTTAGTTAGGGGTAAGGTTGACTGGGACCAGGGATGTTGTTGTTGTGAGATAGAGGTTGTTGGGTGCCAACTTCCTTTTGCATTTGTATTGTTGGACACGTTGAGTTTCAATGTCATTTTGGGTATGGATTGGTTATCCTCGTATCGTGTTGTTATAGACTGTTACTGTCAGAGAGCTATGGTGTGCACCTCGAGTAGTGACTGTTTTTATTTTCTGGGGGACCGAGCTGATAGAATCTTATCAGCAGTTTATGACCCTCGTGGTAGGAGCGAACTTAGTTGTCTTCTTACAACTCTCTTGGGTAGTGAAAGTGATGTGGTCCGAATTGAGTTGGTGAGAGTAGTTCGTGAATACCCGGATGTTTTTTCCGAGGATCTTACTAGTTTGCTATCCCACCGAGAGATCGAGTTCTCCATTGACTTAGTGCTTGGTACGACACTGGTTTCCATGGCACCATATACATTTGCACCTTTCGAGTTGTATGAGTTAAAGATTCAACTCCAAGAGCTGTTAGATAAGGGCTTCATTCGCCCTAGTACATTGCCTTGGGGAGCACTGGCTCTTTTTGCTAAGAAGAATAATGGCACTTTGCGACTGTGTATTGATTACCGGAAGCTAAATCAGGTAATTGTGAAGAACAAGTACTCACTACATCATATAAACGATTTGTTTGACCAGTTGAATGGGTCTTGTTGTTTCTTTAAGATTTGAGATCGGGTGATCACCAGTTGAGGGTGAAGAATGAGGATATTCAAAAGACGGTATTCCATACACGGTATGGCCATTATGAGTTCTTAGTGATGCCTTTTGAGCTAACCAATGCACTGGCTTCGTTTATGGATTTGATGAATTAAATCTTCTGTGAGTTCTTAGACCATTTTGTGATTGTCTTTGTTGATGACATTTTGATCTACTCACCCTCCGAGAAGGAACATAAGAAACACTTGTGAGTTGCACTTGAGTTGCTTAGAGCCCATTGTTTATATGCTAAGTTCAGAAAGTGCGAGTTCTGATTGAAAGAAGTTAAGTTCTTAGGCTATGTGGTATTCGAGAATGGAGTGACAGTATACGCTTTTAAGATAGAGACAGTTTAATATTGGGAACAACCTAAGAATACCTTTAAGATCCGGAGTTTCTTGGGCTTAGCTAGGTATTACCGACGTTTTGTGAAGGATTTTTCTAGATTGGCCTCACCGTTGACTAGATTGACGAGGAAGGGGGCAAAGTTTGGGTGGAGTGAGACTTGTGAAAATTCGTTCCAAGAGCTTAGGGTTAGACTCACTACGGCTCCCGTATTGATTATTTTGGAGAGTGGTTTGGGCTATTCAGTTTATTGTGATACGTCAAGGGAAGGTTTGGGTTGTGTGTTAATGCAAGAAGGGAATGTGGTAGCCTATAGTTCGCGGCAATTGAAAACTCTTGAGAGAAACTATCCTACTCACGACCTAGAACTAGTGGCAGTGATCTTTGCCTTAAAGATTTGGAGGCATTACATGTATGGTGAGAAATTTTAGGTATTCTTCGATCATAAGAGTTTGAAGTATCTATTTTCATAAAATGATTTGAATTTGAGACAAAGGAGGTGGATGGAGTTTATAGAGGATTTTGATTTCGAGTTGCACTATCATCCGGGGAAGGCCATTGTAGTGGCCGACACCTTAAGTAGGAAATCAGTAAACAGTGTGGCTAGTATTGCTATTCGGGAATAGGAGATATTGGGTGCTATAGGTGAGTTTGACTTGCATCTTGGTGAGTCAGTTAAGTCAGTCGTCTTATACACTGTAGTTGCACAACCTACATTAGTGAGCTGGGTTATAGGCACAGCGTGGTGATCATGAGGTAGAGATTATCCAAGGGAACATAGCTAGTAGGAAGATAGAGAAGGGCTTGAATATGTATTCTAACTCGAGTGTGAGGTGCTTGGACCATCTTTTCGTGCCAAAATCTTGAAGAGATGAGGTACTCTGAGAGTTTCACCATTCACGCCTTACGGTTCAAACGAGAGGCACAAAGATGTACCACAACCTTAGTTGCTAGCTTTGATGAAGAGGAATGAAGAGAGACGTAGCCTTGTTTGTTTTGAGGTGCCTTATTTGTCAACAAGTGTAGGCCGAGTATTAGCAACCAACAGGTTTGTTACAACCCTTACCTATGGCCGAGTGGAAGTGAGAGCATGTCACGATGGATTTTGTTGTGGGTCATCCAAGGACTCAACGGGGTAATGATATTGTGTGGGTAATAGTACACTGGTTAACTAAGTCAGTACATTTTGTACCTATGTGCATGAGTGACTCGGTAGATTACCTTGTTGACCTTTATATAAGGACATAGTTCGACTTCACGGGGTCCCTGTGACTATTGTATCGGATAAAGATCCTCGTTTCACGGCTCAGTTATGGCAGAGTTTACAGAATGCCTTGGGCACTAGATTGACATTTAGCACCACCTATCATCCTCAGACTGACGGGCAGTTTAAGCGGACCATTCTGATTTTAGCGGATATGCTTCAAGGTTGTGTTCTTGACTTTAAAGGGTCGTGGGAGAGGCATCTGCCTGTTGTGGAGTTTGCCTATAATAATAGTTTTCAGGCAAGTATTGGTATGGCACTGTTTAAGGCCTTATATAGCCGACCGTGTAGATCTCCAGTATGTTGGGCCGAGGTGGGTGATGCACCTATTTTAGGTCCTGAATTAGTCTAGGAAACAACTGAGAAAGTCGCGCTTGTCTGTAAGAGGTTGGCTTCGGCTCAGAGTCGCCAGAAGAGCTATGCTGACCGTAGGAGGAGACCGTTGTCTTTTGAGGTAGGAGATCACGTGTTTTTGAAGATATCACCGAGACAGGGTTTGATGAGGTTTGGGAAGAGCGATAAGTTGTTTCCTAGGTTTATTGGGCCTTTTGATATTCTAGAGTGGATTGAAGAGATAGCTTATCGTTTCTCTTTGCCACCTTAATTGTTCGGGGTTCATGACGTGTTCCATATTTGTATGCTCTAGAAGTATGAACCTGATCCTTCACATGTGTTGGATTAGGCTGGATTAGAGGTAGATGAGGATGCCTCGTATGAGGAGAGAACGGTACGAGTCTTAGACTCTTGAGACCAAGTCTAGCGAAGTGAGACTATTCCATTAATTAAGGTGTTATGGCTACACAATGGGGTCGAGGAGGCGACTTGGGAGCGTGAAGCAGAAGTCCGTGAGAAGTATCCAGACCTATTCATTGATGTTTAAAACTTATGTTGAAAATTTTGTAAATGTTGTAGTATATGAACATTGTATATCTTTTGGGGAAATGGAATGGTAATAGTTGGTGTTGAGAAACTTGGTGTATCCTTGTTACAACCTGAATGATATGAAAATGCTTTCAATTTCTTCTAATGTAAGTTGATTTTAAATTTCAGGGACGAAATTCCTTAAGGGGGAAGATTATAACGATTTTGGTTTCGACCCGACCTATTTATTGTCTTTGGATTCAAGAACCTGTGTATTTAACTGTTGTTTAACTTATTTTCATCTTGTTGTTTATTGGGTTTGGCTGTTGGAAGTTTTGGTTGTGTTTGAAACAGGTTGGGAAGTTAGTTTTTCAAGTGTTGTTGCCTATAATTTTCCTTGTTCGCACGAGCTACCATTTCCTTGCTCAAGTGGTCATTTATAGTCTGTAAAACTACAGAGAGTTTGATATCTGCGCTCGAGCGACACTTCTTGCGCTTGAGCAAACTTTTATAGGTATGAACTACTAGGAGGGGGTCATTGTGCGCTCAAGCCCTGGTTTTGGTCGCTTGAGCAGTGTCACTTATTATGTTTGTCGCTCGAGCGACCATTCCTTCGCTCGAACGGTCTGTGTGTGTATCAATCTGAGAGGAAAGCCTTTTTGATCACTTTTTCATCTCCTTCTCTCTTTAAACATTCCAAAACCCTAGATTTACTCTCTCTCTCTCTCTCTCTCTCTCTCTCTAGTTCTTGAGCTTTTGAACCAAATACTCTCAATCTGTGCACTTCCTCACCCTAGTCCTTTCGAGTAAAAGATAGAGCATGTCGAGAGCTTCGTTTTAATCGGAGAAGTTGGTGTTCTTGGCTCCGTCAAGTTCTACTTCTTGTTTCCTTTGGTCTTCTCCTTTGAGGTAGGGATTTCTTTGACACTTTTTATGATATTTAGCTTACTTATTTGTCTTTTCAAAAGGGTTATGAGTTTGGAAAATTTTGGTAAAACCTAGGGCTTGGTTTGAAATCAAAAGAGTGGTTTTCTAAATTGATTCTTGAAAATGGTTGTAAGAATATGGTTGCGGATAAGTTGTGTGGAAATGAAAGAAAGCTTTTCTTAAAATTGATTTTGGAAAGAAAATGGCCTAATTTTGGATATTGGAAATTGTGAAAAGGGAAATGGAAAATGATGTTGGATATTGTGAAATTGGAATAATGATTATGTTAATGATGATGGTGGAGTTAGATTTGTATTATCACTTCTATTGGAATTGATGAAAATGTATAATTTTATTGGAATTTATCTATTGAATAGAAATATATGTTTTGGGCTATTGGTGGAGGATATTCTTGATTTTGTAGACATTGCATGAGGATTAGGTTGAATTGAAAATAATTTCTTACCTATTGTGTATTATGCATCATTATACATTGAACATTTTAAATGATTTGAATTTAAGAAAAATTGGTGAATACCGTGGTGAATCTAATTAAGAGGTGTGGTTGTAGTTTTATTATGTTGGCATGTGTGTCCTTCGATAAAGTCCAGAAACCCGCGCGGTTAGGTACCTATCCTTCCAGTTAGTACCAGTAAAATGGGTTTGGTAGTGCTTGTATAGCCTACTTGCAGACACGTGCTTCGAGATTCCCAGTGCGTTGTATCCACTACCCTGTTTTCTATATAAAAAGGATTATTTTTCATGAATTGATATATAATCTGGCATTACTAGTTTTGAGATGGAAAATCGAGAAATGTTTAAAAATGGCATACATGTGCATTCACCTTATGATTTTGCTAAGATTCATATACTGTATTATAATATCTTTACTAGGCGTTGGCTCACCATATGATGTGATTTTTGTAAAAAAAATAAGTTCTTAGAATGTGTCACTTAAGAAAGGAAAAAGCACTACTTATATATATATATATATAATGAATTTAAGAAACTAGAAAAATTGTATAGAAATTTATTTAGAATATTGATGTGTGGTTTAAATTAAATTTTATTTAGTAAAATTCACGCTTCAAATGAATGTTAGCCATGTAATAGTTTTTTGGGGAGAAATTATCACAATAAAAACAAACAAACAGACAAACAAACTAGGATTTGATTCTTGTAACAAAATAGACCCTAAGTTTTTTATTTTATTAATTTAAATACTAAATTTTTGTTGTGTTTTAAATCTAAATCATATGTCGATTTTCGTTAGGTAAAATTGACGGAAAAAAGAAGAAGTCATTTTAGTGATTAAATTAAATAAAAAAAATGATATTGTGGACATTTTAATTTACATCAAGATTAATGACTAGAATATCATCTTTTTTATCGGTTTTATTTAACAAAAATAAACTGATGGTTTAGATTGAAACCCAATCAAAATATTAAAGTTTAAATTGATAAAATTAGAAACACAAAAATTATTTTGTTACTATGATCAAATTCTATAATTTATTATTATTATTATTATTATTTTTTTTTGTAATTTCTCTTTTTTATAAATATTTTTTTAAATACATTTTCAGAATACCTTACATAGCCGAATGTATATATATATATATATTATTTTCTAAAGCAATCCACAGAGTGTCACGACAGTACAAATTGAGTAGGCTAGATGAGCTAATGAATCATTGAAGCAAAGATGGAAAAGAGTAGAGGGTTGTGCATCTTGGGTCACTTCCATGTGCTCTTTTGGGTTCACAAGTTCAACTTCAATATTCTAGCTGTTTGATGCTGCCAGGCCAAGTTTGGGAAGTTTAGAATAAGTGTATTTTTTGACTTTTCTTGTATTATGTGTAGAAAAAGTAGAGAGAAGATGTTGATTGATGTGACCCAAAAAAGATAAAAAGATGAAATAAGTGCACTTATATTGAGTACCCAAACAAGGCCTAGAGGTCTTGTTTGAAAATTAGATATTTAAGTTAAAAAAGTTATAAATAAATAAATAAATAAAGACTCTAATTTTTTTTTAGAAAAAAATTAAAAAAATATGTCAAATGCATAAGTTATTCACATTTTTTCATCCCACTAAAAAAGATAGGATTAATTACACTAATAGTCCCTATAGTTTGGGACTTGTGTCACTTTGGTCCCTGACTTTTCAATTGTGACACATTTGACCCTAAATTTTGAATCTTGTTCCAAATAAGGACAATTGAAAATATTATTAGATTTTTCAAGGGTAAAATCGTCAATTTGATAAAATATAAACTAATTTGACAAAAATAAATGTCAAAAAAATATTTTTAATTTTTTTAAAATTATTTTTATCCATTAATGATAAAATTAATAAAAATTACATGATTAATTTTTTAAAATTAATTTTACACGATCATCATCCAAATACATAATAAAAATTAATTTGGCAAAAAAAAAATAAATGTCTAAAAGATTTATCAATTTTACATAATTTTATTTTTAGTAGGTAGAAATAATTTTTAAAAATTCAAAAATATTTGTTTGACATTTATTTTTGTCAAATTAGTTTATATTTTATTAAATTGACAATTTTACCCTTGAAAAATCTAAGTATATATTCAATTGTCCTTATTTGGAATAATATTCAAAATTCATGATCAAATGTGTTACAATTGAAAAGTCAGGAACCAAAGTGACACAAGCCCCAAATTATAGGGCTATTTATGTAATTTGCCCAAAAAAATATTCTTAAATACACTAATTTTTTTCACCTTACATTAAAACCAAAACGCCACTAACAAAAGTCAAATCCCAAACGACTCTTTTTAAAATATATATTTTTTAACTTCTCAACAATCAAACACTAATAAATACTTTGCCATAAAATTTCATAATTAAAAATAATAATAATAATACTAATAATTATTCCATAAATTGTTACCAAATGGGACTATTGCCACAACTTCACATTAAGGGTTCGTATGCCACAAATAAATACATAGTACATTTATACTCTCTATCTCAAATTATTAGATTATATTTCAAATTTTGTCTACTTCCAAATTTTTACCTGATTTAAAGGTTGTAATTTCTTTTACATCAGAAAAATAAATGAAATTGAGAATAGAAAATCTCTCACCAGAGCATATGTATATATACATGCTAGTGAAAACCCGTGCTATGTACGGGATGTGAAAAAATTAATAAAATATGTTTATATAAAATAATTTAAATAGTTAGATATTCAATCCCCTTACTAAAGTTGTAAATTTGGACAAGTTGAACCCAAACAACTCGAGTCAAGCCTGAAAACTTTTAAAGTTTTGACAGCATAATTTTTAATTTAGTGAAAACCTATGTAAAATTCAAAAATTTGAATAAATTTGAATGGACTTGGGCAGAGACACCAAAAAACTTGAGCAATCGAAACAAAATTATATATATATATATATAAAATTATTTGTTAATTTATTTTTAATTAAAAATTTAATATTAATGAACAAAAGCAAATACACATTTTAGAAAAGGATCATTGAATAAGTTGATATTAAAATACATTACATTTTATAATGGCATAAAATAATTTAAATCTAATTTTTCAAAAATTATTTTTAATTTAAAAATTACAATAAATTTTTAAATATAATAAAAGTATCTGGATAATATATATATATATATATATAAAGGTAAGAAGCAAATTTAGAATGGTATTTTCATTTGACCTGAAAATAATTTTAGATGATCAATAAATTATCACCTATAACCCTCATTTTTTTAAATAAAAAAAAAGATATTTTACAAACTACCACTTTTATTAGAGAAATAACGTTTATTTCTATTTATTTTAGCAAAAGTCACTTTTTAGCAATTTGAGTTAAAATTTTTCATTTTTTTATTTTAATTTATTTAATTGAGAATTGAGATTTAAAAAAAAAAAAAAAAAAATAATAATAATAATAATAATAATAATAACAGGATATACCATATTTCGCAAGTGCTAAAAAAGTCTAGATGAACAATAAGAAAAATATTTGAGACCCACAAAAAAACCCCACAATTGTATCTACAATGATGTGGTATCATATGTGTCAACTCTTGATTTGCTATACACTCAATGACACTTCATTGTGTCACGAGGCTCAACTCCATTTCCACATCATTGTGGATGAAAGCGTGGGTCTATAACATTGCTAAAACAATAAATTATCATGTGTCACTCTTATTATCTAAAAAAAATAAGTTTAACCAACTATTACTTTTAACAGAAAAAACAAATGTTTATTTCTATTTGATTTTTAGCAAAAGTCACTTCTTAACTATTTAAACCAAAGAATTTTATTTTTTATTTTAATTTGTTTAATTGACAATTGAAATTAAAAAATTAATAGAATCTATTATGTTTGACAATTGTTAAAAAAGTCATTCATTTTCGTGATGTTTTTGTCTTTTGTTAAAAAAAAAATAAAGATTTATATTAAAAAAATTTATTGCTTAAGTTCTTGTAGTTTAGAAGGATATAATTTTTTTTTATATAAAATTTAAAACCAAAAATGACAAAAAATGAAAATATAAACTTTTAATAGTGATTAATAATTTGAATACACATATTTAATAACATATTATGTTTAAACTAATAATATTATGATACATCATTATAACACATGTGAATATTGATCTTATTCTAATTGTAGTAACAAAATTTTAAAAAAAAATTAAATTTAAAATTTTATTTTATAATTTAATAAAAGATGCATAAATTAAGGAACGAATATTGATATATAGACCAATCATAATTTAAGGAATAATTTAAATTTAAAATTTTATGTTAATAATATAAAATTAATATATAAACCAATCATATTGTGACACATATTAATAAAACTTAAACAAAATAAAAAGTGAATAAATAAATAAAAGAATTGCAACTTTTAGCTTTAATAAGATGACAATGTTTTGCAATTATAATAGTATATAGATTTTGTATAAGGTTTTGAAACTCTCATAATATCTCTTCTTAAAAGCATTCTTTTTGTAAAATATATAAATAATTTCAACGTTACTCTTATTGCTCCTTAATTAAAAAATTATGAGCTAATTATGATACCTTTAAATTTGTATTTAAAACTTATAAATCATGGGATAGATCATTATAATTTTAAATTTATATTGTGCCAATTTTAAATTTAAATTAATAGATTGCTTTACATATTTAGTGACCCTCAAATTTAAATTTTGAAATGGATTAATATACTTTTCATTTTTTTTATTTTTTATTTTTTTTTATAGATTTGATATACTTTCCATTTGAAAGTCACAAATAAAGGGATTTTAATTTTAATTTTTATATATTTTTTTGCTTGAATAAGAGCTAGTCAATAGAAGATTTTTTTAATTTTTAAAAATCAAAAAATTATGAAATTTAGATTGAGAATTTGGAGCTCTCAGAGGTCTTATAGATCAAAAATCTCCTTTTACCTATATAATACATAGATAAATTATGTTATATTTATATTGATATATAAAATGTTAAATAAAATATAATTATTATAATGGGAAATGTTATCATGTACATCCCAAAAAGGGAGTATATGGCATGTAACTTATCCAAAAATTATAACTTTTATTACTAAATTGTATAAGTTTTATCACAAAAATTTAACTTTATGTTCATCACAAAAATACGACTTTTACAAAAATAATAGTAACTTTTCTTACTACATGGATATTTTTAGAGTGCACATTGTGGCATTTTCCAGTTATAATGTGGGTGAGGCTTGTCTTGTGCTGTTGGGCACCGGGACCACAAAGGCTTCTGGTTTGAGAATCTAAACTATTTATTTTGTCAGGTTTTAAGTGTAGCTCTCTTATATAAAAAATTAAATTAATTTGATAATCATAATTATATAATTTTATTATATCTATCTTTAAAAAAAGTAAATGATTTATTTTTAAAATGATAATTATTATTTATTTTTTTTGAAAACAAATATAATAGAATTATATAGTTATGATTATTAAATCAATTTGATTTTGTGTGAGGCGGGGGGCGGGGGGGGGGGGGCTGATTTACATATAAAATCTGACAAAATGAACAGTTTAGATCGTCAAAATGTGGATTGGAGACAAACCTAAGCCTTATAATATCTAGGGTAAATTATAGTAACCCCCCCTAAACTATAACTCATTTTCATTTCGCCATCCTGAATTTTAAAACTCAACAGTTTACTATTTCAATGTATTATTTTGTTACATTTAACACCTTCCGTAAGTATTATTTTAAGGATTCAAACGGAGTCAAATCATGTGTCCACTTATTATTTTTTTTAGAACAATAATACCATTTTTTGGTTATCTAATTTGTATTTTATTTTTCTTATTTTAGTGACAAATGGCAAACGATATCACTAGATAAGGACATTATTATTTCAAAATTGTAATAAGTGAGTGTTTCACACATGACCTTTTTTCACATAATCCTAATAACAAAAAGAGTTAAGTATAACAAAATAATATTTTAAGATAGTTAACGGGTAATGTTATGGTACACACCGTCAAAAGGCTGTGTACCATATGCAAGTTATGTTATTTGTGAATTTGATTACCACAAATGACATATGAGTCATAATTCCAAAAAAAGAAAAAGAAAAAAAGAGTTATAACCAAACATCACATAAGTATAACAAAAAAAATTTTGGATCACAATCAAAATAGCGTCATAACCAATATCACAACAAGTCATAATTAACAATACAATAGGTCATAATCAAAGGCACAAATGTCGTAACTATAGGTGCATATATCTAAGGCATTTATGAAGAGTAGAGGTGCAAATAAATCGAATTGCTTACAAGCTGGCTTAGCTCGTTAAAGGCTTGACTTGGCTCGACCCGTTTAAACGAGGCAAGCTCGAATAAGTTCGGTTCATTTATCTTTATTTAAATTATATAATAAATATATTATTTATATATTAAATAACATATAAATAATAGCATAAATACATTATTTATAGTATTAAATAATATAATCAAATAAAAAAAATCTTATCGAATCAAACCAAGTTCGAGCCTAGTTAGTCATCGAGCCGAGCTCAAACTCAATAAATAAGTTTGATAAGTAAACGAGTCGAATTTAAGTTCAATAAAACTCGTTTGCCGCGCTAATAAAGAGAGGGAACGACAGCCTAATTCTGAGGGTCTAATTATGTCTTAGTCTTTTCTATAAAGTCAAAGCATGATTTGGTATTTTAAAACCCTTTTTTATGTTAACTGATATTTTCATTAATTATTTCTTAATAAGTTCTTGATAAGGATGGTCATAAGTTGGGTTTTATGATAGATTTATAGTAATCCGTCCCCGTTTTCGTCCCCGTCCCGTATTGTATTGGGGACGGGACAAATCAGGAGGTGGGGGGTGTCGGGTGTAGGGCAGGAGATTTATTAACCTTGTAAGTTGAAATTTGAAAATATTAATAAAAATTATAAAATATAAGATAAAAAATAAATGAACAAAAATCAATAGTAAGTATAATATTTTAATATTTTAATTTTATTATAATGAAAAAAAATTATGCATACCATATAAATATATTTAATAAATATAATCGGAGTGAGAGTCAGATAGAACGGGATAGAGAAGGCAAAATTCATACCCGTCTCACTCCTCACCAGGACAAGAAAAATACATGTGAAGTGGGATAGGAGAGACGGAAGCAGAGCGGGACAAGAGAAAATGACTATTTTTGGGAAAAATTACATTGATAGTCTTTACAAAAATGCTCTAGACCACTAATTAGTGGTGGCTCTAATGATGTGGCAGTGGGTCCCACCCACTGCCACGTGTGTTTTGTGCCTTGTTTTTTTTTTTTTTTCTTTTTTTTTGAGTTGCCACCTCACTAGTGGTGGAGTTAGTGATGATAAATTAGTGGTATGTAGCATTGCTCTAGTCTTTATTATATTTATCTCTTTTATGATTTTGGTCCTACATTTTCAATTAGCTCAATTTTGAACCTTAATTTTAGATTTTGTATCAATTTGGTCTAATTGATAATGCCGTTAGTGTTTTTAAGGAAAAATTATTACTGAATTGATTGAAATTAATTTGCTGAGTTAAATAAATTTATAATTTTGTCTTGAAAAGCATCAAATATGTCACTTATGTGTATATTTTTTTATTAAAAAATGCAAACAATTATAAGTAATTGGACTAAATTGAAACAGTAAAACATTCAAGATCAAAATCGAATAAATTGAAATTATAAAAACCAAAATAACATAGACCAAAATATGAGGGCTATCTGCATAATTTGCCCCAATTCTTAGTACCTGACCTTTACTTATTGGGTATTGTTAGAGATACTAAATTTTTTATTAAATAAATAACTAAATGTCTCACATAAGTGTGGAGCTTACAAATATATAAGACATTTAGGCATCGTTTAGTAAGTGACTTTTTTAGCCAAAAAGTCAAAAAATTATTAAAAAAATCAAAAAGCCAACAACTTATATAAAAAAATCAAAGATTTCATTTTTTCTCTACTTTTTGCACATCTTTTCGTAAAAAACTAAAAAATCATCTCAAACATACCAGTTTTTTTTTATATCATATTTTAATCAAAAAATTACTAAAAAAACATATTTCCAAACGAGACCTAATCATTTATTTAATAAAAAATTTAGAACTTATAATATTTTCCTTCCTTAATTTTTAAAAAAAAAGACCAATGATATGGATACTGGTGATCAAAATCATTAATTATGAGTATTAATTGTTTAGAGATGCAAAAGGCATTTCTATTGAGTAACAGAGGTGGTGCATGTACTAAATAATATATTAATATATATAATGATATTATTATTATTTTAAAATTATGGTCTTACTATTATATAAATTATAAATATTTAAATTTTTTAAAATTATGTCAAATCATCTATTAGCACATTAATTAGTATACCAATTGGAGTATATAGTATTAGAATAATGCTATATATACTAATTAATGTACTAACTAATGTATTAATAGATGATGTGGCATCATTTTAGAGGTTTTGAGTATTTGTAATTTATATAATAAATGAGGTCAATAACAATGACATAATACTAGTTGGTACACTAATGTGTACAGTAATTGGTGCATGTAGTATCACCGATAGTATTATTCATTAAGAAAAAGAATAAAGTTATGCGTATTAATTGATATATTAATTAGTATATTAACAGATGATATGCCATAATTTTAGAAGATATAGATCTTTGTAATTTACATAATGATGGGTGTTTATAGTTTTAAAGTGACAATATTCTAATACTCTCTTTGTCCCAAAATAATAGTCTCGTTTGAAAAATCAAACTTTTTTTGATAATACAATTATTGCACTTTAAAAAATTAATTTTCGAAAACTATCCTTTGATAGTACATTTTTTGAGGAATATCAATTGTCATAATTATATTTTTATGTTGTTAATGAATTTAAAAAAAAGGCAAAATAAAAAATTCATATTATTTTAATTCTTTATTTTTGAAAAATAACTAATATTTTATGATAATAAAAAATAAAATAAAAAATTAATATTTTAAGATAGAAAGAATATATAATTAATATATCAAACAAAATATAGTCGGTAACCTCTTTCGGTGGTGGGTTGGTGATAGGCTTCTGGTCTCTACCTGCCTTAGTTACACGCGCGCGCGCGCGCGCACACACACACACAAAACAAGACAAAGCAAAGCTAAAAGGAAAATAAAAATAAAAATGTCTATCTCTCTATCTGTGAGTATCTGAACTACATTAAACACTTTTATCTTACCACATCCATAACATTCATAACCAGCTTAGAAAAGAGCACCATCCATGAATGACTGAATGAAGAAGGAAAGGAATATACGTCAAAATATTCCATTTCCAAACTCTGCACACAAAAAAAAAAAAAAAAAATCATATCAAAAATTGCCAAGTCCATCAATCCATCCATGCATAGCACAGTGGTTTATGTCATCCCACAAGTAAATACTCAGCCTTCTCCCCTCTCTGTCATTTTTGCATCTTTGACACTGGTTATGAACCGTGGAGGGGCAGGTGTCCTTTCCTTTTTTTTTTTTTTTGATAAATCACTTTTATCCTTAATTAGATTTTTCTTTTTTCTTTTTTATCCAAATTGCTTTTTTTCGAAGTTTCTAGTATGCACCTTAAGAGTTGGTTTGAAGTGTCTTAAAAAAGTATACTTTTTGTCTTTTTACGAAAAGATGTGCAGAAAAATAGAGAAGTGATGTAATAGAAAAAAAATAAAAAGATAAAAAGATGAATTATATAGGTTATGCCAAACCAACTCTAAATCTTTATGCTCTCTCTCTCTCTCTCCTTTTTTCTTTTCGACTAAATCTTTGCTATTTGTCATTTTAAATGTTTAATTTTATTAAAACAATCTATTGTAAGTTTTATATTATTTCTTTTTCATGTCTCTCTTTTTTTTGTGTGTATTTGCTTCTTTATGTAATTTCACTATCATATTTGATAAAGGCATGTGGTCTCATTTTCAATAATGATTATCAAATTAAGAATAAAAAATAAAAGAAATTCATCTAAAAAAATTTATAAAAAAAAATCGTTAACTTCAGTATAACTTATACTTTTGAAATCATGTTGATCTTTAGTCATTCAATCACTAAATAAAAATTGAATTTAGTTCGATTGTGATAAATTGTGCTAAAATGTCAATTCAACATTGTCCCTAAATCAAAATCTTAACTCCGTCACTGTATAGAAACCATTTGATGATAAACGGAAAATAAATGTTAGTTTTATTGAATTTGAATTCTCTCAATTCTATTTATGTAATGATGGTAATCTGAATCTGATGTCACTCTACTTATTTGATCAATTTTGTTAAGATTAAATTCAAATCTCTCAATCCTATTCACGTAATAAACACAATCTCAATCTTATTTCACTCTTTTTATTTGATAGATTTTATTAAAAAAAAATACAAGATATAAACTCAATATGTTTTTACAAATATGCTAGGAACCCAAATTAATTTATTCAGAAAATTCTAGGTTAATAATTGTGTGGTGGAAATTAATTTATGTAGTGTGAGATTTATTTATAAAATAAATTTGAGTCATAAAATAAAAATTCTAAATAATTTTTGTATTGATAATGATAAATTCGTAGTGTTACTCATGTTTATAATAAGCTGAAAGAAAGTGGGCCTACTCATCATCCTATTACTTGATAAGGTCCTATTCTATCTCTCTCTCAAGCTTTTTCTAGTTTACCAAGTGGACAAGTACTTTTATTTGTTTACTAGTGGTCTCACTATGATGGGTTGATGTGTGGGGGCTGATTTGATTCATATAAAAACACAACATGTAGCACACCAACCTGACACCAAAACCATAATATTTCACAATATTAGGATTCCTAAGAAATGGAACCAACAACAACAAATATGAGTAATACCAATAACATGCACTCTCAAACTCAAAGTCATGAGTGTGTTGAGATAGCCATGGAAGTGCACAAGGTTGTTCCACCTCCCCATAGGAGCACCTTGAAGAAGCTCAAGGCCAGGCTCAAGGAGACCTTCTTCCCCGACGATCCGCTCCGGCAATTCAAAGGGCAGCCATTGAAGCAGAAATTCATTCTTGGAGCTCAATACATCTTCCCTATACTTGAGTGGGGTCCCAATTACAGCTTCAAACTCCTTAAATCTGACATTGTTTCTGGCCTTACCATTGCTAGCTTAGCCATTCCCCAGGTCTCTCTCTCTCTCTCTCTCTCTCTCTCTCTCTCTCTCATGGCATATGCATTTTCACATGTGTACAAACACACTTTTTGTGATTTTTGTTGTTTCTGTTGCAGGGAATCAGCTATGCTAAGCTGGCTAATCTGCCTCCCATTGTTGGCCTATGTGAGGGTTTTCTTTATGTTCAATTATTGATATACATACATCTGTATATATATTATGACTTTAAGTATCTGTTGATATAGTGAATTTTAGTTTTTGTTACAAGAAAATGCTCGCTTATTGGTTCATAATTGATTTACAACTAAATTCACAGCTGATACAACTAGTTTCCTTTGATTGCTCTAATTGTTTCATAGATAATAAATTAAAAATTTTAAATCCTATCGCTCGATTTTTTATGCTTATTACTAGATAGTCCCGCAATATCCATGCATCTTCTATTAAAAGCTTTGATATTTAAATATTTTTTGCTGTCTCTGTATGTGTAGATTCAAGCTTTGTTCCTCCTCTAGTGTATGCTGTTCTTGGAAGCTCTAGGGACCTTGCAGTGGGACCAGTTTCAATAGCATCTCTAGTACTGGGATCAATGCTTAGACAAGAGGTGTCACCAGCCAATGACACAGTCTTGTTTCTTCAACTGGCCTTCTCTTCAACCTTCTTTGCTGGTCTCTTCCAAGCTTCTTTAGGAATACTGAGGTTATAATCAATTACTCTCATTCTCTCTCTCTCTCTCTCTCTCTCTCTCTCTCTTATAATTTTAATTCATATGATTTTAAATATTGGTCTATATGTATCTATATTTTCAACTTTGGATACTGTTAGCAATTATCACAGAGGGGGCAGTGGGGCTCACAAACCCTCAAATTCTACAAAATTCTGATTAGTCTTACGTAATTTTAAGTATTTATGAAGAAATTAACATTCAGACCCTCCACAATCTATATGACTGTATTTCTATCCTCTCAGAAATGCATTTTGACCCCTCACAACTCTAATAATTTTATCTTGACCACTCTTTGTACCCAATTTTTGAGTCCACGACTGTCTGATAATATGTATGTCGATATTGTTATTAAAATTCTTCTTTTTTTGATGTTTCATTTGAAGAAACAACCCTTTTGTTGAATATAATTTGATGTTATGTGGGTTGGGGGTGTTTGCAGACTTGGAATTATAATTGATTTTCTATCAAAGGCAACACTGATTGGGTTCATGGCTGGAGCAGCAATCATAGTATCTCTTCAACAGCTAAAAGCACTGCTTGGCATCACTCATTTCACCCCACAAATGGGTTTGGTCCCTGTCTTGTCTTCTGTCTTCCACCATACAAATGAGGTGAGTTACCAGTTCCAATACATAATAATACATGCCAAGTTTAGAAAATAAATAAATATATTGAGATTTTACAAGTTTAACATAATTACATTTAACGATCACTTTCTCTTTTCATCGATAATTTATTAATTATACATATAAAAAAATACTATTACTATTTTTTTTAATATTAAAATGTATAATTTATCTCATTTGTTCATGTATCTGCGCACCATCTCTACTAATTTCAATTGTTTTAGCTTTACTAAAATAGAGACTTGTATAATTATGTTAAACTTGTGGGGTTTATTGTATTTTTTTAAACCTCAATTAATTTTTATATTAAAGTTTTATTTGAGCATTAATTGATAACTGATTACACATTTTGCATTATGGGGAAAGAGAGGGTAAAATTTATAGTGCGAAAATCCAAGCATCTCTTTTTATTAATTCTCGAGGTAGAATTTTATAAAAGGAAAAAATAATAATAATAATAATAAATAGAAGTCTCATGTCAATCTCTCTTTCATGGTAAATCAAAAATCAACAAAAATCGAATCCTAGTTTTAAGTTTGTTTCTTTTTTCAAATCAACAAATTCAATTTAATTAGTGTTAAAATTTTTAATTTTGTTATCAGAACTAATAAGACCCTTAATAATAACGGATGTAGACCATATCACAAAATCAATCACATAAAATATAAGTAAAGTAAAATAATCTAGTGAATGTGTATATCATAATTGGCTCTGTATCCGTAATCTTGTTAAATTTTAAAATATGCCCTCAACTTACGACATATGTAAATATACATTTTTTTTTTTGGTGAGTAGATAATACACTTTTTGTAATAATATGAGATTGATAGATAAAAATTAATTTTGTGCAGTGGTCGTGGCAAGCTATACTGATGGGAGTTTGTTTCCTTGTGTTGCTTCTTTTTACAAGACACATTGTGAGTTTTTCCAACTTTAATGCTCTTTCTTTCTTTGCAACTACTACTACATGTAGATTGTTCGGTTTTGGAGGTCCTGTTTGGAGGGTTGATTTTTTTTTATTAAAATAGTAAAAAAATTAAAATATTCAATTACATCACCTTTTACTTTTTTGTTTTTTACTAATATTTTTTATAAACAAATTTAAAAATTAATTAAAATAATCACTTCTCTAACACTGGCTTAACCCTTTTGCTTCACTACCAAACAAATCTCTTAATTTGGTATTGATTGTAGATGGCTGTGATCGTCTCTTTGTCTAATTTTTGCATCAGTTTTGATTGAGACGCCTAGTCTCCAGCCACCCCCATCACCCCACACACACGTGGAAGTCTTTGAATCAAAAAAAGAAAAAAAAACACCAATTACAGTCCACTGAGCCTGGGGTCATCCCAGTGGGGGTAGGGGACATTTTCTTTTTTGCATACACATGACGTAAAGTAGCAATGATTCATCACCAAAGGATTGTTTGTTTTTGGAGAAAATAACTGTGCAGTGGGAGAATAAAAAAATAAAAAAAAAACATATAGAATTCTCAAAAACATATAGAAAATAACTGCCCCCGGAGACAGTTATTTTCCCTTGTTTTTAAGTAGTCATCATCACCGAGTTTCAGATGCCTCCTAATTGCTAACCCCGCAAGCCCGCCTGTATTTTTTTTTTTGTTTTAAAATAACTTCTTCTTCTTTCTTTTTTTTTTTTTTTTCTTTTTTTTTTAGTTTTAGTTTGTGAAAATTACAACCAAAAAAAAAAACCTGTAGGATTTGACACTTCTAACAAAATAAATTATGAATTTTAATTTTATCAATTTAAATTCTAATATTTTTATTTGTTTTCATTTTAAACCATTTTCTTATATTTGTAAAGTAAAATTGACTAAAAATAAGTATTTTAGTTATTAAATTCAATGAAAATAAATATTGTACATTGAATTTATTGACTAAAGTACTATTTTTCGCTGATTTCAATTAACAAAAATAGCCAAATAGTTTATATTGAAAACAAATCAAAAGATTAAAATTTAAATTAGCAAAATTAAAAACTCATGATTTATTTTGTTCTAATGATTAATTTAAGGTTTAGGGTATAGTATGAGGGAAAAAAAGGGAGATCAAAATTCAAGCTAAAAACTCTTAATTAATATTGATTAAAAATAAAAATAAAACAAAAAATACTTAAAATGCCAATTTTTAAGCCTATGCTGTTATGTTTGGCTACAACTAAAAAAATCACATTTTTTAATTTTTTTTTCAGTGATTTTTTTTGAACTTTTCAAAGGATCTAAAAAGAAAAAAATTTTAAAAATCTAAACAAATTTTAGCTTTTTTACTTCTTTAAAGTCTACTACTTTAGTAGGATCAAAAGTTGATTTTTTATTTATAAAAAATTGTAAAAAAAATGTTTCTTAAAGACGGAAAAAGACAAAAACAACAGCAAGTTATTTTAACAAGTTGTAGGTGTTTATTATTTTTATTTTTTGCTAATAAGAAATGCGGGTCACTATAGATTTAGGCCAAGCTTGGGAATACTAAAGTCAAGTTTGGGAAGTTTAGAATAAGTGTACTTTTTGACTTTTCTTATATTATGTGTAGAAAAAGTAGAGAGGAGATATTGATTGATGTGACCCAAAAAAGATAAAAAGATGAAATAAGTGCACTTATATTGGGATGCCAAACTTGGCCTAAATAAGTGTACTTTTTGACTTTTCTTGTATCATGTGTAGAAAAAGTAGAGAGGAGATGTTGATTGATGTGACTCAAAAAAGATAAAAAAATAAAATAAGTGCACTTTTTTAGTTTAGCCAAACTTGGCCTTAGGTCGGTCCAAGGATCATTCTCTTTTGACTGATAAAATTATTAAGGTTAAATTACAATTTGCCATCCACAAGATTTAAAAAAATAAATTTCTGGTAAATAATGTAACTAAATCAGCATCTCTTTTAATAATATGCAGATGTATCGATACTGAAAATACTTAAAATAAAGTCGTTGTTTGGCAAAAAAAAAAAAATTTAGTTGGCTTTTTGAAGTTTGAACTTTTTTAACTTGAGCCTAAAAAGTTCGTTTAGCAAAATTTTTTTGACCTTTTTTTTTAAAAAAAAAAAATTTATAAGAGAAAAAGTGAAATGATTATGATTTAGATGTGACATTTTGTCTTATTGACTTATTTATTAGCTTATTTTGTCTTTCATATTTTTTTTAATCCGAATTGAGATAGCCAAATGAAGTCAAAATATAGGATAAATTACATGAGTACTCTCTGCATTTTACCTCTTTTGTCATTTTTGTTTCTTTAATTTTAATTAGCTCGATTTTAACTTTTAATTTTAGATTTTACGTCAATTTAATCCAATTAATAATACTGATCAAGATTTTTGAAAGAAACTAGTCACTGAGTTGAATACATTTATAATTTTGCTTATAAAAGCATATCACATATCGTTTATGCGTACATTTTTCATCAAAAAGCACTAACAATTGTAATCAATTGGACTAGGTTAAGATAAAATTATAAATTCATGGTCAATAACGAACTAATTGAAATTACAGGAACTAAAATGACACAAGAACAAAAATATAAGGATTACCGTTATAATTTGCCCTAAAATATAGAGTATAAAAAATATGAAAATATGATTATTTTTCATCTATACAAGTAGCAAATGATGATGCAAATGAATAAAATAGGAAAAATTACAATTAAGTGGTAATATGACAAAATATTTATAAATTTATGAGAAAGTTTATAATTTTAATTATTAAAGTTTACCACTTATTTAAAATTCTTTTTAAAAACATTTATTGTATTGTAATATCTCCATAAAATATTATGTAACTTAAAATTTAAGAAAATATAGTATAATTATGTTAAATTTGTCTGCTACTATAATTATCTTAAATTTAAAAGATCAAATAATTTTTTTAAAAATATTTTTACAAATCTCCACAAAGATTGGCGTAATTTATCTTAATCTAAGAGTTCTCAAATCCAATCACAAATGATATTCCTATTGGTTAGTTCTACACTAAGACATAGTGACTGACTACTTTTGATTAAAATAAAGACCTTAATCAAGACACACAATAATTCCTC
The DNA here is from genome assembly GCA_036172215.1 of Camellia granthamiana. Taxonomy (NCBI): domain Eukaryota; kingdom Viridiplantae; phylum Streptophyta; class Magnoliopsida; order Ericales; family Theaceae; genus Camellia; species Camellia granthamiana. The sequence continues at coordinate 83,740,348 of CM069913.1, read as the reverse complement.
TTTTGAGGTACAGTTAGTAAAGATTAGGAGTTCAAATTTATGGAGTAACCACAGTCTTTTAAGTGGCACACCAACTTCACTAACAAATTTAAACACCTAAAATGTTGACAAAATAATAATAATAATAATAATAATTCCTCTTTTAAAATTCTAACATCAACTATTATACATTTAACTCTAAAATTATTGTTATTAGTTCTTGGAAATCATGAATATTTTTTTTGAATAGATGAGAAATTAAATATAAATATAAAAATAATTATATTAATTTAAACAATTATAGTTCAAAAACCCAACTATCATTACAAAAAACAACCCATAACAATAAGAAATAAATAACTCGAGCTGAACAACTACCACGATAAATAATTCATAGTCAGAAGAAATAAACAACACAATACAACCAAATAATGAGAAAAAAATTAATCAATATTTGCATTTGATAAGAATTGACCTCCAATAAGAGTATACAGACTTGGGCAACATGCACCTTATTATGCATTTTTTTTTGTTTCCTGGCGCTAAGGCCTCGTTTGGGGACTAACCGGTTTAGTCACAAAGCTAAAAAGTTACTAAAAAGCTAAAAAACCAACAACCCATACAAAAAAGTCAAAGATTCTCTTTTCTCTCTATTTTTTGCACATCTTTTTGTAAAAAGCCAAAAAGTCATCCCAAACATATTAAATTTTTTAACTTATATTTTAGCCAAATAGCCAAAAAGTTACTAAATTAGCCTGTTCCCACAGGAGGCATAAGTTTCAAAAATTATAAACCATCTTAAAAATATTATGGGAATGTGAATAAATGCAGGGCATAAAAAAACCAAAGCTATTCTGGGTGTCAGCTGGAGCACCACTTGTGTCTGTGATCCTCTCTACCTTGTTGGTTTTTGCATTCAAAGCTCAACATCATGGAATCAGTGTAGTAAGTCTCTATATCTATATCTATCTCTTTCATTTTCATTTTTATTTTTATTTTTTATTTCAAGATATCTATCTTCATTTTTGTATGTCATTATAGGTGGTGCCTATTTTCATATCTTAATTTTTATTTTATTTTTCTTTTGGGATAGATTGGAAAACTACAAGAAGGATTAAACCCTCCATCATGGAACATGTTGCATTTTCATGGAAGCCACCTTGGACTAGTAATGAAAACTGGACTTATTACTGGCATCCTTTCCCTCACTGTAAGTAAATTTCTATTCTCTTTATACTCTACTTCAATGGCTAGGCATCCCTGTAGTTTATCTTTGGTATCAATTTGATTTTCATAGTTCTAATATTAATTTTATTCTTGAATTTTTGCATGATGTCAGTTTAGTTCAATTGATAACATTCTTTTAAGAACTGGATTGAAATTGAAGGGCAAGATAGTCCATCACTCTCTTCAAAATGATTGAGGTATTGACATCTAATTTAAATTGTCCATCCCTTTTAAATGGACAATTTTGCAATTGATTTCTATTCAATTTCTTAACCAAAGTTATCAATGGGACCAAATCGACTCAAAAATATAAAAATTAGAGGGCAAAATAAATACAATTAGAATTGCAAAGACCAAATTGACACAACAAGCAAATTAGAGAGACCACAGGTATGGTGGCATTAGAATCCTTTAATTCCAATTAGGCCTAAATTTCCTAAAATTTTTAAATGTTGATTTATATAGCATATGAAATTTTCCAGTGTACCTCTGTAAGTGTTTATCAAAGGAAAAACTGCCATTGTTATATAGTTGATACAAATTTTTTATTTTATTTAAATTTTTAAACAGGAAGGGATCGCAGTGGGAAGGACATTTGCTGCTTTAAAGAACTACCAAGTGGATGGAAACAAGGAGATGATTGCAATTGGGCTGATGAACATGGTTGGCTCTTCTACTTCCTGCTATGTCACTACAGGTTCATTTCCTTCTCTCTTTCAATCCCTTTCCAACTATTTCACAAAAAAATGCCTTTCTGTCCCTTGATATGTTCGCTCGATGTAATTGTAACCTCTAACCAATGACTGCATCTTTGATGCACTACTAGTTCTAGTACATCTGAGAAATCTTAATTGGGCAGCCCTAGGCTATGGATGAAAAGATTATCCCGGACTTGCACCGGGGTATTGACTGACAGTGAATTCTCAAATATCACTGAATAAAATGTGATACAATGAGATAAGATGCAATAGAAATAAAAACAGAGAAGGGGTTACTCTTAATAAGAATTCAAAATGATTAAAATCTCCCCAAGGAGGAGTCTGATGTCTAGTTGATCAGGAACCTAGTAAGCACATAATTCAGTCTACTCTATGACATTGCATAAAATTATGCATACAATATCCTCTTTTATTTTGTAAACATCATTTTCCCCTTAATAATATAATGAATATTAGAAACGTAGCTTGGTGTCCTTGGACATAGGAATTTGAAGAATTCAACACTCAAAAGACACGTACCCGATACCTATAACCAAGTCATAAGAGACTCGTATTGATTTCAAAAAATGTCTCTAATGAGTTGTTGAATTTTCATCAGGTGCCTTTTCTAGGTCAGCAGTGAATCACAATGCCGGTGCAAAAACTGCAGTGTCTAACATAGTAATGGCAGTGACGGTGATGGTTACTCTGCTCTTTCTCATGCCCTTGTTCCAGTATACCCCGAATGTTATACTGGGCGCAATCATAGTCACTGCAGTTGTCGGCCTCATTGACATCCCTGCCGCATATCATGTTTGGAAAATTGACAAATTCGATTTCCTCGTGTTGTTATGTGCTTTTTTGGGTGTTATTTTCATCTCTGTGCAGGGAGGTCTAGCCATTGCAGTAAGTTCTCAACTCTTCAATCCGGGGGAAAACACACACACACACACTCTTATTTCAGAACTATGCTCGGCATGGTTCACAATTAATTTTGTCTATGGTGATAAATGATGATGGTGATTAGGTAAGCATATCAATTTTCAAGATCCTGATGCAAATAACAAGGCCTAAAACAGTGATGTTGGGGAACATACCCGGGACTGACATTTATCGCAATATTCTACAATACAAAGAGGCTGCCAGAATCCCAGGCTTCCTCATTTTAAGCATTGAAGCTCCAATCAACTTTGCCAACAGCAGTTACCTCAATGAAAGGTTTGCTAGTATATATGGTTACCTTAAATATAGCTTCTTAACAACTTTGGTTTATTAGACCATCTCCAACGGTGAACCAAACCCAGCATCATATTTAAATTTTGATGAAAAACCCACTTTTTCATGCTCCAACGGTTGCACCAAAGTCATACCAAAATGAGATTTCAGCAAAAGTTTCACCAAACTGATGACAGACTCCGCGTTTCACCAAAACACTCTACATGACCGTTGCCAGGAGACGAACCGGTCGACCGGCCGGTTGACCAACTGGTCGCCCACCAAAAGTTCAAACAGTTCCGAAAAAAGGTTCAAACCGGTCAAAAAAAAAAAAAAATTTTTTTTTTGCCTAACCGATCGACCACCCAGTCGACCACCAAAAGGTTCAAAAAGTTCAAAAAAAATCAAAAAAAAAAAAAAAAAAAAAGTTTTGCTGTTACCGGTTGACCGGCCGGTCAACCAACCGGTTGCCTGGCACAAATTTGATGAAAATGATTTGATACTGAACCGTTGGAGCGCGAAGTATCAGATTAAGGAAATGGCCACTTTTTGACTTAGATTTGGTGAAAAATCTGAGTAACCGTTGGAGATGCTCTTATGCCGTATCTCTTTCTCTCCCTATTGTATTGTAACTCTTTTCAAATCGTAATGAAACTGCAAAGACTGTGGACGTACAATACCCTTATTGTGGGGTGAACTAAACTACATAAATCTTTATAGTCTTGTGTGCTTAATTTTGATTTTTGTTCAATTACTGTTTGTGTTTCATGTTGTACTGATCCTATTTAAGTGTTTCAATTTCAATTCATAACATTTTTTTTCCTCGTTTGTTATCGAAGGATTTTGAGATGGATAGAAGATTATGAAGCACAAGAAGAAGAACAGACCAAAAAGCAGTCAAACCTCAGATTTGTTATCCTTGATTTGTCAGGTTAGTTCATTAATTAAGCATACTTTTTAATTTAGGCATGAATCCCAAGTTCTTGTCCAAAGCAACAAAGGGAACCAAAGTCTATATTACCAATAGGTCATACTTTTGAAACTTATTAACTATTAAGTCCTATTAATAAATTTATCAAATGATAAATTCTCTCTTATTTTTATGAATAAATTTACAGTGATAAATTTATCAATAAGACCTGTAGGTAAATAAATCTACTTAATAGAACTGATTAGTAAGTGCCTCAATATTTTATTTAAAAATTATTAATTAAGCTAAATTTGTGTTTTTGGTAATTTTAAAAAAATAAATCAAAAGCAATAGTGAAGGATAAACTCTAGAGATACTTAAAATAAGTGCTAGAAAGTGCACTATACATGTCCAATCTCATGCCTCAATCCCATGAAACAAAGGGCTCTCATAGAATGTCCTATCTTTACTTATATAATATATATATATATATTTTCCCAGCTGTGAGTGCCATAGATACAAGTGGAGTGTCATTGCTTGAAGACTTGAGAAAGGCAGTGGAAAACAAGGGTCTTGAGGCAAGTACACTACAGCTACAATCTCATCTCTCTCACTCTCTCTCTCTTTGTTGCTGTTCTGTTAACTCACCAGTGGCTTAATTTAATACTTCCAAACTGATTGATTGTTCGTTGCCTCTGATGATCAGCTCGTGTTGGTGAATCCACTCGGTGAGGTTATGGAAAAATTGCAGCGTGGAGACGAAGCCCATGATGTTTTCAGCAGACCAGACTGCCTTTTCCTGACAGTTGGAGAGGCTGTGGCTTCGCTCCTTTCAACCGTCAAGGCCCAATCATCAAGTCATGTATGAAAACTTTGATTTTTGATTTTTGATGAAAGAAAAGGGTGTTTGAAATCAATGTTTGTTTCTCTTACTGGTAATTGTTAATTTAGAAACATTTTCAGCATATATAAAGTTATAATATATCAGCATTGTAATCCTGAATTCTCTTCTATATGCCACATTAATGTGGTTTTTAGTTTAGAATGTATAACATTGTATGAGGCTTGCTTTGAGCTGGACAAATATCACTTGTTTCATAAGAAGAGTTATCTTCGATTTTTCATAGGAAAATTATATTCGTTACTTGATGAATTTCACTGTTTTTTCACCTCCTATGCTATTCACATCTATCAGGCAATTAAAAATTTGGTACAAAGAAAAAAAAAAGATTGGTGTCATCAGTGAGTTTTTATCATTTTCAATGTGTGGGTGATTTTCCGATCACACTGCCCGCCTTAGTGATTCAGCTGTAGGACACAGGCAGAATAGATGGCACAAATAATAACACAAAGAATTTAACGTGGTTCGGCAAATTGCCTACGTCCACGGGTGGCAGATTCACTATATTGAATAAATAGTAAGAATTACAATTCACTCTCTGTAATTCTCTCTCTCTTTCTTTGTTCTCTAAGCTTGTAACTGTAAGTGTTACCCCCCTTTCTTTTGTTCTCTCTCGGCCCTCTCTATATATGCACCAAAATAGAGATGGAGAGGCCATCAACTTTTGAGTTGGCTTGCCAGCCCATTGTTGCGCTTTTGGCAGCTTTCCAGATAAAAGCTTTTTATTACATCATATGGCTTCTAGTGGCCTCATGGCCAACTCACATGGCCTCAAGGTCAGCTAGTGGGCGAGGTGTTGGCCTCATGGCTTTCCTCACATGGCTGGACATCCATCTGACCAAGATAATATTATCATATTATATGGGTATGGCCGACCTAACAGTTACCTCGGCTTAATTCTTCTACGGGTGCCTCGGCCTTTGCATGTTAAGCCGAGGTAGAAGAAAGGAGAGGCTTTTATCCCGGATTAAGATATCTTCGGAGATAACCTCGGCAATTCTTAGATTACCTTGGCAAAACTTACCACGACACGTGGCACCTAGGCTGACACGTCGGCGTCACCTTGCCACGTGTTGGTACTCAGAAATATAACCCCACAACTGCCCCCTAGGTTCTATTACCTCGGCATACTGAGGTGATGGAGCCTACATTGAACTTCTTTCTCGTACGCCGGCTTAAGAAGTTTCTAGCCGAGATCATCCATTTCAGGCCGACATGTCTTCACCCAAGAACAAGAATTCAGATCAATTCTCCTACGCGCATGAGTTGTCATGCACCATTTTTCAACCGTTTCATTGACGCGTTTTACCCTTATTGGTTCGTGCTGGTGACGCGCCTGTAGGCCGTCTTTTCTATGCTCGCGCCGTCTGACGCACGCGTTATCCTAGGCGCAATTAATGCTTCTGTTTTGCCGCCGTTTCACGTTTTTGACAAAACAATTGTCTCTCTCCTTCATCTCTTCACTTTTGCATTCGTCTACTTTACATTTTCTCTCTCTAAAGCTCTTTTCTCCATCGAATCTGCCATTGCTCCAAGCTTTGAACTCTGCATCTGTCTTCCATCTGTCATTCCTGCGAAGCTTTCGCTACTGTTTCGTCCGTTGTCTGTCCTCGGCGAGTTTCACTCCGGCCTCACTTTATCTGGTAAGCAACTGATCTTTTCTCTTTCTCAGTTCTTAGTCATTTCTGGAGTTTCTTGCCATTACTGTTCTGCTCGAGCATTTAATTTGCGAATCATTCACCTGAATGCGTCTTATTCCTTGGTTTTGCATATGTCATGAACATTTGCACTGTTACACCCCTGTTCTTGATTTTCCACCCTTTGTGTTCTTGAATCTGAGACTTCGCTTTTGTTTTCTGCTTTGTTGTGTCTTTTCCAGATCTGTGCCTTTGTTCTTCGTCTTCATAGTTTTTTAGGTTTGGGATTTGCTTGTAGGACCTTCAATCTTTAGGAAAAACTGAAACAAACTTTCCCAATACATACCTAGGTTTAAGCCGAGGTCCCAATAACCTTTTTAAAGCATCCTGTTTCTGTAGCCAAGTACCCTTACACAAAAATCATGGGTATGTGGAGAAATAGGGTTAACACCCCAACCAAACTGGAATTTTTTAGGCAAGAATTCTCCATCCCAGCTGATGTCCATCTGAGACTAGCTAGTGATGACGACTCCATTATGCCCAAGGATGATTCCATGCCTTTTCCCGTTGTAGCCTTTGCTGAATGTGGGCTTCGGTTCCCCCTAGATCCCCTTTTTTGTGAAGTCCTTCACTACTATTCTTTGAACCCTATGCAGCTCACCATCAACGCCCATAGAACGCTTAATGGTATCATAGCCTTAGCTCGGTAGGAGAATGTTAGGATCACTCTTGCCGACATCCAATATTGTTACACCATGTGCGCCCTCAACCTGAAGGAAAAGGGTTATGTTTATTACCTTAAACCAAGGTCTATCGAATATAAGATCGTAGCCGACCTCCCAGACTCTAACAAAGGGGCTGGAGATGATTATCTCATTGCTTCTGGAAACTGGGAATTTGGTCCAGACGAACAAGTCCATCTCTTCCCTCTCCCCCGAACAGTAAAAGAGGGCAAGGGTAAGAACCCAACGCCAATTTACTTAGCTGATGTTTTGTTCTTAAGTTTTGAAAGAAAAATTTAATTGTTTCTGATGTTGTGTTCTATTTTGCAGACGTTCGCAAGCCACCCAAGGACTTTCGCCGATCCTATTTCCTCGGAAAAGATCTGAAGAAGCTCCTGGACCTTCCAATTCATAAGCGCAAGGCTCCACTGGTGTTAAATTTCATCCCCACCTACAAATCAACTTTGCCTGACGTTCCAAGGAAGAAGAAGAAGAGCCTCTCTCCATCTACCACCACAACCCAGGTTGCCTCTACATCTCGGACTGATCAGGGGCCGACATCTGACCCAGTTGATCTGCCATCAACTTCGGCACCATACTTGATCCTAGTAACAGAAAGAAAGCGTCGTCGACGACTTGTAAAAACTGCCGAAATGGTTCGCCCGAGGCCAGTTGTGCAGGACCTTCTGGCCGACCTTCCAACCGACGTGGACACTGTACCATCCCAAACGGTGCCCCCACCGAAGCCAAAAAAGATCAAGAAGGCCCAACCAAAATCCAAGGCTACTAAGGCCGAGGTTGAAGACGCCCTTCCAATCTCCCAATTAGCTCAGAGCAAAAAGACCTCCTCTGCCCCTACCAAAAGACCTGCTGAAGCCCAGCCATCAGGATCCACTCAGTCGAAAAGGCCGAGGTCATCGTCTGCGACGACTTCGGGGTCCAGAGTTCCTAAGGTTCCCTGGGAGCCTAAAATTACCCTTGAAAACAGGCCCGTTTACGCCCATGAAAGCGCCGAGAACGTTAATATCGGCGTGGCACTCAGTACTGCAGTTCTTCTCGAAGGCGATCTTGAGCGCAATGCCAAGATGAGCGAATATGAGAATTATGCCTTTATGCTGCAGCGTTCTGTCCAAGTAAGTCTTTAAATTTGATAACTTGTCTTCCTGCCACTTTCTTTATACTTAAAAAGTTTTGCAATATTTTGTAATAATTTCTGCCTTGTTTTCTTTCAGGCCATTCAACACGCCCACTCTCTCTCCATGCAGGCTTTTGAGAACATGGAAAAATTAGAAGAGATGAAGAAGGAGTGCGCTGCCCTTCAAAAACAGAATAAGAGTCTTCAAAATAAAATGAAGACTCTAGAAGATCAAGCCGAGGCTGCAACTCAGGCTAAGCAAGAGGCTGATGAGAAGGCCGAGGCTGCTGAAGCCATTAAAAATGTTGCCGAGGCAGAAAAGAAAGAAGCTCAGGCGAAGGCTGCCCAAGCCGAGCAAGAACTTCATGAGGCGCTGGCCACCAAGGACGCTGAAATCAAGGCGGCCGATGACAAGGCATATGCCCAAGGCATGGTCGATGTTGCAGAAGACTACAAGTTACAAGTTAAGCAGGCATGCAACAGGGGTTTTTCCCTTGGTTGGATGTCCTTAGCGAAAAAACTTGATCTTCCTGCTGATTCGCCATGGCGCAAGGCCGAAGCTATCCCTTTGCCATTTCCTCCTCCTCCCCCAAGTCAAACCGAAGAAGCTGAGTCTGAGTCTCAGGCCGAAGATGAAGATGAAGATAATGATGAAGCCTTGGTGAGGAAATCCAAGGATGCCACTGAGGCCAAGTCCCTTCCTTCTACTGAACAGGTTATCAACTTAACCCAAGATGAAGAGGGTGATGAGGTTGAGGAGGTATCCAAGGAAACTCACTCAGTCCAGTCATCATCCGACCTTCTTCTGGCTGAGAGAAGTGTTGAGAAGACTCTGGCCGAGATTGACGCCGAGATTGCGGCAGATAAAGAAGCTGAGGTTGTGGTAGGAAAGGATGCAGAGGCTGAGGCAGGAAAAGATGCCGAGGTGGTTCGTCCAGAGCCCTCCGAGGTTTCAGCCCAACCATCTGCTTAAGAAGTTTGAATGTCTTCTGTTTTTCTTTTTTTTTGTATTTTGTTTTCTTTTCTTTGTTCTTGTTGATGTTTCCTGAACAATGTAAGCTTCTTCTTTACGGCCGATGTGGCTTTCTTTGTTTCCTGTGAACGATTTACTTTTGCTAGGCCATGGTGCCTTTATTTACTGCAACTGTTTTTATCTGAATGTTTCAGTCTTTAATTCTTCATTGCTTCTGTTTACTTAGGATATTTTGCATGACTCATATAATTCTTCCTTTGCATAATCTCCTCGGGATTACATACCTCGGGTATGATAACTTCAAGTTTTACGTCGGCAAGATACTGACCTGCAATCTTTTCATAAATTTCAACAAGTATAAAACATATACTATTCGATGTTAACCTTTGCAAACTTTTCTTAAGTTTCAACGAGTGTTTAAACAACAATCTCAGGCTGACCTACTTGTAAATTGCTACAAATTTCACCAAGGATTAATATAAACAGTAAACTTTACTCAAGTTATAACAAGTGTTTTAAGCAACCATCTACTTGTAAATTGCTGCAAATTTCAACAAGGATTTAAACAATTATGCTTAGCTTTACTTTAACCTGTAAATTGCTGCGAATTGCAATAGATGATAACATGTCGGCGTAGCTTCAACTTGTAAATTGCTACAAATTTCAACAAGTGTTTGAACATCTTCTTTGGCTTGACCACTTTGTGGATTGCTATATGTCGGTCAGCAATAGCATCAGCTTCACCCCGACTTGTAAATTGCTACAAATTTCAACAAGCGAGGAGAGTAGTAATCTCGACTCAACTTCCACTTGTAAATTGCTACAAATTTCAACAAGCGAAGCTAAGGAACCATCTCGGCTTAACTTCAATTTGTAAATTGCTACAAATTTCAACAAGCGAAGCTAAGCTTTGTACCGGTTTAACCAACTTGTAAATTGCTACAAATTTCAGCAAGTGGCAAACTTTGTATTCGGTCTGACCAACTTGTAAATTGCTACAAATTTCAACAAGTGGTAGACTTTGTATTCGGTCAGACCAACTTGTAAATTGCTACAAATTTCAACAAGTGGTAGACTTTGTATTCGGCCAGACCAACTTGTAAATTGCTACAAATTTCAACAAGTGGTAGGCTTTGTATTCGGCCAGACCAACTTGTAAATTGCTACAAATTTCAACAAGTGGTAGGCTTTGTATTCGGCCAGACCAACTTGTAAATTGCTACAAATTTCAACAAGTGGTAGGCTTTGTATTCAGTCAAACCAACTTGTAAATTGCTACAAATTTCAACAAGTGGTAGACTTTGTATTCGGTCAGACCAACTTGTAAATTGCTACAAATTTCAACAAGTGGTAGGCTTTGTATTCGGTCAAACCAACTTGTAAATTGCTACAAATTTCAACAAGTGGTAGACTTTGTATTCGGTCAGACCAACTTGTAAATTGCTACAAATTTCAACAAGTGGTAGGCTTTGTATCTTCTCTGCCCCCAATGTGAACCTGAGTTCCACTTGGGTTCTCATTTGTCATGTCTTCCAGCATCTTTATCAGTCGTATGTGTTTATTGATGACATCGGCCAAGAATAAGGACCATCTCAATGATAGAAAAATTTCAAGTTACAAGTGTTCCAGGGTCTTGGCAATGCTTTGCCCTCATTGTCTTCAAGCCGATAAGCTCCATTACCTAACACCGAAGTAATTCTGTAAGGTCCTTCCCAATTTGGGCCAAGCTTGCCCTCTCTGGGATCTTTCTTGTTGCCGACCACTTTTCTCAAGACTAGGTCGCCGACTTGAAAATCTCTTGGGTTGACCTTCTTGTTGTAAGCTCGGGCAAGCTATTGCTGGTATACTGCAAGCTGAATTGCAGCCTTCTCTCTTCGTTCTTCTAAAAGATCCAGATCTCGGGCTAAGAGTATATCATTAGTCCTATTTTCAACTCCCTGGGTTCGGATCCCTGGGATGCCGACTTCCAATGGAATGACTGCTTCTGTGCCATAGGCCATGGCAAAGGGAGATTCCGCTGTTGATCTTCTCGGCGTAGTCCGATATGCCCAAAGCACGTTGGGCAATTCGTCTACCCACTTCCCTTTTGCTGCCTGCAACCTCTTCTTTATTCCATCCAAAATTACTTTGTTGGATGCTTCTGCTTGCCCATTACTTTGGGGGAAACTTGGTGTTGAAAAGTAATTCTTGATCTTGAATTTTGCACAGAAGTTCTTGATGAGCTTGCTGTCGAACTGCGTTCCGTTGTCGGCAACGATGGCTCTAGGAATGCCAAATCTAGTGATAATGTTTTTCCATATGAAATTCTTGACGTCCACATCTCGGATTTTGGCAAGAGGTTCTGCCTCTATCTACTTTGTGAAGTAATCTGTCGCTACGAGCAAGTATTTTCTCTGCCCAGTTGCTTGGGGAAGCGGTCCAACCAGATCCATGCCCCATTGGGCAAACGGCCAAGGGCTGGATACTGGATTCAGGTCAGCAGCTGGCTGATGAATCAAAGGTGCAAACCATTGGCATGGTTCGCACTTCTTCACGTATGCTTCTGTATCTTTTTGCATGTATGGCCACCAATACCCCTGGGTAATGGCTCTATGGGCTAATGATCTGCTCCTAGTGTGACTTCCACAAATTCCTTCATGAATTTCATATAAAAAATCTTCAACTTGTAAAGGGTGTACGCACCTTAAAAGGGGTCCAGTGAAGGACCTTCTGTAGAGATGTCCGTCCGCAGTTAGGCTGAATCTTGCCGACTTCAATCTGACTTTGTGTGCCTCCTTGCGATCTTCGGGCAGTTTTCCTTTTTTCAGGAATGCAACAACTGCATCCATCCAGCTCGGCCCCATGTCCACACACATTGCTTCTTGCTTTGCGATCCGTGGTTCTATGCTTGGGCCCGACATGTAGTCAATCATAATTGTTCGTGTATTTCCAGTCTGCATTGAACTCGCCAGGTTGGCCAACGCGTCGGCGTAGCTGTTATCATCTCGGCTAACTTGAAGAAGTCGGCAGTTTTGAAATAACTCCGCTAATCTAATAACCTCCTTTGCATATGCCGACATCCTCTCGTCTCTGGCTGCAAACTCTCCTGTTGATTGGTTGACAATTAACTGTGAATCACAAAAAACTATTACCTCATCTGCTTCCGCTGCTGCTGCCAGTTTTAGTCCTGCAATTAATGCTTCATATTCGGCTTCATTGTTCGAGGCCTTGAACCCCAAACGGATGGATTGTTCTATTATCTCTCCATCTGGGGATATCAGCAGTACTCCTGCCCCCGCTCCTCGTCGATTTGAACTTCCATCGACAAAGAGTCTGAATGAGTCACCGATGTAGATGCTGCAAGGTCTGAGCTTTTCCTTCCTTTGCTCTTTTGCTTTCGGCTGGGATTCTTCTTGCTTGCTAGGACCTCGTTCATCTTGGCTCAATGGAGCCCGACGTTCGATGGACTCCGGCGTGAGTTCTGCCACAAAGTCGGCCAAAACTTGGCCCTTAATTGCTTTCTGGGCCTGAATTCCAGGTCATACTGGCCCAAGGCCACTGCCCACCTTGCAATTCTTCCTGTTAAGTCCCCTTGTTGTAACAGGGATTTCAATGGGTGCTCTGTTAGCACCACAATCTTGTGTGCTTGGAAGTAGTGGTTCAACTTTTTTGAGGCCATAACTAAGGCCAGCATTAACTTCTCCAGTGGTAAGTACCTTGTTTCAGCGCTGGCCAAGGTTTTACTTACATAATAGACAGCCTTCTGTTCTCCCTGCTCTTCCCGGATTAGTACTGCGCTTACCGCGTGCTCTGACACAGCTAAGTACAAAAACAACCCCTCCCCAGGCTCGGGTGTTGTGAGGACCGGAACCGTGGTCAGATACTTTTTTAGATGGGCCAAAGCGACCTCACATTCTTCAGTCCATAGGAAGTCGGCAGTCTTTTTTACCAGGTTGAAGAAGGGTTTACATTTGTCTGAACTTCGGCTTATGAACCTGTTTAGGGCTGCGGCCCTGCCAGTGAGCATTTGAACCTGCTTTGCCGAGGTTGGGCTCTGTAGATCTAGGATGGCCTTGATCTGATTGGGGCTGGCCTCTATCCCCCTTCTTGTTACCAGGTACCCTAGAAACTTACCAGATCCAACCCCAAACGCGCATTTTGATGCGTTGAGTCGGAGCCAATATGTTTTAAGTATGTTAAATACTACTGCTAGGTCGGCAAGATGATTCTCTGGCTCCTTGGTCTTTACGACCATGTCGTCGATGTAGACCTCCATTGTTTGGCCTATCAGGTGCTTGAACATTTTGGTTACCAGCCTTTGGTAGGTTGCTCCTGCGTTCTTTAGTCCAAAAGGCATCACCCTGTAACAGTACAGGCCTTTTGGGGTGATGAACGCTGTCTTCTCTTCGTCTGGGGGGTACATGGCTATCTGGTGATACCCCCTGTAAGCGTCCAGGAAGCTCATCCTGCCATGTCCAGATGTAGCATCAACCAGCTGGTCAATTTTTGGCAGAGGGAAGCTGTCTTTGGGACAGGCTTTGTTTAGGCTTGTGAAATCTACGCAAACCCTCCATTTACCGTTTTTCTTCTTTACCACCATAGTGTTTGATAACCATGTTGGATAATTGACTTCTCTGATGGCCCTGGCTTCTAGAAGTCTGTCAACTTCTTCCTCCACTGCTTCGACGTGTATCAATGTTGGTCTTCTAGCTCGCTGTATCACAGGTTTAGCCGACCTGTCGACGTTCAGTCTGTGACATGTGACCTCGGGGTCAATGCCAGGCATTTCATAAGGTGTCCAGGCGAACACCTCTATGTTTGTTCTTAAAAAGGCTTCCAGTTCTCTTTCCTCGTCTTCGGCTAAGCCTGTGCCGAGAAGAAAAAAGCGCTCCTCATCGCCCTCCTGGACGAGGATTTTCTTTAGTGTTTCCTCACTCTTCTCGGCCGGCTCCTTGCCGACATCATCCAGGACTTCCATGTCCTCATCTTCAATTTCTGTCTTGGCTGGTTCTCGAACATTGCAGGTAGTCTTCATTGCTGCCATGGAGCAATTCTTTGCCTGTAGCTGATCTCCTCTGACTTCTTCAATCCCATGCCTTGTTGGGAAGCGCAGTAGTTGGTGCAATGTTGAGGGAACTGCCCCCATTGCATGCAACCACGGCCTGCCCATGATGATGTTGTATGGTGAAGGTGTATCAATCACGATGAACTCGGTCCTGATCTTCTTAGTGCCTTCTTGCACTTCCAAGTTTATGGCACCCAGTGGCCACGTCGGCGTTCCATTGAAGCCAACCATCGGGCCATTTGATTGCTCCAGGTCGTCAGGGTGAAGGCCCAGCTCCTTGTAACATCTAACGTACATGATGTCGCAAGAGCTGCCTTGATCTATCAGGATGCGTTTTACTCGGCACTCCCCAACCTGGAGGGACATTACCAAGGCATCGTTATGCGGGTGCTGGACCATCTCTAGGTCGGCCTCGGTGAAGGTTATCATCGGACCTTGGCAATCTTCTGGCCGAGGTCTTTTCAGTCCGACTTGGTTCACGTACTGCAAGTGTTTTACTCTTTGGGTTTCCCCCTGAATGTCGTTTTCATTCACCTTGGAGTGAATTACGTTTACGATACGAGGTCTTTCTGCCCGGGGTTGCGGCGGTGGTGGGGCTGCTTCAGCCTGAGGCAGTCTTGCTTGTTCTTCCCTCGTTCTGGTTTCATCAACAAGGTCTCTCAGGTGGCCTTGCCTCACCAGATCTTCCAAGTGTGCTTTTAGTGCTCTGCAACCCTGTGTTGTATGTCCGTTTTCATTGTGATAAGAACAATGTCTGTCCATGTTTCTCCCCATAAACTCCCCGGGTTCCCTTGCTGGTGTTCTGAAATAGGGCTGGCTCCGAATTTTTCCTAGGATTTTTTGGATTGGAATTCGGAACACGGTTGTCACTGCTTGTTTGGCCCGCAGCTCTATCTCTGTCTTGCTGAATCCGTTGCTACCTCGGCTTCGCTTCGGCGAGTTGTTCCCTTTCTCTTGTATGACTTCCTTGTGGGCCGGCGTATCCTCCTCGGCGCGGGCATATTTTTCAATCCTTGCCATGAGTTCTTCTATGCTCTTTGGTAATGTCTTCGCCAAAGATTTCCGTAGTGAACAATCTTCTTTCAGGCCGTTCTTGAAAGACACGACCGCTACGTCCTGGTTGCATTCAGGTATTCGGTTAAACACCTCGTAGTATCTTTTTGCATAGGCCCTAAGGCCTTCATCCTTGCTGATCTTCAAAGCCATTAGTGCGTCCACCCTCAATGGTTGTAGCTTGTTTGTCACGAACCTGGCCACAAACATCTCGGCCAGGCCTTCCCAAGTCTTCACGCTTCCCTTTGGTAACTTGTGAAACCGATCTGATGCAATTTCCCCAAAGGACGAGGGGAACACCTTGCATAGCAAAGGCTCGTTTCCACTGTATAACGCCATTGAGTTTAAAAATAGTCCAACGTGGAAGTTAGGGTCTGACTTACCATCGTATATTTGAAACCTCAGCATGCTGAATCTTTTAGGTGCGTCAAATTTGTCCAATTCTACTGAGAACGGAGTCCTCGGCTTGACGAGTGAGGTTACCTCGGCTTCAGCATTCTGTTCCCTCCTCCTGAGGTAGTTTCTTAAGTCTTCTTTACTCCTTCCCGGAGCTCGGCTATCTTTCGATTTTAGTCCCTTTGGCACACTACTCTCGGCCTCGTGGTGTACCCGTTTTGATCTTTCTCCATGGGTTGTATCGAAACAGAGAGCCTGGTTTTGTACATGCCGATGTTCTCTGGGTTCTTGATCCTCTGTATGATACGTCCTCTGGGACTTCTCTTGTCTGGGTTTCTCTCGCCCGACCTCCTCGGAGGGCCGGTGAGAGTGCCTCTTGCTCCTGGAGCGTTGTGGTGCTTCAGGAATTATTTTCCTTTCTCCATTCTGAGTTTTAACCGCTGGGATTGGCGTATCCTGCAGTGGGTATGGTGGTTGCATGACATTGCTTTGCATCATGAAGTTGACAACCGACTGCAGGTCAGCCAACTTGCCTGCCAATTCTTTTACTTCCTCATCCCTCCGTAGGCACCTATCCCTCCATACCTGGAGGTTGTCTTCATTGTAGTATCTGCCCTGGTCTGTTTTCCTCGAAGGGCCGCCCTCCTGGACGACGTCTTTTCCCCCGTGCCCCTGGCCACGGGCTTTGTCATTGTGGTCGTCTCCTTCGATGTCAAGGTCGATAGGCTTGCCACTCCCAGTGGGAGCGTCGCCCCCAACCTTCTCGTGTTGTGCGTTACTGGCCATCTATTCGTCTTACTTCCCACAGACGGCGCCAAATTGTGTGGGTGATTTTCCAATCACACTGCCCGCCTTAGTGATTCAGCTGTAGGACACAGGCAGAATAGATGGCACAAATAATAACACAAAGAATTTAACGTGGTTCGGCAAATTGCCTACGTCCACGGGTGGCAGATTCACTATATTGAATAAATAGTAAGAATTACAATTCACTCTCTGTAATTCTCTCTCTCTTTCTTTGTTCTCTAAGCTTGTAACTGTAAGTGTTACCCCCCTTTCTTTTGTTCTCTCTCGGCCCTCTCTATATATGCACCAAAATAGAGATGGAGAGGCCATCAACTTTTGAGCTGGCTTGCCAGCCCATTGTTGCGCTTTTGGCAGCTTTCCAGATAAAAGCTTTTTATTACATCATATGGCTTCTAGTGGCCTCATGGCCAACTCACATGGCCTCAAGGTCAGCTAGTGGGCGAGGTGTTGGCCTCATGGCTTTCCTCACATGGCTGGACATCCATCTGACCAAGATAATATTATCATATTATATGGGTATGGCCGACCTAACAGTTACCTCGGCTTAATTCTTCTACGGGTGCCTCGGCCTTTGCATGTTAAGCCGAGGTAGAAGAAAGGAGAGGCTTTTATCCCGGATTAAGATATCTTCGGAGATAACCTCGGCAATTCTTAGATTACCTCGGCAAAACTGACCACGACACGTGGCACCTAGGCTGACACGTCGGCGTCACCTTGCCACGTGTTGGTACTCAGAAATATAACCCCACATTCAAAATGGATCAATTGTAGAACTTTATAAATTTAAAGCACATTAGGTAATATTCAAATGATTATGTGCCTGTTTGGCAGAGCTTAATTACAGCTTATTTCAGCTTTCAGCTTAATTTAAGCTATTTTGATGTGTTTGGTTTAGCTTATAGATTATAGCTTATAGCTTTTTGGAAGTCAGAAATCAGCTTATTCTTTGAGTGAGGCAGAAGATGCTTTAAGAATAAGCTGGAAATCAGCTTATGGTCATAGTTATAAGCTATAAGCTGTTTAGGCATAAGCTATAAGTATTTTCCTACAGCTCTACCAAACAGGGCCTATATAGACAAATAATTATATGAGCAAATTAGAATGAGAGAATGACTAAATTAAGATAAGGGGAGCTTCTATTTACACACACCCATTCCCCTCTTTACACATCTTTTTCAATAAATAATTGGTTCGGAAGTAGATTTCCGAAAATAAGTAATTGGTTCGGAAGTAGATTTCCGAAAATAAATAATTCGTTCGGAAGTAGACTTCCGAAAATAAGCAATTGGTTCGGAAGTAGACTTCCGAATGTGTTTATTTGATGTCTATAATGGTAATTTCACTTGAAAAAAAATTTATAATAAAATTTTTTTTTATGAGGTGTGTGCAAAGAGGGGAAGTTGGATGTGTAAATAGAAGCTCCCTAAGATAAGCACTGATCCTCTCTAACTTTAATGTATAATTACTAGCCAATCCTAAAGATTGGACTTATTTACCAATAAGTCTTGTTAATACATAAATAGCTACTAGAATGTGTTTACACCCCTCTCAGGAATCCTTGTTGCCATTGAAGAAGTCCTGCGAGATCGAACAAGTAGGCTTGTTGATTGAATTGAATTGAATTGAATACGAGCGTACCAGAACTTGTGAACCTAGTTCAAGGTGTAGAAATGTTTAACCATTTCTGACTACTAACACAGAGAAATGATTGTGTGTGGCTAAGAGGAACCGCTACTGGTTTGGATCTTACCCTAACGAAGAGAACTTTTATCAAATTTGCTAGGTGCTAAAGATAGGCTAAACTAAAATTGAACTTTCATTGATTGACAAATGAAGTACAATTGACTAATCTAATTAAGCTAAGAAGCCAAGTTAAGTTACAGCTATGAAGCTATGATGGATAAAGCTATAAAGCTGAGATAAGTAAAGTTATGAAGTTAAGATAAATGTATTGAAAGACTTTTGGTTGAGTTGTTGGTCGGGGACCCTTTGAATGTTGCACTTAGGGCCCTTTATATAGTGTTGGGAAATCTCCTATTTCTGCTCAACTTGATCCCAGTGACATGTGTCCTTGATGCTAAGCTTGATCCCCCAAGAGTAGGAACAGTTTTGATCCTCCATGGATAGTGTCTATCTTCATCATTTTGACTTGGTCCATTGAGCTCTAAAAGGCCGCCACGTGTCCCTCAAGATTTGAATTCAAATTTATTCTGCTTGATTTGGGAAAAAAGCTTATTTGGATTGATCCTCAAAGCCTCTTCATTTGCCATCTATGCTTATCCGTATAAACCCTCAATCCTCATCTTGCATGATTTGACGACTTCAGTCCATATATTGTAGCCTTATTGTTGGTTTTGCCAAATCTTCTATAATAACCCAACCATGCATATCATGTTTGCATCTATTTAATTATAGGAAATTTTGCTTTTGATGTTATTATCCGTCGTGATTTGTATGTGTGTGTGAATATCTGTTAGATGTTATGCTTGAAATCAGAAATTGAATGTCTGTATGACTTAGAAAACTTTAAGTGACGAGTTTAATCAGCTTAATTGAATATTTAGAGCATTATGAGAGTTTAATTAAAAATTTGATTCAGATTGATATAAATTAAGAATAATTGATAAGCTTCAATTGAGATTAGATTAAATAATTGGAGTAAGTTTTAATCATAAATCAATGAGTCAATTAAGGGAAGATTAATTAATTAATGTCATCATTAATTAGGAGTTAAATTAGTAGATTAATTAAGCCTAATTAACAATTAATCTAATCTGAGTTAATTAAGTAGATGATTAAGTAGTAGATATTTATACATTGAAGACAACTCTAGAATTAGCTACAACTCAAACATTTCTTGTGCTGGAGCAAAACTAAGGGAGATAGAAGGAGAGCTCAACATTTTGAAGGGAAACTTAGGGAAAGTGAAGAAATTGAAGAAGACTTCAAGAATTTAACATAAGGTATGTAAATTCAAACCAAAATCTTGTAGGTACTATAACAGTTGCTTGAATTCAAGAAATAATTTGAGGATTAAAAGTATAATTTGTTAGGAAATTGAGTTTTGTATGTGTAAATAAGCTAGGTTCAAGAACATGAGTTCTAATCCTTTAAATCTGTTAAGTTTGATTTTAATTTTGAGAATTATATAAGAATTGAGTTCTAGGGTTTACATGCAACAAGTTTATGTGAAGAATTCATCCATGCAAGTGTGTATGTAAATGAGTTTGAAAATAAAGTTATGGAATTCTTGAATTCATGAAAATTGAGAGTTTGATTTTGTAATTAAAGAAAGTTTTGATTCAATTAAGTTGAAATTGAACTTGGTTCATGTCTATTTATCATGTTTGATGAAGTCTTTGCACAAATCTTGGACACCAAATTGAGTTTTGGAAGCTTACACTTGCTTGAATTTCGGACTGCTCATTTTTGCCTAGAGCCACTTGTGTGGTGGTAAGCCCTGCATGTCCAGAATACCAGCCAAAATAGGGGATCAGCTACTACTTTAACTGCGAGTGCCGCTAGGGGCTTCTGCACATGCGGAAAACAGGGGAACACAATTTAATTTTTTGTTGAACTTTACGACCTTTTCAAACATGTTTTTTTGAACTTTTTTTTGACCCTCCGGGAAGTTAAAAGACATTTAGGGTTTGTTTGGAGTGTCCTAAATAAGTGCACTTTTTATCTTTTTGGACTAAAAAATTGAGGAAAAAAATATGGATGTTTGGGTTAACTTTTTGACTTTTTATGGAAAAATGTGTATTAAAAAATTGTATAAATTAGTGTGTAGGGGAAAATTAGAATTGGGAGTTGTGCAGCCATAATTTTTGACTTTTGGTAAATAGTGATATTTTTTTAACTTTTTGAGTAATTTTTTGGCTTTTTGGATTTTTCATGGGTTCCCAAACTTGGCCTTAGAAACCCATTTGAAATAATGTGAATAAGTAAAAAAAAGTTTAAGTAAATGAATGTTCCGTTTTATTAAATTCGTACGAATGTGATATGTAGGTCATTTGCTCGACGGGACTTCGCAGGATCACACTTGCTGTGAGTAATAATTTTATAAAGATATTTTCTAATTAATTATTTTGAAACAAATATGAAATGTTATGCTTTTTTGAAAATTATATTTTGCTATGAATGAATGAGTTCACTTTTTGATAAATTTTGTGTGATAACCTGAAACAAATGTTTCATGAATAATATGATAAACCTAAGGTCGTTCCATTTTGGCTATATGATATGATTGGACCTGACGTCATTTTGAATAGCTGTTATGTATATTGGACTAGAGGTTGTTCTGAATAATTGGACTAGAGGTCGTTTCGCTTAATGATTGGACCTGAGGTTGTTTCGTTTTATATTGGACCTAAGGTCGTTCTGTAAAATTAGAATATGAACAATGTCATTGAATGATTTATTTCTGAGAGCTATTTTGATTATGATACATTGTTTTTCTTTAAATTCAGACTCATTCATTAAGCCCTTTACATTATTATTATTCATTAGGCTTCGCGCACACCCTTCCCCTATATGTATATAGGTGAGTAGCATGGAGTTCAGCCGTAGAGTCAGCCTGAAGAGTAGCTTTTGTGAACCTGAAGTGTCATGCCTCTGAGATGGGGCTTTTGTCTTTTCTTGTTAAGCTTTTGTTATTTTGTAAAGTTGAATTTTTGGTTGTGTGAACTTAATGCATGAAGTTTAGCTAATGGATATAATCTATGTATGGGTTCAATGCTATGAATGAGAAATGTTTTATCTTGATCGTTTATGCACCGCTCAATGGACTTTATTTATTGTTAATCTACTTTCGCTTTAGGCCCCAATATATATTAAATATTTTGTGTTCCATTTGAAGCCGTAGGTAATCAAGTGATTACTGGCTGGTTATGATACATATCTCTAGGGGTGGGTTAGGGTCATGACATCTTCAAATCCCATATAATCTTTATCCACAACAGCCATTTAGCAACAAACTAGGGGATAAGACACCATTTTAGGAGATAAGACTCAACAACCTCCTAATCTTTAGGAATGGTTGAGGCTCCATGCTTCTCAAATAATTACTCAATAATTAATTAAATAATCATAAAAAATCCTCTTTACACATCCGCCATTTCACTTAGCCTTGGTAGCGAGTCCCATAAAATCTTTCACTTCTTATCTTCCATTGTCACTTGGCATTAATAAGGGAATTGCCACCTGGCAATTTTTGCCAAAAATGGTACAAACAATGCCCCTCTTTGAGTATATTCTTGGTCCTACTAAGGAATTAAAAGGATGTACTTGAATGCTAACCCCCCCCCCCCCCCCCCCCGTGCGCCTTAATTTGAGTCCCAATTATGACCTTCCTTGATGTGATGGACCGAAACCCCTTGGAAAATCGAATCTTGATGAACGAAGTGGGAAGGATGAGTTGGCAACCAATCAACAAGCCTGCCATCATTGCATTTGTGTCTCTTCCATCGCAAGAACTGACGGCATCGGTCAAGTGCAGGACTAATGATGTCTTTGCAGAGGCGGAAGTGACTGTGACTCCTTAATAGAATGATTAGAAGAGCATCTTTAGGCTTAATTTCCCCAAATTTCAACCTTGCCACCCAAAACTTGGCACCAGTTTCTCTAAGAGGCCAATCCTTCAAGCGCTAGGGTTATAAATACCCCCAATCGTTTCTTCAATTCTCACTTTGCACCAAAAGCTTTCTCTCCTCTTCTTCGTCATCTTACCCAAAGCTTCCTTTTCTCCATTTTCTTTGCTTCCATGGCTTTCAAAAAAACTACTACCTTTGAGAAAGAACTGAAATCAGTTGGGCTTGAGATTGACGCTTTTATCAAAGACAAGAAACCCTCAATCTATTCTGAGTATCTGATCGATCTTTCCTATTCTGTTGGCTCATCTCTTAAGCACAAGCTAGGGCTTAGTCCTGCTTTTGTTGTTGGCTTTCCTACCTATCGGAATCGGTATTACCCATGCCTTGAGAAGAAACTTCCATTTGAGCACTCTGTTCTTGCCAAGTGGAGTCTCTATAAGTTGTCTTCACCCATCAAAGTTTGGTATTCTCCCAAACTTGAGTATGTCGCTTGATTGGATCACATAACTGTTGCTAAAGGTCACGCTTGGAAAAAAAAGTAGGAATCTATGATGCAATCATGCTGAGTCGATAATATTCGGCTTGACAAAG
Organism: Camellia granthamiana; assembly: GCA_036172215.1. Classification (NCBI taxonomy): domain Eukaryota; kingdom Viridiplantae; phylum Streptophyta; class Magnoliopsida; order Ericales; family Theaceae; genus Camellia; species Camellia granthamiana. Next base: position 83,717,469 of record CM069913.1, on the reverse strand, counting down.
CCTTGCTCTTCTCTATTTCCCACTTTTGGTCCATCTCTACCAACTCCTTTCATCTAAGGACTGGTATGATGGCCCCTTGCAAGACATTGCCTTTTCAGCCAGTTTTCGCCCCACGGAGATGAAGTAAACACTATCCTTGTCTGCAAAGAAATTGCTTATGTTTATTTGGACAAAAAACTGTTGACTTACTTCTCATTCCTTCTTGCTGTTCAGACGACTCCAAACGTTTTTGAGTATGAACACATTTCATTTCTAATTTTTTGGTCGAACAAATGCTTGTTTTGTGTCCCTTCCTAGAAAATTACTAAGGACTTCATAGAATTGGCTAAGGCTCTCTCTCAGGGCAGAAAGCTTGCTCTTGGCCCACTGGTTCTGGCTTATCTTTACAGAGGCATGATAGAGTTAGTCTCTTCACGCTTGATCAACGATTATGGACCCTTCTAGCTTATGCAACTCTAGCTCTAGGCTTATTTTCCAGGGTTTGCTCCATCCATTCCTGCCATTGTGCTGCAATCTGACTATTTTGGCCTCCGATTCCTAGAGGCCTACCCCAAAGCCCATGTGTTTGATGAATGCTTCAATTTTCTTACAAAAAGTTGATATCTTCTGATGCCTCTACTCTCCTGCTTTTCACACGTGATTCTGCTCCTTCTTGGCTTGACATTCATCCATCCAAAGCCACTAGTCAGAAGAATGAACAATTTGAAGTCCAGGCTAGCTTCGTGATCTCAAGGGACCTTCTATTTGGCCTTAGCTTTACGCCAAATAATAGTAAATGTAGTGCAAAAATTTATAACGCCACACAATTCGCCCGTCAGTTTGGCATGTCTTAACTGATCCCTATTCCTTCACACGTGTCTCAAAATGACACATTTAAAGGCAGATTTGTCTTGAGTAATGTAGACATTAAGGCACTTAACTCTGTTTTTCCTACTCTAAAGCAGAACTTCCATTTCAGGGCCTTTGATGAAGCCCCTGATGCCACCATCGATTTTGATGTTTTGGTATAGAATGTAAATCGTGAACAAAACTTCTATTGACCTGAAGGCGTTTTTGATTCGCATCTATCCAGACTGCATTGCAAGGATTGAGGATACCAAGAAGACAATCGCCCCAAGTCTTGCCCATTCTAGAGGATAGAAAAAATGTACTATTTCCTTTCTTGACTATTTCAATTCAGTCCTTTGCTTTGAGGAATTCTTTAAGTGTAAATGAAAGCCTTTCAAATTTGACGAAATGGAAAAACTATGAGAGGAAAAACCGACTGAAATTTCTAACAAATAGAAAAAAAAAAAAAAAAAGAAAAAAAAGAAAAAAAGAGGCAAAACTCATGCCTTAGAAACTTTCCTGAAACCTTACCGTAGAAACATTCCTCCCTTCCCTAATACATCCTCTGTCTTTGCTAACACTCTTCGTGAGGAAGGAATGGATGTTTTCCTTCTTGAGAATGAGAAAGTAACCGTTGCAAAGACCAACATTCTTTCTTGGGAAGTTGAGAATGCTATTAGACAAGGAATAATCAAAGTAGTTCATATACCCAATGCTGGTTAGTGTCTTTTCTTTCTGACAACTTATCTATCATTTGACTTGATTCTGACAATTTCTACACTTTGGCCTTGTAGTTGTTATACCTACTTCCTCTAACATGTCGGTAGAAACTGGCAAAGCTCACTAGCAAAAAACAAAAAAAAGAAGAGTAGCCTACCCAGTACATCCAGAATTTACCATCTATTTCTAGCAACTAAAGATCTCAATTTTTACTAACGAGTTGAAATTCTGTCTCCAAACAAGTGCTACTCCACCAGCCAAAAAAACCAGATCAAATTACAAGGCAGAAATTGCTGCCAATCCTTCCAGTTCTTTCTTCCCTCAAGTAAGAATTTTCTATCATTTCTGACTTTTTCCTTTGGTCTTCTACAGAGCCCTTTTTCTTTATTCCAGAGATCTCCTGGAATTATGGTGATGAAAACAACCAAGGCTCCAGCTAAAGACACACCAACTCCGACCAAATCGAAGAGGTTCAAAATGGTACCACGCAAAGACCACACCCTTCTAGTGGATTCTTCTAGCTATACCACAGCTCCTCAAGCAGAAGATAATCCTCCTGAGGTGTAAAACTTCTCATTCCACAACCGACTTCCTTCTTTGGTTTCTTTTTGGCATCTTTCTTATTTCTGATCTTTCTATGTAGAAAAAGGCCTAAGAAATCGTAGCCACTCAAGGCGAAATTACTCAAGCCTTCAAAACACCAGAACCTGCTCCAACCATCCCAAAGCCAACTGTGGACTTGGATGCTTATTTTGAGGTTCTATCTCAGAAAACTACTCCAATTGCTTTTAGAGCCTCCGGCAGTGGAACTACTTCCTCAAGCCAAGTCATGCCTTCATCAAATGAAGTTGAGAAGGCCAAGATGATCTGAAGTCTCTACCAGCCTTGTCTTTCCCAGACGTTTTGCATCTAGGATGACTCCTAATTCTAACTTCTACTCTGAAGGTTCTAGCTACCTCCACACCCTTTGACTCTATCCTTCAGCCAGCTCTCCAAGAATTTCAGCTGCAAATTCTTGAACTAAGCCAAACTCGCCTTTCCCTTATTCTCAAACAAAGAGAAATTGATAAGAAATTTCAACGGTTGGCCTATTTGAAAACCTCATAAAAGATTATGTGGAATCTTACAAGAAACTGAAGGAAGCTACTGACGCTAAGGCCAAGCAAATTGTCCATATGAAGGACCAAATTGCCATTCTTCAATTTCAGCTAGAAGACGCGAAGAAAGATGACGGAATCCTGGCTACCCAGAAGCAAGAACTATACACAGTTTCTTCACCAGTGAACACTAAATTCTTAGAACTAAATGTCCAACTTCCTGAACTTGCATAAACTCATGTCGCCACCCTAATTGAACTACAAGTTGTGGATGCTCCTTGGAACATTCTCTAGACTAAACTGACCAGTCTCTTGTAATTCATTTTTATTGCACCTTGAAACTTTTACTTAGCTTAGGAATTTATAGCACTTTTTGTTTTGTTTGGCCTGTGAAGGCCATTTTTGCTTAGTCGGCCTGGTTTTAGACCAGGTCGTTTTGAACATTTCTGTACATGCTTAACTTTGTTTGGTTTGCTCAGGCTGTTTTTTATCTGATGAATGCACAAAACTTTGCGTTGTTAACTCCATCATTTCCCACATTGTTGGGTAAAATTTCTTCAAGTACTTGCCATTTATTGAATGTTTGTGTAATTCTCCGTCTAAGTCTTGCAATTGGTATGAACCTCCCTTGCAAATTCTGAAAACTTAGAGTGGGCTTTCCCAGCTTGGAGACCATTTCCCAAACTTAGGATATTTCGCACCAAATGGCAGAACTGCTTTCTAGACTAAGTCATTTTCTGCAAAACTCTTCTTTCTAACTCTTTGATTATAAGCTCTGGCTACTCTCTGTTTTGTACTAAAAGTTGATTTAGAACTGCGAATCTTACTTCATCAAGATCTTCAAGCTCCATGAACATAGGCTGATTGCACTCCATAGGAGTTAAACCATTCTGAAATGCAACTCTCAAGGATTTCACAATAACCTCCACAGGCAGGACTGCATCATGCCCATAAGTAAGCATGAATGGTGTAATTCCTGTTGTTGTTCTCTTTGAAGTTCTGTAGGCCCACAAGGCTTTTGACAGGACTTCATGCCAAATCCTAGGTTTATCCTCAATCATTCTTTCAATGATGCCTTTCAAAACTTTGTTTGTTAATTCTACCTGGCCATTGCCTTGAACATAATATGGAGTAGAATGAGAGAGTTCTATACCATATTCTTTGGCAAAAGCCTAGACTTCTTCACCAAAGAAAACAGTTTCCCTATGGGCCACAATATGTTGAGGTAGGCCGTGTCACACCCCAAATCCGGGCATGACTGGTGGCCCACAGGGACTCAGCCCAAGGCACACATAAACCTAAACATGAATCCAAAATCACAAAGACTAAATGTGATAATAGCCCATAAATAAATAAATCAAAATCCAATCCAATGACAAGTCACAAGTATAATTGGTTAAACCAACCATAACCAACTTCCAAAAATATATATTAAATGGAACACAAATCGCCCACAAAATAAAATAATTCTAAATAAAAATCCAACCACAATGTATGCACAAAACCCGACATAACAAGCTAAAACAAAATAAATGAATGTCCTAGAGGTCCATGCAATTGAGTTCCCGCTACGCCATGAGTCCACTCTAAGTCGTTCTAACACCTGGAAATGATAAACAACTAAGTCAGCTGATAACTCAGTGAGTAGCAACATGGATGGTAAATACAGTTTTAAAAACAGGGCTCGATTCCAAAATAAGATATATATCACAGAAACTAGATTGGCATACAGTTTGGTAAAGACAATCTGTTTCAAAAAGAAGGTTCCACAGTTCAACAGTTAAAATACTCATGTCTCTCAAGAACATGATAAATGACATTTCCACTTAAAACAGATTACAACATGAACACCAAAAATTTTCTGGGTACCAAGAAATAACAAGTAACATGCCACACAGTTCTCAAGGCTATAAGCCCCATTGGATCCAATACCGAACTAAGAGTCATCCTCAAGGTGGCAACCGGGGCCTTTTCTCTAAGACGATCCGATTGAAGGTCACCTAGCTTAACCTAGGTCTTTTCCTTACAATCGTTGAGCACTAGAGTCATCACGGCCCAACCCAGATCTGTTCCCTGGTGGCCAGAGTCACCACACACAGTGGAATAATTTCCCTAGACTAAATACACATATGGTAGTTCATCATTATAAACATGAGACCAAAACAAATAGTTTGCAGTATGCCAAGTTGACACATGTTTCAGAAATAATTTGATTCTATTGATAATATAATAATTTATCAAAACAGTTTAGTCCTGAAACAACAATTTAATTTTCCAACAGTTCAAGGTAGGGGAACATTTATAAAAATACGTAGCATGAAACTACTCACCTGAAAACGAAATAATATAATTCTCGAATAGAGTATGAAAGTCCAACTAGTGCCCTGAACCGAGTATGAAAACTACACATCACTACTAATTTAAAAATACTAAAGAATAAGAACTAAGTAACTCCAAACTAAAGCGCACTAACACGGCTCAACCCAACTCACTGTTACTCTTAAATATTACCTAAGTTCATGTTCTTCAAGGTCTAAAATCACCCAAGACATGGGTTCAAATCGAAACTTAATTAAAAGTAACTTTAAGATAAAACAGAATTTTAAACAAGCCTTCCCAATCTATTCGCTAACTTTGAAAATTACAAAACCCACTCCACGCCATTCGAAAAATTCCAAAACCTTCCAGATATCAACTAATATATCCTCAGTTTCAAACCCAATTGGTTTCACTTGATTTGCTTTTCAAAATAATTATTTATAATTAATTATATCCAAACAGGTTGTTTTCTACAGCACCTTAAAGAAGTTAATGGTTCTCTTAGTATACATGAGCAATCAACGCATGGCCAAAAATGTACGAAACTAGACTCGTAATCGGTTCTAATGACACTAATTTGATAATTTTTGGATCTATATCCAAAGAGAACGATGCTTCCGAACTTACTGCTTTAAATCAGTTTTCTGGATAGATTTGAACGTATCAGTTTATATGGATTTTGACTTCCAAAAATTATGAGAAAATTCAGATATGAAATTCAATATGTAATTAATTTACTGTAAAAATTTCAATTCAAAATTCATCCGTTTGATATGATTTCTTGATATTTAAAGTTTACAGCTACGTGCAGAATTTCATACTCAGAAATTACACCCTCAACTCCATGTACCCGTTTAATTCCACATCAACTTCAAATAGAATATTAATCATCAATAATTGAAACAGTGCTAACTCAATATAATATATAAACAAACCCAAAAACCAAATCCTTAATTGAAACAGTGCTACCCGTTTATGTAAGTCTGCTCTTAATAATATATAAACAAATCCTTAATCAAAACCAAACCCACTTATTCATTGACACAATACCTCATAGCCAAACCCAAAAACCCACCACACTAGCCATGAAATCTCCAAATTAAACCACACAGATAAAGTTTCAGCATGCTACTGGAAGTAAGATGAACAAAGATTGAGTACTTGCTAGTCCACTTAGACTAAGTTAAGCGACTGCTCCCTCTCTCTCTCCGTCTCTCTCTTCCTGCCTCACTCTTAAGGGTTACGACTGCTATGAATAGGAACTCAAAGCTGCTGCTGTTAGGGTTTGTGTTTATTTTATTCTAGTGGCTCTTATTTAATAATTTTGTAGTCTAGAGTTCAAGTCATACCCTCTATTCTATTTTATTTTTTTAATAATAAATCTTGCCTCTAAATTAAGGACTTTCACCATAAATTTATTTTAGGTTTAAAATTAATTAAAAGATCCTCCAATAATATTTAATTTGCACTTTAGGATTCATCACCAAAATATGTGAGATTGTAATATTATTATTTAATTATTTACTTAAATTTTTATATTCGGGTTCTTACAGACCGAATCTGTGGATAATGTTCTCTTTGATGATTTTGATGATGTCACTTTGATTCATTGATTTCATACGAATGGATTCAGCCCACTTTGCAAAGTAATCTGTAGCCACAACTATAAAGGAATGACCCTTAGAAAAAGGAGGAAAGATCTTGCTAATCATGTCAAAAGACTAACCTCAAAATGACCATGGTTTAACTATAGACTTCATAAAAGTTGCTGAAGCATGTTGAATAGGACCATGGGCTTGACAAGGTAAATATCCTTAGGCAAAGCTAATATAATATGAAAGAATAGTAGGCCAATAGTATCCATACATTCTTATTAGCCATCTCATCTTCCTTCATGCCTGGTGAGCCCCGCATATTCCTTCACGTGCCTGAGCCATTACTTTGATTACCTCTTCTTTAGAAAGGCACTACAGGAGCAGGTCATCTTTAGGACTCTTCTTGTAAAGTTCTCATTCAATCTAGACATAATGTGTTGCTCTCCTTCTAGTCTTTCTGTTTGCAGGACGTTGTGGATGTTTCAGGAATTTGGATATGGGAAAGCGCCAATCTTCCTCAGAAATCTATCATGTTTACGTCCAGTATAGGTTGCTCTCTCCTCTTGATTAAAGGCAACAATCTTCTCTAGATGGTGATAGGTCTTTGACAGGAACCTTGATGAATCTTCACTTCGGTTGCAACTTGAGCCATTTCATTGGCTTCATAGTTAAATCTTCTAGGAATGTGTTTGAGTGAAGCATCATAAAAATCTTCAAGGCGTTGTTTAGCTTCCATAAAGTAAGGAGCCAAATCTTCACTAAGGAATTTGTAAATACCCCCTAAGTGATTAATGACAAGTTGTGAATCCCCAATTACTTCTACTATTGAAACTCCCATTTCTCTCAATATTTCTAGGCCAATTATCATAACTTCGTATTTGGCCTGATTATTTGAGCATTTAAAGTCAAACTGAAAAGAGAATTGTATCTTCAAGCCTTTAGGAGAAATGATTATGATCTCCCATCCAAAAACTAAATCTGTTTTAGAACTATCAAACAGCAAAGTCCAAGGTGTGAAATGAGAAAAATAGGAAACTAGGCCGAAACCAGATTCGTTGCAGATTTCTAAACAAGGATGGTTGGTAAGAAAATCTGCTAAGGCCTGACCTTTTACAGTCTTTTAAGGAATGTACTAAAATGAAAATTCCATTAGGGCTAAAGCCCATTTACCAATTCGACCTCTCATTAAAGTATTGAAGCTTTTGAAAGCATGCTTCGTGACATATGCTCCAATGAAAACCATTTTGGTGACAAAGTTGTAGTTTTTGGTGGAGACTTTCACCAAGTTTTAGAAATAGAAGGGAATGTTTGCTCAAAACATTTAACCGTCATTCCTTGAAAAGTTGTTAATTTTTGGGGTGAGCAATTGCCCAAGAGGAAATACCATTAACAGATTATATAATTAATCAAGATACATATGATCATTATGGATGAGAAAACCCATGTCAACTCCTTTGTAAAACCATGGGAATTAGATTAGACATTGTTCTTGACTAATTTATTTCTTTTCAAATCATGGGGTATAAATACGTTATGATGTCCAAATACAAGAGCCATAAACTATAAATACGAAAACACATACATATAAGTATATGGAAAATTATAATCCCACATTTGTTGACTCTAGAAACGGCGGAATGTTGGGCACCCAAGACCTCATTCCTCTACATTTGCCGACTCCAGAAATGGCAGGTTCATGGACACCCAAAATCATGTTTTCCACATTCACCAACTCTAAAAATAGCAAGCTCGTAGACACCCTAAAACCTTTCCCACATTCGTCCAGTGATAAGTATAAGACAAGGCAATTGGGCACCTTGACTCCCTATGTGGGTACTAAAATACATAATACAACTCAAACCAAGACCCGACTCTCAACCCGGACTCATACGCTATTTAACCCCCTTTTAATGTGTTTCAAATATTGACAATTCCAAGTCACAGTATAATCAATGAATGCGTATGGTGTACGAGTTCAAAAATCTCAATTTCACCTTGGGTGATTTTAATTCACAACAATCCAACAATTTAAACATTTCTAACTAAGGTAATTCCTCAAGTCATACCCATTATCATCTCAAGATTTTGTAAGAGGTTCCTAAAATTTCATGTTTCAACATAATAATCAATCCAATACCTCCAATTTCATGATTAGAAGGCCAAATGAACAAAAATCCCCTGGTTGAACAACTTTGAAAACTAGGGTTTCAAGAAAATTGGGGCTTTTTCCTTTTAAAGCATTTAAAGGTCAATTCTCATCACCTATAACAATATCATCAACACCAAACACAAATCCTTCAAGAAACTTACAAGGAATGACCCCTTTTTAACCAAAATCTACTAAATAACACATCAAGTCTCATACTGTTAAATATCTATATAACTATAATGAAAACACCACATATACATCCCAAATCAAAGATATAAGGAATTAAAAGTACCCCTACCTCAAGATTGAAGGCAAATGGTGAATACCCAACTCCAAACTTCAAAAGATGAAAAAACAATCAGTAGAACTTTAGATCTAAACTTTTTATTCAACCCCCTTTGAAGATCTAAGGTGAATATTGGTAGAAATCAAGAGGAATCAAGTGCTTAGAAGCTATGGTTTTGGAAATAGGTTGTCACACCCCACTTTTTATTTGCTCGGATACCATCACCAAATCCTTTATTATTATACAATTTTAGACATGACGTAAGGAACTCAATACATTAATAAGGACAATTAAGTAAAAGTTCTCTCATTCAAATACATAATGAATGCAACATGAGCTATAATTACATGAATTGCCCACAGGCTTACATCATTACATATAAGAGAAAGGGTTCAACCCTCTTTTACAACAACGACATTTAGCCAACAAATAAAAGGCCCCATGGCCAATAGATAATGAAAATCCTCAATCTTGAACCACCTCTCGATATACACCTGAAAAAGGATTAGCAACGTGGGATAAACATAAAGTCCAGTAGGAATACCAACATGATCCTAAACAATAACAACATACAGATAGCTATGATCATAAATGCTTTAAGTCATACCATGTACACAAGTGTTAGTTAATAATACATGAAGATATACTTACATAGATAATTTACTCAAAAATGTTCAATTCGTTCAACAACACAACCATTCGTCTTTCTTTCTTCTTGTTACCATTTCAATTTTAAACTCACCCGACGACAACCAGTTTTCAAAACAAATCCATAGAACCCAATTATGTTTTCTTCGATTATCAAACTTACACCAATTTTATTCTACAATTTCCGAATAGAAGTATCCCAAACGACCATGAAGACGATACATATAAAATACTCCTTACATGACCATATAAGACAAGTGACATCCTCCACAAAATAATCATCACTATGCATGAAACACATAAAGAGAACTGAGAATAATAACGAGAAACCCAACTACACTCTACCTGCCTCAAGCATGGTAAGCCAATGATACACATTTTCAATACTCACGCCAATTTACCAGTCATCAGCTAGAAGGTAATGGTACCTCTGCAAAATTCTCCAGGCGCTAGCTGGAAGGTAATGGTATCTCTTATTCTTAGCGTATGCACATTTCCAATTACTATATAACTCACAAATATAAATAACCCGAGTGTACTATATACACAAAATCTATTCAACATCACACTGTCATCCTCCACCGATGACCAAGAACAAAACTTCTAAGCAATATTTATAAACACATGTAATATGATAACCCGATACTTACTTGACCTTAAGTCCAACAACAATGATAATAATAACAATGTTCAATGGTTTCAAAACCCAACCTCAAGTTCATGTCTGAATTTACCATACATCATAATTTCTTTCTTTTGTTTTCTTCTTTTTCAAAACCAACCCTTTTATTTTCCAAATTTATATGCCAAAGTCCTCCTTCTTTCCAAAAACTAATTTCTACATTTCAATAAAACCTCATTAATGAATTCCAAGCCATAGCCCAGCTTAACTCAATATGATTATTTGAATAAGTTCCAATACTAAAATTAATTTCCTCTTTTATGTTAACAACACAATAACACAACTCAAATTATCACAACACAAACATTATTCAATTTTACCCCCTTTTAATTCATTAGGTCAAATATGAAATTAGGGCTTTTTCTCTTTTGCAACATAAACAAGTTAATCTACTCTCCAATTAACCCAAAGAACAATCAATTGCCCGATTACTACTCCAAGCATTCAAACCCTAGATCCCCTTATATGATTTTCAAAGAAGTCCACAATCGACATGTTTTTTTTATGCAATAAAATCTACCACGTGTCTATTTATAGGCGAAGTATTGAAAAGGAGCAAAAGAATCCCTACCTCAAGCAACGAAGAGAAGAAAGCCCGAAAATCCAACTTCAACGAAAACACGATCCTCTCAAATCAAATGGAAGCCCTCGTCGAGCTCTACGTTTTGGTTCAAAGATGCATAAAAGTAAATGAAAACTAGGTAGAAAGAGCTTGCAAGCTGAACAATGGTGGAAGGAGAGAGAAGAAAGAGAGAAAAGTGATCCAGATATGACCAAAAGTGACTTTATAGTTGCTGAATTCGGACAGACTACTCGAGCGCAAGAAGTATCGCTCGAGCGTACAAACACAACAAGGTATGACCGCTCGAGCACAGGAATTACCGCGCTAGCAACGAATGCACCCTTCTAGTAGTTTTGCAGACCTACAAAAGTACTGAGAGTTATCAAACGTTGCTCGAGTGTAAGAAGCTTCACTCGAGCGTAGAGACAAAATTCAGGGCAACAATAGATTTAAAAAAAAAAAAAAAAAAAACAAGTAACCATCCTGCTCCAAATGCAACCAACACACCCCAATAACCAAACTTAATGAGGAATAAGGAGAACAAAGACAACAGCACTTGTTCAAGACAAGAAAACCTGGATCCACAACATCAAATGGTTCAGATCTAAAACAGAATCATTATATAGGTAAAAGAGGGAGAGAAGATATAGAAAAATGAGAGAAAATGTGTTTGGATTGATTTTAAAGTATGCTGTCCCGAACAGACCGCTCGAATGAACTTTCCATCGCTCAAGCGAAGTGCAAAATACAAGGTGATCGCTCGAGCAAACTTCTCATCGCTCGAGCGATAAACTCATTGTAAATCATAGTATAAGACACAGCGGATGATTAATTTCAAAGCCATACCTTTAAGCAGAGTCTGAAGTGAAGGATCTCGTGGGTAAATCACATGCTTCTAGGAAGTGAACAACCAACCCAGCAGTGGAGTGATATTACAAAATGAATATCACCTACACAAATCACAGTGCAAAATGGCTTGATCGTTGTTTTTTTTTGGGGAGAGAGTCAGTATATGGGAAAAACATAAAACATACGTTGTTTTTCTAATTAACCATATCCCATATCATATCAGATATATAAGATATCTATATCATCTATTCATATCAGTTGATATGATAGATATAGATATCCTGAGTGGTTATCCAAATAGGTTTTGAATTCAAATTCAAACTTATTTGGATAAGGATGAAAAGGTTCAAAGGGTCATGCCACATGGGCGCCCAATTTCTAACATCTCTCACTCGCACATGAGTTGGCATGACACTACCACATCTCTATCTCAATCTCCCAAAAAATGAACAATCTCATACTAGCCAATGCACCGTGCGACCGCTGAGAACACCTGCATGTGGGAGCTCTATACTAGAAACTCAATATGAGTCAGCATAGAGACATCAACCCAAAATGAACAGAAATAGTGTCTCGTGTACCCAGACCCATCTAGCTACATCAGTCCAAAAACATCTCTAATCCCTCAAAGAGCATGTTTGACTCTCCTAGGTCCTGCATTATATTCACACCCAATCAGCATCCTATAAAGAGCGATGTGAGTTGTCAACAGTGAATATAGAACAGAGATGTAAAACTAGATGATCTTCCCTTCACCCTCATATCATTCAATTTGAAATTGACCACTTTCCCAGTAATGTCCCTTAAAACCGAATCATACATGACCGCAGGCAACATATCAAAGTAGCTGAACATCAACTCCTCATCTTATGACATAGTCAAAGGTCACAAAAGGCATAAAGTGAAGTCATTTAGGGGAAAAATGACTTTTAGGACTCACACGGTGAAGAAGCAGGGATCCATTCTTTCACCTCGCTAACGGGTCGATAAGCACATGCAATACGAATGCATGTTATAGTGGAGTAACTCTTCCAAAGAGTGGTGTTAAACTCACACACCATACAGATCTTAGTCTAGTCGCTCTTAAGCGCACAAGTCACTTTCTAGCGTCTAACTCGAATTCTCTAGTTGCTCGCCTCTCAGGCATCAAATGAGATCTCGCATCTGGCTATCCATAACAGGCACATCATGGAAAAGTGGGCACTCTCATATCCATGGTCGGTCTCTAACAAGACCTCATCTTGGCTCCAACCAATGCGACATAGCTAGTGGACAATTTTGGCTTCTCTATTTGCTCCAAATACAATAAGCCACTAGTCTCATCCTTACTCGCTACCTAGCGCTAAGGGCGATTGCTCGTGTGAGTAAGCCAATCTTGCCTGCTAATATCAATTTAATTATTTTGTGTATGCTAATTCACAAACCATTGCAAAAAGTAGTAAACATAAATGTGTAATAGAAACAAATATGAATACTAATGGCATAAATATCCCAAAAAAATGAGTTCAACTGAATACACATAAATATATCACCACCTACGTAGTTCTAAAGCCCTAACATGAGTAAGATAAACATCTCTAGCAATGAGCTTAGTCAAAGGGTCTGCAACCATGCGACTCGTAGGGATGTGCTCCAAGATCACTTCTTTCTGCGCCACAATGTCTCTGATAAAGTTGAACCTCACATCAATATGTTTGGTTCTACCATGGTATTTAGGATCCTTAGCATAAGCGAGTGCAGCCATGCTGTCACAATGGATAGTCACAGGGTCTGAAGTATGTGTGACAACATCCAAATGCTGAAGGAATCTCCTCAACCAAACGGCTTCCTGAACGGCAGATGAACAAGCCACAAACTCAACCTCCATAGTCGATAAGGCGATACAAGATTGTTTCTTACTGCTCCAAGAAATAGCACCATCGCTAAGCATGAAAGCATATCCTAAAGTAGACTTACGCTCATCTAAGTCTCCTCCCCAGCCAGCATCACAATAGCCAACTAGATATAGATATGAACTTTGGTAGCAAAGTGTGTAATCTGCAGTCCCTCTAAGATATCGTAATATCCTCTTAACTGCTTTCCAATGAGCTGGTCCTGGGTTGGATTGGTAATGACTCACCAATCCGACTGCATAACAAATGTCAGGACGCGTACACATCATAGCATACATCAAGCTTCCAGCAGCATTTGCATAGGGAACACGGGCCATCTTTTCATTCTCTTCTTGAGTCTTAGGACCCATATCAAGGCTTAGGCTCTCGCCTTTCGTAACAGGAGTGTCAATGGGTTTGCAACTCTGCATCTGGAATTGCTCTAGGACAGTCTTAATGTAAGTCTCTTGAGACAAACCAAGAAGTCTCCTAGAGCGATCCCTAAGGATCTTAACACGGAGCACATAGCTCGTCTCACGTATGTCCTTCATCTCAAATGTAGAGAACAACCACATTTTAGTGGCGACAATCATCTCTTTGTCATTTCCAGCCAATAATATGTCATCTACATATAATGACAATATCATAAAAATGTCCTTGGACCGCTTAACGTACACACAGTGATCTTCATCAATCATCGTAAACCCATTAGAAACAATGGCTCGATGAAATCTCAGATTCCATTGTCTGGATGATTACTTTAAGCCATAAATAGATCGTTGAAGCTTGCAAACTTTGCGCTCCTAACCTACTGCCACAAAGCCTTCTGGTTGATCCATATAGATCTCTTCATCCAATTCTCCATTGAGAAATGCAGTCTTAACGTCCATCTGATATAGCTCTAAGTCCAACTGAGCTACTATGGCCAGGATTAGGCAAATAGAGGCAAACCTTACAACTGGTGAAAAAGTTTCCTCATAGTCCATACCCTCTTGTTGAGTGTAACCTTTCGCCACTAGGCGAGCCTTACACCTTTCTATGGAACCATCCGCTTTGCGCTTGATTTTGAGAACCCATTTGTTCCCAATAGTCTTGCGCCCTGGCGGCAAATCAACCAAGTCCCAGACATGATTTTTCTTCATAGACTCTATTTCTTCATCCATTGTAGTACTCCATTCTTTACTAGTAGGGGATGAGAGAGCCTCTTTGAGATTCTTGGGCTCCATCTCATCACTCGGAGCAATCATGAATGCTTCCCCTTCAATCTCAAAACGACGACGGGGTATAGCTCCCAGTTTGCTTCTACGTAGTTGAGAATCCTGAGAATCCTCATCCATTGGATCTAATCCATGGGCAGGTAGATCGCTCCCACTGTCCCTAGGAGCTTGAGGAATTATCTCCTCATTCTCTACTAGGCTACTAGGTGCGCCTTCAAGTAGATCCTCCATCTGATAGAGTTCTACTTCTCTAGTTACCTCACCTCTGCTAGGGAAATCCTCCTCTAGGAAATCCACATCTCGTGACTCAATTTCAGTCACACTTCCATCCGGATGCTCCCCAACAAACACATAGCCCTTAGAATGCTCACTATAGCGAATGAAGATACACTTCTTTCCTCTAGGGCCCAACTTCCCAAACTTATGAGAAGTGTTGTGTATGTAAGCTGCTGAACCCCAAGGCCGCAAATTGCCCAAATCAAGCTTTTTGCCAGTCCACATCTCATATGGGGTGGAAGGAACTGATTTGGAGGGCACACGATTAAGAACGTAGGCAGCAATCAACAAAGCATCTCCCCAATAAGAAATGGGAAGATTAGCTTGCGCCATCATTGATCTAACCATGTCAAGCAATGTGCGATTCCTTCTCTCCGCTACACCATTTTGCTGCGGAGTCCTAGGAATTGTCAATTGCCTGATGACTCCTTTTTCCTCACAGAGCACTTTAAATTGCTCAGATAGATACTCATGTCCTCGGTCAGTCCTTAAAGCCTTAATGCTCTTGTCTAATTGATTCTCAACCTCATTAACATACCGTCTAAAGCAATCCAATGCTTCTGACTTGTGAGAAATCAAATAGACATGACCAAAACGCGTGCAACCATTTATAAATGTGATGAAATAAGGGGCTCCATGCCTTGCCCTCACATTCATTGGTCCACATATATCAGAATGAATAAGTTGTAATGGGATAGATGCCCTTATGACTTTCCCAAATGGTTTCCTTGTTGCCTTACCAGCAAGACAGTGCTCACAAGTAGGCAAAGTGACTAGCAAGTGGGCCTAAAAGATCTTCTCTAGCCAATCTAGTCATCCTGTCTTGCCTTATGTGGCCTAATTTAGCATGCCATCTCATAGAATCATTATCACAAAAAGATGCAATATTCAAAACAGAGCCATTGGCATTTTTATTATAACTAGAATTATCCACATCCAAAACTAAAAAACCATCTGAAAGATAACCAAAACCATAAAAAATTGTTCCCAAATAAATGCTAACACCATTATTCTCAAAACAAAAGCTAAAACCAAGGCTCATCATGCTAATAACTGAAACTAAGTTTCGCTGAATATCCGGAGCATAAAGAACATCATGAAGATACAAGGTGCGCCCTCGTCGCATTTCCAGCTTATATGTGCCAATGCCAAGCACCTCCACACTGGTCTCGTTCCCCATGTAAACTTTTCTGCTCCTAGCAGGTACCTGGCGATACTCAACGAACCCTACTCTGTCTCTCGCGATGTGGTCTGTTGCTCCGGAGTCTACAACCCAAAAATGAGGAGAATGAGCAATTAATGCTTGACTAGACACAGAGCATTGAATGCGAGAAATTAAGTAAGGGAGTACCTTCTTCTGCTCAGGGCAATCCCGAGCGAAGTGTCCTTCTTTGTTACAGTTAAAGCATGTCAATTTAGCCTTTACCTTCTTGCCACTTCTCTTGCCCTTACGCTTGAAATTTCTAGGGCCATTGGGCTTTAGTGCAGCTGCTGCTTGCTTCTTAGGGGCACCTTTTGCTTTTCCACGTTTGAACTGAGAAGTCCTACGTGAGCTCGACTCAACCATCATAGCAAAACCATCAGACTTAGCCGCCTCAAGGCGCTCAGCCTCTAGCTCCAAATGACGCGATATGTCTTCGAATGTTTTCATACTCTCATTATGCATCATGTTCTGCTTCATCTGCTCCTAAGAATTTGGCAGAGAGCGAATCACAGCTTGTACTTGCTGCTCTTGAGTCAAATTGTGCCCAGCAGCCGCAAGCTCACGTATCATGGCTGACATGACCCTCAAATGCTACTTCATCGAGTGATGCGCCCTTTTCTGATAGGAGTCAAACTTCATAGTTAGCCCACGTAGCTTTGCCAAAGAGGGAATACCAAACTTTTGCTTGAGAGCTTCCCACATCTCAAATGCAGTCGGGCAATGCTCAAACTCACTAATCAAGTCATTGTGCATGCTGCTCAACATAGTAAAGCACGCACACCGATCTTTGTTACGCCAAGTCTGAAAGACTTCAAGATCACGACGATGTTGAGCTGTATTGCCTTGCTCTGGCTCAACCATCACTCGTTCAAGTGTGGTCAACACTTCTTGCTCATTGAGGAGGTATTGGATCTTATGGTGCCATATATCATAATTGTCGCCATCTAATTTCTCTCCCTTAGTTAAGTCTGCCACCACTGTCTTAGCAGCCATTTCTATCAAATAATTTATCATAAATTTTAACAATAATAATAATAGCATATCTATCAAACAAACTACTCTCAATATATCAATTTTATTGAGTATTTTATTAATACAAGAGGTATATGTTATTTTTTTTAAATGTCAAAAATTAAATGTTATATATATTTTCAAAAATAAAAAAATACATACTAGATTAATTTATTTATCTCGTAAACTAATATTTTCACAATGTTTATAAAAGAAATTATGTTCAATTATTAATGTACTCGGATTAACTCAGTATTTTTTGTACACATACTTTCATTCCACTAATGAAATTTTAAATTCTGCCTTTGGTGGCATATATAAAAAGTAGCAAAACATTAAGTTGAGTCTCACATTCCAATTACCAAAAATGTCCTTTCAACAAATTAATATTATAACCTACCATTGTGGTGGGCCATTTGGTATGGAAATGATGACGTATGGCTTTGATACATATCAAGCCACATAGCCTTGGCATAGTGGTGGTCACCTCAATTTTTGCAGGTTGTTCCTGTTGATAGTATATATATAGCGATTTTGGATTAGACTCGACCCATTTGATGTTTTGGATTCGGGTTTCATTGTCTTATATAGTTGTTTATGTCTTGTTTTCCCTTATTTCTCTTTGAGTTTGGCTATTGGGATGTGTTGGTTGCATTTGGAATAGGTTGGTAGCTTGTTTTTCAAACTGTTGTTGCCCAGAATTTTTCTTCGCTTGAGCGACATTTCTTGCGCTCAAGCAGTCTTTGTGAACTCTCAATACTTTTGCGAGTTTGCAAAACTACTACGAGTTGGCATTCTTCGCTCGAGCTGTCATTCTAGCGCTTGAGGGGTGTTGGCTTGAGCGATCCTTCCTGAGCTCAAGCGATGGTTGTCTGTCTGTAAAATTTCTGGGAGTTTGTGTTATTCGCTTAAGCAGTCACTTCTTGCACTCAAGCGATGACACTTATTGTGTCTGGTCACTTGAGCGACACTTCTTGTGCTTGAGCGGTCTGCGCGTATATCAATCCGTAAAAGTCACTTTTTAGATCACTTTTTCATATATATCTCTCTCTAAACATTCTAAAAACCTTAGATCTACACCCTCTCTCTCTAAAACTCTACTTCTCTCTACAAATACACCTAGATCCATCGAGTTCTTCACTCATGTCCCTTTGTTAAAAAGGTGGAGCACATCGTGGGCTTCCTTTTGATCTAAACAAAGTGGTTTGGGCATTGTTGAAGTTCCTTCACTCTTTCTCTCATCTTCTAAGCTTGAGGTAGGGATTTTTCGCACTTTCTTATGATTTTTAACTTAGATATTTGTCTTTATAAAACAACATTCTGATTTGGAGGAATTTTGGACAAACCTAAGGTTTGGCTTGATTTCAAAATAGGGGTTTTTAAATGCTTTGTTGGAAATGATTAAGAGGATGTATTTATTGTTGAGTTATGATGAATTAGTGGATTTTTACTTTTGAAATTGGTTTATAAAGAAAAGGGAGTTTTACCCTAAATATATCAAATGTTGATTTTGAAAGGATAAATGAAATTGATGTTGGAAATATGGAATTGGGTTAATATTGATGAGGATGGTGGAGTTGGACATGTATTATCACTCACATCTTGAAATTTGGAAAGTTTATCTTTATTGAAAATTATTTATTTGTTTAGAAATATCTGTTTGGGCTATCGGTGGAGGAGAGCTATGATTGTTGTAGAAATAGCATGAGAATAGAGAATTGAAACTAATTTCTCATCCGTTTGCATTGAGCATTGTTGCATATTTACTACATTAAAAATGTGCATTGTTTTGAGAAAAATGGGTGAATTTGGAAAGTAATTGTTACCTCGTTGAAATAAGTTGACATGTGTGTCCATGGTAAAAGTCCTAAAAATTGCACGTATACATGGGTACCCATCCCATGGACGAAATTTCCGCGAAATGGAAATAGTAGTGCTTGTATAGCCTACGTTTACATGGGTGCCGGTCTATGGTTCCCTACGGACGAAATTTTTGTGAAAGGTTGTATTTGTTTTGACATTCCTAGAGATTGTGATTCACTGCCCTGTTTTCTGTCGTAAAGGAAATGATTTCATAATTGTGATAACCCTAGCATAACATGGTTTTGGGAAAGTGATATAAAAATGTTTTGGCACGAGTATTGCATATGCATATCACCTTATATCTTTGTTAAGATTTATATACTGTGTTGGATTATTTCTACTGGGCTTTGGCTCACTCTATGTGGGAAAAACATTTTCAGGTGCTAATGATATGCCTCCGCCAAGGCAATAGCTTAGGAGGACTTGGAAGCAAGAACTTCATTTTGTTTATTTTGTGACATCTTGTTCCAGGTGACTGCTCGAGCGAAGAAAGTGTCGCTCGAGCAGAGAATTGTTGTTTTCAGTATCTCGCAGGTTTATAGGCGAGGCCACTTCAGCATAGGAAGTTGCGCTTGAGCGTAGAATGTGAGCTCCCAATAGTTTCACTGTAGCTCTACAAAACTTCTAGGACTTTTCATTTTGGCTAGAACGGTGGAATTGTGGCTTGAGCGATCCTCGTGTAGTTGTGTTGTCCGCTCAAGCGAAAGAAGTTGTGCTCGAGCGGTCTGCGCGAACCCAGTAGCTTAAAAAGTGCCTTCTAGATCATTATCTCCACTTTTCTTTTTTCTCTTCCACCTCCTTGTCTCAAACCCGAAAAACCCTAGGTTTCTTACCCAAAATACTCCTCATTCCTCTAAGATCTAGTTGAAATTACTTGCAATGAGTGGAGTACATGTGAAGAACATCCTTGCTACTGATTGGATTTTTGTTTGGTGAGGAGCTCATCAAAAATCTTGGTTCTTTTAACCTAGTATTTCTTTGTCTTGAAAATGTATCTATGGTATTGTTGTGAGTTGAGACTTGATTTGATGATTAAGTTGGATTAAACTTCTATTTCATACAAAAGGGAACATATTACCCAACTTTTATTAAAATGTCTCCAAATCTTTTCATAAAATGTGTATATTAATCTTAAAGAAATACCTATATACGAAGAAGGGGAGAAAGCCCAACTTTGGTCAAACCCTAATTTCTAAATTGAGTAGAAAATCGTATTTGGATTGGAATTTTCTTAAATTCTTGGAATATTGAGAAACAATAAAGAGGTGAAACATATGGACAATGTTGTGGTATGGGCATTGTGGCTTGGGAATTGATTTTTCTTGAATGTAATGTTTGTATTTCATCTCATAGAATGTTGAATACTCATTAATTGATTGAAAGTTGGTAAAGTGTTACATTGAATATGAGTCTGGGTTAAGAATCAATTTTGATGAGGTTGTGTTGTGTGGGTACCTGCGCGGGAACTTAAGATGCCCAATTGCCCTGTCTGAGCTTATTGCTGGACGAATGTGAGAAATATTTTTGGGTGTCCACTGGTCTTGTCGTATTATAGTCAGTAAAAGTGGAAAAACAGATGATTTTGGATGCCCTCGTCTTGCCGTATAATAGTCAATAAATGTGGGGATTGTATTAAATGTTTTTGGGTGCCCACGTCCTGCCGTATAATAATAAACAAATGTGGAGGTGATTTTAAATGAAAATGATTCGTGTTTGTGATTTTGGACTCTTTTAAAAGGACTCATGGTTTGATTTGCTCTCCATTGTTGATAATGGTTTGGTATGAGAAGGTGTAGGCACCCTATTTTGACCGCCCTTAAGACTTGGGCGCTTCAATCCGAGCACTCGATGATGAAAGTTACGTTATGCAAATTGTTCGAATTTTCAGCAAAAGAATTCGATTTCAAGCTTCAAACCCAAGCCTTCCACCACATTTGGACCAAAACCCTTTTTATCCTAACCACTCAGTAAGCAGCAGGGCCAAAATAATTGGCTAGCCTGCCAATTTATGAGCAAGCCGTACAATAAATTGGCCGACTGGCCATGTTTACCAAGAGCAGATATTTTGATAGTTGTAGCTGCTCCCATGCACGAGCTCCAAGCCAGCTATCCTCTTTCAAATATTTCCGATGTGAGATGTTATTTTTCTATAAATATAAGGCCCCCCTCATGGTTTAGGGTTAGAAAATTTTGCCAAGAGCCATAATTTGTCCAACACACTTCCCTCCACTCTTGCAATATACATACACTATACATACACCTTCTAAGCTTAAACTTGAGGCTTTTGCTGAGGTTCTTGAAGATAATTTCATATCCTAAAGAGTGTTAAGCTTGTGGTTTGTCAACCAAGAAGAACACCCTCTCTTTAAAGGGGTAATCTTTGAACTCTTTACCCATCTTTTCTCCCTCTTTTTCTTGTATTTTCATACTGACTTCAGAGCTATTATAAGCTTTAAAATGTGATTTCAAGTCACAAAAAGATGAGGGGCTAGCCACCCTTTCTTAGGCTGTGTTCCATAACTTGTTGCTTTGCCTTTTTCCAATTTATTTCTTTTGGTTTTGGCCACTATTTTTGGAGTTTAGGGGCTGTTTAATGTGTTTATTTAATTTATGCTTTGAATATTATAGTTGTGTTGTTGTAAGTCCTCGTGGATTTGGTGTATGGGCCATAGCTTCCAATCCATTTGAGTTGATAGTCTTTTCTTTCATTTTTTTTATAGCTTTCATATATACATATATATATGTATATATATTCATGTCATTGTATCATCCACCTTTTCATTAGCACTCTACAATCTCCCTCCTTTCTTTATTTCTTTTGATTAAGAGTTGTATCAAACAAAAGATTGTCACTCATGGCATAAGAAAGAGACCCCTCATGCTAAATGGTTTAACCTCTTTGGAGGTTCATTACCAGGGCATTACATCTCTCTTATGCCAAGCATGATCTTTTGTTTGACACTTTCCTTTATCGGTGGTGCATTTCTTCTAAGGGACTAATTTTCTAGTTAGACCCTTGGAAATCATAAAGGAAAGATTCTATAATAACCCCATCGTGTAATACTTTATATTTAATTAGTGATGGAGATTTGAATTTTAATTGCCTACTATTCTGATTTAATTTAGGAATTATGAAAAGTATGGAGACTAATTTGTATACGATTCTATTGAAGATTTATTTGAAATTAGAAATTAAAAGCCTAATTGGCTCAAGAAAGAATAATTAGTGAGTTGAATTATTTTAATTTTGAGTATCAGACCATATGAAGGTTTAATTAAATATTTGATTCAGATTTGTAAAATTGAGATTTGATGTTAATTACGTTATGAGGAGTGGGAATTAAGATTATTGCGAATTAAATCTATTTATGAGGTATCCAATTTGAATATGAAAATTATTGACAAGGATTTTGGGTTTGATTTGAAATTTAAGGCCTTGGTGATTTACGAAACCAAAATTGATGATGATAATAACTTTAATTTAATATTTGGAGCCTTTTGGAAGTTTGATTAAAAAATTCTAATTCAGACTGATAATTTAAATATAATTAATTGGGCTCTAATGGAAGTCAAATTAGGTTAATTAAATTATGTGGGACTTGTGATTAGTCATGATTAGTGTAATTATATGGTTGTTATGGAATTGCATGTCTAAGGATATGACTTATAAGGATTTGAAGTTGTATCTGTCGATTATAAGAAAATCTGTTGAAATTGTGACCTTTAGACTGAAAATTGAAGCCTTAGAGGTGCAATAAACCTAAACCGACCACATAGATATGATTAGCATGATTTTTAGAACATAATATGAATTTTTGTAAAAATCTGATTCAGAATGAATTAAATTGATTTTATTAAATATTATACCTTATATTTATGTATAGATATATGGGCCTTAGTTGAGAGAGACTCAACAAAAGAAAGGAAAGAAAAATCTAGAGAGAAGAGAGAAAAGCAAGAGAGAAAGAAGAAAAGGCTCAAGATTGAAGAAGGAACATGGGGAAATTGAAGGAATCGTAAGGGAATTCAAGAATTTAATTCAAGATATGTGTAAACCAACTAAAACTCTTGGAATACCTCTTTAGTTGTGTAAAATCAAGACTTAAATTAGAGATTTTGCACTCAAGTGAGTTAGGGTTGTAACTCATAAGCTTGAGAAAATTATACTCTTGAAATTAAACATGGATTCCTTACATTTGTTAGATTTGAGAGTTAATTCCCTTATATTTGCTTATCTTGAAGTTGATTATGAGAAGTTGAGCCTTAATCTTGAGGTTTTGAATGGTTTGAACTCATAAAGTTACATATGAAATGAAGATCTATATGAATTTAGAAGAAAAGTTAGGTTTTGTAACAAAAATAGAGTTCATCAATTCTTGTTAAAGATTCTTGATTCTTGAGTTAAACCAAGTCTTGATGCTTTTGATTTGGAAAACAATCTTATTCCCATGTTTATCAAGAATTTATGAAGTTTATGTTGAGTTTCAATGAGCCTTAGCCCAAGAACATGCAAGGAAGCCATTTGAGAACATACTAAAATTTCGAACTTGTTGCTGGAAATCCAGAACCACACGTGCGGTTTGGATTTCCGCACGTGCGGATTACCCTGTTTCAGCCAACTTTAAATAAGCATGTCTCCCTCATCCGGACTCCATTTTAGATGATTCTTGACCCTAAATTCAATCCCCGAGAGTCTAGTTTCCAATAGTGGTGGTATCACATCCAAATTCTAAGTATACAAATAGATATGTTCAAATTAGTGAAGGCTATTCACTTTCTTTCTAACCGTTTCATGCTATTTCTTCTCTTAACTTGGTTTCCTTTTGTTTCTTCCTATTTTCCTAGACATGGATTATGACTCATTGAGAACTAATAAGTTTAGAACCAACATAAAGAATTGGTTAAGGAGCAAAGTAAGGAATCGGTTTATTGGATTAAGAAAAGATTAAGAGAAGTAAATTTGATCAAGAGAGTAATTCTATGTTTCGATATGTTGTGCTATGTGCATTGTGATTGTAAGTCAAGATTTGAGGACCGGTCAACCATTTATGGAAACCACTATGCGTAATACCTCTATAAGGATGTGTCCTATTTATTTATTTAACTATTCATAATTGTTATATTTTCTGAAGATTGTATTTATTCGACATGAGTGAATTTCACGAACTAAATTATTATGTTGGGCCTGAGGCCGTTTTTCTATATATTGGGCCTGAAGTCGTTCTACTATTGTATTGGGCCTAAGCCCGTTCTATTATTATGTTGGGCCTAAGCTCGTTCTGCTATTAAATTGGGCATAAGGCCGCTCTGTTAGTATGTTGGTCCTGAGGCCGTTCTGCTATTATATTGGGCCTGAGGCCATTCTGTTATTATGTTGGGCATGAGGCCGTTCTGCTATTATGTTGGGCCTGAGGCCATTCTGTTATTATAATGGGCCCGAGGTCGTTCTGCTAATATGTTAGGCCTGAGGCCGTTTTGTAAGTGTGAATAAAGATGCTTGTAAATTGTCATATGACTCATGTTTATGAAATGTTATTTTATATAAATGAATGGATGTCCCTTTTTGAAATGTGATCTTGACCCATTGCTTGACCCTTGTGGTCCCTTTGATATGCCTTCGAGCTCTTTGTATATGAACGAATTTTGATACGATACGTGTTTGTTATGAAAATGATATTTGGAAATAATTTAAGATATATATTTCGCAATTGTAAGTCATGTTTACATAATGTGGTGGACACCATTCATTAATCTCTTTATTTTGGTATTATTCACTAGGCTCTAGCTCACCATTTTCTTTTTTTTTTTTTTGTATATATATGTATGTAGGCGAGCAATCAAAGGATCAACAGTAAAGTTTATCCCAAAGTCCGCCTGTCCGTCAAGCCACCCATGAAGCGCCTCCGTGTAGAGGCGCAGTGTTATTTTGCCAAGCCTAGTTTTGTTTGAAGTCTTTCATATAGCATGTGAGATCTGTATAAGTTCTACTATTCTATATGTAAATATGGAAAGTGTAGTTAAATGGTTTAATCATTTCAAGTTATCATGTATGCACAACTTAATAGACATTTATTATTTTTGTTCTGCTTTCGCTTAACGCCCCGCTATGATTTGAATATTCTGAAATTTTGTTTTTGAGGCCGAAGGTAATCTAAGGTTACTGGCCGATCATGATCTAAACTTTTAGGAGCGAGTTTGGGTCATGACAGATTCATTATAGTTCATTATCGAGTTTGGATTTGGAGTCATTGTCGCTCATTTCGGCTTTGACTTCGAATTCATTATCACTTATAAATGAGTTTGATTCCTCCTTTGTAGTTTCCCCTGTAGAAAAGGGCTCGAAAAGTTCATTTCTTAGGTCAAGTTATGCTTTCTGTTCTCGATTGCTTTGGCTTAGTGGACGTAATCATCACCTTTGGACAAAAAGGAAGAAAAGATAAGAAAATGGAAAGGTAAAGTAAAAAGGCTAATAAATTTGGAGTAAAAAGGGGTAAAAAGATAATAAAATTTGGTTAGGTTTAGTCGGATGTTATACTGAACCTATTACTTCTTGAATCATCACATACTATTTCAGTGATGTTCGATGATTCATGAAGCTAGTCTAACCCCTCCCTTGAGGTAACTCCATGATAGGGAGGAGATATTGTCTATCTTTTGCTTAATTTATTGAGCTCTTGTCCTATCGTTTCTAAGATCATCATGCAACAAATTTGCGATGATTGATGATTTGAGAATCGAATCTACTTCTCCATTGATTTTCTTCATGATAGGGAAGGGCAGGGAAGATAAACATCTATTGGAAACACTCTGCTTTGCTCTATTTCAGCTCTGTTGTAGCAGGGTATTCCCCAGAAGTAGTGGCCGGCCGACCATCATTCTGTACAGCCAACCACTCTTTTAGGCCAACGGGCTACCAATTTTTGTACAGGCAGTGGTATTTTTACAGCAGAATAGAGCAGATCCAAAGGCCAAAACAGAACAATTTTTTAACTGTAAACAAAGCAGGTTCTGGTGGCAAACAAAGAGATTTCCGGAGGGTGTTCGGTTGTGCACATGCGGTTCCTCGCCTCCCGTTCAAGTCCATTAGATTAGTAGCTTTTAGATTCGTATGTTGTAATTAATTAGTTGCTTTGGTTTCATTTGAATTTGTAATAGTTAATTCATTCATACATTCAATTGTGTTGTAATAATTAGTTAATTAGCACATTCATTTAGACTCCCTAGTGCGAGGGAAAACTTGTAATATTTTTACATCTTCCAACTCTCATTTCTTTCTCCCTTTTATTTTTATAGCATCATGTTTTTTGTTTCATATCATTACCATGCCTTGTATCTATTTTTGCATGCACTAAAATTCGGCTCATCATGTATAATGCTCTTACCAATTCCTAAATGATTATGTGCGCGACCTCATGCTTTGAGTTACTTCACATGACATGTTAGTAGCCGAATTTATTAGTTGCATTTTGTATGTGTTGCATTTGCCATTTTGCATATAGGATCATGTATTTTACAAAATTGCTTTCTTTTTCTTCGGCTTGTCTCGGAGTACTAGGTGAGCATTTTTGCTTTACCACATTACATGTGTGTTTGTGTTGCCATGTCAAGCATACTATCATGAGGCTACGTGCTTATTTGAAATACCTCTTTGAATGCTTATGGATGAAGGCTATTTCGCTTAAGTTGGAACGACTTTGATAAATGTACATATGAGTTTGCTTTTCATTCAAGTAACACATATTCAAAACTCTTTTCAAACAAACATGAAATCAAAACATTCCAAAGTAAGTGACGTGGTCTATACTTGTTTGCTTCACATAGTAAGTTAGCATAATAATTAGAACGAGAGCATATAATGTATATAAAAATCACATCATGATTAGTAGAGGCCGATCTTTGATCGGGTGAGTGTGGTGCTCAATTCATGACCTTTCCCTCTCATACCTAAGTTCCTGAGCCGAGACACTTTGCTTATGACAGACAAGTGGCCTTTGGCACAAGTCACGAGTTTCCTAAATTTCCCAAAAATATTTAGGTGACAACTCTGAAATCTGGCAATGCAGTCCATTTTTTGCATCTTTGATAATTAATGGATTTCCCAAGATTTGCCAGACTTGGACTCTCATTCTTTTTTCTATTTCACATTGCACTTATGAAACTAGATTCAGAACCACGGGAGTCCGAACTGTAGGGCTATCGTACCTGAGGAGACTAATCCCTTCAAGGAGCACGAAAAACCAGCTATAGAAGGCAATGTGATTTATTTTCCTTATTTATTAATTAATTGATTGTCTTCTTATTTATTATGTTGTGTTGCTCCAATGGTACCTTAGACTTGTTCAAACGATTAGATACGTGGTTAAATGTATTTCTACTGGGCATATAGCTCAACCCTATTTGATTTTTCAAGAACTGGTGATGTACCACCGCAGTAACAAGGGAGTTTGTGCCTTGTTTGATTGGGAAGTTGGACCCAAGATCATAGAAGTGTAGAGTTTTGTATCAACAATGTATATATGTTTTGCTGTATTAGATGGATACTGGAACATCCTTGTATGTCTTAGTGGCAAGTTCTTTTGTATAGCCTTCTAGCTCGTTGAACTTACCTATGTACTTGAATTGAGTATAATGTGTAATCATGGGAATTGTACATTTTGAATGTAGTTCAATGAGGAAGAGGACTTTATTATATTGTATCATGTATAATTGTGGTGTGTTCTAGCAAGTTATTTCGGGGCGTCACATATTTTATACAAGCCTAGGGCTTTAACTGTGTTGGATTTAAATCTATTTTGTTGTAACCAAGCACTGTCTTGGAAAGCTGTAAGCCTTTAGGGCATTTCTTATTTGTTCAACTTTCATTCTATTTCTCTATTATGTAACATATGCTATAGATTCAGGATAAGGCTTGTGAATGTGTATCTCATATGTTACTCTTTTGTAAAATCAGTTGGAACTAATGGGAGATAGTTACTTATTCATGTATTGTTTTTTAATGAATATGGTGGATGGTTTATTGTCTTTTATTTCGAGGCGTTACAACATACACCAATCCAATATGTATGGCCATAAATTCATTCTATTTGTTGCTCATCTTGACTTGAATAATTTGTCTTTGCATTATCCGGCCAACTAGTGAAGGAGAGCTAACAAAAGCTCACCACTAGAGGTAAGCATGATCCAGTTTGGATGGATTTGAAATGAAATCAGAATCAATTCACTGTCTACAGTTCTAAAAAAATTGTAATCAAACCAAACCATTAAAATTATTGAACCAATTTGAACCAAACCATTTAAACACAATTTGTTTTTGTTTGAAACTATGATTTCATATAATCTATTCTTAAGAAAAGTGATATAACACTATCCAAAAAATTCAACTTATTATAAATTTTAAAAATAATAATAAAATGCCCATCAAAGAAACTACTCTCATAACATTCACCAATTAAGCAAAAATATAATATTAAGCAAACATTGTTTACATTAAAAAAACTTAATATTTAGCAAATAAACATATATGGTTTAAGTTAACAGTAAAACTACGAATCCAGAGATTACCTAGAATTATCGTCTTGTTGTTTAAATTTATTCTACATATGAACTCTACACTACACAAATTTAATCTCCACCACACAACCACCCACCTAGAAAAATCTAAGTGGCTCAGTCTAGGTTCCCAGACTTATTGTTGAGTCCAATATTTGTTGGAATTGATCCTTAATTTTGGTCTTGATAGATCATTATCTTGTACATTTTTTTCATTTTTGTCAATCGACCTTCTTTTTATCGTTTTCTTTTGTGCCCTTTAATGACCAAATAATTGAATCTCTTATAGCGATAATTATCCAATTTCGGTTTTCTGTCTGGTTTTGCCACTCCTTTTTTATCATTAATTTTATAAAAGTTAATTTTACTAACTTTTGCTTCTTTCTTTCTTTCTTTCTTTCTTCTTCTTCCTCTTCTTCTTCTTCTTTTTTTTTTTTTTGGTATTTCACCATGTATAAAATGATTTCTAATTATAATAACCCCTAATTTTGCTCCTCAAATTTCACTCCCAATGATGTGAAATTACAGATGCTGAAGATAAGACAGAGAGAGAGGGGTGTGAAATCACTTCACATAGGGCTAGGCCAAGTAATTGGGAGTGGAATTAGAAGGGCCAAATTAGGAAAATGTAGCACAACTCTTCTAATTATTTCATATTTTAGTCAATACTATCAATTTTATCGAGTATTTTATTTCACAATGTTTATAGAAAAAATAATCTTCAATTATTAATGTACTCAAATTAACTAAGTATTTTTTATACGCACACTTTAATTCCACTAATAAAAATTTAAATTCTACCTTAAGACTTATTGGTAGTTTACCCAAAAAACAAAAAAATTGAGAGCACATCTGTAACGCCCCGAAATAATTCAACATGAACTACCCACATTAATCAACATTCACTAAATAGTGACAATAATCCTTCCATCTTTACATAGTTAAGAGATAAGTTTATACAAAAGTTTCACATGCAAATATACATTCAATGATAAGAAAACACCTGAATCTATAGCATGTGAAGCATCTAGTCACAAATAATTAAAATGCCCTTAAGGGCTTACATCTTCCAAGGCAATAGCCTGGTTACACAAAATGGTCTCTCGGACCCATACACGTTTAGCCCTTGGCTTTACAGAATTTACAACAAAAATAAGAGAGCTATTTACCCTTCACAAAAATATCCACGCCCTCAGTTCGGCGGGATCACCACATCTTTACCTGCACCAAATCCCATAGAGGTGAGCATAAAGCCCAGTAGAGAATTCTCACAAAGTATATACAGTTATGCAATTCCTCTCAACATTAAAATGCATATGTAATGCCGTGCAAATGCCAATAATGAAGAAAAATTTCATTTCAATGCACTATTTGAAAATCATCATGTTCTTCATAATATTTTTCAAATCTCATCAATTTCACAACTTCCAATATTTAAATCAATAGAGGCGGTAAATATGACACTGGTAATCCCTAGGTTGGTGTCTGCAAGTAGGCTCTACGAGCTCTACCACCGGTTGCTAACCGGAAGGGAAGTGGTACCTCCTTCGCGCGTGCTTTCGGTCTTTCACCCCGGACACTCAGGCCAACTTATCAATCTCATCTACACCGCCTAACCGGACTTACTAATGTATTTACCCCTTTAACATATCCATAGATTTCATTTCAATATAACCTTTCTCAATGCGAATGTTTTCTAACTCATGTCAAGATGTACAATAATCATAATAAATCAATTGAAAACATGATGCAATAATTACTATTTCGTAGCATTTTTCTATTCTCAAGATATCTCTACAACAATATCAATTAATCTCATTTCTCATCTCTTCACTTCGAAGCTATTTCACAAGGTACTCATGTGCCATCAATTTATAGTAACACAAACTCTCACCATGCCCAAATCACTACAAGTTAGCCTCTCCAAGGCAATATGTAATGTTTTCAACATAATCTCCAAAATTTCACAACTTTCACATTCCATGGTACATAATCGTTCCCTACTTTCCAACCACATGTTCAAGCATTTAACAATATGTTACAATGACATCTTATGTCTTATTCATCAAATAGATTTCCATTTTTACCAAACATGCTATGAGATTTACTCTCATTCATCCTCTTGACACAAAATGATAAAGAGTTTCATAGGTATTTCCTTATTTTCCAAAATCCCCAATTTCTAAGGTTTTTCATCAAGACAAAACACTTCTCATTTCTTTGGTAAAACCCAATTAAAATCACATTTCTTAGGTTTTATAAATGAACAACCATCAAGGAGTAACAAAGATTGAGTTTTGGAAACCCACATTTAAAGCTCTCTACCTTTTGAATCAAAATGTAAAATTAACACAAAACTTCAAGAAAACCTTTAAATCATCAACAATGTAGCAAAACATGTATATATAACTCAAGAATGTCCCTACCTCAAGGTCTTGATGATGAAAAAAAAATGAAACCCTAGCTTTAATGGAGGATTCTTCAGCATTCACTATACCAAGAGGAGCCCTAACTTGATCTTCAAGATTAGAGGAAGATGATGATGATCTTGACCCAAAGATTTGCTAAATCAAGGAGTTTTAGTGTTTGAGGAGATTTTCTAGAGAGAATGAGGAGGAAAATAGGGTTTAGAGTGAGAGAGAAATGTCAAAATGAGATACACATTCGGACCAAAAGAGAAGAAAAAATAGAGTTTCGGACTGCCCGTCTGCCGCACGTGCGGAGCGCCTCCCCCGCACGTGCGGCCTTCATCCCCGCACGTGCAGTGCCCCTCTCCCGCACCTCACCCCACTCATGCATATTAGATAGTATGCAACCATCTGAAGCTCATCCTTCACCGCACGTGCGGCCTCACTCCCCGCACGTGCGGCCCTGGCTCAATAGCCCATAATTTTTGCCTCAATCCTCGGGCGCTTTGGACCAGACCTCGCACCGAATCAAAAACAAGAATAGGAATCACATTGAGAAGAACCCTCCGGACAATACAAACCCCAAACACTCAACAAGGCTCCAAAATAACTCGACACTCTATCAAAGCAAATTCAAGGTTAAACGAGGGAGAGCGAAACTAGAAACACGCTCGGTCATCACACCATCAAACCCACATATTATAAACTAACAAAATAATATTACATTTTACATGCAAACCCACATCGAAATATTACTAGCAATGAACATCAGTTGCAATGATGTGACTCATTGTTGATATTTTATTTCAAAATAAAACACTATTAAACATTAATTTATTTACAATAATAACTTTATCATATCATTCTTGTAGAATTTGTTTAATAACTTTTATGTAAAAATAGAATTTCCATAATAAATTATAACAAGAATAAAAATCAAATATACAGCCAAACTCATTACATATGACTCCTCATCTAAAAACTTTCAAATATACCAATAATATGCATGTGATTGCAAACTCATTCTAAACAAGGCAACACACACTTCCACCTACAATACACACCCCCAAAAGTCTTCAACAATACATACAAACAAAAAATCCACAAGCATTACCATATGCTATCCAATGGTATTTGCATATATAACAACACCTATTCATATGCAGCAAACCTATTACAAATTATAAATTTTGTCCTAAAAATTCCTCTATATATAAGATGTATTCTAGCCTTAAATTGACTTCAGCAGCCCAAAAAAATAATAAATAAAAAAAAATAAAATTCACACCTCTCAATATGGATGACAATGACTCTACAACATTCAATATGAATGCAGTATGGAATGCTCTTCCTAACTATGAAGACTCCCAACCTTACAACCAACATTACATTTTATCATCTCAAACTTACAACAATTACTATCCAATCACAATTCTCCCACATGTCCAACCAGCCAACTATATTGATTCACATCACTATTACTATAACCCAAACACACCTACCATTTCTGATTCTAACCCGCAATATTATTACAACCACCCAGAAACATATGTCTCTTATGACTTATAATTCCCAACAAACATACCATAAAGTAGTTCTCAAAACATAACTGAGGCCACAATTAATCCTTTTCAAACAAACATTCTTTCAACAACACATACTAATACCACACAACAACATCTCATACATTGGTGCCCACCAAAAGAAGATTGGATCAAATTAAACTTTGATGGAGGAACCTACCCAAACGACAAAGATCTAAATGAAGTAGATGCCATTCATGTAGGAATATTAAGATATCACAAAGGAATCTGCATTTACGCTTTTTTAGATACAATACCAATGAAATCTTCAGAATACGCCGAAGCATCAGTTATATGTTGTGGATTACAAATCGCCGAAGAAAATGAGTGGGACAAGTTAAAGGCCGAAGAAGATGCCAAATTCCTAATTGACACAATTCTATACAACACTTAAAGAGATTATCCAAGCAACGTACGACATCTCATTAGTAGAATTTGCCAAAGAAAAAGCAAGTTCAACTGTTGCAAAATCACTTTTATTCATAGAGAAGATAACTCTGCAGCAGATACCTTGTGTAACCACATTAAAGGAAAACATGGCAACTTCAAATATGATGATAACACTTTACCACATAAAGTAAAAGCAATAATACGTCGAGAAAGAGAAAGATACACTTACACACGATCAACATAATCATTATCATGTATTAATTTTTATGTATAATGAGAGGGGAGTTTGTGCCGCGCTAAAAAAGCCGAGCTGTGATGGGCCGAGCTCGGCCCATTGCTTTCCGATTAGATGGGTCACACTAAAGATGGACTTGAGACTTCCTTATAGAGCTAGTCGATCTCCTTTTTACCAGCCGAGATATCCTTTGTGAGAATCAAGCCAAGCCAACCACACTGTGTAGGACTGAGCATAATTGCTTCCTTGTTCCAGTGGCAACACAGTGCAGGACTCATGGGAGAAGATCACAGGCTTAACCGAGCTATTGGTAGCTTGGCCAAGGGATGCTTGATTGAGTGCTTTTCATGCCTCAACGGTTTGTAGGGGACAAATAGTGACCTTTCCAAGTTAGTGGTGTTTCTGACAAGTGCATACATGTAAGGAAATAACGGAACAGAATGTCCTTGCCCCAAGACAATGGAGATAATGCGGACGACATGGAGAAGTGAGACAAGTTATCTATATAAGACCCATGAGTTCACTCTGAATGGTAAGCGATCTTGAGCCAAAGAACTCTCTCATTCTCCTATAATCTCTGAGGGTGTTGAAAAATTGGCTAGAAAAGTCGTCTGAAAGTCACCGATGGTTGATGGTGGTGGTAGTGGTCGGCGGCGCCTGGTGATAATGAGGTGGATAGATTGATGATATTAAACAAATATATAAATAGATAAGTGACACGTATACAGATCGTTAACATTTAAACAAATAATTGAATTAATATGTGATATATATATATATATATATAAATATATGACATTTAAATAGATAAATAGATGGATAAATTTTGAAAAGACAGACATCCCTTTTGGACAAATAATATATTGTTAACCAAAAATATCTAAGATTAAGCCAATGGAAGTTCTAGCTAAGTGTCCTGAACAAAATACAATTCACAATTAATTAAATTCTTAATTAAAACCAATCAGTCACATAATTAGGCTTGATTGACGACGTCTTGCTGAAACGTCGCAACGATTTTTCAGTTACACACATCTAACCGGGGCTTTTCCCAAACTAAGCCTAAGTACTAATTTATTTCCCAAACTAAGCCTAGTTTGGCCGAATTTCCCAAACTAAGTTGAAACGTGTTTACAAAACATGCTTTCAGTATGTTTCTGGCCCAGGCGAACAAAATAAACAAAATCATGAAAGCGTGGTTAGAAAACTCAACTTTAATTAAGAAACCGTTGTTGCTATTAGCGTTTTCAGGCTTAAATAATAGCGCGATTTAGAAACACGCTTTTAACAGAAAGCGTGATTTGTAACCATGCTTTTAAAGAAACATTTGTTTCTCCAGCATATGAAATTAGTAAAAAACTGTTTATTATTATTATTTTTATTGATTTCTCTTCAATTCACATTCTATAATTCACTTAGTCATCTTTTAGATTTCTATATATAAATTATTTATATAAAATATCTTATTGATAAACAATCTTAGCTACCAAATTTTATTATTTTAATATTTAAAAATAAATTATCTAATTTTAAAATTATGTTTCTCATCGATTTTTTTTTAAAAAAATGATAAAATTATATAAACGATTATATAAACGATTATCAGATCAATTTGATATTTACATAAATAATTTATACATAAATTTTTTTAAAAAATAAATAGCATGAATTGTCTAAATAGTAGTGATTAAGAGCTCTAAAGCTAGAGTTCTAATTTGAGCTCTAATGATGTGGCTTAAAAAAATAAAAAGAAAACTACAAACAAGCAAGCATAAACATCATATCACACAGTGCATCCTACCATTAAAGCTCCTCCTAGAGCTTTAAAATTAAAGTTCTCAATCATTTTTGTTGTCTAAATCAGATGTGTGACCATACGTCTTGCAAATAAATGAAAGTAAAAGTAAAATGATTAATGACGCAGGTCTGACACTGTCACACTATTATTGAATGGGAGAACTATATACAATTAAGAGTTAGAGAAAAAACAATCAACACATGGAGGGGTATAAATAACACTTACATGTCTACAATTTTTCATTTACAACCCACCATAAACACACTAATATCCACCATGTGTTAATAATTTTTTTTTTCTCTCTCTTCTACCTAAATGTAATCCCCTTATTGAAAAACTCCAAAACCCAAAATGAAGAGATTCTCTCAACAACTTTCTAAGTAGCCAAACAGTACCAGTTGGTACTCGCATAATGTGTTATATTATGAATTTAAATAAAAAGAAAAACAATGTTTAAATAGTACATCTTATTGTGTATTTAGAAGAGAAAAAATTGAATACACACATAATTTAATAGTACATTTTAATGTGTAAACACAGAAAAAAGAGAGAAAAGATTAGGTACACACCTAACATTAATGTGTGTTTGGGAGAGGAAAGAGGAAAAAAAATGCTAGACCCCAAATATTTTACCAAATGTTCTATCAAATGTCTTACATGAGTGTGGGACCCACACCATGTAGGTTCCATGTGGGTCTCACACCCATGTGAAACATTTAGTAAAATATTTGGTAAAACATTTGGGGTCCCTAGTATTACTTAGAGAAAAAAGATTAGGTATGCACATAACCTTTGACATAGTGCACAAAGTGATTGTCCCGAGACTTAAACTCATAATCTCAAAGATTATTAGGCTAAGATTTTACCATTGAATCAATGATCAGCGCTTATGACTTTAAAAATATAAAAGTAAAAAAGAATATGAAAAAATATAAATTAAATATTTGCTTAATTTACCTTATTATTATTTTTTTAGTTTTTATTTAAATTTATAATTCAAATATAATTTAAAAGAGATCAATGATGGACAAAAATAAAAACAAGAACTTAAAAATTAAAAATTAAAAAAGAAGAAGAAAAGAATGGCCTCGAGAGACGCACCCTCCCCAGAGAACAATTCGTGTAGTTTCAGAGAGATTTTCTCGAGGCTTTTCCCAAACTAAGCCCCTATACTAATTTATTTCCCAAACTAAGTCTACTTTCGCGGAATTTTCCAAACTAAATATTTGTTGTTCCCTTAAATATTTTTTTCCAAGAAATATTTAATTAAAACTTCACACAACATATACAAAGTATCTAATTTGCTAATTACTACTATGAACAGGGAAACAAAATAAAGGTATGACTATAACACTTATAACACTTCAGAACAACGTAGCTAGTTCAAACATAAGTATCCCACAAAAATAATTTGTGAAAACATTCAACATAACACAGTACATAAAATAAAGCGACGAGTACAATACTTAACAGTTACATAGACAACTATTAGACAAACCTTTCACAAACTCATTGCTGGAAGAGTTATTTTAACATACACAGTACATAATTATGGATAATCTAATATAATTTAGTAGACAGATAGACGCCTAATCCTGTCTCAAATTGGTAATCTCAGAGTCCGAACAATCTAAGAGCTTAGGGTCAGAGAGAAGTGCAGGATCCTTCTTGATAGCCTTGATAGCCTCAGCATTTGGTGCTATTCCATTCTTCTTGGCATCCAACTTAAGTATAGATAGTTTCATATCACGGGCTAACCTACAGCGCATTTGAGAAATCTTACGTTGAAGTCTTTCACATAGTCAATCAACATTATCTAGATCTTCCTTTTGGATCTCAACTGAACGTGCTTTCGGTACCTTCAGTCGATTTTTCAGACATAATCTTTCCATTTGCACTCGCTCTATAAATAGTGCGGGCCACTTCAGAAGTTTAGCGTCTGCTAAACCATATCTTGTTTGATTATCAGATGGATCCTCCACAAAACCACATGAATCTCGATAGTACTTGGGCATGACAAAATGTCGCTTCCCAAACCTATCATGATAAGCACAAGAGGCATCTAACAAAGCAAATGGTGTTTCATCTTCAGCATCGTCACTTCCCCTTCCCGTTCCTCTTCCTCGGCGTGAACTCTCACCTCTTTCGAAGTTCCTACCCCCTGCGAGTCCCCTTCTCGTTCTTCTTCCTCGTCGTGAACTCTCACCTCTGCGATTCTTACCCCCTGCCATAAATCTATACTCTATTTGATTTTTTCTCAATAAATGAACGATAGTTTCCTAGGGCGAACTGTGTGGAAAGGTTGTGTGTTTACCATCACTCCTTCAGTCCTTTATATAGTTATTTGTCAACACTATTGCCATGTGGTCGTATTAATGTGACTTAGATGAGTTCTGAAATGTGAGGAAAAAACAAAGCATCTAAGTCGTGCTGCACAAAGTCACATGCCATTAAAAGCCCACATATATCAACACATCTTTACGAGTTGTCATTGTAAGGAATAAACAATCAATGCTAAACATGCTCCACACAATCAGTACTTCAATCGTCACTCAAAGGTGACTACTCACTTTTTCAAAAAAGACCAATCATCCGTACATTGTTTACTGTGGCCATGTGAACTTGGCCATTTCATTGAATCCTTTAATTTATTACGTCTGTTAAAGTCACTACATCACTGCATCACTGAGAAATGTTGGACGTATCACTGCGACGACTTTGACGAGACTACTCATTGTATGAAAAAAGCAAGAAGTTGTACCATAGCTACTGTGCCCATGTGAACTTCAGCAATTCATAACGGGATGAGGGGGTGTCAGAACAAAACAACAAAATAATTAGACCCTTTGTGTTTAAAAAGCCACCCTATGCAACTTCAAATAGATTGATAAATCTTGAAGAGAAAATATTATAGAGTTGGAATGTATTGAAGATTAATTTGTAGTAGAGTACTTATAGATGGGTTTTTGGATATATAGAACTTGAAAGTGTTATAGATAAAAGCTAGCCTAGTATGCAGACAAGAACAATACCAACTTAAATCAACACATAGTTAACTAAAAATTGAGAGAAATCATTAGAAAGTAGTTCAAAGAGATTTTAAGAGTAGTTAATACAGCAACAATTCGAGAAAATCAAGGAAGCAGAACAAGTTAAAAATCTGCCAAACTGAACAATCCAAACCTATGGACTCACCTTTTTCCCCTCCCCCTTTTGGAAGGTTTGAAAAGAAAGGCCTTACAGTTTGGACTCCCGTGGTTCTGAATCTAGTCTCACAAGCGCAATGTGAAACTGATAAACACCAAAGAGTCCAAATCTGGCAAATCGTTTTGGAAAATTGATTTTGAATAAAAAAGTGTCAAAATTGTACTGCTTTGCCAGATACAGAGTCGCCACCTAAATATTTTTTTATTTTGGGGAAATTTAGGAAATCCTGACTCGTGCCAAAGGCCACGTGTTCGTCATCACCAAATTTACCTCGGTTCAGGAACTTGAGTACAAATGGGGAAGGTCATGAATTGAGCACCCCCACTCGCCCGATTAAAGATTGGCCTCTACTAATCATGATATGATTTTTATAAACATTATGTGCTCTTGTTCCAGTTATTAAGCTAGCTTTACTATGTGATGCGCACAAGCAAGTATAGACTAGTTTGCTCAATTTGGAACAATCCAACTCATGTTTGTTTTACGAAAATGGTTTGAATTTGCCACCTCAAGTGGGCTTAAAAGATGTGGATTTGCCACCAAACATAGTGGGCTTAAAACATGATTTGCCACTCAACAAAGTGGGCTTAAAACGTACATTCGTTGAATCGTTCCAATTCAAACAACAAGCCTTCATCCATAGGCATTCATGCAGTTTAGCAATTAAGCACATAGCCTCATGGCAAGCATGCTAATCATGGCAACACTCACACTTATGCAAGTATGCTAAAACGTAAAAACTCACCGATTACTCTGAGCCAAAACAGAAACTAGTTAGAAAGATGCATGATCCTAACTATGTTAAGTTTCTAATGCAACACATCCAATATGCAATTAATAGGCTCGGCTATTAATATGGCATATGATTCAATTTGATAACATGCTACTAAACATGTATTCAAAGAATTATTGAAAAGGTAATGCAGTTTGAATGATGCGCCAAGCCTCAGTGCATGCAATACAAATGGATGGATGCAAGCATAAGGTATGCTAATTGAAACATGTCCCTAATCTAACCATCAAAACGATTAAATAAAAGGGAGAAAGATGTGGGGTTGAAAAACATACACACACGCACGCACGCACACTTATTACAACATTACGCCCTCGCGAAGGAGAGTCTGAATGAATAAGAACTAAGCTAATCTAAGCTAAGCTACTCAAGCTAATCTAATTAAACTAATTAGACTAATTATTACAAATCAAATGAATAACTAGCTAAGCTAATTACTAATTATTACAACGCTTTAACTAACTAGTAAGCAAACTAATTAATTAAATTACAACACCAATGTACACGAACTAAGCATGTAAGACATCAAACTATGCTATCACTGCTCCGCCTCGGGAAGTGGAAGATGCACATGCTCGGTTTTGGCCCGAAAAGACCTTCGTTTTGCTCTCGAAAGTCTCTATTTGCAGTGTAGAGACCCTAATTTTTTTGTAATTACACTTGAAACCCTGAGCCTTAGGTTAATAGCATTTTATCCCTAGTTCCGAAAAAGTCTGCATAAGGGCCCAAATAAAGAATAATTTTTCCGTGTATTACCATATTTGGAAATACCCTAAAACTTGGTTTTATTTATTTTACCTCCTAATTTCTAAATAAATTACACATTTTATTTTTATTTCTATTTTTTGTTTTTGTTGTTCTTTCATTTATTGTTTATTTGAATAGAATATTATTATTTATTTGAATATGTACATAGGTTTTATAAATAATATTTTGGTGGAAAATTTGGTTGAATAACAACAAAAAAAAAAAAAAGAAGAAAAAGAAAGAAGTATCTAGATATTTATCTTTCCTTAGTCATTAAGCTAGGACCCCTTATGTCCTATAAATTGAGAGCTTGTCTCAATTCACTCTCACGTTTTCAACAGCCCAAGGAGAGGGTGAGAGAGGGAGAGTGGGCTTAAGAGAAGTAAAGAAGTAAGGAAAAGAAAAAAAAAAAAAAAAGAGGAAACAAGAAACAAAGGTGATTCAAGAAGGTGAAGGTAAGAACATACCTCTCCCTTATCTACTCCAATCCTTTCACCATCTCATCCTATTGTCTAGTATGCCTCTTGTGTTACAAATTAATGGTAAATAGGGTTTTTGGTGTATGTGAAAGTGTGGGTTTGATATAGTGTCATTGTCTTGCAAATTTGTGAAATTAGGCACTGCTGCAACTTCTCTAATTTAAAAGAAATATCAAATCTATCTAATTCTCAAATCTGAATTTATTGTAGGATATTTTGTGTGTTTAGAGCTTGTGATAATTTTGTTAGCTCCTAATTGTGTGTTTTTAGGGCTTGGATAATTTGTTGAAAAATGTGGTCCTGAGTCTCTGAAAAACAGTCCACTTTTAGCAATTTTATAAAATTCTAGAAAAATCATCTCATGTTAGTTCTTCTGTCAAAATTTGTAACTCTGAGTCCTCTTTCCAACAGATTTTATTTGAGTGAAAACCATAGGGCAGATTGAGAGAAAAGCTAGTTTTCCCAAAGGGTGACAAATCTGGACAGGTTTTCGAATATAGTTTGTAGATGAATTTTTGGAGGTGCTGTGCAACTTTTGAAAATTGGAACTGAAACTAGACAGATTGAATATTGTTTATGTGCAGTTTCAGCCCCTAATTTGACCTAGAAGTATTTTTACCAAAGCGTTCTTGTTAGCCTTGCAGAACCGAACAGTGCTGGAAATTGTGTTCTATTATGTTATTTGTCTCTAAGTGTTTCAAAGCATTCCTAATGTTGTTTTCTTGCCTTACTATACTTATGTATGATGATCATGGACTATATTTCCTCTCGTATGTTTTTCTCATACTCTTTTATATGACCGAATTACTGAATGTGACTAACTTACTTAGCAAAAGATCTAATAAACGGGAAATGATAAGGGGTTGGCAATGGGTGACGTTCATCTTAGTGTTTTAGAACAATTTTATACATATGAATGACACAAATTATGATGGGCTTAATACCAAATGAGTTAAGTTTTGTGCAAGCGTTCTGAGCGAGCCCCTAGGTTGACACGGACGTATTCAAACTCTATGAGGTGGTTTCAGGGTGTAAGCGAGCCCTAGGCACGATTTGGGGTGTAAACGAGCCCACTTGTTTGGCCGTCCTTTTTGAGGTCCATCGATGTCGCTGACCGGTAAATAACCGGGAGGTGGGCATGGGTGGTAAGGTTTGCAAAGCAGCAAAAGCTGGAGTTCTGAGTAGTCTAGTGTTCAATCTTGCGGTTGGGTCGAAGGATCTCTTTGGGGGGTTCTAGATGCCTATTCTAACTACTAATTCATAAAACCTTATTGTAAGTATGTTATGTATCTCGATTTGTTCTGTGTATGGTTGATTGGTTGATAGAAGATATGGGTGTGTGTGTTTTTACTGGGCATTCCAAGCTCATGGCTTGTCATGCCAGGTGAAGAAGCAGCTTACGATGAGGAAGGTTATCCCAAAGACAATCAAGATGAAGTGTTGGAGCCGTGGTTCACTTGAAAATTTGGATTAGTAGTTTGTTTTTGTTTTCTCTTTTCTTTTATCTTTTGGTTTGACAGTATTTTGTAAACCTCTAGTGGAACTCAAATCAGTTATCCATGCTATAACTCTGCTTATATGTGTATATTAAAATATTGTGGTTATCTCTCTTGTTTGAGTTGTACTTTATATATTTATTTTACGGTCTCAAATTTTGGGGCGTGACAGGCAAGGTTGAGCATACTTTAGAACCTTTCTGCTCCACCTTACCAAATCTTTGTTGAGGTTTACATCGATGGCTTGACGACCGTGGAGGGAAGCTGCCGGCCATCTGCCGGCCTGTGAGGTGTCTTGCCTGCCAGAAATGATGCACTGCCGGCCATAAATGGTGGCCTACCAGCCACTGATGCACTGGATCACCATGCTGCAACAGATACAAACAGAGTAAAAAAGGGGTTTTTCCAAGGATTTGTTTGTATTATATCCCTCCTTATCATCTCAAAATCTCAAAGGAGTGACACATTTGGATCCAAAAATCACCAATCAAGCAAGTTCATTGCATGATGGCCAAAGATCCAAGTTGTACAATTTCGATAAATGCACAAACATGACCAACAAGACCACCACCCTATAGTGCTTGATCAAGGGCAATGGAGACTTAGGAAAGTGGCGCATTTCATCACTTTTGAGTATGAAATGTCCCATTTTCCTTGTGTTCAAATTAATGTCCGATTTGAACACATGCAATGCAACACAAAGACATACTTATCTTGTCACTTTTACTTGTCAATTTTGTTTACACATTTTAATTACCAAATCATTCTTTAATCAATTTGTCCATTGGTGAGTATCCTCTAAGGTGAAGGAAGTATCAACCAAGGGATAGTGTAAGGCAAGAGAGAGATCATGCCTTTGATAATGAACCCTCAAAGAGGATTAAGCCATTGAGCATGACCTCAATCTCAAGCTTAAAGGATCCCAAGTTTGAAACAACCCTCAAAAGCAAATGAAAGAGTGAAGCAAAGAGGGAGGTTGCAGAGATTTAGGTGCTAAAATTGAGTGATAAAAGCACTAAAAACATCCAGCCAAGTCACACCAATGATGTTTAAATCCTTAAAACGACAAGCCAGTGCAAAGATTTACATTACAACTACACAAAACAAAGTTCAAATGAACCAAGCAGCCCAAAATAGAGCTAAAGCAGGCTATTTCAGAGGCTAAAACATGCTGGACTTAAGCTAAGTTAAGCTAGAAAAACATGCTAACATCTAAGGCTAACTAAACATGCAAACAAGACACAAGGAGGGGAGGCTAACCCCTCTAATTTTGGACTTCAAAATGTGATTTTTGCCACTAAAAAACCTCTGAAATTCTGTGGTTAAAAGGCCCAAAAAAGTTGGTTTGAAAGTGGGGAATAAAGGCACAAAAGCTTTACAAGCAATGAAGCAAGAAGGGTGAACCACCCCCTAACTAAAAAAGGACTCAAACCACCATTTTTAGGTCACAAAAACAAAGCTTTTTACAGTTCAAAACCAGCCCAAAAAGAATCCAAAAATAGTGGAAAGAGATAGGAAAACAAGTGTGCAAAACAAACTTAAAAGGAGAGTGCTGTAGCTCTTGAAGCCAAGACACAATTGAAGCAAATCAAGCCTAGACCACCTTTTAGAGCTCAAAGAGGGTACCAAGTAACCTTAGCCCAAAGATAAGCAATTTTGGTTAAGGGTT
Source organism: Camellia granthamiana (assembly GCA_036172215.1). Lineage (NCBI taxonomy): Eukaryota > Viridiplantae > Streptophyta > Magnoliopsida > Ericales > Theaceae > Camellia > Camellia granthamiana. The sequence goes on along the minus strand of CM069913.1, from coordinate 83,673,938 downwards.
AATAGGCAAATTTGAAGTGTATCTACACTTGTATGAACAAAAGTTCAAGGGAGAGATAGAAATCTAGAGAGAGAGAATTGTAGAGAGAGAGACTCCCAAAATTTTTCCAACCTTCAAAACAATAGAGAAGGCTCTCTATATATAGAAATATATGGCTTCAGGTCGAAAATATCAATATAGGACAGCTGGAGCTTTGTGCAAACAGTTGGAGGAAAATATCTGCACAAAAATTGATTTTTGACACCAGTGGCCGGCCGGCCATCACTGGTGGCCGGAAAACCTCATTCAGTGGTTGGCTAGAAAATTTGCTTTTTGGGCCCGATTTCAAATGGACATATCTCCTTCATCCGAACTCCTTTGCATGTCATTCCTGAGTCTAAATTGAAGCTCTGAAAGTCTACTTTCCAATAGTGGCAGCCTCACATCAAAATTCCAAGTGTGAAAAGATATATGACTATTTTAGTGAAGACTGCTCAGTTTTGGTCCTAATCGAATTGATGCCTAACTTCAAACAGCCATATCTCCCTCATCCGGACTCGGCTTTAGGAGATTCTTGAGTGTAAAATGAAGCCCCGGAAGTCCACTTTCCAATGGTGGTGGCCTCATAACTAAAGTCCAAGTATACAAAAGGATAGGCCTAATTTAGTGAGGCTGCCCGGCTCTCTCTCTCTTAACGGTTCATACCCAACTTCCCCAACTAGGTTTCTTCCCTCCACTCTTATTTTCTCCAACTCCAAACCTCTAAATAAGATGTTTTAAAATATTTTTGAAAGAGTTCACCTCTCTTCCATTTATTTCCGCTTTATCCTTGCTCGGTTTACCGAAAAGTGCAACATTTAACGAACTGCGAGCCTCGGAACATCGTAGAAGCATTTTCAAAAATATTTTGAAATAGAGGGTTTTAAGGTCTAAAATAATTTTGGTCAAAAAAGTTTTGGTCCAAAATGGGGTGCAAGGTTGGGATTTGGAGCTCTTCTTACTGAAGAAATCGAACCTTTGCACAACATAGCCTTCATCCTCAAGCAATCAACCTGAGGCCCCCAAGTCTTAAGGGCGATCAAAAATGGGGTGTCTACAAAATCCCATCATGTACATCTAAATAAGCTCACAATACTTATAAAAGATAGAGAAATTAAATTGAAATTAAATTAAATTAAATATGTAAGGTGAAAAGTGAAATTAAATATATTGTCAAGGCAAAATAAATTGAATTATATTTGTAAGCGGAAAAGTGAAATTAAATTTCTAAGCGGATTTGAACTTTGCTTAAAACCTTCAGATATGCACTGAGTAGTCAATAAAAGTCAAAGTAACAACTCCTATAAAGTTGATGCATAATTGTTCAGGTCTTAAAGGTTGACGTGACAACTCTTTTACAATAATTTTAAACATAAAGCTACCATGTGAACCTCCTGAAGTATGACAAGTCCTTGTTGGCATGTGAGTTTAGAGTTTATAAGACATGAATACTTGCGTCCATCTCCATTTTGAATTTGTGCATGTTGCAACAACTGTGCATATGTGGTATAAATATCGCATCATACCACAACAAAAGTTTTATAGATATATCGAGTGATATCATCCTGAGATATACGGTGGTTGATTTATATTCAGCAATGGGTCGCCATTGGGTTGCAGATGGAGATGAATTTCAATACCCATTAAATCCAAATTTGCATTACTCTGCATAACTCGAGCAAGCGTTCTCGTTGAGCTATGTCATGAAGTTAATATTAAATTTTCTCAACGATTAGCCATGCGTATGCCAATTGACACTCCATAGTTGTTGCAAAGGGCATTGCATCGTATCTGCGACAAAGTTAATCGCATGACCCAACGTTTACAAAGGTCCAAACTAATGAAGACCGCAAATGAGCGTGCCGAAGATGGGTTAATGGATGATGTGCACCAATACTTCACCTAGAGCATAGATGCTACGTATGAATTTGACATTGAGATGTCAGATGATGATGAGAATGAATGAAACTGTTTGGATGAATGACCAAACAATTTCTCTTGTAATGGCTTTCTAATGCTTATCCACGACTTATCAATGAAGGGAGAAATTTCAAATTTTTTTGAATAGTTTTTGTAATTGTACAAATAACAATTACCTTTGCTTTCTCTCCATTATTGTTATTTTGAAGAACGCTAATTGAACTACGCTTTCATGATTTTATGCATTATTGAAGTGGAATATAATGATGATACTGAATGAACTTTGTTGCATATATGACCAAACGTTTTCATTCATTGTAATGGCTTTGCAGTGCTTATACATAAGTTATCAATAGGAAGAGAAATTCGTAACGAATCTTGACATGTGTACTTATAAATGTAGTGATTTCATAAACTTCAGCTTCATATAAGAAATAGTTGAAATACATCCGTAACCTAGATGAACACAACATTGTCTTGCACCCCAATAACGAAGATATGACACAACATACAAACATATATGAAAGATAAAGGTGTTTCATTTCTCATTCCTCATCTGACATGTAGTAGTCAGAGAGATATTTTTCATTGTTTAAGACATTATTTTGCTCAATCACTGTCAATTCTCTATTGCTTGCTTCTGCCATTTCGATGGCTAATTGAAGCATGAAATGTCGATATCTCCACATCAATATTCTATTGTTCTCCTTCTTAATTCTGCTAACTTCTTTTTCATAGTCACCCACATTTCGTCTAGCCATGGTCAATGAACGACGATGAAGTACCGGTGCCCCAAAGTTATGTAGATCATTAAACAATCGTTCTTGCTCCATTACTCTAAACGCCCATTCTGCTCAGATACCAGCATAATAATCCTTCAGTCTTGAGTACTTTTCGCTCTTATAGTCATAAGTAAATGGAGGTAGTAGCCGCACTTTTGGACTTCTTTGACGGCGTGAACTTCCTGCACCTCTTGAAGACATTGTTCATAAAAAATAAAAAATAAAAGAATAATAATTGTAGATATATTACTATTGTTATGACTTGAAAAAACATCATACTTGGGGTAGCGCTATTTATAGACATGCAAAATAGATGACATAGTTACGATAATTGAGATGTTGGGCCACTGTGGAAGAAGTGATACCCGTGATATTATTTTATCTTATTCATTTTATGCAACCCTGAGTAATATTTTGTCCGGACTTTGTGTAGTTTATATACCCGTGATGCAGTCAGTTTGGCAGACTTAATAAAGAATCGAATTCATTATAGTTGCCTTTCTGACACCCCTCATCCCACTATGACAAGCTCAAGTAACATGGCTTGTTTTGGTGTCACAGTGAGTAGTCGCATCGGACATGCACTTGCAGACCAAAATTATAATTTCATAAAGTTAGAAACGAAAGCACAAAATGAACGGACGTGGTTGTCAGATAAAATAATAATTGTTGGTCGTCTTTTTCACAATGCAATCCCTTCATATTTGAGCCGTGAGTTGTCAAATTAATCAGTAATGCAGTGACTGTGTGAAATAAATTCATCCCGCTATGTGTGAAATAAGTTCACATGGCCACAATAAACTGTTTTCTGATGCTTGCTTTTTTAATACACTAAGTAGTCACTTTGAACTAACGATTTCGGTATAAATTGGTGTTTTCAAAAAATTATAAATTAAATCATAAAATGAAACAGAGGCTTTAATTTTCTTTGTTTTAAAGCAATACTGTTCATAAACAACAATGAAACAGAGTGCAGGTAAATACACAACCTTACAACTCACTTCGACCTACAAAACTATCGTTGATTTTTTCACCAAAACAATGTTCAAAACAAAACAAAATAGTTGCCTTTATGACGCCTGTCACCCCACTACAAAACAAAATAATAAAATGGCCACCTGATATCTAAAGAAAATTGGCACTGCAGCTTATATTTTATCTTATTTTCACTTTATGAAACTTCACAGTCATCCCCTTTTCTCCTCTTTGCATTTTCTTTTTCTTTTTTTATTGGGTAAATTACACTTACCTCCTTTGAGATTTGTGACAAATACAGAAATCTCTCCTGTAATTTTCATAATTACAGAAATCTCCCCTACTTTAACTGACAATATCAAGATTCTCTCATCTTTTTACTGTTGTTCACCCAACTAACCGAAGTTGCTGATGTCATCAAAAATAAATACTGAAATGCCCATAATACCCTCAAGTGTCTTGAAATGCCCATGAGCTAAGTTACATGAGATAAAACCCAATTTATTTTCTTTCTCTCACACAGCACTGTGAAACACACCCACAGTTAAGTAAGAAGATGTAAAACATGTACCTCAGTCAAAAACTTCTGTTGCTTGGGGTTCTTCCAATATTGAGAGAAGTAAAGTTGAAATACAATCTCAAACCGGGCATGAGAATGAGTCACCCACTAATATCTAGAGTTGTAATAAAAATAGTGAGTCCAATGGTGGCAACGAGTGGGCTGTTGAAAAAAATCAGATTTTGGGGAACGACACAACGTCGAAGGCAAATGGCTGAGGGTCCAGTAGAGGGGGTTGGGGTTCTTCGAGTGAAAAGGGCCACAGTAAAGTTGAATTACAGTCGCAGACAGGATGGCAGAAAGATTCACTAGGCGATTCCTGGAAGAAGTTGAGTAAGAATGATGACCACAGTGATGATGAGAAGGAAGGAATGGGGGGTTGGCAAGAAACAGAATTTGGGAGCTGGAGAAACAATCTCATTAAAGATGGAATACTGGCTTCATTCCAAATTACAGAGAAGCTCAATTCTCTTTCACAAATAAAAAATTTCTTCTTCATGATTGAACTTCCATTAATTAAGAACCAGTTCATAGTACCAGATGAACCTGTTCTGTAAGCTCGTAACCCAGTTAACATGTGGATAGAAGAGATAATTAGGGCTCAGGGCCTACGGTGTCTAAACCAAGTGGTTGGTCTAATTGGGGAGCTTATACAGTCCAATAAGAAGATGTATAACATGTACCTCAGTCAAAAACTTTTGTTGCTTGGGGTTCTTCCAATACTGAAGGAAGTAAAGTTGAAATACAATCTTAAACCGGGCATGCGAATAAGTCACCCACTAATATCTAGAGTTGTAATAAAAATAGTGAGTCCAATGGTAGCAACGAGTGGGTTGTTGACAAAAATCAGATTTTGGGGAACGACACAACGTCAAAGGCAAATGGCTAAGGGTCTAGTAGGGGGGGTTAGGGTTCTTTGAGTGAAGAGGGCCACAGTAAAGTTGAATTACAGTCACAGACAAGATGGCAGAAAGATTCACTAGGCGATTTCTAGAAGAAGTCGAGTAAGAATGATGACCACAGTGATGATAGAAAGGAAGAAATGGGGGGTTGGCAAGAAACAGAATTTGGGAGCTGGAGAAACAATCTCATTTGCAAGTTGTTGGTCCAGTTGGGGGGTTAATGCAGTTCAGATAGATGAGGTTCCTTCTTCAAGGGCGCAGAAAACAGAATAGGTAGCTCAGTCAAGAGCTTCCCTTAACTGGGGTTCTACAAATAGTGATGGTCTGGGTAAAGAATTTCAATCCCTTAACTGAGCCACCATTCAATTCCAGGAAGTCCAATGAAGATGATGACTACGATAACGAAGGGAGGGTTTGGGGGACTAATAAAGTTCAGACAGACAAAGTGGGCACAAGAAAGCAATAAGAGTCGCCATTCAATTCCTAAAACTGAAGCACTGATGGGGGGTTCACAACAACACAACATTTGGGGGCTGACAACACAATCTCAAATGCAAGTGGGTGGTCCACTAACACCGCAGTTCTATGAAGGAATGGGTGGTTCACAAAAACTAAAATTTGGAGCTGAAAAAAAAAAGAAAGATAATCACTTTCTCTAACCAATTCTTTCTCCTACCGCATGACCCTAGCCGTCATACATTACACTTGTCCAAGTCATTCAATATTATTGTATTGTTTTTGTATAGTCCTCTATTGACGCAAAATATATTAGTTAATAACTACGTATTCACTTTTTACGAGTAAGTTAGTCATATTGTTTGACCCATAGTGCCATCATGATTTGAATATTTGAAGTATTTAGGAAAGCCTCAGAATAAGTAATAATAAAAAATTGTAAAATTCTATTTTAGAATAAATAAATATAGCACATTTACATCCTCTGTACAAGTTTGATTTACAAAAACTATAACAAAAACTATTTTTTTAAAAAAATACTATACACTCCATATCACACCCTCTAATGCCATAACTTGCCCCCAATCCCACAACCCTGACTGTGGACCTCCCTCTTCGGTCTCCTGCCATAGACTCTTTGAATACGTGGCTCCCTCAATCGCAAATATGGATCTTGTGGCGCTCCCTCCTCTGCATGTGGCCCTCTAGCGACTACCTGTGGAGCCTATGACTGTGACCCTCTCTCTCCTGCCTGTGCTGCCTCTGATCCTCCCTCAGACACAACATCGGATATTGCTGTGAGCTGTGAAACTCCCTCATCTGGTGCAACTGTATCACGATCTGCAGCTGGACCTCGACCTCTACCTCTGCCCGTAGCCCGACCTCGGCCGTGATGTCCGCCACGACCATAACCTCGGCCTCTCCCTCTCACTTTGAAGGGGGGGCTCAATATAGACCTTATCCTGAGCTTGGGAGATGTCAATGAGAACTGCATCATGTGTAGTCGTGGTCACGGTCGAACTAGTCCCCACAAAAGTAGGTGTATGTAGTATGGGAATATGTGATGTAGATGTATCAACTCCAACACTACACACACCTGAACTGTGTGGTGGTGGTAACTGGGTGGTAGGGTAACAACCTCATGCATATATCGGGGAGGTATCCAATCAGGGTTAGCTATATTGGGACTACTAGTATGCTGGGTAGGATGTACATGGAGGGAATCTGGAGATATGTATAGGGTAGCATACGGCGGGGTCACTGATGTCGAAGGACCTGATGTGGCTGGTACTTAAGTGGAAGGCACTGATGTGGATGGCACTGATGTGTCTGGAGCAGCTGCTGCATTTTGTACACCGTAGTGGCCAAAATGTAGACAATCCCCCAGATGTACATGCTGGATCGCCTCGTGTAACAAGTCTCGAATCTCTCTAATTGCCTGCAAGGCATGCTGTCCATCACGTTTCAATAGGGAGTCCTCTGCCAAGTGATATGACCTCCCAGCTCGAACCACCTGAACAAAAATTCGGACGTATTAGGCTACAGTTGACTGAAAGTAAATCAATTATAATGTTAATAATTATCTGACACATACTATGATACTCACCAATGCCTCAAGAGAAGGCCCAACTCCCTCATATCCGAACTCTGACAGGTGGCTCAGATTACCGACTAGTAGACGTGCATGTCGCCGATACCACAACATGTAAGGGTTGGACGACAGGAGTACCTCATCGCTCTGGTCAGCCTGTACGATCGTGTCTCGACAGGCATCCCATTACTGTCTATACTGCATGTAAAACTGACTCCAATCAGTGCCAGCTCGGCCACGCCTATCAGTCGAATGCAACCGCCAATCGGTGTCGAACCGATCGGGCACGGACTGGACCCGACCAAACTGTCTAAGGACATGATCAGGGAGATGCCACTCAACCATGTCAAAACAAATAAGTGGCACTCTCGCCATCCATATCTCCCGACCTAGTCGGCAGTAGTCTGGTAGTGTACTGAGGACCCTAGCATACAGTTGCTATATAAACTACAACAACGACAAGTATATTAAAATTCGCTCGTGAACTCAAAACATATACAATGAACAAGACATCTAAAATGCAATAAATTTCAAACCCCGCCCTTGATCATCCAGTTGAACTGGTCTCTATAAATGACGACTACATGGGTCGATACGACCTTGTGGCCGAAATCAACCCTCTACCAGCTGCCTCGAGGTCCGGGTGGCAACTGCTACCCTCCCTGCCCCATGGAAAGCTCCCCAGGCACAACCACTTGCCGCCTAGACGTGGCAATGCGAATGAATCTCTCCCATGCCCAAATCTGCAATAGTTTAGACCCAATTACAATACTGATGTAACGCCCTCAAAATAAACCCATAAATCATGCATTCATTTCATCAATAAACTTAAGAGAGTAAAACATAATGCCATTCATCAGAGTATTCTTACAAATGATATTACATGTTGACAACAAAAGTAAATGCCCTATAGTCTTACAACTTTCTAAGTCAACACTTGGGTTCAACAAAAGTAGAGTTCTAACTCTTTACTCAAAATAAGCCCATGGCTTGATATACATGTAATATACAAAAGAGATAACAAAAGAGTTATCAGCCTCAAGCCTCCCAAGCTACTTCCTTAGAGGTGGTATATCACCTGAACCTGAAAATGATGTCCCATATAGGGTGAGCCAACGCCCAGTAGAGATATGCTAAACATAATATGAGCAATAACTAAAACATTAGCATTTGATAAATGTTTAACTCATATAAATCAACTCATAACACATTTCAGTTCCATGACACATATGTTCATGCTTCATTCCATTTTCCTTTACTTAACAATTTCGATTTATAAACATGGCTCAGAACCTGGCCAAACAATTCCCATGAGACTACGGCTCATGTTAAAAAAACCTTTCCAATATCAACAATTCGAATGAATTAAAATTCATAACAAACACTTCCATACTTCACAATTCACATGAGATAACAACTCATAATAAAACACTTCCATACTTCACAAATGATACACAGATTCGCTGTATCAATGGAGTCCATCCCCTATCTCCTCATAAACCGTGGAGTACATCCCCTATCTCCTCCCACACAAAACAATGTATATAAACAATTATCATATACACGATCAATCAATACACAGATTCGATGTATTATTCCAACCGTCATATTCAACGACATATTCAACCAATTAGTTTTAATTCACCTAATCATCATGCAGTATCTACAACAATCAAGACTATCCTCCACCGATAGCCCAAAGCAATTATTTCTAAACAGATAATAGTTACATCCAATAGATAAATTATCAACATTTCCAAGGTGGGTGATTAATAAATCTAACTCCACCATTCTACCTCATAATGAGCCAATTTCATTATTTCCAACTCAATTTCATATATCCATAACTTTCCCAAATTAATTATATAAATTGTTTCATAACAAACATTAGGGTTTTTCTCTCCTTTTTCTCAACTTTGACCCAAAGGCTCAAATACTAACAACAAATATCAAAAATCTCATTTTAAGGCCCAAAATACATATGTATGGGTTACAATAACAAAACCCCTCTTTCAATATTCCAAATCTCAAACCCTAACTTCCCAAATTAAACCATTTAATCAAAATACCAAACATCTATGTTAAAGATCATAAAAAAATGAGTAGTTATCCCTACCTCAAAAGATAAGACCAAATGGAGATGATGAAGAATTTCCAAAGTGCTCCAAACTTCAAGATTTTTGGATCAAAATGAAGAGCAAGCCAAACCCCACACTTTTTACAAAGGGACAAGGGTGGAGATTCACTCAAACTAGATCAAACCTTAGAGAGAAGTTGAAATCTAGAGAGAGAAGCTCTCTAATGGAGGTTTTTAAAAGTGTGAGAGAGAGAGAGAGAGAGAGAGAGAGAGAGAGTGTGTGTGTGTGTGTAAAAAGTGATTTAAAATAACCCAGTCCAGATCTGATATACGTATGACCCGCTCGAGCGGAGAATAGGACGCTCGAGCGTCAAACACAAAAACTTAACCCGCTCGAGCACAAAAATGCCCGCTCAAGCGCCAAGGCACAAAACAAGACACCACCTGTTCGAGCGCAAAAAGAACCCGCTCGAGCGTAGATTACACTCTTCTAGTACTTTTACAGACATCGAACACCCGCTCGAGCGCGAGGATACCCGCTCGAGCGTAAGGAAATCCGCTCAAGCGTGAAAAACACATCTGCAGTATTTTTGCAGACAGACAAACTACTGAAGGTATGCAAACTCCGCTCGAGCGCAAGAAAACCCACTCGAGCGGATCACTAAAAATCTGGGCAACAAGAGTTGGGACAAAAGCTCAACCAACCTGTTCGAAACACGCCCAAGACAATTCTAAACTCAAATACAAAGAGTTAAAGGACGGAAATGAAATACAGACAACAACAACTATCAACGGAACCGAGTCTGGAATACAGTAAACATGAGAGGAAAACCGGGATCGCTATAACTGATATATGTCATAGAACATGAATTGACATGTACTAAAATTCTTACTAACATGTAGCAATACAAGTGGTCCTCCAATCTCCTTCACACCCACCTGAGCCGCTTGACACAGCATCCTATACAAGCATGCCAAAGCCACGCCACCCCAGTTGTACTCGCCAATCTCGTTGATGTCTCGCAGCAGTGACAAGTACATAAGCTTGATCAGGTTCTGTGACTTATCAGAGAGAAGTACCCCCCCAATAAGCCACAGAATATATGCTCGGGCATGCTGCCGTACCAACTCATTTGGCGCCTGCTCTGGAAGAGGACCAAAATGCTCGGCTAGCCACCTCACCCTCAGTCCACCTACCTTTAAGTCTGTAGGTGTAAGTGCTACTCCCAATAGCTCACCACATAGCGCTATCCACTGGTCCCTCGTAAATGCTAGGTCAATACTAGTAACTACTCGGCCGTCAATCCGTAGACCATATAGGACAAATACGTCCTACAATGTCACCATGGCCTCTCCTATCAGAACATGGAACGTATGCGTCTCCGTACGCCACCTCTCGGCCAGAGCAGTGATCAGTGAGTGGTCCAGTCTAATAGGATCAACACGGTACACACCATAGAATTCTGTGCGTAGTATATACTAAAGGACTTTATGGTCCAACGGATGCTCCCATAGGCCAGAATCTGCCCGGCGCCATGTCAACGCTGCCTGTGCCTGCTACTGCATAACATAATGACTAGTTTAAATAATAGTATTATCACGTAAGATAGAACAAAATGAAGGGTATTTTAATTGTAAGCGTAAAGTCCAACAAACATTGCATACCAGATGCGCCCACATACTGTCGGCCCGATGTGGATGAATGAGAAGTGGGACCTCCTCAGGTAGATGTGCCATAAAGCCTGTACAAGTGAAATACTAGATTATAACAATAAAACTCTCATTTAATCATAACAATAAAACTCTAATAATTCCATAAATTACGATTTGTAAAAGCAAAGTATGCTCAGCTATTTCAAAATTTAAATTTGTGTGATACTATATATGGAAGCAATTCACTAAAATCTAATTATTTTTTATTTTAAAAAAGTCTATTGGTTAACTCTAATTTAACTATAACAATTAAACTCTAATTATTCCATAAATTACGACTTCTAAAAGAAAAATATGCTCAGTTATTTTAAAATTATAAATTTGTGTGCCACTAAATGGAAGCAATTCACTAAAATCTAATTATAATCATAAAAAAAAAACTCTAATTATTCCATAATTTATGATTTTTAAATATATATATATATTTCTATTTTAAGATTTAAAATTATGTGTCATTAAATATGATAAATAATTCAATAGAATCTAAAATTTATAAAAACCTTTCAAATGGTCACGTTATCTATGCTATAACTAATATAGAAATCTTTTTCAAAATTATTTTAGGGCCTAAGTTACATAAGCTTAATAATGACTATGAACATAGTGCAATAACATGTGGATAGTTTTCCTATATAAATATTTGCCAAAATTTTAAATGAGAAAATTTTGTTTAAAAAATAGGTTGATGATTAGATTTATAGAATATTTGACAAAACTTAATTATTGATTTTGTAATGCTAAAAGTTTCAATAAAGTATAAAATTTTTAAATTACATAAATTTATTCATAAATTTTAAATGTGAAAAATGCTTAAAGTATTTGAAAATATTAAATTTATTCATAAATATTAAATTTTCAAATGGTAGAAGAACTATTTGATTAAGTATAGAATTTTTTAATACACATTTTCAATCAAATACACAATAAAAAACTTAGGCCTATGTGCTACAGTTAAATTTTTTTGCATACATATTTAGTTTAATTTATTTGTTTAGTGTATTAGTTGTAAATCTTTTTTAATATAAAACAATTAAAATATATAAAAAATTAAAAATTAAAAATGATCTATTTAGAGTTCAAATTAAGAAAATGGCTTTAGGGTTTGCAAAATGTTCGATTGGTCTAACCTCTAAAACATTAGTAAATATAATTAATTAATAGTTTAACATGGGATCATTTGCATTACAAGCTAAAAATTCACATGGGCTGTCCAATTACAATCTCACAATTAAAAAGGGTAACCATTTTACAATTTCACAATTCATGAAACTCAGGTAAGCATTACATAATCTTCATCGACCAAGCCTCGCCAGACATGGCTGTCTATCATGACCTGTCTGCTAGCACTCACTGCAACGAGCGGTCAAACGCCTATATGATATATCCATCTCATTCAGAATACGAGACATAGATTTACGACCCCGTTTTACTTCCCGCAGATGAAGTGCATTAGGCATTAAGGTCCACTACAGATCATCCCAATAATCTTGATGCGGCATTGGGTTGAATTTAGTTTCCTAAACCCTTATATATACAGGAAGCCTATATACTGGATTAACATACTCGAATGGATTGTCACCGCATTCAGACATAATAACGAGCATATGGGAACATGGATAGTGTCTTATCTCGTATTTGCCACAACTGTACATGGGTTGATTCATGCGCACAATCTGTGTATTGCGACCTCGTCCATGGCGAAAAGATGTTTGCACCTCAAAGACGCGGCGGGGCCTATCAGACATTATTAATACAAACTAATTGTCATGTTTGTAGGTGTAATTAACTTCACAACATAATAAGCACAATTTAGTTTACATTATAAACTAACCTGTCATACGATATCAATTGGAAAGTATTTGCCCTTGCGATGCCCTCATCGATAGTTTTTTGCATCTCTCTAGGGTATTGGAACTCATTCCATGCATCTATTTTTGCTTAGGCTCCCATCTCGTCAAAATATTTTACAAGCCGTCGAAATGTAAACTCAACCATAGCTAAGATAGGTAAGTTCCTTGCACCTTTCAAGACATTGTTGAAGCACTCTGCATCATTGCTGGTTAATACCCCCACCGATATCCACCGTTATACGCAAGGACCCACTCCACAGGATTCATCTTGTGGACCCAATCGATGGCATCTTGGTTAATGGCTTGTATCTGTTCTAAGTAAGCATTACACTTTCATCATTGATAAGCACTCCCTGCTTTCCATAGAAGTTGTTTCAGCTCCTTATTTTTAAACTTTGTGTTGAAGTTACTACAAACATGTCGAAGGCAGTGCCGATGATACCCAACAAATTGGAGTGAAGGATTCAGCCAATGCCGCCTCACAGCAGTTAAAATACTCTCAGCTCGATCAGATATCAAAGTCACTTCATGTCGGTCCATGACAATATGTTCCTTGATATTTGAAATGAAGAACGACCAAGACTCCAAACTCTCCGTGTCGACAACAGCAAATGCAAGCGGTAATACTTTGCCATTGGTAGTGACAATCGTTGCTATAAGCAACACACCAGTGTATTTTCCATATAAGAATGTACCATCTATGGTTATAATAGGCCTACAATATCTGAACCCATTGATGATGGGTTTAAAAGACCAGAAAACAAAGTGGAAGACAGGCATGATGGTTGTACCTCCGGTATATCTATGCTTCCATTTAACGATGGTACCAGGATTAGATGTCTGTAATGCATGCATGAATTTAGGTAACTGCCTATACAATTCATCCCAATCCCCGAATATCATTCTAATTGCCTTTGACCTTGCATGCCACGCCTTCTTGTATGATATACTATAGTTCATGGTCTTTTTGATATCTTCGATGACATTCTTAATTGGCATATGAGGTTTATTCTGCATACAACAATCACATATGAGTTGGATTATTTAGGTGTGAACACTATAAACAAACATATATATATATATATATATATTTTATACTCACCGCAACTTCTCCCAAAAGATGAGAGGCAATGTAACTGGAGTCAATATTAATGTGGTCCCTGTTCATCCTTAGGTATAAACAATGGTAAAGACCCCTGTACTGCTTTATTTCAAAAAGACCATGTTTCTTATTAAGAGATGCACGCAACCACCAACTGCAATCGTGCTTGCAAGCAGACACCCAAAGGTCTGGCTTAGAGGTTACGACCTTATACTCTCGATTATTTCTTGCATGGTACAATTTCACAACATGTACAAGTTGCTTTTTATTGACGAAAACCATTCCTTTATCCAACTCTGCATTTTCAACATTCCAGATCCGGTTACGGGGAACGACATCACGGCTACTCATGTCAAAATCACCACCCACATGAATGTTCTCATAGAAAGGGATTTCAGGTCTAGGTGGGATGGGGACATTTTCAGGGTTAATGGGGCCGTCGGCATCATCTTCTTCATCATCATCATGTGATCCGGCCAATAAATTTTCTTCTTCAAACATTTCATTTTCATCATCGTCTAGGGCGACATCAGGACCATACATGTCATTGTCAGCAAACTGCACATAGTTCACTGTTTCCGCCATACTCCCATCAACTTCAACTGGAGTGGTATGATGGCTGCAGGTGGGCACATCTTCTGTGTTATTGTGAAATTTATAATCATATACACCACGCGAACTTGATTCCACACCATGGCCCTCAAATGTCTATTGTGTGTAGACCACTGAATAACGTTGATCTGATACATACATAGAAGACCGAAACGCTGTCGTGTCAATCCCCTATGTAAGCAATGTAGTGAAGGGACAAGAATCCATTTATGTCATATTCGGGACATTGCGTACAACCTGTTTATCAATGTACACTTCCAAATAATTTGGTGGTTGGAAACTTGCACCGATACTTAATACGGTGTTCAATGTCTCATCGACATTGATCGGTAATTTCTTGTGTCTGTGGATTGCTTGCCACTGGCGATAAGGATATCTACATTTGAAGTTCAATCAGACACTTTCGCCGTAACTTGCCACCTTGGACATGAACATCTCCTCCAAATTGTTAAGCGTGGTGCCAAGTTGCACCTCATATATTCCTTTCAGCTCAGCATCATATGACACACCTTCATTGGGATTCCGAATTATGTTTGCCCCCCAGTAGAAGATAATTGGAACACTCTCCACACACTCGCTTCAATGAAACAAAAAACTTAAAATATCAACAATATACTTATGTTGGATTTTAACTCATTCAATTACAATTACTTGTGAGTCAAGAACTTTATTTAAGTAATCATTAATTGTAATCCAACAATCATTATTGATTTTTTAATTAAAATATGAGTTAAAAAAATTATTATGTTTTGGATATTTTTTGGCTTTATAAGAAAAAAACTTACAACACATAAAGAATGTTGGTTTGCTTTGACATAAAATAATTTTTTTAAATAATTGCATATTTTTTTATTATTTGGTTAAATTAAAACTAAGTAAAATATTTTTTGTCATAGTCTCTAAAATAACTTATCATTACAAATTTTGTAAGTCAATTTTTAAGAAGTTTACTTCCTAGCTTTGTAACATAGTGATCTTTAGGCAAATCACTTTTTTCCCATTGAACTTAAAATTATATCACTCCCCCTCCCCCTCCCCCTCCCCTCTTATCTATTTTTTTTTTCTTTTCAATTTGGACTTTAATATTCAAGTCTAATCAACTTAAAATTTTAATTTTTTCAATTATGAAAAATGTTTTTAATACAAAAAATGTAGTGAACTATGTATTCGTAGCAAAACTTTGATTGAATATTGTATTATAATTTATATTTAGGAATGAGTTTAATAAGAACAAATTATAATTTGTAAACACATTATTAATAAATTCATTAAATTAAAACTCGTGTATGGACTTATTCCTTAATTTGTATATGCTCGTGCATGGATTTTAATTTTTTTAATATTAAATTTAACCCTTTCATAATTTAAAAAAAAATAAAAAAATCTAAAAACCTTGTCATAACAAAGAAATTAAATTTCAAATATTATCATTCCATTACTTTAATATAATGCGATTTTACTTAGAACAATATTCAGTAACATAATCATTTAACTATGATTAATTTAGTACAACTCATATTTTTAGTGTAACATTAAGAATTAAAATTCTTTTTTTTTTTTTTTGTAAAAATTTTAGTTTACAATTTATTATGAGTGGCGAGGGGTCATGTCTAGCAATCGTAATATTTTTTGGAATCTTAATATCTCAATTTTGATTTTATAGTATATTATTTCAAATTTCTTTACAGTTTTCATAAATAAATCAATTTTCTGAATGTATTTAACCTAAGTGTTGATTCAGGTAGGAGAAATTAAATTAATTATAAAGACATTATTTTAAATTTTTATCAATCAATTTAAATTTGATTGGTTGATGATAATTTTGAAATTTCTTAAAATTTAAGAATAAATTATTGTTTAATATGAATAAACTTATGCAAAAGTCTCAATTCTTACTATAATTTTTGCTTCAGTCGAAAGATGATTTTTTAGAAATATCTTCAATTTATAACATGAGTTTATAAACTAAATTGTAAAGGTTTAACTAATTGTAAAAAAATTATATAAAATCAATGATTAAATGACATACGAATTTTTATATTTTTATAAACTCAAAAAATTGAAAACATTGTCTACGTCTATGCATAATATTTTTCAGAATAATATTTTATTTCTAAAAAAAATTAAGGGTGATACACCAATGAATTCCAAATAGTAATCTTATGAACTATTTGATCATTTTTATTTTTATTTTATTTTTTATTTTTTTTTATGGACCCAACGGTCTGATTCTAGTATAAATTACATAAAGGTTAAGTATAAATGCACATGTATTACATGTTGAGAGCAAATGTGGATTTTCTCATAATACTGAAATTACTAAATGTAACATTTCAAAAAAACTTCCTAATGTATTTTTTCCAAATGTTACAATCAATGTAACACACTAAATAGAACTTGTGAGTCAAGAACTTTATTTAAGTAATCACTAATTATAATCCACCAATAATTATTGATTTTTTAATTAAAATATGAGTTAAAAAAATTATTATGTTTTGGATATTTTTTTGGCTTTTTAAGAAAAAAACTTACAAAAAGTAGGGAGAAAATATAATCTTTGACTTTTTTGAATAATTTGTTGGCTTTTTATTTTTTTTAATAATTTTTTGACTTTTTAACAAAAAAATGGAATTGCCAAACGAGAAAATCAAATAAAAGATAATTTATTAGTTGGGATCAAAATCTACACATAAAGAATGTTGGTTTGTTTTGACATAAAATAATTTTTTTTAAATAATTACATATTTTTTATTATTTGGTTAAATTAAACTAAGTAAAATATTTTTTGGCATAGTCTCTAAAATAACTTATCATTACAAATTTTGTAAGTCAATTTTTATGAAGTTTACTTCCTACCTTTGTAACATAGTGATCTTTAGGCAAATTACACTTCATATCACTTTTTTCCCCATTGAACTCAAAATTATAACACTCCCCCTTCCCCTCCCCTCTTACCTATTAATTTTTTTTTTTCTTTTCAATTTGGACTTTAATAATGAAAATACCCTTTCATTGTAAGCAAATTACACTTCACCCGCTTAAACTATCACACTTTGTTACATAGAATTATCGATTTGTATCAATATAAATCTTCGACTAATGATTTATTACATAAATAGATAGAAAATTGACATGTAACTTGCATATGTTATCTCAAATTTTGATTCTATTCGAATTTTAATTTGATTATTATGTGTTAGTTAATCCGGGATTTTTTTAGATAGGAGTTAATATTTTTTTAAAATTAATTTTTATATATATTTTTAATATCCTTCTCAATTAATATTATGGTAAATCTATTTAATTTTTCTTTTGACATAATTGCTCTCAATAATAATTTTAACAATTTTAATTTTGAAAATTTCATTTCAACAAAAGTAACTGTTAAAGTATTGTCAAAATACATTATAAGCGATGCAAACATTATAAGCTTCTATTTGAAGTCATATGTCCCAACTTTATTTTGAATGCTTTTGCATAAGATTGTGCCCTGATAGCTATAGGCACTTTAATTGGGTGTTGTATCTCTGTTGGGTTTGCGTTTAGTATTGACACCTCTGTTGTTGGGTATTTTTTATCGGAATTTGGTTTGAGTGATTTGGAGAGAAAAGAAATGAAATGGGGAGAAATAGATTTCAATCACTTGTTTGAATTACCAAATAAGAGAGAAATGAGAATAAATACCTATTTTGAATCTCTGGAGTGGAGAGATTGGGAGAGAAATGAAACTAACTAAATACTATTTTATTTATAATACTAAAACTAGCCTTTTAGATATAGAATAAAGTAGATTTTTATTTTTTGACTGAATTATTTGGATGTGGCCTGCCATTTGGATGAAATGTAATAATAATGATAATTTATCATAAGGACGATTTTATAATTTACTAATATAATTTTTTTTTTTTTTTTTGATTCTTAAGAAGGTCTGAATAATTCACATTACAAAATTAAAATTATTTTTGTAGATTCTTAAAAAGAGTAATGTTATGGTGATCATGATTTACTAAGATGGAACTAATTATTATCTTACAGATAGATAGATACATATTGCTATACATATAATGGATAGTTTTTTTAATTAAATATGAATCAAATTCCATGTTTAACTTAGCATTTGAAGAATTTTTATTTTTTTTAAATTCCAAATTTGATATGGCTTAGATACTATTACAATTTTACTTATTAGTTCAATGTTCCAAATTTGAATTCACAAAATCCTAACTCTAACCCTCTCAAAACCACAATTTGAATTCACAGAACCCTAGCCCTAACCCAATTCTGTTTTCCCATGGCATAAAAAAAATGAATAGATAACATAAAATTGAATAGGTTAGCACTCAATAAGCTTAATCAAACGCAATGCTAGAGACTTTTACAAACTTGAATCCATTTGTACCAAATAAACACAAAGATTGGTGCAACTCATAATTAATCAAATTGCAGAAGTAGATTTGTTGGGAACATAAACCTAATTTCAATCAATGTTTGTGGTAGACGTTAACACAACTCATGAAAAAAAAAAATTAAGAGCACCAACCCCTCTGTGTCTTGTTCGATACAAATGCATATAATAACCAAAATTTGAATTCACATAACCCTAGCCCTACAGAATTGGGTTAGGGCTATGGTTCTGTGAATTCAAAACCACAATTTGAATTCACAGAACCCTATTCTACCCACATTGGTATCAATTTGAATTCACAAAACAATTTGAATTCACAAAACTATTCTATCTTCCAAACTATATTCAAACTATTCTATTCTATCTTCCAAACTATATTCAAACTATTCTATCTTCCAAACTTCCTCAATTTGAATTCACAAAACCCCACATTGTTATCTACCCACATTTGCATTTTCACAAACAAAATCAACATAAATAAAATTCAAACTAAGAGAGAGAGAGAGAGAGAGAGAGAGAGAGAGACAGTGCCAACATACCTACGAGAGAGACGTGCTCTAAGAGAGAGAGAGAGAGAGCAAAGAGCGACAAAGAGACCTACAGAGAGAGAGAGAGAGAGAATAGAGAGCGACCGAGAGAGGGAGGAACTGGTTTGGGTTTTGGGGAAAAGAAAGAGAGGTCTTTAAAAGTGTAGTTGCAAATGAGGGGGGGTGAGCCATTTTATAATGACTTTCTGTTAAAAGCGTGATTACAAATCACGCTTTCTGTTAAAAGCGTGTTTCCAAATCGCGCTATTATTTAAACCTAAAAACGCTAATAGCAATAGCGGTTTCTTAATTAAAATCGTGTTTTCTAACCATGTTTTTATGATTTTGTTTATTTTGTCTATCTAGGCCAGAAACATGCTAGCTTAGTTTAAAAAATTTGACTAAATTAAGCTTGGTTTGAAAAATAAATTAATAACTAGCCTTAGTTTGGGAAAAGCCTCCATCTAACCGCTTCAAGAATAATCCCGTTTTCATTTTGTGCCACGTGGTCAAATGAAAATAACTTCTTTCACCGCCCATTTCCATATAAAGCATAAACTTTTCCTTCACTCTCTCACGGAGTTGTTTCCAGAAACCCTTATAAATTTTCCACCAAGAAACCCTAAATTTTCGATCCCAACTCTCTGCACAAGTCCACCGGCGAATCACCATTAAGTCCTTTAAAGAATCTCTTGGTCTTCTTCTCAAAATCAGGTTGATTTAAACCTTTTTTTTTTTTTACATTTCTAACCGTGATTTGTTTTCATTTGAATCACTTCACATTTCTCGTTTTCTTGCACGTTTCTACATAATTAAATTAGTTTATTTTTAGTGCTAATTTCTGTTTTTTCTTACTTTTTCATCCATTTTCTTTTTTCGTTAGTATTTCTTGGCTGCCAAATAGTTAATTTCTTGTGTTTATTGTTGATTGGAGGTCTATCTGATGGGTTATAAGTCATTTTTAGTTAGGTTGGAACTAGATATTGTTAAATTTGAATCACTTCACATTTCTCGTTCTCTTTCGCGTTCTACTTGGTTTACCTGATTTTTAGCGTTACTTTAAGTTTTCTTTACTTTCTCAGCTTCCAAACAGTTAATTTCTCATGTTTATTGTTGATTGGTGGTCTATTTGATGGGTTATGAGTCATTTCAAGTTAGGCTGGAACTAGATATTGTTAAATTTGTGTCTTCGCTTACTTAGGATGCATCAATACTAGGCATGAATTATCTCGGTTCTCTTTGCCATTGTTGTTTTCATGAAAATCACTTGTTTCTCAGCACCATTTTCCTTTTTTTTTTTAAAAGAAAAAATAATAATTTATATTTATAAATTTCCATCTTCATTTAAAAAAAAAAAATAATTTATGCACTTTTTTTAGCCACCAAAACGTAGGCCATAATATGAATCAAGCTACTCTGAGCTCGACTCATATTTGGTTTGTCAAATGCCATTTGAGATTGACTCCTTACAAAAGCAAGTCTATCTGGAATATATTTTAGAACTCATTGAGTTTTTAAGTCGAACTTGAATAACCTACTAACCATCTTGGCTTAGGCTTTGTTTGGCAAAGGCTATTTTTTGCTTTTGGGCAAAAATCTACAAAAAGATAAAAATAGGCTAAAATAACTAATAAGACAAAATGTCACATCAAACCTATAATCATTTCACTTTTTCTCCTACAAACATCACATTCAACTAAAAAAAATCTAATCATCTTCCCAAATACAAATATTTTGGCCTACTAAAATAGCCAAAAACTAAAATAACCTACTTCCCAAACGATGCCTTAGTTATATACTACAAAAACCAACCTATTCATACTTAGCTCATTACCAGTTCAGTTAAAAGCTCGAAAGCTAACAAGTCAAGCTAGAACAATTTTTGAAAATTTTTAAGTTCAAGTCAAAGTTGAACAACTTATTGTTTGGCTCCACTCAACTCATTTGCACCCCTACCGAAACAAATCAATTTTTCGTCTTTAATTGTTGGGAATGCTGTCAATGTCAAATGGTACCCAAGCTGACAGTATTTTAGTCTCCTTAGAAAGCATTTCAACTGTTTCTTAGAATAGGTAGGCATCTTTTTATTGTTTGGTAAATTCCAAACGTAATTTATTTTGTTGCATTTGAACCCTAATTGGTTTTATTTCACATCTGGGACAAAAGAAACAAATAAACTGTGAACCGAACCAGTCCTGCCTTCATGGGTTGGTTTGGTTTAGTTCTACAGTTCTAGCATTGGTTTCTGTTCAGTTATATGCCAGAAAATTTTGAATTCGGTTTGGCTCTATGTGGGGTTGGTGACTGGTAACCCGAATGGGTTCCTTGTCAAATTTTGAATTCGGATGGGTTCCTTGTCAAATGGTGATTTATTTGATGGGAGTTCTAACAAGAGGTCAATGTACAATGGTTATTGCACCTCTTATGGTGTTTCGCTTAAGTTCAAGAAGCGAAAGGTTTATGTTGTTCGCCATTTTCCACATGGGTGTGGACAAAATGCTTCATTTATCAATCTAATGCCCCAGGATACTAAGGTAGTAGCATCACTAGGTGATAAAGAGAATTTGGTGGCTGATGAAAAGATGGTGAAAGTTGCAGAGGGTGATTGTGTCAAAGCTTCTGAAATTGGGAATGAATCGTCATCTCATCAATTGGTGGAAAGTCCGGTGAAGTTGGAATTGCCCGACATATTGAATGATTTATTGGGGAAGGTGGTGGTTGCGGCTGGAAAGGTCAATGGGGCTGAATTGTCCCCTATTGTTGAGCCTCTAGGAAGTGGCTTACCAAAAGCTTTAGAAAATAATGCACTAGAATTGTCAAAAGAGTTGCACGAAGTGGAAGTTCAGGCTATGTTGAAGAGTGAGGGTGCACCAGAAAGCAAAATTGTGTTGGAGATTGTTTCTATGGCTGATGGGATGGTTCTATCAGGTGGTGCAAAAACATGGTTTTCTCCAGAGTGGCCTATTAGTGATGGCAATGTTTCGAAGAAGACTAACCTGAAAGCTAAATATTTTAGGAGAAGGGTTAGAGCTATTCGTGAATTCCCTCCTTTTTGTGGAATGAAAGCTATTTGTCTGACTGAGGAAGAGCACCTGAGAATTGTCTTGGGAAACAAGACTTCAGTTGCTCCAGTGGAGGCTGTTGTGCAGGGTACGCTGTCAAGAGAGACAGTGAGGGCTAAAGAGGAATGTAGTCTAGTGAGAAAGACAGCAAGGACTGGCATTGAAGAATTGGATAGGGATGTTCGAGATAGAAATGCCAAAAAGAGGGATATGAAGAAGAAATTGCTTCCTTCTGGAAAGGCTTCATATGAAAATAAAGGTGCACAGGTTGTCAAGGATAAAGGAGATTTTTCCATATGTGAGCAAGATGAAGATTCTCCTGCAAGTCAGAGACCACATGATTTTCAGGTGATCCTGCCTCCTTTTGGTCCTGATAGCTCGAGTCATGGTAATGTGCATAACAAAGTAAGGGAAACACAACGTCTATTCCAAGCTATTTGTAAGAAGCTCTTGCAAGGAGAAGAAGCAAAGTTGAAGAAACAAGGATACTTGAGCAGAAGGCCTGATCTGAAAGCAGCACAGATTATCAGAGCTAAAGGAAAAGAAGTTAACACAGGGAAACAGATAATAGGATCAGTGCCGGGAGTCGATGTAGGTGATGAGTTTCAATACAGGGTGGAGCTTGCTCTTGTTGGCATTCATCGTCTCTATCAGACTGGTATTGATTACATGAAACATAGCGGGATGATCATTGCAACAAGCATTATTGCCTCAGGTGGTTATACAGATGATTTGGACAACCCTGATGTTTTAATATACTCTAGTCATGGAGGAAATATAACTAGTCGGGATAAACAACAACCAGAAAACCAGAAACTTGAAAGAGGAAACTTGGCTCTCAAAAATAGTATATCAGCAAAGAATCCTGTTCGGGTAATCCGTGGTTCTAAAGAGACAAAATTATCTACCTTGGATGCAAGAGCCAAGATTGTTCTAACATATACATATGATGGCTTGTATACAGTAGAGAGATACACACATAATGTAGGGCCACATGGTAAGCTGGTTTTTAAGTTCAAGTTGAAGAGAATTCCAAGCCAACCAGAGCTTGCTTGGAAATAAGTGAAAAAATCAAAAAGATTTAAAATTCGGGAGGGTCTTTGTGTTGGTGATATATCAGGAGGGAAAGAGTTATTTCCCATTTGTGCTGTGAACATCATAGATAATAAGAGACCACCAAAATTCAATTATATAATTGAGACGAAATATCCTGATTGGTATGCCCTATTGCTCCCAAGGGTTGTGATTGTATCGGTGGATGCTTGAACTCTAAAAAATGCTCATGTATGTTCAATAATGGAGGAAAGATTCCATACAACTGCAATGGGGCTATCGTTAAGGCAAAGCCTCTGGTATATGAGTGTCATCCTTCTTGCAAATGCCCTCCTTCTTGCTATAATAAAGTCAGTCAGCATGGCATGAAAATACAGCTTGAAATCTTCAAAACGAAGTCAAGGGGCTGGGGTGTTAGATCCCTAACTTCTATTCCTTCAGGAAGTTTTATATGCGAGTATATTGGAGAGCTTCTTGAAGACAAGGAAGTTGAAAAAAGACAAAATGATGAATACTTGTTTGATATTGGACACAATTTCAGTGATTGTTCTCTCATTGGTGGACTTTTGACTCTCAAGCCTGTTGTACAGTTAAGTTCTAGTGAAGTTGTGGAGGATGAGCATTTCACAATCGATACAGCACAGTGTGGGAATGTGGGGAGGTTCATCAACCATAGTTGTTCCCCTAACCTTTATGCTCAGAATGTCCTCTATGATCACGAGGACAAGAGTAAACCCCACATAATGCTCTTTGCTGCAGAAAACATTCCTCCCTTGAAGGAGCTGACTTACCACTATAATTGCTTAGTCGATCAGGTTCAAGATTCGAATGGAAATATTAAGATGAAGAGCTGCTATTGTGGTGCTGCAAAGTGCACTGGCAGAATGTATTGATGCAGGGAACAAAGTTGGGGTTTTCTAGAAGTAGAGATTCCCTGTGTATGCTCGTTGACTACTTTGTTGTAGAACTTGATTTATTATCTACTCTCTGTGTTAGGCTATTTATTGAATTAATTTCAGCATGTACTTGGGATGCCTCAACAAAAACAAGAAGACATGGATGCACACATACAGACAAATATCATTTTCATGAACTAAAACACACCCCAACACTACTAAACTTTTCAAGATGACATAAAGTTACATAAACAAAGATTACAGGACCTTAACAAATTACAATATACAATGTTTTACAATATCTCCTTGTGCTTGTTGGTATGTATGTGAGCTGTGATTGAGTTACATGTAACTCATACTTTGCACCTCCAAATTGTCATTTGGGTTGGAGGCAACCTTGGTTGAGAGGTTGCTATGGGTGTTTGTCACTGGCTACAGGCTACTGTACTCTTGCAGCACTATAACTTTGCCATGGGGCTTGGCTATATGAATCATCTTCCTCTTCCTTGTTTCTGAAATTATTAGTTATTTCAATCAAACTAAAACAAATTATGTCTTGATTTTTGCATGTTGTAACTTTGAGGTTATTTCTTCCAGCATTTCTATGTCTCTCATCTGTGATCATGTTTTCTTGATGTAGACATCTTGAACAGTTATGTAATTATGTCATTATCATTATGATAGTTTCCCAAAATCATGTTGTCACTGGTTTTTATTTATGATCATACTTTATAGATATAAAATGATATCACTTCTGGCCAATTCACAAAGTGGCATAAACCTCTGGGGAGGACATGGTACATAAATAACTTCAGCTCTATTTGCTTGAACTGGTTGCGCCCTCACAAATCATAAAATTTTCTTCATGCTTAAAGTAATATAGAATCTAATTCATGAATGCAAAAACTTTACATCTCATCCCTTAATTTTCAGGGATTTGCTTATGGTTCTTGTTTAGATAGGCAAGCCTTGCTTTTGATGGAAGCAACCAAGAGGAGAATTGAAAGAAGGGTTAAAATAGTTGGTTCGTTCGTATCATATTCTGAGGTAGTGGCAGCTCAAACGTTAGTCTGTACATCAGTTTTTTTACAGTGGTTTCTCAAGTAGTCAAGTTTTCTGATAATAGTGATTTTGGGGAGAAAATTCTGAAGCACTAACCTTGCCCCCCCCCCCCCTATCCACCCCAACAAATATAGTTTGGAATGATGGCATTTTTTTCATGTTTTGCCAATTTTGCATGATTTGGAATTTGTACATGTGAATTTTGTGGAAGAGTTATGACGCAAGTGACTTTTTTTTGTAGTGCTTCTGCATTGCAACTTTATTTTTCTCATATTTGTATAAGGTGATGGTTACTTAGGAGTGACAAATTGCTTGCAATATCAATACCCTTTACTCTTACATAAGATCGGCATTTTGTTTAGTTTCTTTTGCAAATTAGCTTGATTGTGAGCTGGCCTTTGAAACTTTTTATTTAAAAGGTTGTTAACTCTTATTTTTAACCATAAAATTGTAGTGTTCGGACTATCACCAAGAGTTTGGATAGGGTTCAGAGTTAGTTGAGTCCACACTCTTTAATCTGCATTATTTGTATGTAAAATACACATAGTACACAATATGATTCTTTATTGAGAAAGGTGAAGAGCACTAGCTCTAACACCGTAGACAAACATAACTTTAATCACTAAATCAAAACTACTGGGAAATAATTAATAAACAACTCCTTCTCTGCATATACTAAGAGACATTTGTCTTCATTGGGATTAGGAGTTTGATAGGGCTTAAGTAAGCTAAATGGTTGTCATAAATAGCCCCAGTTTAATAGGACTTGCAAACACAGCAGGAAATGAAATGTAAGCTATTCCATGACCGTCGGAGAGACGACGCCATTGGACTCACATAATCATGGAATAAGCTAGAAACACATAAATAGAGTTGAATTAAAATGAAATAAATATTGAATGGTACTTCTATTGTATCTTTGTTATGTGCTTTGTATAGGTGGACGTCCGAGGCCTTATATCGACTTAACCCACTGTGAGTAGTAACTTTATAAAGATATATTCAAATTATATTTATTTTCGAAATGATTACTGTTTTCAAAATCATTATGTGATTGAATGGTTTATTGAAAAGTTATTTTGTAATGATGAATGAAGTTCACTTTTGAAATGTATTCGTGCATCCTTTAGTGAGACCCTTGCCTGGGGAAAATAATACCACGGCCATTGATTATAGGCCATGTTTGATTCACAAGACTAATAGTGAGGTATTAAAAATCCTATTAAATTAGTGTGGTATTCACTATCCAATTGAATTAGTAGGATAAATTATCCTCTTGTCCATTGTTTGATTTGCATGGGATAAGAAAACTTATTGTAGACCCGACTTTCTTCGCGCCCCCCCCTTTCGGAGAGGGCACGAATTGGTCTTACTACAGTTCGGACTCCTGTCACGGTTCTGAATCTAATCTCACAAAGTGCAATGTGAGACTGATAAACACCAAAGAGTCCAAATCTGGCAATTGGTTTTGGAAAATCAATTTTGAATGAAAAAGCGCCAAACATGGACTGCTTTGCCAGATTACAGAGTCGCCACCTAAATATTTTATTTTAGGAAATTTAGGAAACCCTGACTTGTGCCAAAGGCCACGTGTCTATCATCACCAAAGTTGCCTCAGCTCGGGAACTTGGCTACGAGAGGGGAAGGTCATGCAATGAGCAACCTCGCTCGCCGGATCAAAGGATTGGCCTCTACTAAGCATGATATGTTGTTATATAAACGCCTGTGTTCTTATTCTAGTTATTAGCTATCTTATTATGTGATGCGCACAGCATACAAATATAGACTAAATCGCTAGAATTGGAACAAAACAACTCGTGTTTGTTTTCGAAAATGGTTTGAAAGTGCCACTCACAAGCGGGCTAAAGCGCGGGTTTGCCATCCTCAAGGTGGGCTTTAAAACATGATTTTGCCACTTCGCAAAATGGGCTTAAAACTCACAGTCATCGAATTGTTCCAATTCAGGTAACTAAGCCTTCACCCACAGGCATTCAAGCAGTTAATCACTTAAGCAAATAGCCTCATGGCAAGCATGCTATTATGGCAACACTCACACTCATGCAAGTATGCTAAAGCGTAACGCTTACAATGTACTCTTAGCCAAAACAGCAAACTAGTTAGAAAACAATGCATGATCCCAACTATGTTAACAATGCCTAATGCAACACATGCAACATGACATTAATAGGCTCGGCTATCTAAGATGGCATATGAATGCAACAATTTGATATATGTATTCAAATAGGTATTGAAATACAATGCAGTTTGAATGATGCGCCGAGCCTGGTGCATGCAAGACAGATGAATGATGCACGCATGCAAAGCATAAGGTATGCTAATTGAAATATGCCCCTAAACTAACCATCGAAAGTGGTTAAGTAAAAGGGAAAAAGAAGTGAGGTTGGAAGACATGCACACACACACGCACCCTTATTACAACCATGCGCCCTCTCGAAGGAGGGTTCGAATAAATAAGCTAACTAGCTACGCTAAGCTAAGCTAACTATTACAAACCAACTAATTAACTAACATAGCTAATTAATTAGTACAACACAATTGAAACTAAATTAACTAACTATTCTAAGCTAATTAAAATATTGCAAAGATGAATTAAATTAGCTAAACACATTAACTAATTAATTATAAAACCGGTAAATTAACTAGCTAAGTAAAGCAGTAAAATGGCCTCGAGAGGGAGGGAGACATGCATGCTTGGTTTGTTTCGCCCGAAAATGCATTGCCTTGCCATGAGTTGCCTCTGTTTGCACTCACGGTGATCTCAGAACATCATACGAACTTCTAGATTGCATCTGCCCCAACACAGGAACACTTTGGACAATTTTCCCTACAGGTGGCCGGTCGGCCACCTCAACTGGTCGGTAGGCTATCTCAACTGGCCGGCCGGCCAGTGCAAGTGGTCAGTAGGCTGCTGCAAGTGGCCGGCCGGCCACCTCTCTTTCCAGAATTCTGCCTTTGCTGCAACAGAGAGCAACAGAGCCAAGACAATGTATTTGGCAAGAAATGTGTGTACTACCACCCTCCTCATCATGTCTCAAGCTCAAAGGAGTGTGGTACTTGGCTCTCAAACCACCAATCAAGCATCTCAATGCATGATGGCCCAAAAGCTAAGCTTGTACAAGCTTAGTGAATGCGCATATAAGACTCAAAGTGCCTCCACCCTATCATGCATGATCAAGGGTGATAGCGACTAAGAAATGCAACACGTTTCATCACTATGAGTATGAAACGTCCCACATTTCTTGTGTTTGGATTAACGTCCGATCCAAACACATGCAATGCAAAACAAATGCTTATCTTGCACATGTTTTACTTTCCTCATTTTGTTTACACATTTTAGATTACTGATTAGTCCATTAACCGATTAAATCCAATGTGAAAAGTCCACTAATTGGAAAGATGGTCTAAGCCACAAGTGCCTTGAGCATGAAAGTGGTTTCATGCTGTTGGTTAGTAGAAATCCTCAAGGGAGGATTAAAACCATTAGGCATATGAACCTCAATTCCACATTCAAGCCATCAAGGGGCTCAAGACTACTTTCAAAGCAAATGAAAGATTGAAACAATGGAGTGCAATGACATATATTTCAGCACCGAAATAATATGCTAAGTGGCTCAAAATCATGCAAACAACTCATGTAATGCATATTTAAAGGCTTAACTCATTAAGCTAATGGAAGGGGTTATACTACAACCTTATAACACAAGCCTCAAAGGGCCAAATCAACTCAAAACAAATTTCAAGCATGCCAAAACAAAGGCTAAATCATGCTGAGATTGAAGCATGAAAAGTAAGAAAATCATGTTCATGTATTGGCTCATACACAAGGCATAAAGCACAC
Organism: Camellia granthamiana; assembly: GCA_036172215.1. NCBI lineage: Eukaryota > Viridiplantae > Streptophyta > Magnoliopsida > Ericales > Theaceae > Camellia > Camellia granthamiana. Next base: position 83,644,517 of record CM069913.1, on the reverse strand, counting down.
CTCTCAAAAACATTTAAAGAGTGATATATGTGAGAGCTTGACAGAGGAACATGCTCTGAAATCACATGCTAAATGATGCCATATCATGCAAATAACTCAAATGAAGCATGCTAAGAGCCTTAAAACACAAAGCTAGTAAGGGCCGGTTACACTATAGAAAAAATGATACCATAAAAAATGCTACTTTGGAGTGCTAACAAGGCATGGCATAGAGAGACAAGGAGGGGAGGCCACCCCCTTCCATTTTGGACCTCAAGACAAGCTTTCTACCACTGAAATTCCCCTGGAATTCAATGGTTTAAAGGCCAAAACAAGATGCTTCAAACGGCTTGGAAAGGGTGGCACAAAAGGCTTTGCAAGCCAAAGAGCACAAGGGGGGAACCACCCCCTAACCAAACAAGGTTCAAACCTCAATTTTAAAACCTTAAAATTAGAGCTTTTAGAGGTCAAAACCAGCCTCAAAGTAGCATGCAAAGGTGGCCAATCACTTAGCTAAAACAAAGCTTAAAAGGGACAAGTTCTTACCCTTGTAGCACAGCTGCAAAACAGGTATAAATCTGAGCTCAAACCAACCTTAGGAGCTCCAAATAAGCCTCAAAGCACCTCAGCTCCAAGATGAGGATGCTTGATTAAGGGTCTCTTTGCAAAAGTGTAGAGAATTCTAAGCTTAAGGCACAAAACAAGAAGAGAGAGAGGCTGAGATTTTGCTCACAAAATTTTGTAGAGAGAGAGGGATTTTAGAGAGTGAGCCTCCCAAACTTGCAAACCCTCTAAAATGATAGATATTGCCTTCATATATAGCAAAAATGAGAGCCTTGGTCGAAATATCTGAATATAGAGACAGCTAGAGCATTTGGAAGACAGCTGGAGCAAAATATCTGCAAATTCTGAGCTTTCTGGACATTTGTGGCCTACCGGCCACTTGTGGTGGCCGACCGGCTACTTTTCTGGCCGACAAGAATCCCTTCTGGTCGGCATATGGCCGAAAAGCTCCATTTGTGGCCGGCACACTCTCCCAGTGGCTGACAACAAAAACTGGTTCCTGTCCCCGACTTCAAGCAAGCATAACTCCTTCATCAGGTCTCCTTTTCAGGTAATTCTTATATCTAAATTGAAGCCCCGGAAGTAATCTTTCCAATGGTGGAAGCCTCACATCAAAATTCCAAGTGTGCAAAAAGTTATGCTCCTTTAAGTGAAGACTATTCAGTTCGGTCCAACCAGATCGATGCCCAACTTCAACCAGCCATATCTCCCTCATTCGGACTCAGCTTTAGGAGATTCTTGAGTGCAAAATGAAGCCCCGGAAGTATTCTTTCCAGTGGTGGTGGCCTCATGGCTGAAATCCAAGTGTGCGAATGGATAGGCCTGATTTAGCGAGGGCCACTCGACTCTCTCTTAACGGTTCATGCCCATCTTCTTCTCTAACTTGGTTTCATCCCTCTCCTCCCATTTTCTTCAACTCCAAACCCCTAAACAAGATGTTTTGAAAGATTTTTCAAAATTTTCACCTCTCTTTCATTTATTCCACGTTGTCCTTGCTCGGTTTACCGAAAAGCGCAACATTTAACAAAATGCGAGCCTCGGAACATCGTAGAAACTTTGTTTCAAAAAATATTTTGAAAGAGGGGGTTTTAAGATCTAAAATCTTTTGGTCCAAAAATGGGGTGTAAGGTTGGGATTTGACGCTCTCCTTGCTAAAGAAATCGAACCTTTACATAGCATAGCCTACGCCATCAAGTAAGCAATCAGTAGTGCCCAAGTCTTAAGGGCGGTCAAAAATGGGGTGTCTACAGTTGCCCCTCTTTGACAGAGCTCAGAGTCATGAAATGTCATGAGTGAATGTCAAAGCCCAGAGACGACCCATTTTTGACAAGGCCAAAGACTTGGACAAACAAAATACAAATAAATAAATGGTTGCGCCCGCAAGCTGCCTACGTATCCCTTTGCAAGGAATCAAACCAATGTAGTTCAAGGACAGGATGCAAAATGATACACAATACAACAAAACAGTGTAAATGATATACAATGCAATGAATAATATGATCAAACCACGAGCAATGCAAAACCACACAAATATCATAAAGGGATGGAGATGCAAAATCAAACTACGTTTAACATAGGAAAGGAGTGGGCACGAGCCGAATGACACCTAACACAGGCTAAGTGCCTACATCCTCAGTACTAGCCTCAGCCCCACATGGATGCTTACACATAACAGAACTGTATTTCAACGTGAAAGGGGTGCGAGCACATGCAAAACTATGCGTTTCGCAGAAAGAATACAAGTAGATATAAGAGAGGAATGATCTGCTGTGGAAAGATCATAATCCTAAGTGCTGAATGCAACAAAGCGACATACGATGCAATGGATGCAGTGGATGAAATGAATAAGGAGAGCGGCCAAACTACGTTTTACCTAGAAAATGCATAGACACAAAACAGACCACGTCTAACACAGAAAAGATACCGACACCCTCAGACTACAATTCTCTTAGTAGAATAGGCGCGTACACATTATCACAGAACCATGCTTCAACGAAGGAAAGTATGAGCACATGCCAGACTAAGCTTAACATAGAAAGGATGCAAGCGATAAAATGGATATGATGCAGTAGATGCATGCGATAGATGCTATATACAATGCAATAAATGTACTAGATAACGAAATGCGATGCAACTGGGAAGTGAAAGTACCTTACAGGGGCAATTGGTGATGACTCACCTCATGCTGCTGGGGATCTTCCCCTTTTGATTGTGCTTCCAAACTGCAGGTACTACTTTTCTCCCTGACTATGGTTGCAGCTTTCCCTATTCTCCAACAGGGTGACCGAGTAGGTTGGTTCAGTATCCAGAATTGAGGCGCATACCCACTACCTCAACCTATGGGGCTGCCATACAGATTTCAAGCCGAGGATACAGTCATGACCCGAACCCGCCCCTATGGGTTAAGGACATAACCGGCCAATAATCAAGGGATTACCTACGGCCTCAAACCAAACCAGACATAACTCATCAGAGTAAAGGGGCTAAATGGAAGCAAAATTTAAAACTTTTGTCCATAGAGCTGTGCTTACATGGCACATCATAACAGTCCATATATATATACCTGTTAATAACTCACATCAAAGAGATAATAACACAAAGCTCTGTACATACAGGATCATTGAGTCTAAGTCAGTCAATCCCAAGATTTATATACAAAGGTAATCCGATGTTTTCGCCAACATAACAAAACTATATCAAAAGAACAAAAGAGGCGAAGACAAGTCTCGTGCGTGAGACGTTTGAGCTGACTCTCCAAAACCTTGACTGTTTCTCACATATTTCACCGAGGCTGGGTTTGGACATCCCTTGGCTCACCTACATAGACATGAATGAGCGTGAGCGAAAGCCCAGTGAATAATATCAAATAAGGAAGGTACATGAACAATCTTTGAAACAGTTACATCAGACGGCCTTGGGCCCAATTCATGTTTCTATTTAATGTATCAATTGACTAAAGTTCTAGACGTATCAAACGGCCTCGGGCCCAATTAACTCATACCCGACGACCTTTGGCTCGTCTATTCATGTCTAACGGCCTTTTGGCCCAATCGTTCGTATCCGACGGCCTTTGGCCCAATCGTTCAGATCCGACAGCCTTCGGCCTAATCGTTCATACCAAACTATCATTCATGTCAGACTATCATTCACGTCAAACGTCCTTTGGCCCAATCATTCATATGTCTGACCATCATTCGTGTTAGACTATCATTTATTCATGTCGTACAGCCTCTGGCCCATTCATTCGTGTCATATGGCCTTTGGCCTATTCATTCATGTCATACAGCCTCTGGCCCATTCATTCATGTCATTCGGCCTCTGGCCCATTCATTTATGTCATACCAGTATTTGTCCCCCAATTCAATGTAACAAACTTACAAGACCTATATAGAAATAAGCAATTGGACAAATAACATACTTCAGATATCTTTATTAAGATATTACTCACAGTGTTCTGCCGGTGGATTCACCCTTGAGCTTGACCCTACACATTACATAACACATATGGGTCACAATCAGTTCAACCCGTTCTTAATTCATACATCCCTCTTAGGCTTCTTTCTTATTCTTTTAATTCATTCATAATGCTCAATGCATGCCTAAGAGTACTTAGAAGTGAAAGAAACGGAAAATGAAACACATAACACTTTTACAAAATTCCTGAAACAGGGGTCCCCGCTCGAGCATGGGTTCCTCCGCTCGAGCGGACCCTCATGGTCTGCAAAAGTACTGGTTGCCTCATATTTATGCTCGAGCGTGAACTCGGACGCTCGAGCTAAAAGTCTCACTACATGGCTACCCGCTCGTGCGGACACCCATGTCTACGAAACTTCTGGGAGCTCACATTTCACGCTCAAGCAGCACTTTCCCCGCTCGAGCGGACATGCCAAATTATGGGTTTTCCAGAACTATTCTTGAGGCTCAAATTCAACATTCAAAGGCTCTAAAGCTCAAATTAAGGCACCAAAAATAGGGAAACACATTACATTACATGAGAATATAAGAGTATGACACCAAATTGTTCAAAATCATCATCTCATTCACAAATAATCCCCATTTCTTTTGTATAATCAAAATCCATGCATTCAAACTTCATACCAAATTCATATCTCTGCCAATTTCAACATGCATGTTAATTTTTTACCCCAATTCATTTCAAATAGCACCAATGATGCTTATAACCACGAAACTCAACAAAACCATGCTTGCATGTATGCTTCAATGCTCAATCTTTCATAATTCGCATATTACATGCTAGATTATGTAATTTCGTAGGAATTCTCTACATGCATGCACACATGGACTTCAATCTCAACTTAATCAACTCAACTCATGATCTAACTCACCATTTAATCTTCAATTCACAAAATCACAACTCAAATTCATGAGTTAAGGATTGATTATTCACCTAGGAGCTTTAATCTTCCAAACTTATGCTTAATTCTTGAGTTGGTCTTCAAATTATTCAAGCTTCAAGATCAAAACTTCAATTTCCTTCACCCTCTCTCTCTCTCTAGCCGACCCTCTCTCACTCTAAGGTGTAAAATCTGATTTTTGAGCTCCAAACAACAAAATGAGAGTGTAATTGGCCCTTTATATAAGCTCCTCTAATCACATTGTTTTAATCCTAATTAATTGGGCACTATTTCATCAATTTAATCTATTTAATTTAATCCGAATCAATTTTCAATTAAATTTTACCGTAGGCTCTAAAAATTACGCTAATCACACTGGCGTAGTCAATTTCGGTTTCTGTGGCCGATAGGGCTTTCAATTTAAATTCCAAAGCAAAAAGTCAAACAGATTTTCCTACAGTGAACTGATAGAAATTTAAAACCACATATATTCATATAAATGGCACTCAAAATCATATCAAACGCATAATCATATTCATAATAAAGATCAATTAGTATAATACTGAACAGGGTTATCACAGTCTTCCCTCCTTTAGGAAGTTTGGTCCTCCAAACTTATTTTACCTTCATCGGGAAACAAATGTGGATAGCGTAGTTGCATGTCATCCTCTTTTTCCCATGTGGCATCCGTCCCATAGTGTTCTTTCCATTCCACTTTCAACATTGGGATGGACTTGCTTTTCAATTGTTTCACTTGCCGGTCAATGATTCGTTCTGGCCATTCCGCGTATTCCATATTCTTATCAAGGGCTATCCGGTGATAATCAATCACGTGAAGGGGATCTCGGAGATAACCCCTTAACATTGACACATGAAACACATTATGGATTTGCTCAAATCCTGGTGGCAAAGCAACTCTATAAGCAATCGGACCAAGTCTTTCCAGAATTTGAAACGGCCCAATGTAACGGGGTGACAACTTACCCTTTTTTCCAAACCTAACTTGGCCTATCATCGGAGTCACACGAATAAACACATGGTCACTGACCTCATACTCGAGATGTCTTCTTCGAACATCTACATAATTCTTTTGTCGATCCTGAGTTGTTTTGAGCCTTTGCTGAATGGTTTTGATCTTCTCGGAAGTGTCTTGCACAATTTCAGGCCCAAGAAGAGCTTTATCCCCGACTTCTGTCCAACAGATTGGTAATCTACACCTTCTACCATACAAAGCCTCGTATGGTGCCATACCGATGCTGGAGTGGAAGCTATTATTGTATGCAAATTCGGCCAGTGGCAAAATAATCTTCCTAACTCCCTTGAAAGTCCAAGGCACACATCCTTAGCATATCTTCCAAAGTCTGTATTGTCCGTTCCGATTGTCCGTCTGTCTGTGGGTGGAATGCGGTACTAAACCTCAGTTTTGTCCCCATAGCTTTCTGCAAACTCTTCCACAATCTAGATACAAATTTCGGATCTTTATCCAACACAATAGATACCGGAACTCCGTGTAAACGGACAATCTCATCAACATAAATAGTAGCCAATCTATAAGCATCAAATGTAGTTCTAACAGGTAGAAAATGTACAGATTTAGTCAGTCTATCAACTACAACCCAAATAGAATCGATACCTCGAGGAGTCCGAGGCAGACCAACAACAAAATCCATAGTCACATGCTCCCACTTCCATTCAGGAATATAGAGAGGTTGAAGTAGACCGCCCAGTTTCTGATGTTCAACTTTTACTTGCTGACATTGAAGACATTTGGACACATACTCTGCAATTTCTTTCTTCATTTTAGGCCACCAATAGCTTTGTTTCAAATCCCAATACATTTTGTTATTGCCTGGATGCATAGCAAACACTGATTTATGAGCTTCATCTAAAACCCTTTTCTTTAGTTCCGGAATATCTGGGATACACATTCGGTTTCGAAATCTCAATACTTCACCTTCGATGCTGAACTCTGCTTTCGGACTTGTCTCAAATTCATCAATCACTTTCTTGAGGAGTTCATCCTCTTTTTGTCTCTACTTAATCTCATCAATGATTGCCAGTTCGGCTGAAATAGTGGCTATCAATCCGCCCTGTTCACACAATACCACTTCGATTTCAGACTTCTCAAAATCTTGCAAGATCTCTTTCTGTTCAGTAAGCAAACAAGCCATGCTCCCCATCGACTTTCTGCTTAGGGCGTCAGCAACTGTATTAGCTTTCCCGGGGTGATATTGGATTTCAAGATCATAATCCTTTATCAGTTCAAGCTATCTCCTCTGCCGCATATCTAGTTCTTTCTGTGTAAAGAAGTATTTCAAGCTCTTATGATCTGTGTAGACTTCACATTTTGCCCCATACAAGTAATGCCACCAGATTTTTAGGGCAAACACAATTGCGGCCAATTCTAAATCATGCATTGGGTAGTTTTTCTCATGTGGCCTCAACTGCCAAGAGGCATAGGCAATAACCTTTCTGTTCTGCATTAATACACAACCCAAACCTTTAAAAGATGCATCACTGAAAATTGCAAAGTTTTCCGTACCTGTGGGCAATGTCAATACTAGTGTAGTGGTCAGTCTTGTTTTCAGTTCATGAAAGGCATATTCTCTTTCGTCATTCCATTCAAATGGTTGCCCTTTGCGTGTCAGTTGGGTAAGAGGTACAGCTATCCTTGAAAAGTCTTTCAAAAATCTCCTGTAATACCCGGCTAGGCCCATGAAACTGCGGACCTCTGTTACATTTGTCGGTGTAGGCCAATTCACAATTGCCTCTATTTTCTGTGGGTCCACTGAAATCCCCTCTTTGTTGATAACATGCCCTAAGAAAATAACTTCCTCCAACCAAAACTCACATTTCTTTAGTTTAGCAAATAATTCCTTTTCTCTAAGGGTTTGCAGGACAGTTCTCAAATGATGTTCATGTTCAAGTCTATTCGTGGAGTATATCAAAATGTCATCAATAAAAACCACAACAAATTCGTCAAGGTAGGTTTTAAAAACTCGGTTCATTAAGTCCATAAACGCTGCCGGAGCATTAGTCACTCCAAACGGCATAACAAGAAATTTAAAATGACCATACCTCGTTCTGAATGCGATTTTCTTAACATCTTCTGCCTTTACTTTCAACTGGTGGTACCCGGATCTCAAATCAATTTTGGAAAACACTTGTGATCCCTGTAACTGGTCAAACAGGTCATCAATACGGGGTAGGGGGTATTTATTCTTTATTGTTACCTTGTTCAATTCTCGATAGTCGATGCACAAACGCAAGGTTCCATCTTTCTTTTTCACAAATAACACTGGTGCACCCCATGGTGAAGTACTAGGTCGGATAAATCCTTTATCAAGCAGGTCTTGCAACTGTTCTTTCATTTCAGCAATAGCCATTCTGTAGGGAGTTTTAGAAATAGGCTGGGTGCCTGGCATAATTTCAATAGTAAACTCTATCTCCCTGTCCACCAATTCCCTTGGTAATTCATTTGGAAACACATCTGGAAATTCTCTAACAATAGGGATACTTTTCAATTCAACTTTCGCAGATTGTTCAGACAACACATAACACAAATAACCCTGGCACCCTTTCCTAATCAGTTTACATGCCATCATTGCAGATATTAAATAAGGTGGAGGTACTACCCCGTTACCCACAAACACAATTTCTTCCTGTTCTGGTGGTCTAAACACAACCCGTTTTGTCACACAATCAATGGTGGCACAATATTTAGTTAACCAGTCCATGCCCAGAATTATATCAAAGTGCCTAAAGTTCAAAGGCAACAAATCTACATACAAAATAGCATTCCCAATTCGCATGCCACAAAAACGATATATAGATTCACACAATATAGATTCCCCAGATGGAGCAGATACACATAGTAGATATGGCAATAATTCTAGAGGCCTACTCAGTCTAGATGCAAATGCACATGTTACGAAAGAGTGTGTTGATCCGGAGTCAATTAACACAAAAGCATCCTGATTACATATAGAAATAGTACCTGAGACAACTGCGTTAGCATTCCGTGTATCGCCCAGAATAAGCCCAAAAACTCTCCCTCGCCTCACGGTATTTCCAGTGGTAGTAGATCTCATAGTATTTCCTGATTTTGGAATTGATGTCGTTGAGCTAGCAGCTAATTTTCCACTGTTCTGATTACAATCTCTGGCTATATGCCTTTGTTTACCACATTTAAAACAAGCTCCTGACACACGGTAAAAAATCCCACGATGCCTTTTACTACAAATATTACACATTGGGGATGTATCTCGGGAAGAATTAGAAGTACTCAAGAAGCCCGTATTCTGCTTCGTCAAAAATTTCTTCTTCGAAAAGAAGCCTTGTCTTTTACTACCTTTCCAGTCTGTCGTTGGTTTAGTCTGTCTAGCTATGTTAGCTTCTGACATTATGGCCTGGTCCAGTACCCCAATATAGGTTTCCAGCTTCAGGACATTTACCCTTTCTAGGATGTCCTTCGAAGCCCACCTTCAAAATGTATCGCTTTCTTGTAGTCAGTATCAATCACATGTGGTGCAAACCTGGCCAACCCAGTGAATTTGGCCTCATACTCAACTACTGTCATGCTGTCTTGTTTAAGTTCCATGAACTCCGATACTTTCCTGTCGTGGACACACTGAGGGAAGTACTTATCATAGAAGACTTCAAAGAATTTTGCCCAGTTAACATCTTTATGATTTTCACGCATTAACATCCACCATCTTCTTGCTTCGTCTTCTAGCATAAAGGTGGCTAGAAGCACTTTCTGTGTCTCCGAACAAGGGATCACTTCAAATAGCTTTTCGACGCCGAGGACCCATGCTTCGACTTTCAACAGATCTAATCCACCATGGAACTGTGGCGGTTTCATTTTCTTAAACTCTTTGGTAAGAGCTATTATTCAGTCATCATTCTGTAAATCTGGCACGGGTGGTGCCGGAGGTGGAGGTTGTGGTTGTTGCCACTATTGTTGCCACTGTTGTTGCTGCCTCAATGTCTCTGCCATTTCCTGAATCAATCTTTCCATTCTATCCATTCTGGCAGTAGAGGACTCCTCTATCTCATCACCTCTTGTTCTCACCATCTGATTAGACTTGCATTATACTTTATACAAAAGATTCACAGGTATGCATATACTACAGAGCATACATATTCAAATAATTTGCAATGCAAGCAAATCACAAACTTATAACACATAATCATTCACATTAAAACATTTAAGCGTATTCTCGATGCTTTCAGATTCATACTTATCACATGAATGCATCCTAAATCTTTTCTAGACGCTTATTGCTCATTTGGACAAGTGTGTGAGTTATTACCTCGTGCTCTGATACCACTCTGTCATGACCCGAACCCGCCCCTATGGGTTAAGGACATAACCGGCCAGTAATCAAGGGATTACCTACAGCCTCAAACCAAACCAGACATAACTCATCAGAGTAAATGGGCCAAACGGAAGCAAAATTTAAAACTTTTGTCCATAGAGCTGTGCTTACATGGCACATCATAACAGTCCATATATATATACATGTTAATAACTCACATCAAAGAGATAATAACACAAAGCTTTGTACATACAGGATCATTGAGTCTAAGTCAGTCAAACCCAAGATTTATATACAAAGGTAATCCAATGTTTTCGCCAACATAACAAAACTATATCAAAAGAACAAAAGAGGTGAAGACAAGTCTCGTGCGTGAGACGTTTGGGCTAACTCTCCAAAACCTTGACTGTTTCTCACATATTTCACCGAGGCTGGGTTTGGACATCCCTTGGCTCACCTACATAGACATGAATAAGCGTGAGCAAAAGCCTAGTGAATAATATCAAATAAGGAAGGTACATGAACGATCTTTGAAACAGTTACATCAGACGGCCTTGGGCCCAATTCATGTTTCTATTTAATATATCAATCGACTAAAGTTCTAGACGTATCAAACGGCCTCGAGCCCAATTAACTCATACCCGACCACCTTTGGCCCGTCCATTCATGTCTAACGGCCTTTTGGCCCAATCGTTTGTATTCGACGGCCTTTGGCCTAATCATTTAGATCCGACGGCCTTCGGCCCAATCGTTCATACCAGACTATCATTCATGTCAGACGTCCTTTGGCCCAATCATTCATATGTCCGACCATCATTCGTGTCAGACTATTATTCATTCATGTCGTACGGCCTCTAGCCCATTCATTTGTGTCATACGGCCTTTGGCCCATTCATTCATGTCGTACGGCCTCTGGCCCATTCATTCATGTCATTCGGCCTCTGGCCCATTCATTCATGTCATACAAGTATTTGTCCCCCAATTCAATGTAACAAACTTATAAGACTTATATAGAAATAAGCAATTGGACAAATAACATACTTCAGATATCTTTATTAAGATATTACTCACAGTGTTCTGCCGGTGGATTCACCCTTGAGCTTGACCCTACACATTACATAACACATATGGGTCACAATCAGTTCAACCCGTTCTTAATTCATACATCCCTCTTAGGCTTCTTTCTTATTCTTTTAATTCATTCATAATGCTCAATGCATGCCTAAGAGTACTTAGAAGTGAAAGAGAACAGAAAATGAAACACAAAACACTTTTACAAAATTCCTGAAACAGGGGTCCCCGCTCGAGCGTAGGTTTCGCCGCTCGAGCGGACTCTCATGGTCTATAAAAATACTGGTTGCCTCATATTTACGCTCGAGCGTGAACTCGGACGCTCGAGCTGAAAGTCTCACTACATGGCTACCTGCTCCAGCGTGAATCTTCCCGTTCGAGCGGACACCCATGTCTGCGAAACTTCTGGGAGCTCACATTTCACGCTCAAGCGGCGCTTTCCCCGCTCAAGCGGACATGCCAAATTATGGGTTTTCCAGAACTATTCTTGAGGCTCAAATTCAACATTCAAAGGCTCTAAAGCTCAAATTAAGGCACCAAAAATAGGGAAACACATTACATTACTTGAGAATATAAGAGTATGACACCAAATTGTTCAAAATCATTATCTCATTCACAAATAATCCCCATTTCTTTTATATGATCAAAATCCATGCATTCAAACTTCATACCAAATTCATATCTCTACCAATTTCAACATGCATGTTAATTTTTTACCCCAATTCATTTCAAATAGCACCAATGATGCTTATAAACAAAACCATGCTTGCATGTATGCTTCAATGCTCAATCTTTCATAATTCGCATATTACATGCTAGATTATGTAATTTCGTAGGAATTCTCTACATGCATGCACACATGGACTTCAATCTCAACTTAATCAACTCAACTCATGATCTAACTCACCATTTAATCTTCAATTCACAAAATCACAACTCAAACTCATGAGTTAAGGGTTGATTACTCACCTAGGAGCTTTAATCTTCCAAACTTATGCTTAATTCTTGAGTTGGTCTTCAAATTATTCAAGCTTCAAGATCAAAACTTCAATTTCCTTCACCCTCTCTCTCTCTAGCGGACCCTCTCTCACTCTAAGGTGTAAAATCTGATTTTTGAGCTCCAAACAACAAAATGAGAGTGTAATTGGCCCTTTATATAAGCTCCTCTAATCACATTGTTTTAATCCTAATTAATTGAGCACTATTTCATCAATTTAATCTATTTAATTTGATCCGAATCAATTTTTAATTAAATTTTACCGTAGGCTCTAAAAATTACGCTAATCACACTGGCGTAGTCAATTTCGGTTTCTGTGGCCGATAGGGCCTTCAATTTAAATTCCAAAGCAGAAAGTCAAACAGATTTTCCTATGGTGAACAGATAGAAATTCAAAACCACATATATTCATATAAATGGCACTCAAAATCATATCAAACACATAATCATATTCATAATAAAGATCAATTAGTATAATACTGAACAGGGTTATCACAGATACACCCTTGGGTATTTAAACCAAACTTTAGTCTCAGAAATCCCGAACCTTTGCGTTCTAGGCATCAGCCATTCAAACTCTAGTTTCCACCGTCTCAGCTGATCTCCTAAGAACTCACTGCAAACACAGGTAGGTGGCTATACCAGATCATCGGAAGTCGTTCGGGCACGACAAACACCAAAAGAATTGCACATTTAGAGGATTTAAGATCTCCTAAACCAATAAGTGCACAAAACGGTGCAATGCAGAGTGAATGCACAAGAAAATGCTACACGGATGCACAAAACAGTACGATGCAGGTGCACAAGACAGTGTGAGTGAGAACGAATGCACAAGACAGTGCGATCTAGGGGATGCACAAAACAGTGCCATACAGGGGCACAAGACAGTGCGATGCGCTAGACAATGCGAACAATTTGAAATGCACTAAACAGTGCGATGCGCTAAATAGTGGGAACAATTGGGATGCGCAAGATAGCGCGAATACAATGCACTAACGAGTGCAAGTAAGGTGCGCAAGAAAGCGCGATGCACTTCACTAAAGAGTTCAGGTAAGGTGCGCAAGAAAGCGCGATGCACTGAACTAACGAGTGCAGGTAAGGTGCGTAAGAAAGCGCGATGCACTGCATTAACAAGTGCAGATAAGGTGCGCAACACAGCGCGAGCAAGTTCTATGCAAAAGAAATGAGCATTTTCTATGCAAGATGAGAGCATGTAATGAAATGCACAAAACAGTGTGATGCGCAAGAAAGCGCAAGTGTAAACTGCACAAGAAAGTGTGATGCGCAAGAAAGCGCGAGTGTAAACTGCACAAAACAGTGCGATACGCAAGAAAGCGCGAGTGTAAACGCAGGATTTGAAGGTCTCCTAGACCAAATAATGCACAAGACAGTGCGAGTGGGTCACAACCACAAGGTGCACAAGACAGTGCGAGTGGCACACAACCACAAAGTGCACAAGACAGTGCGAGTAATATGAAATTGTGAAGTAGATGTACTGAATGAGATTATTATGTGATAGATGCACGATGTTAATTGAAAGCATGTTCTATGCATGAAACAAGCATATTATATGCAAGAGACAAAAACATATTCTATGCAACACTGAAAACATATTCTATGCATGAAACAAGAGCATATTCTATGCAAGAGACAGGCACATTCTATGCAACATTGAAAGCATATTCTATGCAAGAATCATAAACGATGTGCGGCACGCATGCAACAGAAGTGTATATGTAAATGTACATTCTATGCAAGAAGGGAGGCAAATATGTACTTTGGTGCCTCCAATTTACCTCTCAGAGGGCTTTGCAACATGCTTAACTCAAAAAGGACACACCCTGTTCAAATCGGCAAAGGGTACCATTTGCATGCTGCTTGGATTACCATTCTGGCTTGAAGCAAGCTTAAGCTTGGGATCAAGGTACACTCATACTCCAGAGAAGGGTGAGACTTGAGAAGGTGCACCTGGAATGCAATCTTGGAACTTGCCGAAGTCGAAACAAACTAAGATGCTCCCACTTTTCCCTCTTTTCTTTTGCTTTGCAGTCTGGAACCTATGTAGCTTCAGACAGGTCCTGATTTTATTGTTCTCACAATGACCTGGGTTGAACCCTGCAGTTATATGAAAGAACAAATCTTGTTTTGCACAAATGTGGAGAACGACACAACACTCTGAGCACAAAACGATTCATTTTTTTTTTTAAATTAAGAATGAGTATGAATTCTCAACTGGGTATTGAGCCTACGACTGAACACAGTACACCACGACTCAACAAAGAGAAAATGAAGGTAAAACAATCTAAACACATCTACTGACACTCAAAACGACTCAAAACAAGAATCGAGACAAACAAAAACAACAAACACAACACTCGGATGTGTTACAAAGGCGAGAGACCTCTTGGTTCACAACGAGCCCACAGCTTCTCCGGGTATTGTTTCCCACCCTTTCTTATTTGTTATTCTCACATCACTCTGGCACTCCATCTCTTGTTTTCTGAAAAAGCCCTTTTCTCACTTTTTCCTCTCAACGCACATCTCCCTATTCTTCAATCTCTCTTATTTTTTATCCCTCCCCTGGGTGGTTAATGGATAAACAGGAAATTGTGGGCTCTTGCCCCTAGTATTCTACTAGATTCTCATTCTTCCGCTCACAACAGTGAGCTTTCCCACAGAGGGGTTGTGGTGCAACCGGACGTGTAGCAGATCTGCAACTGACATCGGTTGACGATGCCCTTGGCTTGGCTTGATCGAGGTGAGTTACAACATGTCCCACCGGCCAGGTATACAATTATTTGGCCTCACACATTGCGTTTTCTACGCTCCCGTTCCGGGTCAGATACCAATTTGAGCGAGATCAAACCTGTCTAGATGAGGGGGTCAAACATCCAGCTCCATTTCCAGTTCGTACTTCGCACCTAGCTTGATACCTCGCTGCTTGGAGGATGAGAGAGCTTTCGGCCCTTTGCTGTTAGCTTCAGTTGTGCCCTTTCTAGCAAGTATGTTGCCCTTCCTGGCAAGTATGTTGACAATGGGGAAAAGACAGAAAACCTGACTTAACTGTGCCCCTAGTTTATCATTTTGACCATTTTTTATTTTGGCTTTCTACTAAAAAATTTTGATCAACATGAGAGTTAGATTAACATACTTGTTCGATTTTCTAATTCGAAATCATGCAAGTTAGGCTATGAGCACTTAAAATTTTCCTTTTTTGGGTCCAAGAAATGGTCTAGTTTTGGAAAAATGAAATAATTTTCGAGAGAATTAGTCCACCTTATTAAAAATTCTCAAAACTATTTTTGCAAATGGCCACTGCTCGAACAACATAGAATTTACTCTTGAGATGCACAACCTCAGATCTGAACTTGATTTGTCTTGCAGCTGAATTTGAACGAAAATGAGCCAATTTGTACATGGACAAGATAACCGAGTTGAACAAGGATAAACCAATCAACATAGATGAGCCAAGCAGGCTAAAAATGATTGGGGCTAAACTTCAGGATGAAGTTGCCTACGTATCCCAAACATGGGAATCAGGCCTGACGTAGTTCCGGGACAGGGTGCACTCGGGTGTTGACACTTTCCTTTTGTGCTCTAACTTTTGCCAAAGTCGCCCTTCTGGGTTTTCAACCTTGCGAGCTCTATTTTTCTTTTCATTTCTTTTCTTCTTTTCATTTCATCTTTTTCTTTTCATTTCTTTCATTTCTTTTTTGTTCTTTTGTTCTTTTCTTCTTTTTTATTCTTTTTCTTTTTCTCTGCTCTAACTTTTGCCTGGGTCGCCCTTCTGGGTTTTCGGCCCAGCGAGCCTCTCAAGGGTAAAAGTTTAACTTATCCATGCTGATCAGTTTGAGATCTCGAAGCCATTTGAATCCAGTAGAATGGCTATTGTTCACTGATGATGTCGAAGTCCATCCAATGGGGACTGAAGTTGCCCCTAGTGTTGCGGATAGGAGCTCGATTGTCCTTCAACAAAAATTTTCTTCTTTCAGCTGCTCGAATTTGGCTTTCTTGCCAGTCTTCATTGGTTTGCGGAATGACCTATCTTTTGAATCTTTGAGCGCATCTGACATTTTTTGCCCCTAGTTCAAGGGCTGCTTCAAACCCAGCTTTGCAAGCTTCCTTTGATGACATTTGACCTTCTTGATCTGACTTTCTTGCCCCTAGTTCGAGGGCTGCTTCAAATCTGGCCTGGCGGGCCTTCTTTGATGTCATACGACCTTATTGCCCCTAGTTCATGGGCTGCCTCAAATCTGGCCATACAAGCCTCACATTGTGGTTGACCGTTGAACATTCTGAATCCAAGTTCAAGGTTTGAAAGCAAAAGGGGTTGAGTCTCGAGGCTGAGAATGATCCTATGCTGCACAATCTCAAGAGCGATTCCACACAGGTCTTCGCAGGACCACGCAAAACATTTTTTGAAATCTTTTAAGAAAGCGACTAGTCGCTCGCGCTGAAGACAATGTAGAACCAATCTGGATCAAGCGAGGATCCTTCTCAGTACTCACGTTAACAAACAGATCTCATTCATTAAGGGCTTAGCATGTCTCTCTTTCTCTCAGTTGATCAAATTTTTACAAATCCCGAGGAATTCCTCCCTCTTTGTTTTCATCACAGCGTTAAAAAAGTTTTGAAAAACTTAGGTCAATGCAATGATTTCAAGGCACAAAAAAGTAGGTGAAAAGCACTATTGTTTCATTCAGATCTTCTGGCACAACTGGCTTCATGGCAAAAACAGACGCAAAAGAAAGAGTGTAAAAGACAAACGCAAAACAAGCAAGTGATGTCTGAGGTAACACCCCTGAAATCACCCGACTCTAACATAACAGGACTAACTCGATACAACAAGATAGACTCGACTGACTCAGTACAAAAAGACTGACTCAATACAACATAACAAGACTGACCCAATACCCAAGTCAGAAAGTAAAATAAACCACATTTGCACATTGCTCAAAACAGTGTGTGTCATTACCAAATCTGGAGTAAACTGAGCGCCATCAGCAGGTGGTTCATCCCCTGATCACATGGTCACATTATCCCCCAAGTTCATTGGTCCAATGCCGATAGACTTTGCAGGACCTTGTGCGACAATGACCTTGTTGTCAATCAGATCTTGTATTTCGTGGAAGACGAAAACAAAGGTCAATGTCGTGACCGGTTTGTTGATGGAAGGCACAATAATTGGCCGAGTTATGTGAGGGAGGGAGATTATTTGGCAGTGGGCGTGGTTCCAGGGGCTTCAGATGCCCCTTTCTGATCAGGACCTTCCAGGCCGCTGATAGAGACATATAGAGCGGGGTAAAAGTCCTCTGACCCCGGGGTGGATATTTTGCTAGTTGTGGGGTGGTTGGGTTGGATGTACTAGCGAAAGGATTGGCAGGTGCTGACGGGGTTTGCTGATCTCTGACAGATATAGGACTAAAGTTGAGAGGGGTGTTTCTGGTACGACATCCCTTTCCGTTGTTTGCCCTCTGATTCAAAATGCTCTCATCCTGAGTGACAAAAGTGTCATCCACAGTCTTTGCAACAACTGTAAGCACTTGCTGTCTGTTCAGCCCTTTGACCTTCAATGCCTTGATAGCTACCGAAGTTATGCATACGGATCAATACTTGCCCCGACCTCGTTTTTACCACTCGCCTCCACTTTGCCAAGGGATTGGGTCGCTATATCAGAGCAGAGCCTAGTTATTGTCAACATGTCATTGCCTAGACCTGGGATGAAATTTCTAGCATGTGATGTAGGCGATGACGGAGCCAATATCCCAAAGGCCAAATCTGCCACAGTTCTCTGGAGATCTTCAATCATTATCATCAGCTCAGAAGTAGTGGGTTCACGGGTTTGAGATGATCGGGGTTCGACTGCATTCATCATGCATAAATCCATGCCTTCTGGGATAAACACCTCAGGCTTGGGTAGATGGGCCGGGGTGATGTATATGTTGGGGTCGAAGGTAGGTGGTAGTGTATGGATAAAGTTAAGGTAGGAAGGAGATATTTGGTCATTGGGGTCTTAAGGTGGAGCTATCGTCTGGTTGTCGATGAGATTCTGGACCTCATGACGAAGGTAATAGCAACGATCAGTGCCATGACTGCGCTGTTGATGACACACGCAGTATTTGGTGGGGTTATGTCTGGCAGGGAGTGGGTCAGGTAGAGGTTAAGGATCGAGGGGTTTGAGATACCCTCTTTCCATCAAAACTTTTAGTGCACTGGTTAGGCTCATATAGAGGGGGGTGAAAGTTCTACCCTGAGCTCAGGTTGGGCCGGCTGTTTGTAAGCTGGTATTAGCAAAAGGGTCGGCTGTAGCGACTGTATTGCTTTCAGTGGGTTTGGAAATAGTGCTACTGCCAGCATTGGTATTCCTGGAACTCGCCCTCTTTATCGGTTCACTTGTTCTGGGAATAATCCCTATGTTGAACGCACTCTCGATCTGAACCCCCAATTCATGCAAACTTTTGAAAGTGAATAGTGAAACAACTATCAACTTTTGCAACATATCAGGCTCAAAATTCTGCACCACTATTCGCACTTGGTCCCTCTCAGAAGGGCGATTTGTCATCTGTGCTGCCTTTGCTCTCCACCTTGCAACAAATTCTACAAAAGGCTCTGTTGGGTTCTGGTGGGTTGCTTCAAGCTCTTGCATGGTTATTTCAAGTTGGGTATTGTAAGAGTACTGATTGACAAAGGCCTCAGCCAACTCTTCTCAATTTTGCTTCACTGCATCCTCCAACTTGGCGTACCAAGTGGCTGCTATACCCGACAGGGTTTTTCCATACAAAGAGAGTTTCTGCGGCTTAGTCAGACCCATCGATTTCAGGACATCGAAGAAAAGCCGGATATGTACCATAGGATCTCCAGACTCGTCAAAACGGTCAATATGTGGCATTTTGAATCTGTCTGGGAGCCGTACGGCAGCCTCGGTGTACCCACCCTCAATATTGGGAATGAAGTTAAGGCCTTGTGTCTTTTTGAATTGCTTCTCAAGGTTCGCAATTTTCACCGCGGTCGGATTGAGATCATTAGCATCAAGGGAATAAAGCCTCTCATTAGGCTGCACCAAGGGTCTGAAAACTCGGGTTTGAGCCAACCTTTCTCAGGGATTCGGACCATGCGAATCTTGAGCTGGTGGAAGTAGGTCAAAGTTCGGCTAGGGTCCCAAGGCTGGATGTGTAGTAGGTGCCCTAGATGGGCGTTGTACTTCGGCATTGATCTCATCCTGCCTGGTGGTTCCCTAGTTTAATGTCGCCATCATGGCCACAACTTCTTCCGGACTCTGTGCCATCACGGGTCTGCTACTTTGAATAGAGGTGATGTGACTGGTGACTGTTGGATCAGTTGAACCGGTGAGCCCTATCTGGCCTTTCTTTGCCCTGCCACCGGTAAAGGAAACACTAGTTGCCCTTGAACTGAATGTCTGACCTGACAAAGTCTATCAACACAAGTCCAATGTACCCAAGAGATATTGGAGCCTTCTGAAGCTATGGTTCCAAGACCACCTTGCAAAAAAAAAAAAAAACAGACAGCACCTCAGCTTGATTTCACCAGAACAGATATGAGCATAGTTGAATGACTGTACTCTTTACTAAATTCTGCCCTAAAATTCTCTGCCACAATACTGATACCCTCAAAAACTGATGTCCTCAGAGTGATACCCAGACTTGCAACTGATACATACATTCCTGTAGAGACATACCCTAACAGCACATATTAAGCAAGTGAGAGCCAAAACATCCCTATGGTGGGGTAGGGTTTCTCTATCCTAGTTTCGTCAGGAACTAGGGGTTCACTACGCAAGCAAACGGTTTCAAACAACCTACATTCGGGTAAGCAACCTGTCCTAGTTTGGAATGGTCTCTATGGCTTCCGATATGCAACTAGGTCGATTGGTCAAAAAGGGTGCCTCGGCAATGATCCCGATCCAAGGTTTGTGTTCCCATCGTGGTAAAGCCTGCAACTAGTCAGCCTTATGGCAAGCTCTTTCAAGCGAGCCTCCGGCAAACCATTCAGGAATAGCAGACGGCAAACACTGTGTCCTAGGCGCACCAATGCAAATGCAATGCAAAGAAACACAAAAGTGCAGATAAAACAACATATCATGAGTTCAAGTCAAGTTCTCTAAATCCCCAGCAGAGTCGCCAGAAACTGTAGACCCGACTTTCTTCGCGCGCCTCCCTTTCGGAGAGGGTGCGAATTGGTCTTACTACTGTTCGAACTCCTGTCACGGTTCTGAATCTAACCTCACAAAGTGCAATGTGAGACTGATAAACAGCAAAGAGTCCAAATCTCGAAATTGGTTTTGCAAAATCAATTTTGAATGAAAAAGTGCCAAACATGAACTGCTTTGCCAGATTACAGAGTCACCACCTAAATATTTTATTTTGGGAAATTTAGGAAACCCTGACTCGTGCCAAAGGTCATGTGTCCGTCATCACCAAAGTTGCCTTGGTTCGGGAACTTGGGTACAACAGGGGAAGGTCATGCAATGAGCACCCCCGCTCGCCTGATCAAAGGATCGGCCTCTACTAAGCATGATATGTTGTTTTATAAACCCATGTATTCTTATTATGGTTATTAGCTATCTTATTATGTGATACGCACAGCATACAAGTATAGACTAAATCGCTAGAATTGGAATAAAACAACTCGTGTTTGTTTTCGAAAATGGTTTGCAAGTGCCACTCGCAAGCGGGCTAAAGCGCGGGTTTGCCACCCTTAAGGTGGGCTAAAAACTCACAATCATCGAGTTGTTCCAATTCAGGCAACAAAGCCTTCACCCACAGGCATTCAAGCAGTTAATCAGTTAAGCAAATAGCCTCATGGCAAGCATGCTATTATGGAAACACTCACACTCATGCAAGTATGCTAAAGCGTAACACTTACAGTGTACTCCGAGCCAAAACAGAAAACTAGTTAGAAAACAATGCATGATCCCAACTATGTTAACAATGCCTAATGCAACACATGCAACACGACATTAATAAGCTCGGCTATCTAAGATGGCATATGAATGCAACAATTTGATACACATATTCAAATAGGTATTGAAATACAATGTAGTTTGAATGATGCGTCGGGCTCGGTGCATGCAAGACAGATGAATGATGCACGCATGCAAAGCATAAGGTATGCTAATTGAAATATGCCCCTAAACTAACCATCGAAAGCGGTTAAGTAAAAGGGAGAAAGAAATGGGGTTGGAAGACATGCGCACACACACGCACCCTTATTACAACAATGCACCCTCTCGAAGGAGGGTCCGAATAAATAAGCTAACTATTACAAACCAACTAATTAACTAACTTAGCTAATTAATTATTACAACATAATTGAAACTAAATTAACTAACTATTCTAAGCTAATTAAAATATTACAAAGATAAATTAAATTAGCTAAACACATAAACTAATTAATTTTAAAACCAGTAAATTAACTAGCTAAGTAAAGCAGTAAAATGGCCTCGAGAGGGAGGGAGGGAGACATGCATGCTCGGTTTGCTTCGTCCGAAATGCATTGCCTCGTCATGAGTTGCCTCTGTTTGCACTCGCAGTGATCTCAGAACATCATATGAACTTCCAGATTGCATCTGCCCCAACACAGGAACACTTTGGACAATTTTCCCTGCAGGTGGCCGGCCACCTCAATTGGTCGGTAGGCTACCTCAACTGGCCGGCCGGCCAGTGTAAGTGGTCGGTAAGCTGCTGCAAGTGGCCGGCCAGCCACCTCTTTTTCCAGAATTCTACCTTTGCTGCAACAGAGAGCAACTGAGCCAAGACCATGTATTTGGCAAGAAGTGTGTGTACTACCACCCTCCTCATTATGTCTCAAGCTCAAAGGAGTGTGGTACTTGGCTCTCAAGCCACCAATCAAGCATCTCAATGCATGATGGCCCAAAAGCCAAGCTTGTACAAGCTTAGTGAATGCGCACATAAGACTCAAAGTGCCTCCACCCTATCATGCATGATCAAGGGTGATAGCGACCAAGAAATGCAACACGTTTCATCACTATGATTATGAAACGTCTCACATTTCTTGTGTTTAGATTAACGTCCGATCCAAACACATGCAATGCAAAACAAATGCTTATCTTGCACATGTTTTACTTTCCTCATTTTGTTTACACATTTTAGATTACCGATTAGTCCATTAATCGATTAAGTCCAATGTGAAAAGTCCACTAATTGGAAAGATGGTCTAAGCCACAAGTGCCTTGAGCATGAAAGAGGTTTCATGCTGTTGGTTAGTAGAAATCCTCAAGGGAGGATTAAAACCATTAGGCATGCGAACCTCAATTCCACATTCAAGCCATCAAGGGGCTCAAGACTACTTTCAAAGCGAATGAAAGATTGAAACAATGGAGTGCAATGACATATATTTCAGCACCGAAATAATATGCTAAGTGGCTCAAAATCATGCAAACAACTCATGTAATGCATATTTAAAGGCTTAACTCATTAAGCTAATGGAAGGGGTTATACTACAACCTTATAACACAAGCCTCAAAGGGCCAAATCAACTCAAAATAGATTTAAAGCATGCCAAAACAAAGGTTAAATCATGCTGAGATTGAAGCATGAAAAGTAAGAAAATCATGTTCATGTATTGGCTCATGCACAAGGCATAAAGCACACCTCTCAAAAGCATTTAAAGAGTGATATATGTGAGAGCTTGATAGAGAAACATGCTCTGAAATCACATGCTAAATGATGCCATATCATGCAAATAACTCAAATGAAGCATGCTAAGAGCCTTAAAACACAAAGCTAGTAAGGGCCGGTTACACTATAGCAATACAAAGCGAAGCACATGTGACCAAGACCACTTGAAACAGAGTTAAAGCATGCTAAATCAAAGCCAAAAACATGCTGGAGTCAAGCTAACACAAGCTAGAACGATAGGCTAAAACATCAAGCACACTAGGCTAGTAAGCAAGATTGCACTACAAGTGTAAGAAGCAAACAAGAGGTGCTCCAACCAGACAAAAAAAGAGTTATAACATGTTAAAATATGGCCAAAAACATGCTTGAACTAAGCTAACATAAGCCATAAAAAGATGCTACTTTGTAGTGCTAACAAGGCATGGCATAGAGAGAAAAGGAGGGGAGGCCACCCCCTCCCATTTTGGACCTCAAGACAAACTTTCTACCACTGAAATTCCCCTGGAACTCAATGGTTTAAAGGCCAAAACAAGATGCTTCAAAAGTCTTGGAAAGGGTGCACAAAAGGCTTTGCAAGCCAAAGAGCACAATGGGGGAACCACCCCCTAACCAAACAAGGTTCAAATCTCAATTTTAAAACCTTAAAATCAGAGTTTTTAGAGGTCAAAACCAGCCTCAAAGTAGCATGCAAAGGTGGCCAATCACTTAGCTAAAACAAAGCTTAAAAAGGACAAGTTCTTACCCTTGAAGCACAGCTGCAAAACAGGTATAAATCTGAGCTCAAACCAACCTTAGGAGTTCCAAATAAGCCTCAAAGAACCTCAGCTCCAAGATGAGGTGCTTGATTAAGGGTCTCTTTGCAAAAGTGTAGAGAATTCTAAGCTTAAGGCACAAAACAAGAAGAGAGAGAGGCTTCTAGAGAGAGAGGCTGAGATTTTGCTCACAAAATTTTGTAGAGAGAGAGGGATTTTAGAGAGAGAGCCTCCCAAACTTGAAAACCCTATAAAATGATAGATATTGCCTTCATATATAGCAAAATGAGAGCCTTGGTCAAAATATCTGAATATAGAGACTGCTAGAGCATTTGGAAGACACCTGGAGCAAAATATCTGCAAATTCTGAGCTTTCTGGACATTTGTGGCCAACCGGCCACTTGTGGTGGCTGACCAGCTACTTTTTTGGCCAACAAGAATCCCTTCTGGTCGGCATATGGCCGGCAAGCTCCATTTGTGGCCAGCACACTCCTCCAATGGCCGATAGCAAAAACTGGTTCCTGTCCCTGACTTCAAGCAAGCATAACTCCTTCATCTAGACTCCTTTTCAGGTAATTCTTATGTCTAAATTGAAGCCCCGGAAGTAAGCTTTCCAATGGTGGCAGCCTCACATGAAAATTCCAAGTGTGAAAAAAGTTATGCTCTTTTTAGTGAAAACTGTTCAGTTTTGGTCGAACCGGATCGATGCCCAACTTCAACCAACCATATCTCCCTCATCCGGACTCGGCTTTAGGAGATTCTTGAGTGAAAAATGAAGCCCCGGAAGTCTTCTTTCCAATGGTGGTGGCCTCATGGCTGAAATCCAAGTGTGCAAATGGATAGGCCTGATTTAGCGAGGGCCGCTCGACTCTCCCTTAACGGTTCATGCCCATCTTCTTCTCCAACTTGGTTTCTTCCCTCTTCTCCCATTTTCTTCAACTCCAAACCCCTAAACAAGATGTTTTGAAAGATTTTTCAAAAATTTCACCTCTCTTTCATTTATTCCACTTTATCCTTGCTCGGTTGACCGAAAAGCGCAACATTTAACAAAATGCGAGCCTCGGAACATCGTAGAAATTTTGTTTCAAAAAATATTTTGAAAGAGGGGGTTTTAAGGTCTAAAATCTTTTGGTCCAAAAATGGGGTGTAAGGTTGGGATTTGACGCTCTCCTTGCCAAAGAAATCAACATTTCCATAGCATAGCCTACACTATCAAGTAAGCAATTAGTAGTGCCCAAGTCTTAAGGGCAGTCAAAAATGGGGTGTCTACACTTATGAATGTAGGATAACAACTATATTTATTTATTTTTTTCAATCTTACCCTCCATCAATATTTCTTCACAATCTTTACTTTATCAAAATTTCTTCATAAACGTGATTTTGAAAAAAATTATAAATAAATAAATAAAAGCAAAATTAAAATATAAAATACAAAGGCCATGTTTTGTTTGTTTTTTTATTTTATTTTTTAAAAAATATAAACTAATTTGATAAAATAAATATCAAAAAATATTTTAAAAATTATAAAAATTATTTTTGGCCTTTTAAAATATAAAATTATATAGATTTAATAATAAGTGTTTTAATTTTTTTTTAAAATTTCTTTCACCAAATTAATTTTCAAAACAATTTTAAAAGAAGTTCATAAAAACCAAACCAAACATGACCAACACACACCCACCCACTCATCCACCCACACAAAATTGTAA
This sequence comes from Camellia granthamiana, assembly GCA_036172215.1. NCBI lineage: Eukaryota > Viridiplantae > Streptophyta > Magnoliopsida > Ericales > Theaceae > Camellia > Camellia granthamiana. The sequence goes on along the minus strand of CM069913.1, from coordinate 83,619,111 downwards.
TTAAAGATATGCAAACATGTCCACACACACACACACAAAATGGTTAATTAAACACATGCAAACATGGCTTAAAAGTACACATGCAAAATTATGTTTGAACACAGATTTGTCTAAACACAAATTATGTTTGATTCACCCATCAGAACCACATGTAACAGATTATGTTTTTTTTTTTTTTTTTGGTCCACCAATCAACTCAAGTTCAATATTAAACTAAGAAAAGCAATGTTCACAATAGTTTGTAGAACAGTGATGTGTGTAAGCTAGAAATATAGCATCTCTAATATCTTCTACACAACTAAATTCCCATATTATCAAATACTATTATATATTCTATTGTGTCGAATAAACCACAATCCCCAACATGTGTAGTTATACGTGCCCTCCCGACAAAAGACATACCCACTCTAATTTGTCGGTATCGGAGAGACTGAAAAAGAAGTCAACTCGCTGAGCATTTTTGACAATGAGAGAACCTACTGTCAACCTTTGAGTTGATGTAAGGGGAAGCTTCAGAAGTTCAGCATTGACACTCCTCCTAGCTTGGGATAAGTCATGTTGATATCCAATCCTCTTAACAATCTCATCCAATCTAGTGTCTGTTTTGTACAAAAAAAAGCCGAGTGTCTCCGTCATTGTAGCAATATTACTTGCGATTCCTTTAGTAGTCCTGCCTCTTTTTGTTCCTTTCTTGCTAAAGGTAGAAGAGTTGGATGCATTTCCATTTGTAGACATTGAACACTCGAAGTCAGCAACATTGAATTGCTTAGCTGGAGAACCATCACCCTTCTCTTCCATGGCTTCATCCACAGCAATTGCTTTAACTGCATCTGCGAGATCTTCAGCTAACTCACCAGTGGCTTTGTCTTTGCCAAAGAGAACAAGCCAATCTTCATAATATGAAAATGACTTGTTTCGCATAGAACTCGCACTTGGTTGTCTCTACACAAGTTCAAAAGAAAGAAAGAGCATTCAAGCATGCAGTACATAAACAAAAGTACAGGGAGTGAATATGTACTTGGACATGTCCTGAAATACAAAGCAAGAGAAAGATTAACTTGTTGCTTTATAGTCTCATCTAAGGTTCCATATCTCAACTTGTACTTAAAAGAACTGTTGCATTAATGCCATTGAATAGTACACACACATGCATTCCCTACCACTTTTTATTTTCTACTCTTATTATCAAAATTTCTTTGATAATACTGAAGATGAACAAAGCTCTTTCAATTAAAGGTAAGCTAAATGAGATCAAATTGAAATGATGAATGGGGTATCTAGTAGTTATGATGAGATGAACACTAAAAAATAGAAGAAAAAAACTTACCCGAACAAAGTTTTCCCAAACATCATCACTGTCAACAAAAACCATCTTCTCAGTGTCATTCCATCCAAACCCGCTAAGCTTAGTCATTTCATACAAAAGGCCATAGTGTTTCCTCCAAATTTTTATCTTTGACTTAATGTGAGGACAAGCATGAAGGTCACTTCCAGGAAAAGTCATGACTATTCTCTTCTCAAGTTTGCCATAAAAACCCCGACTTAAATTGCCCATTGTCAACCTTCCATTTAGGATTACTACACAAATCTCTCATTGCACTTATGAAAAACAACTCCTCCCGCTTCGTCCAAATCCTACGACTCCCAATTGAGCCAGTATCTTCCTTCCCTTTACTTTTCTTTCGAGAACGACTGGTAGCAACACTATCCATGCCTATAATAATAATGTACAACACATATTGATTTAATAGCTCATTCTAATATACAAAATACAAGTATGGAAGACAAGGTAAAAATATGATTGAAAAGTGTGCATGAACTATATATAAAATAAATATAAAGAAAAAGCACTCTTGATATTAAACAACTGCTCAATCTACCTAAAATATAGATATTATTATGCAATCATAAAAGCAACAAATGGTTCTCCATGAAATAAAGATTAAAACAAATAAAATTGATTAGCTTGAAAAATAAATCCATCTCAACTATGTAAGATTCTCATTACATATTTTGCAATTATGAAAATAGAAAAGATTCTCGTCATTACAAATAAAATATCTAAATAAACTATCTCAACTACCGAGGATTTCCACCAACTCCTCTATTTGCTTGCCATTCATTAAACATTGTGTTTGCCAATGTATCCCTCCAATCACTCCATTGATTTGATGGCTCTACTGTATTGATGAACTCTTCTCCTAAATCAGGTTGAAGTATAGGAGTGTTATTTAACTTGAACTCAAATGGATCCACTGGCATTTCACTTTTGATGAGGTTGTGGAGAAGGCAACATGCAGTAATAATGTGACCATGGGTCTTGATTGGGTAGTACGAAGTAGTTCTTAGTATTGCCCACCTAATCTTAAGTAACCCAAAACACCTCTCAATAACGTTACGAGCAACGGAGTGCTTCGTGTTGAAGAACTCCTCAGGATTCACTAGGATACCCCTTTCTCTCCATGTAGAGAGGTGATAGCATTGCCCTCTATACGGCACTAAGAAACCCTCCCCATTAGTGTAACCCGCATCTACAAGATAGTAGAAACTTGAAAACAAGTATGGGTTTCATATGTGTAAGTACTTTAAAATTTGGACAATTAAGATTACAGCAATTAACTATATAGATTCTTACCGGTCGGCACCTTCAAATCATTTGGTCTATTCACAGCATCTCTAAGTACCCTAGAATCTGAAGCTAACCCTTTCCATCCAGGCAACACATAAACGAATTGCATGTCTTGGGAGCAAACACCCAAGACATTAGTAGCAATTTCACCATTCCGCGTTCTATATCTTAGCTTATCTATTGCAGGAACACGAACCCTAACATAAGTTCCATCTAGAGCTCCAAGACAATTCTACCAAAGATCAAAATAAAATAAGGTTATTCATTTTAAACATGTTAGTGTTTGCCCAAAATCAAAATGAAATTAAACTATGTAATACCTGAAAACACCTCCATCTATCATCTGTGCAATTTGCAGTTATTGGCTCTGATGTCTTAAGTAAGACACCTTGTAGGCATAAAATAGCCTTAAGGACATCTTTAAAGTGCTGACTAACTGTTCGCCCAAACCGCATGAAATTGAACTTAATGTTGCGATTCTTATAGTCGTGTGCAATCACATTTAAGAACATTGCAACTTTCTCCTCTAAGAGGACATATTTGGAATCAGATAATCCCACACTTCGGACAAGTGTACAAAGACACATGAAGGTATGCCTATTCACTCGGAGTTGTTCATGACAATCAATATCGCTATCCTTCACCAATCTATTCAAATAGTCTAATTGTGCTTGAAAGGGATGTGGCGATGTAGACATCCCATTTTGACCGGCCCTAAGACTTGGGCGCTTTCTTTTGATTATCCGATAATCACAAGTAGAATGTGTTTCTCACACAATCCTCAGTAAGAGAGATGGAATTTATACTTTAATCCCAACCTTCACTATTATGGCCAAATTGTTTTAAAATATTAAATATTTCATTAGCTTAGTAATTTGTAATTTTGCATAATTTTATGTGTTTGTTCATATTTTTGGTGTTTTTATATAAATTGGTATAAATTATATATTTTATATATAAAATAAAATAATAAAAAGTTATATTATTATATTATATGTTTAGTATTTTATGTATAGTTATATTATTATATTATATGTTTAGTATTTTGGTATAAATTATATATTTTAGATATTTTATATATTATATTATATATATATATTATAAAAGAAAAATAATAAAAAAATTGTTTTGATGTCGGTCAGTTCTCGGCTGCCGACATCCAAATCTCAGCATAACATATATATAGTATATTAAATATAATCTTTATATAATATCTATATTCTTATATTATATGCCTATAGCTTTTTATATTATTATATTTATATTATTATATTATACTTTGTTGCCTATATAAATCCAAAGAGGGAGAGGCTCAGGGGAGCAAAAAAAGGCAAAAAAACATTTGATTCAACAGAGAGTTAGAAAGAGTTAGAGAGAAAAGAGAGAAAACATTAAACATTTCAATCTTGAGCCAAAATACTTTCAAGCTTACATAACTACTGAAATTCCTCATTTCCATACACCAAAAACACTCCAAAAATTCTGATATAGCCAAAGATCAGTTGCCTTGATCATAAGGAAGAATATTTAGTAATTGAAAGTGAGAAAAACTAGAAAGTTAGCCACTTTCCATACCATAAACTCCATAATTTCGAATTGAGGATTTGAGAACACACTTCCTACACTTGAGGGTGATCAAGAGGGAGTTTGTGAACTAAGGAGTTCATCCTTTCCTTGGAAGGTGAATTTTACAAACCTCTCATTTTCTTGCATTTCTTGTTTTTTTTTTTTGCTCTTTTGCTTTGATTTATTGTTATATTGTATATTGTTGTAATTTAATTGAAAGTGGTGAATTGAAGTCCCATATATGTTGTTTTAGCATGAGAAAGAGACCTTCCATGCTAAATGGTTTAATCTCTTCAGAGGTTCATTACCAGGGCATTACATCTCTCTCATGCCAAGAACAACTCCTTGTTTGACGCTTCTCTTATTTTAGTGGACATAATTCTCATTCTTGGACTAAAATGACTAAAGAATGGCAAGGTAATTAAAAGGCTAATAAATGGGTTAAAAGAGGTCAAATAAGATAATAAAATCAAGTTGGGTTCAATCGAACGTTAATTGAACCCATTGAGTCTTGAGTCATTACATACTCTTAGTGATGATAATGGTTCAAGAGTCAATGTTTACCACTTCCCTTGAGGTAACTCCATGATAGGGAGGAGGTCTTGTTGGTCTTTTCTTTTCATTCATTGAGCCTTTGTCCCATCGAGTCATGGATCATCACGCAATAACCTTGCAACCATTGATGATTTGTGGATCGTTTCTACTCCTCCCTTGATTTGTTTCATGATAGGGTGGAGCATAGAGGATAAACATCCCCTGGAAACACTTTGTTTATGCTCTGTCTCTTTTTTGTGGTAGCAAGGCAGTATCAAAAATCAATGGCCATTCTCATGGCAAAACAGAAAGGAGGCTAGGATGAAAACAGATTATTTTTCTGATTGCGAAACAAAATAGAAACTAGACACTAAACAGAGATTTTCCGGGAGGATATTCTTATTAGTATGCATGCGGCTCCTCGCTTCCCGTGCCTTTGATTTAACGCTTTAATAGTAATATGTCGTAATTATTTGGATTTGTAATAAGTAGTTAATTTGGACACTCGAATATTCGGACCCTCCTGCGTGAGGACAAATATATAATAATTTGTGTATGTCTTCCAACCCCCATTCTTTCTCCCTTTTATTTATCTGCTTATGATGGATAGTATATAGCATCATGTCTTCCTTAGTATTTTCCATGAATTACATCCATTCGTTTTGCATGCATAAAAGTTCGGCTCATCATATCACTCGAAGGTCAATTTCAAACTCCTTACTTGAATACATGCGCTATCACATGCCTTGGATTGAATCACATGCCATGCTAGTAGCCGAGCTTATTAATTGCATGTTGTATGTGTTGCATTAGTCATATTGCATTATTTAGGATCATGCATTCTTTTTCTCTAACTATTTTCTTTCTTTTGACTCGCCTTCGGACATTTGAGGTAAGCATTTTTTCTTTAGCATAGTGCATGAGTGTGATTGCTGCCATATCAAACATATTACTATGAGGCTAAATGCTTAGTTGATATACCTGTTTGAATGCCTGTGGATGAAGGCTATTTTCTGAAATTGGGAGATTTTGATTAATGTATCTATATGAGATCACTTTTTCAAGTGGTACATATTCAAAACACTTTTTCAAAACAAACATGAAATCAAAACATTCAAACTTTCGTGAAAATTAGTCTATACTTGTGTGCGCATCACATGGTAATGCTAGCCTAATAATCGAAACAAGAGCATATAAAGGAAATAAGATTCACATCATGAGTAGTAAAGGCCAATCTTTGATCAGGCGAGCGGGGGTGCTCAATTCATGACCTTCTCCTCTCATACCCAAGTTCTTGAGCCGAGACAATCTTGGTGATGACGGACACGTGGCCTTTGGCACGAGTCATTGGTTTCCTAAATTTCCCAAAAACATATTTAGGTGGCGACTTTGTATCTGGCAAAGCAGTCCATTTTTGGTAATTTGATTCAAAATTGATTTTCCAAAAGATTTGCCAGATTTGGACTCTTTGGTATTTATCTATTTTACATTACACTTGTAGAATCAGATTCAGAATCACGAGAGTCCGATATTATAGGGCTTATTCGTCTTCCGAAAGGAGCGCGAAAAGTCGAGCTACAGGTGACCTTTTCATATCCAATCTAGATTGGTACCTCTCCAAGGCAACATGCAGTACAATAATGAACACACCACATACATAGTTAATAGATAACACAACTTCTTGGGGTGCTACAAATGCTTCAAATAGGTCCATTGTACTGTTCAAGCATTCATTATTGTCCATCTATAAATGCTTCAACTAACACATCAAATCTAGTTAGTGTAAGAGATTAGAACATCATGTAGTTCTGATGGGTACTGAAATAGCTCCTTCACAAACATATCTAATATAGGAACACAAATGCATAGTAATTGGAGAGAGAGAGAGGGGATCACAATCTGTGTTTAGACAAATTTTCACTCTTTGATATTATTATTATTATTATTATAAATGATCTCGTTATATATATATATATATATATTTTTTATTCATAAATTTCTCTTCAAATACCAATTTAATTTTTATTGGATGAAGGCTTGATAAAAGATAAGATACTGATCTACCTTTTGACATTATTTACATAAAATAATTCTCTGAGATTAAAATGTATAGTTGTAAGATTGATAGACCAAAGTTTTAATCATGTTTTTTTTTTTAATCATTCATGTTGGCCCTTTGCTTAAAAAAATGTCTAAAAAAAAATAAACAGAGAAGGCACAAGCATGTGACAACCCATTTGGCCTTTTAGCTATTTCGTTGACGAAGTGATTATCTTAACCTTACTAACATAATTGCCCATAAAATTATGTTAACTAGTTGAGAGTATTATAGAGTGATGATAATAGGCAACATGTTAATCATCATGAGCTGGTCCGTCCTAATAGTCCCAACATATGGGCTCTTTTTGCAAGTTGGCTTGCAAAAACAAAAAAATAAAAAACAAAACAAAACAAATTTTTTTTTTTCTTTTGAGCCGAACAAAGTTGAAGTTTTTTTTTATTAAAAAAAATGAAAAAATAGCAAACGTTAAGATAAAGTAAACACTTTCATGATTATTTATCAACAAATGAAATACCAATTGAATAATTCACCAAGTTGGTAGTATGAGAACTCCAATAACCATGAAGTAATGGACCAAACTATACAAATGATTCGCAGCCATATGACCATTTTCTCTGTTAAAATGCACAATACATGCAATGGACATGCTAAATTTGCAATTCCTCTTTCGAAAAATGCCAGGAACACTTTTGCCGGCATTTTTTCCACTTTTTCCAAGATTTAAAAAACAAGGGGAAAACCCCCTTCTTTTTTTCTTTTTCTTTTTTTTTTTTTTTTTTGTAGTGGTTGTATATTAGAAGTGTGTATATACTTTTGGAAGACAAGGGGGATTTTGTAAATGACAGAGGATGCTGTAAATGCAAGCCAATAAAGTCTGAATCACTAATAGAAACCTTCTTATGTTGTGAAACAAATGAAGCTATATTTCAAGAACCACACTGTCAATTTAACTTAACGAGCTTCTTATCTAAAGGCAATCAAACACCCAAATACTAATTAATAAGAGAAAATCAAGGCAAACATGTTCTTAATGAGAGGTTAGTCTATAGGGTGTCATTACCATCAAACATCGCATGCAAATTAGATTTTTGAGGATAATCAACCACACCTTTAGCACAAAGGATAAGAAGTAAAGAAAGAAAAACATGCAACAATTAACTGCAAATACTATAAGTGCACTTGGGAGTTGGGATATTAAAGCAACAACTTCATGAGCATGTTCCAATTGTTTATGATGAGTTTCTCACTTGAACATAGAATCAAACACATGGTGGGCAGAATTTTAACAAATGTAAAAAAAGAACTTCATCCCAAAACACAAAATCATGAACGATTAATTTCAACAAGAAGAAATTAAATTTATATGATTATGTAAATTAAATTGGATTTGGATTTGTGATCTCTACACAAAATCATGAACTGTGGATTTGTGATTTTGATCAAACCATCAATCATTGCACAGATCTAGTATATAATATATCAAAACCATCAAAACATTGTTACAAATACATATATTTATGTATATATATACAAATACATCTCATAAATTCTGACAATGATGATTTATCATAAATTTTGAACCAAACATGTAAAATTAATTGTTAAAATAGATAAAAATCTAGAAAAAATAAATGGCGAAGATGATAATCTCACCGGTAATGAGAGTTTTTCAGTGTCAATGGTGAATTTTCTGGCGAACCAAGGCTGAAATCGGCACACCGAGATGGAGATCTGCACGAAGGTGGAGATCTTCTCTCAGCAAAGTTGTTGTGTCTTTGCTGTGTAGAAATGATTTAATTTGACTTATATTTTTGCTTATATAGTTAGGGGTAAAATAGTCTTTTTATTTTATTTCTCAATTCAGGATATATAATCCCACCCCTACCCCATTACTAATAATCCTACAAATTTGTTGGATTAATTATCTATTGGTTTAATAATCCTAAAACAAAATGTCAAAACAAACATAGGATAATTGGGCCCACATATTAATAATCCTAATCCCATGCTCTAATTCTTCCAATCAAACATGCCCGTAGGCCCTTGCCTGGGGAAACAATACCAAGGCTATTGGATTGATTGAAACACAGAGATCTCTAGTGTTAGACCGATCGTGGTCCATTGGATTGACCCATTGTGGTCCATTAGATTGACCCATCGTGATCCATTGGATTATTGATTGACCCATCGTGGTCCATTGGATTGACCCATTGTGGTCCATTGTTATTGAAATATTGTTACTCTATTGGATGTACCACGTAAATTGTCATTGAATGAGTATTGCTATTGGGATAACATGGATCATTGAGAATTGAATTGAAATCGGAATTGTATTGAAAATGCTATTGAATGATGGTTTTTATTATTGCAATGGATTGATATGATGGCTAATCGAATTGATTTGCCTATTGAAATGGATTGTTTCGGGAAATGAAATATATGTTTTGGTAAGGGATTTGATATGGAAAATGTTTTGTTATAAATTTGATATAATATGACAAATGCCTTATTTTGAAAATGATTTAAGATTCGTTTCAAAATTGTAAGACAGGTTTTTTGGTATTTTTGTCGAACTTCATTCATTTAACCTTTTTATTATGTTATTACTCACTGGACTTTAGCTTACTATTTATATGTATATGTATGTGAGCAAACTAAGCAACAAGGATAGAGAAAGTCTTGGAGTCTACCCGCGTCAGCCTTTGAAGAGCTTCCGGAATGGAGCAAGTTAGGCTTGAGTAGAGCCAAGAAAATCAGCCCCTTAGCTTTGTCAAAGTTTGGTACTTTGCTGAGTCTTAAATATATATGTGTGTGAGATATATAAGATTTGTACATGTATATAAATTATTATTGTATCATGTAGGGACAAGCTCAATGGACATTATTATTTTTGTTTTGCTTCCTCTTTAGGCCCCGATATGATTTTAAAAATTTTGAAATTTTGTCTTTGAGGCCGAAGGTAATCTAGGATTACTGGCCGGTCATGACTCTAAACCTATAAGGTCAGGTTTGGGTCGTGACAGACAACCGAGCTCACAACCCTCGGAACAAAAAGGAAGAGGGCGAGAGGAGACTAAAGGCTCAAACGGGCATCACTGCAATCTTCAAAATACCAATCTACCACGTCTTGAGTGAAATTCACAACGAGCCATGCATCCGGTGGCCAGCCCGACTGGGCGATACTCAATGACGGTTCAATCTAAGGTTCCGTTACACCTTCCACAATGAGAGGGGACATTGCACGGAAGATTGCATGCCTTCAAAGCAACATTTAGAAGAATTGGTAGCCACAGGACATTGTGATAGATACATCGATGGAGGCGTTAGGGCGATAACTCTAAGGCAAGCTAAGCCTAATGGATTGGGTGCCATAGACGCCCCACCCTAGGGAGTTATTAATGTAATTCATGGCATCATTAAGTCGGCGCAGGTATGCGAGCTCAGGGGATGATAAAAAAGAGCAAAACACATGATGAAAGTGTTGTTCGTTCAATTTACAGTAAAAAATAGAAGAGCTGAAGTAAAGGACATCATGACCTTCTCGAGCAAGAATCTTAGGAGAATCCAAACTCCTCACAATTATATGCTAGTCGTCACTTTGTGCATCAAACACTTCGACATCAAAAAGATCTTGATTGACCAAGGGAGTTCGGTTGGCATAATGTATTATGATGCCTTCAAATAGTTGATTATGGAGGACAAAGACTTAGCGCACGCAACTTCTCCCTTGGTTGACTTCAATTCGTAGCTAGAATGGCCTCTAGGCAAGATCATATTGCTGGTCAAAACGAGGTCGGTCACCAAACAGGTCGAGTTCTATGTGCTGAAGGTGCCTTCCACTTACAAATGGACCTACTGCGGATGTCACCAAATCGACATGTATGAGCCAGACAGAGAGACCACCTCTTTTACAACCCCGAGAGGACTGTACTGTTACCAGGTCATGCCCTTCGATTTGAAGAACGCAGGGGCCACCTTTCAACGAACAATCACCAAAATGTTCGCCCCTTTGCTTAGTCGAACAATGGAGGCCTACATTGACGACATCGTAGTCAAAAGCAAGCGTCAATCTGACCATCTAGGAGACCTTGCTGAAGTGTTTGAGGTACTTAAGCACCACAAATTGTGCTTGAACGCTTCCAAGTGTGTGTTTAGCATAGGATCATAAAAATTCTTGGGCTTCTTAGTGACCCACCGAGGAATAAAGGGGGATCCCTTGCAGATCAAGGCAATACAAAAGCTAGAGCGGCCAAACTCAACAAAGGATATACAACATCTCACCGAGATGGTAGCCACGCTAAACAGATTTATTAGCCGGTCGTCAGATCATTGCAAGCCATTCTTTTAATCCTTGAAGTCTAAATTCCTATGGGACGAGGGATGCAATCGGGCTTTGGCAGACTTGAAGACATACCTATCCTCCCCTCTACTCTTAGTGACTTCGTAGCTTGGGGATGAGCTTTTCCTTTACTTGACCGTGTCACAACACGCCGTTAGCGTAGTGCTCGTCTGGATAGAAAGAATATAACACTTGCCGAACTTTTATGTAAGCAAAACTTTGCTCCTCACAGAAACAAGATACTTGCCCCTAGAAGAGCTCGTAATGGCACTAGTGATGGCCTCTAGGAAATTGGCGCACTACTTCCACGCTCACACAATTATAGTATTGACTGAGTTCTCATTAAAGGCCTTATTTGAGAGAGCAAACTTCTCCTGTCGCAGCTTGAAGTGGGCAGCCAAATTGGGACAATTCGACATTAAGTTCCAACCTAGAACTGTCATCAAAGCCCAAGCGTTGGCCGACTTTGTTACTGAATTCTTGTCGGGGGCTCACCCAGTTTGCCAGGTGGATCTTGCTGACATGATCGGACAAAGGGGGGTAGGCACCACGAAAATTGCACAGCCTACATCAACTGATCCCAACGTACCAACCTAACAAAATAGGGAAGGCGTGGTGAAAGTTGCGCACTTAGATCTCAACTCACCAATTGAAGAGAGACCAGGACCTAACAATGTGCTGTTGGGTTTAAGATTAACAGGTCAACTTGATAGACCCAACAACACATCGCCAAGAGGGAAAGTGGTCATGCAAATTGTGGTCAACAAGGGGGTGCTTGAAACGAAAATAGCTTTGCTGCCAAACAAAGAAAGAGAATGGTTGATCCTTCAAGAATCTCAAGATCCCTCAACATGTTGGAAGCTGCTTGTCGAAGAAATGTGGAAACTTTTCATCGATGGTGCTTCAAGCAGGCACGGTGCCAAGCTGGGCGTAGTTCTGATCTCTCTAGATGGTCTTACTGCAGAGCATTCAACCTCACTTGGCTTCCCAGTATCTAACAACGAGGCTGAGTATGAGGCATTGCTAGCAGGGCTAAAAAGTGCACTCCGGCTAAGAGCAATCGAGCTAATGGTTTACAGAGACTCCCAGCTCGTTGTTAACCAAGTATCTGGAGAGTACGAAGCCAAGCATGACAAGATAGCCAAATACCAAGCCCTTGTAAGGAAAGAGCTCAAGAATTTTCAAGCAATTAGAGTGAGCAAATTGGCCATGAGGCGAATAGCCGGGCAAACGAGCTGGCCGGTTTGGCTACCATGGTGGGCAAATTGATACCTGGCCCTTTGCTGATTGAATTCCTTCCTAGGCCTAGCATTGAAGAACCAGAAGTGGCAAAAGTCCTTTGTGTCGAGCTAGGGCCCTCCTAGATGGACCCCATCATAATCTTTTTGAAAGACAAAGTTATGCCAACTGACAGGAAAGAAGCAAACAAAATATGGACAAAGTCTAAGGTTTTGGCTCTCTCCATCCAGCAACTTGTATAAGAAGTCCTTTACTAGGCCATACTTGAAGTGCGTCTATCTAAGCAAAGTCGAGGCCCTTCTTTTTGAAATCCATGAAGGAGTGTGTAAAAGCCATATCAGCAGAAGATATTTAGCTTACCGCTCTATCTCACAAGGGTATTGCTAGCCGTACATGCAGGCTAACGCGCAGAAGTACGTGAGAAAATGTAAAAAAATGCCAGAAGTTTGCACACTAGATTCATTAGTCGGCCAGAGAACTCCTTCCCCTTACAAGTCCTTGGTCATTTGCAATGTGGGGGCTAGACATAGTGGGACCACTCCCAACTGTGCTAGGCAACCGTAAGTTCTTCATCGCGATGACAAATTACTTCACCAAATGGGTGGAAACTAAGCCTCTGGCCACCATTAAGGAGAAAGATGTAAGGAAATTTATCTGGCAAAATGTGATAATGCGATTTGGAATCCCCAAAGCCTTAATTTCCGACAACGGCACTTAGTTTGATGGAAAGCTATTTAGAGAATTTTATGAGGAGCTGAAGATAGAATTCTACAATTCAACACCGGCCTATCCTTAATCAAATGGCCAAGCCGAAGTGTCAAACAAGACTATTTTAGATGGATTAAAGAAAAGGCTAGAGAAAGAAATGGGAAAGTGGGCCAAGGAACTTCCTAATGTCCTCTGGGCTTACCGAACAATGCCTTGATGATCGACAAGGGAGACGCCTATTGCCTTGGCTTATGGTATGAAGGTAGTCATCCCACTTGAGATCAACATACCTACCATCCGAAGTGAAAATGAGTCGCCGAGCTGGCATTACTCGGCGTATTGAGTTGATGATTTGTTCAACTCCAAGGTTATTACCGAATTGATTTTGCTCGGCAGAATGAGTTGATAATTTGTTCAACTCCAAGGTTATTACCGAGCTGATTTTACTTAGCAGATTGAGTTGATGATTTGTTGAACTCAAGGTTATTATCAAGCTGATTTTGCTTGGTAGATTGAGTTGATGATTTGTTCAACTCCAAGGTTATTATCGAGCTGATTTTGCTCAACAGATTAAGTTGATGATTTGTTCAACTCCAAAGTTGTTACCGAGTTGATTTTGCTCAGCAAATTGAGTTGATGATTTGTTCAGCTCCAAGGCAATTAACGAGTTGATCTTGCTCGGCTTGATAAGTTGATGACTTCTCTAACTAAGTTTCTTACCGAGATGATTTTGCTCGGCCTGATGAATTAATGATTTGCTCGAACTTACATTTATGACCGAGCTAATGTTACTCGGCTGCATAAGTTGATAATTCGTTCAACTATGGTAAAACCGAGGTATGCTTGCTCGACATATAATCATAGCATGCATCAATTTGGGACTCAAGAGATGGCAAGAAAACTTGCGCAATTTTCATTGATAATGGAGTTAAGCATAAAAGTTGGGGCAAATAGCCCGGTTATAGTGTTAAAAAAAAAATACAATAGTTAAATCAGGGGAGACAAATCGACAAAGTCATCTCCAGTAGTAGCCCCCTTCTGCTTGACTATCGCAGCCACTTCTTCCCTACCAAGTTTGGCCTGCATGACTTCTACCACCTCCTCGGTCTCCTCCTTTTGCAGCACATTGAAGACACTTTCAGCGTAGAGGATCAGATAGTTCGGCAGGAAGTGGAGGGGGACTGGTGAACACCTCAGTGGAAGGACCATGACCAAGTTTCTTGCAAGCCACCTTCCAGTCGGACTAGAAGAAGATGTCCTTGGTGGCCTCGACCTACTTGGTGTAGCTCTCATCGGCCTCTGTGAAGCCCCTATCTTCACCTGCTTTCTCAGCTTCAGCCTTTTCTTTTTTCAGCTACTCCAGCTCTGTGCGTGCCGTGTCCCTTTCTTATTCGGCGCTAGCAAGTTGGCTGAAGAGCTTGGCTTTGTCAGCATTAGCCATTTCAAGCGAAGCTTTGGCTCGCCCTAGCTCAGCTTCAAAAAACTTTCCTTGAGTGGTGGTGTCAGCCACTTTTTACCGAAAATTGACAACCCGGTCCATCACAAGTTAGGTCTTTTGGATCGCCTGCAAGATGAAAATGATTAGAAGGCAAAAACCGAGCAAATAGTTAACCAAATTTTGTAAGAACACTTACCCTGACCACAAACTTCACCGCAGACTTGAACATTTGGGTGTTTGGAACATGGTTGTTTCCAAGCATGTCACCCGGCAGCAACAGAGACTTGAACAAATCAAAGGCAAAAAGGTTCACCTTGTCCCCCTTGATGGAAGCATCAGTCGGGATGTCCTTGCCCTAGTAGTTTAACTTTAATTGTCAGGTAGGAGCTGGCTCAACCTCTACAACTTGCTTGGTGCTCAGCTCAGCCATGAAATTGGCCGAAAGATCAGCTGAACAAGCCATTTTGCCAGCCCGACAAGATACTATGCGGCTAGATGGGACGACGGTGGAGGCTAAAGCCAGCACGGTTACTGAACTTTGCCTGACAGATGGCGCGGGTGGTAGAATGTTGCTAGGTAGCTAGGAAAAAGTAGCGGTGATGAGGTTCTTCATCCGGCTTCTCTTTGTCATTTCTTCTTCTTCGGTCAATCGGTTTAGAGAAATGTCTAGAAGGGATGGATCTGGAGAAGGAGATGGCGCTGACAGGAAATCTGTCACTTTACTTTTTCACTTGGTAGAGTACCAGTAGCTCGGTACGTAACCAAGGAGATCGTGGCAACATCGCTTTTTGTACCTCAACACGGTTCTAACTGCTTCTTTGTTAGGGTTAGGGTACAATGCTTGCAGCTCGGCGATATTTGCAAAAAAAATATGTTAGCTCAACAATACAAGACCACATAGATTGATCGGTTATGGAGTTCGACTTACTTGTTGAGCCCTTGTCTTTACTGATATAACAACCAAACACGTCGGCAGTTTCATAGTTGCCGATTACCCAGAAGAAATCGTCATTGTGAGGGTCTTTATCTGGCGTGCCAGTCACTAAAGGTTCTCTACCCGGTCTTATCTTTAAGTATTAGTTAAATCCATCACTTGTGTAACAAACCGTGTATTGGCGTAGTATCTCAACTAATCCTGGGTTCAAACCAAGATGGTGATTAAGCTTGGCAACTTTAGTGATTATTCTGAAGGTGTTAGTGGATACTTGTGGGGAGCACAGCCCGGTACGTCTTAAAAACTGGAACATCAGGGGTTGTACCGAGAAGTGAAGCCCCCATTCTATGATGGATAACACGGTAAAGGAGCAAGCATTCTATCTGCCCCGAGAAAGGATTCCCTCCTTGTCAAGCTCAAAGTGTACGTTGGCTAAAATACCGTACTCCTTACGGAACTTGGCTAGTGCACCCGGCATGTTACCAAGAAACGATATCACTCCATATGGCCCGATGTAATCTGCTTGGCAGAATGTGTTAGCCAAATTATGTAGCGACTGCTCGGTCTTTGAGAGCACTTGTGTTGGTGTACTTGGTCTCCTAGGATTCTGCATGGTGGAAAATCAAAATTAAGTGTGAATGGAAGCACAGTCTCACGAATGAGTTGGGTTTAGCTCAGCTACATGGACAAGCTGGATTTTAGCTCAGTTGCACGGGTAAGATGTGTTTTATCTTGGCTGAGTACAAGAGGTGTTTTTAGCTCGATCGTGCTTTTAAGATAGGTTCTATCTCAGTCGAGCAAATGAGCTGTACTTTATCTCGGTCGCTCAGATGAGCCGAAATGTAGCTCGGACGTACGGATGGATGGATTTTAGCTCGGTCTTACTAACAGACCTTGTCCTAGCTCGACTATGTGAGTAAAACAGATTTTAGCTCGATCGCTCGGCTTCCTAAGTTATTTGGTTCACAGCTCGATTTCTTTCTCAGATATGACAAACAAGAAGTTTGCCCAGCTAAGTTGCGATTTTGGATTAAAAGATGGGTTTTTGCCTGGTCTGACCCAAACCTCTCCATGTTCATCCCAGATGATGAACAGTGCAATGAAAAGCCAGGGCTTAAGGGCCATTTAACACTTGGGGTGGTTCGAAGCCCCTGTAAAAACATGTTTTTAGCAAGATTGGGTGCTGTAATTAGGATTCGAATATGGGTACAACAGTTGAAGCTCAAATACATGAAAAATAGCTATGAAGGACTCAAAAAGATTCAGAGTAACTCACCAATTTGGGCCTCTGGCGTTGCTTCAATAGGTGAGACAACTCCCGACAACGATAGTGATGCAGAATATCTGAAAAAAAATGCTCTAATTTAGGCATGAGATGCGTAAAGTCAAGGTTAGGTGCTCTGGTCCGCTATGTATGTCATCGATTAAGGAGATGAGTAATACAGAACCAAAGGTTGTAAACAATGGTTATATATCTATACAATGCTCGAAAGGGTGCCACGATTTGAAAGTTTCTTGGGAAATCGCGCCTATCATCATAATAGGACGACGCGTGTTCCCCTAAGAAGACGTTGCGTCAGGGAGTGAGGTGGACTGTGCTTATTAAAGCGTGAGATTTGCATTATGCAGATCAATGAGCCGGCATAGAGTCAACCTCGGCTAGTTATGGTAACCCAGCTCATGCTGAAGCAGACCAGATTAAGGTGTAATTGAAAGGGGAGTTTGTGCCATGCTAAAAAGGTCGAGCTGTGATGGGCTGAGCTCAGCCCATTGCTATGCGATTAGATGTACCACACTAAAGATGGACTTAAGACTACCTTACAGAGCTAGCCGACCTCCCTTTTACCAATCGAGATGTCTTTATGAGAATCAAGCCAAGCCAAACGTGTGAGGCCCTTGAAAATTTTACTTTCTTAAAAGTCCTTTACTTTTAAATTATTTCCTTGAAGTCCCTTAGTTTCTTAATTAATTGCAATCCTAAGATCAAAATACATGCGCCAACAAAACCCGCAAACCGTAATCGATTTTGGTAACTTTTAGAAATCATTTCTAATACCCTAATATTGATTAATTGATTGCGTTTTTATCACGTTCCGGTCTTTATCACGTTCGTTGATTGATCGCGTTTTTATTCGAAATAAGAAATCCAAACAAAATTAGACTCTCTAACCTTAATTTAATTTAAATCAACACTAAAATAAATGTTCCAATTCATAAATTAAACCCAATGCCCTCGCATTTTTCTTGAATCAAATTTTGACCCAAACTAGTACTATTACACACATAAATACATATATATACTTGTACCTTTCTTAAATAAATAATTTTGTACACAGATATCTTCATATGTATATATATAATGTGACATTTTTGTTTCTGGGTCCGCTCGGGCGTGGAAAGTCGCGCTCGAGCAAAAAATTTCAACTCTCAGTATCTTTTGAGTTTGCAGGCGAGACTCTCGAGCGTAGGAAGTGGCACTTGAGCGGAGAATGTCGGCTCCCAGTTGTTCCACTATAGCTCTGCAAAACTTCCAAGACTTGTCATTTTACGCTCGAGCGAAGGATTCGTTGCTCGAGCGGGCCTCTTAGTCTGTATCTTACGCTCGAGCGGGGAAAGTGGTGCTCGAGCGGACTGCACTAATTCAGCAACTTTAAAAACGTGATTCTAGATCTTTCCTTCTACTTTTTCATTTCTATCTTCCCTCTCCTCCCCTCTTTTCTGAAAAACCCTAGTTTCTCACTCTAAAATGACTTCTATTCCACTAAGATTTGGCTTAGATCATCTAGCAAAAAGTGAAGAACACTTGGAGATCTTACTCTCCCTCCAATTGGATCTTGATTTTTGTGAAGGATTCTTCAAGGGGCTTCATTTTCTTCCTACTTGTAGAGGTAGGGATACTTTTACCCTAGTATTTCTTTGCTTTGAATGGTATTCATGGTGTGGTTGTGAATCATGAGCCAAGTTGAGAATATTGTTGGATTTCTACATAGGAAACCATTTTATTTGACTCT
Source organism: Camellia granthamiana (assembly GCA_036172215.1). Taxonomy (NCBI): domain Eukaryota; kingdom Viridiplantae; phylum Streptophyta; class Magnoliopsida; order Ericales; family Theaceae; genus Camellia; species Camellia granthamiana. The sequence continues at coordinate 83,600,651 of CM069913.1, read as the reverse complement.
TGTTTGAAGTTTTTGTATGCTCTCCTCTCAAAACATGTACATAAATATTGTTGAAACCCATTTCTATGATAAATAAGACAAACCCCCAAATTTGGTAAAACCCTAAATTTTCAATTGAGTTGAAAACCCCAAATTGAATGGAATTTCCTTTAACTCATGGACTGTTGTAAATAATGAAGAGGTGAAAGAGGTGGAAATTGTTATGGTAAATGAATTGAGGCTTGGGTGCTATTTTCTTTAAAATGTGGTGTTGTATTCCATTCTTTGGCAAGGTTGGATGCTTGTTGATTGAAGTAAAGTATGATTGAATTGTTGATTGTGCATGAGTCTGGGTAAGAGTCAGTTTTGAAAGTATGGTGTTGCGTTGGTACTCGTGCGTGGAGTTTAAAAGGTGCCCAAATGCCCTGTCTAGGCTTATCGTTGGACGAATATGGGAAAAATGGTTTTTTGGTGTCCACACAGTCCCGCCGTATGATAACCAGCGAAAGTGGAAAAACGGATGGTTTTCTTTGGGTTCCCATTCCTTACCGTATAATAGCCGGCAAATGTGGGGGTGATTTTAAAACAAAAGCAAAGGGGTGTTTTGAATCGGACTCTTACAGGCAAACTCATGGTTTGTTTTTCTATGGTTGTGATTGTTTGATTATGGTGCTTGCTGGCATGAATTACGTGACTCCTAAAGATATGCATAACAACTGTTATACTTGGATTATTATGTATCACTATGATTGATTAAGACCATATGTGGAGATAAATTTCCTTGTTCCGTTTTGTCACAAGGATACCATAGTCTAATTTGAAAAGATTAAATACTTGGTTAAATGTATTCCTATTGGGCATATAGCTCAACCCTATGTTATTTTTCGGAAATTGACGAAGTACCACCCTCTTGATGGATGGGATCTAGCTGTAGCTCTTTTTGGAAAGAAGTTGACTCAAGTGTATTTTGATATTTTGAATTAGGGTTTTTGTAACAAGACTATCTAGTTATTTTGTTGTTATTGTACACCCTAAAGGCTTATGATTTGTAAGGCTATCTAGTTCATTGAACTGGCTTATAAATCCTGAATCTTGTGAGATTGTGCATGATAAATTGTAATCCTTTAACTTTTAGTTCAATGAAAAAGATGACTTTTGAGTATATTCTTGTGTTTATCTTGGTCTTTCCTTGTGAGAAATTTTGGGGCGTTAATATAAAATCAACAAAAATATCCCCAAATCTAGCACATGGCCAGCCATCACCCTCTCTAGGCTACAATCATAGGTACTTTAGAGACAAATTCCTTAAATCATGTAAAAAGTATCATTGGTACCCCCAAATCAAGAAAAGTTGTCTTGTACTAGTAACTATCTTGGTTCTACTTAAGCCTATTAATACATGATTAGGCTCCCTAATGATCCCTCATTCCATTACATTCCAACTAAATACATCTCAATTCTATTCCATTCCAACCAATGGGCATTTTGGACTTTTCACACCAAATTCTCTATAAATATACCAATCATCCCCATTTGTTAAGCACATTTACACACTCACACACACACATAAAAGGCTAAGAGATAGAGTAAAGAGAGGAAGAGAGAAAGCTTGGTGGTGGAAGGGAAGAAAAAGAAGGAGAAATTGTGCAAACACTTCACTAGACAATCAAGTAAGCCACGACATAATTCTCTCTTTTATTTTCCTTTTTCAAATACATGTTGTTAGAGATTAAAAATCATATTTTCAAATGTGTTGTAATGGTGTTCATGTGTTCAAAATTGATGAATTAGGCTTTGATCCTTCTTTTACTCATATTGCCTCTTAATAGATGCAAAACTATCTTTTTCTTCCCATATCTCACATTATTTCCAAAGGCATACCACCACTCTAAAAATCTAAGTTATTGACACATTATTTAGTATATTTTCATCACAAAAGAAGTGAAAATTTTGCCTTAATTGACCTCTTTTCTTACCAATCTTCTTATTTTGTGTATTGTGCATGAAAAAACTGTTTTACAGCCAACTTTCAAAACTTCTAGAAAAATGTTGAAAAATCTCCTGGACTTTGGTTTCACGTCAAAATCTTCCTTAAAGAGTTATCTTCCAAGAAAAATTGGTTTGATCGAAAAAAAGCAAGCGGTTTGTCAGAAAATCCAATTTTCGTAACGGTCGACGAATCTAGATAGCGCTAGAGTATTTCGTAAATAACTAAAAATCTAGAAAATTCTATCACATTTCCAAAACATGCTTTGAAAACTAGATTAAATTCTCTACAAACCATGCGAAGGTCGAGTTTAGGAAAAATCTAAAATAGCCCTTTTGATTTTAATCTCCAAATGATACTGAATCTGGAAATTTAGTTTTGTATGGGTGTTTTATGCTCTTGTATTCATGAATATGCTTATTAGTTTATGATCATGTCTTGGTATGATATTGCATGTGTTATGGTTATGTTCCTTATCTTCTTCATTTTAATGATGCTCATGATTATGTGGATATTACTATCTTGTTAAGTTTGTTCTAACTTGACTTAAAATATTAATCCAAACGGAAAACTTAATTTGGCGGCTAATAGGGTTTCGATCACTTGAATAATGAAGGGATGATAATATGTTAAGTATGGATTGATGGGATGTGTTCCCTAATTAAAGATTAAGTCTTGCACAAGCAATTATTGCATAAACCCTAGAATGGGACGTATGTATTCGGACTCTTGCGATGATTTGATTTGGTGAGATAAGGTTAGGTCCATATGGGAAATTCAGGGGGATAAAACTTTTTTTTTTTTTTTTTTTTTTTTTTTTTTTTTTTTTTTTTTTAAGGATAAGGTTGGATTCAGGGTGATAAAACATTTTTCTTTTTGTTGTCCCTTTTGAGGCCTTGCAGTTGGTGCTACATGGTATATAACCGTTGGTAGGCATCTGAGGTAAGTTCTGCAACAAAACAGCAAAAAGGGGAGTTCTGAATAATCTGGTGTCCAATTCTTGCAGTTGGGAGGATGAAATCTCTTTAGGGGATTTCTAGAATACTAACATCTAATCTTGTAATCCTTGTTATTGACTTGAATATCATACTTCATTACTTGCTTGTTATAAATGTGATGGTGTATTGGATTGGGAAAAAGGGACGGGGTGTGTGTGCGTTTACTGGGCATTCAAAACTCATGGTGTTTTATGCCAGGTATTGAAGATTATTAGACCGGTCGAAAGCAAAGCTGAAGCATTTGAGGACATACGGTTACCCTATGAGGATTAGAAACTAGTTTGTAAACGTGTTTTGAGATTGTAAGTGATAGATCCTATATTGTATTTAAGACATGATTTTATAATTATTATATATCTATATATATCTTTTATATTATCTATTCCTTATTGTCTCGTTGACTCATGTAGACCTTATATTAATATCTTGTTAAGATTTGTCAAAAGGGTAGCTTTGCTATCTAAGGTGGTTGGACTTTGAAGGGAGGCTATATTGACTCCTCCGACCTTCTTGGGATATTGCTTGGTTATTAGCCAAAGGATTCATTAGTAACGTTTCCTACTCTTGTAACCTTAGACAAACCCTGTACTTAATTGTTAATATATTCTATGATGTTTCCGATTTTTGGGGCATCACAAATCGCGTTGTGTAGGATCGAACAGAGTTGCTTCCTTATTCCAGTGGCAACACGGCACATGACTTATGAGTGAAGATCACAGGCTTAACCGACCTACTGGTAGCTCAGCCAAGGAACACTCAGTTGAGTGCTTCTCATGCCTCAACAGTTTGTGAGGGACAAATAGTGACCTGTCCAAGTTAGTATTATTTCTGACAAGTACATTCGTGTAAGGGAATAATGGAACAGAATGTTCTTGCCCCAAGACAATGGGGATAATGCACAGCAATCTTGAGCCAAAGAACTCTCTCATTGTCCTATAATCTCTGAGGGTGCCGACTTGACTGTTGAAGGGGTTTTCGAGTGAGACACATGCTGGTTAGCTTATTTCTGTTGTGTTTGCAGGAGAGACGACATCGTTTGGAGTGAGACGAATGTGGAGGCAAGGAGTACAAAAGTGAAGAATATTTACTTCTCATACATATACAAATATATATATATATGTACATATATAAATATGTCTCCATGTATATATCATAATCATCATCATGTGTTACTTCTTAGGTATGCATATATATACATACATATATAAATATATCTCCATGTATCTTTCATTTCACCTATTTCAACTCATGCTTCATAAATTTCAACTTATTTCTATCTACTAAAAAAAATATAAATTTCTATTTCTTCATTAAACTCAACACAATATCAAATATAACATTTCTATTTCTTCATTAAATTCCAAAAAAAAAAAAAAAAAAAAAAATTACTAAAAAATATATAAAAAAAATTCAATTTCCAATAAATTAAATTCAAAAAATTTTAACGAAATACATTAATTATAACATGATCCCAAACACAACGCACATGGGGCCAACTAGCCTATTGAAAAAAATATGAAACTGAATAAGTAGTCTCAACCAATTAGATTTGCCAACTAGTCTATCGAGAAAAAGATGAAATTGAAGGAGTAGTCTCAACCAATTAGATTTCTCCATGCATCCTTAATTCGTCTTCCATCCAATTGAATTAGCCTCATGCACCATCCATGATCATCCATCTAACTTGTCTATGTATCACTTATGCATCATCTATACAGTTATATTTATATTTGATTTTCACGTGTGCGAACGCCTTTTATTGGCCATATAACGCAAACACCCAACCTTTTCATGACACGTTGTAGCTCCTGAGAAAGGAGTGGAAAATTATTCAATAATTCTGAAATATTACGTGGTTATATTTTAAATTAATTATTAATTAGTTAGTCCTATGTTATTCTTTCATTTTTAATATAAATTGTGAGCCCTTAACTCTCTCTATCAATCAAAACTTTATGAAGTATCACTTATCCATACTTTAAAACTACTGAATAATCACCGAAAGGAGTTTGGTTAATCAAATTTGACTTCTTTAATTCACTTCCTTTTTGCTAATTGCAAATCAGCCCCAAATCTTCATTTTAATTACAAAATTATTTTATAAAAAATAAAATTAAATCATTAAGCCCACAACTAAAAATAAAATAGAAAATTAATTTATTAGAAGTGTATTAGTGATTAAAAAGAATAGAATAATTGTACACTTTAAATTATTCGTTACATTCCCAACAAACTTATAGCTAGTACCTAGCAATAAAGGTGATTACAAAAATATAGTTTTCAATAAATAAAAAAAAGAAAAGAAAATTATCTAAATCATTTTCATAGGAAAACACAGTTATATGTAGCATATATAACAAGCCTTTAAATCCTTAAGTTATTCCTAATGGATGAATTATAGTCTCGTGATGGTTTTCAAATATTACCCACAAACATTCAAAAATTTAAGCATAAATTACATTTTATATCTCTACAATTTGTATCAAATTTCACTTTGACCCTTATACATAAAATTATAAGAGTCAACCCATTGTACTTTTAGTCAAATTTCACTTTGGTCCTTACACATGAAATCGTGATAATTAACCCCTTACACTTTTGGTCAAATCCTACTTTAATACCTACACAAGTGTTAATGTTTCATTTTGTTACTCAATTGTTTAAATCTTTAATATAATCCAATTATGTGACAAAAATATGATCACAAAGAAGAAATAAAGCTAAAAATTGTGAGAGTTATATAAATACAATATATATATATATTCGTATGCTGAAAATTGGGATAAAGAAGTAAGAAAATAAAACTTTTGAAATCAAAAGGTAATAAAGAAATCAAAGAGAAAGGAAGATGAATAGACAGAAGACTATATTACTATAAAAAATAAAATTTTGTGATTTTAATTTATACAAAATCTTAATTCATCTTCTTAATCGTTTCTAATTTATAGTTTGTTTTAATCTAATACAATTATATGAATAATCATATATTTCTTAATACATCACTTTTATTTTAACTCCTAATGAGATGAAAGCGAAAGCGAGAGCGAGAGAATAGAGAGGATTGTGAGTCCCTCGTTCACATAACTCTCGACGTGTATTCGTCTCTGCCAAACCCGACCCGTTATGCCTAACACAGACAGAGACGATAAATACCACTAACATTTTTCAGTCTCAGGAGCTTCACATGGCGTTTTATGAGATTCAGATCAAAGCAAACGCACGCACGCACGCTCGCTAGCTAATAACAGCGTCTGAGACAGAGAAATGGCAAAGAGCACAGATTCTACTCCCAACTGCAAGAAATACGGAGTTCCTATCTACGGAACTTCGTGGGTCCCACCGAACGCACTCAGATCTGCCCCCAACCCTAAAACCGCCGACGCCGATGATGAACCCTCTGTCGAACCATCCCCGCCGTCGATCGCCCCTGAAAACTACCTCGTCTTTGCCGGAGGCGGCGGCGAAGGCCGTAGCGGCATCCCCAATGCTCTCCTCCTCTCCCACTTTGATTCCGCCTCCAATTCCCTCTCCGATCACCCTGTGAGCGCCCCCAATTACTCTTTTCATGATTTATGTATATATGGATTTTTTAATTGAGATTTTTGACTTGAATATTGGTGCATATTGAACTACTCAACTTGATTACCTTCAAGTACGCTGGCAGTGTTTGGTTGGGGAATTGAGAAGAGATTTGCAAAGAAGAAGGAAGCAATGTGATAAAATGTGAATAAAATATAGTTATATTTTCATCTAGTTTCATGCCTTTTTGCTTTTCTTTTCTAAATTTCTTCTCAAATCCCTCAATCAAATACCCCGTTAGAGATCAAAATAGTGAAATGTTTTTACTAATGAGTATTACACCAAGAATTGACAACGGGGTGATTTTTCTAGTGCCAAAAACATGTAGTTTTCTACATTTGTGCTCGAATATTTGCATTACAAACATCAATGTTATGTGGGTCAAGATTTATCTTCGTCTATGTTAAGTTTTTAAATTAATTATACTTTTGTTACATGAGATGGTGGTGTTACATATCCGATAACATTAACATTCTGTTTGGATTGAGGGATTTGGTAGAAAAGAAAGGGACATAATGAGATTTCTTATCACTTGTTTGGAATGATTAAAGATGTGGGAAATGGTAAGAAAGAAGATAAATGATGAGAAAGAAAAATCTTCATAACTTTTTTGTTTCTCACCAAAAGTGGAGATTTTGTGAGAAACCAAAATTACTCTTTACAACAGCAATTATAATACAAGGAAAATTAACCAAAGTGGTCTTAGACCCTCCTACTGATTCATCCCGGACGACAAGGAAAATTTTCAAGCTAGAGAGATTGGACAGCCATTTATTAAGCACAAAATAGGTAATGGAAGATCTACTATTTTATGGCTTGACAATTGGCATCCTATAGTCCGTCTCTATCAACAGTTTGGGGATAGCATTGTACAAAACATTGGCAGAGCTCTGGATGCTAAGGTTGCTGAAATAGTGAATGTTGATGGATGGCAATGGCCTAGAATGAGGAATAGAGCTGCTTGACAAGTTATGACCTTAACTCCTCAAATCTTTTGCCTAATCTAACAAGAAATGATGAGATTGTATGACTGCCTTCAATCAGTGGTACCTATTCCTCTAAGTCTGCTTGAGAGGCCCTTAGATCAGTGAAGGTGGAAGTTGCTTGGTGTCATATAGTTTGGTTTACAGGGTATGTTCCTAAATGGGCATTTATCCATTGGCTTATCTGCTGGTAGAAGTTAGCAACTAAAGATAGACTATTAAAATGGGGCATGCAGGTTGATCCTAAATGCAGTCTATGTTGTATTGTGGATGAGAGCCGTGAACATCTTTTCTTCTAATTTCTATTGTACCCAAAAAAATATTTATATATTTTTTTCTTCCTCTGTACCTTTTTCAAACATCTTTGGAGTAAAATGCTTCGAGTGAGTCGTATTAATATAGATCCTATGGGCTGGTCGGGGGAGCTTCAATGGGCTATCTCTCAAGGAAATAGTAGGAATTTGAGTACTGTCATAACCAAACTTTCTCTAGCTTGTTCTTTGTATCAGACATGGTTAGAAAGGAAAAACAGAGTCTTCAAGCTGAAAGCTAGACACCAGGATCTAATTCTGCACGAAATAATGAGGGATATACGAACTAGGGCCTATTCTCTAAAGGAGATTATAAGTAATATGCAGAATTGGGAAGTTTTTATGGATTGGGGGGGGGGGGGGGGGGGGGGATCCCTTCCTCTATCCTGCAAAGCTAAAATAATCTTTGTTTTTGTTTTTTTCCTTGTTGGTTTTGTTTTAGTTTTCTATGTTCATGTCTTGTAAGGTTTTCTTAATTTGTTTTTTTCTCTATTTTGTTTTGCTTTGTTAACGGCTTGTAAGTTGTAGCCTGCGCTGTTTGTTTTTTTTGTTTTTGAGGGGTATGTCTCTGTAGCAGTTTGTTTTTGCAGCTTCGCTAGTGAAATAAAATCATAATTTACCATAAATAAATAAATTATAATACCTAAATTATCCCTCTAAATACAAATAAAATAAAATAAAATAAAAAAACCGTAGTGTCCTTTTTTATTCGTTGTTCATCCAAACAAGAATGTGAGAAATTACAATCATTTCTTTTCTCTTCTCACATAAGAAACTACAATCATTTCATTTCTTTATCCAAATAGAGTGTAAACATTTCAATGTTGTATATTTTTTAAAACTTTTTACAAATCATGTGTGTCCAACTACTAGTGTGTGTATATATATATATGGTGCCTATATGGATTTGTTGGGTCATTGCGGGAATTTCTATGTGTTTTGGCTAATATTCACAGTGAATAAATCTGATTAATTCATTTATTTCTCCAGTTATTTATATTAGTGTTTAATTTCAAACCTTTTGTTGGCTTTTTAGCATGAGAGTCTTAATAGGAATTATGTACTATGGCATTGGTTTTGTTTCAGCTAATATGAGCCGTTCTTTTTCTAATTCTATTATTAGTATTAGTATTAGTATCAGTATTAGGGAATGCATAGAATAATGAATGTGTTACTAGCAATTTTGATGGGCGTCTGTGATAGGATCTTGTATTCCAATTCAGCATTCTTGATCAAAGTACCCTTAGCTAGCATTTGGATTTTAATTTTAAAAGAAGAGGTTGTAACAAGTCCACCCCTTACCATGATACAATTGGACTTGATAAACAAAAGTTGGCTTGGATTTATAGGCATCATTTGGCTACAATTTTTAAGGATTTTTGTTTTCTTCAAGCAAAATTTGCTTTCATTCTTTGCAAGGTTTCTCCAAGAACTTAAAGAGTAATTTTTGAAGCACCTAGTGCTACCAAAAGAAAAAAATTGTCATGATTTTTATTTTTATTTTTATTTTTTGAAAGTAGAGGAAATGGAAAAATGTCAGTCAAAGCAACTATAACCACCTCTAGAACCCTTGCTGTGGCAGCTGCAGAAGATTTTTCTCCATCCTTGCTCTTATTTTTAAGTAGAATGTAATTTTATTTAAAGAAAAAGCATTTTGCTTACTTGAATTTTGACTTTTGCTTCAACTAACAAAATACAGATATATCCTTGATTGCATAGTAAAGAAACTCTATACACCATTTGGTTCTTTATTTAGGAGAAGAAGAAAAAATAGAATGAGGAGGTGAGGAGAAGAGAAGAGAAGAGAGGATTATAAAACTTTCATAAGTTTGATTCCAAAGAAGAAGATGCAAAGAGAAAGGGATGGAAGTAAAAGGATGGGGCTCTCCCTTGATTCTAAAATCTTCTATATGACTGTTTCTCCAAATCATATCATTTCTCTCAAGTACTTGGAACCACTTTACTTCTCCATTTTCAAGTTGTGGAATATGAAAGGATTTTAAATAGTCATCTTCTTTTCTCTTCTCTTCCCCCCAGGGGCCCCAACTAAACAGTGTGTTAAGAAAGCCCAACCGAATGTGCCCATGTAGTATTACTTAAGCTGCCTAGACGTGGTCTTTCTTTCAAGGATTCTTTAAATGTACTCCTATACCATTCCACAGAGTCACAACTGTGTGTAAAATACTTTATATTCTATGATATGAGATTTGTTGCAGTGTTCGCATGATTTAAATTCTAAAATTTTAACCTTTTATTGACAAGATTTATGTCTTCATTAATCTTTTATTTTAGGTAGCAAAGCTTGGTACTGGTCCTGATTTGCCTTACAGAATGGCTGTCCATCCTGGAGGAGACTGTATTATTTGTTCTTTTCCTAAAAGTTGCAGGTACATCTCTCTTTCTCCCTCTCTCAGTGACAAGGAACCTTGTAATTCAAAACATTGCAAATTTTTTTTAAGGTTAATGAAGTCACATAAGTTAACTTAAGACGTTTATACATAGAACGGAACAATGGGCTTGATATTCTTTCTTTGGGATTCCAAAAGATGCATGGTAAATTCTTATTTGTTTGATATTCTTCCTACATTGTCTTGGTTACATTGAAAATTCAAATGAGTGCAAGTAGGGATAACAAGGTTCTAATACATACCTTGGTTACATTGAAATTTGAAATTCAAATATGAACAAGAGTATTCATGTACCAAGGGTCAGCCTTAAAGTACTTATTTTCCTTAATTATGGATGAATTAACTTGGCACATTCAAGATGAAGTACTGTGGTATAATGTTGTTCGTAGATGATATGTTTTAGTCTATGTTACATGGATTTTTCTCTTTCCCTCAAAGTACCCGTGTCTAGAGAATATAACAGGGTAAGGATGTAGGATATGTGTTTGATATGTTACTGTTGGGAGACACATGTCGGACACACCACTTGGCGTGTTTGTTTTATTTTTATTTTTTATTTTTTCTTGTTGGAGATATTAGGGACACATGGTAGATCAACAATGCAAACGATATACATACTGAGAAGATTAATAGAAAAGTACAAAGAGCAGAAAAAAGATCTTCATATGATTTTTATAGATTAATAAATAAAAAAAATTTATGATAGAGTACCTAGACATATAATACGATGCTTATTGGCCCAAAAAAAAAAAAAAAAGTGATAAGAGTGTATTGATGCAATAAAGGACATGTATGATGGTATTGTGGCTACAATTAGGTCATTTGTAAGAGAAACATGTAAATTTCCGATTATTATAGGATTACACCAAGAATCAACCGTGAGTCCTTACTTATTTGCCTTAGTTATGGATGAGCAGATGTATCATGGTGTATGTTATTCGTAGATAATATTGTTTTAGTCTGATAATGTGATGATGTCACTATTCCTATGATGATGTTTTCTCACTCCTTCTAGGTTTACACTCGCTCCTAAGTCTAAGAGTGCTCACTCTATAGGATGATGATTTCCTACAACACATGAGCTAATGGGAGCACAAGGATCCTTGAACTTTGGAGGAGTGTTGCGCTGAAGAATTGAACTCACATGCTTAGTGAAAAGGACCTTCTTGGACACATGTCCATGACTTATGCTTGTGAGTACAAATGTCCTTGAGATATTTGAAATAAGTCGGAACTTGCTTAATGGCATCAAGGAGGGGAAGGTTGATGTTGACTTGTTTGAATACGTCCATCAAATCTTCCATTTTTTCCTTTTCTTACTGAGGGAGAAGGTGTATCAAGACAAGTTAGGGATGATGCTTTTGGCATATATGGTATTCTATGAAGCATGGGTACTTCGAAAAACATGCCGTATCCATACCGGGTACTTACTGGTATATCGTACCTCGTATGGTACTTCTGCATACGTACCGGGTACACGAAACACGTACCCAAGTTTTTTCTTCTTAATTTTTGACGTACCCAGACGTACTTAGTATATATCCAAGCCGTACTGTACCTCAATTTAAACAATATTTTCCTTCTACTACAGAGATAAAGCTCATTTCACTAGATTTCTTTTTTAGTTTTTGTTTTATGTTTAGCATGATTTTAAAATTAAACTATGGTTTGTAAGTTTTAATATATTGACATTTAATTTTGATTTATACTTTTCCTTTTGGCATTAAATGTTAATTATAGGTTGGACCTTAACAAATTAAACCATTTAATTAATTTTTGCATTACTCTGAATTAAAAATAAATATTTTTTTACAAGCGCACCAAGCTGTACTCGTACCCTATTTTTTTTTAATTTTACCGTATCAACGTACCTGTATCGTACCAGTACCCGTATCCGTGCTTCATAGATGGTATTGCTTGAACAAAACTTGGTGAAGTAGTAGAGGGAATGTGGTCCCCCCTTTGATACACTTGTTTCCTCAACTCTAGTACCTTTGAGGTTGTCAACTATCTCACTTTCACTACCATTTTCATTGCCAGGCCTAGCGTCTATCACTCGTCCATTCTTTAGGGTCGTGATAGCTTTTGTTTGCTCATGATATATATCATTTTCATGCGAACTCTCAACAGCATATTGACTTTTTGGATTGTTCACTGGCTTGGTATTTTTCATTTCTCTCTCCTACTAAGAGAATTAGCTAGTTGTCCCACTTGGGCTTCTAGCTTGGCAATGGATTGAGTGTTGGAGTGCGACAATTGCGTGTTGGATTCTAGACCTTGAAGAGCTATCAACACTTTATCCTAAAAAACATAAGTGCCTTGAGACGGAGGAGGATTAGAGTATTGGAATTATTGTTGCGGTGGAGTAGGGCCATAAGCTGGTGGATTAGGAAAATTTTCGTTCTTGGTGTTGAGCAAAAGAGTTGCCCAGAACTTTTTGCGTCCACGAAATTGGGGTGGTTCCTCCAACTTGGGTTATAGGTATTAGAAAAATGATTATTTACTGGTTTAGGGAACTCCTGGATTGCATTCACTTGCTCTTGGAGAAATTCTAGAAATTGAGTGGCCATAAAACATTCACTCATCAAGTGAGTAGGACTACACACCTCTTTAGAGTTTGGAATTTGGGTTGAACTGTGTCTCATTGTGAGAAATCGATCAACCTTTCTAGACAAAACGTCTACCCTTTCAGAGACACCCACAAATTGTCTAACCGCTTTGGAGCACTTGAGGAAGCAGGTGACATAGAACGACTGACAGATGCACGGTGAATGGAATTTTCACTTAAAACTTCAAATAACTTCCATGCCTCATCTTCATTTTTACTTAAGAAAGTTCCACCACAAGAGGCATTGTCCATTTGCCAAAATTGATCAGGCAAACCATCACAAAAACATTAGACCAATTCCCACTTCTACACTGCGTGATGGGGACACTTGTGAAGAAAATCCCTAGACCTTTCCCAAGTTTCATGAAATTCCTCGCCATTAATTTGACCAATACTAATAATGGCGGCATTTGGTTGGTTTTGCCAATGGGAAAGTATGTTTTTAGAAATTCCTATTGAAATTCGACCCATGAGGTTATAGAATCGGATGCCAAGGAATTGAGCAATACTTGGCTCAATCCTTAAGAAAAAAAGGAAACAATTGCAACCTAAGGGCATTGTCTGTAAAATTCTGAAACTTGACCGTGGTACAAATTTCTAGGAACTCATCTAAGTCTATAGATATTCATTATTAAGTCCATAAAATGATGGAAGCATTTGGATAATGTTGGATTAATCTCATATTGTCTAGCTGTCACAACATATAGGCAGATACATGAAGAGTTAGTGCACGTGGAAGGAGTGAAGTATGATTCTAATTGCTTGGGTGGATTGACCAGTCATTTTTGAGTTGGGAGTATTCTAAGACTTTTAGGAGCACGAGAAGACGCCCTAAGAAGCCCAAGACAACGCTCTAGCCCATGTTCATAAATAATTTAACTCTGGAAGACAAGAATGATGCCGAAACATAAACCAAGCATACTTGGACATTGCCATGATTTCAAAAAGAAATTGATAGAAATGTTTGGACATTGGCATTATTTCACAGAGAAATTGATAGAAATCGATAGAAATCTTATATAATTATGTTTCTAGTTTTATTAGAGTTTTATTTTATGATTATTTTTATGATTTTTATGCTTTTTAGGTCAGGGATATTTTGGTAATTTTTATATTTACTAACATTGGTTGTAGGGGTCACCCATGGGTTATCCTGTGGGTCAAGTTCTTTAATTGATTTTTATTTATGGCTTTTGAAGTCAAAATAGTTTTAGTAGTTTCCTTTTTCGGTTCTAGATAGTTTAGAAAGTCTCCTAGTTCTATGTAAAGCCTTATAATGCTTATAATTGAATAGAGTTGATATTTTATAGAATTTCTAAAACTTTGAAACCTATTTTGGGTTTTGTGTGATGCAACTCTGACCCTAGGTGTGATGCCTAAGGGATTCTAATAGTGATTCTTAGATCTATCTTCATCTATTTCTTTTGTTTCTTAAATTTCAGCGCTTTCTCAGCCCCAAAACAGCCCTTGGAGTGCTGTCCTACATCAGTATAGATGTCGTACCATAGATCTAGGAGTGATTCCTAGACTTATCTTCCTTTTCTTCCTATCTTTCTTAAATTTCAGTTCTTTCTCAGCCCAGAACAGCCCTTGCAGCGTTGTCATCAGTTTGGTATTAGAGCGTAAGGTTTCCCCATGATGTTTTCACATTGTGGGAGATCTTATGAGTCTGTTTGGTTTGTGTTTTGAGATAAATTTTCAAAAAAATTTTTGGAGAGAGTTTAAAATTTTTTTTGGTTTGTTTGGTTGTGCTGGAATGTGTCCCACATTGCCTGGAGTTGCCCCATCTGTGCTAGTTATAAGGTTTCAATTTTCCTCTCCTTAATATCTGGGTTTTAAGGAGAATTGTGGGTTGGGTTTTTCAATTTGGTATCAGAGCTTGATTGGGCTTGTGATTGGTGTGCCGTTTGTCCGGCTAGTGTATGTTGTGGTCTAGGAGAGTGTGTTGGAATGTGTCTCACATTGCTTGGAAGTGCCCCATCTGTACTGGTTATAAGGCTCTAGTTTCCATCTCCTTAATACCTGGGTTTTAAGGAGAGGGAAACTGGAGCCTTATACCTGGGCTTTTCAATTGGTTATATATTTTGAAAATAGTTTTGGAGGTTGGAAGTTTGGGATGATTTGATATATTGTTGTAGTTGAGTAGATGTGTGTGAGAGAAAAAGTGATTGAGAATGAGAGAGGAGAGAGAAAAAGTAATTGATTGATGTGTAGGAAAGAGAGAGTTTTGGAATTTTTTTTTTCAAAAAATTTGAATGAAACAAAATTTTTGAAAATTTTTCTTAAAAATTGTATCTTGAGATACAAACCAAACAAGTACTATATAAGTAGATTGACTTGGGAAGAGGGTAAAACACTTAGAGAAGAAATTCATCTAAGAGATCTTCAACATAATTTTCTTGATCAATTGTATGCTCTTGAGCAATGTGATATGCGTTTGATTAATTATGCAATCAAAATACAAGGAATTTTTTTTTTTTTTATCAAATCCAGAGTGATAGAAAGTGGACGGATGATTGTTGCTCATTTCAAAAGTGGGTTGAGATTTGGAATAAAAGAAGAGATGTCTCATGCATATTTGGAAGATTTTGAAGATACTATTGAAACGACTATATGATTTGAGTTTTTTGTAAAATTTAAGGAGAAATCTATAGTTTTGAAGCCTCCTATAACGGGAGGATTGCTGCGACAACCACAAAATTGTGTGAGGCATGCATCACAAGTAGTACTAAAACCAAAGAATGTTGTCAAAGATGCGCAACTGAAATTACAAGCAAAAGAAAACAATCAGATCTTGTCCCAAACAAAAGAAGACCAGATTATTAAGGATAAAAAGGTTCCCATTCATGGAGTAGAAGTGCTACAAGTGAATTCCCAAATTATTCAAGAAGAGACTAGAGATCAAATTGAAGATTTGGATACCATACAAGCTGTAGAGGCTGAAAAATTAAAGCAACCAAAGGCTGATTCTGAGCAAAATATGCCTTTCAAGGTCACCAACGTGTTACCTGAATTTTTTGATGTGGTTCCAACGAAGTCATCTAATGAGCCTCTACCCATGAACAATGTTACATGGACTCGGGTATGGGTGTCGGGTGCGGGTATGTATCTAGAGGTCGGACTCATCAAATCATAAATTTAATAGTACGCGGACTCGGCAAAAAAATGTCATATTTTTATATTTTTAATCTAGTATGTGAGGTAAAATGGTACTGTATATAACTTATAGTGTCAAAATGACATTTATAGGCAATTATACAACAATATGTACATTCAATAATATTGTTATATACAATTATATAAGAAGTATCCGTTGAAAAATATCCGACACATATCTCATACCCTTACCTGAGTGTCTGGTATCCGACACAGGTATTTGATTTATTTTGAAGAGTCCATGTAACATAGCCCATGAATAATGTCCAACATATGCCAGAGTCGCAAGTGGATTGCAAAATTGAATTGCATAACGACATTTTGGTTGAGGAAAAGGTTGCGAATATGGAATCGATGATTGTTGATACAAGCAAGAGCATTCAAATTGATTGCAAGCAGTAACATTGCAAAGCTAAAAGAGAATGGAATGGATTAGTAGAATTTTGCAAATCTACACTTGGATCAATTTAAGAGTTCATCTTTTACTTCAATTGATTTTGACATTCCAAAAAAATTCAACTTTAGATTTGAAAACATCTTGTTGCTTCAATTACTACCTCCACTGAAGGAGAAATGATACTACCAACTTGATATTTTAATGGGAACTCATGGATTCAATTTCAAAACTTGTAGATTCTTATACTTCAACACTTTAAAACTTGAAGTTGAATTTAATAGGAATCTTATATAACTATGTTTCTAGTATTATTAGTCTTATTTTATGATTATTTATTTATTTATTTTTTATAGAATTTTTAGGATAGGGTTATTTTGATAATTTTTATATTTGCTACATGGGTTGTAAGAATCACCCATGCGTTGTCTTGTGTGTCAAGTTTTTTAATTGATTTTTATTTTTGTTTCTTATTTGGTCTTAAATTGGCTTTGGAAATCATAGTAGTTTTTTTATTTTTTATTTTTATTTTTTTGTTCTAGTTGGTTTAGGAAGTCTCTTAGTTCTATATAAAGTCATGTAATGCTTATAATTGAATAGAGTTGATATATTATAGAATTTTTAGAGCTTTGAAGCCTCTTTTGGGTTTGTGTGATGCAACCCTAACCCTAGGTGTGATGCCCAAGAGATTCTAGGAGTGATTCCTAGACATATCTTCCTCTGTTGCCTTTCTTTCTTAAATTTTAGTGCTTTCTCAGCCCCAAAAAAGCCCTTACTGTGCTGTCCTACATCAGTATGGGTGTCGTACTACAGGGATTGTATTGACTAAAGTGCCTAAAATAAAAAATTGTTGTTACTTTTTCAAAAAAAAATTGACGATGTAAACTTCATGAAATTGACTAGTAGGTATAAAAGAATGATGGAGTTCAGTTGAGAAAAAATACTTAGGGTGATCGAATCCACTGCTACTCACATAAAATGAGGCAATTGTAACCATTCTTGAGAAATTATTTAGTCAGATAATTGTAATCCATTATAACTATCTATTTGGTTTTGAATTTTCAAAAATAATTTTTGAGTTTTGAATCTGTAATTTTTCTTTTTAGTGAATTTTTTTTTTAATATTTTGGTCAATTTATTATTATTATTTTTTAGGTCCATCTAATCTAGATGTACTAAAAAAGTTTTAAAAAAAAAAAACGAAAATGTATTAAATTTTTTTTTTTCTTTTTTCTTTTTTGAATTTGTTATAGTATTTAGTGAATTTTGTAATTTTTTTCATAAAATTTATTGTTTTTAAGTGTATTTAGATTAAGTGGATCTAAAAAGTAAAAAAACATTGTAATATTTAAAAAATTCACTAAAAACAAAAAAATACGGATTGAAAACTAACTATTTTTGAAAACTTCAAAACCAAACATTATGATCGTCTAAAAAATTCATATACTGAAACTTTAGGCATAGACCCATTTTAGTTAGTACGAAACGTCTTACGCTAAAACTAAAACTACTACCGTAGGAATGGTCCATCTTCTCTGGGTATGATTTATCTTAGGATCCCAATATATGCACATATAAAATTATTGCATCTGAAATCAAACACAAGTGAGATAAAACAGTGATGCATGCACAAAAAGCTTTAAATGTTATACAATTATTATCCAAACTTTACACCCAAAGAATTAATTACAAAACCTCAAGTGTTCCTTGAGTGAGGCTTCATCTAAGCCCTAAGAATGAGAAGTTACATGATTGTGGAAATTTCCATAACTCTCTTAGAAGAGAGCTTAGAAGAAAACTTTCTGTTCACTTGATTTTCTACAACTCTCCTCCTTTTTGATCAACCCAACCTCTCTATCTATAGACGAAATACATGTACAAAGTTTTTCCTCTCCAAATATTTAGGGATATGGTCATAAATACAACTACCCATGGTTTAAATGGAAGATTTGAGAAGTCAAATATTGTGGCTAATTGTTGAACACATGAGTTGTCTGATCTTTTATTCATATATGACTCCATGCTACAAATTTTGACATGAGGTTAGTTCCATCTGAAACTAGACTTCTAGGGCTTCAATGTAGACACAAAATTTGCATTGTTTGGACTTGAAATGATTGAAATATGATTTTCAAAGTTGATGCATGTAATCTGTCTTGAATGCAGATTTTCAGATTCTTTGCCCTGAATGTTCTCCCATTCTGACCTCCAATATGGCTGAATTGGAAAATTGTTGTTATACAATGATTTGTAAGCCTTTAAGTTATTTCCATGCCGCTTGAATCAACTCAATCTGATATCGTATGGAGATATACTTAAAATACCAACTGCTGCAGAGAGAAACTTCCAACTGAAAAATTCAAAATTTTGTTCTTAAATTTGATTGTATAATTCTTTCTTCTAGAAGTCCATGTAAGCTTTTCAAAAAATCATCCTACTCATGTCATTTGAGTATAAAGACTTGGAAAACCTACAAATGTATGAAACAACACAAAGCTATCAAATAACGCAGAATTATGGACTCATGTAGTGTATTTTGGGGGGGCCTAACTGTGTAACATTTTGGCACTTAGGAGAATGTTGGGCGACTAAGAAAGAACACATAAAACGAGTGTAACTAAGATGAGGATGTTGAGGTGGATGTGTAGGGTAAGACCAGAAAGATAGAATTAGAAATGAATTCATTTTTGAAATGGTAAGACTTTGGAGCAGTACCAATTGAAATAAGTTAGTGTGATTAGTCTAAAATGGTTTGGTCATATACAATGAAGATTGATAGAGGCAACGGTGACAAAGTGCGATAGGATCTCGATTGAAGGAAATGGTAAGGGGAGGGGAGAAACCTAGATTGACATTGGGTAATGTAGTAAAGACGGATATGAATTTACTTAATTTAACTGAGTGTGTGACCCTTGATAGAACATAATAGAGAAAAATATTCAAATAGCTGACCTCAATTGATTGAGACACAACACAAGGCTTGGTTTGTACGCATCATAGTCACTCATGTCCTAGCTCCGAACACGCCCTAGGACACGTTTGACCTGTGGTATTTAATTTTTTGTGGATAATCTATTCGCTGTTAAATTAAATTAAATGCTTGACATTTGTGATGTAATGGTTTATGATTGACAAAATTGTATTTTGTGTATTGAATTATGTTTGACTTAGATTGAGTGGTTTTCTCATGTTAAATTAGTTTGTTTTTTATTATATTTAGTTGTTTGTTGCTATAATACTCATAAAAATAGAACATAAAAATATATAAATAATATATTTTAGACGTATCCCCACACCATGTCTGGATACTTATCCGTGCTTCTTAGCTTAGAGTTGATGATATGCAATGAAGAAAGTACAAATGTAAATGCTTGTAAGTTGAAATAATACATAATTCAAACCATACTTTGTAGATGAAAACCTATTCTGATTTTCGAATTATTCTTTCAAATTGTGATCTTAGTAATGAGTTTATTTTTTCTTGGGTTTTTTTTTTTAAGACGGTTTGAATGGGATGGAGTAAAGAGCACTGAAGTTCACAAACTGGGACTGAAACTGTCTGACAAAGACCTGAACCAACTGGAAGATGTTGGACAACAGTTAGCATTGACTTTTAATAATGACGGTTCTGTACTTGCTCTTGGAGGCGAGGTAGAGTTTATCTTTCATTCTGCTGTTTTTTTTAAAGCCCATGCTGCATGCTGCTGTTTGGTGCTAGTTTGGCATGTACTAAATAAGTCAAAAAGTCAAAAAGTCACTATCTTATTTAAGTCACATCATCTTATTTAAATCACATCACCTCTCTAACACATCACATCAAACTCAATCCAAACCCAACCCAAACCCACCAATAAGTCAAAAAGTGCACTTTTTTAGGACATCCCAAACCAACCCTAAATATTTGCCAAAATGTTTGCTGGAGCTTCTGCTAGCTTATTAGGCAAAAATAGCAGAAATAAGCTGAATAAAAGCTGATTATTGAAAAGAAAAGGGAAGTGTGTTTTGCTTCTGTTTTCTGATTATAAGCTTTCAGCTTGCTAGAGGCTGCACCATACAGGATCATTATATTCTTGTCATCATGTTTGGTTTTTGTATAAGCAAGATGGTCATCCTACATTTTATTGTTTGAGGCTCATGCTAGATGGAAGTTGAGGGAAAAGTTCTTGCATTATCTGATGTTTAAAGTATTCTCATTTTCTTAAATTGGAATTTTGCTGCCTTCTTGTTAGGGCTAGACACAAATTGTTGCATGGGATAAATATTATGTTACAATATTAACAAAGAAAAAAAACACTAGAGTTGTAAACAAACTTTCGTTTGATTATGGTCACATATGGCCCTTTGGACTCTTCCTTGTATTGATGAATCTTTAAACATATGCTTTTGCTACAGAATTACAATTACAGATTCTGCACTTCATACTGTGAACCTTATATGGGATTTAGTCGTTTCAAACAAACATGATATTATGGAAGAATCTAATTGGACTTGAAATATGTCCAAGTTATTAATGAATTGCTCAATTGGAAAAATAGTTTATAATGCTAGGGAAAAGCTGAAAATGCATTCCTCTGTAAAAATTTAACGTAAAAAGAGTTTTTACATTCATTACAGTCGTGCTTAATTTTTTGAACATTTAAAGAACATCTCTCTTCTAATTATTCGTTGCACATGAACATAAACATGCCCTGGCAGAGAGGTAAGCTTTTAAACGCCTTTTACATGCTGTAGACCTTTAACTTCCAAGGATAAATATTTCCCTGCTTGCACCCCATACTAGCTGCTACTATGTGCACACGCAGAGACACATACTGTTTAGGTGCCTCTTACTTTGTGTAGACCTTTGCACCTCTGAAGGATTAGGGTTTCCATGTTTCCACCTGTAATTTTCCCCCGTACTAGCAGCCTCTTCCATCTTTCCTAACCATGTGAGGGAATATTGTTTTGGGTTTATAACCAAATCTATTTTTTATTTTTTGTTGACTTGTTGCTCTGAATTGAAACTTGCTCTACAGTCAAGCACAGCAGACCCTGTGATGCTTGACTATCTCATAATCTTATCAGGCCCATTTTGTTCTTCCTTAGCTGTTGGAAAGATGTTTGAATGGAAGAATTGTTTGGCTGAACTAAAAAGACGTGCAAATTGAATTTTTCTTGTCCTATTCTTTTATTGGTCCTTTTTTCTTTTTTCTTTTTTTCTTTGTTAAACAATGGAATTGCTTCATTCCATGGGAACAAACACAGCCACATAGTTTCCTCGTAGTTTGTCATCTTTTTCCACCAGGTGCAGATCTTAGATTCTGCAACTGATTAAATTTTCACGCAGGGCAGAAAAATGATCCTTCTGATAAAGGTGGACCCACCTCTGGATTAAAGAAGCTGAATTTTTGTGGTTGTATTGTTATTTCTGAAAACATGCAATCTATAGTTCTGTGCTTCACCCACCCTTTTTTGAGACAGTAAAGTTGTTGAATGCTGGTTACTATATGATGATCCTATTTTGGTGCAGTACAGGATGGAAAGTTGAGGGTTTTCAAGTGGCCTAGCATGGAAAATATTCTTGATGAAGCCAATGCTCATACCTCTGTGAAGGACTTAGATTTCAGGTTCACAGTAATAGCTTCACTAAATTAACTTAAGCCTCTTGATTTTCATTGTTAAAAAAAATTCTTCATGTGTAATGTTCTTTTGCTGACAGTGGGGTTTGGCCATGTCATGCAGCCCTGATGGGAAGTTTCTTGTCTCAGTTGGAGGTGGTGGTCCTGGTAGGATTTGGGATGTAACATCATTGACACCTGTAGCTTCTTTATCAAAGGAAAATGTGAGTAATGATGTGTACTTAAAAACATATCTAGTGAACTAAGTTTTATACAAACCCTTGATGAATTAGCAGAATCGCTGATTTTATTTGTCCAAGCAAGGTCTTCCAGCTCACAATTTTTCAGTGGTTAGTCAATTTCTTAACATGCTGTGCATGATACATCCAACCATTTGATCCTGTTTATGCTGGAATGTAAATCGAATTATTACAATTATCTGACTGACCTAATGAATTGACCTGTCATAACTCTGTGGGACCTTTAGATGATGACCTTAAAAACCTGGCTCTGTGTTTGACAGAAATGGATATTTTTTTTCCCTGAAAACAGCCAAGTTCTTCCTGAACTGCTAGTTTTCTCTGTGTATTGTGGTTGTGCAACTAATTTGATATGTTGTCCTGTCCAGGATGAGCATTTTGGTTTCTGCAGATTCTCACAAAATAGTGACAACAAACAGGTTCTATTTATCACTGCCATGCGAGGTGCATATTTAGTATCAGATGCCTTCCTCCTTTTTCCATCTAAAGAAAGTTACTTGTTATTAAATTGTATTATAAACTAAGAATCATGAATCACTTTCTGCTTACATAGGTCAAGGTGGAAATATTGTGAAATGGGACACTTCCTCATGGAGGAGGGTGAGCTCAAAGCACATTATTCGAGACCCAATTTCTGCTTTCGATGTTTCAGCTGATGGAAAGCTCCTTGCAATGTAAGAATTCTTATTTTATTTTGTGTTAGGTTCTATGAGAGAGATTTCCATTGTCCCTTTAAGATAACATGCATGTGGTTCTGAGGGCATGTTTGTGGTGCTTATTGAAAAGGGGGGACTATTTGTGGTCAGGGTAAAAGCCGAATTTTCAATGGGCTTTCTTTCTTTCTTTCTTTCTTTCTTTCTTTCTTTCTTTCTTTCTTTTTATTTTATATATATGGGCATTTAGGTCGGTTTGTGACCCTTTTACCAAATTCCAAAACCAAAAGCTAGAAGAAAGCAAAGCCAATTAAGAAAGCTAGTAAAAGGGTGGTTTTAAACAATCAATGAGAATTGGGGAATGACATCATTTTTTGGCCTGGTAATATTTTTTGTTTTTTTATTTTAATATCTAAAAATGCCTAAAGGATAATAACTAGAGTACTTACTTAAGAAAGATTATGTTGGGTAAAAACTAGATATGGGTGTTGGGTGCAGCTATTGTGTCAAATTCATCTAATTCTCACATCGAAGGATACCAAAAAACAGCTAGATGCTATGTTTCTTTAATACTTAGCCATAACAGTTTAGAGGTAGTAAGGGTGAGTGCCTCGTACTATTGGAAATAGATGGTTGCTTTTTGCAAACCCAAGTCGGTAGGATTTTTCAAGAAATACACAAAAGCTAATAGTAGACTCTTTTCTATCAGGACAGCTATTCCAATCTGCATTGGAGAATTTTATTTTGTTGGGGATAAAATGGTTTTTACAAATGCATAATTATGATTTAAATTTGCCTACTTAGGCATAATTAATGGGTGTATGCATGTTCAACTAGACATGACAGACTCGTGTCACACATCCCATACCCTTACTCAAATGTCTGAATGTCTGACATAGGTACTTTACAAATTTAGAAGATCAATGTAACATGGGGTAGAAGTTCAACCCTTCACTATCTTCTCGAAGGTAAGAGGAACTTTGGTAAAAATTTGAGGAATAAAATAAGAGGAAGGTTGTTATTCAAAATAGTTAGAAATCATCATTCATGTTCTACCAAGTAAAACAAACACTTCTACAAAGGCGGCATGTTCGTATCGGACACTGACACTCGTCAGACAATTCTTGACACCTGTCGGTAATGCAGCCTGTTGTGATAAGGTTGGAGCCAAACAGTGTTTTGTTGCTAGCTCAACAATTCCCAAATAAAGATAGCTCCACAACTAAGGGAGGGAGAAACTAAAATTAGAGAAAAGAAATCAATAGGAGAAAACAAGGAAAATGGTTCATAGAAGTATATAAAGGTAGCTTCTTGTCTTACAAAATAAGAATGAAAAATATTCAGTGTGTTTGGTTTGAGTTTTTTGGATTAAGTTTTTTGAAAACTGATTTTTTTGGTTTTTGTGTTTTTTTATTTTTAGTGAATATTTTTTAAATTTTAAACATTTTTTTTACTTTTTTAGATGCACCTTACTTAGATGTATCTAAAAAGTAAAAAATTTGTGAAAAATATTTTAAAAAATTAATAAATACATAAAAATACAAAAAATATACTGAATTCTTGTATTTTTTTTGTATTTTTGGTATTTAGTGAATTTTTAAAAGATTTTTTTTACAATTTTTTTACTTTTTAGGTGTATTTATGTTAGGTGTGTCTAAAAAGTAAAAAAATTGCTTAAAATATTAAAAAAATTCAATAAAAACAAAAAAACACGAAAAATAAGAAAGTAGAATTTTCTGAAAAGTGTTTTGAAAAACTGGAAACCAAGCAAGGTGATTGTTGCCCTAATTTTCATAATGGCTT
Organism: Camellia granthamiana; assembly: GCA_036172215.1. Classification (NCBI taxonomy): domain Eukaryota; kingdom Viridiplantae; phylum Streptophyta; class Magnoliopsida; order Ericales; family Theaceae; genus Camellia; species Camellia granthamiana. Next base: position 83,575,935 of record CM069913.1, on the reverse strand, counting down.
TTATAGGTGATTGTTGTTCAACAGGCTCAATATTTGGCCTTGATCTTTTGAATCTTTGCCTTACAAGTGTCAGAGAACAAAAGGGTAGATACTTAATTAGATCATAATAACTATCTATAAAACAGCTTAAAACAAGACAAACTAAAATAAGGCATTTCTTTTATAAGGAACCTGCCCTTTTGTTTCAAGTTGTTTTATAAGTGTTGCTATGGTCTAGTTAATTATGTACCCTTTTGATACTTTTAAGGATGATATTAAAAAGAGCCAAATTGAGCCTATCTTTCTTGCTTGGTTATAGAGCTGTTTTTGTTTGATGGTTGTTGAATTAGCAACAAAAAAGGGCTTGGCTCCCGCCTTCTCACAGAAGGCTACATTAGTTAGTTACATCTACAAACTTGTCCTATTATTAATATAAAAAAAAAAGACCTGAACACTTGGGGGACACATATTGATCACTTAGAGACAAATGGAACAAATTACAAGTGTCAACAAAATAACTTAAGATCCCGTGATAAAAGAAAAACAATGTAGATCTATATTTAGGGTGATGCTAACAACCCCCCAATGGGTTGTCATTAAGAGAAAGAAATACCAAAACAGTTAGAATCTCAAGGTATTTTTTATACATCTCAAAGCACTTACCCATTTGCACTTTGGAAATTTTTTTTATATTTATTAATTCCTCATTTAAACTTTAGAAATTGTGTTATGTTTTATTTTTGTTAATTATATTTGAGTATTCATATATATGAAATATAATATCTAAAATTATATATTTTGTGTCTACACATATCGTATCTGCATTTTTTGAAAATTGCCGTGTTGGCATGTTTGTGTTTGTGTATGTACTTTTCTATATACTAGAAAATACTATGAACAAAAGGAGTTAATATCAATCTTTAAAAATTTTATTCACAGACAAATTGAAAGTTTGAGGTTCTATAGTTCTTAAAACTAAAAAGACCAAAAGAGAAGGGATTAATAGATACAAATCCACATTCTTGAGATTTTAATCATTGGTTTCCAGGTTTCTCTCTTCAAAATTATGTTGTGTTTCATTTTTCTAAGCGATAATAGACGTGTGTTCCCAATAAGTGTGTGATGCATGTCTAATTTCTAAAAATAATATCATACGTTTGGATGTGTGTAAACATGTGTTGGTAGTATTTGATGAGTGACAGTGTCTAACACACTAAGTAGCATGGACACGGATACGGACACGCGACACCACACGGACATGCCAACAAGGCAAATTTCGAAAATGTAGGACAAGATATGCATGGGACATGCTACAAAATTATATATATATATATTTTTTATAAATGTATTGTATCTTAAATATGTGAATAGTTTATTCAAAGGCAATGAAGAAAAGGAACATAATACTAATTAATGTTAAAAAGTCATACATTCCATAACTTAAATATCAAGATATCATTCACATAACATTTGTATTCTAAAGAATGCAAAATAATTGTAGTCATAGAACAGTGAAGTATACGTGATATATTCATTTTATAAATGTTTCAAACATATTTAGAGTGTAAAATAATTGTAGAACATTGAAATACACATGATTTATTTCTCTTATAAATGTTTCAAAACATATTTAGAGTGCACATTGTTACTGTTAAAAGATTCTTCACATAAGTCATGTTCGGAGGATTCAAGAACTGTCACGAAAGTGTCTGTGATGTGTTTGAAATTATGAATTTAAAATTTTAATTAAGGCGCGTGGAAGAAGTGTTGGACACGTTTTTAGGAGTATCCTTAAGAGTGTTGGTGTCAAATACAACAAGCCTCCTCCATAGATGTGTTTGTGCTTCTTAGCCAACACGTGCCCAACATGACACAACACCCTTTTAAAAATGTCCATGCTTTTTAGGGTTTTTTTATTTTTAAATTGCCATGTTTTTAAGGTATATGCCAATTGGAAGTATGCAGTAGTACAATCAAGTTTTTAGCCTTAGTGAAATAGTGAAATCTTATTTTATAATTTTTTATTGATATTTGTTATGTTATTAGGCCTTTCTGTATGTTTTTTATTTGGTGAAGATGAGTTTTAGTAAAGGCTTAGTTTCCAAAATAGGAAGCCTTATTAGGTTTGAAATCCTCCGAAACCTATGTAAAGTCATGTAATGTTTCTAATACAATAGTGAACATGTCTTAGTTTGAGAAACTCTCTTGTGCTGTGATGCAATCTTCTTCTTCTTCTTTCAGCTTTCGGAACCTTTAAGCATTAATTTGCAAAACCAGTCTAAAGCCTTTTTCTCAACCCTAGGAATCCTACTGCACAACTCCAATTCCTTGCCTACCATGATTACATCCTTGAGCTCAAAATAATTTATAACAGCCTTAGTTACATTGGCAGCCCCATAATTTCTTCTATTCTCTGTTTAACTACAGTTCCATGCCAAAAATCATGAAGCTCAAAATCCATAACACGGTGCTTCCATCCAAAATATAACCAAACTAAGAGATTAGATCAGACTGACACAGGACGAGCGGAAAGAATACTCCTATAAATTCTAACAGATGCGGGGCACCAGAAACGAAATCTTCTTTTAGGGTTGCAATTAAAATTTCTGTAGCTAGAAGGTTGGTAAAATTTATGGTGTTGTTTAGAGTTACAAAGGGCTAGTGTCAGTAGTAGAAGTAATAACTTGTAATACTAGTAGTAATAACAACCTATGTTACATGGACTTGGGTACGGGTGTTGGGTGCGGGTATATGTCTAGAAGTTGGACTCGTCAAATCATAAATTTAAAGGTATGCAGACTCGGCAAAAAAATATCATATTTTTATATTTTTAATCAAGTATGTGAGATAAAATGGTGCTATATGTAACTTATAGTGTCAAAAAGACATTCCTAGCAATTATACAACAATATACACATATAATAATAGTGTTATATACAAGTATATAAGAACGTCCGTAAGTATCCGACACATATCCCATACCCTTGTCCGAGTGTTGGGTGTCCAACATGGGTATTTGATTTATTTTGAAGAGTCCGTGTAACATAGATAACAACTACTACTCGTGAAGCTCTGGCATTGGTCTCCTTTATTTAAGAAATGACTAATTAAGGAATTGGTGGAAAACCCTTGAATTAACCATGGTGCACTTGCGGGAAACTCCTTACTGAGGGCCTGTGCACCTTTGAGGATTAGTCTGGCTTTGATCCGGACACCCCGGTGCCAATCAAAAATAAATAAAAAATTTGGCCTACTTCTTTATTGCAAGGTTTATTTTACAATGCTACCTATATCAGTCAAAATCTTATCATATGTTTTTTTCAAGTACTCTGAATTTAGTATTTATGTTTTTCATTGATCAACATGCAGAGGAACAATTCAAGGGGACATTGTAATTGTAAATTCTGCCAGTATGCGCGTGCAGAACATGGTTAGAAAAGCACACCTTGGCCTTGTAACTGCGTTGATGTTCTCCCAAGATTCAAGGTTTTAATACTGCTAGTCCATTTTATATCCCTTCATTAATCAATGCTTGTGCTGTAGTGTGGCTGTGCTGTCTATGAAATGTTGCTAATAGGGAAGCATGTGCCTTTTAAATAGGGCTTTGGTCTCTGCGTCCATGGATTCAAGTGCAAGGGTAACTCTAATCAAGGACAAGAAGAAAAGTGGTATGTTCCTCCTCCAATTTCCTGATACTGGAGAAATAAACTCTGTGAATATTATCCCCAATCAACTTGGAAATGATTAGCCTGGTTTACGGTTTAGAAAGCCACAGCCCAAAATTGGATCTAAGCTAAGATTTGAGATCCATCAGCTGTGTATTTAATAGAACCAACTAGATATGAAGGGATGGCAAGATTACCCGAACTGATTATATTTGGTCCAATCCGATTTTAATAAAAAAAATTTGGGAAAGCATTGATAAGGTATGATAAAGTATATGGCTAGGTAGCTCAAAACTGTCACGGTTAGGGTAAAGTATGAAATTGTATCATTAAAATAATTGAGTTTAAAGGCAAGAATTCGCGCTCAAAACCCAAAAAACCCAACCCATTGACTGATCATGGAAGGTTGGGATGGTAAATTGGGTGGGCTTTTAGGATGAGTCAAAACGGGTACTGATTAGAATGAAGCAACCCCAAACCCACCCAATTAATGAGGGAGTTCTATTTGGGTTGAGTCAAGACTGGTCGGGTTGGATATGGGTAACCAATTTGACGAGTCTACACTTTTTTTGTAAGGTGGCAGATGGTCTACTCTTTTTGGATATGGTTCCCCATCCCCTCTTCCTTTTCAAGTGACTTCTGGTCATATTTATTTTATGTATACAGTTCCATATAGCATATGCACTACACACGTAAACACAAAAAGTTAAAATGGACCCAATTTTGACCCAGTGTATATATGTATCTTTATTTATGTATATGAAGAAAATAGCTCTCTTTCTCAATGATTGGAATTCTTATCCAAGTACTGAAAGGGAGGAAAAGAAAATGAAAAGAAAAGGGAAAAGTATCTAATGAAAACAAACATAAGGACAGAGAGATTGAAAAACAGTTGAAATTTTTTCACATATAAAGAGAGAAAATTAAGACAAAACAAACAGAGAGAGAAAAGATGAAGGATGAGACAATAGTGTCAGATGATCTAGGATATTAACTAAATCAAAAATATTCTTGGAAGTAGGGAACCTAACAACCATTGCTACTGCATTTATGATAAAAGGAATTAAAATTATCATGATCAAGATGGTTTGAATATTGTGTGTAGGATTATTATGATGGCAGTGGAAGGCAACATGATTAAATGTTTTGAGGTTGGTTAAGTTATTGAGTGTGCATTTCCATCTTCCATTTATTTGCAGATGATACCATAATTTTCTTTTGGTGTGTGCTTAGAGCCGGTGTATGGATTGCATGTGAATGTGGGTAAAAAAAGTAGGTTTGTCCTTGTGGAGAGGTGCAAGATATCCATGTTTAGCTTTCAAATATGGGATTTAGAGAAGCATTCCTTCCTTCACATTTAGGCCTTTTGCTTTGGTTTTCTTACAATGCCACCACCACAATTGTAGGACAATGGATTGAATGTTTTGAAAGGAGATCGACAGAGTGGAAGAAACAATACCTCTTGGGAGGAGAGCTTACCCTTGTTAAAAGTACCTCATCAAGCCTCTTACCTACTTTTTGTCTATATATATATAATATATCATCCTTCTTATGGGATTTGAAAAACCCTAAAGATAAGGTCTTGAGGAGTAGTTCAAGTATATCATCTTGTGAATTAGGAGATGGCTTGCATAATGAGGGAAAAAGTTGGTTTGGGTATTTGACATTTTCGAAACTTTAATAATAAGGCACTATTTGGGAAGTGAATTTAGAGACATGCTTATGAAGTGGGAAGCTTTTGGAGGCCCATGGTGGAGTGTAAATTTGGCTCTTTGGTATCGGGTGGACATCTAAATAGGTCCCACAAGGAATGCTACTGAACATATCGGTAGCCCAAAAACAAAAAGAACCAAATATGTACTTACCACATTAGCACAAGGACCCTAAAAGGTAAAGAAGTAGTTAGAAAACTCGGTATCACAGAATAATACTACCAAACACATTGGTAGCCCCGAAACACGTAAAAGTCACAAAGTTTGCGTACCACATCAGCAAACTAGTGGTCAACACAAGGAAGAGGGAAAAACACCTTGATAATGAAATTAAATAAATAAAAAAAATAAATTGGTGGAGTAATGCACCGTAGAATCGTGCAGCTAAAGACAGTTGCAACTCTTCTACAAATCTGTTGAATCAAAAGATTATCAAAGTTGTTTTGGCCTAAGGCTTACAAGCTTATTTATAATAGAACTAACCCTAATTCAACGTAGGAAACAAAACAGAAAAGGATAAAGCTTGCTAATTATGCCTAAATCTAATAAAATAAGAAATTTGCCAAAAATGGAAAGATACGAGTTAAGCTCAAATATTGAAAATATAATGAAAACTAAGAATGCGAGAAAAAACTTAGCCTCAAATGGATTTGCTAAGACCAAGTAATTAAAGAAACAAATCTTTCCTAAAATGGCAAAATCGAGCAATTGAAGGCCTAAACAGTGGAATTTGGCCAAAATCTATTGTACGCCATGGCAAAGCGATGGGTACTGATCGTGATGCCATTTTACTTGTTCGGACCGACTCTCAAGCTATTCTGAGCATGTGCCATTTTGCGTCTACTAGTACTTTTGTCCTTTGCCCTGCATATCTATGAGTTCCAAGAACTCTATGGCCAAGCATTCTGCATCATCCTCCCTAGGTTGGAAAGAATTCACCACATTATCATCATTAAGGAACTCTATGGCCAAACAGTGTCTGTCATAAAGGAACACTTGTTCTTTGCCGCAAAGAATTTTTCTGCCCTCAAAACTGTAAGGACCTCTTGAATGTGCTGGAGATGTACTTCCACATTAGGACTATAAATCAAAATGTCATCAAAATATACTACCACAAACTTACCAATGAAGGGTCGGAAAATCTGATTCATGGCTCGCATGAATGTACTAGGGCCATTAGAGAGCCCAAACGGCATAACCAACCACTCACATAACCCCTCACGAGTCTTGAAAGCAATTTTCCATTCATCTCCAAGTTGAAGTCGAGTCTGATGATAGCCACTCTTCAGATCTAATTTGGTAAATACAATGGTGCCACTCAATTGATCCAGTAAGTCATCTAGCTGAGGAATGGGGAATCTGTAGCAAACTGTGATTTTGTTGATTACGCCACTGTCCGCACACATCCGCCATGATCCGTCCTTCTTGGGAGTGAGCAGAGCAAGCACAACACATGGACTAATGCTCTCCCGAACATGACCTTTTCATAGTAGCACCTCCACCTGTCGTCTCAATTCTTCATGTTCTTTAGGACTCATTCGATAGTGGGGCCTGTTTGGTAGATTAGACCTAGGAACTAGATCTATCTGGTGCTTAATGTCCCATAGCGGTGGTAATTCATCTGGAAGCTCTTCTGGAAACAGATCATTGAATTCCTCCATTAAAGGTTGTACTTGCTGCGAAACTGTATTACTGGTAGAGCATTCTCTTCCCAATAACACATACACAACTGTTGATTCTTGCGCTGCCCCTAGGAACTCCTTCCTTATCAGCAAGTTATTTTCATCCCCTGAGGAAGGCTTGGCCGCCACTACCCTGCTAGGTAAAACTACAATTTTTGTTTTGTCGTACAAAAAGCTGCTAGTGTTCTTCTTTCCATCATGCTGAGCATCCCTATCATATTGCCAGGGCCTCCCTCCCCAACAAAAGATGACAAGCATCCATGGTAATCACATCACATCATGCTTTATCCTTATATTTTGTCCCAATTGAAAAAGAGACCAAGCAATGTTTAGACAATGTTAAGAACGGTTGTGAGGTAAGAAATTCAGAACGTCGCACACATGTGCTTCAACAACTTTTCCCATGCGGTGATCTTCTGCTTTCCCTGATGCAACCAGGTCTGTTTCTGTTGTTGCCACCACGCAGCAGCACGTCCCCTGAATTTGGTTGCCACCAAAGGAACCCTTTTGTCAAGGGGAACCTCCTTGAACTCCAAGATTTCCTCTACTGCAGCCACCCAATCTAGAAATTCTTCATGTTGTAAACAACCCTTGAATTCCAGATTATCAGGTTTGAAACCCAATTCCCACCGATTGGATGTATTATTTGCCATCGGTGGTCTGTATGCACCAAACAGGTTCTCGTCTTCATACTCAATATCAAACCCTTCATCCTCCTCCACATGTTGTGGATTTGGACGACGGTTTCGAGGCACACCATTACCAACCGTCATGGCAGCGAGCTGCTCTCTCAGCGCTTCGATTTGCCCAGTGAAACGTTGTGTTATCCGGGCCTCTAGTTGTGCTTCTTTTGCAGCATCGCGCTCATAAACATCTTCAACAGCAGCTTGTCAACCACCACCACGAACTCCTCAAACCATGATGATTGATCAGGAACCGAGCCTAAACTCTGATACCAACTGACACAGCGTAGAAACGTGACAGCAGCAGAATAGCGCAGCTAAGACAGCCGCAACTCTTCTACAAATCTGTTGAACCAAAAGATTACCAGAAATATAGGAAAAGAAGAGAATTCACTCTCAAATTGTTTATAATATATCAAAGGTGTTTTTCCCCAAGGCTTACAAGTTTGTTTATAATAGAACTAACCCTGATTCAACTTAGAAAATAAACCAGAAAAGGTTAAGCTTGCTAATTACGGCTAAATCTAATAAAATACAAAATTTGTAAAAAAAGGAAAGATTTGAGTCAAGCTCAAATCTTGAAAATATAATGAACACTAAGAATGCTGGAAAAAAACTAGCCTCAAATGGATTTGTTAAGACTAAGTAATTAAGGAAACAAATCTTTCCTAAAACGGCAAAATCAAGCAATCGAAGGCCTAAATAGTGGAATATTGGCGTACATCCACACACACACAAAGCCTGGTGGATTACATCTTTCATTCACCCAACTTAATACCCTTGTTTACATGATATACCATATATATAGAGTGGGAGATATAATCAAATCCTTCAGTTGAGGAATTAAAATAAATCAAAGATACAAAATAATCATAATATGCACTAATCATGGGATCTCCATATATTTTGATATCTTCCGTATCTTCCAACATGTGCTTGATGTTGTGTGTTTGGTGAGATAAAAACCAACACATCTATGAAGATGTACTGATAGCATTTACATAGCCTTTTCAACTAACCTTATTTCGGCTATTCTTGTTTGGTTGAAGAAGTTTTGTAGCACTTCTTTTTTGTTGGTGGATTTTATCAGAGTTATATTTTGGTGAAGTTTTTGTAACCTTATTTTTCTTTTTGTATGACTCTGGGCTCTGAGCAGTGACACTGTGACACCTCCTTGACTCTTTTTAAAAAAAAATTACAGTTTTAAAATAAGTGTTAGACATGGCCCTAAAAACAAGGAAATAGTGGAGAAATTACAAGATAAACACGGCCATATGGTTTTCATGGCTTATCTGATAATTTTTCGTTATATAAACTGACAATTTTATTGTTTATATCCTCAACAATACCTTACTAAAGATTTATAAATTGTCAGCTCTTTCTTTTTGTAGCCATATCTTTTGATAAAATCTAATGTTCTATTCCAAGTTTTCTACTTAGCTCATGAAAATATAATGATAAAGATCAATTTGTTTTTGGTTTTGCAGGATTGAGCTTGTGGGTCATTATATTAATCATTTTGCTTGCGATATCTGTATATTATATGAAGACTGAAGGTATTCTTCCTTAGATACATCTGTTTTACCCTATATATATGTGAAAAACTACCTTTGCCATGGTGAACAAGTTGACTTTACCAAGGAGAGGTCGGACCTATGACTATTATTATTCTAATATGAATCGACAGACTTGGAAGCCTGGTTTCTTAGGCAAAGCATTGAGGATTGCCTTGTTAGGTCAAAAATGTTTAGATCCCTAAAAACATCATTTTACTTAATGATATGACATGGTATGTTTCAATTTTTGATTTGTTGCAAACTCAATCGTATATGGTTCAACTCTACATTGTAAGTGAATTTTAAATTTTAATTCGTCAATTTCTAGCAATTCGACTTATAATAAATATTGTGGCTAGTGGTGAAACATTCATTGTACTGTGCAATTTTTTTATTTTTTATTTTTGGTATTTTGTAGCCTCACGTCTCTCAATTGAAGGTTGCTTATGATCTTGATTACACAATTTCTTAAAAAATTGCTGACTTTGTATGTTATATTGTCTTTTAATACAATAACAAAAAAATTATTGAATAGTTGTAATTATAAAGTTGGGCATCATGTGTATTTGGTCCAAGGCAAGTTGCCAGTTTCTCCATTGAACCATTGCTTGGCTGCTTCAGGTGGTGTCACTTATATGCATAACCTATTGACTGAGATAAAAATATTTATGTACATTACGTAGTCGAATAGATGTGTATATTTTTCATTTTTTCTTTGTTATGCGATAAAAAGTGTTGAATATTTTCATATTTTATTTCGTGGGCCTCATCTCAAGTCTATAAAGATGATCCAAATTATTCATTTTGCAAGCCTAGCAGTAAAAATGAGTTGTGCAAAAAAAAAATAAAATAAAATAAAAAAATCAGACATCATTGGATACATGACCAAATTATATTTTATTTTTTTAAATGAATGGTAATTATGGTAAAAAAATCAGACATCATTGGATACACTTTATTTTATAAAACATAGTGTGATTTGTACATCTATTCATTGATATTTAATAAAATTGATTTTTTATGCGCACGGTTTTTATTATAAAATTTATAAAATAAATGGTTGATATTATAATTATGGACCTAGAGTGGGACTTAAAATAAAGTATGAAAAAATATAAGGGATAGTGATATAGAGGCCTCGTTTGGGAAGTGGCTATTTTAGTAGGCTATTTGGCTTTTTGGTTATTTTAGTGGCTATTTTAGTTTTTATGTTTGGGAAGATGAGATGAATTTTTAGTTGAGTTGTTGTATTGGAAAGTGTGTTGAAATGATGTTTAAATTTAAAATGACAGATTTATCCCTAACTTTTTATTTTTAAAATTGATATAAAGGGGCAACATAGTAATTTTACCCTTGCTCTAACACTGTCCGGGTGTGACAGTGTAGGCTGTGCCTACACTGTCCGGACAGCAGCCTAATTTTCTTTTTTTTTTTTTTTTTTTTTTGAAAATCAGTATAAAAGTGCTACAGTGTAGCTTTTAGGCTAATTTTCCAAAAAGAGGCTATAACAGCCGCAACCTCTAATTGCCAAACACCCCCAGAGGAGCAATTGCTGATAAGTAATGAGTAGGACGTACGCCATGTCAGTTTAACTATGTAGTGTATGTCATAAGATAAAATAAGGAGATATAACCGTTGAATGTAGGTTTGTAAAAAAAAATTTAAACTAATGATAAATTTTAATAACTAAAATTATAAAAAAAAATTTGTGAATCAGTAGTTATTTTTGAGAATAACACTCATCAGTAATTTTCCCATAAAATAATGGGAAATTCACCTATAAATTTTAATAAGTGAATTTATTATTCAATAGGTCTTATGATAATTAATGACATTTTTCATTAATCATTAATAAAAAAAGGTTACTAATTATTAATTTTTAGTGACAGTTTAAAAATTGTCATAAAAAATGTCACTAATTATAAGTTTTAGTGACAGTTTAAAAAAAGCGTCACAAAAAAGTTACTAATTTTTAATTTTTAACAACGGTTTGAAAAATTCGTTACATAAAAATGTTGCTAATTGTAAGTTTTAGGAATAATTTATAAAAATCGTGATAAAAAAAAATTCAATAATTATCAATTTTTAGCAACATATGTAAAAAATTGTCATAAAATTATTTTTAACGACAATTTTATTAGGACTTGATAGAAATTAAGTTTAATTATTAGGATCTATTGGTAGTTTCCGCTAAAATAATTATCGGTGGTACTACATGCACCAATTAGTGTATATACTAATGTACCAACTAGTGTTGTGATATTATTATTGACCACATTTATTATACAAGTTATAAATATCTAAAACTATATAAATAATGTCACATATATATATATTAATTTGGTACATGTAACATTATTCAATAATTATTCACCCTTGCAGATATTTTAACCATTGTAAATATTATTTTTAAAGGGAAGATCTTGAGGAATTTTATTTTAAGACAGTTGGGAAGTGTTTGATTGCAGGACTTATACACCGCCTCATAATAGTATTCATTGAGTTGACTTGTCATCGGTGTTTATGTTTCTTGTTTTGTTTCGTTTTAATACATTCAAGAACATGATTATAGTTATCAACAAATATATATATATATCATTATATAATTATTTTATATTCTATTTGATTTACTAAAATAAAATAGAATGGTCATATTTTAAGCTCTTTTACCAAATTATTTCATTCCTTGCAATGGTAAATGATAGTTTCATATATAATGTATTTTTTATTATTTTTTTAATTAACTAAACATGATAATAGATATTTTGATAAAATGATTATTGCTTTTTACTCCATTCAATTGAACCAAACATGATTATTCCATTTATAATTTTCAAAGAGCTTTTCAAGAAATTAGCTTCTTGCCTAGATTATTGAGGTAAGATTATTTTTAATCTTGTATCTCTTTATTTTGAGGATGTTTATGTGGTGCTATTATAATATTGATGCTATAATTACATGTTTGAGTTTACAAATTTGGGTTTTGCTTTTAAAAATGAAAATTTCTCTATATTATCTTAAGATTTCTATTAAGGTTTATGGATTATGGAAATTTTAGTTGAGATATGGCATTTAACATGATGGAGGGACAAAACTCCAAATTTTATGAAAACCCTAATTTTTTTGTAATTAAGTAAGAATGAAATCAAATGAAATTGATTTTCAATTCTTTAAATTGATGAATGAATTATGGGATTTGAGATGTATCTTGGTTCGAAAATTTGTGAAATTGGAGGCTTTTGAAGTTTTCTTTTGAATTATGAGTATTGTGACTTCATATTGCTTTAATTACTTGAATGGTGAAATCTATCTTTATTTTTCATGAATGTATAAATTCTTGAAAATCTTGGAATGATTGTTTAAGCGGGTGGTAAATAGTGTGTAAGTCCAGATAGGGAGTCGAGTTTTAAAAAGTGTCGAGTGTGTGGTACATACGCAGGGAAAGTCTAGGTGCCCAATTGCCCCCTATCTTGAGCTTACCGCGTGGACGAATGTGGGAAATGTTTTAGGGTGTCTATTGGCCCTACCGTATTGTAGTCGGTAAAAGTAGAAAAACGGATAATTTTGAATGCCCATTCCCTGCCATATCAATAGCCGACAAATGTGAGGATATTTTCAATTCGGTATCGGTTCAAGCACCTTGTGCACTGAACTAAATCGAAACCGACCATTTCAACACATATTGTATTTATAAAATATATATATATACACATATATATAATCTAATAATATAATGATATTAATAAGTATAATAAATTATTAACCTTAATTATTTAACTTATCATCTCTATAATCTAAGTTTATAAACTATAATTATATATGATCTTAACTCTAACTCATTATTTTTGAAACCATAGTATTTTTTGACTTTATTTTTATTTTTTATTTTTGTTAATCTAGGAATTGAAAAGTATTTATTAAATAGATGGATTGGATATGTTTGAAATGGTGGACAAATAATTATTTAATATTTTTATATAGATTAGTGATTATTATATTTAAAAGTGACTCACGTTTGAAAAAGTCTCAAACCGATTAAATTGCACCGAACCGAACCGTTTCAATCAATTCGGTGCGGTGCAGTTTGATGGGAAAAGCAGTCTATATTAGTGTTCAAAATAATAAAACAGACATTATCGGTTTGGTGAAATTTTTCTCCTAAATACTGACTGTACCAAACCGATTATATCCCTAGGGTAAAGTATGGATCACTGGCCTCCCACTCTACTCCCACTCCATTTCTGCTGCTTGCCCCTATCCCTGACCCTCATGGAACTCTCTCTGATTTCCACTCAAACTCACAAATATAACTCTCACCCCCCGACTTTACCTGATCTGCAACACAATAAGAAATTTAACAATAATATTAAAATTTAATAATTAAGACTAGAAAATGCTATTTATAATTAAAAAATATATTATATATTGTACATATATTAAAATTATATTATATATAACATAATAAAAGCCGAATAGATATTATATATATTCTATAAAATTTTAACAATATATTATACACATATTACATATGTATATATGTAATACTATTATTTATATTATTACTATACTTGTGGGTCGGGTAGGGTTCGAGTAAAAAAATACTCTCCCTCACTCCTGACTCGAACCCAATCAAAATTTTCAAAAGTTTTCCTAAATCCAACCCTACCCTATTCAACCATCTCATTAGGGTCGGGAGAGTCGGGGACCCCGGTAGATCGGAACAATTTGCCCTCGCTAGTCTTACTAAAGGAATATTGGAGTAACTATGCCAAAAATCTGAGGTTTACTACAATTTTTCCAAACCTCAAGGCCTCAGTGTAATTTACCTAAATTTTATTGTGTATCCTCAACTTTCAATTATATAATCAATCATTTTACACGTGAAGTCAAGTTGTAATATTATTCTTTCGTTCATCTATTGTTAATAAAAGTTATGGAAATTAAAATTAAATTTTTTTTACCAAAAATTTACTTTGATCTGTATACTTTTAATTTTTCTATCAATTTTATTAACAGTAGATTGACATATTGATTATCATAATTAAAAAATTGTTCAGCTTCTCTCAAGTTCAGAACTTGAAGGAGTCCATGGAGTGTACCATGCCTCCTATTTTAATAATACAAACCATTTATTTTATAAGCTACTTTATGAATATCGTCTACGGAAAAAAACTCAATCGATTTGATAATTATAACATTTTTATTTTAAAAAAAATAGAGGACAAATATACTTTTAAAAACATACTATCATTTTTTTTTTTTACATAATGATAAAATAAGAAAATTATAACTATTGAATCGAATTAATTTTTTTCACAAATAATATACACGAAAATTTTTATAAAATAATTAATTTAAATCAACAAAACACAACTCATAATAAATCTTACGAGCCCCTCAAATTTAAATTTGATCTTTAAAAAAACATAATTCATAACAATAAGGGACAATTGCAACAATTGTTAACAACATAAAATAATTACAAAGTAATGAAAATACAAGACTTATTTATATAATTTAATGCATAAAATGTTTATTTTTTTATTACTATATAATTATTTTGTAATGGTATCATTTTTCTGCAATTGTCCCTCACAATTAAATCCCTTACTTATTTATTAATTATTTTATTTTATATTTGTTTTTTAATAATATTATATGCACTAATTAGTGTATCAATTGATGATACGTCATAATTTAAATTTTTTTAATATTTATAATGTAATTAATGAATAAAATCAATAATATTATCATAACTAATATTAATATATTAATTGATACATATAGTACCACTGTTTTTTTTTCTTGCATCTGAAGAAAATGATTGTAGTAATTAAAGTAGACTACAAGTGTTATTATTACAACCATCAATGAGATGCTTCCACTCACCGATCAAAAGTCAACGCTCGAGCCCCCTTTTGTTAATTTCTATATTGCACATTGACCACATTCTGCCCTCCGTGCTATCGTGCGCCGTCCCTACCCTAACTCTATTTATTTGAACATAGATACAAAGAGGACAACCTCACAAAGCTTATCATGGACTCACCATTCATATGTAATCCTTTTTATTGTTTATTTTACTGGATAAATTATACCAACTTTTCTTGATATTTGAAAAAAAAAATGTAATAAACTTTATAACTTTGATATAATTACATAAATTTTTCTCTTTTAATAAGGTTTAAAAAATCAAAATTAATACAAATAGTATGGCGATACAAAGATAAATAAGGCAAAATATACAATTCAAAGTTGAAACGCCATTTTTCTATAAGAATTGGGTTTCTTTTATGTTTAGTAGCATCTATCATGTTACCATCTTTGAATTTTGTGGATAAAAATTTATTTATAAAAAAAAAAAGAAAAAAGAAAAAAAAGGGTATTCATCATTACATTAGATGCATTTTAAAAAAACTTTAAAAAAAAAAGTAGGGTAAATTATACTTTCACTTCTAAAGTATGACCATCAGCTTTAGTCCTTAAAGAGAAAAAAAAAAAAAAATATCTCACTTTGATTCCTATTCAAAAATTATTTCAAGTTTCAAATTCTTCTTTCTTTTTCGTTCTAACTTACCGCATGATCTTTTTACTTCTCGAATGATGCATACTTAACCAGTTAATATAAAGTTTAGTTTTTGAAATTGAATGGATTTGGGAGGTGTGAATGTTTTTAAGATTAGGTTGAGTTTGAATTTATGGATTAAAGTGAAAAAAGTAATTTTTTTTAGGAATTAAGGTGAGATAATTTTGTAAGGACTAAAATAAGAAACTTTTGAAATGCCAAAGTTGCCCTAACTATAAAGAGAGTTGACAATTGAACAAAAGTGGGAAATGACAAAGAGTTTAGAGTAAATTACACTTATAAAGTTTGGAGAAAATATAGTAAATCCTATAGTTTTAACATAATTACATTAACAAGAGACTAAAACTAATTCACATGGTATGAAAATATAAAAATACACAAAGCAAAATATATATTTCAATGTAAAAGAAATAGCATTATCATTTTTTCATTTATATGACTAATAAATTCTTGATAAAAATAGAGTTAAATGTCATATGAATTAAAATTTTAAGGGAACCAAATATAATTATTTCAAACTTGTGATGACTGCAAATTTAGTTGGTTGTAATTTGACTTTTTAGGCTAAAATACACAAAAAGATAAAATAGGTTAAAATAACCAATAAGACAAAATATCACATCAAATTCATAATCATTTCATTTTTTCTCTTACAAACATCACATTCAACTACAAAAAAAATTTAATTATCTTCTAAAATACAAAAATTTTAGTCTATTAAAATAACCAAAAACTAAAATAGCCTATTAAAATAGCCAACTTTCCAAACAAGGCCTTAGCTTCCTTGTTTTAGTTTATGCTTGCAATGGTTTTTGGTTGGCTATGTAATTTGAATATGAGAAATATTATCACTTACCCAAAAAAGAGAACTCTTATGTATGTCTGTTGTTTTCTTTGAATGAAATTCTTATTTTGCCAAAAATAAAAGAAAAGTAAGAACCACGACAAGGAATAAGTGATATTTAAGGGAGTGTAAGCGTAATTTATTTCAAAAAAATAAAAACATAATAAAATATTATAGATTAATTATACAAACCTCTCTTAATGTTTAAAAAAATATAATTTTTTTACAATTTTAAGATAATTACACTAAATTTTCTTCTAATAATTTTAGGAAATTAAAGGGATCATGGTGTGAAAGGGTAAGAATTACTAATGAAATTATAAAGGGTACTAAGTTGACTTTTATGCCAACTTTTTGTAACTTCAAAAGTTTATTAATCATTAAAGTGAGGTGTCATGATAAGAGGGTAAGGTTGAGCACTATGTATATTTGCTCGTTGTAATTATTTTAATAATTTGCTAAATCTACTGGAATCCATGCAAGTTGTAACTGAAAAGGAGGGAAAATTATTTAATATTTTTGGATTATTATATGTTTCTACTCTCTAATTAAGGCCAAGTTTGACATGATGGAAAAAAGACAAAAAGTCAAAAAGTCACTATCCTATTTAAGTCACATCATCTTATTTAAGTCACATCATCTCTCTAACACATCACTTCAAACCCAACCCATATTTCATAAAAAGTCAAAAAGTACACTTATTTAGTCTTCCCAAACTAGGCCTAATTATTATTTAATATATCTATTATATTTTTTAGTTACTTAATATAATATCTATTTATCTATCCATCTTATTTATCAATCATAATACTATAAAATATTACATGTCTATATTTTTAGATTACTGAATAATTATCCGAAAAGGAGAGATGCGCTAATTCCCAAAAGAAAATTTTTTTGGTGGTCCTAATTTGTATGACCCCGACGTCATTTTATATCTAAAACGATATCGTTTTAAGATATTTAAACAATTTGAGTAAAGAAAATTCAGACCACCTAACATTATTGTATCAAAAAAACACAAGAAAAGGAGGGGTGCGCAGGATAAGCGACGTAAAGCTACTCCAAGCCTCTCAACTTGTTCTCTCTCTCTCTCTCTCTCGCACACTGTATATATATGACTTTGTTTGTTCACATTCTGATAGTGATCGCATCACAATCTCTCTCTCTCTCTCTTGAGTTCTGACTTTTTTTCTCTCTGATAGTGAGAGAGAACAATGGAGGACCTTCCAGCTGGTTATCGTCCCAACGTTGGAGTCTGCCTCATCAACGCCGACGATCAGGTAATTCTACAACCTTCTCTTCTCTCTCTCTCTCTCGAGCTTCTAAATTTTGAGTCTAGCTGTTTTGTATTGGAGTTTCAACACGCAGATAAACCCTTCAATTTCGTTTCCAGATTTTAACTAGACTCTCTGTTTCTCACCTGCTCTGTCTTTACAGCCTTTGTCAACTGTTTGGGTTAATTGCACTTTGCATCCTTATATTTACTTAAAATTTCATTTTTCTGTTGTTTTTAAAAATAAAAATATAAAGAAATCGCTTTACAATGTGAGTGCCGCATTATTTTGATGTTAAATTTGTTAGTGGAAATTATCATGTGGCCCTGTAGCATTTTTTAGGGTAAAATTACAAATTTTAAATTTTGGCTACGATAAGTGACTCAAGTGGGATTTGATGTGTAGTAAAAGGGAGAAGTGTAATTTATGCAAACTATTTTGTTTTTTTTTTTTTGGGTTCTCTTTATGATGATTTGCATGTAAAATTTTAGAAGCATACTCCTCTAAGGCCGAGATCGGAACCTTTTAGTGTAAATAATTCTTTAGAGGCATCGAACTTGGAAAAAATTCTTGAATTAACCGTAATACAATTGCGGGAAACTCCTTACCTGTGTAACTGGAGATTAATCGGATTTTGATCTAGACACCCAGTGCCAATAAAATTTTAAAAAAAAATCCTAGAAGCTGTGCAGCCTATAATTTGATAATTTTTAAAATTTTTAGATTGTTCTGTAATTATTATTATTATTTTTAAGAATTCACATGTGGAGGCCTTGGTGGTTGTATGAATTCTCTTTAGACATTTAAGAAGGTGACTTTCAATCAGAGCAAGAGTTTAATTTTTGAAAAAGTTCTGGGTGGATAATTTCTGGCAAAAATATGGGAAACAGATGTTGGTTTTGGTATATGTTTGAAGTGTTTTTAGCATGTTGAGAGATTGGTTATTTGTAAAATGTTTTACATGAAATTCATTTAGGCTCCGTTTGGTTGAAAGATTTGATGAGAGAAACGGAAATAGAAAAAGAAATGTAAGCTCACTTTTTGTTTGGTTTGGTTATAATGGAAAATACATGGAAAAAGAAAGTGAGATGAAAATGCAATTCCAAAAGCCTTTTGGGTTTACTTAGGTTGTGTTTGGTTGGGGATTTGGGGAGGAATTTAGAAAGGAAAAGGAAAAAATTTCACTCATCTTTTCCTTTTTGCTTTTCAAATCCCTCTCCAAATCTCTCAACCAAACACAGCCTCAGGCTCTTTTCTTTCTCTATATCCCCACTCAACCAAACATAGCTTAGAATTCAAATTCTATAAATTCTTTCTTCTATTCTTTCTATGTTCCTTTCCCATTCCATTTCCATCGTTAAATCCTCCAACCAAACACAACCTTACAGAAACTAAAATTAGGTTTTTTTTTCCTTCTTCTTCTGCATGTCATTCTATGTATGTACAAACATATACATATGTGTGTGTGAAACAAAGGCCTAATTTAGTTTGGTTTGGTACAGCTGAACTGTACATATATATGTGTGTTTCTCTATCTATGCTGTACATGTTTATATGTATTAAAAAACCCATACCATTCATAAAAAAATGATGTTCATTTCTATAAATCATATATATATATAAGATTGGGCTTCTCTCAAGTTTAAATGTCAACTTGAAAGAACTTGAGGAGTCTATGGGGCCCATCACGAGTCCCGTTTCAATGATCCGAATTGTTCATTTTGTAAGACTCTCAATGTATATCATCTATGGAAAAAATTAGGTTGATCCGATAATTATAACATTTTTATTTTATCATGCTTGTCTCTGAAAAATAAGACAAGTATGTTTTTGAAAATATACATCTATTTTTTGGAGTCAAACACGATAAAATGAATGTTACGATTATTGGATTGACTTAAATTTTTTCGTAGATAATATACATAGAGGACCCTATAAAATGAACGGTTCAAATTATCAAAATGGGACCCATGGTGGCTCCATGGGCTCCTTAAGTTCTCTTAAGTTGATATTTGAACTTGAGATAAGCTCAACAATATGTGTGTGTGCGCGCGCACAATATACTCGCTCATATACATGCCTATATAGTAGCTTAAATGAATATATCTACGAAGCACCTATATTCGCTTGCTTATATAAGTTCCTGTCATTCAATTTCAGTATTGCTGAACTATTTCCCAAGTTCAACCATACAACGAAAAATTGGAAAACAAATTGACGAGGCCTTGGGCAAAATCTCAATAGGAGGTCTTTTATATTTAAATATTTTTATCTTTAATTTAAAATTCAATTTTCTCTTCTATTCTTGTAACTAAAATTCGAGCTTATTCACAATCACAACCTTTATTATTAGGGGCCTTAGGGCAGGGAGATTATTATTATTTTTTTAATGTTAAATTTTGTGTTTTTATTGGTCCTTTGGACAAATTTTATTTTTTTTAAATTTTTATTTATTTATTTATGTATTTTTTAAGCCTTTACTATTGATGACTTTCGGATAATAAGGAATTATTTTATTTTATTTTATATGGATGTTCTATTGGGAACCTTTGGACAGGGAGGGGTTTCTTTTTACTATACCTTTTGACAATGGTTTTTTTATTTATTAGCCTTTGGGACAAGGATATCTTTTTTCTGGCCGGACATCAAATAACTAAGAAATCCAAGGCCTTTTAAAAAAGTGGGGCCTTGGGTGATGGACTGAATGGACTATGGGTTAGATCGGCCCAGAGAGAGAGAGATACCAATACTCAATAGCTGATTACTGGCAACAAATATTGGAAACATTAGCTTCAACATTATGATGATGATGATGATGATGATGATGTAAATTAGATGGTGTAAAATTATTTGAATGATTAGGATACTAAAATGAACTTATGTTTTATATAGTCAGAAAAAAATTCAAATTTGGCCATGTAAACTGTATTATGGGACACTGAAAAAATATGCATATTTGTTCCTTGGATGTGTTAACTTTTTTCTTTGCTTCATTTCATGCATTTTCATGCATTTGTTACACATTTTTATGAGTACTTTTTTTTAATTATATCTGGGATGCTGGATCAGTGAAAATAGGGATGTGAAGTAAATTTTACTTTCTTTGTTCATAAACAAGTGTTCCACCTCCTCCCCCTTCTTCTCCCGTTCTCTCCTTTTTACTGTTTCCGTGATGTGGATGCATGTGAATAAACGGTAATCCTCTTTGATTTACTTGCAGATTTTTGTGGCTTCTAGATTGAATGTTCCAGGAGCATGGCAGATGCCTCAGGTGATGCCACTATTCTGTTTTCTTCCTTTTTTTTGCGATAACGAAATGATTTTTCGATTTGAACATGTCACAATTCACTTGATTTAGAAAAGGTTTATATCCTGCTTTGCCTATACTCCTGTTACATGACATTCTTAAGTAGATGATATAGGTCTTGTGTTAATTGAAGGATAAACCTATTAACACCTGAACTTTCTTAAATAAATCTTATCATGATATAATATTTCCTGCAGGCAACAAAAATGGTGAGGTCAAAGGGATCATCTATTCATTTCCCCTCTATATTACTGATTTTCAACCCACGGACCTTTGCTATGTGGTTTGAGCACCCCTATATTTTTCAAAAGATAAAAATATCTCAACAGTTTGATTTTGCATGGAAAAATCCGTTAGTAGTTGAGTCTTAGGCTCGTGTAGATGGAAAACACTACCACCTGGTTTACCTACAGATTGTCCACAACAGCCATCCCTGTGGCGGTAATTGTTGAGTTAAAAACTAGGCCTGCCGAGCTGTAACATAATTTTCTTCCTGTTATTGAGCATATTATTCCTTATTCCTTTGTCATACAAGTCATTTCATGTGAATATATACTTGCAATGTGATAAACCTTATTTTGGGGGCTCACTGAACTTGCACTTTCCTAGATGCTTAGGAGATGTTTTTCTTTGTTCACATGGAGTACCTCACCACCTTGCTTGAGTTACTTTGACTTTTAGTGGTCCATTTCAATAAATTTGGTTTCACATTTTATTAACTTTCTGGCCTTCACAGCTCATCTTTTCAGACTGTCTACATGTTTTGACTTTCTTTGTTGTTCATTTTTTGTTGAGGTTAGGGTGGGATTGAAGAAGGGGAAGAGCCAAAGTCTGCAGCAATTAGGGAATTGCAAGAAGAAACTGGGATAGTGTCTGCCGAAATAATTTCTGAGGTTTGGTCAAAATTGAAAATTCAATCATGCTCTTTTATTGTTATTTCAATTCCAAAGTGCATACTAAGTGAGTAGGACATACAATGCAGGACATTGATGTCATCATACCTTCTGTCTGAGTGCATGTATAGATTGGCGTAATAATAATCACTTAGTTTGTCTCTAAAAAAAATGAACATGGGCACAGACATAGACATGGGACACAACAATTAAAAAATATTTTTATTTGCTATATAGATTAATATTACATCCACAAGCAATCAAAATTATACAAAAACTGACACTAATTCAACATATCTATTAGAAAGAAGAAGAAAAAAAAAAAAAAAAAAAACCAGGCTTACGTTAACTCTTATCGTTTGTCTCTTTTTATGGATGATCTATTAATTATTTAAATCTAAGAATAATCAGCATCCAACATCCAACATTCGTCAAAAGCACTAAAGATGGGGGAAAAAAATAGTTGGTGTGTCCCCAATGCACTCCCGGCATATCCCTTGTAAACAAATTAATTAAATAAAAGGACGCACTATGTGACGTGTCCCCGAGTTTGACACCGCTGTAGAGTGGCACCTGTTTTGAAGTTTCAATGATTCATTTTGTATGTTATAAAATATCAACTGTTAGATGAGTCTATCTGAACGGTTCGGTCAATGATTGCGTATAACTTTAGTTATAACAATGTCATACTTTTGTTTAAACATCATATTATCTAATATGATTTTATTAGTCATGTTTGAAAAGAAACAATAAATAGAAGAAAAGGAAGGAAATCAAGGTTGATTTGTACAGAATAAAGAAGCTTTCTGAGTTAAAATACCAGTGAATTCAGATTGTAGTATAACTTTGTTAAAAAGAGAGGGAAAACGTAGACCATAGTATATGTAAACCTTGAATATTGTCAAAAGCAATTAATGTGGTTTGGCAGTCCTAGTTTTCGAAATTTATTTAGCACCTTTAACAAAAACAAAAAATATTTTTTAATTAAAACACCTAATAAGGTTGTAACTGACAGGTTCCAAAATGGTTGACTTATGACTTTCCACCAGCTGTGAAGGCCAAAGTCAATCGTCTTTGGGGAGGTGAGTGGCATGGGCAGGCGCAGAAGTGGTGAGTACAACGAACATATTTCCCTTTTGTTACTGTGTAGAATGTAGATGTACTGTTTGTGAAACACTAATGTGCCTAATTGATAAATATTACTTGATCATTTATAATTAGCAAATGACTATAAGAATCTATGACTTGTTCCATGAGTTTTATCCCTGGCCTTATGGTGGTGTATCAAATGAAATAATGTCATCCAAATCTTAATATAAAATGCATAATGTACTCCATTTTATCTTCCATTGCTTGTCTTTTTTGCTTCTCATCCTATTTTTTCAGATACTTGCTTCTCCGTTCTTCTCTCCTTGACTAACTTCTCTTTATCGATCAATGTGATCTATTAGAAGAAAATAAACTTTATTTGAGTTGAGGAAATTGAAATGCCATTTTCACATATGTTATGAAAAATATTATAAGGGCATGTATTTTGATTACTGTTCATCAAAGCCAGAGTCTGTAGTTAAGAAGGTTGTTGGATTTCATTGATTCAATGCTTGATACTCTTCCCTCAAAGGGTTGATGACATAACATCATTCTGTTATGGAGTGGAAACCAGAGTAAATTTTGTGTGCTTGTATTGGAAGTTGTAGTGCAACTGAATCACGAACAAAAGGAAAAAGGAGGATATGATCTTATTTTTATCCTTTTCCTGAGTTTTTGGCAGTCAAGTATAGCGCAGACTAGTTACTTGGCTGCACATCACATTGATCTGCACAATGCTATTTCTCCTTATATGGAGTCGGAAACTTAGAAGAAACTTGTCCGTTGTGAAGTTATTGCTTTGTATATTTTTTCTTTAGGATGAAAGCGTTGGTCACTGATGGAAGTGTTGGGTTGATATTAACCCAGCAACAATTTTCACTATTTCACATGACAGCCAAGGTTCTAAATTCAAAGATATAATTGAGATACAAACTAAGAAACACGGACATGCGACACGACACAAATACAACATGGACATGCCGACACGACAATTTTCGAAAATGCAAGACACGACACGACACCTAGGGAATATATAGTTTTATATATTTATTATATGTTACATTAATTTATTATATCATTCAAACACATTAAAGAATTGCAATATTACACTAATTTCTATAAATTTACATTATTTTTCTTTTATTATTGTATTCTAAGTTATTTTGTTCAAATTATTAATTAGTTTTATGTTTATGTAATCGATGGACACGTGTTTGAGCGATAGACGTTAGTGTTTGGGTCTAAAAAAATTTAAAACAAATGTCGCGTTTTGACGAGTGTTAGATATGTGTCGGGAAATGTCCGACGAGTGTTGGTGTCCAACACGAACATGTCACTTGTGTGCTTTTTAGGATACAATTGATGTTATGAAATTTTGAAATTTAAATATTTAGTGTAGAATACCACTACCTTGGCAAATTTTTCTAGAAAAGAACCTATCTTGACCTGTCAACAAGTAAAATTTATATTATCTGCATAGCTCTCTATACTTGACATTTGGTTTCATTCAATTCCTTTTAAGGGTATGTACTTTGTCAGTCTTGCTAAATTCTTTGATTGTAAATCATTTTCCTATCATTGAATATGTAGGTTAGTGTCATTATTTGTTGGTTGTCATGCATGTATTCTTATATTGTCTGCCATTGAATGGAATAGTTCGTATAGAATTTCTTGCTTGTTATCTTCTAGAATTAGAAAGAATTTGGCAATTGACAGGTTTCTTATGAGATTTACAAAAGATGATAGAGAGGTCAACTTAGCAAGTGGCGAAGCGGACCCAGAATTCTCCGAGTGGAAATGGGCAAGCCCTGAAGAAGTTATTGAGCAGGTACGCTGCAAATAATTATAGATTCGTCGCTCACCGTGTTTGTTTAGAAGGCTTACTTGGACATTGGGTGTGACCGATTACAGGCAGTAGACTACAAGAGGCCAACATATGAGGAAGTTTTAAGAACCTTCAGTCCTTACTTTACCGAAAGTGGCAAAGCTGCTAAATGTCAATCAGCAAAATGGTGAACGTCGCGGAGGTGTTTTGCAGCTTTCTTCATGTTGCTAACTCAATTTACTCATTTGGAATGTAGAATTTTACTTTGCTCTTTGTAAAGAGATATGGCTCTTAATAGCCTCTTAAGAATTGGTACTTGCTTATAAATGTAATAAAATGTTTGTGCAAAGTCTCAGGTCTTTTTTGTGATTTTGACTGCAATGATGTTTGCTCTCAAATGAGAAATTGAAGTGTCCTCTGGGAGGGAATGATATAAAAGTAGAAAGACATTGGACCTTTTGGTGCATTTTTGAAGCTGCTCACAACTTAATTTATTTTGGGAATTTGTGTTAGAACTGGTTGGAGTAGCTTTTGTTTTGTTTACAACTTGTGAACTAAAATAGTTATAAATTGATTATCTAAAAAAGGGACAAGCTAGTATGATTATGGAGGTTGTTGCTGTTGTATTGAGGCATTTATGGTTTTGAATATAATGCTCCCATCTAAATGTCACGCACCACACAGTATATACAGGAAGCAGAATTTTTTTCTTTTTATAGTTTTTTTGTTTGGGCATTTGATCTATAAATTCAATTCTCAATTTTGTTTGGCCAAAAGTCTAAGTATTAGAATACTTTGTTTGAAAAGACAAGCTTAGACAAAATGGTCAAAATATCCCTATTAATATCATATACATGGCAGACTCTATCTCTCATTTCTAAACAATCTCTCTCTCTCTCTCTCTCTCTCTCTCTCTCTCTCTCTCTCTCTCCCCTCTGCCATCGCTTATTCTTCGTTGCATTGTTCCACTGCCTTCCTCCACCGTGAGATCCAAATTCGTTGCTTGTCAGACAGATCTAGAAAAGGATCAAGGTTAAAGAAGACGAAATTGCCATTGATGAACCTCTAACTTAGCAGGCTACTCTTGACTCTCTTGTGTAGATCTGTGTGTATGTGTGTGTGTGTGTATGTGTGAGAGAGAGAGAGTGAGTGTGTGTGTTAGGGGTTTCTATTACAGTGTTCGGGAGCTGTATAGGAATTTTCTCGGGGCCTAGAAAGTCTAAGAAAATGGCGAGAAACAGAAGAGAAGAGAAAGATATCTCTCTCTCTCTCTCTCTCTCTCTCTCTCTCTCTCTCTCTCTCCCCTTCATCTTCGATATCTTTGTCTCCGACACCATTGTTCTTCCCCCATACCACCACCACTATCGTCTTTCCAAATCTGAGTTAGAAACCATCATCGGGACCCTAATTCTGAACCTTTGCCATTAACCTAACCCTGAGCTCCACCGCTACTCTTTCTCTAACTCTCATCTACCACCATCGCCACATCCATTGCTAAACACCACCATAGCTACCAACCATGGCCACTACAACATTGACTACACCATGGACATCCACAATTCTCTCTACCACACCGAAGACGTCCCTCAAGGTCTCCTATTCTCTCTTTCTATATATAGATTTGTATATATATATAATTTTTCTAGGGTTTTGAATTTTTGGTGTTGTTATAGAAATGGTGGAAGTGGTGGCAAGATTGAAGATGTTGGAGGAGTCGGTTGCCCTATTGATTATGCTATCTCCTCTTCTCTCTCTCTCAGCTTCTCTCATTTTCAGATCTCCTCTTCTGCTGCTCTCTCATTCTCTAAACAGATCGTATAGATCGATCGGTAATCAAGATCTAGATTTGTGTAAATCAAAACCGAAGCCAGATCTATGTAAATCAACAGATCTACGTAGATCCATTTCCTCAGATCTATCTACAATTTGTTTTTTGTTTTTTTGTTTTTTCTTGTAGTTGAACAGATAAATTTCTAAGAAAAACATTGAACAGAAATGCTCAGATCTATTTAACAAATTGAACAGATCTATTGCCCTTTTTCTATTCAATACATCCTTACTGTGATCTATGTATTTTTTTTCTTTTTTCTTTTTTTTTTGTAGTTATTGTTGTTGATGATGATGATGACGATGATGAAACAGATTAAAAAAAAATATAAACAGATAGTATAAACATATAAACAGATTTGAATTTCAACAGATAAAATTTGTTAAAATTGAATAGATAAGAAAATTGGACAGATAAATTTAAACAAATAAGTGAGAAAAATGAAGATATAATAAAATGTGAATAGATATTTGTAGACAACCCCATTTTTGACCACCCTTACGACTTGGACGTCACCATTTGCACACCCAATGATAAATGTGTGTATGCTTGTTAAGTTCTCGGAAGTCCTCAGCGGAACGCCACAGCTTTGAGCCTTTCAAACCCTACACACCTTTTGCCTTGTTTTGGACCAAAACCAGAGTTCTTCAAGCCTGCAGACCCTTGTGACCTACTGGCCACTGCTTTTGGCTGCCGGCCACCATTAGTAGCCCGTTGGCCACAAGTGTGTTTTACAGATTTTTTTTTGCCAGCTGTGCTAGCTGTTGGCACAAATGTATGCACCTTCTTACACGTGTATGTATTGATATTTCTGAGGGAGTGTGATGTTTTTTATAGACGGAGGACCCCCCTTCTTGCTTTCAAGGTTATAAAATTTTGGAGCAAATTATGTTCTCTCTCTCTCTACAATTCTCTCTCTTGCAAATTTCTTGACCTTTTGCCTATACACTTTAAACCAAACCTTATCATCTTTGAGCTGAGTTACTTTTGAGCCCCCTTTGAGCTCTTGAAGGTGTGCTTGTGTTGCATTGTTGCTTGGAAGTGTTCTCTTCTTCAAGAGGTATAAGGCTTAGCTTGTTTCCTTGGTTTTGTTTGCTATTTTCCTATTGTTTTCCTACTATTTTTCTATTGTTTTTGGGCTGTTTAAACTCTGTAATTTTTGGTTGAAACTTGTGGTTTAAAGCCTTAAAGGGTGGAGGGGTGGTTCACCTCTCTTTCCACCTTGCTTCTCTAGCCTTTACCCTTGTGTTTCCCCACCTTTACACTATCTTTTTTTGAGCTTTTAAACACTGATTTTCAGAGCTTTTTCAGTGGCTATAATGTTGTTTTGAAGTCCAAAATTGAAGGGGTTAGCCTCCCCTCCTTGTGTCTTACATTGTTCTAGTTATTTTTATCTCAATTCCAGCATGATTTAGAATTTATTTAGCACTGTTTTAAGATTGTTTTTTAGTGTTCATTGCATTTGAGCCTTGTATTGCATACTTGTAGTGTTATTGTCCTCATAGGTTTGGTGGTTTAGGCCTTAGCCACCAACCTATTTGAGTTGATAGCACTTATTTATGACTTTCCATACTTGTGATCACTTTTAATCACTTCTGCAACCTCCCTCCTTTCTTGGTTTTTGCTTTGCTTTGAAAGTTGGTTTAAACTAGTTGCTTGTTTAAAGCATGAGATTGAGGTCTTGTAGTTAATGGTTTAATCCCTTTGGGGGTTCATTACCAACGGTATGAAACTTCTCTCATGTCTAAAACAACTTTTGGTTTGATGCTTCTTTCCATTAGAGGACTTAAAATTCATCTTTGGACTTAAATTACTAAGGAATGGTTGGTAATTAAAATGAAATAACAAAATTGAGGACTAAAAATGATATAAGATAATAACTTGGTTGGATTCAATCGGACGTTAATTGAACCCTTGAGTCTTGAATCGTTTCATACTTGCTAGTGATGTAAATGGTTCAAGAGTCATTGTCAACTACTTTCCTTGATTAATCCATGATAGGGAGGAGGTTTAAGAGTCTTTATTTGTTGTATTTATTGAACTTGCACCCTTTGGTTCATAGGCCATCATGCAATGAAATTGCATCAATTGATGGTTTGTGAATCAAATTTTGCCACTCCTTTGAGTTGTTTGATGATAAGGAGGGATAAGTTGTGCAAACAACCCTTGAGAATACATGTGCTTGCTCTCTGTTGCAGCAGGAAGAACCAAGCATCAGTGGTCGGCAGGCCACCATTTGGGGACGGTAGACCACCACTTCTAGCTTGCCGACCACCTTTGCAAAATCCAACAATAGCTTTTTGAAATGAAATAGAGTTGGTTTTGAGGTGAAAAACAGTACAAGTGTTCTAACTGTGCAATCGAGGCTTCCTGGCAGCAGAATAGTGTGCTTTTCGGGTGGAAATCCGTGCATGCATGAGCACTCCTTGCTCCCCGGGGTTGTTTAGTCTAAGTACTTAGCTCAAATATTTGTTGTAATTAATTAGTTGTAACTAGTTAATTTTGTAGAGTGTTGTAAATAAGTAGTTAGCCAAACTAGTTATTCAATTTTGTCTTGTAATAATTAGTTAAATAGCTAGAATAGTTGATTAATTTGTTGTTGTAATAGTTAGTTAAGTAGCTTAGCTAATTTATTCATTTCGTTTTGTAATAGGTAGTTTATAAGTTTAGCTAGTTAGTTTATTCGAACCCTTTTGTGGGAGGGCGCAAAACTTATAATAATGTGTATGTCTTCCAATCTCACGTCTTTTTCCCTTTTATTTAACTGCTTATGATGGTTAGTTTAGGACATCATATTTCTTTTAGCATCTTTTATGATTTGCATCCACTTGTTTTGTATGCACCGAGGCTCGGTACATCATTCTTACTTGCATTATCGTTTAAATACTTCTTTGAAAAAGGTGCTTAAACTGCATGCTATCAAATTGATTCATATGCTATATTAGTAGCCAGGCCTAGTGATTGCATATCGCATGTGTTGCATTAGTCATAGCGCATAGTTAGGATCATGCATTATTCTAACTCTATCATCATTTTTGGCTTGGAGTACTAGGTGAGCATTTTGTTTTAGCATAATTGCATAAGTGTGATTGTTGCCATGTCTAGCATGCTTGCCATGAGGCTAAGTGCTTAATTGATAAATTGCTTGAATGCCTGTTGATGAAGGCTAATTGCTTGAATTGGAATAATTAGAGTAATGTTCATATGCGATCACTTTTTCAAGTGGTACATATTCGAAACAATTTTCAAAAATAAATATGAAATCAAGTGTTCCAATTTTTGCAAATTAGTCTATACTTGTATGTGTGCGCATTACATAGTAATGCTAGCCTAATAAACGAAACAACAACATATAATGTAAATAAGATTCACATCATGATTAAAAGAGACCGATCTTTGATCAGGCGAGCGAGTGTGCTCAATTCATGATATTTCCCTCTCGTACCTAAGTTCCCGAGCCGAGACAATCTTGGTGATGACGGACACGTAGCCTTTGGCATGAGTCATTGGTTTCTTAAATTTTCCAAAAATATTTAGGTAGCGACTCTGTATCTGGCAAAGCAGTCCATTTTTGGCAATTTGATTCAAAATCGATTTTCCAAAAGATTTGCTGGATTTGGACTCTTTGGTGTTTATCTATTTCACATTGCACTTGTGAGATCAAATTCAGAATTGCGGGAGTCCGATATTGTAGGGCTTATTCGTCTTTCGAAAGGGGGCACGAAAATTTGAGCTACAGTTTCTGGCGACTCTGCTAGGGAAATTAGAGAACTTGACTTAAACTTCATGATGTGAAATTTTGTCTACACTTATATGTTTCTTTACATTGCATTTGTATTGATGCACTTAAGTCATTGTGTTTGCCATCTGCTATTTCTGGACGGTTTGCCGAAGGCTTGCCTAAAAGCTTGCCAAAAGGCTGACCGGTCATGGGCTCTGCCATGATGGGAACACAACCCTTGGATCTAAACTACCGCTGTACCGATTGATCCTCCTCTCACTTCTCGGTGTTTAGGTGTAAGAGGTATATTAGGTAGTCTTGTTGAGGTACCCTCTTTGACTATTTGGCTTAGTTGCATATCGAAAAGCCATAGAGACCGTTTTAAACTAGGACATGATGCTCACCTGAAATGCAGGGTTGCGTGAAAACTGCTTTGTTTGAATAGTGAACCTTAGTTCCTGACGAAACTAGGACAGGGTAACCTTACCCCCTCATAGGGGTGTTTTGGCTCTCGCTTATCTGGTATGTGCTTTATAGTGAAACTGTACAGGAATGTGCATAACAGTTACAAGTTTGGTATCTATTTTTTTTGGGAGAGGGGGGGAGGGGGGAATTCAGTGTGGAGTGCAGTCCTACAGCTTTGATCATGTCTGTAGTGATAACATCATTAGCTAAGGTGCTGTGCGGTTTCTGATTATTGCTTTCTTTTTGCTTTATTTTATTTTTTCTAGGTAGTTTATCACCATAGCTTCAGAAAGTTCGGATATCCCCCAAGTACACTGGACCCGAGTTAGAAGGCTTTGTAAAGCCGGGGATCTTGTTTGGGGACAGTCTGTGTTTACTTCACTTCCACCGGTTACAAGACGGCGGAGAATCAGGCAAAGTTCTCCAGTTCAGTTTTTACAGCAGTCATCCCTCAATTCACCTATATCCAGTCAGGTTCAGGGACAGTCATCCACTTCTAGACCAGCGCGAGATCACTCGCCTATTCCGATGACACAGTATCCCTTAGTCAGTATGAAAGAATTGATACATCATCTACATCAAACAGTTGAAACTCTACAGCAAGATACTGCCCGTCAAGCCGAGGTCACAGCCCATCAGGCCGAGGTTATAAATAGGCTACAACAACAGTAACCACAGCTGGTAGCGACCTCTGCATCCCATGCCCCTCCCACGGGTATCCCAGCACCCCGAGCCACTACTCATACTGCTAATATCCAAGAGAATCAGGGCAATCCAGCAGAGCCGATCCTAGCACAAGCTTCCAAAGAACCTGTGTATCAAACTGAAGCTCCGTTTGAGTTTGAGGTTGACCCAACTGTACTCAAGGTTAATAAACTGAAGAAGCTATTCAAGAAAGCACAATGAGTTAACTCCATCTCGGACATAGAAGACGGGTATACTGATTCTGCAGTGACATTTCTAGGTTGTTTCAAAATGCTGCGCATCGATCAATTCGACGGCTCCGGAGATCCAATGGTTCACCTTCGGCTATTTTCGAACATCTTGCGGCCGATGGGCCTGACTAGACTACAGAAGTTGTCTCTCTTTGGCTGTACCATGTCTAGTATAGCAACCATTTGGTATGCGAAGTTAGAAGATTCTGTCAAGCAGAATTAAGAGGAGATGGCCGAGGCCTTTATTGCATAGTATTCATACAATACTCAGATCGAGGTCACAACTTGTGATCTCGAAGCAACAGGCCAAGAGCCGAATGAGGGCTTTTCTAAATTTGTGACAAGGTGGAGAGCTATGGACTCGATGATGACCACAAGGCCTTCTAAGAAGGATCAAATTAGGATGGTTATCCGGAATTTGCATGGCAAGTTACTGCAAAAGATGATCGTCTTACCTTTGTTCACATTTACAGAACTCCATGAGATGGGGGTGCAAATCGAAGACGCTATGAAATAGAGGTTGATTATAGATGAGGAGCCGTCATAAAGGTCGTTTGTACGCAGTTCCAATGCTACCGGGGTTAGCACAGCTGCGAGGCCATCAGATATAAGCATTGTCACCACAACCAAGACTACCGACCTCTTTGCCAACACAAGCTCACAAACACCCTCCAATCCTATCCGATCCCAGAGGACCTTCAATCAACTGTACATGACCCTATCTCAAGCCATGAAAGTGCTAGTCAAGAAAGGGCATCTCAAACCATTAGAACCCCGCCCATTACCTGATCATCTTCCACCCAAACACAACCTGCAAAATACTGCGTGTTTCACTAACAGTATGGTCATGATACCGACCAGTGCTTTTGATTGTGTCATGAGATTCAGGATCTCATTGACAACAAGGTAATCGCTTTGCCTAAAAAACTTAACGTGACCACAAATTCACTACTAGCCCACAATTAAGTCCCTTCACCTCGAAATCTCAACTTGATTTATACACTGGCCACACCTTATGACCCCAACATATATATTACTCTCTCCACCTACCAAAACCGACGTTGTTCATTCTAGAAGGTGCAAATCTGTGCATGATGGACACGTCTGACCCCCAACCCAAGCCTATGGCGACGCTTAGAGTAGAAGGGGAGTTTACCTTGGAGAAAGGTACGAGCCTGTTGCTGGAGTGTTAGGAGGACTTGCTTGATGGGGCGTATGATCCAAGCTGCTATATTGTGCCAATTGATCAAACCAAGCCTGAATTGGTGCTGCCAACCTTGTTAGATGTCAATGTGATCAGAGAAAATGGCCCAAGCCAGGGGTTAGATGACCTACCAGAACTTGAGGAGGATTTGGCTAACCTGCAATTCTTTGATGAACAGGATCAGGGGGATGTGCAGATAGGGTGGTTCGACTTGAACAGATCAACTAACAACTTTGGATGGCTGAGTGATGAGCTGGATAAGGAGGAAGGAATTGAAATGAAATCGGAGGGAAATGAAGCATGGATTGCTTCTAGCCGATGAGAAAAAAAAGGTACCGGAGAACGTTGGCATGGAAAATTCAGCTCAGGAACTGGGCGCCGTGAGCACTGCGGACTCTGAACAGGAAGCTGCATTGAAGCAGTTTGAACGAGAGAGGATTGAAGACAACCGGGAAGCTATAATGACCCAATACCCTGTGGGGGATACCTATGATGTGAAGGTGATATAGGCAGAACCAGACAACTATTTGTCGGCTGCTGAAGGTGTATGGTGGGACGATGACGATCTACATCTGGCCTACACCGACAAAGATTGGGGCGAGTGCCTTCTGGACAACACATGGTATGCTGAAGAAATAGACCATCTGACAAGAAGTGGGTGGTATTTTAAGCCACCACACTTAGATCAAGCTGAAACATCTAGAAAAGATAGAGAGGTCGAGAAACAGAAGGAGAAACAGTAGGAAAAAGAGGCAGTGTTTAAATAGCTTAAGAAAATCCAAGTTGACATCTTCATTTGGGGTCTTCTCATGGCCTCCCGAGTACACCGACAGGCAGTGTTGTCAGCGATGGACAAGGCTAAATTGCCCATTAATACTACCCCCGAACAGCTTGTGGGATTGGTCTTCCCAAGTGGTACTAGACCAACTCTGACCTTCTTTGACAAAGAACTGCCACTGGAAGGCTCGACCTACAACAAACCCTTGTACATATCTGTGGAGTGTAGGGAGAAATGGGTGCCAGTGGTGTTGGTAGATACTGGTTTGGCCATCAACATCTGTCCTTCTCATACCGCCTATGTAGTTGGCCTCAAACCAGCGGACTTTGTTCCCACAACCCAAGTAATTTGGGCATATGATAATACGAGTAGAGAGGCCATGGGCACGGTGCAAGTCAGAGTTCAGGTGGGCCCCACTGAGTAAGAGGTTGAGTTTTATGTCTTAGATGTGCCGGCTACCTTCAATTTGCTGTTAGGGAGCCCTGGTTGCATTATGTGAAGGTTGTCTCCTCCATTCTCCACCAAATGTTGAAGTACCCTCATGGGGGAGGAGTGGCGATTGTTTTTGGGAATTCATCCATCCATCCGCCACCAGAGGTAACTACACCAGTGCTGGAGATCACTCATGGCGAGGAGGATGTATTCTTCTCAGGGTTCACTCTGGCTGAAGCTCGGGTAGTGCAGACCATATTGGTCGTGGACGAAAGCATGTACGTCAGCGCCCAGTCTATTTATTTCATGAGTAAACTGCAGTATGTTCTAGGAATGAGACTCGAAAGGAGTGGCCAGAAATGCGTTATAGCATTAATAGATGTGCCACACAACCCACATGCCTTTGGACTGGGCTACGTGCCCACCAAAGAGGACTAGATCAGGAAGAGGGAAGAGATGAAAGGTAGAGCCAAGGCTAAGCAAGCCGAGAAACACTATGAGCTCATCCATAGGCTAATCTAGGGGACACTGAATGGCCACTTTGTTCGGGAGAGAGAAGATTTCCCCTTTTGCGACTTTCTCGAGCCTTGGGTGAATTCCTCGAATCAATGTGTCCACGGGTTCGAGATTTTTTTGACCTGTAGCTGCAGAACGGTGATGATGAGGAAAGGGCTGAACCAATCATCAAAGCTAAACAGAGCATGGAAACTGACTCAAACAATAGTGAACTTGGAGTAGGGGCAGCATTGGCTGGTCTCTTGACAGACCCTGCGGCTGACTCAGAAAACTTGAGAGATAACCTTACCGTCTCCGTGATCAAGGAGGAACCGAGTGTGAACCTAACCAGCAGCATTTTGGATACACTAGAGGCACTATCTCTTATCTGACAGCTGGAGGAAGGCTTTTTGTCCAATTCTGAGTCGGGTGATGAGTTAGAATCTAATTCTACTGAGTCGATGGGCTTGGGATCAGATTCCAGTTTTTCTGAGTCTGAGTCTGGTATTTCTGGAGGTGGTAACCTCAGATACCAAAGTCTTGTCTAGGTCTTTATTCAGCTTTTCTTTTGAGTCTATAACCGAAGATCTGGACCTTTTGAATAAAAACTCTGTGGATTTTGTGTAATTTTCTATGAAGTAGGTTTATTGTATTGACTAGAATTTTCAGAATTTTAATGAAAACAAAGAGGAAGAAATTCCTCTGGATTTGAAAAACTTGATTAATCGAAAGAAGGAGAGGTTTGCCAAACCCTGTGCTGATGAAATCATTACCATTAATGTAGGTACTAAGAAGGATCTGTGTCTAGTCCAGATCGGGTCCACGTTGTTTTTAGAGGAGCGCGAGCTCTCAATCACTTTGTTAAAAGATTTCAAAGATCTTTTCACGTGGTCCTATGAAAATATGCCTGAAATCGATCCTGAGATTGTACAGTATCAGATCCCTCATGACTCCGAGGCCCGACTGATCAAGTAGAAGCTGCGTAGAATCCGTCCGGATTGGGCATTGAAGATCAAGGAAGAGGTCACCAAGCAGATTGATGCAGGATTCTTGTTAGTATCTGAGTATCCGACTTGGTTGGCCAACATCGTTTCAGTGCCGAAAAAGGATGGTAGAATTCGGGTGTGTGTAGACTTCCGGGACTTGAACAAAGCCAGTCCGAAGGATGACTTTCCTTTATCGCACATTGATGAGTTAGTGGACGTCACTGCGAGGCATGCATCGCTATCCTTTATGGATGGGTTTTCGGGGTACAACCAGATTCTAATGGCGCCCGAGGACAAAGAGAATACTGCATTCACTACGCCATGGGATACCTACTGCTACCGGGTTATTCCGTTTGGTCTGAAAAATGCTGGAGTTACCTATCAAAGGGCTGCGACCACCATTCTGCATGACATGATCTACAAAGGGGTCAAGGTATACGTGGACGACATGATTGTCAAGTCCAAGGAATGAGAGGGCCACTACACCGCCGTGAAGAAATGCTTTCAACGAATCAGTGATACAAATTGAGGTTAAACTCGCAGAAATGAACCTTCGGTCTAACGACAGGGAAAATGCTGGGCTTTTTGATTACACAGAGGGGCATTGAAGTAGATCCTTCCAAAATCAAGGCCATCCTAGAAATGTCACCACTGAGGACTGAAAAGGAGGTTTGAGGCTTTCTGGGTAAAGTGTAATTCATAAGACGGTTTATTTCCAAATTAACCTTGACTTGTGAACCATTATTTGGTCTCTTAAAGAAAGGGAAGAAATTCCGATGGGATGATCGCTCTCAGTTTGCCTTTGAGCAGGTTAAGCAGTACCTCCAGAACCTGGTTGTGTTGTCACTGCCAGAGCCGGAGAAGCCTTTGATTCTATACTTTTCAGTGACAGAGACGACCATGGGATACATGCTCGCTCAGGAATCTGAAGATAGGGTGGTGAAAGCCATCTACTACTTGAGCAAGAAAATGCTAGATTACGAGACTCACTATACTCCGTTGGAGAAAGCTTGCCTAGCCTTGGTATGGGCTACCAAGAAGTTGAGGCACTACCTGTTAGCTCACTCTGTAATCCTGGTTTCGAGATTAGATCCCATCAAATATCTCTTTGAGAAACTAGTGCTTACAGGTAGGCTAGCCCGTTGGTTGCTTCTTCTCTCCGAATTTGATCTTAAATATGTCACCCGCAAGTCGATTAAAGGAAGAGCTGTAGCGGAGTTCCTAACAGATCACCCAGTAGAAGGAGACGAGACAGTGGAATACTTGTTCCCAGATGAAGCCATTCTGCAAGTTGAGAAGGAAACTTGGATGATGTAGTTTGACAGAGCATCTAATCAGTACGGTTATGGGATAGGTGTGTTGCTGATAGCATCCGACGACTCCCATAGACCTTTAGCCTTCAAACTCCGGTTCAAGGTATCCAACAACGAAGCAGAATATAAAGCGTGTATTGTTGGTTTTAGAAGTCGTCCTGGAACTAGAGGCAATAAGATTGGATATTATCGGGGACTCGAACTTAGTTATTTCTCAAGCAAATGGAGACTGGGAAGTCAAAGAAGAAAAGATGAAAGTTTACCATCAGACCCTGGATGTACTGATTCTTAGGTTTGAAAAGCTGACTTTCACTTATCTACTGAGAGAGAACAACAGGTTCGCTGATGCTTTAGCAACTCTATCTTCTATGGTAGACATCCCGCTTGGAGTCTAGATGCGTCCAATTATTATCGAACAGAAATACACGGCGACTTATGAAACTATTGTTGCGATAGATGAAGTGCAAGACAAAAACCCCTGGTACTACGATATTTGGAACTTCTTGGAAAATGAGATCTATCTACGAAGGGCAAATGCGAAGGACAAACGAGGAATACGGCAAATAGTCGTCCAATTTATCATCTGCGGAGGTAAATTGTATGAAAGAGGTCATCTGGAAATGCATAAGTTGTGTGTGGAAGAAGAGGAATCGAAGTGCCTTATGGAGGCTATCCACAGCAGGGAATGTGGAGCGCATATGAATAGTGTGATGTTGGCCCAGAATATTCTTAGGCAAGGTTACTACTGTTCCACCGTGGAGGAAGATTGTATTGGTTTTGTTTAGCGATGCCACAAATACCAAATTCATGCCAATCGCATGAATACTCTGCCGTCAAAGTTATACAACATGACTTCGCCATGGCCTTTCTCAGTTTGGGGAATCGACATTATCGGTGCAGTCATGCCAAAAGGGTCGAATGGGCATGAATATATCTTGGTGGCGATTGATTACTTTATAAAGTGGGTGGAAGCCCAGTCCTATACAGTGTTGAAGGCATCGCATGTGGCTAAGTTCATCAGAAACAACATCATTTGTCGGTACAGAGTCCCGAACGAGATCATATTAGATAATGGTCCCACTTCAAGGAAGAGGTGATAGATTTGTTGGAGAAATACAATGTGGCTTTTCATAAGTCATTTACCTGCAGGCCACAAACTAATGGAGCTGTTGAAGCCACCAACAAGAACATCAAGAACATCTTGTAGAAGATGGTTGAGACCTATAGGGACGGGCCAGATAAATTGCCATTCGCAATCTGGGGTTACAGAACTTCGATCTTGACATCTATAAGGGTAACTCCTTATTCTCTCGTCTACGGGATAGAAGTCGTTTTGCCAATTGAAATAGAAGTCCCATCATTGCGAGTTATGGTTGAGTGTCAGATAGCAGAGGCAGATTGGTAATAAAGCAAATTTGAGGAGTTAATGTTATTTGATGAGAGAAGGCTGAAAGCATTGTATCATGTTCAGGGCTACTAGCGCAGAATTGCCAAGGCTTTTAACAAGAAAGTTAAGTCTCGGAATCTCAAAGAATGAGACGTGGTGCTGAAAGATAACCGAGCTCCCATTCATGACCGTAGGGGCAAGTTCAGACCCAATTGGACTAGTCCTTATATCATCAAAGCTATTTGGTCGGGTGGAGCGGTTATTCTCATGGACTTAGATGGCCTGGAATTTTCACAACCGATCAACATGGACAAGTTGAAGAAATACTATCCCTGAGAGGCTCGCTAGGCCGAAAACCCGAAAGGGCAACCTAGGCAAAAGTTAGAGCATGAAAAATTAGAAATAAAGAAAAATTGAGCTCGTAAGGTTGAAAACCCTAAAGGGTGACTTTTTCAAAAGTTAGAGCGCAAAAGGAGAGTTAATACTCGAGTGAACCTGAACCGAGCTACGTAAGGCCTAATTCCCATTTTTGGGATACGTAGGCAACTTCTTCCTGAAGTTCGACCATAATCACTTTCAACTCAACTGTCCTGTCCACATGTCTGATCAAGTCATCTTTTGTCTGTTCTTTATCTGAGAGTTTGGTGGTGATCTTTGTTCTGGGAAGAAGAGCTGGTTACAATGTGGAGCAGTAATGTATTCAATCAGGGGCAGTTATGATCTTTTGATTTGGGGTTGTACATCTTGAGGATTAATTTCGTGTGTGTCAGGTGGTGATCACTTTCGAAAATGGTTTTGGAAAGTTTTAATAAAAGTTGATTTTGTTCAAAATTTTACCTTTTACAACGTAGACCATTTTTGGACTAAAAGGAATATTTTTTAGTGCTCACAACTTTAATTCCATTGATTTCAATATAAAGTTCTCCAACTCTCTGATACAAATCAAAGTTGCTTTTACATCATAAAATTTGAAAAGAATGGTCAAAGCAATAAACTAGGGGCATAGGTGAGTCAGGTGCTCCTGTATCCTTTGCTCGTGCTTATGGAAGCTTTTGAAGCCAAAGTAGGCCCGGTTTGTGCCTCATCCTCGAGCCAAGCCAAGCACTCGCCAGAAAGGACGTAACTGAAACTAGGGGCAAAGGCCAGAAGCTCTCTCGTCCTCTAAGCAGCAAGGTACCTAGCCAAGTGTGAAGCACGAATCGGGAATGAAGCCGGGTATTCTACCCCCTCCTCTGGGCAGGTTTGATCATGCCCAAACTGACGTCTAAACAGGAAAAAAAATTAGAACACGCAGTGCGTGAGGCAAATCAACTGTATGCCAGGCTACTGAGCCATGCTGTAACTCATCTCAATCAGATGAAGCTAGGGGCAGTGCCAAGCTATGTCACCTGCAGACCTGTTGCACATCTAGTTGCACCACCATCCCTTGTTGGGAAAATCCACTAGCCAGTGGTGGAAAAAATAAGCTCGAGCTGAGTACTCAGAGCAAGAGTCCACTACCTTCGGCTTATCCATGAGCCATACTTAGGAAGGGATGAAAAATAAGAGAAATTAAAGAATAAAGAGATGTGCAGAGAGAGAAAAGTAAGAAAAGGACTTTGAGAGAAAAATAGAGCACGAGTGCCGAGTGATGTGAGAAACACATATAAGAAAGGGTGGGAAACAATACCTAAAGAAGTAGTGGACTCCCTGGTGGTCTCTCACTGATGAAAAGCATCCAAGCCCATCAGGGTCTCGGCCAGAGCCAAACCGCTACAAGTCTTACCTTCTTTCGGATCTTGGGCCACTTTGATCAACCGAACGCTAGTTCTGCCGAAACTAGGGGCAAGAAGGAAATGTGCAAGCATGTATAAACAGAGGACATGCTGTCGAAAACCTCGCCAGAGGAGGTCTCCTCTGTCACCGATGCCAAAAAATCAATGAATCAAGCTGGGTATATCTAGCTCTTCGTTGTGGGCCAAAGATCGAGCCTCGTGCAAAGTGAGCCCACACATCTATCCCAAAGCTTGGGCGTGTCCAAAACAGGGCTGAGACATGATTTACTCATCGCGCCAGGGTTTCCATCAATGCCCAAAATTCTTTAAAAGTCGGGCACATTTCTTATGTTCCGAAGCGAAACACATGCGTAATCGGGTCCCAACATCGAGCCGTGGCATGGAGGAATGGAAAGCAAAATGAAGTATGGCTCAACGAAAAAAGTGCATTTATGCTGAAACCAAGGAAATTTACCTTTTCCGTGCTGTCTAAAGTGGCTATCCATTCTGTGATCTTTTCGGCAAGGAATATCTCCATTTGTGAAAGAAATAGCAGCTAAAATGAGATCCTGAAGAAAAAATCACGAAGGAGGACCTTTTGTAGAAGATAAGGCTGTAGTGGAGGCCAGCTGTCAGCATTTTGGCGGTTCTACACATTTGTGGCCGGCAGGCCACTAATGTTGGCCGATGGGCCACCTATTGTGGCCGGCAGGCCACTTCCTTTCGCCGGCAACCCCCTTTTGTGGCCGGCAGCCTCTATTTCTGGCTTGCCATCCACTTGTGTGCTAAGCAGTGTGGGCAGCCTAATTTTTTTCTTGATCTTTGTATTTTGAGGTCTTGTTTTGAGTCTTTTGGTTTTAGCAAATGTAAATATTTGTGTTTGAGTTGTTTTTATTTTGCTTATCGAGTTGTATTTTGTATTGTTGGTCATCCTATTATCCGATGAAGAACATTGTTTTAATCAAGCGTTATCGATGCAAATTCATTCCATTTTCATTTTTCATGCAAATATGGTGCTCACGATGCAAAAATGATAACACTTTTTCATAAAAACTGCAAAGTTTTATTCCGATCATGGTTTTTACAAAAGTGGAGTACAAGTTTCAAAAGCAAAAATAAAACCTATTTGAAGCTATATATGTGCTAATGCTACCAAGCAATAAAGAAACTAAGCAAAAAGTACAAAAAAATCGGTGCCAGTCATCTCAAGCTCGAGAAGCCCTCTTCGTCCTCTTCCTCAGAGGGGATTCGGAGGTACTGTCACCATCAGCACCGCTGTCAGAATTAGACTATGAACCAGAGCCCGTATCATCTCTGCTCCCTGCCTCAGCGCCATCTCTACTCCTGGACCTAGAGCTAGCGTCATTATCTCCACTCTTAGATGCCTCAAAATGTCAACTCGTTGCCTCCTCGGAGAAGCTAGTCTTAGCATCATCGTCGCTCAAAACAGGCTCTAAAGGATTGCTCCGACCTTGAGCACCCCTATCCCTACCTCGATTGCAGTGCACATCTTGGCCACGAGCTGGGGCTTGTCTCTCTCTCTCGCTTCCCTGCTGCTAGAGGAGGTGCTGCCGGTGTCGGTGCCGGTGCCGGTGCTGCTGCTGCTGCTGCTGCTGCCACTGGTGCCCTCGGAACCTGGAAAAAAATAGTTGTCAACATGTCAGCTACAGTGTGTGTACCAGATACATGCATAGTATGTAGAATGAGCGAGATGCAGCAACTGGATACAGTATGAGTACAGTGTGCCAATGCAGTTTGGGGAAGAGTACAGTTGAAGTGCCAATGTATCAATGGAAAAATGATAGTGTGGTGTACAACAGAGTTAGTAATGAAATGTATACTAAAATGAAGAAAATTACCTGAATAGTGTGGAGACCGAGCATCATCTCTCTCCTCTGTACCATGCCCATCAGAGAAGCGACCAACACGAGGAGGCGCTCTGTATACTCTGTAGATGTCTGCAAGTGCATTTGGATGATCAATATCTGGAATAAACATATCTAAAATAGAAATGTGGGGTGCAAATTGTAAAGTGTGGTCCATACCTGAGACGTGCCTCGAACTCCGACATACTTATGTCCTACCTCTGCTTGCTCGATTCAGAATCTAGTAGGCAGTCCCAGTCAGCCGCCAACATGTGAGTGCAGTAGGAAGCTCCGGCCAATGGGTAGTCTGCCTAATAAGAGGGGCCCCTCTAGTATGGGCCCTGGTCGCCTGAGTCGCCTCTCCGCCACAGGAGCTCCTGCTCTTTCGCCTGTGTGAACGCTTATCAGAGGAGACATAAGATAAGTCTGGATGAATGTCACGTAGTCGCCGTCTCCTCTGAAGAAGTCAGCGTCTAGGCCTACCATGAACTGTATGATCGTATCAAACAGTAGGTTATCCGCTGTCCTCATAAACGCTGGGGGTGGCATGAGAATGACTGGATCAGGCAAGCCTGCCGTTTGGCATACGAACCGCTCGCTCAGAAACCAAGCTCGGCAGGCTAGGCCCTCCACTAGAATTCGGAAGCGAGATGTGCCCCAAGCCCCCGCATACTGGTCCCTCACCCCTGCCTGCATTGTCGCCCAAGGTTGCCACGTGATTTGCAAACAGAGAATGTACAGATTGTTAGTTGCCATCAGT
The DNA here is from genome assembly GCA_036172215.1 of Camellia granthamiana. Taxonomy (NCBI): domain Eukaryota; kingdom Viridiplantae; phylum Streptophyta; class Magnoliopsida; order Ericales; family Theaceae; genus Camellia; species Camellia granthamiana. Next base: position 83,532,914 of record CM069913.1, on the reverse strand, counting down.
TGCCAAAGTATGAATCAGAGCAGTATTAAAGCAAAAATGACTGTGAGTTTCGGGTTACCTCATCGGCGACCACTATATCGAAGTAGTGGGAAGCGAAGGTAGTATCATTATGGCTCCAGCGCCGGCACCGGTCGTCGTACCGTTGCAAGTAAGGGACAACAGGAGGGATCTCCTTCACAAGCTCTGGAGCAAGGGCCGAAAAATATGCGTAAACCCATAACTACAAGGAAAGGGGAGTAGTGTTATCAACAGTGTCAACAGATATAAAAAGTGCAACAGATATAGAAAGTGCAACAAATATAGACAGTGCAAAGTAGAAAGCACGATGCATGAATAGATGTTTAAAACAGAAAATGCAAAGCAGAAAGCACAAGTTTTGAACAGATATCGAACATAAAGTATAAAGTCAGAAAGGTGTGGTGTATACCTCCCAAGCTCTCCAGTAGCCTCCAATTTGATCTCCCCTCATGCGGGAGGTAGAGCTCATATAGCCATAGAGGGTGGCGAGGCCAGCTCTGCTCCAGTCATAAAATCACACCTGGGGTAGTGTTACCAGGGCACTCAGCAGATACAAGCCTATTCGAAAACAAGGTGGTACCGAGGAGAAACATCAGGAAACCTCTGGCGTACTGCTCCATCTTCCCTAGTGTCTCGGGATTGCTCTCACGAAACTGCTCGACAAACCAACTGTACCTCACCATGGCCGACCGGTACAGAGGTGGGCACGCTTCCAATAGGTGGATCCAGGCGGCCTCTTACTCGTCTATGCCTGTGTCGAAGGGGATCAGATCACCCCCTACTCCTAAGCCTATGAGCATGGCAAAGTCGTAGAGCATCATCGTCATTTCCCTGGCGAAAGAGAGGTGGAAAGAATTGGTGGTGTCCTACCACCTTTCCACCAACGCTCCAAGAAGAACCTGGCTCATTATGAGGCGTGATAGTCTAGAATAGAAATGGCTGAAGCCAGCCTCATCAATAATATCGCGGACCCCAGCCTGGAGCTGATCATACCAATCCCTCGCCGTCGTCGCTCCGTATCCCTTGTAAGAGCGAGAGTCCCCTGTGGTAGAGAAAAGATGAATTAGATGAAAGGCAGTGATAAAAGAGCATTCGGATAAAAGGCAGTGCAAGAAATGCATGAAAATAGAGTTCATACCTCAGGAACGCTGGAAGAAAGATGGGAGTTCGGCTCCCTCAATAGGAGGTCCTCTGGCTTACCACGAGCAAAGTCACTAAAGCCCTTCATGCCTCTAGACGACAGTATATGCGTGTGAGGATGGTACGTCATCGAATCAAAGGGGTGCACCCTCAATGGTAATGGCTCTGGAGAGAACTCTGCCTCAAGATCAGCCTTAATATCCCCTGCCGTCCTGCCGACCTCAGCAACTGTTGGCTCCACTACCTCGGCTATAGGTGAAAGCACAGGTGGAACCTCAGGAAGAGCTCCGTCGTAAGGCATATCACTCGCCATCTGAAAATGGGTGAAAAATGGGTGAACAGTGAAGGAAAATGGAGAAAAAAGGGTAAACTTGAAAAAAGTCAACCCTAGGAAAGAGAAAATGGGAGAAAAAGTCAAAACCCAGGAAAGTTAACGAAACTCGAGAGAAACTCGAAAGGAACAAGCCTAAAGTGGTGAAAATACAGAAAAAGCGACGAAATCAAAATCTGATCGGTTCAAAATGTAGAGAATCAAGAGGGTTTTACGACAAAAGTTTGCGTGGGGCATTGGAAAACTCCTATAAAGCGCAAATCTAGAGAGAAGATACACCTAGAGAGAAAATGAGAGTATTTTCAGAGGTTTGGGGAGGTGGAAATGAAGTATGGGGTTGTCTACTTAAAGACCCATGCGTGAAAAGACCATTTTACCCCGAAACTGCCATGGGTGGCTAGCAGGCTACATTTGTGGACAGCAAGCTTAGACGGTGGCCAGCAGGTGGCCGGTGGCTTACCTCCGCAGCCAGCAGGTGGCCGGTGGTCCTCACTTCTGTCTTGATGCTGTTTTGTGCTTCTGTTTCCTGAGAAGTGTATGGATCCAGATTGATTCTAATGGATCTCGAAATTGCGTTTCAGTGCCCCACTTGCCAATGTAAACGAGGTGTATCCTTTTTGAGCATGTTGCAAAGTCTCCGAGAGGTAAATCGGAGGTTGTCAGCGAATATCGTTTTATCGTTCTGTCAAATTACGTCTTTTTTCTCTTCTGTTGCATAGAATGTGCATTTCACATATACGTATGTGTAGACACCCCATTTTTGACCGTCCTCAAGACTTGGACGTCATCGTTTGAACACTCGGTGATCATCCATGTTTGTGTTCGTCTTAAGTTCCCGGAGGTCTCGGCCACGCGCCTTGCCTCAGGATCTCTCAACTTGATTGTTTTGTGTTTGGTTTTGCACCAAACACTTGTGTTTTGCTTTTGAGGGGCAGGGAATGGCTTGTTGGCCATCCCCACACCTCACCGGTCATGGCTTGAGGCCACCGGCCATTGTTTTGTTGCCACCGGCCATTGGTGATGGCCGACCGACACTATTTATGGCCGGCTGACCATTGTTTTGGCCAATTTGGCGTTTTTGGCTGGCCGACCACTGTGCATCTGCTTTTGCAGATATTTTTATGCCAGCTGTGCTAGCTGGCATACACTTTGCCCCCCCTCCATACACGTGTATGGAGGGATTTCACTCTTGCTTAGCTTGTTTTGTAAGCTTTGCAAGAGTGATCCCCTATAAAGGGAGGGCCTCTCCTCCCTCCTCAAGGGTTACAAAGATAGATAGGGTTTGAGTCTTGTATTTATCTATCTTTATATCTCCCTCTCCCTTTGTATTTGTGTGTGTTTAGGTGTGTTTAGCCTTACTTTTGTACATAAACACCTACCATTACACCTTCCCTTGGTTACTGAGGCACTAGAGGGTTGTTCTTGGACTTCTTGAGTTCATCTAAGCTTGGAGAGGCTGCTGGAGCATTGTTCTTGAAGAAGGTCTTCAAGGGTAAGAACTTTACCTTTAAATACCCCATTTTTGCATAGTCTTTTTGCCTACCTTGCATCTGTTTTTGAGCTTAGTGTATAACATATAAAAGTCTTGTTTTTACTTGCTTAAAATAGTTGTTTAAGGTTGTTTTGGTGTTTGGAGTTGTTTGACCCCTCTTAGGCCTTGTTTGGCCCCCATTTTGTGCTCTTTTGGTGAGCTCCGGGACCACCTTGTTTGGGCCTCCTCGCCACCGAAATCTTGAGGGATTTCAATGGTGAGGATGGTGGTTTGAGGTCCTGAGAAGGAGAGGGTCATCCCCTCTCCTTGTTGTCTTCAAAAAGTGCTATTTGAGCCTCATGTGTGAGCGCCCTTTTTAAGTTCATGTTGGCCATGTCTTAAGTATTATTTGTGCTTATTTTGCCATGATATAGCACTGTTTTTACTTGGTTTGGACACACCATGCTTGCTTTGCATACTTGTCTTGTAATGCCATATTTTGCCTTAACATGCTTTAGGCTTTGACCCTTGTTCTAGCATGATTTTGGCCAAGCTTTGTGAAGCTTTTGTGCATGTTTTGGTGTGCTTGAGGTCTGTTTTTGGTTGCTTGGGTCATCCATGTTTTGCTTTGTATAGCTACCATGCAATTCCCCTTATGAGCCTTGAGTGTTGACCCCTCTAGCATGCTTTACTTGCTTTGTTTCAGTGGTTTAGAACCACTTACCATGACATTTCAGTCCCCACGGTATGCTTGTATGCTTGCATTTGATGCTCCTTTAATGCTCTAAAAGGTTGTAATCTTGTGCTCCATGTTTGGCCTCTTTTGTATGCTTCCATGTGTAGGCCACTTAGAAGCAATCTAGGCGTACCCTTAGCTTTGTTTAGGTCTGCCTTGGGGTAGTTTTTGAGTCCTCTTGGCCCTTTGAGGCTTGGTTGGCATGGCCATGGTTTAAGCCCCTTTGGCTTGCCTTGAGTTTTGGACATTATTACATGCTATGCTTGGCTTGTTAAGTTGGTTTGGCACCTTTTATAACATGATTTTTAGAGCATTATATGTATGCCATCAGTCCATGTTTTGTCCCTTTTAAGTGTGCTTAAAAGTTGCTTCATTATGCTTAAGTCTTGAACCATGTATCTATGCATGCTTGTATGTACATTTGCCTTCATGTACTTAGCATTTTAGCCACTATTCTAGGCTTAAAAAGTTACTCCCTCATGCTGAAATTTTGGACCATTGTGTGCATGAATGCTTGTGTGTGCATTTGCCTTGCATATGGTCACATATTTGGCCTATGGCATGTTGTTATATGTTTGAAGTTGTGTTGCATTTGGCATGCATCCCTCTTGTGGTTACTTAACATGTTGTCACATGTTTTCTTGATATGTTGTCACATATCATTTGCATGATTGCTAGCTTGCATACTTCGCATGCTTGTTTGCTTAGGTTGTGTGCCTAGTGTACATTACTTGCTTGCATGATCATATTGCATATTTAGCTCATATGCTTAGGTTACACTCGGCATGCATGCCTTGTCTCTTGATCAAGTGATAGAGGTTGGGCCTTATTTGTTTAGTTGGTTTGCATTTCATTTGAAATTAAAATGCGCAACTTGGCTTCTTGGGTCATCACGCATTGAAATGCGCGATTGGTGGTCTGAGAATCAAGGAACACCCTCCTTTGAGTCATAAACATGATAAGGGGTGTGTTGGTGCACACATTTGCTTAAAATGCATTGCCATACCTTGCTTGTCCTTTGTTGCTGTCAAAGCAGGACTCTGCAGGCATAGATGGCCGACCGACCTCATTCAGTGCCGATCGGCCATCCATTTATAGCCGATGGCTTCAATTGTGGTCGATGGCCACTTAGCCTTGGCCGGTGGTGTTCCACAGTGTTCAGAGAGTGTTCTTTGGGAATTGTGCTATTTTCAGAGGAGTAGAGCAGGGTAAACAGAGGCAACTTGTGCATGGCGTTGGATTTCCGAGCGGAGTCGAGCATGCGCGCATTGGGCCCTCTTCCCGAGGCTGTTTTGCCGCTTTATTAGCTTAGTTAATTTGCTTAACTAGTTAATTGGCCTGTAACTATTTAATTAGCTTGTTAGTTAATTAAATTGTATTATTTTTTTGGTCCCTCTGAGCGAGGGCGAATTTGTAATAAGTGTGGGTGCGTGTGTGCATGTCTTCCAACCCCACTTCTTTCTCCCTTTTACTTACCTGCTTTGATGGTTAGTATTAGGGCATGTTTAATTTAGCATCCTTATGCTATGCATGCGTGCATCATTCATTTGTATTACATGCACCGGGCTCGGCGCATCATGCTAACTGCATAGTATTTCAAATCTAACTTGAATATGTGCTATTTGTTGCATTCCACATGCTATCCTAGGATTAGCCGAGCCTATTCTAGTGACATTCTGTATGCGTTGTATTAGCCACTTAACATGGACTTGAATCATACATTGATTGCTAACAAGTTCTTTGTTTTGGCTCGGAGTACTCGGTAAGCCTTTTATGCTTTAGCACCTTGCATGAGTGTAAATGTTAACATGAAAGCATATTTACCATGAGGCCAACTGCTTAATTGATTTACTGCTTGAATGCCTGTGGATGGAGGTTGGATTGCTTGAGTTGGAACAACTCATTGAAATCCGTATTTTAGCCTACTTGCGAGTAGCAAATTTCAAACCATTTTCCAAACGGGCGGATATGCAATGCTTTGTTCCAAATTAGGCGATCTAGTCTATACTTTTGTGTTGTGCGCATCACATAGTAAGATTAGCTAATTAATCGGAATAAGAACGCATAAGGTTTTCAAAACGAGATATCATGGTTAGTAGAGGCCGATCTTCGGATTGGGCGAGAGGGGGTGCTCATAGCTGACCTTCCTCAATCGTACCCAAGTTCCCGAGCCGAGGCAACTTTGGTGATGACGGACACGTGGCCTTAGGCAAACGAGTCAGGGTTTCCTAAATTCCCCCATAAAAAATATTTAGGTGGCGACTCTGTATCTGGCAAAGCAGTCCATGTTTGGCACTTCTTTCAAAAAAATCTGTTTTCCAAAACGATTTGCTGGATTTGGACTCTTTGGTGATTTATCAGTCTTGCATTGCACATTGCGAGATCAGATTAAGAACCGACACAAATTGAGTCCGAACTGTAGCGTGAGGCCCACGCGGGCGCGTCTACAATTTCTGGCGACTCCGCTGGGGAGTTTAGAGAGCTTGACTCGAACGCATGATATCTTGTTTTGATTTCACTTATGTGTTTCTTTGCATTGCATTTGCATTGGTGCGCCTAAGTCACAGTGTTGGCCATCTGCTATTCCTGAACAGTTTGCCGGAGGCTCGCTTTAAGAAGCGTGCCATAAGGTTGACCGATTACGGGCTCTGCCACGATGGGAATACAAACCCCGGTTGTCACCGGGGCGCCCTTTTGACCATTCGACCTAGTGCATATTCGGAATCCATAGTGACCATTCCAAGCTAAGACAGGTTGTTACCCGATTATAGGTTGTTTGAAACCGCTGCTTGCGTAGTGAAACCCTAGCTCTTGACAAAATAAGACAGGGAAACCCTACCCCAAGCTAGGGGCGTTTTTGACTCTCAATTACTTGCTATGTGCTTTTAGAGTGTATCTCTACAGGGGAATGCATATATCAGTTTGCAAGTCCGAGTATCAGGCCTGAGGGCATCAGTACCGGAATTTGAAAGTCAGTTATATCTGCGGGTATCAGATTCAGTTCTTGAGGGCAGTGATTTTGGGGAACAGTGATCAGTAGTAGAGTACAGTTATTCAGCTATGCTTGTGTCTGTTCTGATTGGGCCGAAATGCTGCGTGTTTTCTCTTTCAGTTCAGAGAGTTAGTGCGGAATAGCCAGTGGTCTCCTTTGCTGAGGCAAGACAGACATCTGATCCACCATCTCCGTTTAGTTCAGGAGGACTTATGATGACCCAAAGTTCAGAAGAAATAGTGGTTATGGCAGCTGCATTGGATCAAGGAATCATCTTACAGAATGAAACCAATGTTGATGTACCGCATCCGCCTAGGTCGCCTACCGCGCGCCCGATCTGGGAACCCCAGTTGTATCAGGCTCGTGAGCCCACCACGTTCGAGTTAATGGGAATGATCGGCGATCTTCAGCGATCTGTGGCTGATCTCGCCTACGGGATGTCGGCTTCGCCACCAACCCCATCCTACGCCAGGAATTTTGTACCGCAGGAGCCCCCGCTACTGGGGTGAATTGTGATCGAGCTCAGCCAACCTGAGGCTGTCTCAAGTTATAGACATGACGTGTCAACAACAACCGGGTTCCGCCCTGATGGAGCAACCCAAACCCTCGATCAAGCTGAGGCCAGAGGTAAGAACAAAGTGGGAATAGGTGTTGATCCCGTTGAACAGCTGCTGTGGGCAGTCGAGGCTTTGAAAGCCGGGGGGATGAGTAAATAGCAAATATCCACGATGGTAGCCAAAACTATGGATGATGCTTTCCCCACTCCAACCGAGGGGAGTTCCAGCCAGACAGAAAATCGGGATAGGCCCCGTCATGCCAGAACAGTTCACTCCAATCCCAACTCTGCACCGGGAAGGGATCAGAAAGTCAAGGCGGCACCTGCCGATCCTTTTGCCAGTGCGTCTGGCAAAGCCAGCAAACTTCGGAGTATCTACCCCGAGGGCGCAGAGTCTTCCACGCACTCTACATGCCTTTGTCTAGAGCGCTTCAGATCCTTGCCGAAATGGGGCACCTTAAACCCCTTGAGCCTCGGCCTCTCCCGAAGAATCTCCCCCTCACACATGATGCTACCTTGTACTGCGCGTACCACCAGCAAACTGGTTATTGCACCGACAACTGTTTCCATTTTCGTCATGAAGTACAGGATTTGATCGACAATGAGGTCATCCTCTCGCCTACCTCAGCGAAGTCTGTCACTGCTAAGTTGTTAGATTTCGATGATACTGCGAGTATGTGATCAGAAGTTGGACCACCTGCGGGCGGCGCTAAGTGTATTTCAGATGTGGCGTCTGGCATGCACTGTTTTGAGCATTTGTAGATGCTGTGTTTTTTTGTTGTAATTTCTGGCTTGGGTGTTGAGCTAGTTCTTTGGTCTTGTTTTGAGTCTGTCTCATTGTCTTGAGTCAGTCTTTTTGCTTAAGGGTCTGTCTTGTTGTATGGATTCAGTCCCATTGTATAGAAATCAGGTGATTCCAGGGTTGTTGCCTCGGATATCATGTTTTTGTAATTGTCCATTTGTTTTCTTTTGAGTCTGTCTCTGCTGTAGAGCCAGTTGCAACCGGAGGTTTTGAATGAAACAGCTGCGCCTATCATGTTTCCGTGCTTGTTGCTACTTCAAGCTAGTTGTGCCAGAGGATTTGAATGAAATGGCGGAGCATCTCACTTTCTCTTCTGTGCCTATAAGTCATTGTATTGACCTAAGTTTTTTTTTAAAAACTTTTCGAACAATGTGATAAAAACAAAGAGGAAGGAATTCCTCGGGTTTTGCAAAATTTGACCAATTGAGAGAAAGACAGGCGTGCTAAGCCTTTAATGAATAAAATCATGCTTGTTAGCATAAGTACTGAGAAGGACCCCGGCTTGATCCAGATTGGTTCCACACTATCTTCAGCGCGAGCGATTTGTCGCTTTCTTAAAAACTTTCAAAAACAAAATGTTTTGCGTAGTCCTGCAATGACCTGTGTGGAGTCACTCTTGAGATTGTGCAGCTTAGGATCGCTCTCAGCCTCAAGACTTGAGCCCTTGCTGTCGAACCTTGGACCTTCGTTTCAGACTGTTCAACGGCCAACCATCATGTGAGGCCTGTGTGGCCAGATTTGAAGCAGCCCTCGAACAAGAGGCACCAAAGTCAGATCAAGAAGATCAACTGTCGTCAAAAGAAGCTTGCAAAGCTAGATCAGAAGCACTCCTCAAACTAGGGGCAAAAACGTCCGATGTACTCGAAGAGCTGAAGATGAATCCTTCTGCAAATCAATACAACAGCTATTCTCCTGGATTCAGATGACTTCAGGATCTCAAAACCATTTGGCATGGACAAAGCTACACTTTTACCCTTGAGAGGCTCGCCAGGCCGAAAACCCGGAAGGGCGACCCAGGCAAAAGTTAAAGCAAGAAAAAAAATACAAAAAAAAAAAGAAAAAAAAAGAAGAAAAAATGCAAAAGAAAAGAGAAGCAGAAAAGATGAAAAAGAAAAAGGAATGAAAAGATACAAAAAAGAATTGAAAAGAAAAGAAAAACATAGCTCGCAAGGTTGAAAACCCAGAAGGGCGACCTTGGCAAAAGTTAGAGCGTGGTGAGGGTTACACGAGTGTACCTTAACCGGAACTACGTAAGGCTTGATTCCCATGTTTGGGCTACGTAGGCAACTTCATCCTGAAGTCCAGCCACAAACACTTCTAAATCGAGTGTGTCCATGTAATGGTTTTGATCATCCTTGCCTTCTCTGAATCCGATAGTTCGGTTGTGACAACCGGAACTACGTAAGGCTTGATTCCCATGTTTGGGATACGTAGGCAATTTCATCCTGAAGTCCAGCCACAAACACTTCCAAATCAAGTGTGTCCATGTAATGGTTTTGATCATCCTTGCCTTCTCTGAATCCAATAGTTCGGTTGTGACAACCGGAACTACGTAAGGCTTGATTCCCATGTTTGGGATACGTAGGCAACTTTATCCTGAAGTCCAGCCACCAACACTTTCAAAGTGACTGTGTCCACATATTGGTTTTGACCATCTTCGTTTTCTCTGTATTCGAGAGTTCAGTCGTGATCATCGCTAATGAGGATTGACTACAAAATGCCGTGGCGCTATCCAGACAAGGGGCAACTTTCCGTTGCCATGAGTTGCCATTCAAACCAGGGGCAACTTTCCGTTGCCGTGCAGTGCCATCCAGACAAGGGGCAATTTTCCATTGCTTCCGACTCGAGGTTGTGCATCTCGAGAGTAAGTTCTGCGCTCGTTGAGCATTGACTGTTTGCAAAAATAGTTTTTGAGAATTTTTACTGAGGTTGACTATTTTCTCGAAAATTATTTCATTTTCCAAAATTGGACCCTTTTCTTGGACCCAAAAAGGAAAATTTTCAGTGCTCATAGCCTGACCTGAATGGTTTTCAAATCAAAAATCGAATAAGCATGTTAATCTGACTCTCATTTTGGTTAAAATTGTTTTAGTAGAAAACCAAAACAAAAATGGTCAAAATGATGAACTAGGGGCGCAGTTGAGTCAGGCTGCCTGTCTTTCCCCCATCGCCGCCATACTTGCCAAGAAGGGCACTCTACCTACCAGAAGAGGGCACAACTGAGGTTAACAACAAAAGACTGAAAGCTCTCAACACTCTCCAAGCAACGAGGTATCAAACCAAGTGCGAAGCATGAATCGGAATGGATTAAGATGCTCCATTCCCTCAGCTGGGGCATTAACTAAACGTCACCAGAGGAAATAGCCGTAAGCTAACAGTGTTGGGCACGAACCCACAACCTCTTGTTTATCCATCAACCACCCAGGGGAGGGATACAAAATGAGAGATTAAAGAATGGAGAGATGTAAGTTGAGAGAAAAGTGAGCAAAAGGGTTGTGAGAGAAAAACCGAGCCTGAGAACCGAGTGATGTGAGAATCACAAATGAGAAGAGGGTGGGAAATAATACCCGAAAAAACTGGCTCCTCGCGATTTCTGAGGTCTCTCGTCTTTATAATGCGTCTATGTGTCGTGTCTTTTGCTTTGTCTACCTCAACTCTTGTTTTGAGTCTGTTTCGAGCGTGTCTCGTTGTGTTTAGGTAGTCTACCTTTTTGCTTTCATTGTTGAGTCTTTTTCACGGTGTTCAGTTGTAGGCTCAATACCTCGGTTTGAAAAACCCTTTTTCAATTTCAAAAATTAATCGTTTTGTGTGCTCAGAGTGCTGTGCCATTCTCCACGTTTGTGCAAAACGTGATCTAGTTCTTTCATAAAACCGCAGGGGTTCAACCCGAGACACTTGGAAACAGTGAACATGTGGGTTCCGAGTTGCACCCGAGTGTGTTTCAGCTTCAACAGATTCCACCTTTGTATTCCGTCCTTTCAGATTGAATTGGGTGTATGAGCTGTGTGCAGATTTGAAACAAGTGCTGTGTTATGGGCTGTGTGTTCAGAATGAGCAGTAGGTTGTTTGAGTTGTTTTGCTGTTGGCCAGTTCATTACCTGATTACTACAATACAAGTGGTTGATTTTTAGACAAAAGATCAATCTCATTTACATTGAGGTGTAATATGAAGCAATGCGATGCAGTGTATGAAATGTATCAATGTAACACTTTTTCAGATAAAAAGTTTGTTTCATTTCATCATCTTTTCAAGTACAAAGTTTCGAAGAAAGTAAAAACCTGCCTGCGGCAGTACAAGGTACTCAAGCTACCAACAAAAAGAAAAGCAAAACAAAAGAAGAAAAGCAACAAAAGTCTGGATCAATGCTAACTGGTCTCAGGCCCGTGAGTCTATTCTCGTCCTTTTCCTAGACGAAGGTCCAGGAGCATCATCATCGTCGGCACCATCATCTGAGCCCGAGCCCGAGTCATCTCTGGTCTCCTCCTCGGACGACTTTGCCTTGGACTCCGCCTCAGACTCATCATCATCGGGAACTGATGCCTGAGAGCTGCTCCCAATATGAGTACGCCCCGTTTTGGTGCGGGGATATACTGCGCCTCCTCGCCCTCCTCCCCAAGCCGGAATAGAAGGCCCAGCTGGAGCACCTCCTGCAGCAGGAATTTGGAATGGAGGCTAAAAAGCGCAAATGGCAAACGCATCAGTATGCTACGCAAAACAGAGCATGAATGATGTGAGCAGTGTATCAAAACAGAATACAGTGTGTGAGTGCAGTGTATGAATGATGTGAGCAGTGTATCAGAACAGAATACAGTGTGTGAGTACAGTGTATGAATGTTCTGAGCAGTATATCAGGACAGAATACAATACGGGAGTACAGTGTATGAATGCCGTGATGAACGCTGTGAAACAGTGTGCGGGTTACAATGTATCAATGCCGTGAGGGCTATGTAATAGTGTGATACATCAGATTATGTTAAACAGTTTGTGTAAATTTTGAGACTGATGTTGAAGGAACTTACCGGAATGCCATAAATGGTCAGTACATCGAGGCTCCGCTAGAGTATCCCCATCACAGAGGCGATCAACTCCAGGGACTGGCGAGTGTACTCGGAGGAAGCCTGCAAAAGTGTTAGAAACATCAGTGTTCTGCAGAATATCAAATGAAATGACAGTGCAAGATGCAAAGTACAGTAGTACATACCGAAGGCAAGTCATAGAACCCGACTAGCTCGTGATCAGCCGGAGGGGGAGCGATGGGGATCTGGTAAGTCTCCCCACCCTGCCCTCGGCATGTGTAGACACCCCATTTTTGATCGACCTTAAGACTCAGACGTCACCGGTTGAGCGCTCGGTGATGTTGCGTACTGTGCTCGTTCAGAAGTCTCAGAGTCGTGGCCGTGCGCCCTGCCTCCGGACTTCCGAACTCTCTTCTCTACCTTGTCTCGGTTTGCGAACCAGGCTCGGTTTTCCCTGTTTTCTTTTCTGAGGGAAGGGAGTAGTCCCGTAGAATATCTCCCGGTGGCCGTGAGCTACTTTTCGTGGCCGTAGGCCATTTTGCCCATTTCGGAGCCCGGTTCCCGGTTTTCGGGACCGTCAGGCTGTGTGCCTCGGCTCGGGACCGCCCAACCATCTCCGACTTCTCCGGTTTTTGGCAGAGACCTCTGTTTTAATGTTCCGAGGAACACTGGGGCCCCTGATGCCCACTTCGTGGCCGTATGCCACTTCCGGTGCCTGTAGCCGGTTTTCGGGACCCCAAACTGCGCGGTTTTGGTCCCGAGCATTCATTTTGCATCTGTTTTCTCTAATTTTTGGCAGGAACCTCTGTTTTGTCATTCCAGAGGACACTGGAGCCTTAGATGCCCACTTCGCTGCTGAACACCACTTCCGGCACCTGCAGCCCATTTTCGGGATTCCGAATTGCCCGGTTTTAGTTCCGAGCGTTCATTTCTCATTAGTTTTTGTTCAAACTTGGCAGGTACCTCTCTTTCAACATCAGGAAGATCACTGGGGGGTGAGAAGCCAGCAATTGTCCCAGATAACCAGTTTCGCTCCTCCGGAGCCCGTTTCGCTCACTTCCGGGCCAATGTTGAGCACCCTAGGGGTATTTTCTTCCAACCAAAGCTACATATCTGTGATCAGGGGATATGGGAGGACACCAAAAGAGCATGGTCGGCCAGCAATTATGGATTTCATTTTTGGGCCTCTCCTTCAAGTCCTATGTTGTGACTCCTGCTTCAGTGTTGCCCATTTTCAACCTTGGAACCTTGTTCTACACACATGGGAGGACACCAAAAGTTGGTGGTCGGCCAGCAATTGTGCATTTCATTTTTGAGCCTCTCCTTCAAGCTCTATGTTGTGACATCTGCTTCAGAGTTGCCAGATTCCGACCTTGGGGCCTTATTCTACACACTAGGGAGGACACCTTTGCATGGTGGTCGGCCAGAAAATCTTTACTTCATTTTTTGGGGGTGGCCGGCCGGCCATGGTGAGTGGCTGGCCGACCAGGTGGGGTGGCCGGCCGGCCACCTCCCAGAAAGTTACCTGGCCGGCCAGCTTCCTGCTTTCCAGCTCAGTACAGCTGTCCGGATATTTTTGCTGAAATATCACCCCATCCGGGGGATATTTTGGGAGGGAAAGCTTGGGTGCTTTTCCCTCCCCTTTTACACTCTTTTTTGGCCTATTTAAAGGGACCAACAGCTCCTTTGCTGAGGTTACAAAAATTGCTCTCAAGAACACCTCTCCCAAATCCTCCATTTCCATAGCTTAAAACTCAAAAAAACCTTCAAGTCCCTAAGCCAATCCTTCATCAACCCTAAGCACTACCATCACCATCTCCATTCCAGCAGCAAAGAGGTGATCTTCAGTGGTCAAGGATCAACAAATTCAAGCCAAGAATCAAAGAAAGACTTGTCTCCAAGGGTAAGTCTCCAAATCTCTCTTTGTAGCATAATTTTGTTTCCTATTTCTACCCTATTTCCTTTCAGTTTTTGGGCTTTGACCCCTACTGGTTTTAGGCTTATTTTGCGCCCCTCTACAACTTTGTAGAAGGGCTCAACTTCATTTGGTATCTCCATGATACACTTGTTTCAATATCTAGTTTGTATGTCATAATCTTGCATGCTATTTTTAGCCTATTTGCATTTGTTTTTGGGGCTCCGACCCCTACTGGTTTTGTGCTTATTTTGAGCCCCTCTACAACATTGTAGAAGGGCTCAACCTTGTTTGGCCATTCTATATACCACCTCCCTTTGAAATCCACTTTAGGCCCTAATTCTTGCATGTTTTGTAGCCTTTTGTGCTTTTGGTTTTAGCTCTTGGTCAGAACTGAGAGGGGTCTTATTTTGACCCCCTTTACATGTTTCATGAATAAAGTTTTATTGTTTGGTGTATGCTTTGCATATCTCTTGTTATAACCTCTTTTGAGCTCCATTTTGCATAGAATTTATAGCATGTTTATATTCTGTTTTTGGGGCTTCCATCTTCTGTAAATGTGCTTATTTTTAGGCCCTCTTCAATGTTGTAGAAGCATGTTTGTCCATTTGGGGTTTGTATATATCACTTGTCTCAATACCCTTCTTTTAGCCCCTATTCTTGCATGCTTTTGTTGCTATATCTAAGCTTGCAATTTGGCCATGTTTGTTACTGAAAAATTCCATATTTGGGACTGCCTTGCCACTGGTTTTGCTGTCATGTGCTGATTTTGCATGTTTAGTATGGCTATAGGCCATTTCGGGTGCCTAATTTCACATTTCGGGATGATTTCATGCTTCGGTTGTCATTTCGTATCATTTCGGGGCTGTTTTACATCATTTGTGAGTGCTGAAATTCCATTTCCATGCTAGCATATCATTTCCCATGTCGTTTCATGCCTTAATGCATTGCCTCGGTTTGCGTGCCTGTGTGCACGCACTCCGATGCACCTCTGTTTTATCCGACGGCCTCCTATGAGAGTGAGCTGAGGCTCTCCCATGTTGGTGTAAGCCCATCGTTGCATTCCGTATGCAATTTCATCCCATTTCATCATCGCCTCGGTTTGCGTGCCTGTGGGCGCGCATTTCGAGGCACTTCGGTTTTATCCGATTTTCTCATTTCATCATCGCCTCGGTTTGCGTGCCTGTGGGCACGCATTTCAAGGCATTTCCCATTTCATCATCGCCTCAGTTTGCGTGCCTGTGGGCGCGCATTTCGAGGCACTTCGGTTTTATCCGATTTACATTTCACATCATCTCCTCGGTTTGCGTGCCTGTGGGCGCGCATTTCGAGGCACTTCGGTTTTATCCGATTTTCTCATTTCATCATTGCCTCGGTTTGCGTGCCCGTATGCACGCATTTCGAGGCACTTCGATTTTATCCGATTTTCTCATTTCATCATTGCCTCGGTTTGCGTGCCCGTGTGCACGCATTTCGAGGCACTTCGGTTTTATCCGATTTTGCATTGCGCATCATCGCCTCGGTTTGCGTGTCCGCGGGCACGCATTTCGAGGCACTTCAATTTTATCTGATCTCCATTTTAGCATTGCCTCGGTTTGCGCGCCCGCGTGCACGCATTTCGAGGCACACTTCAGTCTTATCCGATTTGTATTCTGTATGCCATTTCCTCGGATTGCGTGCCTGTGGGCACGCATTTCGAGGCATTTCATTTTAGTCTCATTATATATCATATTTCATGTCATCTCATGCGTGTATGCCATTTTCTCGGTTTGCGTGCCTGTGGGCACGCATTTCGAGACATCTCATTTTCATCAGCATTGTGCATGCTATGTCATATATTAGTTGCATTTCATGCATATCATGCATATTGCACGGGAAACGAGGCACGTTTCGTACTCCGAGTGACGGAACGGGTCTCAATTCCCAAGTCACCGACACTCCGGATTACCCATGATGGAGTTAGGTTTTTGCTGTAGCATCCATCTGCATTCATCCGATATTGAGTTGTGCAATTCGGTTCCTCGGCCATCATGCATCGAGATGCGTGATTGGTGGCACGAGGATCGAGGCATGCATATATTTGTGAAATACATTGCTATGCCCTTTTCTGCTCTCTGTTACAGCAAAATCGAGGACCAACAACTTTTCGGAATCCGGCGCGCATTTCGAGAAACACTGCAAACAGAGGCTAATTGGGGCATCCCAGTGGATTTTCGCCCGAGGCAGTCCGGCATACATCATTCATCAGAAGCAAGGCAGTCCCTGGCTTGCATGCCAGTTTACTTCTTTTGTAATTAATTTGTCAATTAATTAGAATCTGTATTATTCTTTTATTTCGGACTGTATATTTATTCGGACCCTCTGCGCGAGGGCATAATTGTAATAAGTGTGGGTGAGTGTGATGTATGTCTTCCAACCCCCATTTCTTTCTTCCTTTTATTTACCCGCTTACGATGGTTAGATATAGGGCATATTTCAATTAGCATACAGTATGACAGCATGTTTGCATCATTCATCTGTTTTGCACGCACCGGGCTCGGCGCATCATACAAACTG
Organism: Camellia granthamiana; assembly: GCA_036172215.1. Lineage (NCBI taxonomy): Eukaryota > Viridiplantae > Streptophyta > Magnoliopsida > Ericales > Theaceae > Camellia > Camellia granthamiana. Next base: position 83,516,380 of record CM069913.1, on the reverse strand, counting down.
CATTTGTATTTCAATTCCAAATTGAATACATGTTAGCTGTAGCATTCCATATGCCATGTTTAGAATAGCCGAGCCTGCTATAGCTTGCATCTTTGCATGTGTTGCATTAGGCATTCTGTATATTTTAGGATCATGCATGATTTCTAATTAGCTTCTGTTTTGGCTTGGAGTACTCGGTAAGTGGTTATGCTTTAGCATCCTTGCATGTGTGTGAGTGTTGCCATGAATAGCATGCTTACCATGAGGCTATTTGCTTATGTGATATAACTGCCTTGAATGCCTGTGGGTGGAGGTTGAGTTATCTGAATTGGGACAATTCATCAACTGTTTGTTTTAAGCCCACTAGATAGTGGCAAAATCACGTTTTTCTAAGCCCACCTGAGGGTGGCAAATCCGCATTTTAGCCTACCTGCGGGTAGCACTATCGAACCATTTTCAAGCAAACAAACATGAAATGTTTTGTTCCAATTCAGACGGCCCAGTCTATACTTGTTTGCTGCGAGCATCACATAGTAACCTAGGCTAATAACCAGAATAAGGACGCACAATGTTTTCAAACACAGATATCATGGTTAGTAGAGGCCGGTCTTTGACCGGGCGAGCGGGGGTGCTCACGATGTGACCTTCCCCAATCGTACCCAAGTTCCCGAGCCAACTTTGGTGATGACAGACACGTGGCCTTTTGGCACCGAGTCAGGGTTTCCTAAATTTCCCATTTTAAAAATATTTAGGTGGCGACTCTGTTATCTGGCAAAGCAGTCCATGTTTGGCACTTCTTTCAAAAAATCTGTTTTTCTCAAAACGATTTGTCGGATTTGGACTCTTTGGTTCGAGATTTGGAACCGCAACAAAAATCGAGTCCGAACTGTAGCGAGGTCCCTCGCGGGCGTTGTTACAGCATGTCATCATCGTGGGCAGTGCTGGACAACTAGCCCCCTGTCCTCTTCGAGTCCCACTCCTGCCACGGACCCAAGCCATCCTCGATGCTCCCGCTCCTGCCCTAGCCGCCGGTGCCGCGGGCCTCTCTCGCTCAACTCGACGGCCACTACTTAAAGGCCGCATAATGTAGGTCCGGACATACTCAGTGTAGTCGCCCTCCCCCCTGAAGTCCTCCGAATCCCAACCGATCGTATAATCGGTCATCTCCTACGGGGTGTATATCTCTGTCTGCTTCATGGTCGTGGAAGGCAGCTCCGGAACTGTCTGCTCCGGCACGCCTAAGGTTTGCCGCAAGAAGCGCTCACCCAGGTACCAGGCGCGACAGACAGGGCCCTCTAGAAGAACTCTGAATCAGGCCGTATCTCGGGCACCAACATACCGGTCCCGTACTGCGATGGGCAATGAGGCCTATGGCTGCCAGGTGATCTGCAAACAAAATACAGTTCGTTATCTACTGCTATTGAAAATGCAATGCAAAGCGAAGCTCAAATGAACTGCAAATTCTAAAATACCTCTGCGGTGGTGATGGTATCGAAATAGCGGCGGAAGAATATGAAAGACTCCCGAGGCCTCCGCTTGCACCTCACATCGAAGCGGTGAGAGAATGGGATCATAGGGGGCATCTCCTCCTCTGGCACTGGGGCAAGCCTAGGGAAGTAGGCATATACCCACAACTACAGTATGACAGAACAGATGTCAATACAATTATCAAATAAAGCAGTATACAGATAAAGCAGAAAGTGGTATGTGCAGTGTATTGTGCAGTGTGTGCAGTGTACAAAATACAGAGAATGTAAAGCAGAAATGTAAAAACAGAAGAAGAAGACATACCTCCCAAGCCCGCCAGTAGCCTCCGAGCAGCTGTCCGCTGAGGCGAGAGGATGAGCTCATATAGCCATAGAGTGTGGCCAAGCTTGCGCCATCCCAGTCGTAGCCACGAATCCTGGTCACGTCTACCAGTGCACTCAGCAGGTAAAGGGGCACGGTGTTCGCCCGGTCGGCGAAGAGAGTGGTCCCTAGCAGGAATATCAAGAAGCCGTGAGCGTACTACTCCTCCTTCTTCTGAGTAGTCGGTGCCTGGATCCGAAAATGAGCCTCGAACCAAGAATATCGCACAAATCCTGGACGAGCAAGAAGTGGTAGGGCGCCAAGCAGGTACATCTGGGTAGCCTCCCACTCATCCATGTCTGTGCCGAAGGGGATCGAATCACCCCCTACCCCGATGTCGGTAAGCATCGAGAAGTCGAAGGGAGTCATCGTCATGTCTCCCGTGGCAGAGAAATGGAAGGAGTCGGTGGTGTCCCACCACCTCTTCGCCAATGCAGCAAGGAGCAGCCTACTCGCAGTAAGGCGCGAGAGCCCCATACAAAAGGTCCCGAAACTAGCTCGGTCGATGATGCGACGAACCGCGTCAGGTAACTCCATGTACCAACCTCGTGCGGCGATGTTCCCATACCCTTGGAGGGTGTGGGAATCTCCCTGTGGTAAAAACAAATAGTCGCGAAGCAGCATTATGAATACAGTGTTGAATATGCTCAGAATCAGTGTAGATATAGCGTGTGTGCACGTGTTCAGATTCAAACAGATATTGGGTGTCGGTGTGCTCGCAGTGAACTACAGCATATGATGTGCCAGTGTTTTCGAGTGGTTCAGTGCAGATATAGCGTGTGTACACGTGTTCAGATTCAAATAGATATTGGGTGTCGATGTGCTCGCAGTGAACTACAGCATATGATGTGCCAGTGTTCTCGAGTGGTTCAGTGAAAATACAGCGTCAGTGCACATTTTTCGATTCAAACAAATATCAGGTGCAAGCATGTTCACAGTCAACTACAACATGCGGTATATCGGTGTATCCGAGTTAAACGATTAAAAGGCAGAATCGACTATTGCAGTTATACATTCTACTTTGCAGCAGATAAAACGAAGAAGAGTGTACCTCAGAGGTGCCAAAGAACAAATGTGACTCTAGCTCACGTAGTAGGAGCTCCGGTGCCACATCCCTTGCAAAGCTGCTGAAGTGGCGAATGCCGTCGGGAGGTAATACGTGAATCGCTGGCCTGTAGGTCGTCGGGTCGAACGGCCGAATGTGAAGCAGCAAGAGCTCGGCCTCTGGGTCCATATCTATCTCCGGAGGAGCCTCACCGCCTGGAATGTCGTTCGCTATCTCAAAAATGGTGCGAAAATGGCCGAGAATGTGAAAACGGGGCGAGAATATGAAAAGTCAACCGAAAGGTCAACCCCGGGAGGGTGAAAAATGGCCAGAAAAGTCGGGGTACGGAAAAGGAACGGGAATCGAGGAAAACTCGAGGGAAACAAGCCCCGAGTGGTGGAAATCGAAAAAGAGACACCGAAACAAAAATTTGTTCGGTTCAAAATGTTCGAAACGGGGAGGTATTCGCGAATCGAACGACGAAACGGGCTCTAAAATGCGACAAAAACGAGGATCGAAGATGGAAAAATGACCTAGAGAGGAGGGGGGCTGATTTTTGAGCTAGGGCAAAGTGAGAAATGAGGGCTAGAAGCCCTATATTTAAAGACCCGTGCCGAAATGTCAAAACTGCCCCGAACAGGCACTTTTGGCCGGTCGGCCATATTGTTGGCCGGTCGGCCAAATAGATGGCCGGTGGCCTTATTTTGTGGCCGGTGGATGGCCGGTGGACTCCCCTCATGGCCGGTGAGCCTCCTACACCTTTGTTTGGGTCTTTGATATGGTTTGGGGCCTTCATTGCTCAAGATAGTGCCTCCATTGCTCAAAACAATGCAAGAAAATGCATTTCCGAAGCTTAACCGGTCTCTGTGCCGTGTCTTCTGTGCGTAGCACTTGAATACGTGCGAGGTGTATCCTTTTTGTATCCTTCTTGTCTCTTGCGAGATTCGAAAGTTGCCCCACATGCATACGTTACAACGTTTTGTCATGAAATGCGCGTTGGTTATACGTCATTTCACTCACATCGTTATGCACACATCTCGCATTGTCATGCGCACGTCATACTTGCATTAGTATGCACATTCTTTAGGTCGCATCGTTATGCGCACCTCACATGCATTGTCATGCATATCAAGCGACGCGCGTTATCGCGCATTCAAGTTCACATGCTTAGTCATACATTCCAAGCGACACACGTTGTCGCGCATTTAAGATCACATGCATTGTCATGCATTTCGAAAGACATGCGTTGTCACGCATTCAACCTCATGTGCATTGCCATGTATCTCAAAAACATGCATCTCAAAAACATGCATCATTTGCATTTTGCATGCATTTAAAAAAAAAAAAACAAAAAAAACATGCATTTCAAAAACATGCATCATTTGCATTTTGCATACATTTCAAAAAAAAAAAAAAAAAAAAAACAAAAACAAAAACAACAAAAACAACATGCATATGCCATTGTACATATATTGCATACGTCATGCATTCATTGTGAATAGTGCATATGTCATGCATTCCTTGTATATAGTGCATATATCATGCATTCCACTATAAATATTGCATTTACATACATATCCATTGCATATTGTATATATTGCATTGTAGCTTGCATGCATTCACTGCATCACATCCATCTATGGCTTGTGCCTTTCCTTGTTGAGCTTGGTTTGGTATGTGCCCATATTTTTCACGTCAAAGCACAGTTATGATATTATGTGTACCCGCCTATTCCACTGCTGGTATTGTGGTTTGAGGGTGACGGCACCGTTTCTGTGTTAGACGTGGTTTGTATGTGTCCATGCCTTCCCTAGGCAAAACACGGTTTGGCCGCAGGCCTTTTCCACTGCATCCATTGCATTCTCCCCAGCAGGTTGCATTGTACATAGCATTCATTGTATATAATGCATCGTACATAGTATCCATCCATTGCATATTGTATATATTGCATTGTAGTTTGCATGCATTCACTGCATCACATCCATCTATGGCTTGCGTCTTTCCTCATTGAGCTTGGTTTGGTATGTGCCCATATTTTTCACGTCAAAGCACAGTTATGATATTATGTGTACACGCCTATTCCACTGCTGGTATTGTGGTTTGAGGGTGACGGCATCGTTTCTGTGTTAGACGCGGTTTGTATGTGTCCATGCCTTTCCTAGGCAAGATACGGATTGGTCGCGCGCCATATCTATCTCATTCATTGCATTGTAGTGTAATGTATTTTGCATCCAGCATTTAGGATCGTGTACTTTCCTGAGCAGAGCATGCCTCACTTATGTCATTCCACCCAATTACTTGTTCTTGTGTTCCGTCTACATCACTTATAGTTCTACAAGTGTACGCGCCTATTCCACTGCTGGTATTGTGGTTTGAGGGTTGCGGCACCTTTTCTATGGTAGACGGACTTTGCATTTCCATCATCTTTATGACATTTGTGTGGTTTTTCAACCGCTCATGATTTAATCATGATTCAATTGCATTGCATATCATTTACGTTGTTTATACGTAGATTTGTAAATGTTGCATATCATTTTGCATCCATTCCGCATTGTTCTGCGTTGTCAACACATAGGTTGCATTGTCATGCACTCCTACACTTGCGTTGTCACGCAGCTTTCGATTGCATCGTTATGCATGTTGCTAACAATATTGTACTTGTTGAGTTTTCTTTCTCTTTCAGGCACGATATTGTATGTACGGTTCATTTGAAGCTGGTGCAACCAGACAAGCCGCACAGGTATTGTATTATCCGAGTGAGACGTATCGAGAATTGAATAATTTTCTTGCACCCTCTCTGCATTGTAGTGTAGTTTGGTTTGTGCTAGCTTAAAACTGTTGCATTGTTATGCTTCGTTACAGCTTTCTTCGCATGATCATAAGTTATGTTCGGCTTCTTGCATTGTCAGTTGCATTTTGCCCCCGCCTTCGGGCGCATATCTTTATTGTCTTGCATGCTTTGTCTAAGTCTTCGGCCCTGTCAAAAATGGGTCATCTCTAGGCTTTGACATTCACTCCCGTCATTGTTATGACTTTCGAGTTCTGTCAAAGAGGGGCAACTGTAGACACCCCATTTTTGACCGTCCTCAAGACTTGGACGCCATCGTTTGAACACTCGGTGATCATCCATGTTTGTGTTCGTCTTGAGTTCCCGGAGGTCTCGACCACGTGCCTTGCCTCAGGATCTCTCGACTCGATTGTTTTGTGTTTGGTTTTGCACCAAACACTTGTGTTTTGCTTTTGAGGGGTAGGGAATGGCTTGTTGGCCATCCCCACACCTCACCGGCCATGGCTTGAGGCCACCGGCCACTGTATTGTTGCCACCGGCCATTGGTGATGGCCGACCGGCACTATTTATGGCCGGCTGACCATTGTTTTGGCCAATTTGGCATTTTTGGCTGGCCGACCACTGTGCATCTGCTTTTGCAGATATTTTTATGCCAGCTATGCTAGCTGGCATACACTTTGCCCCCCCTCCATACACGTGTATGGAGGGATTTCACTCTTGCTTAGCTTGTTTTGTAAGCTTTGCAAGAGTGATCCCCTACAAAGGGAGGGCCTCTCCTCCCTCCTCAAGGGTTACAAAATTTTTCCAGAGGGTCTTGAGATTAGGGTTTGAGTCTTGTATCTATCTATCTTTATGTCTCCCTCTCCCTTTGTATTTGTGTGTGTTTAGGTGTGTTTAGCCTTACTTTTGTGCATAAACACCTACCATTACACCTTCCCTTGGTTGCTGAGGCATTAGAGGGTTGTTCTTGGACTTCTTGAGTTGATCTAAGCTTGGAGAGGCTGCTGGAGCATTGTTCTTGAAGAAGGTCTTCAAGGGCAAGAACTTTACCTTTAAATACCCCATTTTTGCATAGTCTTTTTGCCTACCTTGCATCTGGTTTTGAGCTTAGTGTATAACATATAAAAGTCTTGTTTTTACTTGTTTAAAATAGTTGTTTAAGGTTGTTTTGGTGTTTGGGGTTGTTTGACCCCTCTTACGCCTTGTTTGGCCCCTATTTTGTGCTATTTTGGTGAGCTCCGGGACCACCTTGTTTGGGCCTCCTCACCACTGAAATCTTGAGGGATTTCAATGGTGAGATGGTGGTTTGAGGTCCTGAGAAGGAGAGGGTCATCCCCTCTCTTTGTTGTCTTCAAAAAGTGCCATTTTAGCCTCATGTGTGAGCGCCATTTTTAAGTTCATGTTGGCCATGTCTTAAGTGTTATTTGTGCTTATTTTGCCATGATATAGCACTGTTTTTACTTGGTTTGGACAAACCATGCTTGCTTTGCATACTTGTCTTGTAATGCCATATTTTGCCTTAACATGCTTTAGGCTTTGACCCTTGTTCTAGAATGATTTTGGCCAAGCTTTGTGAAGCTTTTGTGCATGTTTTGGTGTGCTTGAGGTCTATTTTTGGTTGCTTGGGTCATCCATGCTTTGCTTTGTATAGCTACCATGCAATTCCCCTTATGAGCCTTAAGTGTTGACCCCTCTAGCATGCTTTACTTGCTTTGTTTCAGTGGTTTGGAACCACTTACCATGACATTTCAGTCCCCACAGTATGCTTGTATGCTTGCATTTGATGCTCCTTTAATGCTCTAAAAGGTTGTAATCTTGTGCTCCATGTTTGGCCTCTTTTGTATGCTTCCATGTGTAGGCCACTTAGAAGCAATCTAGGCGTACCCTTAGCTTTGTTTAGGTCTGCCTTGGGGTAGTTTTTGAGTCCTCTTGGCCCTTTGAGGCTTGGTTGGCATGGCCATGGTTTAAGCCCCTTTGGCTTGCCTTGAGTTTTGGACATTATTACATGCTATGCTTGTCTTGTTAAGTTGGTTTGGCACCTTTTATAACATGATTTTCAGAGCATTATATGCATGCCATTAGTCCATGTTTTGTCCCTTTTAAGTGTGCTTAAAAGTTACTTCATTATGCTTAAGTCTTGAACCATGTATCTATGCATGCTTGTATGTACATTTGCCTTCATGTACTTAGCATTTTAGCCACTGTTTTAGGCTTAAAAAGTTACTCCCTCATGCTGAAATTTTGGACCATTGTGTGCATGAATGCTTGTGTGTGTATTTGCCTTGCATATGGTCACATATTTGGCCTATGGCATGTTGTTGTATGTTTGAAGTTTTGTTGCATTTGGCATGCATCCCTCTTGTGGTTACTTAACATGTTGTCACATGTTTGCTTGATATGTTGTCACATATCATTTGCATGATTGCTAGCTTGCATACTTCGCAAGCTTGTTTGCTTAGGTTGTGTGCCTAGTGTACATTACTTGCTTGCATGATCATATTGCATATTTAGCTCATATGCTTAGGTTACACTCGACATGCATGCCTTGTCTCTTGATCAAGTGATAGAGGTTGGGCCTTATTTGTTTAGTTGGTTTGCATTTCATTTGAAATTAAAATGCGCAACTTGGCTTCTTGGGTCATCACGCATTGCAATGCGCGATTGGTGGTCCGAGAATCAAGGAACACCCTCCTTTGAGTCATAAACATGATAAGGGGTGTGTTGGTGCACACATTTTCTTAAAATGCATTGCCATACCTTGCTTGTCCTTTGTTGCTGTCAAAGCAGGACTCTGCAGGCATAGATGGCCGACCGACCTCATTCAGTGCCGATCGGCCATCCATTTATAGCCGATGGCTTCAATTGTGGTCAATGGCCACTTAGCCTTGGCCGGTGGTGTTCCACAGTGTTCAGAGAGTGTTCTTTGGGAATTGTGCTATTTTCAGAGGAGTAGAGCAGGGTAAACAGAGGCAGCTTGTGCATGGCGTTGGATTTCCGAGCGGAGTCGAGCCTGCGCGCATTGGGCCCTCTTCCCAAGGCTGTTTTGCCGCTTTATTAGCTTAATTAATTTGCTTAACTAGTTAATTGGTCTGTAACTATTTAATTAGCTTGTTAGTTAATTAAATTGTATTATTCTTTTGGTCCCTCCGAGCGAGGGCGAATTTGTAATAAGTGTGGGTGTGTGTGTGCATGTCTTTCAACCCCCACTTCTTTCTCCCTTTTACTTACCTGCTTTGATGGTTAGTATTAGGGCATGTTTAATTTAGCATCCTTATGCTATGCATGCGTGCATCATTCATTTGTATTACATGCACCGGGCTCGGCGCATCATGCTAACTGCATAGTATTTCAAATCTAACTTGAATATGTGCTATTTGTTGCATTCCACATAGTATTTCAAATCTAACTTGAATATGTGCTATTTGTTGCATTCCACATGCCATCCTAGGATTAGCCGAGCCTATTCTAGTGACATTCTGTATGCGTTGCATTAGCCACTTAACATGGACTTGGATCATACATTGATTGCTAACAAGTTCTTTGTTTTGGTTCGGAGTACTCGGTAAGCCTTTTATGCTTTAGCACCTTGCATGAGTGTGAATGTTAACATGAAAGCATATTTACCATGAGGCCAACTGCTTAATTGATTTACTGCTTGAATGCTTGTGGATGGAGGTTGGATTGCTTGAGTTGGAACAACTCATTGAAATCTGTATTTTAGCCTACTTGCGAGTAGCAAATTTCAAACCATTTTCCAAACGGGCGGATATGCAATGCTTTGTTCCAAATTAGGCGATCTAGTCTATACTTTTGTGTTGTGCGCATCACATAGTAAGATTAGCTAATTAATCAGAATAAGAACGCATAAGGTTTTCAAAATGAGATATCATGGTTAGTAGAGGCCGATCTTTGGATTGGGCGAGAGGGGGTGCTCATAGCTGACCTTCCCCAATCGTACCCAAGTTCCCGAGCCGAGGCAACTTTGGTGATGACGGACACGTGGCCTTAGGCAAACGAGTCAGGGTTTCCTAAGTTCCCCCATAAAAGATATTTAGGTGGCGACTCTGTATCTGGCAAAGCAGTCCATGTTTGGCACTTCTTTCAAAAAAATCTGTTTTCCCAAACGATTTTCCGGATTTGGACTCTTTGGTGATTTATCAGTCTTGCATTGCACATTGCGAGATCAGATTAAGAACCGACACAAATTGAGTCCGAATTGTAGCGTAAGGCCCACGCGGGCGCGCCTACAGTATGTTGCATGCGTCTTTTGCATCATTTATGATTCGTGCATAGAACATGCTGTCCATTTTGCATAGAATATGCTCTTGTTTCATGCATAGAATATGCTTTTGTTTCTTGCATAGAACATGCCTTCAATTAACATCATACGTCGGTTGTCTATCTTGCATGGAATATGCGTTGTGCATCTATCGCACTTGTTCACTCTGTGCATATATCGCACTTGTTTACTTTGTGCATCTATCGCACTTGTCCACTTTGTGCATCTATCGCACTTGTTCACTTTGTGCATCTATCGCACTTATGCACTTTGTGCATCTATCGCACATGTTCACTTTGTGCATCTATCGCACGTGTTCATTTTGTGCATCTATCACACACGCTTATTCATCTTTGCATCTTTTGTTGTGTATCTCAGGATGCGTGGAGCGTGGCCTTGGGCTGGTTTTATCTCAAGACACGTGAAACGCTAGCCCGAGCGGTTTCTCTTGTATCTCAGGACGAGTGAAGCGCGGCCCTGGACGGGTTTTATCTCGGGATAGGTGAAACGCGAGGTTGAGTGATTTTTCTTCTATCTCAGGACGCATGGAGCGCGGCCTTGGGTGGGTTTTATCTTGGGACACGTGAAATGCGAGCCCGAGTGATTTTTTTTCTATTTCAGGACACGTAGAGCACAGCCCTGGGCGGGTTTTATCTTGGGATGCGTAAAACGAGAGCCTGAGCGGTTTCTCTTGTATCTCAAGACGTGTGGCGCATGGCCTTGGGTGGGTTTTATCTCGGGACACGTGAAACGCGAGCCCAAGTGGTTTCTCTTGTATCTCAGGACCCGTGGAGTGCGGCCCTGGGCGGGTTTTATCTCAAGATGCGTGAAACACGAGCTTGAGCAGTTTCTCTTGTATCTTAGAACGCGTGGAGCGCGGACCTGGACGGGTTTTATCTCGGGACACGTGAAACATGAACCCAAGCAGTTTCTCTTGTATCTCAGGATGCGTGACGTGTTTTATCTCGGGACACGTGAAATGCGAGCCAGAGCAATTTCTCTTGTGTCTCAGGACGTGTGAAGCGTGGCCTTGGGCGTATTTTATCTCGAGACGCATAAAGTGCAAACCTGAGCGGTTTCTCTTGTATCTCAGGACGTGTGAAGTGCGGCCTTGGGCGTATTTTATCTTGGGACTTGTGAAGTGTGAGCCCAAGCGGTTTCTCTTATATCTAAGGACGCGTGAAGCGTGGCCCTGGGCATGTTTTATCTCGGAACGTGTGAAATGCGAGCCCGAGCAATTTTTCCTTTATCTTAGGACGCATGAAACGTGAGCCTAAGTGGTTTTCCTCTTATCTCAGGGCACGTGAAGCGCGACCCAAGCAATTTTCTCATCTGAGCTGTGAAACGCAACCCTGAGCTGTGTTTTCTTTCCTCGTCTTGCATTTTTGGCATGGTTAGATTGTGTTGTAAATCTTTTTGCGTAGAATCTGTGTTGGTTTTAAGCTTGAAGCTACTTATTCATATGTTGTGAACTTGTTATTGCTTATTGCATATGTTATTGCTTATTGCATCATCTTGCATGCTCATAAGATTTCAAAATAGCCGGCTTCGCGAAGCGTATGAGTCCAGCTTCAAAGTTTCTTTGTGCATATCATTTACATCTTGCCCTAAAACTGCGCTGGTTTGATTTCTTGCAAAGGGATACGTAGGCAGCTTGAGAGCGCAACCAATGCAACCAATTTATTTTTGTCTTGATTGTTTGTCCAAATCTTACGGCCTTGTCAAAATGGGTCGTCTTCGGGCTTTGACATTCACTTACGTCATTTCATGATTACGAATTCTGTCAAATAGAGGAAACTGTAGACACCCTAATTTTGACTACCCTTACGACTTGGACATCACCATTGCACACCCAATGATGAATGTGTGTATGCTTGTTAAGTGCTCAAAAGTCCTCAGCGGAATGCCACAGCTTTGAGCCGTTTAACCCCTACACACCTCTTGCCTTGTTTTGGACCAAAACCAGAGTTCTTCAGGTGTGCAGACCCTTGTGATCTGCCGCCACCACCTTTGGCTGTCGGCCATTGCTTTTGGCTGCCAGCCAGGATTAGTGGCCTGCCGGCCACAAGGGTGTTTTGCAGATATTTTTTTGCTAACTGTGCCAGCTATTGGCATAAATGCATGCACCTTTTTACACGTATATGTATTGATATTTCTGAGGGAGTGATGTTTTTCTATATATAAAGGACCTCCTCTCTTGCTTTCAAGGTTAGAAAATTTTGGAGCAAATTATTTTCACTGTCTTTACAATTCTCTCTCTCTCGCAAATTTCTTGACCTTTTGCGTATACACTCTAAAACAAACCTTACCATCTTTGAGCTGAGTTACTTTTGAGCCCTCTTTGAGCTCTTGAGGGTGTGTTTGTGTTGCATTGTTACTTGGAAGTGCTCTCCTCTTCAAGAAGTATAAGGCTTAGCTTGTTTCCTTGGTTTTGTTTGCTATTTTCCTATTGTTTTTCTATTGTTTTTGGGCTATTTAAACTTTGTAATTTTGGGTTGAAACTTGTGGTTTAAGACCTTAAAGGGTGGAGGGGTGGTTCACCTCTTTTTCCACCTTGCTTCTCTAGTCTTTACCTTTGTGTTTCCCGCCTTTACACTGTCTTTTTTTGAGCTTTTAAACACTAATTTTCAAAACTTTTTCAGTGGCTATAATGTTGTTTTGAAGTCCAAAATTGGAGGGGTTAGCCTCCCCTCCTTGTGTCTTGCTTACTAGTCTAACATGCTTCATGCTTTAGCTTATTGTTCTAGCTATTTTTATCTCAATTCCAGGATAATTTAAGACTTATTTAGCACTGTTTTAGGAGTATTTTTTAGTGTTCATTGCATTTGAGCCTTGTATTGCATGCTTATAGTGTAATTGTCCTCATAGGTTTGGTGGTCTAGGCCTTAACCACCAACTTATTTGAGTTGATAGCATTTATTTATGGCTTTCCATACTTGTGATCACCTTTAATCACTTCTGCAACCTTCTTTCTTTCTTGGATTTTGCTTTGCTTTGCTTTGAAAGTTGGTTTAAACTAGTTGCTTATTTAAAGTATGAGATTGAGGTCTTGTGGCTAATGGTTTAATCCCTTTGGGGCTTCATTACCAACGGCATGAAACTTCTAAACCAACTTTTGGTTTGATGCTTCTTTCTATTAGAGGACTTAAAATTCATCTTTGGACTTAAATTACTAAGGAATGGTTGGGAATTAAAATGAAATACTAAAATTGAGAACTAAAAATGATGCAAGATAATAACTTGGTTGGGTTTAATTGAACGTTAATTAAACCCTTGAGTCTTGAATCGTTTCATACTTGCTAGTGATGTAAATGGTTCAAGAGTCATTGTCAACCACTTTCCTTGATTAATCCATGATAGGGAGGAGATTTAAGAGTCTTTATTTGTTGCATTTATTGAACTTGCACCCTTTGGTTCATAGGCCATCATGCAATGAAATTGCATCAATTGATGGTTTGTGAGTCAAATTCTGCCACTCCTTTGAGCTGTTTGATGATAAGGAGGGGTAAGTTGTGCAAACAACCCTTGAGAATACATGTGCTTGCTCTCTGTTGCAGCAAAAAGAACCAGGCATCAGTGGCCGGCAGGCCACCACTTCTAGTCTGTCGGCCACCTTTGTAAAATCCAACAGTAGCTTTTTGAAATGAAATAGAGTTGGTTTTAAGGTGAAAAACAGTGCAAGTGTTCTAACTGTGCAACCGAGGCTTCCCAGCAGCAGAACAGTGTGCTTTTTGGGTGGAAATCCGTGCATGCATACGCACTCCTTGCTCCCCGAGGCTGTTTAGTCTAAGTACTTAGCTCAGATATTTGTTGTAATTAATTAGTTGTAACTAGTTAATTTTGTAGAGTGTTGTAAATAAATAGTTAGCCAAACTAGTTATTCAATTTTGTCTTGTAATAATTAGTTAAATAGCTAGAATAGTTGATTAATTTGTTGTTGTAATAGTTAGTTAAGTAGCTTAGCTAATTTATTCATTTCGTTTTGTAATAGGTAGTTTATAAGTTTAGCTAGTTAGTTTATTCGAACCCTTTTGTGGGAGGGCACAAAACTTATAATAATGTGTATGTCTTCCAACCTCACGTCTTTTTCCCTTTTATTTAACTGCTTATGATGGTTAGTTTAGGGCATCATGTTTCTTTTAGCATCTTTCATTATTTGAATCCACTTGTTTTGCATGCACCGAGGCTCGGTACATCATTTTAACTTGCATTGTTGTTTAAATACTTCTTTGAAAAAGGTGCTTAAACTGCATGCTATCAAATTGATTCATATGCCATATTAGTAGCCGAGCCAAGTAATTGTATATCGCATGTGTTGCATTAGTCAAAGCGCATAGTTAGAATCATGTATTATTCTAACTCTATCATCTTTTTTGGCTTGGAGTACTAGGTGAGCATTTTGTTTTAGTATAATTGCATAAGTGTGATTGTTGCCATATTTAGCATGCTTGCCATGAGGCTAAGTGCTTAATTGATAAATTGCTTGAATGTCTGTAGATGAAGGCTAATTGTTTGAATTGGAATAATTTGAGTAATGTTCATATGTGATCACTTTTTCAAGTGGTACATGTTCGAAGCAATTTTCAAAAATAAATATGAAATCAAATGTTCCAATTCTTGCAAATTAGTCTATACTTGTGTGTGTGCGCATCACATAATAATTCTAGCCTAATAAACAGAACAAGAGCATATAATGTAAATAAGATTCACATCATAATTAGTAGAGGCCGATCTTTGATCGGGCGAGTAGGGGTGCTCAATTCATGACCTTCCCCTCTCGTATCTAAGTACTCGCGCTGAGACAATTTTGGTGATAACGGACACGTAGCCTTTGGCACGAGTCATGGATTTCCTAAATTTCCCAAAAATATTTAGATGGCGACTCTGTATCTAGCAAAGTAGCCTATTTTTGGCAATTTGATTCAAAATCGATTTTCCAAAAGATTTACCGTATTTGGACTTTTTGGTGTTTATCTATTTCACATTGCACTTGTGAGATCAGATTCAGAACCGCAGGAGTCTGATACCGTAGGACTTATTCGTCTTCCAAAAAGGGGCACTAAAAGTCGAGCTACAATATTTGAACAGATAAGAGGAAAAAATTGAACAGATAGTCAAAAATTTGAGTAGATGGTCAAAAAATTTGAACAGATAAAAAAAATTTAAACATATAGAAAAAAAAATTTGAACAGATAGTTAACGAAAAGTCAACAGATAAAATAAAAGTCAATAGATAAATTAAGGGGTAGAATTGACAACAAAATGGTCTTTAAAATCAACGAAAAGATTTCTCACCAAAGTATTTCACAAAAGGTACATCTCTCACTAACAAAAAAATATTTACTAGACTTAATGCCTTATACTCTCCTTAACTTGGACTTTTTAACTATTTACTTCTTTTTTTTCCCCTTGAACTAAAGCTTCCTTCCGTTGGTTTATTAATTAAAATAAAATAAATAAAAAATGTTAAGAAAAATTCATTTGTTTGGCACAATTTTAGTTTTTTAAAGTGACCAAAGTGATCTTTTTGGCTGCTTTTCTAATGACTTTATAGTAATTAAAGTTGGGTTTTATTTTTTTATTTTTTATTTTTATTTTTTTGGGTACACAAAATGAGTTTGCCAAATAAGTTAAAGATTAGTGGGGAGGCTCCGTGCAAAGCATGCTAGCCAATGCCCATTAATGATAGGAGATAATAATGCAATTCTGTTAATAAATTTGATTCTTTGAATGAATGAACGAACCATAGATGGGAAAAAATGAAATGAAAAATATTATGGACTATAAAATGTGACGACAAAATAGGGGTGTCTTGCATCCATATTATTTATTTGTATAAATCTATAGACATGAGATCAAGCCGATGACCTACCATGTTTTGTTTGGAAGTATTTCAAATGTTGTTCGGCTGACCCACCATGTAAGGCTTATCATTGGCTTGGATGTTGGCAAGGTTTGCACAAAATGAACATCTGGAAGGTTCCATAGCTTGTTGGACACAACAACAATAACTTCGACTTTGTGATCTGTAAAAACAACATGCTCTTTTTTTGTTTTTTTTTATTTATTTATTTTGAGATTAGTATTATAAAAATTAACTCCAAACTATTCGGTCATATTTGATTCACAAGATTAATAGTGAAATATTAATAATTCTATTAAATTAGTGTGGTATTCACTATCCAATTGGATTAATATCCATTGGATTAATAATCCCACTCCTACCCCATTACTAATAATCCTACAAATTTGTTGGATTAATTATCCATTGGATTAATAATCCTAAACCAAAATGTTAAAACAAACATAGGATAATTGGGCCCACGAATTAATAATCCCAATCCCATATTCTAATCCACCTAATCAAACATACCCTTCATGTACAAAGAGGAAGGGGGTTGTAGCGATAAGTGGTTTAGTTACACATTATAAGTAATATTGGATAATTTATTTACATAAACAGTAAGGCATTGTTTGTTTGGAGGGATTGGAGGGTGGGATAAGGTTTATATCCGTTATTTGGTTTTCCAATTTTGCTCCGGACTAATAGCTCCTTTGGACTATTAGTCCCAAATGTGTTGGACTATTGTGTCCCATTAGGGGGGACACAAATGGGGGGATAAAGAAAGATATGGGGATTAGGTGCTGAAATGACCATTTTGGCTCTCTACTATTTAATTATATATTATATTTAGTAAAATTTAATAAAACTTAAATTTCTCAATTTAAAAATAAAATAATTTTATTTAATTTTTATTGATATTTTATGTATTTAATTTTTTATAGATATTTTATTGATGTTTTATTTTAAAATTTTGTTTATATTTTATTTAATTTCATTATTTAAATTTTAATAGATGTTTTATTTAATTTTATTATTTAATTATTATTAATTTTAAAAATAAATTTATTTAAAATTTTAACTAAAAAATAACATATATTTTTATTGATATTTAATTTATTTAATTTTTAAAAAATAAATTTATTTAATTGTGTACAAAAAAAATATTTAATCTAGCTAAAAATAATTAAAATATTAAAGATAAATAAATAATTAAAATATTAAAGATATGTTTAATATTGCTATTACTTAGTAAATAATTGAAAATGGTAAAATAGTTAGTTAAGCGTTTATTTTTCTCCATAATATCCCAAACAAACATAGGATTCATATCCTATCCAACCAAATAGTCATTTCCTGACATCTAATCCCATGACTAAACAAACATGGGATGCATATCCTATCCAACACATAGTCCTAGGACTATGAATCCCAAGATTACAATTAGATGGATTCCAATCCCCCCTTATTTAGTCCGTCCAAACAAACACACCCTAAGACATGTTACGAAAGTAATATTGAGTTGTGTCTAACACATTGTAGTAATATAAGCAGTAGCATACTATAAACATAGAACTACAAAAATACAATACTGTAGAGTGTTCTTTCTGGAGAGATTTTGTAGATGGTACACTTGTTTCAACAGAAATATTAAAAGCAGTAGTTGTACGAACAATAATAGTTGAAATATCAGTAGTAGCATTTGTTTCAGCACTTGTTTCAGAAATTACAACACTAGTACTACCAACACTTGATGGGAACAATTCTTTCTTTGCATTGGGTTCTATTTGGACAGGTTGATGATGTGCTTTTGAAGCAAGAGTTATCATGGAGGGTTCTGCATCATCATTGTTCATTGATGTAATAATATGCTAAAGCATTGCTTGGCCACAGAATTGGTACTGTTGAGGCTTTAGTTGAATAATGTGATATTCTAGCACAATCAATTTTGGAAGGACTTCATTTGAAACTTTCAGTTGAATAATGTGATATTCTAGCACAATCAATTTTGGAAGGGGCTTCTTTTGAAACTTTTCCATCCTGCAAAATATATGTATAATATTTTAAAAATTGGAATAGAAAAATAGAGAATTTGAAGATGAAGCATGTTAATTTATTTTACCTATGTTGTATGATTCATTATGAAATTGAAAAGAACTTTTCTGGATGATCCCGGAATATTGTTGCCATTATTGAACCTGAATTATCTTTTAGTTCAACTTGGAATTTGACTCTGTTTGTTTGTAAATTATATGTTAGTTTCATTGAATATAAAACATTAGTTATATTAAAGGTGTAGCATTAGTTTGTTGTTACCTTAGTTTTGCAATAACTTTTTTCTTGTTGCAGTGGAAACAATAAAAAATAGTTTGATATTTTGCATTTATTGATTTCTAGCAATTGTTGTAACTCATGTACCAAAAAGATTGATCAAGTGAGGTGATGAACATAGTTGCTTTGATCCAATATATTTTCTAGTAACAAGTAATTAGAAATGTTTACTATTCATATATTTAACATATTTAGAGCATCTCCAATGGTGGTTGCTATATTGCTATTGGTATTGCTATAATTTGGCAATGAATAGTATTATTTTGCCAAATTATAGCAATGGTGCTCCAATGGTCATTTGCTATTTTTGGCAAATCTCAACCAACTTTCCCTCCAAGTTTGTAGGTGTTGTTTGGATATAGGTTTTTTGTGATTTTATTTTTGTTTATTTTTTGTCTTTTGTGACATTTTTTTACCTGTTTGTTAAAAAAATTATATATTTATATTATTCCCAACTAGACAAATATAAAAAATAAAAAAAAATGAAAAATTGGAAAAATTGAAAAAAATTATATATTTATATTATAATGTCTTTTTATTATAATAAAATTATCTTCATTTAATATCAGCTAATGTATTTTATCTTTTTATTGCCTTCATTTGAAAAAATATATTTATTTTTTTGCATTATACTTTATTGAAAATATTAAATTATAATACAAATTAGTGAACATTATATCTTGAAAAAATAATATTACATTGTGAAGTACAAAATACTCAAAAATAAAAAAAAAACAACATGAAATTTCATTACAAAATAAAAATTATATTGCAAATAAAGACTAACAATTACATCAAAAAATAAATGATATTGCAAATTTAATGATATTGCAAAAAATAAAGACTAACATTTATCCCGTAATTATTCATCAGAAGGTAGGGGGAAATAAAAATTTGGGCTGCTTACATTTGAGGACCACTTGGCGAAAATCTCATTTTTTCTCATTGTGTAATACGCTTTCATCTGAAGGTCCAAATAAGAAATGTCCGTAGTCATTATCATATGTTCTTCCTTTTTCATCTCATGTTCTTGTCTTCTGATCTCAAAGTCATGTTTTTTCATCTCAAGTTCTTTCATCTCCTGCAGTGCTTGAATCTTTTTTTCTTCTCTTTCATCTTTTTTTTTTTTTCCTTCTCAGCAAGGTATTGGTTAAATGTGTCCAATTGTGTGCTCATTTTTTGAATTTCAACTTGAACGACTTGATTTTTTTGAAATAATTTTTTTGTAGATTTCCTACCCATCGGCCTTTTACCCCTTACAGAGACACTGCCCTCACCAACAGTTGGATTGTTACCAACACTTGAACTGGTGTCATCTTCAAGAGAAATGCAGTTATCCATAGGGAAATCGGGGGCTGAATTAGGAGAAAATGGTGTATGTATCCTTGACTTCACCGTATTCATAGGATTTACATCTTGCCACCTGATATTGTTTTGCAAAATTGGCCAGCAATGTTCAAAAATAAAATGTTTGTTTTCATCTTGATGGTATAACAATTTTGCTTGAAGCATCTATATCAAAAAAATAATTAATTAATTAATTAGTTAATTTTTATGTAAGACAAAATAAAAAAAAAAACTAACATAATAAATAAAAATGAAATCTTACTATATCAACTTGTGACGCCCCACTTGGATGTAGATTTTCAACTTGTGCTGGACACCCACGAAATTTGTTGCAACATTTCATTATTACACCCCATTAAGATGAGATAGACACTTGTGTTCTTGAGTGATCATTCTGCAGCGAGCAAAAATTCTTCCCCAAAAATGAGTATGCGATTACGAATTTTCAACAATTGGGTCTTCAGTAATGTGACACCAAGCTCTACAAATTGCCACATCTTCTTCAGTAGTAAATGATTTTCCTCTCTTTGTTTTTGATGAACCTTCCATAGTGATTGTATGAAAAAACTAAAAATAATATAATTTCAGAAATTTAGTATGAAATCAAATTGAGATGAAGAGAGAAGAAAAGAAAAATGAAATGTGCAATGGTTGCTGTGAAAAAAAATTCAAATAAAGAGTTTCTATTTATAAAAATTCAAACAGACCCAACAGCTCTATCAAATGCCCAAATAGAGCCCAACGGCTCTATTTATAAAAAATTAAGTTTATTTTTTTAAGCCACCCACCCACCCAGCAAATTGAGTTAATTTTTTTTTTTAAAGCCAAATAGAGCCCAACGGCTCTATCAAATGCCATCCCTCATCGTCCACGTGTTGATCTTGAATGGTTGAGATGATTTGTTCATCAACATTTTCTTCCTCTCCCTCTCACTGTCTCTCTCATTCCTCCTCCATGTCCCTCTCACTCTCAGATTCGTCTCTCACTCTCACTCTCTTCTCACTCTCTTCGATCGGTGAATCTTCTCACTCTCTTCTCACACTCTGTCTCTCTCTCACTGTCTTCAATCTACCATCCCCATCGTCTATGTCTCTCACTGTTTTTGATCTTCTCACTCTGGCTATCCAGATCTACCTCTCTCTCTGTCTCACTCTATCCCTCATCTCTCTGTCTTCGATCGGTGAATTCTGAACAGATCGGCGACTGTTTGAAACAGAGAGAGAGATGAGACCAGGTATATGCTCTATGTCAGTCGATGAATCTCTCAAACAGGATGATGAGACCAGGTATATGCTCAAACAGATCCCTTATCTCTCTGTCATCTTTTTTTTTTCTTCTGTGAATCTATTTGATGAATCTGCAATTTTTTGATGAATTTGAATCTGTGAATCTGTATTTGAATCTGTGAATCTTTGAATCTGTAATTTTTTGATGAATTTGAATCTGTGAATCTTTGAATTTGAATTCTGAATCTGTAATTTTTTTTTCTATGAATCTGTGATTCTGTTTGATGAATTGGCTGAGTTGGCATGAAAGGAGGGAGAGATGGAGGGACGGAGGGAATGAAGGAGGAAGGGAAACCGTTGGTTTTGGCTGAGTTGGCATGAATGGCAGCTGCCAAAGCTTGTGTCAAATTTGGCACAAGCTTTGGCATTTCTCAAATTTGACAGCTGCTATGTTTTGCCATTGGAGCATCAAAATTCAACACAGCTGCTATATTATAGCAATGGCAGCTCCAATGGCAAACCATTGGAGATGCTCTTAGAGCATCTCCAATAGCAAATGCTATAATAGCATTGCCAATGGCAAACCATTGGAGATGCTCTTAGAGCATCTCCAATAGCAAATGCTATAATAGCATTGCCATTGCTATAATTTAGCAATGAATAGTAGCAAATTGCTAAATTATAGCAATGGTGCTTTAATGGTCACATGCCATTTTGGTCTCAAGTTCTTTCATCTCTTGCAATGCTTGAACCTGTTTATCTTCTCTTTCAGCTTTTTTTATTTCCGTCTCAGTAAGGTGTTGGTTAAATATCTCCAATAAATTGTTAAATTTGTAGACTTCTTCTTTAATGACTTGACTTTTCCGAAGTAATTCTTTTACAGATTTCCTACCTATAGGCCTTTTACCTCTTGCAGAGACGCTACTCACCAATTGGATTATTACCAACACTTGGACTATTATCTTCTTCAAAAGAAATGTAGTTATCCATACGGGATTCAGGGGCTAAATAAAAGGAAAATGGTGTATGTATCCTTGATTTCACTATGTTCGTAGGAGCTACATATTGTCACCTCATATTGTCACCTATAAAAGTTTTGCTTGAAGCATCTGTATCAATAAAATATTAAATTAATTAATTAGTTAATTCTTATATGAGACAAAATAAAAAATTAATATAATAAATGAAGATAAAATCTTACTATATCAACTTGAGACATCTCACTTGGGTGTAGATTTTCGACTTGCGCTAACCACCCACGAAATTTGTTGCAACATTTCATGTTTACACCCCATCAAGATGAGATAGACAATTATGTTACTGACTGATCATTCTGAAACGACAATAATTTTGAAAAATTCTTCTCCAAAAATGAGCATGAGATTGCGAATTGCCAATAATTGAGTCTTCAGTAATGTGACAATAAGCTCTACAAATTGTCACATCTTCATCAATGCTGAATGATTTTCCTTTCTTTATTTTTGATGAACTTTCCATAGTGATTGTGTGAAAAATAAAAAAGAAAAATGTAATTTGGGATGTTTTGCTGTGAACTCAAATTGAATCCTAGTGTTTGTATTTATACCACTACAAAAAAGAAGACCTTTTTTTGTAGCCGTTTCATTTATAGCCGTTGATGTCTTCTTTGTTTGGAAAGGGAGCCCTTTTTTTTCCAGACTGAAATAGAGCCATTGTGCTCATTTTTAGCATTCCAAGACGCCATCTCACCATTGGATCTTTGCATAATCCAATGGTTGAGATCATCACTCTATAATCATCATCATCCCAACTCTGTCTTTCTCATCTCCATTTTCAGAGTTTAATCGCCTCTCCCTCTCTCTCTCTCTGTGTGATTCTCTCTTTGTCTCTTCATCCCTCTTCATCGATCACTCTCTCCTCCCCTTAAACCTTTCTCTCACTCCCTCTTACCCCTATTACCATTCACCAATCACTAGTTGTCTCCCCCTTTCTAATTACCCTAAACCTTTCTCTTTCTCACAGATCACAAAGCCCTAAAATCCCTAACCCTCTTCTCTACCAAGATCACAAACCCTCGATTTTGAAACCCTAACCCCAAACCCTTGGAATCACTCCTCCAAATCAACTTTCTCATGGAGAATATGAAGATGGGCACAAAGAAGATAAAGACAAAGAAAAGATTGCTAAAATCGTTTGAAATATGAACAAAAAATGGCAAATCCAGGTATTTATTGCTTAAAGTTTTGTTCATATCCTGTGAGATTTGCTTTAGATTGCTTGAGATTTGTTGAAAATGTTTCAAATTTGTTTGAAGTTACATGATTGATTGTTTTTGACTTTGCTGAATTTAAGATTTGTTAAAATTGTTTCAAATTTGTTGAGATTTATTGATTGTTGTTGAATGATTCTAGAAATAAATAAATAAATAAATAAATAACACTTTGCTAAATTTGGTTAAATTTTAAAAAAAAAATTGTTGTTAAAAAACTGTGGAATTCTGTTAAAAACAAAATGGTTAAATTGGTGAATTTGGTTTTACAAAAATTTATCTGTTTTGCTGGGAGAGAGGGAGAGAAACAGTTGGCTTTGATTGAGTTGACACATATGGCAACTGCCAAAACTTGTGTCAAATTTGGCATAAGCGTTGGCAGTTGCCAAATTTAGCAGTTGTCATATTCAACTATTGGAGCACTACTTTTCATAGAGATGTTTGTCTCGCTTCATAGAGATATTTGTATATTTGATATGTTATGTGATAACATGCTTATGTGACTAAGTGGGTATGGAATTTAATTTCTAAGATATTGATTGGGTCTACAGGTTTCTAGAAGTCCTGTTAGAAGAGCACTTGATCATTGTTATTTCTAACTAGAACTCTAGCAGCACCACGGGACAATCACCATCTAGGAAGGAAATTCGTATGTGTTTATGTGAGTATGTGCTTATATGGAGTGAATTAATTATTGTTCATCGCATTAGGATGTGAGTGAATTAGCTTCGACAAATTTGTAAATGTGCTAATCTCTTGTGTTACCTTTATTAGGAGGACGTGGATGTAGATGTGGTGGTGGTAGGCATGGAAGGCCTAAACGGCATGAGGTGTCGTTACCGGATGAAATTCTGACATAGAAGGAAGGAGTTAGTCAAGCCAATGTGGCCGAACCAGTTAGTAAAACAAACCATGGGCGCTTTGGCTTGTGAAATGGCCAGAGCCTTGCAGGAATCTATGGACATTCTTAGAGCTGAGAATCAAGTCCAGGCCCATGTTGTTGAGATAGGGTCGTCTTTCTTGAAGAGGGAGTTCTTCCGGTCTAATTTGGATGAGTGTTTGGGGGATTTGAAGGTGCCACTGAAGGCAGATGAGTGACTAGAACAGATGGTGAAGACGTTCGAGATGCTTCGCATCGAGGACGATGGGTTGAGGTTGACCTTGAAATCTTTCCAACTGAAAGGAGATGCGAGTCAGTGGTGGAAGTATGTGCGTGGGCGCATTGGAGTAACTTAGGAGGCTTTCGTTAACGCCTTCCAGGATAAGTTTTTACCTCCCATTGCTAGGGAGAAGTTGAGAAAGCAGTTCTTGAAGCTCAAATAGTTGAACACACCGATGACCGAGTTTGAGGCTGCCTTTACCAGTTTGTCAAGGTTTGCACCGGAACTCGTGGCATTGTATAGAGTTCGAGAAGAGATTGAGGACCGAGCTTCTTTTCAAAATGGCTGGGTCCATGATTAGAGACTACGAACACCTTGTGGAGGCGGCGGCTCATCTTGAGACCATGGTTCAAATAAAGGAGGAGCGGATGAGAGGCTCCAAGAAAAGTCAAGAGGTTCAGAGGAGACCCGGGACAATAAGAGACACATGGGTTCTACCCCACATTAGTCCTAGGCAGCACAGTCTAGATCCACATTTCCTGTGCCGAGTTCAAGTTCAGGGAGAGGTAATTAAGAAGCTTTCACTTGTTGTAAGTGTGGCCAGTTAGGTCACAAGTCTCTGGCTTGCCCGCAGAGAGAAGGAGGGCAACAGTCTGCACTATCTTCGACTCATTCTCAGAGCCAAAGTCAGGGGAGAGCGCAGCCGCCTACCTATTATCAGTGTGGGCAATCAGGGCATGTGAGGAGGTTTTGCTCTTAATTGGGTGGCACACCTGGTACATCTGGTTCAAGACAGACATAGAGCCATCAACCTACCCAGGTAGTACATGCCACGAGTGCTAATCAGGGGGCCTCTTCGGCTTAATATGTTCATCAGACTTATGCTTTAAAAGGTGAGCAGGTAGAGCAGAGACATACAAGGTATGTGTATGCTGTTACCATGCCATATTTAGTGCCAATGCCCTTAGTAGTGAGAGGTAACTTCTTGTTGTGTAATTCTATTGCCAATGTGTTGATTGATATAGGTGTATCCCATTCTTTTATCTCGTCTGTATTTGTATTGACATTGGGATTAGAAGTGGCTCAGTTAGCATCTCCACTCAGGGTAGAGTCACCGATTGGTAAAGAGGTTGTGTGTAGACACCTCATTTTTTTACCGTTCTTAAGACTTGGGCGCCAATGATTGATCACTCAATGATGAAAGTTGTGCTGTGCAAATGTTCGATTTCTTCAGCAAGAAAAGCTTCTAAATCCCAACCTTACACCCCATTTTGGACCAAAACTATTTTGACTAAAATTATTTTAGACCTTAAAACCCTCTCTTTCAAAATATTTTTGAAAATGTTTCTACGATGTTCCGAGGCTCGCATTTCGTTAAAAATTGCACTTTTCGGTAAACCGAGCAAGGACAAAGTGGAAATAAATGGAAGAGAGGTGAACTCTTTGAAAAATCCATTTAAACATCTTATTTAGAGGTTTGGAGTTTAAGAAAATAGGAGGAGAGAGAAGAAAACTAGTTGGGAAGTGGTTGAGCTTAAGACCGTTAAGAGAGAACTAGGTAGCCTCACTAAATCAAGCCTATCCTTTTGTACACTTGGACTTTAGTTGTGATGCCACCACCGTTGGAAAGTGGACTTCTGGGGCTTCATTTTACACTCAAGAATCTCCTAAAGCCGATTCTGGATAAGGGAGATATGACTGTTTGAAGTTAGGCATCAACTCGGTTAAGCCAAAACTGAGCAACCTTCACTAAAATAGTCATATCTCTTTGCACACTTAGAATGTAGATGTGGGTTTCCACCATTGGAAACTAGACTTCCGGGGCTTCAATTTAGACTCAAGAATGACTTAAAACTAAGTCCGGATGAGGGAGATATGCCCATTTAAAGTCGGGCCTAGAAGCATGGCCGGCAGATGGCCGGCAAACCACCATTTTTTGCCTGCTGGCCATCAGTGATGGCTGGCCGGCCACCACTACAAACTTGCCGGCCATCAGTGTAAAAACCAAATATTTCCTTCCACCTGTTCCACACTATTCCAGCTGTCCATTTTTAGATATTTTCGACCAAAGCTCATATATTTCTATATATAGAGGACCTCCCTCTCATCTTTTAAGGTTAGAAAACATTAGGAGTGAAGAAATATTTTGGAAAATATCCTCTCTCTCTACAATTCTCTCTCTATCTTGCAACTTGCATAGCCTTTGTCCAAACACTCTAAACCAAACCTAGAAAACTTCTTGCTGAGATGATTTGAGCTTGAGTTTGAGCTCTTGAATCACTTGAGAGTGTTGAATTGGTGGTTTATAACTTAAGGGTTCATTCCTCTCCAAGAGGTATACCTTCTCTTGCCTTTGTACCATCTTTACACCCCTTCTTTTTCTATCTTTTCTTGCTATTTTTAAGCTCTTTAAAACCTATTTTTATGGGTTGAAGCTTGTGGTTTAAGGCTATTAAAGGTAGAGGGGTTAATCACCCTTTTTTGAACCTTGTTCTCAAAGCCTTTCCACTTGTGTTTCCCATTCTTTTATCAACCTTTTTTGAGCTTTTTACCACTGTTTTTCAGAGTTATTTCAGTGGCTAAAAACATGTTTTGAAGTCCAAAAATTGAGGAGGTAGCCTTCCCTCCTCGTGTTTTGTTTACTAGCCCAGCATGCTTTATGTTTTAGCCTATTTTTCTAACTTTTGTTAGTCTAATTCCAGCATGTTTTAGGGCTATTCTAGACCTGTTTTAAGACTTTTTTTAAGTGTTTGTTGTGTTTGAGTTTTGTTTTGCATGCTTGTAGTGTAATAGTCCTCATGAGCTTGGTGTTTTAGGCCTTAGACACCATCTCCTTTGAGTGATAGCATTTATTTATGCTTTTCTCACTTATTTTCAGCACTAATAATCTCTGCAACCTCTCTCATTTCTTAGCTTTTGTTTTTCTTTTAGAGTTGTTTCAAGCCTCTTGTTCTTTTAAGCATGAGATTGAGGTTGTTTTGCTTAATGGTTTAATCCCTTTTAGAGGTTCATTATCAATTACATGATATCTCTTTCATGTCTTAAGTTAACTCTTGGTTTGGTACTTCACTCCATTAGGGGACTTAAATTTATTATTGGGCTTAATGAATTAAAGGATGGTTGGTAATCTAAAATTGAGTAACTAAAATTTGGGACTAAAAGTGAGCCAAGATGAGAATTTGATTGTGTTTTTGATGTGTTCAATCGGATGTTAATTGAACATATGGAACTTGGACCATTTCATACTTGTTAGTGATGAAATGATCCAAGTCTCCAAGGTCAACTTCTTCCTTTGATCCTTCATGAAAGGGAGGAGGTTTGTGTCTCATTTTGCATTTATTGAACTTGCAACTCTTGAGTCACAAGCCATCTTGCAATGAAATTGCTTGAGTTGGTGGTTTATGGCTTGAGTTCACAACTCCTTGAATTTGTTAATAAAAAGGAGGGGTGAGTTATACAAACAATCTGTGGGAATACCCTCTTTTTGTTCTGTTTGTCCTCTATTGTAGTAAGATGAACCAGTGCATCAGTGGCTGGCAGACCACTATCCAGGGCTAGCAAGTGGCCGGCAGTGCACCATTGATGGCCGGCAAGTGGCTGGCAAGCTTTACTAGTAGCCGACTGGTCACTGATGCAAACCTCAGCAGAATGTTGGTAAGGTGCAGCAAAATGGTTTTGGAAGTGTTCAACTCTGCAAACAGAGGCTTTCGGGAGCAAAACGGAGGTCTTTTCGGGTGATATCCGAGCATGTGCATCTTCCATTTCCCGAGACGGAGTAGTGGCAGAGTAGTTGGAGACTTTAATTATTTAGTTTGCTTACATTTGTGTTGTAACTTAATTAGTTAGCTTACTAGTTCGTTCATCCAAGTGTTGTAATAATTAGTTAATTAGTTTACCTAGTTATTCATTTGGTTTGTAATAATTAGCTTCATTAGCTTAGCTTAATTAGCTTCATTAGCCTAGCTCTAATTAGTTGCTAGTTAGTTTTGCTTTATTCATTCAAACTCTCCTTTGTGAGAGAAAAATGTAATAATGTGTATGTATATGTCTTCCAACCCCACGTCTTTCTCCCTTTTATTTACCTGCTTTTGATGGTTAGATTAGGGACATGTTTTAATTAACATACCTTATGCTTGCATCCATTCATTTTGTATCACATGCACTAAGGCTCGGCGCATTATTCAAAATGCATTGTTGTTTCAATACTTAGTTTAATACGTGTTTAACCGCATGTTATCAAAATCGATCCATATGCCATACTAGTAGCCGAGCCTATTAGTTGCATTTTCGCATGTGTTGCATTAGTCATCTTGCTTAGTTAGGAATCATGCATATTTTTTCTAACTCATATCTTCTTAACTTGGAGTACTAGATGAGTTTTTAATGCTTTAGCATACTTGCATGAGTGTGAGTGATTGCCTTGTCTAGCATGCTTGTCATGAGACTAAATGCTTAATTATTAAACTGCTTGAATGCCTATGGATGAAAGCTTGCTGCTTGAATTGGAACGATTCAACGAATGTATGTTTAAGCCCACTATGTCTAGTGGCAAATACACAGTTTTGAAGCCCACTTCGTTGAGTAGCAAATTCGCAAACTTTAAGCCCACTTGAGCTGGCAAATTCAAACCCTTTTCGAAAAACAAATCATGAAATTGAATTGTTCCAATTTGGGCAAACTAGTTTATACTTGCTTGTGCGCATCACATAGTAATGCTAGTCTAAATAACTAGAACAAGAGCATATAATGTACATAAAAATCATATCATGATTAGTAGAGGCCAGTCTTTGATCAGGCGAGCGAGAGTGCTCAATTCATGACCTTCCCCTCTCATACCTAAGTTCTCGAGCCGAGGCAACTTTGGTGATGACAGACACGTGGCCTTTGGTACGAGTCATGAGTTTCCTAAATTTTTCCAAAATAAAATATTTAGGTGGTGACTCTGTATCTAGCAAAACAGTCCAATTTTGACATTTTTGATTCTAAAATCGATTTTCCAAAAGATTTAACGAATTTAGACTCTTTGGTATTTATCAATTTCACATTGCACTTGTGAGATTAGATTCAGAACCGTGGGAGTCCGAATTGTGGGGCTTTCTTTCAAACCTTCTGAAAGAGGGCGCGAAAAAGCCGAGCTACATTGTGTTGGACTAGG
The DNA here is from genome assembly GCA_036172215.1 of Camellia granthamiana. NCBI lineage: Eukaryota > Viridiplantae > Streptophyta > Magnoliopsida > Ericales > Theaceae > Camellia > Camellia granthamiana. Next base: position 83,487,192 of record CM069913.1, on the reverse strand, counting down.
GGTGTTGGGGTTGTGAGATAGAGGTTGCCAGTCGCCGACTTCCTTTTGCCTTTGTGTTGATTGATATGTTGAGCTTTGATGTTATATTGGGTATGGATTGGTTGTCATCCTATCGGGTTGTTATAGACTGTTACCGTCAAAGAGTTACGATGTGCACCTTGCGTGGTGATTGGTTTTATTTCCTGGGGAACAGAGTTGATAGAGCCTCATTGCCAGTGTGTGATCCACGTGGTCGGGGTGAGCTTAGTCTCCTTCTTGCTACATTATTGGATGTTGAGAGTGATACAGTCGTAGTTGAGTTATCGAGGGTAGTTTGTGAATACCCGAATGTCTTTCTTGAGGATTTCACTAGTTTGCCACCTTACCATGAGATTGAGTTCTCTATTGATTTAATGTCTGACACGGCACCGATTTCTATAGCACCGTATAGATTTGCATCCTCCGAGTTGAGTGAGTTGACGATTCAACTCCAAGAATTGTTAGATAAGGGTTTTATCCACGCTAGTACATCGCCTTGGGGAGCACTAGCTCTCATTGCTAAGAAGAATGATGGCGTGTTGCGACTTTGTATTGATTAACGGAAGTTGAATCAGGTAATTGTTAAGAACAAGTACCCATTGCCTTGTATAGATGATTTGTTTGACCAATTGAAGGGGTCTTATTGCTTTTCTGAGATAGACTTGAGATCGGGTTATCACCAATTGAGAGTGAAGGAGGAAGATATCCAGAAAATGACGTTTCATACGTTGTATGGCCATTATGAGTTTCTAGTGTTGCCTTTTTGGGTTAACCAATGCACCGGCCTTGTTTATGGATTTGATGAATCGGATCTTCCAAGAGTTCCTAGGCCATTTTGTGGCTGTCTTGGTTGACGACATTTTAATTTACTCACCCTCTGAGGAGGAACACAAGGAACACTTGTAAGTTATTCTTGAGTTGCTTAGAGCCAACAAATTGTATGCTAAGTTTGGGAAGTGTGAATTCTAGTTAAAATAAGTGAAGTTCTTAGGCCATGTGGTATCCGAGGAAGGGGTGACTGTAGACTCTTCTAAGATAGAAGCCATGCAAGATTGGGAACCACCTAAGAATGCCTTTGAGATTCGTAGTTTTTTGGGGTTGGCCGGGTATTACCGTCAGTTTGTGAAGGATTTCTCTATATTAGCCTCACTGTTGACTAGACTGACGAAGAAGAGAATTAAGTTTGTATGGAGTGAGACTTGTGAGAAGTCGTTCCAAGAACTTAAGGTTAGACTTACCAACACTCAAGTGTTGATCATTCTAGAGAGGGGTTTAGGCTATTTAGTGTATTGTGATGCATCTTGGGAAGGTTTGGGTTGTGTCTTGATGCAGGAGGTGAAGGTAGTAGCTTATGGCTCACGCCAGTTGAAAACACACCAGAGAAACTATCCTACTCATGACTTAGAACTAGCAACAGTGATCTTCGCCTTGAAGATTTTGAGGCATTATTTATATAGTAAGAGGTTTGAGGTATTCTTTAATCACAAGAGTTTGAAATATCTGTTTTCACAAAAAGATTTGAATTTGAGGCAAAGGAGGTGGATGGATTTTATGGAGGATTATGATTTTGAATTGCATTATCATCCGGGAAAAGCCAACGTAGTGGCTGATGCCTTGAGTAGAAAGCCCATTAACAGTGTAGCGAGTATGGCCATCCAGGAATGGAAGATGTTGGGTGCTATTGGCAAGTTCGACTTGCATCTTGGCGAGTCCGTTGAGTCGGCTCCCTTGTTTACTATAGTTTCACAACCTACACTTGTGAGTCGAGTTATAGAAGCACAACGGAGTGATCATAAGGCAGAAACCCTCCGTGAGAAGATATCTAACGGGAAGGTAGAGAATGGCTTGAACGTGTATTCTGACTTGAGTGTTAGATACATTGACCGTCTTTTCATGTCGAAGTCTTGTCGAGAGGAGGTACTTTGAGAGTTTCACAATTCATGCCTTACGGTACATCCGGGAGGCACAAAGATATATCACGACCTTAGCCGCCAATTTTGGTGGAAGTGGATGAAGAAGGATGTAGTTGTGTTTGTATCGAGGTGCCTTACTTGTCAACAAGTGAAGGCTGAGCATCAGAGGCCAGCGGGTTTGTTGCAACCCTTGCCTGCAGCCGAGTGGAAGTGGAAGCATGTCACAATGGATTTTGTTGTGGGCCTTCCGAGGACTCAACGAGGTAATGATGCCATTTGGCTGATAGTTGATCGATTGACTAAGTCAGCGCACTTTGTACCTAAGCGCACAAATGACTCGGTAGATCTTCTTGTCGACCTTTACGTTAGGGACATTGTTCGACTGCATGGGGTCCCTGTGACTATTGTTTTGGATAAAGATCTGCGTTTTATGGCTCGGTTATGGTAGAGCCTACAGAATGCTTTGGGCACTAGACTAACTTTTAGTATTGCTTATCATCCTTAGACTAACGGGCAGTCAGAGCGTACTATTCAGATCCTTGAGGATATGCTTCGGGGTTGTGTTCTTGACTTTAAGGGGTCTTGAAAGAGGCACTTACCTTTAGTGGAGTTTGCCTATAACAAAATCTTCCAATTGAGTATTGGCATGGCACCGTTTGAGCCTTTATATGGCTGACCATGTAGATCTCCTATGTGTTAGGCCAAGGTGGGTGATGCACCTATGATAGGTCCAAAGTTGGTTCGAGAAACGACAAAAAAGGTTGCACTTATCAATAAGAGGTTGGTTACGGCTCAAAGTCGTCTGTAGGAGAAGACTGTTATTATTTGAGGTAGGAGACCACGTCTTCTTCAAGATATCACCTAGATAGGATTTGATGAGGTTTAGGAAGAGCAGGAAGTTGTCTCTTAGATTTATTGGACCTTTTGAAATCCTAGAGCGGATTGGGGAGGTAGCTTATCGTTTGGCCTTGCCAGCATAGGCTTTCAGGATTCATGATGAGTTTTATATCTGTATGCTCCGAAAATACTAGCCTGATCCATCACATGTGTTGGATTGGACCGAGCTAGAGGTAGATGAGGATGCCTCGTATAAGAAGAGACTGATCAGAGTTTTAGATACTCGAGAGCAAGTCCTGGAAGGCAAGATAATTCTATTGGTAAAGGTGTTATGGAGACACCACGTAGTTGAGGAAGCGACTGGGAAACGTGAGTCGGAAGTCCGTGAGAAGTATCCGAACCTATTTGTTGATGTTTGAACTTATATTGAAAATCTTGTCTTGTATATTTAATATAAACATTGTATATGTTTTGGAAATGTGAACTGTATATTCAATAATGAGTACGTGTTTGTCATGATGATGAGAATGAATGCCCGGTGGATGGGTCATGGTGATGAATTTGATTTACTATCATTGTTGAAATTGGTTTAATCATGGTTTTGTTATTGATTTAAAATTTCGGGGACGAAATTCCTTAAGGGGGGAGGTTATAGCGATTCTGGTTTAGACCTGACCCATTTGATATTTTGGATCTAGATTTTATTGCCTTATATGATTGTTCATGTCTTATTTCTCCTTATTCCTCATTGAGTTTGGTTATTGGAGTGCCTTGGTTGCGTTTGGATCAGGTCGGGAGTTAGTTTTTCAAAATGGTTCCTGCCTAGATTTTGGCTTCTTCACTCGAGCGACACTTCTTGCGCTCGAGTGGTCTTTGAAAACTCTCAGTACTTTTACAGGCCTGCAAAGATACTATGAGTTGGCATTCTACGCTCAAACCGTCATTCTTGCACTCGAGCGGTGTTGGCTTGAGTGGCCCTTCTTGAGCGATAGTCCCCTGTCTGTAAAAATTCTGGAAGTTTATATTCTTCGCTCGAGCGGTCTCACTTATTGTGTCTGGTCGCTCGAGCGACACTTCTTGCGCTTGAGCGGCTTGCGCGTATATCAGTCCGTAAAGTCACCTTTTTGGCTCACTTTTTCATATCGCTCTCTCTCTCTAAACTTTTTAAAAATCCTAAATCTAGAGCCTCTCTAAAACTCACATTCTCTCTACAAATACACTTCCATCTATTGATTTCTCAACCCTAGTCCTTTTGTTAAAAAGGTAGAGCTCATTTAGAGCTTTGTTCTAATTGGAACAAAGTTGGGTTTCGCCGTTTTTGAAGTTTTTCCACCTTCCTTCACGTCTTCTAACTTTCAGGTAGGAATTCTATCCACTTTCTTATAATTTTTAACTTAGTTATTTGCTATTTCTAAAACAATGTTGAGATTTGGAGATTTTTGGATAAATCTAGGGTTTTGGTATAAAACTCAAAAGAGAGATTTTCAAATGGATTCTTGGAAATGGTTGTGGGGTTATAAATGAGGATGAGTTGTGATAAAGTGATGTGTTTTTACCATTGGGGTTGATTTATAAAGAAAAAAGGGTTTTTCCCTAAAGATTTCAAATGTTGATTTTGAAAAGATAATGGAATTGATTTTGGAATTGTGAAATTGAGTTAGATTGATGTTGATGAGGATGGCGGAGTTGGATATGTATCATCACTCCATCTTGAGATTTGGAATGTATATCTTTATTGAAAATTTATTTATGTATTTGGAGATATTTGTTCTGAGCTATCGGTGGAGGATAGTTATGATTGTTGTAGAAATTGCATGAGGATTAGGTGAATTAAAACTAATTTCTCATCCTTTTGTACTGAGCATTGTTGCATATTTACTACATTGAAAATGTGCATTGTGTTGAGAAAAAGGGGTGAATCTGGGAAGCAAGTGTTATCTCGTTGAAATAAGTTGGCCTGTGTGTCCATGGTGAAAGTCCTAAAAATCGCGTGTTTACATGGGTGCCGATCCTGCGAACGAACTTTTCGTGAAATGGAAATAGTAGTGCTTGTCTAGCCTACGTTTACATGGGTGCCGGTCTACGGTTTCCTACAGACGAAATTTCCGTGAAAGGTTGTATTTTTTGACATTCCTGGAGGTTGTGATTCACTACCCTATTTTCTATTGTAAAGGAAATGGTTTCATAATTGTGACAAACCTGGCATTAATTGCATGGTTTTGGGAAAGTGATATAAAATGTTTTGGCACAAGTATTGCATATGCATACCACATCATATCTTTGTTAAGGTTCATATACTGTGTTGGATTATTTTTATTGGGCTTTGGCTCACCCTATATGGGAAACCATTTTCAGGTGCTGATGATATACTTCCACCAAGATCATAGCTTGGGAGAAACTTGGAGCTGAAAGCTTCTTTTTGATTATTTGATGTATTTGTTTTGTCCAAGGCAAGGACTTTTAACTGTATTGGATTTTAGATCCATCTTTGTTGTTGGGAAGTTGTAAGCCTTTAAGGCATTTATTATCTGTTTAACTTTTATTTCATATTTCTCGTTATGACACATGCTATAAGCTCAGGGTTAGGACTTATGAATGTATAATTGTATTTGTTATCTTTTGTATATCTGAATCATATAAAATGGAGGGACATTATAATCATAATGCTTGTCATTTATTTATTATTGAGAAAATAGTTTATTATCATTTATTTCGGGGCATTACAAGCCCCAAGGGTAAGGAACACCCATAACAGGATACCGAGAAACATATATTTCTAAATATAAATAACTGAACGTAATACATACTTCTATTTCCAGCGGCCTACAGCACGGATGGCAAATGATACAACCCACATAACACTTTAATGGCCTCACGCGCAGGGAAACAACCCCAATTTACCGAGCGCAAACCGGAAAAGAGAGGAACCTATCTCAAGGCACTACATTTTATTGGCCTCCTAGAGAGAAATGGACCTTAATTTCACACTTTACCTGGCATAAACTGGAAGGAAAAGGAACCTATGTCAAGGCGCCACTCTTTACCTTCTTAACCGGAGAGAAACGAATCTCCAAACAATATCACAACAAGCTAGACATGTAAATGTTATGCTAGTATAAAACATACACATAATCTATTCAACAACAACAATGCCATCATCTACCAATGACCAAGGACAAAACCTCTAACAATTACGATCCCAAGATATTAACATTTTCAATGAAATCATTTCACAACCAATCATTTTCCCCTTTCGTTTCACAAAAGTGACACACATCTCATTTTGTTTTTTAAAATCAAACCCGTTGTTCCAAATCCTCAACACTTCCAATCCTTAACCAAATTCCCTTTTTCTTTAACATCCAAATTGTTCTACTCAACAACTTACCAAACACAATGCAACAATAACCAAACAAACACAATTAATTTATCTTTAGCAACCAAGGCACTAATTCATTCACCTAAAGCATTTGTTAAATCTCATAAGTATTAATCAATCTCATAACACTTAACCCAATTATTACCTAACTTTACCCTTTTTTGTTTATTAATTCTTGATAATAAATTAGGACTTTTCGCCACAATCAATATAGACATGATTAACTACCTCCCAACATACCAAATCAACCAACAATCATACAATTCCAACTCTCAAAACTCAAACCCCAAATCCCCTTTCATGCTTTTGGAAAATCCCTTAACAAACATATTTTTAAATGAAATAAAAACTACCACATGTTTATCTATAAAGAGGTATTGAAGAGGAGCAAAAGAATCCCTACCTCAAGCAAGAAGAAAAGGAAGCCCGAAAATTCAACTTCAACGAAAACATGACCTGCTCAGATTAAAAGGAAGCTCTCTCCATGCTCTACATTTTGGTATAAGAATCAAAGATGTTTAGAAATAGAGAAATCAAGGTTAAAGAGCTTGAAAACTCAAAAATGGCGGAAAGAGGGAGAAGAGAGAGTGAAAAGTGAAAAAATTTGACTTAAAAAGTGACTTTTAAAGATTTGATTCTAGACAGACCACTCGAGCGATGAATCGAGGCTTGCAATATCTCAGACAATTTTGAAAAACAGTGCTGGAAGGGTCTATGGACCACTCAACTGGTGAAACTTGTGCTCAAGTGAACTATGCAGATAGCATGGGTTCGCAAACTTTAAACAGGCACAAGTCTCTCGTCCGGACTCCTTTTAGGTTATTCTTGTGTCCAAATTGAAACTCTGGAACTTTCTAATGGTTCTAGCCTCACATCAAGATTCAAAGTGTGGAGAGAGAAAATGATAAAAAAAAAAAAAAGTGAAGACCACTCAATAATAACTATTCAGATTTGTAGTTTTTGATCCAATCTCGTCCAACGACTATGGTAACACCTCAACCAAGGCTCAAATATCGACTAAGAAGGTTCTCAACTATAGTAATCAAAGAGTCAAATATAATTCCATTATACCAAGAAGTACAGAGTGCTACAATACGGATTCCTTTATTTCTCCAACACAATTCCTTGTCATATTTGACTCCAAAAGATGTGAAAACAAAGGAATTGTTATATGTTCGAACATAGGTATGAAATTCTTTTGCTTCCTCAGAGTTAGATGTATATGACCAGTGAAGTTCTAGAGGACAGTTACTAGAAACCAAAGAGACTTGTCCAGCCATATAACAAAAGCTATTAGGTTCAAGGTATAACTTTTTCGCACCACAAAAGTTGCAAGGTCCTTGTAGTGGTAAGATAGCAGGTTGAGTTTGGAATGCCCTTTGTTTTTTGTTAAAAGCTTTCCATACTCACGAACACGATTTTCTATGAAGGAGAAGATATAATTTTGTTATTTAGAAAGTTTAGCAAAGAAATTAATTTCTAAAAGAATTTAAATTTAGAACTAACCTACATCAGATTTTGAGTGATGATTTGTTCCAGAAGTGGAACCTATTAAAATTGCTTTGCATTAATGTTAAATTTTTGGGTAAAATTCTATTAGATGATTTATATGAGAGGAATAAGAGTCGAACCTTTTTCATAAATACTGAAATAACTTATATGAGATTTCCCTCTGTTGTCATGACATGTAACAAAGCCAGTTTGAACAATTGAAACAGGATTTTCTAATATAAATAAGAAGAAAAAGAAAGAAACTAAATCAAATGTTTATCATATGATTTTAAAATTATTATGTTATTATGTAATCACATTCAATATTTTTGTTATTAGCTACTTATACACAATTGTTGGTGATTTGAGTTGCTCCCTTGAATAAATAAATCTATATTTTCTATTGATGATGTGTGTTTCCTTTTTTCTATCTTTACGGGTGTCCATGGAATCTACCAGTAAATAATTTGGGAAAATATGTTAAATTTACAAGAGATGATATTGTTAAGTTAAGATTAGTCCTACGATAATTAATCTTGATTTAAGGGAAAAACTAATACAACAGAGTTTTTAGCTTGAGAAAGTAGATATTGTTTCTTTTTAGCATATGCCTCTCGCTGTCTTCTATTTTTTCAAATCTTTGTTGTTTTTCTGTAAGTAGATAAAGAAAGTATAAATGTGAAAGGTTAGTATTTTAATGTTCTTTTCTTTTATATAAGTTATGGGTAAATATGTGTACAACGAAATGTTTGAATAGAACTTAAAAGTTTTAAAGTTCTTTTGTACTTTTAACCAAAGATTGATCTCCATCTTCCTGGTCAGCACATCATCTTCGTTTTGGCATTTTTGCGTTGCACAACTACATACTAAAATTACATAAAAGAAGTTTATTTTTGTATCAGTAAAATGAAGTGATTGTATTGAGCTACATTTTATCTTTAACAATATTATTTATGTGAAGAAAATAAAATGGTAATAATTGATATATATATACCATAATATTCTAAAGGTAAATAAATCAAAGAATGATAATTATTTGGAATATAACATGCAAAAAATTATGAGAGAAACAACTTTCTAATTGTAGCTAAAGAGTTTAAGTGAAGACATAACCTGGCAAAGCTTTGTTAACTTGGTACGAGAGAATGCAACTGTCACTACTGCACTAAAAACCCTTATGGTTTGACCTTTATAACAAATTAAATAATGAGTTTTAATTTTGTCAAGTTAAATTCTTAACTTTTGATTTGTTTTCAATCTAAATCATTTGTTAATTTTCATAAAGTAAAATTGACAAAAAAAAAAAAAAATGATATTTTAGTCATTAAACTTAATGAAAATGTCTAAAATACAATTTTTTATTAAGTTTAATAACTAAAATATTCTTTTTTATAGGTTCTACTTAACAAAAATAGGTAAATGGTTTAGATTGAAAACAAATTAAAAGATTGGAGTTTAAATTGAATAAATTAAAAACTTAGAGTTTATTTTGTTGTAAGGCTCAAATACTAGAGTTCTTTTTTTTTTTTTTTTTTTTGTGTCCCTTATAATTATTAATAATGCTGTAAAAATGAAAATTTCAATTTTAATGAGAAGCATAAACCATATTTTAGCGAACAGTAGTTATGGAGAAAAATGTAACATTTTATTTGAAGGATTTGTAAGAGAGATTTAGAGAAGTTTTATGTGTATTTTTAAAAATTTTATATCAATTAATTTTAGAAAAATAGTCTTACTTTTAAAATTAGCACTAAATGCTATAATTATACAAGACATTTTTTTTTTTTTTGATCAGCAAAGAAAAAGGAACTTTATTGACGAAGAGAAGACAATTACATCAATAAAAGAGAAGAGAAGGATGAGTGCAAAAAGCATCCTAGTGAACCAAATCAATCGCAACTAGGTTGGCACCGATAAGGCGGCCCAATCATATGCTAGCACACCATCAAGAGTTGGTGAGAAACCAACCACAAACACCGAAGCTACCAAACTAAAACTAGCAAACTAACACACATATAGAAAGAGCATGAGCACAAGCAGACAATCCATAGAGTAAGAGCACCGAAGCTACAAGACATTTCTTAGATCATTAGTATAGTGCAAATGAATAAATCATTGAAAAAGAAGTACTTGTTGGTATAGTTTACAATCATGTGAAAGTTGTAACAGAAGGATAACAATAATGAGCAAAATGCAAATTGTCTTGGTTAAGAAGGAAAAAAATGTCTTTGACAGTGAAAAATGTCTTTGATTTGATGAAAAATTTGTTTCTCCTTTGATTTCATATAAGTTTGAAATCATATTTAAGAAGCAAAACCTATGACAACTTGTTTATAGTTGCTCTAATACGTTTTGCTGCAAATGAATACGAAAGGAGCTCTTCTTTTGCAGTGTTTAGCATTGAATTGTAAGTTTCCAGTTATTACTCTTTAAATTTTTACTATTTAAAGCATTTCCAATCCTCCACTAAATCCTTCATCAAATTTAAATTTAATAAAAAAAAAATTGATGAAAAGATTGGACCTCATTTTCACCCAAAAATAATAATAAAAAATAATTATTAAATTTAAATTTGATGAAGGATTTAGTGGAGGATTGGAAATGCTTTAAACAGTAAAAATTTAAAGAGTAATAATTGGAAACTTACAATTCAATGCTAAACACTGCAAAAGAAGAGCTCCTTTTGTATTGCTTTGTAAGAACCAAGGACAAACTTCATTTGCAACAGAATGTATTGGAGCAACTATAAACAAGTTGTCATAGGTTTTGCTTCTTAAATACGAGTATGGTAGTGATGATGACAGATGTATTGCATAGATGTAAAATAGTGATTTTTTTATTTTTAGATTTATTTATGTGAGTGATTATATATAAATAGGATATGACAGAAGCATAATCTTCAGGTATGGAATTTATTTGAAAGTAAAAGGGTAAAAATGTAAAATAACAATTACATAGAATCAAACCCTATAAATGGGGGAGCTTCTATTTACACACACTCATTCCCCTCTTTACACATCTTTTTCAATAAATAATTGGTTCGGAAGTAGATTTCCGAAAATAAGCAATTGGTTCGGAAGTAGATTTCCGAAAATAAACAATTCGTTCAGAAGTAGACTTCCGAAAATAAGCAATTGGTTCGGAAGTAGACTTTCGAATGTGTTTATTTGATGTCTATAATAGTAATTTCACTTGAAAAAAAATTTATAATAAAAATAATTTTTATGAGGCGTGTGCAAAGACGGGAAGTTGGATGTGTAAATAGAAGCTCCCTATAAATGGAGATGATTAATCTATAAATTGATTTGATATATATTTAATGCAAAAATCAGCACCAAAAGGACTATATTTTTGTGCAAGTAGAAGAGAAAAAAAGTGAAGCAATTAGAGAGAATAATTCTATTTCCACTCCATTCAAACTTTCACAGACACCATAAATGGTATCCGAATATAAATTTATAAATAAAAATTAAATATTCAAATATAAATTTATGCGGGAAAAAAAGTTGTTCAGATATAAACAATTGAATAGAATATATATTTAAACAATTTGTTTTTATTTATAACTCTAAATCCAAGCATTTGACTTTTGTTCAGAAGATTATATTTAAATACCATTTATAATGTGTATTGAAAATTTGTATGGTATACAAATAAAATTTTCTAAGGGGAGATGATTAATATGTAAATTGATTTGACATATATTTAATGCAACAAAAAAAACAAAAAAAAAAAAACAAAAAGTATATTTCACTTGGATCACAAAATTTTGAGGAGTATCTTTCTTAGAAAATAAATAAAAATAAAAAATTCACCATTTTACTTACAAGTTTATTATATTCACTTTGGTTGATTTTGTACCTCAAACTAGGCTGGGTATGGCAAAAGGAAAGTCCAGTCCTCTTCATCTTCTTTGTTTGGTTTCCAGAGCTTAATTGGTATCAGTCTCCAAATTAGCATAAAGTGAGTTTCTGGGATTCCTAAGATTCAGTTGTTCTTCATTATTCCTGTTGTTTTTTGTTTCTTTTTTCTTTTTCTTTCTTTCTCTCTCTCTTTTTTTTTTTTTTTTTTTTTTTTTTTGCTATTGAGGTTGGGCCCTCAGTCTTGGTTTTTTTTGAACAAGAAGATCTTGAAAAGAAGTGAGCCAAGCTTGTATGGATATCCTGTCTAGTCATGATATTAAAAATATTTGCTGTGAAATTGGGTTTTCTCATCCAATCAAGTCCCCTCGTAAGTGCATAATATCTTACAATTCAAATGATGTACCTATGGAAATTATGCAACTTACCCTCAAGACCCCCAAGATGTGGCCTAGGATGCTCTAAAAAGGAATCTTATGATGAGCATCTATTTGAGTAGATCATTTCCATGATCTAATTCAAGTTTTTTCTTATGCAGTGGAAAGCCGTAAAATTTGAAGTTTCATGCTTAATGGAAGAAATGTTTTTGCTGGATCCAAGACTTGGAACCCCCAGAATTTGTATTGCTAGATGAGCCTATAGGAGTGCCAATCTACTGAGCAACCGGATTTGAGAATAAAGCATGATCTAATAATTAAAAATAATTGGACACAAGGCCGACCCTGAGTGAGGCGACTAAGGCGGTCGCATCGGGTCCCCAATTTTGAACAAAATTTAGGGCTCCCAACTAGGGTAGTGTATCATGTCATGTTATTTCATAATTACTTCAATATTAACTCAATTCAGTTATTTTCATGTTGTCGTATGGTGTTATTTTGATTCGTGTCTGATTGATGTTTAATGTGAAAACTTTCACTTTTAGTTAAAAATAACTTAGCAAGTGTATGGAGAGATTAAAATTTTTTCCATAAGTTGAATTTTATAAAATTTATTTCTACTAAATGAAATTATTCATAAAATGTTTGATTTTAATTCAATTGCATTTTTCTAATTAAAAAAATTGTACCTTATTACTATATATTTTTTACTAGATTGGCTCTAAGATAGGTAACAAAAAAAATACATATCTTAAATGAAAAAAAGATATTAGCCTTAATTATTATTTTACATACTCTTTTATTCAGTTAGATGAAGTTAAATAAAAGATTAAAAAAATATCATGGCATCCCTTAATGAACATTAAAATATATAACTAATAATTCATATTATTGAGTCGTGTCATATTTGGATTTATGTTGAAAAATAGTCAACCCTAACTTGCTAATTTTATATATTGCTTGAGTTGTGTCGAAAACTCTCATCCTTATCCCCAATTAATTTTAGTTATTATAGCAGTGGTAAGCTAAAAAATAAAGATTAGATTCAACTAATTGAAGTTCAACTATCTTATATATATATGTTATCTAAATTTTGTTAAATTGTAATGCAATAGAAATAAATTTTTACCCATTTTGTTTTGTCCAAACAAATTTTTTTTTTTTTGGGTAATGATATATGAAGGGCCCAATTTAAAAAATTCACCTTAGGCTCCTAATAACTCAAGGCCGACCCTGATTGGACAGTGGACATAGGATTCAAGGACAAAGTATTCCATGTTCTAGAATTTTGGGGCGTTTGGTGGGGCTTTTTTAAGCCAACTTATGGCTTCTGACATTTAAAAAGTTATTTTGGACTGTTTGGTTAAACTTATTTCAAACAGCTTCTGATTCTAACAACTTATTTTAAGTCAAAAAAGCTTATTCTGAAAAGCTGCTCACCCCTTGCTTCTGATTATCAGCTTCTGTTGTGAACATATTAATTCACAGTTATACTCTTAGATTTTTTTATTTTTTATTTTTTTTTAAATAGAAAAAGACTCAAATGGACTATAGAATATTATTATTTTTTTTTATGAAAAATATAGACAAACAGTGAATAATAAAAAATAAAAGTTAATTGAAAAAGTTACTTTACAGCTTATTTAACAAGCACCACTCAACAACTTAAATTTATAATCCAACAATTACACCAAACAGATTAACAGCTTCTGATTAAAGTCATAATTTATAATCTGTTAAGCTATAATTTATAATCTATTTTAACAGTTACACCAAACAAGATTTATCTATTAGTTTTAGTCGAGTAGACAAAGGACCCTAGCCCATAATAATTGATGGTTGAGCTGATATATACAATAGCAAGCAGTTGTTCTTGCTTTAATTTTCGAAAAACTAAAAAGTAAAACATAATATATTACCAAGCTAAGTAAAATATTATTATTCCTAGACTGTCACTGGTGCCTTTTTTTCTCCTAAAATTGAGAGGGAGTAGAGTTCAAGACATGAACATGCTGTTGTAGGTGGTGGGTGTGGGACTTGTTGCCAATTCTCTCTTTGTCTCTGTCTCTCTCCCTCTACATATATATGTCTGTGTGCATAGGTATTTGTTTTTTCTTTTTGTCAAAAAAAAAAAACTGAATTGTTTCAACTCCTGTTCTCAGAGTATGTTGCCTCTGATTGTTTTTAGGCAAATAATTGAGGCAAGTTCAGTTCTGTATCTAGAAACTTATTTTTATCTCTGAAAACTCAAATCTCTAAAAATAGTGTGCAATGTACTAGCTAGGGAATTAGTTTCAGCAAAATGGTTCTTAAAAAAATTAAAAATTAAAAATTCTGAAAAGTTGCTAGTTTTTCCTGGAGATGTCTGAATGAAGCCGCTTGCATTCACTTTTAGTAAAATGCAGCAAATAGCAACATAAAATATGTTATTAATAGTTGGCTCTGGGAGGTTTGTGGGTTTAGACATCGAATGGTTTCAAACTCTGATATAGATCTTATTCTTGTTTGTGTTTCAAATCATCCACCTACGTGAAATTTACGTATGTCAGAATATAAATTATTTAACAACATAAATGCTGGTTTATTCTGAATAATCAGTCTTTTGTCAGTTATACAAGACTGACTTTCTATTAGTTTGAGGTGAATGTGAAGTCAATTTGCTAATATTAGCATAATTTTGTTTCTCTTGCTTCTGTAAATCAGAATTCAAATTGCTTTCTAACAACTGTCAGAATTGTTATTGAAATTTTCTTTAGGACATAAATAAAGAAGTGACTAATGCAGAGCAACAGTCAAGGAAAAGACAAAAGAATGAAGTTGAAGTTTGGCAAGATGTGCGAAGAATAAAGGGTGATGTCCGAACTTTGCGAAGACAAGTGCAAGAAATAGTTGGATGGAAGAATGTCTTGTCACTTGCACGGTTGGCAAAGCTTGTTGTGCAGACGATTCAAGAGGTGGAAAAAATGCAAGAACAGGGTATATTTGCTAATGGTTTACTAATTGATGATCCAACTAGTGGATAGTTCATACCAACAACGGAATCTTTTGGTAAAAACACAAGTGCAAGGAACATGGAGAAAGTTTGGGAATACTTGATGGATGATGAGGTTAAAAGGATTGGCATTTTCGGAATTGGGGGAGGGGGAGTCGGAAAAACTACCATCATGCATCACATCAACAATCGACTGTCGAATGAAACTTGTAAAGCATTCAACATTAGAAATCTACAGAGGCAGATAGCCAAGGCACTGAATCTTGATCTTTCAAATTATGGGGATGAAATAAGGAGCATCAAAATTACATAACATGCTTTCCCAAAAGGAGAGATGTGTGCTCATCTTTGATGATCTATGAGAAGCATTTCCTCTGTACAAGGTGGGTATTCCAGGACCAACCAAAGATATTGGATGTAAACTAGTGTTAACTACACAATCGTTCGAAGTGTGTATGAAGATGGAGTGCATAGCTGTCAAAGTGGAGCTTCTCACGAAAGAGGAAACATTGAATCTATTTATGAATAAGGTTGAAGGACATCAGACAGTGCTTACTCCAAAAGTGAAAGAAATTGCAACAAAAGTTGCAAAAGAATGTGCTTGTCTGCCCCTTGCAATCATTACTCTAGCTGGAAGTATCAGAGGAGTGAATGACACTCACAATGAACTGATCAGCTCGACAAAGTAGATCATGCACAAAGAGAGTGGGGTATCTGAGCAACTAAAATTTAGTTATAATCACCTAAAAGATGAAAAGATCCAACATTGTTTCATGTATTGTGCATTGTATCCAGAAGATCATATCATCCCTAAGAAACATCTCATAGAGTATTGGATTGCTGAGGGACTAAAAACTGAGATGGACAGTATGGAAGCAATGTTCGACAAAGGCCACACTATATTGAATAAACTCATAAATACCTGCTTGTTGGAGAGTATTGCCAACATACGCAAGGAAGTATTCATGAGGACGAATGATTTGAATAAACTTATGAAAAGCAGCTGGTTGGTGAGTCTTACCGATGAAGATCGGGGAAAATATGTGAGGATGCATGATTTGATCAGGGATATGGCTCAATGACATCAACTGCTCCTCCTCAATTCATGGTATGAGCTGGTGAGAGACTAGAAAGAGTACCATTTGAAGACTACTGGTCTGAAGATCTTGATAGGGTTTCCTTAATTCACAACAACATAGATGAACTTCCTTCTAGACCACACATTTGCCCTCAGCTCACCACCTTAGTACTGACAATGAATGATTTGAAGTAGTACGGATTCCAAATTCTTTCTTCACTCATGTGCAGCATCTCAAGGTATTGGTTTGTCCTTCACCGCCATACAATCTGTGCTAGAGTCCATCTCCAAGTTGGAGAATTTGTATGCACTGTTACTAGAGAATTGTCGGCAACTAAGTTATGTTCCTTCACTGGAGAACTAAAGGCTTTGAAACAGTTGAAACTGACTGAAAGTCAAATTGAAGAAGTATGCTAAGGTATAGAAGAATTGACTAGTCTCAGAAATCTCAACCTCTCCCGGAATTACAGCCTACATACGTTTCCTTGCTGGAAGTTATGCAGACTCTCACAACTCCAATGCCTTAGAATTAAGAGAACAAAAGTAGAATTGTCATCAAAAGAGCTGTTGGGTTTGACACAATTAAAAGTTCTCGAAGCTCAGTTTCACAATGTGCAAGAGCTTACCAATTATGTGACATCTCTGCAATGCCAAAGTTTGGAAAACTAGAGTCTTGTGGTGCGAATTGTTGATAAAAAAGACCAAGATGACAAACAAGAGAAATACTATCCTGAAGCAACAGAAGTTTGTATCTAGAAGTACTGGTGTAGGTCACATGACGCGCCTCAGCAGCATAGAGTACTTGAACATTAGGAGATAGGACTATCACATTAGATTATCAGATATTCAATCGTTGAGGGATGTGAGAGATTTAACAAGATTTATAATTGAAGACTGCAATGGGCTTGAATCCATCTTTTCATCATCATCCTTATTAGAAGACTACGGGATGCGAGAGATTTAACAAGATTTATAATTGAAGACTGTGATGGGCTTGAATCCATCTTTTCATCATCATCCTTATTAGAAGACTACCAAATCCCGCTAAGAACGGTTGAGGAATTACAGTTTATTGATTTACCCAATTTTAGGGTACTCTTTGACAGAGTTGTTCCACTGCACAACATTTCATTTAACCTTAAGGAATTGGACTTCCTTGCATGTCCCAGACTCAAATTTAGGCCAAGTTTGGGAAGTTGCCAAAAAGTCGAAAAGCCAAAAAGTTATTCAAAAAGTTAAAAAGTTATCACTATTCACCAAAAGTCAAAAATTACGGCCGCACAATTCTCAATCCTAATTTTCCCTTCCACACTAATTTATACAATTTTTTAATACACATTTTTCCATAAAAAGTCAAAAAGTTAACCCAAACAATCATATTTTTTTCCTTAACTTTTTAGTCTAAAAAGACAAAAAGTACACTTATTTAGGACACCCCAAACAACCCCTTATTTTCCCTGCCAAGTTGTCGCAAAACTTCCAAACCTTGAGGAACTTAGAGTGTCTTGGTGTAAGAATGTGGAGGCAACACAATCACAATCAAAATTAGAAATTTTAGGACATTAGAAGTAGAAGACCTACCACAATTGAATAGCATATGTAAAGGCATAATGGTTTTTGAACCTTTGCAAATTCATTCATGGGGGTGTCCCATGTTAAGTAGATTGCCTCTTTCTTTGCACATGGATGTTGAGCAAGCATCTGCATCACTTGCTCTTCAGCACATTTATAGAGGGAAAATGGTGGAAATCTCTGGAATGGGATGTTCCCAACACCAAAACCACTCTTTTAGTCTTTCTTCTCCAAAAGCTACACAGGTATTTGTACTCATTTTTTACGTCAAATTTGATCTCCTATAGAACATTCCAATCAATACTCCTTTCTTTTTTTAGGATAAAATATTTTTGAAAAATTATAAACTTACCCTAAAACTTGTTTTAACCATTTTGTATGAAAGAAAGGCATCCCTGATCCTTATTCTTTTTAAAGTTTCATCAAATTTGAATAAAAATATCACTATTTGAAATTTGGTGAAGAATTTGATTCATCATTGATTTGGTGCAAAATTTGCCACTTCCTAAATTTGATTTCTACAAGTTTGATGAAATGATTGGAACTCATTTTTAGCTCTTTATTCATCACACTAGAATTTGATGAAATAATTACTACAAGATTGGAGATGTTCTAACTTATCAAAATTTAAATTTAAAAAATTGTTTTCCTTTTTCAAAAAATTTATTCATAACGACACCAAAAAAATACGCATGTTTTTATAATTTTGTAGTGTTACAGTGTGAAAAGCATGAAAGTTGCATACCATATGCAACTTAATTTTCAGCCATTGGATTTGACTGAATTGAACGAATATTTTACAAACTTATTACACCCCAATTCCCTCTCCCTTCTCTTCTCTGGTTTGTCTTCCCACTTCCTTTCGTGGAGATTAAACTTGCAGGCAGGCGGCAACGGGATTGAAGAGGTATGCAAAATTTGAAAGTCCTTTTCATCTACACAACTCATCCTCTTCATCTCAGCGTCTCTCTGTGTTTTGTAGACCACACCGGAGGACTCTTCTTCTCTCTCAATCACACCTTTGCTCTCTTAGAGCAAGAGCTAAAATGAAGACGATGCAACATTGGCATACTGGTTCTCAATTCTGTGTCACAAATCGCATATCGTGTATCATTATTCTGTTCCGCTTTTTCCTTATTTGTGACTTTCTTGAAAATAGGTGGAAAAAGTATAGAAACAAAAATGTACATAACACCAAAATGAAGCATAAAGCAATCAATATTCAACTTCATCAAGAGTACTATGGGTCAAGAGCGCAAAGGTATGAATCATTAGTAGTACTATCTACAAATGAATATTAGAGAAAAATTAAATCAATTTGACAGAATGTCATGTCATTGCACTATTCACCTTCCATTCCACAAAATAAACTACCAAAAATCAATATGGCATAAGGAAATTTCACATTCGAGCAAAGCATCTGGAAATTTCTAAGGACGAAGACTAGGTAATGTCCTTTAATCTGTCACATTAAAACTTGACTGATCCATAAGCATGACTAATACTAACTAGTGAGTAGTAACTACCTAATAAATATATAATTAACAAACCAAAAATTTGAACTTCTGACTCGTACCCGCTAGTATGCCAAAAGGAGGCAATCAAGCAATATGCAGGCTATACTTTCATTTATTTTTTATTTTTTATTTTTTTTCAAAAAAAAAAAAAAAAACTATGAGTCTACAACATGTAGGTTTCCATGCCTCCCAAATTCAAATTGTTCAAGTACAAAGCTCAACCTAACATCATATGTTCTAACTTATCATGTAGAATTGTAATACCTTATATTTATAAAAGGTGAGCACATGGGCGTAAATCATTTGGATTTTCAAGGGAAGTTCGTTAGCTTGTTTAGACATTTTTATATGAGGCAGTATCAGTGGCAAGATCTCTCTCTCTCTCTCTCTCCTTCTCAATAGAAGTGTAGGACTAGCATAAGGCAGCATGACCCAGGCAGATGTAACACCATGGTGAAACCTCCATCCTTAGCCTCCAAGCCAAAAGACCATAGCCTCATAGTGTATGCTGAAGACTACAATGTGCCTAGACCCTAACTTTAAATTAAAAGCTACAATTGGAAAGTACCAACAACACTATAGTAATTATAATTTGAATAACATATTTTGAAAATTACAAATTCATAGTCTTTTTGTTGAACTTATAGCACACTCCCTCACATGATGATGACCACAAATGTGAAATTAAAGGGGTATTTTCTGTTTCTTCTTTTTACCATAGGCTTACGGGAGGGGTTGGAGTGCCATTCCCGTGGAAGAGTGTTTGGGTGGTGGGTTGTCCGTCCAAAGTGGCCTTCTTCGTGTGGACAGCAGCGTTAGGTCGTATTTTGACGATTGATAACTTGATTCATCGTAGTCAAATTTTGGTGAATTGGTGTTGTTTGTGTTGTGGAGTTGCAGAGACGGTGGACCATCTGCTTATTTGTTGTCCGGTTGCTTCACGCCTTTGGATGTCTATAGTTACTATCTTCGGTTTGGCTTGGGTTCAACCGGGGACAGTGGGGGCGGTGTTACAAAGCTGGGTTGGGGGGAGGGTGGGAAAGAGAAGGCGGAAGGCATGGTTATTGGCTGGTCAATGTCTTATGTGGCTAGTTTAGTTGGAGCGTAATAGGAGGGTATTCTTAGGAGAGATGCGTACTGTGGTCTGGTTGGAGCGGCGTTTGTTTCTTGTGTTGCACAGTTGGCTATCATTGTTAATAGACCCAGACATTTTGTCTTTTGTTGATTTCGTAGAGGACTTGATTTAGTTTTAGTCTTCATTGTTCTTTGCCTTGATGTTTTTGTGCAGTTTTGGTTGGGTTGCTTCTAGCTTTTGGCTAGTTTTTGTATTCCTTGCATTGTCTTGATGCTCTCTCAATAAATGGTTTGCTTATTTATCAAAAAAAAAAAAAAAAAAACAAATGTGAAATTAAAGTAGTTAAATACAACAAAAAGGCTATAATAATCACTTACATTTTTCCTCAAAATTTGTTCAACATTTGATAGACTTGTACAAATTTGGATTCTTGTTTCTATTTAAAATTTTCTAGTAAACCAAACAAATCAAAGAAAAGTAATTGTTATTTTCTTTCTTGTACATGAACTCAGGCCTGTTTGACACACGAGAATAAAATAAGTTAGAATGGAGTGCAAGTTGGAATGGGACTGTAACGTATGTTACCAGAAAAAGCTAATCTCTTAGCAAATTACGTATTGGTATGCATGTTTTGAAACATGGTATACCTTCATTCAAAAACGGCAAATTTAGTGATCCAAAGCGATCCCAAAAGTTTTTTCAATACATTTCCTTAAATGTTACCTTAGGACGAAAAAAAAAAAAAAAATCAAATATAATGAATTAAAATCTAAGGTGAGTTATATTTTGACAGGACAAAAATATCAAAAATAAAAAAAGTAATAATACATTTTATTAGATGCCTAATAAATAGTTAAAAGAAAATTACTTCAAAAATACTTCAAATTCTCAAGTCTAGTATATACAAGCCTACCTCTATCGTACCACATTTTAAAACATGTGACGTATCACGTTTCCATTCTCATTCCATGCACATTTCAGGTACATGGAATGTAACATCGAACGGAATGAAATTGACACACCCCATTATCTTGATTGGTTGCCAACATGGAATTATGTTTCCTACTCTAACAGTTGGTTATGCTAATTAATAGTGCTATGATGTAATGAAATATGAATACATGGGCATGTATGATTGGTAGAATTATAACATAGATTGACATTGTTTGTCCATGGCCTCACAATTTGTAAATTTTATTAACCAGATTACATGTACAGCGAAAATTCAATCGGATAAAATTGACAAATTTTTAATATTGAGAAGGGATGGGATCATAATTTCAAGTTTGAAAGAAAAAAAATAAAATAAAATAAATACATAATAAATGGTTAATAACTAATCCTACACTTATTCATGAAATTATTAATCCTTTCACTATTAATCATGTTAATCAAACAAGGCCCCGGATTGTTTTGGAATGATTTAAATAAATATAATTTTTTATTTTTACAAAAATTGTGTAAAAAAATAGAGAGGTAATGTGACAAAAGATAAAAGTGTACTTATATATTACACCCCAAACTTTTACACCGCTAGCATAGAACTCAAATTCATCATAATTAAAGTTCCCAGATTCTTTCCGAGACAAAGAGATAACAAAAAAAAATCAAATGCATTAAGAAAAAAATAATAAGTTAAATTGAAAACCCTAACCTTGTGAGCTGATCGGAGAAATTGAAAGAGGAGGGCTTGTGGTGGCCAGTGTCGAAGAGGGAAGTGACCGTTGAGTAGGAGGAGGAGGTTGTGATTGGATGAGAGCTTTTGAGTGCCGGCGATGGGTTCGAGTCGGTGGACAAGGAGACCATAGAGAAGATAACCCAGGGGAGAGAACAGGGAACCCTTTCTACTTGTTTTTTCTTTTTCTTTTTCTTTTTCTTTTTTTGTAGAAAATTATCAATTTTAACCTTCAGGCTAAGTTTGGCATCCTCAAAAAAATCTAAAAAGTCAAAAAGTCACTATTCTATTTGAGTCACATCATCTTATTTAAGTCACATCACCTCTCTAACACATCACTTCAAACCCAACCCAAATCCAACCCATATTTCATAAAAAGTCAAAAAGTGCACTTATTTAGTCTTCTCAAGTTTCAAATTTTATTTTAATTTAGTCTAATTAATAATATTATTAGTATTTTAAAAAAATTTATCGCTAAATTAGTTAAAATTAACTAACTGAATTGAGTAAATTTATAATTTTACCTTTAAAAATATAACACGTGACATTTATGTGTGTATTTTTTATAAAAAAATAAAATAATTAAGAGTTATAATTAATTTGATCAATTTAAAATAAAATTATAAATTCAAAACCAAAATTGAATCAATTCAAAAATTACAAGGACCTTCCTTCACAATTAGTACATAAGTTACAATTAGGGTAAATTAATTAGAGACTATTTGAGATTCGCTTACTTGGGGTATTTTTTTATAATTAAAAAAAAAAAAGACTTTACTCTTTCAAAAATAATTTGCAAACAAAAAAAATATAAATAAATAAATATAGAGGTTTTTTTTTTTTTTTTTTTTTTTTTTTTTTTTTTTTTTTTAGGAATAGAGTAATGTTGTATATAATTGCGTTTCTTATCTCGTCCACAATACTTAGATGACGGTGATATTTTTAAAATGGTAAGTCCCTCACTTTAATGGGTTTTTTAATTTAAAATAAATAGATACACTTATGCTATCTCATTCTGTATAAACTTTTTTATAAATTTTCTAATTGTACGTCATTACTCTTACTCTTTTAATTATTGTCCATATCATTTTATTCCTCACCTAAAATTTGGACACTTACTTTTCATTTATTATTATTTGAGTAATGATATTTTTATTTTTTATTTTTTGAACATGAGAAATTTTCATTAAGATTAGCCAATCCAACAAAATGAAACCATACAAAGTAAAAATCAACAAAGAAACACACCTAGAAGAAAAACTATGAAAATATCCAGACATAAAGCTCACACTGCGAAGCAGACACTGATTATAAGAGTTTGACAATAGAGCAAGCCTGGCATAAAAGCATAGATTTCAATCACAGAAAGGATAAGCTACAATCAAGCACCGATGGACTCATCACACAACCAAACACCAAACAAAAACAAGAGAAAAAAAGAAAAACCAAACCTCAATCCCTAATCATGGCAGTGGAGAAGAGGTAGTGGTACCGGCAGATCTAATTGATATAGGTTCAAGGAGGTTATCAATCTGGTAAGTAGTGGCAGATCTGGTGGCTGTGGGTTCGTAGAGGCAATCGATTTGGTGAGTGGTGGCAGATTTGGTGACAGTGTGGCGCTGGCAGCGCTAGTGCAAGGCAAAAGAGTGGGAGATGGGGTATCCAATGAAAGCCACAGTTGAGTAAAGTAGTAGAGAGGGAGAGATAAGAGACATATATAGATTCCGCCAAAAAGGAAAGAACACCTCACAAATGAGGGAAAAGAGAGGAAGAAAACTTTCAAAGCTTATTGAAACCGAAAACAACAAAGAAAAAGAAAGTAAAAAGGGGTAGAAAGAGGAATGAGGAGGCCGAAACCCCCCTCCCCACCCCAAGTGGCGCCCAAGCAAACCTTAGAAGAAGAAGTTAGAGAGAGAAACTCTCTTCTATCTCTCTCCCTCTCATCCACGTCACATCCTTAACTATTCTCAAGTAAGATATATAAACATTTGTATAATAAATTCATATAGACTGACATGACATATTTATGTTTATTCATTTTAATAAATTAAAAAAAAAACCAATTAAAAGGGTTTACAATTTTTAAAATGTTTTTGTCACATTATTTTTATAAAACTTTTTGTATGTATTTTTTGTTTACAAATCATTTTTTTTTTTCATATTTATGACAAAAATATCTTTTTTCTTTTATTATATGTTTGTAGTATGAATTTAGATATAGATTTGGAAAGGAAAAAATAAAGTGTGTGAAATGTCGGTGAAATGTAATTATATTTCATTCATATTTCACATATATTTTTCTGTTCTTTTTTCAAATCCGTACTCTAAACACAACCTTACAAAATAAATTAGAATTAGGCTTCTCTCAATTTCACCTCTCAACTTGAGAAAATTATAGGTGTCCATGAAGCCTAACACGAGTTCCATTTCGATTATTCAAATCTTTCATTTTGTAAAACTCTCATGTATATAAAAAAAAAATTTAAATTGATTCAATAGTAACCTTTTTATTTTATCATATTTATCTAAAAAAATGAATAATTTGTTTTAAAAAATATACTGCTCGTAACGTTCTTAACATTGATTTCTTACTGAATTCAAAGATAATGGATTCAAATGGCCTAAAATTTGTCACTCTTATTTCCAGTTGGATTGGATCTGATTATACGACTAATTAAGCAGCAAGAGTAAGGCTCTAGCCCCGTTTGGTAGAGTTGTGGGAAAATGATTATAGATTATAGCTTAACAGATTATAACTTATAGCTGTGAGCATAAGTTAGTAATTTGTTTGGTGTAGCTGTAGGATTATAGATTTAAACAATAGAGTAGTGTTTGGTAAATAAGTTGTAAAATAACTTTTTGCCGTGCAATTGTCATTTTTGCCTTTATGAACATAAAAATTGTAATTTTGTTATTTTCTTCACTTTAAATTTTGAAAAAGTTATTTCATTAATGGAAGTTGATTAATTCGTACTTAATTTGATACATTTTTACATTACCTCAAATTTATTTTTTTATTTTTTATTTTTTTAATAATATTGAGTTCACAAGGGAACAAAAAAATGTCATTGCAATAAAAATACAATAAATTACTATTAAGGCCATAAAAATAAAACTTCCTAGATATTTAAAGAACTCCTAATTTCATTTGCAAATTGACATACAAATATTATGTCTCCTCATTTCCATCTCGTTGTCATCACATGTAACATCATTTCCATGGTGTGCTTGTTGAGATGAAGATCCTTTCTCTTCATTAGGCACATAATCTGTGAATCTATCATAAGAGTCAAATGCAATATTGCGGAACTCACTTCGTCGGATGAAATTATGAATTGCCATTGTTGCACAAACAAGTTTGACTTGGGTTAGTCACTTGTAGTTTGGTAGGATATCCTTTATCATCGGTCATCTTGCTTTCCAAACCCCAAATGTTCTTTCTATTACACTTCTAGGTGATGAATGTGCTTGGTTGAATTTTTCTTGTGCATTTGGGGGGGGGTTACCATGTTCAAATTGAGCTAGATGGTATCTCTCTTCTTTGTAAGATGCAAGATATCCTTTCATGTTTGGATACCCAACATCCACCGAGTAAAACTCATCTATTTTAAAATCCAAAATGAAATTAAAGTAAACAATTATAAATGTAAAAATAAATATGGAGATGTGAGTGTAGTGCATCTACTGTAGTAATCAAATATAAAACAGTTACCTCCTTGTGGTTTTGAAAAATTATAACTAGGATTCCTAATTGTATCTGTGGGAACATAATTTTTAGTGACAACAAGTGACCGAGGTGGCACCGAAGTGTCAGTCGAGGTGCCACGTGTCCTGGACATGACGCCGAGGTTATCTCGGCTAAGCCAAGGTTATCTGTGAGAATACCAGAATCTGGGATAAATCGATAAGGGACAAGAGTCCTAAAATAAGATAAGACTTCAGTTTGGGTAAAGATAAGACTCTTAGAGAGTTTATCCCAATCCTACTGGGAGTCCAAGATTAGCAGTAATCCTAAGTCTACTAGAGCTAGGCTTCTATTGGGACTAGGATTGTGTTGGCTATAAAAGAAAGGCACCCTCATGGGTCTAAGGCAGGCTTTTTATGCTCTGAATAGTGAATTGAGCACTTTTTTTATCTTTGAGAGATAACTGACTTGATCATCGGAGTGCCCTCGGGTGGACGAACCACCGCCGGAATCTCTTCTTTCTGTTGCAGGTCATTCAAGCACCATCTATTCCGCCAGTGCTCTCCAGTTGAATACTAAGTTGGCAGTGTGGTCAGAAATTAACACCCACAGTATCCAAGAAGATCCGAGTATCGTGTGCACTTCATTCCCATCCTAGTAAGCAAAATGTGAAACACATATCAAAGTCACATGCGGCCATTATGTTTTGAGTTGCATACCCCTTTCTATCTATTAAACGAGGTTGCTTATCTGGAGATATATATACTTTGATGTGTGTTCTGTCAATTGCTCCAATACAATCCTATTACAAAATAGTTAATAAAAATATTTTTAGTCACAGATCATTAGAAATATCCTATGAACATTATTATATGTAACACTCAAGTTCCACTTGTAATTATTTTTTTACCTTGAAATGAGGATAATATTTGCGCTTACTTCGAATATATGGATGCACACCATTTCTCGATTGAGGCCTTACCCAATCAATAGGCATCATTGTAACAGTTTTTAACACCTTCTGGAAGTATTTTGAAATAGTCTCGCCGGAATGTTAAAATCTTTCTTGGACATTTTTGTTTCGAATGTCACCGCCAACAATATACAAAAATATTACAACCTGCTCCTGAACCGAGACTTTTCATCCAGTTTCAAGGCCATACTTTGTCTGTAACAAATCACACAATTGAAAAAAAAAAAAAAAAAACCTCTCTTTCCATTCGAAAATTTTCAAATATTCTTGTCCGATTCCCTTCTTGTAATTCTACCATTCACTTCCCCCTGTTAAACTAGATGTCCTACATGGTTCTTGTATCAAATAATTTGTCGCATATGTCACTGCAACTGTTGTCGCCGTAGCTAAGAGCATATTATTATGTTGTTGGGTTTGCGATGTGCTGCCTTCATCTTCAGTATCTTCATCATGGTGATCATCATTCCATTCATCGTTATCACTGTTACTCATCTCCAAAATACCTACTCCTTTAAAGGCTTAGTTACTATTACAAGAATGACCTTGCTTTCTTCTAATTAGATTTTAGTCCAAATTAAGCATTATAAATCATCATGACTTCAAGCAAAATTAATCTTATAGTTTAACTCAAATTTCATTTTCAATTTTAATAATTTAGTCCATACAATTTTAGTCCATTTTTAATTAGGTTATTTCGTTCAACTTAAACATTAAACTTAATGCACTAATGAATCAAAATGCTTTTGGCTCAAAATGTATAATGCACTAATGAATCCTCATATTCACCTCTAGCCAAAAATAATAGGCCAGTTTCATATCGTTTCATTTCTATGAGAATTTTTTCTTTTTTTTTAAATTAAAAAAATGTATAATGCTTTCAAAGCTTGACGCTCTAGTAGAACAACCAAGGTCGATTCAAAATGGATTTGCTTGTGGTAACCCTTACTTCTATTATTTTAGAACCATTTTTTTATTATTATTTTGATAATGTTGCCCATGTAAACGAATCTGCTGGAGCAAATTTGTGCCTTATTAATACATATAATTTACCCACTACAAAAAACTTTGTTTTCCCTAACTCATGTACAACCTACTATCTGGGAATTACATCTTATCAGCTAATTACCCCAATTTCTACAGAATAGAATATGTCTAGAAATGGAATAAGATGTCACTACATGAGAATCATGTACTCCAATTCAAGTTCTCTGATTAAAAGCTAATAGCATGGATCAAACAAACTTTATCGGTAATGAGTAATCGATAGTTATTCAAATAATAATGATAACCTTACAAGAACCAAAAAGTGTACAGTGGGATTTAGGAAGAGCAACTTTTAGCAAGATTATAGAGAAAGTTGAAGCAACTGTAGGACTAGGAATGAGAAAACAGGCTGTGTTTTTAAGAGTTTACCTCCTGCTATGCATGTATATTTCAGTTGTGGAGTATAGACAGCTTTTGAGCAATGATTTTCAACATAGTTCAGGAGGCCCCTTGTTTGATCAATAACACCAGGTGAACCTTTTGGAGGTGGCCTGAAAGGGTACAACTAATGGTGATATACAATATATATTTCAAACTAAGCTCTTAACAATAGGAAAACCAAGTTTCTAGCAAATCCCATAAACTATACAGCAACAACAGATTGAAATTCAAACCAGAAACAGATCCAAATTTAGCACAGCAACAACAACAGATGGAAATTCAGCACAAAAAATAAATACAGCACAACAAGCAGAAGGCAATTCAACCTTTCTCACAACCAGCTGGAGAACATCTACATATATATATAAAAGTTTTCACCATTCACCTACCATTCATATTCAAGATTGAAATCAACCATTCAACCATTCAACTAACATTCAACCATTCAACTAACATTCAACAAGTCAACCATTCACCTACCATTCAACTGAGAAAATGGCACCTAGCCACCAATCTTTCAACCATTCAACTAACAAAGTCCAACGTAATCAAAGTCCAACAAAATATTAATAAAAGTCCAAATAATGAGTCCAACATAAAAGTCCAACATAGTCAATATTAATAAAAGAAAAAAAATAATGAGTTTGTAATAACCCTCATTCTTGTCTTAGCCACGTTTATGTGCATTTGCATGATTTTGTCTTGTTAAGCTTGCATTTGTAGACTTTGACTTGTTTTGCCTAAGTGAAGGTCCCTGTCTTATTTTGTGCTTATGTGTTTTGCCTAAGTGTTATATGCATGCTTTGTTCCTTGCTTGGTGTCTCAAGCCTAGGTCATCTCAAGCTTAGGTCACCTTAAGCCTAGGTCATCTATCCTTGTTGTCTTAAGCCTAGGTCACACCTTTGAACCTCTCACACCTAGGCCATTGAGCACCAACACCTAGGACCATCTTGGAACCACCTTGGTTGACCTCCACCTTCACCTAGTCATATTGGCCGAGATGTCTTCATCTAGGCCGAGGTGTGCATCACTTAGCCCGAGATGTGTATCATCTAGGCCGAGATGTCATCATCTAGGCATCCTAGATCTTTGATCCTTGCACCTAGTGATTTTGTTCTTGGCCTGGTATGACCTAGGCCGAGGTGTGGCACACCTAGGTCAAGTGTTATCCTTCTTAGCCGAGATCATTGAAACCTTCTTGTCCGAAGCCTATCTCCTAATCCGAGATCATTGCCTTGTCAGAGTGCCCAAGCCACCTTAATTGTTATACACACTTTGTCATACTCACTTTGTCATACTCTTATCTTTTCATTCTGGCACCTTTTTGGGGAGATCCAATCCGGCGATGCCACGTGTCCCAGTAGAGGGTTAAGTCAGATTGTAGCTGAGAAACCCATATCACTTTCCATATCCTAGCCTTGTAGAGAGAGAAGCTCTAGGAAAAAGAGAAAGAAGTTCTTAGAGAGAGAACTAAATTTCCAAGCTTGATCTACACACCTTGAACCGTTAGATACGTGTTTTGCGGTTAGATTCTTGATTCACTCTTGTTGTTGTTTATGTTGATCTAATCACATTGCATGATCTAGCATGATTCATGAGCCATGCATTGATTTAAAGTTTGGTTTTAGAAAGAGTAAATGATGTTCTTGTGTTCTTCAAGAAAAAGCTTTGTTTTGATCCGAAAGTTTGTAACAAGTTGTAGACACCCTATTTTTGACTGACCCTAAGACTTAGACGTCACCGATTGAGCGCTCGGTGATGATACATATTGTGCTCGTTCTGAGGTCACAGAGTCTCGGCTGAGAGCCTTGCCTCCGGACTTCGGGACTCTTCTATGCTTTGCCTCGGTTTGCGAACCAGGGCCTGTTTTCTCTGTTTTCTCTTCCTGAAGGGAGGGAGAGGTCTCGAAGACCATCTCTCAGTGGCCGTAGGCTACATTTCGTGGTCGTAGGCCACTATTCCCGTTTGGAGACCGGTTTCCGATTTTCGGAGCCGTCGGCCGTGTGCCTCGGTTCGGGACCGCTTAACTACCTCCGTTTGCTCCGGTTTTTGGCACACACCTTGTTTCCTCACCTTAGAGGGACACTATGGCCCGGGAGACCACCTTTGTGGTCATACGCCACCTCCGGTGCCTAACGGCCTGTTTTCGGGGCCCCCGGCCGCGCGTTTTGGCCCCCGAACCCTTGTTTTGCATCGGTTAGGGTTCATTTTTGGTATGGACCCTATTTTCATTGTTTGGAAGGTGGTACTATAGTGGGAGACGAGCAATTCTTTTGGAGACCTTTTTCTCTCTCCTCCAGTCGATTTTCTTGATAGAAAGCCGGTGTTCCTCACTTTTGGGCCACAATTTTGGGTCTCCCATACCACCATTGTGTTGTACTCATCTGGGAGGCCACCTTTATGGGTAGGCCGACCAGCTTTTCTTCCTGACCCTTTTGAACCTTGCTAGAAAGCTGGTTTTCCTCTCTCTTGGGTCACTTTTTTTGATCTCCCACCATACAGCTGTGTTGCATTCACTTGGGAGGCCACCTTTCTAGGTAGGCCGACTAGCTTTCTTGCTTGAACCTTTTGACCCCTGGTCGGCCGACTAGGGGGAGTGGCCGGCCGACCACCTAAGCTGGTCGGCCAGCTTTCTGCTTTTTGGTCTTTTTGAGTGCAACACAGTTGTGCTAGCTGTGAAGCATTTGCCCCATCCTCCGAGATTTACCCCATCCTCCGAGATTTACCCCTTTTGTTTACCTTCTTAAGGAAGCTTTGACCCTTTTGCTTAGCTTGTAGGAGAAGCTTGACCCTTTTGGTTAAGCTTCTTTTAGAAGCTTTAACCCTTTCTTGAGGCTTCTCCAAGAAGCCTTGGCCCTCTTCCTCTATAAAACCAACCCTCCTCTCCACTTGCAAGGGTTGAACATTTTGGTCTCAAGACAGATACACTTCTCATCATATCTCTACATCCCAAGCCTCCAAACTCCATTATTCTTGGCCATTTACACTACACCTCCAAGCACAACACCTCCACTATCATCCCAAGCACCTTGGAGGTCATTTTCAGAGCTTGAGGTGTCACTTTCTTGGTCTAGAGCTTGCTGCCTTGCTGTGCTACAAGGGTAAGTCTCTATTTCCCCCATTTTGACATTGTTTTACTCCATAGTTTAGCTCTATTTGAAAGCATTTTTGGACTTCGACATGAACTAAAAAAATTCTTGTTTTGAGCTTCTCTTCAAGTTTGTTCAAGGTCATTTTTCTGTTTGGGGTCACCTTCCCCCTTGCATGCTTCATTTCCTCATGTTTTAAGCCATGCATTAGAGCATTTTTGATGGCCTTGGTTTGGCCTTTTAGACACTAAAATCCAGTGGATTTTCAGTGGCTAACATGTGTTTTTGAGCCCTAAAATCAGAGAGGGGTGACCCTCTCACCCTTTGTTCTCTTTACTAGCTTTGTTGGCCTTCCAAAGGGGCCCCTATTTGCATGTTGTGAAGCCATATTTCAGGCCCTATTTGGTGAGTTTTGAGGTCTGCCTTGACTCTGTCCAGAGCCCTTTTGGCCATATTTTGTGTCCCTCATGCATGTGTAGAGCAATCTTCCTCAAGGCCTTTCAAAGGGACCTTTCATTGCATGCTTCATTGACCCATTTCAGGCCCTTTTTGGTGGGTTTTAGGACCCTCATAACCTATTTCCAGAGGTGGTTTTGCCATTTTGCATGTCTATCTTGTATGTGTTGAACAACTCTCTTATTGGCCTCTCAAAGGAGCACCTCATTCTAGCATGTGTTGACTGAGTTTCCATGGGTTTTTGGGCATGTTTTAGCATGCCATGTTTCTGTTTTTGGCTGGTTTGGTGACCTCTCTTGTGCTTCATATACATGTAGTGAAAACCATACTTACTAGCCTATGTTGCATGTTGTTTTGGCCCTTCATGTTAGCACTTTTTGGCCATGCCTTAAACTGATCTTATGCATATTTTGGACTGCCCTAGCTCTGTTTTTGGGCCTCATGGTCGAATGGTGTTTTTTTTGCATGCTTGTGGTTCAATACACTTGCTTAGCTTTGAGTTTCGGGGTCCATTACATGCATATACTGAGGTATTTCCTTGTTTTGGGGCCATTATACATCATATTTCAGAGCTTTTTTGAATGCCATATTGCCATGTTTTGTACTCTTTAAATGCGTTTGAGAGTCGGCCTTGTATGCCTCATTTACCGACCATTGAATGAGCTCCATTTCTTTGCATTCCGAGCCATCATTTTAGGCCATTTCCCCACTGTTTTAGACCTGCCTAGGGTCTGTTTGGGGTTGGTGTTGCCATTGGTGCATTGCTTTGGGTACCTCTAGAGTAACGCACTTCACTAGTTTCGGTACCTAGGCCCCCTAGCTTGCATTGTGTGCCATACTTGCATGTTTCGGGACCGTCTTTTATACCATTTCAGAGCTGTATCATGTGCCGTCCTATGCCATATTTCATTCCTCTACCATGATTAGTTAGAGTTGCATGTTATGCCTTAGGATCGGTCCATTGCATTCGTGCATACTTGCATGTATTTCGGTTGTCTTATTTCCATCACATGGCCACTGATGTGAGTGCGGCTGAGGTCCACTCATGTTGGTGTAAGTCCATCGTACATTGTGTATGCCATTTCAGTCCATAGCATTGCGTATGCTAGGTTGCATGTTAGAGCATTGTGTATGCCATGTTACATCACGTGCATTGTGTATGCCATTTTAGTCCATAGCATTGCGTATGTTAGGTTACATGTTAGTCGCATTGTGTATGCCATCTCATTTGCATTGTGTTTGGGATAGGAGTTAGCCCAAGCACGGGAAACGAGGGACGTTTCGTACTCCAAGTAACGGAACGTGTCTCAATTCCCAGTCGCCGACACTTCGGATTACCCATGATGGAGTCTAGGCCTTGTTGTGCAATTCGACTCCTCGGCCATCATGCATCGAGATGCGTGATTGGTGGCACGAGGATCGAGGTCGTGTATACATGTGTGAAAATGCTTTGCCATGCCCCTTTCTTGCTCTCTGTTGCAGCAAATCAGAAATCAGCAGCCTTCTAGAGCTTTGCACAGCATTCCGGCATTAATTGCAAACAGAGGCGAATCGGGGCATCGCAATGGATTTCCGCGCCAGGCAACTCAAGCATGCATCATTCATCAATCGGAACAAAGCTGAGGCGGTCCATGGATTTGCATACTAGTTTATTTCATTTCTTAGTTAATTTGTTAATTAATTAGGGTTTTGTACTTATTCGGACTGTATTATTTATTCAGACCCTCCGAGCGATGGCACAATGTTGTAATAAGTGTGCGTGTGTGTGATGTATGTCTTCCAACCCCACGTCTTTCTCCCTTTTATTTACCAGCTTATGATGGTTAGTTTTAGGGCACATTTCAATTAGCATAATTATGCTCGCATATTTGCATCCATTCATCTGTCTTGCATTCACCGGGTTCGGCGCATCATGCTAACTGCATCGTATTTCAATTCCAAGTTGAATACGTGTATCAGTCGTTGCATTTCATATGCCATTTTAGTATAGCCGAGCCTATCTTAGTTGTATTTTTTGCATGTGTTGCATTAGGCATTTCTGTATAGTTAGGATCATGCATTGATTTCTAACATAGTTTCTGTTTTGACTTGGAGTACTCAGTAAGTGCTTATGCTTTAGCATCCTTGCATGTGTGTGAGTGACTGCCATGATAGCATGCTTACCATGAGGCTATGTGTTTATATGATATAACTGCCTAAATGCCTGTGGGTGAAGGTTGGGTTATCTGAATTGGAATAATGCATTGACTGTGAGTTTTAAGCCCACTTGAGAGTGGCAAAATCATGTTTTCTAAGCCCACCTGAGGGTGACAAATCCACATTTTAGCCTACCTACGAGTAGCAAACCGCTTTAAAAAACAAACATGAAATGTTTTGTTCCAATTCAGGCGATCCGATCTATATTTGTATGCTGTGCGCATCACGCAGTAAATCTAGGCTAATAACCGGAATAAGAGCACATAATGTTTTCAAAACTCGATATCATGGTTAGTAGAGGCCGATCTTTGATCGGGCAAGTGGGGGTGCTCACGAAGTGACCTTCCCCAATCGTACCCAAGTTCCCGAGCTGAGGCAACTTTGGTAATGACAGACACGTGGCCTTAGGCAACGAGTCAGGATTTCCTAAATTTCCCAAAACAAAATATTTAGGTGGCGACTCTGTATCTGGCAAAGCAGTCCATGTTTGGCACTTCTTTCAAAAAATCTGTTTTCAAAAATGATTTGCCGGATTTGGACTCTTTGATGATTCATCGGTCTTGCATTGCACTCTGTGAGATTAGATACAGGACCGTGACTTTGAGTTCTGAACTGTAGGGAGCCCAATGAACAAAACGGGATTCCCCCCGGGACGTTCGGGGACGTCTACACAAGTCCTATGTTTTTGTGTTTATTTTCATGAAATCTTCAAGTATGGGTACCTAGGTCCATGTTTTTGAACTCATCTAATGAAATCTCAGATTTTGGAATAAAAGTTATGATTTTAGCATTCATGTTCTTCATGTTCATGTTCTTCAAGAGAAAACCCAGATTTCCAGACTTCATTTTCCTAAGTGTGACCACCGAGACCACTCTTACCTAGATCCCACACCTAGGCCAAGCATCGTATCTTACCTTAGCCTACCTTTCATGATCGCTTGCACCTTAGTCTATCTTGCATGCACACCTAGGCCGACCTTGGTACACCCTTGCCGACACCTTGTAACATCTCGGTAGGCAGCCGCACACGTAGGCCTAGGAGACCACACCTCAACTAAGACTTCCTGAGTTCACCCAGCTAGGCCATTTTGGCCTAGATCATCTCTGTGCATCCATTCCGAGACCTGGTTGGTACCCAACATGTTTTCCCTAGAAGAAAAACACTGTTTTGACTCCTAGCACATATTTTGCTTTGTCTTGACTTGGTTTTGGAAAGAAATGTCAGGATCATTTTCATTCATGTAAAGCTTGTTTTAAGAATGCATTGCACAACCATCTTTGAGCATTCCTTCTGGTCTTCTTGAAATGCATTCATTGGACTTTGCTATATGATCGTAGGTCTTGGATTCTTGCCTTAATCCCTACATCCGAAGAGTTATGTGAGTGGTATTTTTAATAAAGCTATGTTATAAAGTTTTGATAAAGCTTTGCTTTGTTTTGGAAAAGTATTTGATCAAGCATGAATGATTATCTTTTAGTTTAGTATCAAGTATTATGTTTGTTTTGATGACATTCTTGGAAAGTCCTTAGTGCTAGGGGACTATAATGCAACTAGTACCCTTGTTTGAGATATCTCTTTTGCCACCGACAGTCTTGTACGGGTGGGTTTGTCTAATCGATTTCGGGTCGGCCACCGATGGTCGTGAACGGATGTGCTTCGATTCCGAGATGATTATTCTCTTGTTTTGCCACCGATGGTTTTCCGGGTGGGTTGTCTAACCGATTCCGAGTCGGCCACCGACGGCCGTGAGCGGATGTGCTTCGATTCCGGGACGGTTATTCCCTTGTTTTGTCCAGAATGTCATCCCCTGGTATTATGTAGATGTTATTAAACATCCAAGAAGCTTTGAAAGAATTTAATCGATGAACTTGATTCATCCCATGTTTTGTTATAAGCTATGATATGTACTGTTTTGATAAAGATCTCGGATATCATTCATTCAAACCTTTATTACTTATATCATTCACTGAGTATCCAATCTCACCCTCCCCTTTATATATATGTAGGTGACGAGCAAGAATGTGGTGACGCCTAAGATGTTATGTGCAAGATGTTTTGATTCATGTTTTGTATCATCTTGAAGATTATGCTTCTTA
Source organism: Camellia granthamiana (assembly GCA_036172215.1). Lineage (NCBI taxonomy): Eukaryota > Viridiplantae > Streptophyta > Magnoliopsida > Ericales > Theaceae > Camellia > Camellia granthamiana. The sequence goes on along the minus strand of CM069913.1, from coordinate 83,451,487 downwards.
GTTTGTAATTCATGTCTTTTGTATATTTCGGCTTGAGAAACCTTTTGATCAAGATGTAACATGTACTTTATTTTATTTGTATCCAAGTTGTAAACCATGTTAAAATGTATGTCATTTCATTTAATCTATGCACAGCTCTTATGGACTAATTAGATTTAAATTTATTGCTTCCGCACATGTAGGCCCCATATGTATACTCTGTTGTGTGAATCTTTGTAAGTTGGCCTTTAGTAATCTCGGATTACTGGCCATCACGGCATCATTCTACTAGGGGCGGAATGGGGTCGTGACAGAGTCCAACACAACAGTCCACAATTAATAATAAAAGTCTTAATAAAGGTCTTAAACATGAAATAATTAGGAAATTCAAAAACATTCAACTTCATAAACAATTAGCCGCGATAACCTGTGGTGGTCTTTTCCGGGCTTGGGGATACTGCTGCCCCCAAAGGGCAGCAGGTACTGCGGCGCCTTCAAACGGCACAGTTTTGACAACTTTTTTTTTTTTTTTTTTAGGCGTACGGTCACAAGGCATTACTTTGTTAATTACACACAATTTTTTGGATTTCACAGTTTTGACACTTCTTTTTTTATTTTTATTTTTTATTTTTCATTTAGACGTACAGTCACAAGGCATCACTTTGTTAATTACACACAACCTTTTAGATTTTGTTCATTACTTATAGAGAATTTAAAATATGTATATACAGTATTTATATAATTCTCAATACCAAAAAGTGTTTCACAATTTACCCACTTATTAAGGTATTAATATTATTTAATTACTTGATTTCAAATTTTCTATATTTATTTTTAAAATTAGCATAATAAAATATTTAAAATTTTATGGTTAATATTGCAATTTTTTGTTATGTCAATTTATTAAGAAATTATATATTTTGTGGTTGATATGAAATTTTGTGATAGAGTGCATATTGTTTACACCCTTACCATTCATTCTTGATTCATTATAAAAATAATTATAATATTGTAAATAAAATTATTGTAAAAGAATAGTAATTCAACTTCATTCTATTTTACCCTAGTGAAAGGATTAATAATTCCATAAATTAGTGAGATAACCATTATTATGTATTCATTTTTTTTCTTTCATACTGGAAATTATGATCCTCAATCCCTCTCAATATTAAAAATTTGTCAATTTCGTCAAATTGAATATCTATCGTACATGTAATCTGATTTAGATAATTTGCAATCAAACACGAGATTGTAAATTTATGGACTAACAATTCTAATCCTATACTATAATCTTTGTAATCAAACATGCTCTCAATGTTCAGAATTCTATATGTTGTGCATGTGTGAAATTATAATATAGTGTATTTACTTGTAACAATATTTTATAAATTATTATGATATTGTGATACCTTATTAGTAAAAAAGGAAGAATTATGGATATACTATTCTTCTCATGTATTATTTTAATTATGCCTACTCACTAATTTATTCATAAGTGACAACTTTATTTTCTCAAACATCGTAACTAAGTTACAAATTTTTACAATATCCATCATAAAATTTTAAACATTTTATAATGAAAATTTTAAAAATAAATCTAGACAATTTGAAACCAATTAATTAAATAATATTAATACCTTAGCAATTGGGTAAATTGTGAAACAGTTTTTGGTATTGAGAATTATAAGTAAATATATATATATATATTTTTTTTTTATTCCGTACAAGTAAATATTAATTTTGTTCTCTATCTGAACGTGTAACTCTCTATCTTTAGTTTTTCTTTTTTTATTTAATTTTTTTTTTTTATCAAAACTGTGTCGTTTGAACGCACCGCAGTACCTGCTGCCCTTTAGGGGCAGCAGTAACCCCAAACCCGTCTTTTCCATCTCAATCTTCAACTTTAGAAACCTCAGCCGAACTTCATCCGTAAGAAGAGTCATGAAGCACTCACGACACTTGTCTTGTACGAATAATCTGGCAGCCCATACATACAACTCATCATCCGGGGACACACCAAGGATGCTTTCTAACTTCGCCAAACATTCTGCAATTGAAGAATATCTTGATGAGGTCTGTGTTAAAGTTGCTGAAGATGACTCAACCACATTGACTATACGATCAAGTGTCTTGTTAAGTAGAGCTGCACTAGTAAATTTCTTCTTTGTCTTGCTCTTCGTTGATGAACCGTTAGTGTTTGATAAACGTTTTTTGTTTAACTCGGAAGGATGAACCACCTCCAAATCAACATCATCATGAAATTCAGCATTGTGTGGGGTATGAAATTCCTCCAGAGTGTCATCAATGTGAGGCATAACCCCTAAGCTAGGAGTGTATGCCCATTCTCTTGTAGCAACTGCATTTGAGAATAGTATGTCTAAGTCTTCAGTGAATTGCAAAGGCATACGCCGAAATTTAGCAGCATCAAGATACCTCTGCAACAATTACAAAGAAAAATTTAACAATTTCAAGTAACAAAATTTGGTCTATTTAAACAAAAAAACAAACAGAATATGTACATTAAGTAATTCACTTACCTATAATTTCTTGGTCTACCACTCATCAGATGCAGATATAGCTCCAGTCAATGTATCACGGCCTAAGCCTGTCTTACCTCTTAATAGATTATTCCATAAAAGCCAATCTTTTTTTCAACACATCCCAATGATTTTTCATTTGTATTCGTTGGTATACTTTTCCAATCATCCTTTTAAACTTAGTTATCACATTTTCCCACCCGACCCTATCTAAGTGTGTACCAGGTCTGTGTCCAACCTTCACTTGCTCAACACAAAGCTTAATAAAAATTTCATTTGATTTTGCATCCCAGTGAGCTTTAACGGATGGTACTTGACTTGATTTCCCCTTGTTCGTCCTATTTTCAGATTATGTTTCCTCTTGGGTACTCATTCTGTGAAAGAAAAAATAAAAAATCAAACAAACTCATTCATCAGTGCTTGCATTACAATAGCTAGATCAGTACAAAATAACCATACATGGCAACTACGTCAACATTCATTGGGTACAAAGCTTAGTACAATAGTTCATGGTAAACTACATTAGCACAAAAAAACCAGGTATCTCTAAACGACACCTGTCATCATTTGAAGAGTAATGCAACTGACATAACAATACAAATCGTGAACAGACCCATAACAAGTTGCTTCAAGAAAACATTGGATTGCTCAAGCATTTGGTTCTTCACTTTTAGTCCTACAGTCTCCATATTTTGATTTTGATCAAGCATTCTCTTGTTCCTCAGCATCTCTACCATCGTCACAGATTTTGGGGTACACCACGTCTAAAATTGACAATTTCTCTTATCACAAATGAAATACAGTCTCCCTTTAGATGGCTTGTCAGACTCGGTTGTCTTATGGCAGCTCTTAGCCCACAATCACATTTCAAAGCCTCATACCTGAAGTTAAAGCTCTCACCACTAGAATAATAGTTACTAGAGGATGACATGCCTTTGCATTAATTAGGAAGAATTGAATCCAAATCCTCTAAAATTGATTGGAAAGTTAATTGTAAATACATTGCACCCAAGAAGTATTGATTGAATAAAATGTTTCTAACATATTAACAATTCGTTTGCACCCATTTGTTCCTAGAAAAATTTGAAGTGAACTGATCTCATTTCATATGAGAGAGTTATTTCTAATTATGTAAGAAAATTATATGTACAACTATGTATTACGAGATTAATTTTTACCTAATTTTTTTCCCACTTGCTACATGTGGTCAATTTCGATTTATCAACTAATAAACTTAAAAGATTCAATTCAGTGCTAAACATAGAACATGACATAGAAAACACATGACTAAAAATCTGGCTAACAAGAACAGTCAACAAAGAAAGAAACACATATGGCAAAAGGTGTTGCTCCTTGAGGTTTAAGAGTATTCTCTCAAAAGAAGATAGAAAATTATTCCAATTGGTTCTTCAGTTGTGAATTTTAAAGACTTGTTGTATAAGGATTTGAACTGATGTGGGTATGTTAAGAAGAAGATAGGGGCTCTGAGTCAGCACATAGATAGTTCAATGGTTGTCATCCAAGTTGAAGAAGAGTAGCACGATCTGGCCCCCAATTCATTGGACATTACAACAGCTATTAGACTAGGGACAAGATTAATCAATCCTTTGTGACACTAGCATATTTCCGTACTAGCACTCACTTCCATAAACACTCCCTTTCCTATATCTCCACATCTACCACTACTAGTACTAGAAATAAGGTTGATTAACACATTGAATTTCTCCAATCCACAAATCCCAGCAACTGAACCTTTATTAATAACAAATAAGCATGATCTGTTTATAACCCTTGTGATCCTGATGGACAAATCACTAAATCTTCTCAAACTTGAAAATGAATCGAATAACATTATTTCATCTAAGGTAGCAAATTATGGATTCAATCAACCTAATCATGATAAAAAGCCAAAACAACCAATTTCTAAAATATAGGTCTTCACAAAAATAACCAAGTACCTTGCTCAATCTAGAGATAAGTCAATAATCAATCTAATCATGGTGAAAACCCAAAATAACCAATTTCTGAAAGGGTTTGAAAAAAATTGCAAAAAATAAACAAATACTTTGCTCAATCCAGAGATAAGTCAATAATCAATATAATCAATCTAATAACAGTAACAATACAACTAAATAATAAAAATTACATATACAAAACTTTACTATGCCACATTTAGAGAATGTAATTGCCATTTGGATGTCTAGAGGGAAAGAAGTTAAATAATCTGTTGGCCAATAAGGATTTCATAAGAAATAGAAAGTGTAATTGTAAAAGATTATTCCAAGATGAAAAATAGCTTCATTTCAATAGACAGATAATTAAGCTAAAAGAAAGTTCAATAAAACCAAACTTGTTTCATATCATAACTTCTGCTACTTCAAATTTAAACAACAATTTGGAAAGTAAAACCAGACCTATTTCATTAATATGATAGATATCAGTTTAAAAAAATTATAAACTTTATTAATTTATATAACATTTCTCTATATTAAGAAATGTGATGAATGTGATGAAACTAGTTTTTCTTCATGAAAGTAACAATCAAATAACAAACACAATTAAACAGTTAAATGTGAAGATTGATTTTTAGTTTCACAAACACAATTAAGCACTCACATTGCAACCCAAAGTTCACCTACTCTAGTACATTATTAACGAAGCCCCTGAAATGAATATAACTTTTTTGAACTCAAATTTCACCTACTCCAGTACCAAATTTATGCATTTAAAATTGAATAACATCTAACGATTAAATAAATAAATAAAAAATCGCAGTAAAAAGAGGGTTTTCAACCCTAATCAAAGAGTGAAGAAGAGAGAGAGGCATTTTCAACCCTATTCACAAAGTGAAGAAGAGGGACATTTCACCGTAATCAGAGAGATATGGGGGAGAGAACGAGAGCGAGAGCGAGAAGACACCATTTCACATAACCAAAAACAAAACCCTAATCGATGTCTATACATGTATATAACTTCACAGTCATCAAATCTTACCTTTTCGGCGCAGATGAACGGAAAACAGGGGGACAACTGTTATTGGAGAGGTAGACGACTGTTCTACAAGCACGATCTGCTACGATCAGAGAGGTCGACAACTGTTTTCGTGGGTGTTTGGTAGGGCTTCTTCTCGGTCGCCAGAGGAGAGGAGAATAGGAGAGAAGAGTGTAAGAGGCGAGAGTTAGGGCAAGAGAGATCATCAAACAGTATATATAGTGGCATTTTTGTAAATAATGAAGTTTTGGAGGGGCATTTAAGTCATTTCATCCCCCCACACCAGCTAAGCGCTTAAGCTGAAATATTTAAGCACCCCCTAACCAACTTTTCAAAAGAGCTGAAATTTAGCTTCATTTAAGCTATAAGTTGGTCAAGTTAAGCTGAACCAAACACAAGTTTTTAGTTTATATTGGGCCTGTTTGGTGCAGCTTAAAAGCTGCTTATTTCAGCTTTCAGCTTAATTTAAGCTATTTTGATGTGTTTAGTTTAGCTTATAACTTATAGCTTATAGCTTTTTGGAAGTCAGAAATCAGCTTATTCTTTGAGTGGGGTAGGAGATGCTTAATTTATAAGTCAGAAACCAGCTTATGTTCATAGTTATAAGTTATAAGCTGTTTAGCCATAAGTTATAAGCACTTTCCCACAGCTCTACCAAACAGGGTCATTAAGTTAAAAGTTAAAATAAGCAACTTATAAGCTCTACCAAACCCCCTCTCTGTTTGGAAGAGTTTTTGAAATGTATTTCTACCACTTGATTTTCACGTGGTGTTTAGTTATAGTTTTAAAAAATTAATTCCACATCAATTTTTGAAAACTCTTTCTAAGGCGGAAAATTTTGGGCTAACCAGTCGTCCTCTCGGATGTCCGGCCGGTTGACCAGAACAGTGCAATTTATTTATTTATTTATTTTTACAATTGGCACCTGTTATTTTTTTATATTTTAAATCAAAAAAAATTCGGAATTATTTAAAAAAATTTATGAGTTTTGAATAGAATTTTGAGTTGTGTTTGGTTATGAATTGTAAGTTTTTGTATCAAATATCATATATCACATCAAAAATTCTCTACTCAATTTAAAACTCTTTTCAAAACTCATTTACCAAGCAAATTTTTCACCATCAAATCATAATTTCAAAACTCACAAATTCAAAATGCAATTCTTATTCTCAAATCATATTTAGAAAATTTTACCAAACGCTATCTTCATTTCTGATAATAGTGAAAGTGAGTTTGATCATGATCTAATAAGCCATAAGTAGCTCTAGCATATTAATTTAATTGAATAATGGTGAGTGATGAACTTGTACAAAATAGATTATATAAAGTAATCTTATTTTCTTTCCCTTTGGTTGAAAACATCTCCAGCAACGTTCTTCATTCCTTCCTCAAATTTTATATTCGATTTAAATATTGGGACGCTTTGACAACTTGCTTAGAAAGTCAATTTTTTCACTTTTTAACTTTTTTATATCAAAAAAAAAAAATCATAAAAAAGTCATAAAAAATTAATTTTTTTATATAAAAAAGTCACAAAAAAATAAAAAATCAAAAAATTAATATTTTACTAATTCTCAAAACACCACATTATTTTTCATTGTGTTTTACTATTAGACAATTGTTGATAATTAAAGATTCAAAAAAATCAAATCATGTACAGTTTTAAAATTTAAATAAATAAAAATCTAAATAAGAAGTAAAAAATCTATTTTATAACCAGGTAATTTATTCTTTTCAAATAATGATAGTAATCAACAAATACAACCAATAGGCTTGTTTTTTTTTTTTTTTGATAACTCAGGGTGTCCGGGCCAGCTTGAAAAAAAAAATTTAAAAATTTTGTTTGGGTTGTGATTTTTCTTAAAAAAATTTCAAAATTACTTTCTCTTTCGTACACATCAATCAATCACTTTTTCTCTCTTCTCACTCGTTTTTAATTATTTTTTCTTTCACACACATCTATTTAGGCCAAGTTTGGGAAGACTAAATAAGTGCACTTTTTGACTTTTTATGAAATATAGGTTGGATTTGGGTTGGGTTTAAAGTGATGTGTTAGAGAGGTGATGTGACTTAAATAAGATGATGTGACTTAAATAGGATAGTGACTTTTTCACTTTTTGAATTTTTTTGAAGATGCCAAACTTGGCCTTAATTACAATAAAATATTAAATCATTTCAAACTCCCAAACTCTCAAACTACTTTCGAAATATATAACCAAACAAATCAAAAAAATTTCTAAACTCTCTCTCTAATTTTTTTTTTTTAAAAATCACTCTATCAAAAGCAAACCAAACACATCATAATTTTGTAAATATGATTAAAAGCTGAATTTTTTACTTTAAAAAAAAACATATAAAAAATATAAGGGATCAAATGATTCAAAATAAATTAAAAATTAAAAGATAATTTTTAAACATCTCCTCAAAATATCCCATAAAATACAAATAATTTATAAATTCTGAGAGGATTCTTTCGAACTCCTTCCTCGTAATTATTGATCTCTCACCACGAAAGTCAAGAAAAGTCGTCACAGATTTTGTTGAAATTTTTTTGTCTGTTCGGTTCCTGTTTTTCGGACTTCGTTGAAAAATCATCACAGTTTCTGTTTGGTTATTCAGATAAATAATGATACATTTATCTAATTTTAAAATTTTAATTAAATTTTAATAATATGACAGAGAATAAAAAAAAATAAAAAAATAAAATTATCAAATCCCCTTCATTAAAACTCTCAATCATTTTTCATTCGGATATGTGGAAAGATTTTCAAAATCAATTTTTTAGATTCTTTTTCAGATCTTATTCTTTATGTGATGTGAATAGATGTAACCCCGCCGTATGCTCTACAACCCTATTGCCTATTGCTCTGCCTATCATCTTCATAAATGTAAATTGTTTAAAAGTAGTGTAAAACTTTTTTAAAAATTGTGTAGAATATAACAAAATATGAAATTATAAATATATTTTTGTATTTTGTAATATTTATTATATTTCGTGTATTAATAAGTTAAAAAAATTATGATAAAATTTTTAAATATATATTTACAATTTTAAATATAAAGAAAAATTTATATTAATTTCAACAATTTATGAAGACAAATTTCAAATACAAATTTATGAATTTCAATAATTTTAAAATTATGTTGTAAGCTGTGAAAAATCACATTTATAAATTTTCATAAATGTATGTTAGAAAATTTATTTTATCACAAAATTTCATAATATTAGCACAAACATGCGTAACATTGTCAAAAATTGACGTAAAAAAAATCAAGGGCATGTTTGGTTTGGTTTGGCTTTGTAGAGTGATTTTGAGAATTTATTTTTAAAAAATTTGTTTGGTTTGTAATTTTTTCAAAACAATTTCCAAAGTCACTCTCTCTCTCTCTTACACGTCAATCGATCACTTTTTCTCTCTCATTTTTCCTTTCTTAATCACTTTTTCTTTCACACATATCTACTCAATTACAACAAAATATCAAATCATTCCAAACTCCAAAACTCCAAAACTACTTTCAAAATATACAATCAAACAAACCAAAAATTTTTCTAAACTCTCTTCCCAAAACAATTTTTAAAAATTACTCTCTCAAAATCAAATCAAACATAAACTTTTGTATTTAATGTTGCCAAAGTTTGTAAGTTGGTTATGATTTTTTCTAATACCAATTTGCGACGAAATTATGTATTTTATAATTGATATCATGAAGTTTTATGATGAAATCACATATTTAATGATAGGATATGTATTCATAATACCAAATTATGTTTTTGATATGTACATATATATACATAAAATAAATATGATGGTATTTTTTATGTGACAGTTTTTTTTTTATTGTTGAATATATTCTTCAGGCAGCCCTCTCTCTCCACCTATAAAGGGAAATTTGAATTTGCAATAGTGAAATTTTTTGAAAACCGAACACATCTATTTTTAAAACATAACTTTTAAATCATTTTTTTGAAAAATAACTCAAAAAGTGAAACCAAACATAATAATTCAATTTTTTTCATAATTTTAATGTGAAATTAAAGTAGGAGTCGACTGTCAGTTGAGGTGGATCCGAGTGAAGTTATATTATGTTAAGTGAGAAGGTTGCAACACAAAAAATAATAATCGAAACCATTGAGTTGTGAATGCAAATTGTCTTATAAAGTAGGCATCAATAAAAGTTAGGCTTAAATTTGGATTTAGTCTTAGTTTGGACTGAGTTTAGGCTTGTACATGTGTTGGGTTTGATCTTGGACTTGAATTTGGACTTAATCTTGAGCTTGGGCTAATCTATGCTGCTTTGGGCTTACCTTTTGCATGTATTTGAGATTAGGCTTGAATCAGGTTAAGATCCATACCCTTATCTATTTTGCAACCCATATGGTTTAATTCTCAAAACTTATGCATTATGTACACATTATGATTCATATAATGATTTTTTGAATCTTTGTAATCTAGTCCTAATGGCTGGAGTTGATGACATTTGATCGCCTTAGTTAATGGCAATTAATGCCTTAGCCTTCATGGTTAGAGACTCCCTTACTTGTATAAATCGAGGCATTTTCTCTCTAAGTAGGATGATTTTGAAGAGATTTTTGAGATAAAAAATAAAGATGGTGTTTGAGATAATAAAGTTGGAAATGGTTTTTGTACCAAAGAAATTTTTTCTATTTTATTTTTGTTAGTTCCTTCTTTGGTTATTGTTAGAGAAAGCTGTCATTATTAGTTTGTCGAAATTATACAAAAGGTGCTTCTGACTTAACTGATTCCAACCGTCGTATTCTAAGAGACAGACGCCAGCATACTTTTAGCATCCACAGTGAAGCAGCGAATCTATTTTAAGAAAACTGTGGCATTACACAAGTTTCGATTTGCTTCTTTTCTTGCTGTTTGTTTTTAATTTTTCAAAATTTATTTTATCTTAACGAGTTCTAATCTTTAGTTATCTATGTTAATAATTTGTTCTATTAGTCATTTTGTTTATACGAGATTCATGATGTAATCTAGGTCATTTCTATATTTTTAGTTTTGTAATTTATTATGTATTTCATTCTTTAATACAGAAAAAAAAATTATTTTATCATTTTTATATCATTTAATTTTACATATTTTTCTAATATTATTATAAAAAAATACAGACCGATTCTTTCCAGTTCCTTCGTCGCAGTGACCTCGTTATTCACACTATATTTCCCATCTCTCCTTATCATCTTTTCCATTGCAATCGTTCTTTTTCCATTTGATATTTCCAAACTGCTCAGAAGAAGTCAAAGACTTGATCTGCTTTTTATTTTTTGCAACAAGGTATGAATAAAAAAAGTAATAATACATTTTATTAGATGCCTAATAAATAGTTAAAAGAAAATTACTCTAAAAATATTTCAAATTTTCAAGTGTAATATATACAAACTTACCTTTATCGTACCACATTTTAAAATATGTGACGTATCACGTTTCCGTTCTCATTCCATGCACATTTCAGGTACATGGAATGTAACATCGAACGGAATGAAATTGACACACCCCATTATCTTGATTGGTTGCCAACATGGAATTATGTTTCCTACTCTAACAGTTGGTTATGCTAATTAATAGCGCTATGATGTAATGAAATATGAACACATGGGCATGTATGATTGGTAGAATTATAACATAGATTGACATTGTTTGTCCATGGCCTCACAATTTGTAAATTTTATTAACCAGATTACATGTACAGCGAAAATTCAATCGGATAAAATTGACAAATTTTTAATATTGAGAAGGGATGGGATCATAATTTCAAGTTTGAAAGAAAAAAATAAAATAAAATAAATACATAATAAATGGTTAATAACTAATCCTACACTTATTCATGAAATTATTAATTCTTTCATTATTAATCATGTTAATCAAACAAGGCCTCGGATTGTTTTGGAATGATTTAAATAAATACAATTTTTATTTTTACAAAAATTATGAAAAAAAATAGAGAGGTGCTGTGACAAAAGATAAAAGTGTACTTATATTTTACACCCCAAACTTTTACACCGCTAGTATAGAACTCAAATTCATCATAATTAAAGTTCTCAGATTCTTTCCGAGACAAAGAGATAACAAAAAAAAAATCAAATGCATTAAGAAAAAAATAATAAGTTAAATTGAAAATCCTAACCTTGTGAGCTGATCGGAGAAATTGAAAGAGGAGGGCTTGTGGTGGCCAGTGTCGAAGAGGGAAGTGACCGTTGAGTAGGAGGAGGAGGTTGTGATTGGATGAGAGCTTTTGAGTGCCGGCGATGGGTTCGAGTCGGTGGACAAGGAGACCATAGAGAAGATAACCCAGGGGAGAGAACAGGGAACCCTTTCTACTTGTTTTTTCTTTTTCTTTTTATTTTTATTTTTATTTTTTTTTGTAGAAAATTATCAATTTTAACCTTTAGTTTTAAATTTTATTTTAATTTAGTCTAATTAATAATATTATTAGTATTTTTTTAAAAAAAATTATCGCTGAATTAGTTAAAATTAACTAACTGAATTGAGTAAATTTATAATTTTACCTTTAAAAATATAACACGTGACATTTATGTATGTATTTTTTATAAAAAAATAAAATAATTAAGAGCTATAATTAATTAGGTCAATTTAAAATAAAATTATAAATTCAAAATCAAAATCGAATCAATTCAAAAATTACAAGGACCTTCCTTCACAATTAGTACATAAGTTACAATTAGGGCAAATTAATTAGAGACTATTTGAGATTCGCTTACTTAGGGTATTTTTTTATAATTAAAAAAAAAAAAGACTTTACTCTTTCAAAAATAATTTGCAAACAAAAAAAATATAAATAAATAAATATGGAGGTTTTTTTTTTTTTTAAGGAATAGAGTAATGTTGTATATAATTGCATTTCTTATCTTGTCCACAATACTTAGATGACGGTGATATTTTTAAAATGGTAAGTCCCTCACTTTAATAGGTTTTTAAATTTAAAATAAATAGACACACTTATGCTATCTCATTCTGTATAAACTTTTTGTATAAATTTTCTAATTGTACGTCATTACTCTTACTCTTTTAATTATTGTCCATATCATTTTATTCCTCACCTAAAATTTGGACACTTACTTTTCATTTATTATTATTTGAGTAATGATATTTTCATTTTTTATTTTTTGAACATGAGAAATTTTCATTAAGATTAGCCAATCCAACAAAATGAAACCATACAAAGTAAAAATCAACAAAGAAACACACCTAGAAGAAAAACTATGAAAATATCCAGACATAAAGCTCACACTGCGAAGCAGACACCAATTATAAGAGTTTGACAATAGAGCAAGCCTGGCATAAAAGCATAGATTTCAATCACAGAAAGGATAAGCTACAATCAAGCACCGATGGACTCATCACACAACCAAACACCAAACAAAAACAAGAGGAAAAAAGAAAAACCAAACCTCAATCCCTAATCATGGCAGTGGAGAAGAGGTAGTGGTACCGACAGATCTAATTGATATAGGTTCAAGGAGGTTATCGATCTGGTAAGTAGTGGCAGATCTGGTGGCTGTGGGTTCGTAGAGGCAATCGATTTGGTGAGTGGTGGCAGATTTGGTGACGGTGTGGCGCTGGCAGCGCTAGTGCAAGGCAAAAGAGTGGGAGATGGGGTATCCAATGAAAGCCACAGCTGAGTAAAGTAGTAGAGAGGGAGAGATAAGAGACATATATAGATTCCGCCAAAAAGGAAAGAACACCTCACAAATGAGGGAAAAGAGAGGAAGAAAACTTTCAAAGCTTATTGAAACCGAAAACAACAAAGAAAAAGAAAGTAAAAAGGGGTAGTAGAAAGAGGAATGAGGAGGCCGAAACCCCCCTCCCCACCCCAAGTGGCGCCTAAGCAAACCCTAGAAGAAGAAGTTAGAGAGAGAAACTCTCTTCTATCTCTCTCCCTCTCATCCACTTCACATCCTTAACTATTCTCAAGTAAGATATATAAACATTTGTATAATAAATTCATATAGACTGACATGACATATTTATGTTTATTCATTTTAATAAATAAAAAAAAAACCAATTAAAAGGGTTTACAATTTTTAAAATGTCTTTGTCACATTATTTTTATAAAAGTTTTTGTATGTATTTTTTGTTTACAAATCATTTTTTTTTTCATATTTATGACAAAAATATCCTTTTTCTTTTATTATATGTTTGTAGTATGAATTTAGATATAGATTTGGAAAGGAAAAAATAAAGTGTGTGAAATGTCGGTGAAATGTAATTATATTTCATTCATATTTCACGTATATTTTTCTGTTCTTTTTTCAAATCCGTACTCTAAACACAACCTTACAAAATAAATTAGAATTAGGCTTCTCTCAATTTCACCTCTCAACTTGAGAAAATTATAGGTGTCCATGAAGCCCAACACGAGTTTCATTTCGATTATTCAAATCTTTCATTTTGTAAAACTCTCATGTATATAAAAAAAAAAAAAAATTAAATTGATTCGATAGTAACCTTTTTATTTTATCATATTTCTCTAAAAAAATGAATAATTTGTTTTAAAAAATATACTGTTCATAACGTTCTTAACATTGATTTCTTACTGAATTCAAAGATAATGGATTCAAATGGCCTAAAATTTGTCACTCTTATTTCCAATTGGATTGGATCCGATTATACGACTAATTAAGCAGCAAGAGTAAGGCTCTGGCCCCGTTTGGTAGAGCTGCGGGAAAATAATTATAGATTATAACTTATAGCTGTGAGTATAAGTTGATAATTTGTTTGGTGTAACTGTTGGATTATAGATTTAAAGAGCAGAGTAGTGTTTGGTAAATAAGTTGTAAAATAACTTTTTGCTGTGTAATTGTCATTTTTGCCCTTATGAACATAAAAATTGTAATTTTGTTATTTTCTTCACTTTAAATTTTGAAAAGTTATTTCATTAATGGAAGTTGATTAATTCGTACTTAATTTGATACATTTTTACATTACCTCAAATTTATTTTTTTATTTTTTATTTTTTCAATAATATTGAGTTCATAAGGGAACAAAAAAATGTCATTGCAATAAAAATACAATAAATTACTATTAAGGCAATAAAAATAAAACTTCCTAGATATTTAAAGAACTCCTAATTTCGTCTGCAAATTGACATACAAATATTATGTCTCCTCGCTTCCATCTCGTTGTCATCACATGTAACATCATTTCCATGGTGTGCTTGTTGAGATGAAGATCCTTTCTTTTCATTAGGCACATAATCTGTGAATCTATCATAAGAGTCAAATGCAATATCGCGGAACTCACTTCGTCAGATGAAATTATGAATTGCCATTGTTGCACAAACAAGTTTGACTTGAGTCAGTCACTTGTAGTTTGGTAGGATATCCTTTATCATCGGTCATCTTGCTTTCCAAACCCCAAATGTTCTTTCTATTACACTTCTAGGTGATGAATGTGCTTGGTTGAATTTTTCTTGTGCATTTTGGGAGGGGGGTTGACCATGTTCAAATTGAGCTAGATGGTATCTCTCTCCTTTGTAAGATGCAAGATATCCTTTCATGTTTGGATACCTAGCATCCACCGAGTAAAACTCATCTATTTTAAAATCCAAAATGAAATTAAAGTAAACAATTATAAATGTAAAAATAAATATGGAGATGTGAGTGTGGTGCATCTACTATAGCAATTAAATATAAAACAGTTACCTTCTTGTGGTTTTGAAAAATTATAACTAGGATTCCTAATTGTATCTGTGCGGACATAATTTTTAGTGACAACACGTGGCCGAGGTGGCACCGAAGTGTCAGTCGAGGTGCCATGTGTCCTGGACATGACGCCGAGGTTATCTCGGCTAGGCTCTGCAAGAATACCAGAATCTAGGATAAGTGGATTAGGGATAAGAGTCCTAAAATGAGAGAAGACTTCAGTTTGGATAAAGATAAGACACTTAGAGAGTTTATCCCAATCCTACTGGGAGTCCAAGATTAGCAGTAATCCTAAGTTTACTAGAGCTAGGCTTCTATTGGGACTAGGATTGTGTTGGCTATAAAAGAGAGGCACCCTCATGGGTCTAAGGCAGGCTTTTTATGCTCTGAATAGTGAATTGAGTACTTTTTCTATCTTTGAGAGATAACTGACTTGATCATCGAAGTGCCCTCGGGTGGACGAACCACCGCCGGAATCTCTTCTTTTTGTTGCAGGTCATTCAAGCGCCATCTATTCCACCAGTGCTCTCCAGTTGAATACTAAGTTGGCAGTGTGGTCAGAAATTAACACATACAGTATCCAAGAAGATTCGAGTATCGTGTGCACTTCCTTCCCATCCTAGTAAGCAAAATGTGAAACACATATCAAAGTCACATGCGGCCATTATGTTTTGAGTTGCATACCCTTTTCTATCTATTAAACGAGGTTGCTTATCTGGAGATATATATACTTTGATGTGTGTTCCGTCAATTGCTCCAATACAATCCTATTACAAAATAATTAATAAAAATATTTTTAGTCACAGATCATTAGAAATATCCTATGAACATTATTATATGTAACACTCAAGTTCCACTTGTAATTATTTTTTTCCCTTGAAATGAGGATAATATTTGCGCTTGCTTCGAATATATGGATGCACACCATTTCTCGATTGAGGCCTTACCCAATCAATAGGCATCATTGTAACAGTTTTTAACACCTTCTGAAAGTATTTTGAAATAGTCTCGCCGGAATGTTGAAATCTTTCTTGGACATTTTTGTTTCGAATGTCACTGCCAACAATATACAAAAATATTGCAACCTACTCCTGAACCAAGACTTTTCATCCAGTTTCAAAGCCATACTTTGTCTGTAACAAATCACACAATTGATAAAAAAAAAAAAAAAAACCTCTCTTTCCATTCAAAAATTTTCAAATATTTTTGTCCGATTCCCTTCTTGTAATTCTACTATTCACTTCCCCCTGTTAAACTAGATGTCCTACATGGTTCTTGTATCAAATAATTTGTCGCATATGTCACTGCAACTGTTGTCGCCGTAGCTAAGAGCATATTATTATGTTGTTGGGTTTGCGATGTGCTGCCTTCATCTTCAGTATCTTCATCATGGTGATCATCATTCTATTCATCGTTATCACTGTTACTCATCTCCAAAATACCTACTCCTTTAAAGGCTTAGTTACTATTACAAGAATGACCTTGCTTTCTTCTAATTAGATTTTAGTCCAAATTAAGTATTATAAATCATCATGACTTCAAGCAAAATTAATCTTATAGTTTAACTCAAATTTCATTTTCAATTTTAATAATTTAGTCCATACAATTTTAGTCCAATTTTAATTAGGTTATTTCGTTCAACTTAAACATTAAACTTAATGCACTAATGAATCAAAAATGCTTTTAGCTCAAAATGTATAATGCACTAATGAATCCTCATATTCACCTCTAGCCAAAAATAATAGGCCAGTTTCATATCGTTCCATTTCTATGAGAATTTTTTCTTTTTTTTTTAAATTAAAAAAATGTATAATGCTTTCAAAGCTTGACGCTCTAGTAGAACAACCAAGGTTGATTCAAAATGGATTTGCTTGTGGTAACCCTTACTTCTGGTAACCCTTACTTCTATTATTTTAGAACCATTTTTTTATTATTATTTTGATAATGCTGCCCATGTAAACGAATCTGCTAGAGCAAATTTGTGCCTTATTAATACATATAATTTACCCACTACAAAAAACTTTGCTTTCCCTAACTCATGTATAACCTACTATCTGGGAATTACATCTTATCAGCTAATTACCCCAATTTCTACAGAATAGAATATATCTAGAAATGGAATAAGATGTCACTACATGAGAATCATGTACTCCAATTCAAGTTCTCTGATTAAAAACTAATAGCATGGATCAAACAAACTTTATCGGTAATGAGTAATCGATAGTTATTCAAATAATAATGATAACCTTACAAGAACCAAAAAGTGTACAGTGGGATTTAGGAAGAGCAACTTTTAGCAAGATTATAGAGAAAGTTGAAGCAACTGTAGGATTAGGAATGAGAAAACAGGCTGTGTTTTTAAGAGTTTACCTCCTGCTATGCATATATATTTCAGTTGTGGAGTATAGATAGCTTTTGAGCAATGATTTTCAACATAGTTCATGAGGCCCCTTGTTTGATCAATAACACCAGGTGAACCTTTTGGAGGTGGCCTGAAAGGGTACAACTAATGGTGATATACAATATATATTTCAAACTAAGCTCTTAACAATAGGAAAACCAAGTTTCTAGCAAATCCCATAAACTATACAGCAACAACAGATTGAAATTCAAACCAGAAACATATCCAAATTCAGCACAGCAACAACAACATATGGAAATTCAGCACAAAAAATAAATACAGCACAACAAGCAGAAGGTAATTTAACCTTTCTCACAACCAGCTGGAGAACATCTACATATATATAAAAGTTTTCACCATTCACCTACCATTCATATTCAAGATTGAAATCAACCATTCAACCATTCAACTAACATTCAACCATTCAACAAACATTCAACAAGTCAACCATTCACCTACCATTCAACTGAGAAAATGGCACCTAGCCACCAATCTTTCAACCATTCAACTAACAAAGTCCAACGTAATCAAAGTCCAACAAAATATTAATAAAAGTCCAAATAATGAGTCCAACATAAAAGTCCAACATAGTCAATATTAATAAAAGAAAAAAAAATAATGAGTTTGTAATAACCCTCATTCATGTCTTAGCCACGTTCATGTACATTTGCATGATTTTGTCTTGTTAAGCTTGCATTTGTAGACTTTGACTTGTTTTGTCTAAGTGAAGGTCCCTGTCTTATTTTGTGCTTATGTGTTTTGCCTAAGTGTTATATGCATGCTTTGTTCCTTGCTTGGTGTCTCAAGCCTAGGTCATCTCAAGCCTAGGTCACCTTAAGCCTAGGTCATCTATCCTTGCTGCCTCAAGCCTAGGTCACACATTTGAACCTCTCACACCTAGGCCATTGAGCACCACCACCTAGGACCATCTTGGAACCACCTTGGTTGACCTCCACCTTCACCTAGTCATATTGGCCGAGATGTCTTCATCTAGGCCGAGGTGTGCATCACCTAGCCCGAGATGTGTATCATCTAGGCCGAGATGTCATCATCTAGGCGTCCTAGATCTTTGATCCTTGCACCTAGTGATCTTGTTCTTGGACTGGTATGACCTAGGCCGAGGTGTGGCACACCTAGGTCAAGTGTTATCCTTCCTAGCCGAGATCATTGAAACCTTCTTGTCCGAAGCCTATCTCCTAATCTGAGATCATTGCCTTGTCAGAGTGCCCATGCCACCTTACTTGTTATACACACGTTGTCATACTCTTATCTTTTCATTCTGGCACCTTTTTGGGGAGATCCAATCCGCCGATGCCACGTGTCCTAATAGAGGGTTAAGTCAGATTGTAGCTGAGAAACCCATATCACTTTCTATATCCTAGCCTTGTAGAGAGAGAAGCTCTAGGAAGAAGAGAAAGAAGTTCTTAGAGAGAGAACTAGATTTCCAAGCTTGATCTACACACCTTGAACCGTTAAATCCGTGTTTTGAGGTTAGATTCTTGATTCACTCTTGTTGTTGTTTATGTTGATCTAATCACATTGCATGATCTAGCATGATTCATGAGTCATGCATTGATTTAAAGTTTGGTTTTAGAAAGAGTAAATGATGTTCTTGTGTTCTTCAAGAAAAAACCTTGTTTTGATCCGAAAGTTTGTAACAAGTCCTATGTTTTTGTGTTTGTTTTCATGAAATCTTCAAGTATGGGTACCCAGGTCCATGTTTTTGAACTCATCTAATGAAATCTCAGATTTTGGAATAAAAGTTATGATTTTAGCATTCATGTTCTTCATGTTCATGTTCTTCAAGAGGAAACCCAGATTTCCAGACTTTATTTTCCTAAGTGTGACCACCGAGACCACTCTTACCTAGATCTCACACCTAGGCCAAGCATCGTATCTTACCTTGGCCTACCTTTCATGATCACTTGCACCTTAGTCTATCTTGCATGCACACTTAGGCCGACCTTGGTACACCCTTGCCGGCACCTTGTAACATCTCGGTAGGTAGCCGCACGCGTAGGCCTAGGAGACCACACCTCGGCCAAGACTTCCTGAGTTCACCCAGTTAGGCCATTTTGGCCTAGATCATCTCTGTGCATCTATTCCGAGACCTGGTTGGTACCCAGCATGTTTTCCCTAGAAGAAAAACAGTGTTTTGACTCCTAGCACATATTTTGCTTTGTCTTGACTTGGTTTTGGAAAGAAATGCCGGGATCATTTTCATTCATGTAAAGATTGTTTTAAGAATGCATTGCATAACCATCTTTGAGCATTCCTTCTGGTCTTCTTGAAATGCATTCATTGGACTTTGCTATATGATCGTAGGTCTTGGATTCTTGCCTTAATCCCTACATCCGAAGAGCTATGTGAGTGGTATTTTTAATAAAGCTATGTTATAAAGTTTTGATAAAGCTTTGCTTCGTTTTGGAAAAGTATTTGATCAAGCATGAATGATTATCTTTTAGTTTAGTATCAAGTATTATGTTTGTTTTGATGACATTCTTGGAAAGTCCTTAGTGCTAGGGGACTATAATGCAACCAGTACCCTTGTTTGAGATATTTCTTTTGCCACCGGCAGTCTTGTACGGGTGGGTTTGTCTAATCAATTTCGGGTCGGCCACCGATGGTCGTGAACGGATGTGCTTCGATTACGAGACGATTATTCTCTTGTTTTGCCACCGATGGTTTTCCGGGTGGGTTGTCTAACCGATTTCGAGTTGGCCACTGACGGCCGTGAGCGGGTGTGCTTCGATTCCGGGACGGTTATTCCCTTGTTTTGTCCAGAATGTCATCCCTTGGTATTATGTAGATGTTATTAAACATCCAAGAAGCTTTGAAAGAATTTGATCGATGAACTTGATTCATCCCATGTTTTGTTATAAGCTATGATATGTACTGTTTTGATAAAGATCTCGGAAATCATTCATTCAAACCTTTATTACTTATATCATTCACTGAGTATCCAAACTCACCCTCCCCTTTATATACATGTAGGTGACGAGCAAGAAGGCGGTGGCGCCTAAGATGTTATGTGCAAGATGTTTTGATTCATGTTTTGTATCATCTTGAAGATTGTGCTTCTTAGTTTATAATTCATGTATTTTGTATATTTCGGCTTGAGAAACCTTTTGATCAAGATATAACATGTACTTTATTTTATTTGTATCCAAGTTGTAAACCATGTTAAAATGTATATCATTTCATTTAATCTATGCACAGCTCTTATGGACTAATTAGATTTAAATTTATTGCTTCCGCACATATAGGCCCCATATGTATACTCTGTTGTGTGAATCTTTGTAAGTTGGCCTTTGGTAATCTCGGATTACTGGTCATCACGACACCATTCTACTAGGGGCGGAATGGGGTCGTGACAGAGTCCAACACAACAGTCCACAATTAATAATAAAAGTCTTAATAAAGGTCTTAAACATGAAATAATTAGGAAATTCAAAAACATTTAACTTCAGAAACAATTAGCCGCGATAACCTGTGGTGGTCTTTTCTATCTCAATCTCCAACTTTAGAAACCTCAGCCGAACTTCATTCGTAAGAAGAGTCATGAAGCACTCACGACACTTGTCTCGTACGAATAATCTGGCAGCCCATACATACAGCTCATCATTCGGGGACACACCAAGGATGCTTTCCAACTTCACCAAACATTCTGCAATTGAAGAATATCTTGATGAGGTCTGTGTTAAAGTTGTTGAAGATGACTCAACCACATTGACTATATGATCAAGTGTCTTGTTAAGTAGAGCTGCACCAGTAAATTTCTTCTTTGTCTTGCTCTTGGTTGATGAACCGTCAGTGTTTGATGAACGTTTTTTGTTTAACTTGAAAGGATGAACCACCTCCAAATCAACATCATCATGAAATTCAGCATCGTGTGGGGTATGAAATTCCTCCAGAGTCTCATCAATGTGAGGCATAACCCCTGAGCTAGGAGTGTATGCCCATTCTCTTGTAGCAGCTGCATTTGAGAATAGTATGTCTAAGTCTTCAGTGAATTGCAACGGCATACGCCGAAATTTAGCAGCATCAAGATACCTCTGCAACAATTACAAAGAAAAATTTAACAATTTCAAGTAACAAAATTTGGTCTGTTTAAACAAAAAAAACAAACAGAATATGTACATTAAGTAATTCACTTACCTATAATTTCTTGGTCTACCACTCATCAGATGCAGATATAGCTCCAGTCAATGTATCACGGCCTAAGCCTGTCTTACCCCTTAATAGATTATTCCATAAAAGCCAATCTTTTTTTCAACACATCCCAATGATTTTTCATTTGTATTCGTTGGTATACTTTTCCAATCATCCTTTTAAACTTAGTTATCACATTTTCCCACCCGACCCTATCTAAGTGTGTACCAGGTCTGTGTCCAACCTTCACTTGCTCAACACAAAACTTAATAAAAATTTTATTTGATTTTGCATCCCAGTGAGCTTTAACGGATGGTACTTGACTTGATTTCCCCTTGTTCGTCCTATTTTCAGATTGTGTTTCCTCTTGGGTACTCATTCTGTGAAAAAAAAAAAATCAAACAAACTCATTTATCAGTGCTTGCATTACAATAGCTAGATCAATACAAAATAACCATGCATGGCAACTACGTCAACATTCATAAGGTACAAAGCTTAGTACAATAGTTCATGGTAAACTACATTAGCACAAAAAAACCAAGTATCTCTAAACGACACCTGTCATCATTTGAAGAGTAATGCAACTGACATAACAATACAAATCGTGAGCAGACCCATAACAAATTGCTTCATGAAAACATTGGATTGCTCAAGCATTTGGTTCTTCACTTTTAGTCCTAAAGTCTTCATATTTTGATTTTGATCAAGCATTCTCTCGTTCCTCAGCATCTCTACCATCATCACAGATTTTGGGGTACACCACCTCTAAAATCGACAATTTCTCTTATCACAAATGAAATACAGTCTCCCTTTAGATGGCTTGTCAGACTCGGTAACCCTTATGGCAGCTCTTAGCCCACAATCACATTTCAAAGCCTCATACCTGAAGTCAAAGCTCTCACCACTAGAATAATAGTTACTAGAGGATGACATGCCTTTGCATTAATTAGGAAGAATTGAATCCAAATCCTCTAAAATTGATTGGGAAGTTAATTGTAAATACATTGCACCCAAGAAGTATTGATTGAATAAAATGTTTCTAACATATTGACAATTCGTTTGCACCCATTTGTTCCTAGAAAAATTTGAAGTGAACTGATCTCATTTCATATGAGAGAATTATTTCTAATTATGTAAGAAAATTATATGTACAACTATGTATTACGAGATTAATTTTTACCTAATTTTTTTCCCACTTGCTACATGTGGTCAATTTCGATTTATCAACTAATAAAGTTAAAAGATTCAATTCAGTGCTAAACATAGAACATGACATAGAAAACACATGACTAAAAATCTGGCTAACAAGAACAGTCAGCAAAGAAAGAAACACATAAGGCAAAAGGTGTTGCTCCTTGAGGTTCAAAAGTATTCTCTCAAAAGAAGATAGAAAATTATTCCAATTGGTTCTTCAGTTGTGAATTTTAAAGACTTGTTGTATAAGGATTTGAATTGATGTGGGCATGTTAAGAAGAAGATAGGGGCTCTGAGTCAGCACATAGATAGTTCAATGGTTGTCATCCAAGTTGAAGAAGAGTAGCACGATCTGCCCACCCAATTCATTGGACATTACAACAACTATTAGACTAGGGACAAGATTAATCAATCCTTTGTGACACTAGCATATTTCCATACTAGCACTCACTTCCATAAACACCTCCTTTCCTATACCTCCACAACTACCACTACTAGTACTAGAAATAAGGTTGATTAAACGCGTTGAATTTCTCCAATCCACAAATCCCAGCAATTGAACCTTTATTAATAACAAATAAGCATGATATGTTTATAACCCTTGTGATCCTGAGGGACAAATCACTAAATCTTCTCAAACTTGAAAATGAATCGAATAACATTATTTCATCTAAGGTAGCAAATTATGGATTCAATCAACCTAATCATGGTAAAAAGCCAAAACAACCAATTTCTAAAATATAGGTCTTCACAAAAATAACCAAGTACCTTGCTCAATCTAGAGATAAGTCAATAATCAATCTAATCATGGTGAAAACCCAAAATAACCAATTTCTGAAAGGGTTTGAAAAAAATCGCAAAAAATAAACAAATACTTTGCTCAATCCAGAGATAAGTCAATAATCAATATAATCAATCTAATAACAGTAACAATACAACTAAATAATAAAAATTACATATACAAAACTTTACTATGCCACATTTAGAGAATGTAATTGCCATTTGGATGTCTAGAGGGAAAGAAGTTAAATAATTTGTTGGCCAATAAGGATTTCATAAGAAATAGAAAGTGTAATTGTAAAAGATTATTCCAAGATGAAAAACAGCTTCATTTCAATAGACAGATAATTAAGCTAAAAGAAAGTTCAATGAAACCAAACTTGTTTCATATCATAACTTATGCTACTTCAAATTTAAACAACAATTTGGAAAGTAAAACCAGACCTATTTCATTAATATGATAGATATCAGTTTAAAAAAATTATAAACTTTATTAATTTATATAACATTTCTCTATATTAAGAAATGTGATGAATATGATGAAACTAGTTTTTCTTCATGAAAGTAACAATTAAATAACAAACACAATTAAACAGTTAAATGTGAAGATTGATTTTTAGTTTCACAAACACAATTAAGCACTCACATTGCAACCCAAAGTTCACCTACTCTAGTACATTATTAACGAAGCCCCTGAAATGAATATAACTTTTTTGAACTCAAATTTCACCTACTCCAGTACCAAATTTATGTATTTAAAATTGAATAACATCTAACGATTAAATAAATAAATAAAAAATCGCAGTAAAAAGAGGGTTTTCAACCCTAATTAGAGAGTGAAGAAGAGAGAGAGGCATTTTCAACCCTATTCACAAAGTGAAGAAGAGGGACATTTCACCATAATCAGAGAGATAAGGGAGAGAGAGCGAGAGCGAGAAGACACCATTTCACATAACCAAAAACAAAACCCTAATCGATGTCTATACATGTATATAACTTCACAGTCATGAAATCTTACCTTTTCGGTGCAGATGAACAGAAAACGGGGGGACAACTGTTCTTGGAGAGGTAGACGACTGTTCTACAAGCACGATCTGCTACGATCAGAGAGGTCGACGACTGTTTTCGTGGGTGTTTGGTAGGGTTTCTTCTCGGTCGCCAGAGGAGAGGAGAATATGAGAGAAGAGTGTGAGAGGCGAGAGTTAGGGCAAGAGAGATCATCAAACAGTATATATAGTGGCGTTTTCGTAAATAGTGAAGTTTTGGAGGGGCATTTAAGTCATTTCATCCCCCCACACCAGCTGAGCGCTTAAGCTGAAATATTTAAGCACCCCCTAACCAACTTTTCAAAAGAGCTAAAATTTAGCTTCATTTAAGTGTAACAAGCCCGCGGGGGACCTCGCTACAGTTCGGACTCGATTTGTGTCACGGTTCTTAATCTGAACTAAAGGAGTCCAAATCCGGCAAATCGTTTTGAGAAAACAGATTTTTGAAAGAAGTGCCAAACATGGACTGCTTTGCCAGATACAGAGTCGCCACCTAAATATTTTATTTTGGGAAATTTAGGAAACCCTGACTCGTGCCTAAGGCCACGTGTCCATCATCACCAAAGTTGCCTCGGCTCGGGAACTTGGGTACGATTGGGGAAGGTCACTTCGTGAGCACCCCCGCTCGCCCGATCAAAGATCGGCCTCTACTAACCATGATATCTAGTTTTGAAAACATTATGCGTTCTTATTCCGGTTATTAGCCTAGATTTACTATGTGATGCGCACAGCATACAAGTATAGACTGGATCGCCTGAATTGGAACAAAACATTTCCTATTTGTTTGAAATATGGTTTGCTACTCGCAAGTAGGCTTAAAATGTAGATTTTGCCACCCTCGGGTGGGCTTAGAAAAGATGATTTTGCCACTATCTAGTGGGCTTAAAACTCACAGTCAATGATTTGATCCAATCCAAATAACCCAACCTTCACCCACAGGCATTCAGGCAGATATATCACATAAGCACATAGCCTCATGGTAAGCATGCTATCATGGCAGTCACTCACATGCATGCAAGGATGCTAAAGCATAAAACTTACCGAGTACTCCGAGCCAAAACAGAAGCTAATTAGAAATCCATGCATGATCCTAACTATACAGAAATGCCTAATGCAGCACATGCAAAAATGCGACTATAGCAGGCTCGGCTATTCTAAATATGGCATATGGAATGCTACAACTAACATGTATTCAACTTAGAATTGAAATACAAATGCAGTTAGTATGATGCGCCGAGCCCGATGCATGCAAGACAGATGAATGAATGCAAACATGCTATCATACTGTATGCTAATTGAAACATGCCCTAATCTAACCATCGTAAGCTGGTAAATAAAAGGGAGAAAGACGTGGGGTTGGAAGACATACATCACACGCACGCACACTTATTACAACATTGCCCTCGCGCAGAGGGTCCAAATAAATAATATACAGTCCCAAATGAATAAATAATACAGTCCCGAATAAATACAAAAATCCTAATTAATTAACAAATTAACTAAGAAAGCAGTAAACTAGTATGCAGGCTGGGGACTGCCTCAGCTCTGCTTCGAATGATGGATGATGCATGTTCGGGTTGCTTTGGTCGGAAAATCCCTTGCGATGCCCCGGTTAGCCTCTGTTTGCAATTGTTCTTGGAATGCGTGCCAAGCTCCGGAAGGCTGCTGATTCTTGATTTGCTGTAACAGAGAGCAACAAAGGGGCATGGCAAAGTATTTTCACATATGTATGCATGTCTCGATCCTCGTGCCACCAATCACGCATCTCGATGCACGGTGGCCGAGGAGTCGATTTGCACAACTCAATATGAGATGAATGCACGTATGAACACAACAAGACCGAGACTCCATCATGGATAATCCGGAGTGTCGGTGACTGGGAATTGAGACACGTTCCGTCACTCAGAGTACGAAACGTCCCTCGTTTCCCGTGCTCGGGCTAACTCCTATCCCAAACACAATGCAATATGCATGACATGCATGAATGCAATCCTAATATGCAAACCTAGCATACGCAATGCTACAGACTAAAATGGCATGCTCGATGTGACATGGCATATACAATGCTCTAATATGCGACCTAGCATACGCAATGCTATGGACTAAGATGGCATACACAATGCAATATGGGCTTACACCAACACAAGTGGACCTCAGCCACACTCACCTAGGAGGCCATTAGATGAAAATGAGAAACTTGAAATGCGTGCACACATGCACGCAAATCGAGGACCGAACCTAAGGCATAAAATGCCACTCTAACAAGGCATGGCAAGGCATGGAATATGGCATATGAACATGCAAATTTCAGCGCTAAAATATGATGCTAAACAGCCCCAAAACATGGCAACATGGCACCCGATACATGAGATGAACCCCGAAACACGAAACTAGGCACATGGAATGACTTATAACTATACAAAGCATGCATTATTTGATCATGAAGCATGAAGACAGAAGCAAGGTAGTCCCAAAACATGCATATTTCCAGTTCAAAGCATGGCCAAAAGATGCTAGAAAGATGGACTAAATTAGCATGCAATTTCGACTAGTAAACATGGTTTACATGGCAAGTATATGATGCACATGGAATTTGACCAAACCATAAAAATTCAGTGAATAAATTACATGAAAATAGGCCCAAATAACCACTGATATGCAACCATGGCATGCAAAAATGATGAGTTGCTTTAGAGGGCCATGCAAGGAGTTCTTAAGCACATACAAGATAGACATGTGGCAGCACCAAACCAACCCTGGAAATCAAATATGGTAGTCCCAAAACTCACCAAATTGGCCCTGAAAAGTGGCTGAGAGGCATGCAAGATAGGGTCTCTTTGGAAGGCCAAAATGAACACCAAACAAGTCAAGGTGAGAGGGGGTCACCCCCCTCTGTATTGGAGGCTCAAAAAAGCATTAAAGTCACTAGAAATCCACTGGATTCGAGTGGCTAGAAGAACAAACAAAGCATGCAACAAGGGCTAGGATGTAGGGCTCAAAATGGGAGGCAACCAAGCATACAAGCTAACATATGACCTCAAAAAAAAATGGAACCTTAAACAAACTTGAAGATGAGATCAAAACAAGATATTTTTCAGTTTATGACAACTCTCAAAAATGAACACAAGTAGGGCTAATCTATCATGCAAAAATGGCCCTAAGAGAGAGAATAGAGACAAGGGACAGCAGCTGGCCCTAAATGGCAAAGAGCCCTTCAAAAAAGTTGAAGAGGGACTCAAAATGAAGCACTTTACAGTTTATAACCAAGTCCAAAACAGCTCACAAATAAGACTAAAATACCATGCAAAAATAGGCCTAAAAGAGGGATAAAGAGACAAGTGGTAGTAGGAGACCTCAAACGGTAAGAGGTCCTTGATCAAACATGTAGAGGAGCTCAAAATATGACTATTTACAATTTGTCTCGGAGCCCAGAAATGCTCAAAAACAAGGCTAATATATCATGCAAGATTAGGCCCTAAAAGAGAGATAAAAGGAAAGGGATAGTAGATGACCTTAAAAAGAGAAATGTCCTTAATAAAACATGAAGATAAGTTCAAAATAAGGCCATTTTCAGTTTGGGTCGGAGCCCAAAAATGCTTGCAAGTGTGGCTTAAAAATGAAGCAAAAAAAGGCAAGTTTGAGGGAAATGGGTGCTTACCCTTGTAGAGCAGTGAACCAGCAGCTTTTGGACCAAATTTGTGAGCCTCCAACCTCTTCAAATGTCCTCCAAAGTGCTGGAATGGAGTGTGGAGGTATGGAGCTATGGGTTGGTGTGTAAAGGGTGCAAGAACCTTAGGGTTTTTGAGGCTTGGAAGAGAGGGAGAGTTGTATGCAATGGCTCTAAACAAATTTTTTTTCACCCCTAAAATGCAGCTAGAGCTGCTGGTTTTATAGAGGGAGAGAAGGGAAAAATGGGGGGGAAAATCAAATTCAAATTTCCCCCTCAAAAGGTTAACCCTTGGGCATAGGGCCTAGAGGAAAACAAATTGCACTTCTAGAACACACTTGGGGAGGGGGTCATGGCCGGCCAGCTCAAAAGGGCAAAAAAGGTCATCCAACTAGGTAAGTGGCCGGCCTGCTACCTTTTCTGGCCGGCCTGCTACCTTTTAGGGAAAAAAAAGGGTCTGCCGGAAAGAAAGGTGGCCGGCCAGTGGTAGGGAAGTCCAATGGTGGCCATTCAAGTATCCAAATTGAAGCCCCAGAAGTTATCTTTCCAATGGCACAAATCTTGCATTAAAATTCCTCCTGCGGAAAAAGTTATGCCCTTTTTGGTGAAGCCGCGCAGATTCGGTTCAAACGGAGTGATACCCTACTTCAATCAACCATATCTCCCCCGTCCGGAATCGGATTTAGGAGATTCTTGAGTACAAAATGCAGCCTCGGAAGTCTTATTTCCAACGGTGGTGGCCTCATAGCTTGATTCTAAGTATGCAAATGAATAGGCCCGATTCGGCGAGGGCTGCTCAACTCTTTCTTAACGGTTCATGCCCATTTTCTCCCCTAACCAGACTTCTTCCCTCTTCTCCTCTTTTCTTCAACTCCAAACCCTTAAGTAAGGTGTTTTGAAAGATTTTTCAAAGATTTCATCTCTCTTTCATTCATTTCCACTTTGTCCTTGCTCGGTTTACCGAAAAGCGCAACATTTGACAAAATGCGAGCCTCGGAATATCGTAAAAACTTTATTTCAAAAACGCTTTGAAAGAGAGGATTTTAAGACTAAAATCTTTTGATCAAGATCGTTTTGGTCCAAAAAAGGGTATGAAGTTGAGATTCGACTCTCTCTCCTTGCCGAAGAAATTGAACCTTTGCCCTGCACATCTTCCAAAACCATCAGTCGCGTCCAAGTCTTAAAGGCGGTAAAAAATGGGGTGTCTACATTAAGCTATAAGTTGGTCAAGTTAAGTTGAACCAAACACAAGTTTTTAGCTTATATTAAGTTAAAAGTTGAAATAAACAACTTATAAGCTCTACCAAACACCCCCTCTGTTTGGAAGAGTTTTTGAAATGTATTTCTACCACTTGATTTTCACGTGGTGTTTAGTTACAGTTTTAAAAAATTAATTCCATATCAATTTTTGAAAACTCTTTCTAAGGCGGAAAATTTTGGGTTAACCAGTCGTCCTCTCGGATGTCCGGCCGGTTGACCAGAACAGTGCAATTTATTTATTTATTTATTTTTACAATTGGCACCTATTATTTTTTTTATATTTTAAATCAAAAAAAAATTGGAATTATTTAAAAAAATATATGAGTTTTGAATAGAATTTTGAATTGTGTGTTTGGTTATGAATTGTAAGTTTTTGTATCAAATATCATATATCACATTAAAAATTCTCTACTCAATTTAAAATTCTTTTCAAAACTCATTCACCAAACAATTTTTTCACTCTCAAATCATAATTTCAAAACTCACAAATTCAAAATACAATGCTTGGTTCCATTTTTCTAAAAACAGTTTTCAGAAAATTCTATTTTCTTGTTTTTCGTGTTTTTTTTTTGTTTTTACTAAATTTTTTAAATATTTTAAGTAATTTTTTTTACTTTTTAGATATGCCTAACATAATTATACCTAAAAAGTAAAAAAATTGTGAAAAAAATCTTTTAAAAATTCACTAAATACTAAAAATACAAAAAAAAAAAAAAAACGAAAACTATGTACATTTTTTGTATTTTTATGTATTTATTAATTTTTTAAAATATTTTTTCACAAATTTTTTACTTTTTAGATACATCTAAATAAGGTGTACCTAAAAAAGTAAAAAAAAATATTTAAAATGTTAAAAATATTCACTAAAAATAAAAAAACACAAAAATCAAAAAACTTAATTTTCAAAAAACTTAATCCAAAAAACTCAAACCAAACACACTATTCTTATTCTCAAATCATATTTAGAAAATTCTACTAAATGCTACCTTAATTTATGAGAATAGTGAAAGTGAGTTTGATCATGATCTAATAAGCCATAAGTAGCTCTAGCATATTAATTTAATTGAATAATGGTGAGTGATGAACTTGTACAAAATAGATTGTATAAAATAATCTTATTTTCTTTCCCTTTGGTTGAAAACATCTCCAGCAACGTTCTTCATTCCTTCCTCAAATTTTATATTCGATTTAAATATTGGGACGTTTTGACAACTTGCTTAAAAAGTCAATTTTTTCACTTTTTAACTTTTTTATATCCAAAAAAAAAATCATAAAAAAAGTCATAAAAAATTAATTTTTTTATATAAAAAAGTCACCAAAAAAATAAAAAATCAAAAAATTAATATTTTACTAATTTCTCAAAACACCACATTATTTTGCATTGTGTTTTACTATTAGACAATTGTTGATAATTAAAGATTCAAAAAAATCAAATCATGTACAGTTTTAAAATTTAAATAAATAAAAATCTAAATAAGAAGTAAAAAATCTATTTTATAACCAGGTAATTTATTCTTTTCAAATAATGATGGTAATCAACAAATACAACCAATGGGCTTGTTGAGAGTTGTTTTTGAAAAAAAAATTTAAAAATTTTGTTTGGGTTGTGATTTTTCTTAAAAAAATTTCAAAATTACTTTCTCTTTCGTACACATCAATCAATCACTTTTTCTCTCTTCTCACTCGTTCTTAATTATTTTTTCTCTCACACACATCTATTTAATTACAACAAAATATTAAATAATTTCAAACTCCCAAACTCCCAAACTACTTTCAAAATATATAACCAAACAAATCAAAAAAATTTCTAAACTCTCTCTCTAATTTTTTTTTTTTTAAAATCACTCTATCAAAAGCAAACCAAACACATCATAATTTTGTAAATATGATTAAAAGCTGCATTTTTTACTTTTAAAAAAAAAACATATAAAAAATATAAGAGATCAAATGATTCAAAATAAATTAAAAATTAAAAGATAATTTTTAAACATCTCCTCAAAATATCCCATAAAATACAAATAATTTATAAATTGTGAGAGGATTCTTTCGAACTCCTTCCTCGTAATTATTGATCTCTCACCACGAAAGTCAAGAAAAGTCGTCACAGATTTTGTTGAAATTTTTTTGTCTGTTCGGTTCCTGTTTTTCGGACTTCGTTGAAAAATCATCACAGTTTCTGTTTGGTTATTCAGATAAATAATGATACATTTCTTTAATTTTAAAATTTTAATTAAATTTTAATAATATGACAGAGAATAAAAAAAAATAAAAAAATAAAAAAATAAAATTATCAAAACTCCTTCATTAAAATTCTCAATCATTTTTCATTCAGATATGTGGAAAGATTTTCAAAATCAATTTTTTAGATTCTTTTTCAGATCTTATTCTTTATGTGATGTGAATAGATGTAACCCGCCCTATACTCTACAACCCTATTGCCTATTGCTGTGCCTATCATCTTTATAAATGTAAATTGTTTAAAAGTAGTGTAAAAGTTTTTTAAAAATTGTGTAGAATATAACAAAATATGAAATTATAAATATATTTTTGTATTTTGTAATATTTATTATATTTCGTGTATTAATAAGTTAAAAAAATTATGATAAAATTTTTAAATATATATTTACAATTTTAAATATAAAGAAAAATTTAGGAATGGTTTGAGATATTTTAAATAAGTGTACTTTTTGACTTTTTATAAAAAGATGTGTAGAAAAGTAGAGAGGAGATGTTAATTGATGTGACCCAAAAAAGATAAAAAGATGGACTAAAATAATGCATGCCAAACAACCATTTATATTAATTTCAACAATTTATGAAGACAAATTTCAAATACAAATTTATGAATTTCAATAATTTTAAAATTATGTTGTAAGCGGTGAAAAATCACATTTATAAATTTTCATAAATGTATATTAGAAAATTTATTTTATCACAAAATTTCATAATATTAGCACAAACATGCATAACATTGTCAAAAATTGACGTAAAAAAAATCAAAGGCATGTTTGGTTTGGCTTTGTAGAGTGATTTTGAGAATTTTTTTCTAAAAAACTTGTTTGGTTTGTAATTTTTTCAAAATAATTTCCAAAATCACTCTCTCTCTCTCTCTCTCTCTCTCTCTCTTACACATCAATCAATCACTTTTTCTTTCTCCTTTCTCCTTTCTCAATCACTTTTTCTTTCACACATATCTACTCAATTACAACAAAATATCAAATCATTCTAAACTCCCAAACTCCAAAACTACTTTCAAAATATACAATCAAACAAACCAAAGTTTTTTCTAAACTCTCTCCCCAAAACAATTTTTAAAAACTACTCTCTCAAAACCAAATCAAACATAAACTTTTGTGTTTGATGTTGCCAAAGTTTGTAAGTTGGTTATGATTTTTTCTAATACCAATTTGCGACGAAATTATGTATTTTATAATTGATATCATGAAGTTTTATGATAAAATCACACATTTTATGATAGGATATATACTCATAATACCAAACTATGTTTTGATATGCACATATATATACATAAAATAAATATGATGGTATTTTTTATGTGACAATTTTTTTTTTTTATTGTTGAATATACTCTTCACGCAGCCCTCTCTCTCCACCTATAAAGGGAAATTTGAATTTGCAATAGTGAAATTTTTTGAAAACCAAACACATCTATTTTCAAAACATAACTTTTAAATCATTTTTTTGAAAAATAACTCAAAAAGTGAAACCAAACATAATAATTCAATTTTTTTTGATAATTTTAATGTGAAATTAAAGTAGGAGGCAACTGTCAGTTGAGGTGGATCCGAGTGAAGTTATATTATGTTAAGTGAGAAGGTTGCAACACAAAAAATAATAAATCGAAACCATTGAGTTGTGAATGCAAATTATCTTATAAAGTAGGCATCAATAAAAGTTAGGCTTAGATTTGGACTTAGTCGTTTGGACTGAGTTTAGGCTTGTACATGTGTTGGGTTTGATCTTGGACTTGAATTTGGACTTAATCTTGAGCTTGGGCTGATCTATGCTGCGTTGGGCTTACCTTGTGCATGTTTTTGAGATTAGGCTTGAATCAGGTTAAGATCCATACCCGTATCTATTTTGCAACCCATCTGGTTTAATTCTCAAAACTTATGCATTATGTACACATTATGATTCATATAATAATTTTTTGAATCTTTGTAGTCTAGTCCTAATGGCTGGAGTTGATGACATTTGATCGACTTAGTCAATGGCAATTGATGCCTTAGCCTTCATGGTTAGGGATTCCCCTCCTTGTATAAATTGAGGCATTTTCTCTCTAAGTAGGATGATTTTGAAGAGATTTTTGAGATAAAAAATAAAGATGGTCTTTTGAGATAATAAAGTTGGAAATGGTTTTTGCATCAAAGAAATTTTTTCTATTTTATTTTTGTTAGTTCCTTCTTTGGTTATTGTTAGAGAAAGCTGTCATTATTAGTTTGCCGAAATTATACAATAGGTGCTTCTGACTTAATCGATTTCAACCGTCATATTCTAAGAGACAGACGCCAGCATACTTTTAGCATTCACAGTGAGGCAACGAATCTATTTTAAGAAAACTGTGGTATTACACAAGTTTCGATTTGCTTCTTTTCTTGCCGTTTGTTTTTAATTTTTCAGAATTTATTTTATCTTAACGAGTTCTAATCTTTAGTTATCTATGTTAATAATTTGTTCTATTAGTCATTTTGTTTATACGACATTCATGGTGTAAGGTCATTTCTATATTTTTAGTTTTGTAATTTATTATGTATTTCATTATTTAATACAGAAAAAAAAAATTTATTTTGTCATTTTTATTTCATTTTAATTTTACATATTTTTCTAATATTATTATAAAAAAATACAGACCGATTCTTTCCAGTTCCTTCGTCGCAGTGACCTCGTTATTCACACTATATTTCCCATCTCTCCTTATCATCTTTTCCATTGCAATCGTTCTTTCTCCATTTGATATTTCCAAACTGCTCAGAAGAAGTCAAAGACTTGATCTGCTTTTTATTTTTTGCAACAAGGTATGAATGAAAACTCTAGTTTTTATCTTGTCACTTTACAATTGTCATTGTGTGAGATCTTGTCTGTATGATTTCAAAATTTTTTTCCCTGGTCTATGTTGTACTTGAAGTTTATAAGCATTTTAAGAGCTTAATATAGGTGATTTTTTACGAATTTAACCATGTGTATCATTACTCTTTGCTTATTTTTCTCTTTTCTTTTAGATTCTTCTCGCAAAGCATCTTGCCATCTTGGTCCTCTCTGACTTGAAAGGTAAAGTGTTAAATATATGAGTATTGCTATTTAAGTCAAAAAAATTAGACTCATTTTTTAAGTCTAATGATGTGGTAATTAATTAGGATATCTAAAGTAACATTCTCTCATATCTTCTCTAATTATCAACTAATTATATCACTTATACATATTGAATTTAGAAAATGGATTTAGAAAGTAAGTTTATATAGTATCATTTTCTACATATATATACCACCTGCATCTTGTTAAATATATAAAGTGTTAAGCATCTTGGTTTCTTGTAATAGTATGCATATTTACTCTTATGCCTTCTCTTCTTATTCTTCTGTTTTTAACCCTCCGTTATCCATGCTTCCCAATCCAGATTTTACAATCTTACAATTTTACGATGTATTTGGGCACAATCGACTTGGATTGTGTAAAAAATTCCTTGCAAGTAAATTCTTTCAATCCTAATAGTTGGATCTTATAGAATCACGGAATTCCGATCCAGATCCAATTCTGTAGATCCAATTTTTAATCTTTGTTTTTTATTATATGAGCTAATTTATTGTAAATTTTATATTTATATACTTTCGATCCTGATAGTTGGATCACATAAGATTGTGAATTCCCGATCTAGATCGATCCTATCGATCCAATTTTTAATCATTCTTTTGTATTATATGAGCTAATTTATTATAAATTTTATATTTGTGTACTTTAGTTCTTGATAGTTGAATATCAGAGGATCGTGGAATCTCGATCCGGATCCTATCAACTGATCTAATTTTTAATCCTTGTTTTGTAATAGATGAGCTAATTTGTTGTAACTTTTATGTTTGTTACTTAAATATCAATTTTATGTAGTTCAAACAAATAAAAAAATAAGCTAGATATTGAATCAAATAGACTAAATAAACAAACTAGGGAAACACATTTAAATATTGAAGTAATATAAGAAAATTAATTATCAAAAAAAAAAAAAAAAAATCTTTGTCTTAGCACGCAGGGGTTTGGATAGAAAAAGATATACGTAATTTTATCTTAAATTTTGCCTATTTTCGTGACCTATGGATACGGATATAAATATGAATACAGATATGATGTAGATATAAAATACTAAAAAACTTATAGCAGTAGGATACAGTTATGATTAGAATACATTTATAAAACAATTATTTTTTAAATTATCGCTCAAGAATGTTAAAAAACTATAATATAATTTTATAATGCAAAATACTAATATTTAAGAATTAGGAATTAATTGAAGTCATTAGCCAATCTATTTCTAAAATTCAATAGGTTTTTACAAATATTTTGCTTCAATATCAAGGCCAATATGTTTATATCACAATAGTAGAATAATCGAGATGAATTTGTCCATATGTTTTTCTTTTTACGCTAGTAAAAAATATTGTATGTAAGTTTACTTATTTATTTATTGATATTTAATTCTACTATTGTTATATTCACCTTTTAATTTTTTTATACAATAAGGATATGTCAATTTGATAAATTTTATTACTTTTTAACTCACTATGTTCTTTTTATCAAAGAACTAAGTAAATTATTGGAAAAATATTATTGTATGGGAAAAATATTATTGTGTTTATCTTCACAATTAAGATATATTACAATGTTACAATTCTAATTTTATAAAATAAATAATACATGATTTGGAGTATCTGATACTTAAAAAATAAGTAGTCGTACATCAAAAATAATGAAAAAGTAATTAAGAAGTATCTAATACTTTTAATAAGTATCTGATACTAATTTCTGATATAGATATGATATATTCTCAATCAGTTTCTACGATGCAATGCTATAAATTCTTCCAACGATCCAATGTAGAGTTAAAACCTTGTTTTTTTATGCATCCTTAGGTATTGTTTTCCTTGAATTCAGATTTTTTATTTTTTCAATGAATTTTATTTGGTCAATCGATAGGAGAGTAATTACAAATATATATAAAAAAAAATATTTACATCATCAAACAAACCACTATCTCACAATAGTAAGAAAGTTAACAAAGTCTAAACAACCAATAATCAAGTCCATCAAGTTCAAACCCAACAACCACGACTAGTCTCATACACCTCATAATTTTTCTCCATAGGAGTTGACTCTATAACCTCACACTACGAAGGTTATTATACATTTACCAGATTAAATGCCCTGATTTTTCTAAATGCATTCATGGACATAAAAATTTATAGTTTCATTGTATATAAAACAAAAAAGTTGACGAATTTTCTCTATGAATTCATTGGCTTGGAAAGAAAGGTGTATGTGTTTGTTCATGAATTAAAACATATGCTAAAGTATTGATCTTTGTTTTGAATTGGTTTTAACTCAGCTGTGTGCTCTTCTAGCAATGGTTTAGTTTTTCAGTTCTTGCTCTTTAACACTTTGCTCTGTACATTGGAGATCATGATTCTAAGCCCTCTCTCCTTAAAATATCAAAATCATTTCTCTCACACCATTCACAATCAAAATAAAAAAGAAATGATTTCAAGCCATTTTCAACCATCAATTGTTCGCTTTCACGGCTTCTTTTTGTTGTTTTATGGATAGCCAATTATCTTATATTTTTAATTGAATTACTTGTGAAACTTTATGAGCATATGAACATTAGTAATTGTTAGGACCTTTTGTTGTCAAATTCTATGGATCAAAACCAAGGTTGTAATAAGAGTTCTTTAAGAAGTTGGTTTCCTTCAAAAACAGGATTACTTTAGAGTTCTGCATGAAGTTGGTTTTCTACAAGAAGTTGGTTTTCTTTCCCAACTAGGATTGCT
Source organism: Camellia granthamiana (assembly GCA_036172215.1). Taxonomy (NCBI): domain Eukaryota; kingdom Viridiplantae; phylum Streptophyta; class Magnoliopsida; order Ericales; family Theaceae; genus Camellia; species Camellia granthamiana. Next base: position 83,413,738 of record CM069913.1, on the reverse strand, counting down.
TTGATTTTCTATAAATAGTTGGGTTTCTCCCAAATCTAGGCTATTCATTGATTCATTCATTGAATCCTCCAGATCTTTCTTTTTGGTTCTTAAAGGTTTATATCTGGGGATATTTTATTTTTTTCTTTGATGTCTTATTGAGTATTCAACTCATGATCTAAAAAAACTACATCAAAGGTTTGTGTTTGTTTCACAAAAGAGAGAGGAAGTTCTTCAGTTGTGGATTCTGAAGAATTTGGTTTGAAGCTTCGGTGGTGGAATCCGGAGTGGCTCATCAGAAAGACAATTCCGTGGTGAAGATGGGGTTGGAAGAGGCACATAGAGGTTGGTTCAATTAGGCGTTGTGGATTCGCTAGATAATTGAGAGTGATACCTGTGTAATTCCTTTATATCTTCTTAGTGGATTGTTTTGGTGGCTGTGGCCCGTGGTTTTTTGATCACAATTGGAAGGTGTCCAATTGTGGTTTTTCCACGTAAAATCTTTGTGTCTCTTTCTTTTGATTGTTTGATTGGGATTGTTTTTATATTCTGTTTAAAATTGGTACATAATCACAAATCAACATCTAGGAGGTTTCTAGATTTTTCAATTGGTATCAGAGCGGGTCGTTCTATTTTTTTTTAAAAAAAAATTCTTTTAGAAAGCTGTATTTTTTTTAAAAAAAAAATCTTTTAGAACGAGATCTTGTTTGATTTGTGTGCATGTTTTTTTTTCTTACTTTATTGTTGAAAAAAAAATCAAAAAGATTTTCTTGTATGGTTTTGTGAGTTTGAAATTTTTGAGATGTCCTTGGTACATATTGGAATTGATGAGAATAACCATTACATGTTAATCTGTGTGTGCTTTCTATGGTCTTTACTCATATTTGAGTGTGTGTTCTTTGATTAGTATGTCTCATTCTGTACACACTTTTGGATTAGCAAATTTTGGAGTCTTCCGCCTTAGTGATTATTTTTCTCTATGGACTTCTGGCATTGTATCTTTTGCTTTTCTAGAGGAATTGACCTATACTAGCATATCATGGGTGATGTTGAGTCTCTTAACCACCTTCCATCCTTTTGCATCTCCATGGCTTTCCCCTTAATTCTTTGCAGTCTAGACATGAGGAAAAGGCTACCTCAGAGTCACCAACCAGGCCATCATTATTATATCCATGCTTCTCTGGTTCGGTTTCCATACTCTTGAGCGTGTCAGCCGCCGATGAGTGTGCAAAAGAAAAGAGAAAGAAAGAAAAAAAAAAAAAATGTGCACAAGAAAGAAAAGAAAGAAAATAAATGTGCAAAAGAAAGAAAAGAGAAAAAAATGTGAAAAAAAAAAGGAAAAAAATTCATTGATTGAGGGGGAGCCTCCGCCTTTACTCACCAAATACCCCTTGATTCCTAGTGGTTTGACTTTCCTTAGTTGTGCTCAGATTCTCTTGTCGGAGGTCCAGCCTTTATATTACTACTAGGATTTGAATCTTGTGTTTGTCGAACTCCAAGAGTCACACACACACTTTTATCATGGGATCTATGCTTTTCACATAATGCATCACTTTTTTTTCTGAGGAATCTTCTATAAACTGTGCACATTGTATTTTCAAGTAATTGTGCTTCTTGGATAATCTTGTGTGTTTTAAGGTACAAATCTGAAATTCCTTACTTGCTCAACCATATTATATTTTGTTTTACTTGTTTAGTGAGGGGGAGTGTGGTTTATCATTCAAGAGTTTGTTAACATGAACACTTTGTTTTGTTTGGTAAGGGAGATTGGCTTTAGTTGGTTTGCTTGATGTATTGTATTGCTTATTTATTATTTTGTGTCAGGTGCATGTGTCTTAGTTTTCATCTATTCATACTACATGTTCTTAAAATCTCCAAGTTGCATCTATTTATGTTTTCCATCTCATACTTCAAGATAATCGTGTCATATGTTTATTACTTTTTCATATATTCTTGTGGGACTAATAGTTGTTTTGGAAATGGTGGCACTAATAGTTGTTTTGCAGATCATGACCTTGAAAAATAAGTTTGGAAAGAGATTTGGTTATAAGTGCTGGTTCCTAGTTAGTGATGTTGTTCTTGTTTTGATTGGAAATTTGTTTTAGATTAGTTTTATCCAGGATTTGACAAAGGGGGAGATTGTTAGGACCTTTTGTTGTCAAATTCCATGGATCAAAACCAAGGTTGTAACAAGAGTTCTTTAAGAAGTTGGTTTCCTTCAAAAACAGGATTACTTTAGAGTTCTGCATGAAGTTGGTTTTCTACAAGAAGTTGGTTTTCTTTCCCAACTAGGATTGCTTTGATTTTCTATAAATAGTTGGGTTTCTCCCAAATCTAGGCTATTCATTGATTCATTCATTGAATCCTCCAGATCTTTCTTTTTGGTTCTTAAAGGTTTATATCTGGGGATATTTTATTTTTTTCTTTGATATCTTATTGAGTATTCAACTCATGATCTAAAAAGACTACATCAAAGGTTTGTGTTTGTTTCACAAAAGAGAGAGGAAGTTCTTCAGTTGTGGATTCTGAAGAATTCGGTCTGAAGCTTCGGTGGTGGAATCCGGAGTGGCTCATCAGAAAGACAATTCCGTGGTGAAGATGGGGTTGGAAGAGGCACATAGAGGTTGGTTCAATTAGGCGTTGTGGATTCGCTAGATAATTGAGAGTGATACCTGTGTAATTCCTTTATATCTTCTTAGTGGATTGTTTTGGTGGCTGTGGCCCGTGGTTTTTTGATCACAATTGGAAGGTGTCCAATTGTGATTTTTCCACGTAAAATCTTTGTGTCTCTTTCTTTTGATTGTTTGATTGGGATTGTTTTTATATTCTGTTTAAAATTGGTACATAATCACAAATCAACATCTAGGAGGTTTCTAGATTTTTCAGTAATATTTTAAATTATTACATAGGTTCATGAGAAGTGAATAATATGTTTAATTAAGGAGGAAATATTATTTTGTCCCTCAAACTATTACGCAAAAATTAATTTGGCACCCAGATTTTGTATTATTTTAATTTGACACTTACACTTTTTAAAATTTGATTAATTTACTTCCCATCATCTGTTTTTGTCTACAATCAAACGGAATTTATTGACGACACCAAATTTCATTTTACACTCCAAATTATAAAAATCAATTATCCCTCCAAATATAAAAAAATTAAATTTAAATATTTAATATATAATTTTTTGGGGCATTTATACACAAGTCTCAATTTATGAACTTATGTTTCATTAGCCTCGTTTGAGAATGTGCTTTTTTAGTAACTTTTTGGCTAAAATATGATGTAAAAAAAAATTAGTATGTTTGAGATGACTTTTTGATTTTTTACGAAAATATGTGCAAAAAGTAAAAAGAAAATGAAATATTTGACTTTTTGGTATAGGTTGTTGGCTTTTTGATTTTTTAGTGACTTTTAGGCTAAAAAGTGATGTTGCCAAACGAGACCCAGTCCTAACTAAGATTTTTTTGACCTTCAAATCCTTTTAAATTTTTAATAATTGGAATTATCTTTCAAATAATGATTGTTTATTATTTATGATTATCTATAAAAGAATATTATGATTTGACATTTATTTTGATTTTCAAAATTTAAAACATCAATTTTCAAATTGAAAACACTAAAGAAAAATTATGTGCAAAAAACAAAAAACAAAAAAAAACTAATCAGTGTATTTGGTTTCAGTTTTCTGAAAACTGAGTTTTTTGTTTCTCGTGTTTTTTTTTGAAGTGAATATTTTTTAAATTTTAAGTAATTTTTTTACTTTTTTAGATGTACCCTATTTAGATGTATCTAAATAGTAAAATATTTTTAAAAATTAATAAATATGCACAAATACAAAAAATGTATTGAATTTTTGTATATTATTTTTGTATTTTTTGGTATTTAGTGTATTTTTTAAAGATTTTTTTCACAAATATTATATTTTTTTAAGTGTATTTATGTTAGGTGTGTTTAAAAATTTAAAAAAAATTGCTTAAAATATTTAAAAAAAATCATTGAAAACATTAAAATACGGAAAATAAAAAAGTAGAATTTTCTGAAAACTGATTTTTGAAAAATATAGCCAAACAAGGTGTTTTTTGTTTTGAAAAATTTGAATTTTTTTTTTTTGGTGCAAAATTGAAAATTTTGTGTATATAAAGGAGCATAATGATGGAACATTGATGTGCAAAATTGAAAAAAAAAACTTTAAAAATAAAAAAAATTTGATAATATTCTCGATTTTAGTAGATAATTAAATCAAACCAATAAGTAAAATGACAAAAACGTTTAATCTCATACTCTATATTTTTTTATCAGTTAGCGAAACACTTATCTGGAACTTATCTGGAACATTACGATACAAAATTGATAATGTTCTTAGTTTTAAAAATTAATAATATTCTCAGTTTTATTAAATATGACTTATTGGTTCAAAAAATCTTAAATAGGACCTGAGCTGCCGTAACATTTGTAAATAGGATTTTTAAGTAATGAACTCTAATTTTTTTATCTCAATAATGAAAAATTTTAAATTTAAATAATATACTTTGCAAAAAAAAAAAAAAGAAAAATAAAAGTTTACATTTAGAATTATTTGTTTAAGTCTCAAATTATCTCGAGTCGATCTTGGAGACACTAATTGAGCTGAAAATTTCTTGGTTACTCTATGCGTGTGTGCGCGCACAATTGTAACTAGTTTATTTTTCCAAATTACTTTCAATAGAATTGATCGACTATGGTAATTTCAAAATTGAGTGGGTAAAAAGAAATTAAAATTCAATTTTTGTCAAAAAAATACTCAACAGGACTAATACTCAATTTTTTTTATTTAAACTTTTTTTTTTTCATTTTTGAGATGAAACATTATTTGGTTCCAATGTTTTGAATTTAATTTTCTAAAAATTAAGTTTATATATATATATGTGTGTGTGTATATTATTTTTAGTGAATGTTTTTTAATATTTTAAGCAATTTTTTTGTTTTTTAGATGTACATAACCTAGATGTACATAAAAAGTAAAATATTTATAAAAACATAAAAAAATCAATAAATACACAGGAATACGAAAATGTACTGAATTTTTATAATTTTTTTTTATATTTTTGGTATTTGGTGAATTTTTTAATATTATACATCTAAATTGTATTTATATCTGAAAAATAAGAAAATTATTTAAATATTAAAAAAATTATGTGGAAAAAGAAACACAGAAAATAAAAAACTCAATTTTTAGAAATTTGAATTTAGAAAATTGGAACTAAACAAGGTGATTATAATTAAATATTTAATTTTTTTTAATATTTAAGGAGCTAATTAATTTTTATGGTAGGTTGAGAGGTAAAATGAAATTCCAAATGAAGTTTGGTGACACATCTGTAAGTTCCGTTTGACTGTAAATGAAAATAGACAACAGAGATTAAATTGATCACATTTAAAAAAGTTTAGAGGTCAAATTAAAATAATACGAAATCTGAGTGCCAAATTGATTTTCACATAATAGATTAGGGCGCAAAATACTATTTCCTCTTAATTAAGACTAGTTTTCTATAATTTTTTATTAAGCTAATTGACCTATATTTAGTAATATTTTAATAATTATTCAATTTCTTAATGAAAAATAATATACAAGTCCATTTTACAAACTCACATTCTAGACCTAATAATGTCTAATTGAGATGACCAATCATCCATCAGAATCTTCCTTAATATTTAGGGTAAATTACACTTTATCCCCTTCAATTATTGTTGTGTCTCACTTTACCAACTAAAAATTCTAACAACTAGCCCCCTCATCCACTAATTTTTTTCAATTTCGACTTTTATAACTCAATACCCTTTCATCAATAGGATAAATTACACTTTGCCCCATGAATTATCACTCAATATCACTTTACCCCCTTGACCTTTCACCCAATATTACTTTCAATTTGGACCTTTTTATTTTTTCATTTTATAACTAAATTCATTTTTAGTTCCTTAGAAGAAAAAAAATAAAAAATTTGAAAACCAAACCAAATAGAGCAAAAATATTTGTGATGAAATTTTAAAAAAAGTTTAGCAAAGACAAAAAAAAAAAAAAAACAAAAAATATACTATTTTTTTGTTTTATGTTTTTTTTTTTCATCTTTAGTATTTTAAAAAAAAAAAAAAATTAGTCACAAATATTTAACTTTTAGGTGCATTTAAAAATTTAAATTTTTTGACTAAAATATGAAAAGAAATTTGCTACGAAACAAAGAACTCTCCTTAACTTCCTGAAAGCTAACTAAGGACAGCTTAAGACTACATATTGCTCTTTAGTCAATCCTTGTAGCTCTGAGTTCCAATCCCGCTATTCCTTAGGTTGCGAAGGAATAGAGTAAGGCAAATAAAATAAAACAAACCTTAAAAATTGTATTTCAAATTAAAAATCAAACATTTTTTTAAGTTGAGAGGGTAGAGTGTTATTGAGTGATAGTTCAAGGTGGTAAAATGTAATTTACTCATATAGTTAAAAAGGGTATTTTTGTCACTAAGGTTTAAATTGAAAAAAAAAAAATTTAATAGATAAAAGGGTTAAATATTACAATTTTTAGTTTAAGAAGGTGAAGTGATATAAGATAATAGTTTAGGGAGTAAAATGTAATTTGTCCTACTATTTAATAATAGTGTATTTTGTAGATTAACTATTAACATACTTATTTCAAAAGGTTGGGTATGTTTATAAACAAAATGATGCAGTTTAAAGGTTTTAAAGGGCTAAAAAGGCTGCACTTTTAAGCGGGGTAGCTACCCCAAATCCTTGTTAACAAGGGTTACTTCACTGCTGCACGAATTTCTGGAATTAGTGACATGTAAAAAACATCACTATAAGTCTTAAAAGCACCGCTAAAGGCTAAAGTCTAAAGTGACGTTTATAACTTCCGTTGCTGATACGGCTCCCGTAGTAGGTATACAACGTTTATAAAATGTCGCTAATGACTTTAAACAACACTTTTTAAAACATTGTAAATTCTCATACCTCCGTTATGTGAAATTGTCACAGTTAAACGTTGACGTCTTGTGACGATGTTTAGTGACATTTTAAAAAAAATACCATTTTATCTCCTATATAGCACTGCTATTTATAAATAATGAAACTGCAAAATAAGGATTCAATTTTCAAATTGCACTATTGGCATAAGGTCAAATCTGAAAGTCAAAGGATTTTATACACAATCACATAGATTAAAAATAAACCAAGCAAGTTTAATTCCTCTTTCAGATGGCTACAATTTTACATTTGACAAACAATAGAAGAAAAATTGTATCATTTCCTACCTATTTATATTAACCACAAACTACACCCCCAAAGAAAATGTTAATAAAACCATCAAAATATTGGATAACTCATTCATGGGTCAATGCTTATTTCAAGGAACAAGTTGGCCAATACTCTTACCAAAAAAAAAAAAAAAAAAGAAACCTTTAATCAGTCATTAAAAAATAGAAAACCAACCAAAAAAAAAAAAAAGAAAATAAAAAGTTAGCAAATTATAATCATTGTCAATAATAAATGACTTGCGACCAAAATTCAAATGTCAACATCAAAATTTTCTATACATAAAATAAAGTGATCCTAAAATAATTTTTTTCTTATAAAGTATTTTTGACAAAGGAACTACAATAGACTACATGGTTTAGCAAAACTACATGGTTTAGTCAACAAACTACATGGTTCAAAAAAGAAAAAATATATATATACCTTGGAGCTTAGAAACAAAATTTAGGTTTAGCACATCAAATGCAATCCAGATTCGAAACTCTCACCTCCACCACCTGTGAGCACCCCCATTCAAAAAACTTCACGTTCATCACATAAATATATACTCATAACACTATTGGAAGAGAGAGCTTACCGACATAGTTCGAGTATGGAGAGCACCACCTGAACTTCTTAAAAGGTAAAAAAAAATATTATTAATGCAAGAACACATTAATTATGTAGAAATAATAAATAATAAAATGACGTAGCTGCTTCACCACCGGCAAACTATTCATTATTACTTGTGAAGATCAATTCCAGCCTTCTTAAGTTGATAACATTCTTTCAGATACACTAATAATGCAACTATATAATAATAAAATTACAAATCTAGTAACCACTGAACAATATGTATTACAGGTAGGTTATCATAACAACCAATCAGTGGATCCCATTGAAGCAAACAACTCAAATCAGCCACACATCACATTTAGACTATATATTAATTAAAAACTCATATCTAACAAACCATATCACATTTTTAAATCATATGATTTGTTAGATATGCATAAAAATAGGTTTGTTAGATAAGGTTTCAAGAATAGAAGTTGAGAATAAAAAGGGATTTTATAACTCAAAGATTCAAAGGCTACCTTTGTTGTCATCTGAAAATTTTGAAAAGTCTGAAGAATTTAGAGATAAGGTGAAATAATTAACATCTGAAAATGCATTAAAAAAATAAATTGTAATACAACGTCACAAAATTCTCTACCTACCAAACAAGAAAAAAAAAAAAAAAAAAACATGAAATTTTCTAACCATCCGTATGCTATAAGCTTATAGCATAGCATACAGATGAGCATAGTTAAAAATTGCATTTCCAACAGCAAACAAGGTTTTCATAGACAGATTTAACCGAACTTATAAAAAAAAATATATATTCAAAAAAGTTTCAAAACCGAAATATACACATATATGGATAAAAAAAATACATGTAGTTTTGTTGTATGAATTTATGTATAGGGTAAAAATAGGGTAAAAATAAAATAAAAAATTCATGCCGTGATGTTTAGCACCTCTATTTGTTATAAATCACATCGGTTTTCAATTCTTTTAGGGTAAATTATACTTTGCACCGTTGCACTTTGCACCAAATCTCACTTTGGCCCTCTACATATGAAATCATGACAGTCAATCTCCTGCACTTCTGGTCAAATGTCATTTTGGTCCCTATACATGAAATCGTGACAGTCAACCCGCTGTACTTTTACTCAAATTCCACTTTGGTCCCTGCACAAGTGTCAATGTTCCTCTTTTGTTATTTCATTTTTAAATCTTTAACAAAATCCAGTCATGTGACAAAAATGTGACTACAAAATGAGAGTAAGAGAGAAAATTTATCCATGTTTCTGTAACCCCCCAAAAAATAATAACAACAATCCATCTTATGATATTCAATAGTAACATGACATACGAAATAATAACCTTTCATTCATATTCATTTACCGTACAAAGGATGACATAAGCGAGTAGACATTTATAAATCCTAAATCTTGAATCTATAACATATGCCACATATGAGTAAATGGAAGTAAAAGGTCATACAGAACAAAAGGTCATACAGATAAATTAGTTCCCTAATGGCTACATCTTTCCAAGACAATATTTAGTTACAACAAAAGCGAGTTCTACTCAATACAGTTAAAGCCCAAGGCTTGTATAAAATAATTACAACAAGTAATAAAAATAATAAAAAAATGAACTTTTAGCTCCATAGTCCCAGGGCAGGCCCTGAGGGCAGGCAAGAGAGGCTTGCGCCTTGGGCCCCCAAATTTGGGTTGAAAATAGGAGGCCTCCAAATATAATTTTATGTTTTAGATATATAAAAAAAAAGGCCCAAATACTATAGGCCTAATTTGAACATGGGGCTAAAAAAAAAAGCAACAAGACTAGATTTTTATTTTTTTTAAGTATTTGTAATGATTGCTTCGTATCTTAATATATGAAAGTAAATTTTTATTTATAATTTTAATGATTATTTGTGCAAGTAAATTTTTTTGTGGCTACAAACAAATAAAAAAGTTGTAACTTATCGTTTTATCTATGAATTTTGTAAAGGCATATCATCAACACCTGAAAGTTGTTTTCTACATAGGGTGAACTAAAACCTAGTAGAGATACTTTAACACAATATGTGGAACTCAGCAAAGTTATAAGGTGAATGCATATGCATACCATTTGTCGAATATTATACTTTTCCGTCTCAAAACAATGCAATGCCTTTATCAATATATTTCAATTCATGAAAATACACTTTTATATCAAAAAACAGGGCAGTAGATACAAAACACTAGGAATCTTTAGGTATGTGTCTGCTAGTAGGCTATGCAAGCACTAACAAAGCCATTTCATCGGTACTAACTGGAAGGATCGACACCTAACCGCACGGGTTTTTGGACTTTCACCAAGGATGCACAGACCAACAATATAAACCACAACCACACCCTTACCCTTTAACGAGATTCACCAAGGTATACACCCTTTTTTTTTTTTCCGAAAACAATACATTTTCAATGCTCAAGCATGAAACAATGCTCGATGCACAATGCATGGGAAAGTAGTTTTAATTCAACCTAATCCTCATGTCATTTCTACAACAATCAAGACTGTAATGCTTTCAAAATAAACCCATAAATCATACATTCATCACATCCATAAACTTAAGAGAATAAAGCATATTTCCATTCATCAGAGTGTTAAGTACAAAAGTATTACATGTTGACAATAAAAGTAAATGCCCTATGGGCTTACAACTTTCCAAGTCAACACTTAGGTTCAACAAAAGAAGAGTTCTAACTCTTTATACAAAATAAGCCCTTGGCTTGATATACATGTAATACAAAAGAAGATAATGACAAAAAGATCTTCCAGCCTCCCAAGCTACGTCCTTGGAGGTGGCATATCTCCTGAATCTGAAAATGATGTCCCATATAGGGTGACCCAAAGCCCAGTAGAGATATATTAAACCAAATATGAGCAGTAACTAAAACATTAGCATTTAATAAATGGTTAACACTTGTAAACCAACTTACAACACAATCCAGTTCCATGACAAATAAGTCCATGTTTCATTCCACTTTCCTTTACTTAACTAATTCAATTCATAAACATGGCTCAGAACCTGACCAAACAATTAAATGAGACTACATCTCATATTAAAACACTTCCTTTATCCACAATTCAAATGAGATTACAACTCATAATAAAAACATTTCCAATACTTCAATTATCTACGTTATGCAAACATAATTAGAATTTTGGGACTTTTACCTTGGATACTCCGGCCAACTTAGTTATCAATGGAGTCCATCCCCTATCTCCTTCCAAACAGGTTTGAGAGCCCATCCCCTATCTCCTCCCAAACCATAGAGTACGTCCCCTATCTCCTCCCACATAACATACATACACAATGTATTTAAACACTTATCATATACAATGATCAATCAATACACATATTCGATGTATTATTTCAACCGTCATATTCAATGACATTTTCCAAATGATTAGTTTCAGTTTTCCCTAATCAACATACAGTGTCTACAACAATCAAGACTATCCTCCACCGATAGCTCAAAGCAGTTATATCTAAACGGATAATAAATTTATCAAACAGATAAATTACCAACATTTTCATAGGCGAGTGATTAACTAATCCAACTACACCATTCAATCCCATAATTTCCCAATCTTATGATTTTCAACTCAATTTCACTTCTTTTGAAATTAATTATTCAAATTAATTATTCCACATAGCTAGGACATTTTTCCCTTGTTCACAAGGTTGCCTCCAAGGCTCATATTTCACTCGTAATTCATAAACAACCCTAAATTTCAAGTTTCTTACACATATTTGACTTAAACATGGAAAATCCATCTTTTATAAATTACAAATCAAACCCTAACTTTTTCCAAAATTATCCAACAACACTAACTAATCAAAATGATTAAAATTTATGTCAAAACCCATAAGATGGAGTAGGGTATCCCTACCTCGAAATTAGAAGCCCAAAGGAGTTGATGAAGAAAACTCAATGTGCTCCAAACTCAAAGATTCTCAGATCAAAACGAAGCCCAGACTGAGCTCTAACTTTTATACAAAGGAAATAGTGTAAGAGGACCCTAGATCAAGAGTTCTTGTAGAGAGAAGTGGTGGTTTAGAGAGAGAGGCAGCCGTTCTAGGGTTTGAGAGAAAGAAAAGAGATAAAAAAGTGAAGAAGAAACAAGCTGATGCAACTGATATATTCGAGCCTTGCTCGAGCAAAGGAATGGTCACTCGAGCGACCAAACACAAAGAAACCTCTCTCGAGCGTAGAAAGTCTCGCTCGAGCCAACAATTCGAAGCTTCAAGTCTGCACCCCAGAAGCACGCTCGAGTGCAAGAATGCTCGCTCGAGCGAAGAAGTCCAAAACAAACAGCTCGCTTGCTCGAGCGAAGGAAAGCTCGCTCGAGTTAAGAAATGCAACTCTCAGGTCCAGAACCAGACGCAGACGCAAGCTCAAGCGCAAGACTTCTCGCTCGAGCCACCAGACACAACACTCAACTCTCGCTCGAGCGAAGGAACCCTGGCTCGAGCGAAGGAACTAAAACACAGTGCTCGCTCGAGCGACAAAAGTCTCGCTCGAGCGAAGACACAAAAATCTGGGCAGCAACCATTTGTTCCCAATCACAACCAACCTGTTACAAACCTGCCCAACACATCCTAAAACCAAATACAAGGAATTAAAGGACGGAAAAGAAGCATACACAACAACAGAAATTTACAGAACTGAGTCCGGAATACAATAACCAATGGAGGGAAGATCGGGATCGCTATAACCTCCCCTCCTTAAAGAATTTCTTTCCCGAAATTAGATACAAGTTTCAAAAACATGATTTTTCAACTCTAAACAACAATGCAATTCAATATTCAACATCTTGACCCATTACCGGTCATCTCATCTCTCTTCAAGAGGCAAATTTCAATATAGTTCAATATGCATTATCAACATGCGCCCCTTCAAAATTTAACAAGTCTCAATATACATGCCTCACAATTCCATAACATATTCAATGTTAATGATATATTTGCATTTCTACAACACATTCAACATATACAATGTTAAATTAAACTTCCATTTTCAAGGCATATTTCATAATACTTCCATAAACCAAAACATATACAATGTTTTACAATCTTAAGACATATTCAATGTTCTTAAAGTTTATCAATACAACAAAATTCCCAATACATGGTTAAACATTAACAAACAAGTCCGGGTATTTCTCACAGACTTCCAACTCGCGTTCCCAAGTGGCTTTCTCAACCCCGTGATGTTTCCACAAAACTTTTACCAAAAGTATCGTCTTGCCTCGCAAGACCTGTTCCCGCCTATCTAAGAATCGCACCGGTCTCTCCTCATACGAGGCATCCTTATCAACCTCTAAGTCAGTCAAATCCAATACATGTGATGGATCCGGCTCGTACTTCCGAAGCATACTAACATGAAACACGTCATGCACTCCGGACAACTGCGGCGGCAAAGCTAAATGGTAGGCAACCTCGCTAATCCTCTCAAGGATCTCAAAATGGCCAATAAACCGAGGGGACAACTTCCCACTCTTCCCAAATCTCATTAAATCCTACCTAGGTGATATTTTTAGAAAGACATGATCACCCACCTTAAATGCCAAAGGCCTCCTTCTACGGTCGGCATAACTCTTTTAGCGACTCTGGGCTGTAACAAGCCTCCTACAGATAAGCTCAACTTTCTCCGTCGTTTCCCGCACCAACTCCGGGCCCAACAAAGGTGCATCACCCACCTCGGCCCAACATACTGGAGACCTATACGGTTGGCCATACAAGGCCTCAAACGGTGCCATACCAATACTCGATTGGAAATTGTTGTTATAGGCAAACTCCACTAAGGGCAAGTGCCTCTCCCACGACCCACTAAAGTCAAGGACACAACCTCGAAGCATATCCTCAAGGATTTGAATAGTACGCTCGGACTGCCCGTCAGTCTGAGGATGATAAGCCGTGCTAAAGGTCAATTTAGTGCCCAAGGCACTCTGCAAACTCTGCCACAACCTAGTAGTAAAACGTGGATCTCTATTTGAGACGATCGACACTAGGACCCTGTGCAACCTCACTATGTTCAGAATATACAAGTCGGTAAGATGGTCTACCGAATCTCTTACACCTAAAGGAACAAAGTGCGCCGACTTAGTCAACCGGTCTACAACCACCCAAATAGCATCACTACCCTGCTGAGTCCTCGGAAGACCTACAACGAAGTCCATAGTGACATGCTCCCACTTCCACTCGGTAATAGGCAAGGGTTGCAACAAACCCGCTGGCCTCTGATGTTCGGCCTTCACTTGCTGACAAGTAAGGCACTTAGAATCAAAAACTGCCGCATCCTTCTTCATACCCCGCCACCAAAACTGGGAACCCAAATCACGATACATCTTAGTGCCTTCCGGATGCACCGCAAGGCGTGAATGGTGAAACTCTCGGAGTACCTCCTCTCGGCAAGACTCTGGCATAAACAGACGGTCTCGATATCTCATACTCAGGTCGGGACACACAGTCAAACCCTTCTCAACCTTCCCACTGGAGATCTTCTCCAGGAGGGATTCTACCTCAAGGTCACTTTCCTGTACCTCTAACACTCGATTCACAAGTGTAGGCTACGTAACTACAGAAAACAAGGCCGCAGACTCAACAGATTCACCCCAAAAGCAAATCAAACTCGCCAAGTGCACCCAACATTTCCCACTAATGGATGGCTATACAAGCTACATCACTAATGGATTTCCTGCTAAGGGCATCGACGACAACATTGGCCTTCCCCGGATGGTAATGCAACTCGAAGTCGTAATTCTCAATAAACTCCATCCACCTCCTCTGCCTCAAGTTCAAGTCTTTCTGTGTAAACAGATACTTCATACTCTTATGATCCGAGAACACCGTGAACCTCTCACCATAAAGGTAGTGTCTCCAAATCTTCAAGGAAAAAATCACAGCTGCTAACTCTAGGTCATGTGTAAGGTAATTCCTCTCGTGTATTTTCAACTGCAGTGAGCCATAAGCTACCACTTTCCCCTCTTGCATCAGCACACAACCCAAATCCTCTCGTGAAGCATCACAATAAACTGCATAACCCAAACCTCTCTCCGGAATAATCAAAACTGGAGCGATGGTGAGTCTAACCTTAAGTTCTTGGAACGACTTTTCACAAGTCTCACTCCATACAAATTTGACCCATTTCCGCGTCAATCTAGTCAAAGGTGAAGCTAGCCTAGAGAAATCTTTCACAAATCGACGGTAATACCCAGCTAATTCTAGAAAACTACAGATCTCAAAAACACTCTTAAGCTGTGCCCAATCTTGCACTGCCTCAATCTTGGATGTATCAACAGACACCCCTTCCCCGGAGACTACATGGCCTAAGAATTTAACCTCTCTTAGCCAGAACTCACACTTCCCAAACTTAGCATACAGCTTATGGGCTCTAAGCAACTCAAGCACCACTCTCAAGTGTTCCCTGTGCTCCTCCTCAGAAGGTGAATAAATCAGAATGTCGTCCATGAAGACGACTACAAAACGATCTAAGAATTCCCGAAATATCTGGTTTATCACGTCCATAAACATTGCTGGTGCATTGGTGAGCCCAAAAGGCATCACCAGAAACTCATAATGGCCATACTGCGTACGGAATGCCATCTTCGGAATATCTTCCTCCTTGACCCTCAACTGATGGTAACCCGATCTCAAATCTATTTTGGAGAAACAACGGGACCCTTTCAACTGGTCAAACAAATCATCAATACGAGGCATAGGGTACTTGTTCTTAACCGTAGCCCGATTCAACTTCCGGTAATCAATACAAAGTCTCAAGGCACCATATTTCTTTTTAGCAAAGAGGGCCAGTGCTCCCCACGGCGAAGTACTAGGGCGGATAAAGCCCTTATCTAGCAACTCCTAAAGCTGAATCTTCAACTCCTAAAGCTGAATCTTCAACTCACTCAACTCAGCTGGGGCAAAACGATATGGTGCCATGGAAATCGGCGCCGCGCCGGGCACTAAATCAATAGAAAACTCCACCTCTTGGTGGGGTGGCAGACTAACAAGATCCTCGGGAAAGACGTCTGAGTACTCACAAACCACTCTGGGCAACTCAATCTGGATCTCACCACACTTACTACTCATGAAGCTAGTGAGAAGACCACTAAGCTCACTTCGCCTTCGCGGATCATACACTGGTGGCAAAACACTACCAACCCGATCCCCCAAGAAATGAAAACAATCCTCGCTCAAGGTACATACAGTAACCCTCTGGCGGTAGCAATCAATAACAGCCCGGTATGACGATAACCAGTCCATACCCAAAATCACACCAAAACCCGACATAGCCATAACTACAAAAGAAAATGGAAGCCGACGGTCGGCGACCTCTATATCACAGCCCCGACACCCTTGTTTCAGAATCAATTCACCCCCAACAGGTGATACTACACAAATAGGAGAAGCTAACTGTGCCAACTCCAACTCCAAAACAGATGCAAATGCAGCAGATATAAAGGAATGGGGTGCACCCGTATCAATCAACACATTGGCAACCGAGTTGCAAAACAAAAAGGTACCTCTCACAACAGATGGAGCCGGTACAAGATCTTGTACGGCAACAGCATACACGCGCCATGAAGGTCTCTGATCTACCTGCTCACCCCTCGGAGCATAAGACTGCTGTACAGAATGAGACAATGAGGCACCCTGATTGGCTCTCGAGGCCTGAACTGATTGAGTTGGCTGATGGCTCTGAGTCTACCTCGAACCAGATGCACCAGATGTGCCACTCAACTGTGGGCAAAACCTCTTCAGGTGCCCCGCCTGACCACATTGATAACATGAGAGCGGCTGGCCTCTGCCCTGACTCTGGCTCTGAGGACGAGCCGACGATGAAGCTGCTCTCTGACCTCCTTCCCTCTGCGGGCAAGCTGGAGATTTGTGGCCCAGCTGACCACATTTGTAACAAGTAAAGTCTCCTTGACTGCCTCTCTTAGAGCCTGAACTCGGCACAGGAAAGGTAGATCTCACAAAAGCACCCTGGGACTGCTGAGGGTTAGAACCCCTCTGCCTCCTACCATCCCCCTGGCCATCCTGACTCCTCTTGGAGACCCTCATCCTTTCCTCCTCTTCATGTATAATAATCTCAAGATGCGCCGCAGCATCCACAAGGCGTCCATACTCCCGAGTCATGGACCCAACAACCCTAACTTTGAGCCCGTGTCTCAACTTTTTCTCGAACTCAAGACAACGGCGTTCCTCAGATGCCACTAGCTCAGGTGCAAACCTAGATAAACTGGTAAGTGCGGCCTCAAACTTGGCCACTGATGAACTCAGCTGCTTGAGCTGACAGAACTGATCTCTCAACTTCTCCCTAACAGCGGGAGACAAAAACTTCTCCTGGAAGGCACCAACGAAAGCCTCCCAAGTCCTACCAATACGGCCCCGAACAAACTTCCACCCCTGACCCGCGCCTCCCGTCAGTTGGAAGGACGCCAAGGTCACCTTCAAAGCCCCGTCTTCAATAACAAGCATCTCAAATGGCTTCATCATCTGCTCAAGCCACTCATCAGCCTTAAGTGGCTCTTTCGGATCCCCCAGAAACTCATCCGGATTAGACCTGAAAAACTCCATCTT
The DNA here is from genome assembly GCA_036172215.1 of Camellia granthamiana. Classification (NCBI taxonomy): domain Eukaryota; kingdom Viridiplantae; phylum Streptophyta; class Magnoliopsida; order Ericales; family Theaceae; genus Camellia; species Camellia granthamiana. Next base: position 83,396,303 of record CM069913.1, on the reverse strand, counting down.
CAGAAAGGAAGGCCCTGCCTCAGTCACATGGGCCTGGACTTGATTCTCAGCCTTAGAATGTCCATAGATTCCCTCAAAGCTCCTACCATCTCACGGGCTAAGGCGCCTATGGCCTGCTGACCTACTGGCTCGGCCACATTAGCATGACCAACACCCTCCTGCTGCGCTGTAATCTCATCTGGTATAGGCATCTCCTGCCTCCTAGGCCTACCTCGCCTACCTCCACGTCATCGTCCTGACATCCAAATAAAGATAACGAAAACATTAGCACATTCACAAATGTGCCGAAGCTATAACACTCACGTCTGTAGACGTCCCCGAACATCCCGAGAAATATCCCGTTTTGTTCATTTGGGCTCACTACAGTTCGGACTCCATGTCACGATTTTTAATCTGATCTCGTAAAGTGCAACGCAAGATTGATAAATCACCAAAGAGTCCAAATCCGGCAAATCGTTTTGAAAAACTGATTTTTAAGAAAGAAGTGCCAAACATGGACTGATTTTCCAGATATAGAGTCGCCACCTAAATATTTTATTTTTGGGAAAATTTAGGAAATCCTGACTCGTTGCCTAAGGCCTCGTGTCCGTCATCACCAAAGTTACCTCGGCTCGGGAACTTGGGTACGATTGGGGAAGGTCATCTATGAGCACCTCCGCTCGCCCGATCTGAAGATCGGCCTGTACTAAGCATGATATTTTGTTTTGAAAATATATGTGTTCTTATTCCGGTTAATTAGTTAGAATTACTATGTGATGTGCACAACACACAAGTATAGACTAGATCGCCTAATTTGGAACAAAGCATCGCATATCTGTTTATTTGGAATTTGTTTGAAGTTTGCTACTTGCAAGTAGGCTAAAATGCGGATTTCAATGAATTGTTCAAATTCAAGCAATCCAACCTTCACCCACAGACATTCAGGCAGTTATATCGCATAAGCAATTAGCCTCATGGCAAGCATGCTGTCATATTAACACTCACACATATGCAAGATACTAAAGCATAAACACTCACAGTGTACTCCGAGCCAAAACAAGAAACTAGTTAGAAATTATGCATGATCCTAGTTCATGTTAAGATGACTAATGCAACACATGCAAAATGCAACTAGAATAGGCTCAGCGAATCTAAGAATGGCATGTGAAACGCGGTAATTCGATACATGTATTCAACTTAGAATTGAAATATAATGAAGTTAGTATGATGCGCCGAGCCCGGTGCATGCAATACAGATGAATGATACAAACATGCATAGCATAAGGATGCTAATTGAAACGTGCCCTGGAATTAACCATCGTAAGCGGTTAAGTAAAAGGGAGAAAGAAGTGGAGGTTGGAAGACACGCATCACACACACGCACGCTTATTACACAAATGTGCCTCTCTCGACGGAGGAACCGAAAGAATAATACAAATTAACTAACTAACAAGCTAATTAATTATTACACAATACTTAACTAATTAAACAAATTAATTAAGCTACTAAAACAGTAAAACAGCCTCGGGAAGAGAGACGCATGCATGCTTGGTCCGTTTCGCTCGGAAATCCATTGCCATGTCATGTTGCCTCTGTTTACACTGCTCTGCACCTCTGAAAACTGTGCAAGTCTCAAGGGTGCTTCTGAATCACCTTCTGAGCACTGTGGGACGTCACCGGCTGAAAGTCAAGGTCACCGGCCAAGAGGAACTGGTCATCGACCATTTGTGGGGATCTCGGCCATCAATACATAGCCGACCGGCACTGAAGATGGCCGACCGGCCATCTCTTCCTGCAGAATCCTGTTTTTGCTGCAACAGAGGACAGACAGAGCATGGCAATGCATTTTCAAGGCAATGTTTGCACCACCATCCTCCTTATCATGTTTGAGACTCAAAGGAGTATGGTTCTCGACCCTCGGGCCATCAATCACGTATTTCAACGCATGATGGCCAAAGGAGCCAAGTGTGCAAATTAATGTACAATGAATGCACAAAACACATGAATGCCTCACGCTCTATCATGTTAGATCAAGAGCGTCGGCGACCAAAGTTTGAGGCACGTTTCGTCACTTCAAGTACGAAATGTCCCTCGATCCTTGTATTTGGTTTGACACCACAAATCAAACACAATGCTATGCAAGTGTTCCAAATACAATGCAAAGCATGCGACAAATGTAATGCGACATGTGCAATGCAATCCAATGTAATCAACCTAAGCATGCAAGCTAAGTCAATGTAACACAAGCATGACAAATGCAATGCAATGTTACCTAACATGCATCCAAACATGCAAGAATATGTGACAACATATCAAGCACACGACAAAATGCAAGCTAACAAGCATGCAAAATGCGACTTAAGCATGCAAATATGCAAGGCATGTAACAACATTCAAGCATATAACAACATGTGAGGCAAACATGTAACAACACGTTAAGCAACTTAAAAAATAGAATGCATGCCAAATGCATTACAACTTAAGCATGCAACAACATGTTATGGACTAAGTGTGCAACAAGGCACACTTGAACTAGCATGTTACAACATGCAATTTACCAATATGCAACAAGCATGCGACAACATGCAAGGCAAGCATGCGACAACATGCGGGGATGGTCTTAAACCGAAATGGACAGCTCTCAAAGAGGTCCAAATCAGTGGCCAAAACAATGCAACAAGGGCATGAAATACACATACAAACATGCATGCTAATGGTCCATTACTTTAAGCATAGTATAGCAACTTTTAAGAACACTTAAAAGGAGACAAACATGGATATTAAGCAAACATGTTAAGCTCTGAAATCATGTTAGGGATGATGCCAAATCAACCAAAGCATGCAAGTAAGGCATGCAATAAAGCCCAAAACTTGAAACCAGCCAAGTGACTCAAACCAAGACTACATGAAGCAAGCCCCAAAGGGCCAAGGGGACCTAAAACAGTCCCAAGGCAGGTCTAAACAAGACCAAAAGTGAGCTCAAAACTAGCCAACACAAGCTAGAACACAATGCCAAAAACGTGAGGCATGCGAGGCCACAAAAGAGGTGTTACACTACACCTAACACAACCAAACATGGCATGCCTTAAGCAACCAAAATCAGAGTTATGGCATGTTAAAATGAGCTCAAAAACTCACTTAGATGGCATCCCAAAGACCTAAACATGGTGGCATACACAATGACACATTCATGAGGCATAAAACACAAACCCTTTAAAGCATTAAAGGAGTGACAAATGCAAGTACATGAGCATACTATATGGACTGAAATAATATTACAAGTGATGCCAAACCACTGAAATGATCCGAATAGAGCATGCTAGTGACTCAAATACCCAAAGCTAACAAGCTAGATTGCATGGTAGCTATACAAAACAATGTAAGCATGACCCAAAACAATGAAAAACAGAGCTCAAGCATGTTAAAACAAGGCTAGAAGCTTCATGAAGTTGAACCAAAATCATGCTAAAATGACATGTTACAACATGATGCATGTTAAGGCAAATCATGGGATTACAAGACAAGTACATGAAGCATGCATGTTATGTCTAAACCAAGTCAAAACAGTGCTATATCATGGCAAAAAAAAGCCTAACATATACTGAAATGAAGCTAGAACAAGCTAAGTATACAAGCTACAAACATAAGCCATTTATGCAAGCATTCAAAACAACAAGGAGAGGGGATGACCCTCTCCTATTTAAGACACCAAAACCACCTTTCCACCACTGAAAATCCTCTGGATTTCAGTGGTAGAAAGGTCATGCAAAGCTCAAAGCAAGGGCCAAAAGGGATGGCCTAAAACAAGGCCTAACAAGGCCTAAGAGGGGGGAAACAACCCCAAACCTTAAAATGACCTTAAACAAAGATCTAAAGCACACAAAATCAGAACTTTTATCAGTTATAATCTAAGCTTAAAACAATAAGTAAGAAGGGCTAAAAGCTTAAGCAAGAAAGGAGTATCTAAAGCAAGGAACTCACCCTTGTAGAACCTCTTCAAGAACAAAGCTCCAGCAGGTTTTCTGAGTTCAAACCAACCCAAGAACACTAAAATCAACCTCAAGGGACCTCAGCTCCAAGAGGGTGGTGTTCTAGTGTGTGTTTGTGTACAATAGTAAGACAAAACAACACTTTTGAGCACAAAGTAGGATCAAACAAGGGAGTATAGATACAAAACTATATCTCACTCTCCCAACCTAATTTTCTGAACCCTGGAGGAGGGAGGAGGGTCTCCCTCTTTATAGAAGTTCAAATTCTAAAGATTCCAAGAGAAGCTAAGCAAAGGGCAAATCCCTCCATACACGTGTATGGAGGGGGTGAATTGTGGATGCCAGCTGCACCAGCTGGCACAAAATATCTGCATAAAGCAGATGAACATGGTTCGGCCACCAAAAATGGCCGATCGACCAACATAAGTGCCGGTCGACCAAATATAGTGCTGATCGGCCAACACTCTTGTTCGATGGCAAGAAAAAGGGGCCGATGGCATCATGCCCTGGCCGGTGGGTTGAGGGGATGGCAAACAAGCCACCCTCTTCCCTTAGAAGCAAAAACACAAGTGTTTGGTCCACAATCAAGCACAAAACAGACAAGTTGAGAGATCGTGAGGCAAGGCGGGTAGCCGAGACCTGCGAGAACTTAAAACGAACACGAGTATGGATAATCATCGAGTGTTCAAACGATGACGTCCAAGTCTTGGGGACAGTAAAAAATGGGGTGTCTACAGTTGCCCCTCTTTGACAGAACTCGAAAGTCACAAAGTGACGAGAGTGAATGTCAAAGCCTAGAGACGTCCCATTTTTGATAAGGCCGAAGACTTAGACAAGCATGCAAGATAGCAAGATATGTACCCGAAGGCAGGGGCAAGATACAAGTGACATGCACGATGCCGTTCATAACTTATGATCATGCAAAGAGAGTTGTAATGAAGCATTTATGCAAAACAAATGCAACAATTTAAGCAAGCGAATAAGAGATAACGGTCTTACACATTCCAACAGAAAGGGTGTAAGAAAATTATGCAATTCTCACTGCGCCTTGCGTGGAGAAGATTAAAGGCGACTACCAAGGACACTCGGAGTCTCAAACACAATATCTCTCAACGTATCAAATGCAAGAGAGGCAAAAGAGTATCTCTCAGCGTGGCACACGCATGAGAGGAAAGGAAGCATCTCTCGGCGTGGCACACGCGTGAGAGAAAAGAGAGCAATAAAGCACGATGCACATAACAGTGTGAATACGTCCAAACGCGGAACGCGAGTGGAAAAAGGTTGCGCAAGAAAGCGCGATGCACATAACAGTGCGGGTACGTCCAAACGCGGCACGCGAGTGGAGGAGGGTTATGTCCAAACGCGGCACGCGAGTGGAGAAGGGTTTACGTCCAAACGCGGCACGCGAGTGGAGGCGGCACGCGAGTGGAGAAGGGGTTACATCCAAACGCGGCACGCGTGTGGAGAAGGGTTACGTCCAAACGCGGCACGCGAGTGGAGAAGGGTTTACGTCCAAACGCGGCGCGCGAGTGGAGAAGGGTTACGTCCAAACGCGGGATGCGAGTGGAGAAGGCTTATGTCCAAACGCGGGACGCGAGTGGAGAAGGGTTACGTCCAAACGCGGCACGCGAGTGGAGAAGGGTTTACGTCCAAACGCGGCACGCAAGTGGAGAAGGGATTACGTCCAAACGCGACACGCGAGACGCGACACGCGAGACGCGACACGCGAGTGGAGAAGGGTTACGTCCAAACACGGGACGCGAGTGGAGAAGGGTTACGTCCAAACGCGGCACGCGAGTGGAGAAGGGTTTACGTCCAAACGCGGCACGCGAGTGGAGAAGGGTTTACGTCCAAACACGGCACGCGAGTGGAGAAGGGATTACGTCCAAACGCGACACACGAGACGCGGCACGCGAGTGGAGAAGGGCTTACGTCCAAACGCGGCACGCGAGTGGAGAAGGGTTACGTCCAAACGCGGTACGCGAGTGGAGAAAGGGGTTTACGTCCAAACGCGGCACGCGAGTGGAGAAGGGTTACGTCCAAACGCGACACGCGAGTGGAGAAGGGTTTACGTCGAAATGCGGCACGCGAGTGGAGAAAGGGGTTTACGTCCAAACGCGGCACACGAGTGGAGAAGGGTTACGTCCAAACGCGGCACGCATGTGGAGAAGGGTTACGTCCAAACGCGGCACGCGAGTGGAGAAAGGTTACGTCCAAAGGCGGCACGCGAGTGGAGAAGGGTTACGTCCAAACACAGCACACGAGTGGAGAAAGGGGTTACGTCCAAACGCGGCACGCGAGTGGAGAAAGGGGTTTACGTCCAAACGCGGCACGCGAGTGGAGAAGGGTTACGTCCAAACGCGGCACGCAAGTGGAGAAGGGTTTACGTCCAAGCGTGGCACGCGAGTGGAGAAGGGTTTACGTCCAAACGCGGCACGCGAGTGGAGAAGTTACGTCCAAACGCGGCACGCGAGTGGAGAAGGGTTACGTCCAAACGTGGCACGCGAGTAGAGAAAGGGGTTACGTCCAAACGCGGCACGTGAGTGGAGAAGGGTTACATCCAAACGCGGCACGCGAGTGGAGAAGGGTTATGTCCAAACGTGGCACGTGAGTGGAGAAATGATTATAGTCAAACTGAATCGGAGCTTCTCTTGAATGAACCGTACATACAATACCGTGCTTGCAAAAGAAAGAGACTTAACAGGTACAATTTTGTTAGAAAACATGCATAACAATGAAATTTAAAACTGCGTGACAACGCGAGTAAAGTGTGCATAGCAATGCAGGTAAAACATGCGAAACAACGCGAGTTAAAGACGTGCATAACAATGTAAATAACGAACGTAACAACGCAAGTTAAGGGTATGCAAAACAACGTGATTTAGAGAAGTTTGCAAAACAATGCAAGTTAGATGAGTTTGCAAAACAATGTAGGTTAGAGGGGTGCAAGACAATGCGAATGAAATATGCAACAATGCGAGAGATTGAAATGCATGATAATGCAAATGAAAGATGCATGACAATGCGAGTTGTTGAAATGCATGACAATGCAAACGAAAGATGCATGACAATGCACGTTGTTGAGATGCATGGCAATGCACGTTGTTGAAATGCATGACAATGCAAGTCGTTGAAATGCATGACAATGCAAATGGAAGGTGCATGACAATGCAAGTTGTTGAAAGTGCATGACAATGCAAATGAAAGATGCATGACAATGCAAGTTGTTGAAATGCATGACAATGCAAGTCGTTGAAATGCATGACAATGCAAATGAACTGAAATACATGACAACGCACGTTGTTGAAAGTGCATGACAATGCAAATGAAAGATGCATGACAATGCAAATGAACTGAAATGCATGACAATGCACGTTGTTAAAAGTGCATGACAATGCAAATGGAAGATGCATGACAATGCAAGTTGTGTTTGCTACAACGCATATAGATGTGCAAAACGATGCAAGTGAACAGTGCATAACAATGCAAGAATGGTGTGCGCTACAACGTATGTAGACGTGCATAACGATGCGAGTGAACAGTGCATAACAATGCAAGAATGGTGTGCGCTACAACGCATGTAGACGTGCATAACGATGTAAGTGAACAGTGCATAACAATGCAAGAATGGTGTGCACTACAACGCATGTAGAGTGGTGCATAACAATGCAAGCCGAGTAGTGAATAAACACATGTAAGTAAAGTATGCACGACAACGCATACAATGTGTGAGGCAAGAGAGGCATAAACAACATGTAAGTAAAGCATGCGCGACAACGCATACAATGTGTGTAACAATGCGAGAAGGTGCATAAACACATGGAAGTAAAGCATACGCGACAATGCATACAATGTGTGTAACAATGCAACAACAAAGAAAGACACATATTCAACGGAAGCGTGGTAAAGGCATGTTATTCATGATGTTGAGATGCGACTTCAAAACAAGACAAGGCATTGTTCAATGCAGGACACGTAACGAGCGTGCTTATTACAGTTAAAACAAAGCAACGTAATACAACATATTTAAAGCGATTTGCGGAACTCGCAAGATACAAAAGGATACGAGAAAGGATACTCCTTGCGCGCACCGAGCATCACACACAGAAGACACGGCTCGAGGTCAACACGAAGGCCGGTTAAGGTTCAAAAGTGCACTTTCTTGCACTGTCTTGAGTAATGAAGGTGCCAAACTATATAACTGACCCAAACAAGGGTGTGGAAGGTTCACCGGCCACAAGGGGAGGCCACCGGCCATCAATCGGCCACAAAATAAGCTCATCGGCCAACTATTTAGCCGATCGACTAACAATTTGGCCGACCGGCCAAAAATGGCAATGTCGGGGCGGTTTTGACACTTAGCCACGTGTCTTTAAATAAAGGGCCTCAAACCCTATATTTTCACTTCCTCCTAGCTTGAAAATCCCTCTTCTCTCTCTCTAGGTGATTTTTCTTCCTTCGATCCGTGTTTTTCTCTTGTTTTCGACACTTTTCCATCGTTCGATTCGCGAAACTCTCCCCGTTTCGCACACTTTGAACCGAACAAATCTTGGTTTTAGTGCCCTTTTCTTGGTTTCCACCATTTGGGGTTTGTTTTCCCCAAGTCATACCTCGATCTTTGCGCTTTTCCCACACCCCGACCTTTCCTCCCATTTTTCATCCTATCGGGGTTGACTTTTGGGTTGACCTTTCGCATTGTTGCCCGTTTTTCACATTCTCGGCCATTTTCACGCTCCTTTTGAGATGGCGGACGACATTCCACGTGGTGGGACTCCCCTGGAGATGGACGTGGATCCCGAGGTTGAGCTCCTACCTCTTCGCATCCGACCGTTCGATCCGGCGACTTACAGGCCAGCGATACATCTGTTGCCTCCCGATGGCATCTGCCACTTCAGGAGCTATGCGCGGGGCGCGCCACTAGAGCTTTTGTTGCGCGAGCCAGAGTCACATCTGTCTTACGGCGCTTCTGAGGTACACTCTTTGCCTGTTTCATTTTCTGCAATGTAGAACACATAACTGTGATAGTCGATTCTGTTCTTTAACTTATTAACTCAGACACACTGATACATCGCATGCTGTAGTTCATTGTGAGGACGTCCACACCCAATATCTGTGTAGACTCTGACACAGGCACACACACTGCATTCTCAACTGAACAATTCAAACACATTGATACATCATATGCTGTAGTTCACTGTGAGGACGCCCACACCCAATATCTGTGTAGACTCTGACACATGCACACGCACTGCATTCTCAACTGAACAATTCAAACACATTGATACATCATATGCTGTAGTTCACTGTGAGGACGCCCACACCCAATATCTGTGAAGACTCTGACACATGCATACACACTGCATTTTCATCAGTTCTGAGCGCATTCAACACTGTATGTGTAACACTACTTCGCAACTGTTTGTTTTGATCACAGGGAGATTCGCATGCCTTCTGGGGATATGGGAACACTGCCGCCCGAGGTTGGTACATGGAGCTACCTGACGCAGTTCGTCGTATTGTCGACCAGGCCGGTTTTGGGACCTTCTACATGGGACTCTCGCGCCTCACTGCGAGCAGGCCCCTTCTTGCTGCTTTGGTGGAGAGGTGGTAGGACACCATCGATTCCTTCCACCTTTCTGCCACTGGGGAGATGACGATGACTCCGTTTGACTTCTCCATGCTCACAGGCATCGGAGTGGGGGGTGATCCGATCCCCTTTGACACAGATATGGACGAGTGGGACGCCGCTCAGCTATACTTGCTCGGCATTCAGCCACCTCTTGCTCGGGTAGGATTTGTGAGGTACTCATGGTTCGAGGATCACTTCCAGATCCAGGCGCCTACTACTCGAGAGGAGGAGGAGCAGTATGCTTGTGGCTTCATCATGTTCCTACTGGGGACCACGCTCTTCGCAGATCGGGCGAACACTGTCGCCCTCTACCTGTTGAGCGCATTAGTAGACGTGACACGGATCCGCCGCTACGACTGGGGTGGTGCTGGCCTGGCCACTCTTTATGGATATATGAGCTCATCCTTCTGCTGTAGCGGGCAGTTGCTTGGAGGCTACGGGCGAGCCTGGGAGGTACATGTTCCCTTTTCTGTCTTTTCAATTCTGCTGTACATTATTTGTATGCCACACACATTGTACATATGCAATCTGCTTTACACCGGTTGCACACTACACACACCGCACAATATCCTGCACATACTGCACTCTACTTTATCTGTGTACTTGTTTTATCTGATAAGCATACCCATATCTACTTTGTTACATTATATAGTTGTGGGTATATGCCTACTTCCCTAGGCTTGCCCCAGTGCTGGATGAGGAGATCCCTCTCGGTGTTCCATTTTCTCACCGCTTCGACTTGAGATGCGACTGGAGGCTACGGGAGTCTTTCATGTTCTTCCGCCGCTACTTTGACACCATCACCGCAGCCGAGGTATGTCAAACATTACAGTTCATTTAAGCTTCGCTTTATATTGTACTCTCAATATCAGTAGATAACAAACTGTGTTTCATTTGCAGATCACCTAGCAGCCTTGGGCCCCGTTGCCTGATGCAGTTTGGGAGCGGTATGTCGGTGCTCGAGAGACCGCCCGGTTCAAGGTTCTACTGGAGGGACCGGTTTGCCACGCTTGGTACTTTCAGGAGTGCTTCTTGTGGCAGACCTTGGGCGTGCTGGAGCAGACAGTTCCAGCACCTCCTCCTACTCACACGAGGCACACTAAGAGGTACACCTTGGAGGAGATGATAGACTATATGATTGGCTGGGACTCTGAGCCTTTCAAGGACGAGGGTGACTACGCCGAGTACATTCAGGCTTATATCATGCGGCCTTTGACTAGTGCTCGTCGAGCTGGGCGAGAGGCCAGCGGCGCCAGCAGCAGGAGCAGGGGCACTGAGGGCACCTCCGGCCCGAGGCAGAAGTGGTTCCTGGAGGGGACAGGGAGCTGGATGGCTAGAGTTGTCTACGACGATTACATGCCGAGGGCAGAGTGGGGAGACTTATCAGATTCCCTTCGCTCCTCCTCCGGCTGATCATGAGCTTGTCGGAGTCTATGGCTCGACCTCGGTATGCACTACTAGACTTTGCATTCTGTACGGTCATTTCAATTCATTTGATATCCCGCAGAATACTAATGACTTCAACACTTTTGCAGGCTTTCGTCGAGTACACTCGCCAGTCCCTGGAGTTGACAGCCTCAGCGGTAGGGATGTTGCAGCGGTGCATCGACTTGTTGACCATCTACAATATCCCGGTAAGTTCTTTCAACTGCAGTTTCAAACTCCGCCTAATCTGTTTCATACATAATCTGGTGCGTCACACTATCTACACGGCACTTGACATACAGCACTTACGGTACTGATACACTGTAACCCACATACTGCTCACAGCGTTGCTCACGGCATTCATGTACTGTACTCACACATTGCTTTTGGTATTCATGCTCTGCTTTGCGTAGCATAACTCATGCATTAGCCATTTGTCCTTTTCAGGCCCCATTCCAGATTCCGGCCGCGGGAGGTGCTCCAGCTGGACCGTTTGTTCCTGTTCAAGGAGGAGGGGGAGTGAGGCGGAGGATGACTATCCATAGCCGGGGTAGACATAGGCGCACGCATGCTGAGAGCAGTTCCCGAGGGCCCTCTCCCGATGATTCTAATGAGGAGGCGGCGTCGTCCTAGGGCGAGGCTAGAGACAGCTCAGATTCTGACTCTGGAGATGGCGGTGGTGACTGTGGACTGTCATCCAGGAAGAGGACCAGGACCGACCCCCCCACTTGAGATGACTGATATTGATCCAGACTTTCTGCTGCTTTTTTCTTCTTCTTTGCTTTGTTCAGGCATTTGATTGCTTTTCTTCTCTTCTTGTTTTGCTTTATTTTTCTTTTTACTGGCAGTTTGAGCACATTGTACTGCCTCAAGCAGGTTTAACTAAAAGACATGATGAAATGAAACAACTATTTTGTTCAAAAAGTGTTACATTTGTACATTTTATGCATTGCATCGTATCGCATCATATTACATAACAATGTAAATGAGATTTGAACATGCCTGTATTACCAGGTCAGGTAGTGAACCAACGTAATAAACGAAACAAATTAACTCAATAAGCAACAATAAGACCTTGACAAGTTTACAACTCGATAAGCAAAGAGCAACAACTTGATAAACAAAATTGCGGCAACTTGATAAACAAATGAGCAACAACTCGATAAACGAATGAGCAACTCGATAAACAAATGAGCAACAACTCGATAAATGAATGAGCAACAACTCGATAGACAAATGAGTAACAACTCGATAAGCAAACACATTTTTTATGCATGAGACAAGCAAAGCATATTCTATGCAAAATTGAAAGCAAGCATATTTTACGCAATAGATAGGCACATTATATGCAACATTGAAAGCATATTTTATGCATGAATTATAACGGTGCGCGGCGTGCATGCAACACAAGTGTAGATGACAGTGCACATTCTATGCAGTAGAGGGGCATCAAACATGTACTCTGGTGCCTCCGATTCATCTCTCGGAGGGCTTTGTAACACACTCAGCTCAAAAAAGGGTACACCCTGTTCATATTGGCAAGAGATAACATCTGCATGTGAAAACCATAGGTGCTGCTCGGACTACCATTCTGACTTGAAGCAGGCTTACACTTGGGGTCGAGATACACTCATACTCTCAAGAAGGGCGAGGCCTAAGAAGGTGCACTTGAAATGCAATCTCGGAATTTATTGAAGTTGAAACACACTGAGATGCTCCACATTTTCCCTCTTTTGTTTTGCTTTGCTGTCTGGAACCCACATAGCTTCAGATAGGTCCTTGTCTGACTGTTCACACTTATCGGGGGTGGACCTTACAGTTTTATGAAAGAACAAAACCTGTTTTGCACAAATATGGAGAATGGCACAGCACTCTGAGCACAAAATGATTTTATTTTTGAAATTGTAATGAGAAAAGGGTTCTCAACCGGGTATTGAGCCTACAGTTGACCACAGTCAAAAAGACTCAACAAAAACAAACAAAAGGCAAACAACTTAAACACATCGAGACACGCTCGGAACGACTCAAAGAAAGAATCAAGACAAACAACACAAAAGACATGACATGCAGACGTGTTACAAAGGTGAGAGACCTCTCAGTACGCAAGGGGCCAGTTTCTCCCGGTATTGTTTCCCACCCTTTCTCATTTGTGATTCTTACATCACCCTGTCACTCAATCTCTGTTTTTCTGAAGAAAAAAAAAAAAGCACTTTTCTCACTTTTTCTCTCAACGCGCATCTCTCTATTCTTTAATCTCTCATTTTTTATCCCTCCCTTGGGTGGTCGATGGATAAACAGAAAGTTGAGGGCTCTTGCCCCTAGCATTCCGCTAGATTCCTCTTTCTTCTGCTCACAACAGTGAACTTTCCCACAGAGGGGTTGCGCTACAACTGGGTGCGTAGCAAATCTGCAGCTGACATCGATTGACGATGCTCTGCTGGGGAGTTTAGACGTGATCAGAGTGGTCTAGATGAGGGAGTGGAGTATCCTGATCCATTCCAGTGTGTGCTTTGCACTTGACTTGATACCTCGCTGCTTAGAGGATGAGAGAGCTTTCGGTCCTTTTTTGACAGCTTCAGCTGTGCCCTTTCTGGTGAGCAAGGTGCCCTTTCTGGCAAGTTGGTTAACAATGGGGAAAAGACAGAACACCCGTCTCAACTGTGCCCCTAGTTCATCATTTTGACCATTTTTTGTTTTTGCTTTTCTACTAAAACAATTTTGACCAACATGAGAGTTAGATTAACATACTTGTTCGATTTTTTGATTTGAAATCACGCAAGTTAGGTTATGAGCACTGAAAATTTTCCTTTTTTGGGTCCAAGAAATGGTCCAGTTTTGGAAAAGATGGAATAATTTTCGAGAGAATTAGTCAACTTCATTAAAAATCCTCAAAAACTTTTTTCCTTTTTTGCAAACGGCCACCGCTCGACGAGCATGGAACCTACTCTTGAGATGTACAACCTCGGATCCATAACAATGGAAAATTGCCTCTTGTCTGAAGGGCATTGCATGGCAGCAAAAAGTTGCCCCTTGTTTGAATGGCACCACAGCGCACCGTATGGCAACGGAAAGTTGCTCCTTGTTTGAAATGCACCGCAACACACTGTAACCAGTTCTCATAATGATGATCACAACCGAACTCTCAGATACAGAAATGACAAAGATGATCGGAACCATTACATGGACACAATCAATTTGGAAGTGTTTATGGCTGGACTTCAGAATGAAGTTGCCTACGTATCCCAAACATGGGAATCAAGTCTTACGTAGTTCAGGTAAGGTACACTCGGGTATTTAACCTCTCCTTTTACGCTCTAACTTTTGCCAAGGCCGCCCTTCCCGGTTTTCAACCTTGCGAGCTCTGTTTTTTCTTTTCTTTTCAATTCTTTTCATTTCTTTTTGTTTTTTTTCATTATTTGCATTTTTCTCCTCTTTTTTTTTTTTAATTTCTTTTTTTTCATTTTCTGCATTTTTCTATTTTTGTTCTTTTTCTTGCTCTAACTTTTGCCTGGGTGGCCCTTCTGGGTTTTCGGCCCAACGAGCCTCTCAAGGGTAAAAGTGTAGCTTGGTCCATGTCAAATGGTTTTAAGATCTCGAAGCCATCTGAATCTAGGAGAGTGGCTGTTGTTCCCTGATGATGTAGGAGTTCATCCAATGGGGGCTGAATTTGCCCCTAGTGTTGTGGATAGGAACTCGGTTGTTCTTCAACAAAACTTTCTTCTTTCTTCCCTTCTGGGATTTGGCATTCTTGCCGATCTTCGTCTTTGACTCTTCGAGTGCATTATCTGACGTCTTTTGCCCCTAGTTCGAGGGGTGCTTCAAATCTGGCCACACAGGCCTCTTTTGATAATTGACCATTGAACATTCTGAATCCAAGTCCAAGGTTTGAAAGTGAGGGGTCGAGTCTCGAGGCTGAGAGCGATCCTAAGCTGCACAATCTCAAGAGCGATTCCACACAGGTCTTCGCAGGACAGTGCAAAACATTTTTTTGAAATCTTTTAAGAAAACGACTAGTCGCTCGCGCTGAAGACAATGCGGAACTAATTTGGATCAAGCCAGGATCCTTCTCAGTACTCACATTAACAAACATGATCTCATTCATTAAGGGCTTAGCATGCCTTTCTTTCTCTTAATTGATCAAATTTTGCAAAACCTGAGGAATTCCTTCCTCTTCGTTTTTAATACATTACTCGAAAAGCTTTGAAAAACTTAGGTCAATGCAATGATTTCAAGGCACAGAAGGGTAGGTGAAATGTACTGCCGTTTCATTCTAAACTTGTTGGCACAACAAGCTCCAAGTAACAATAAGCACAAAAACATGACAGCCACAGCCATTTCGTTTAGATTTCCTAGTTGCAACTGGCTCCACAGCAGAGACAGACTCAAAGGAAAGCAAAAGGAAAATCACAAAACAAAACAAAATAATGATGTCTGAGGTGACACCCTCGAAATCACTCGGCTTCTGTATAACAGGATTGACTCGATACAACAAGACAGACCTTAATCAAAAAGACTGACTCAAAACAACGAGACAGACTCGAAATAAAACCACAGAACTGACTCAATACCCAAGTCAGAAAGTATAAAAATTAGCATTCGCAAATGCCCAAAATAGTGCGTGCCAAACGCCACATCTGAAATAAACTGAGCGCCGCCCGCAGGTGGACCAACCTCTGATCACATACTCGTATTATCCTCGAAGTCCACCAACCCGGTGATGACAGACTTTGCTGAACTCGGTGGGAGGACGAGCCCGTCGTCAAACAGATCCTGTACTTCGTGGCGAAGTCGGAAGCAGTTGTCGGTGGTGTGACCAACCTGTTGATGGTACGCACAGTACTGGGTAGCATCATGTGAGAGAGGGAGATTACTCGAGAGAGGGAGATTACTCGAGAGGTTTGAGATGACCTTTTTCAGTGAGGATTCGAAGAGCCTTGGACAAAGGCATGTAGAGGGCATGAAAGACCCTGCGACCTCGGGACAGATACTTCAAAGTCTGTGGACCTTTGCTGGACGCACTAGCAAAAGGATCAGCAGGTGTTGCCTTGGCTCTCTGATCTTTTCCAAGTGCAGGGTTAGGATGGGAAGGAACTGTTCTGGTACGACGGTCCCTATCCTGATTTTCCTTTTGGCTTGAACTGCTCTCGGTCTGAGTAGGGAAAATGTCATCCATAGTCTTAGCCATAACTGCAAGTACTTGTTGCTTATTCAATCCCCCGGCTTTCAGAGCCTCAACAGCTTGCTGGAGTTGTTCATAGGGATCTGTGTCCGCCTTCATCTTGTTCTTTGCACTAGCCTCAGCTTGGTGAAAGGTTTGGGTTGCTACTTCAGTGCGAAGCCCCGTTGTCATCGACATGTCATTGCCGAAGCTTGAGACAGCTTCAGGTTGGTTGAGCTCAATTACAATTCGTCCCAGTAGCGGGGGCTCCTTCGACATGAAGTTCCCAGCATATGATGTGGTTGGTGGCGGAGCCGACATTCCATAGGCCAAATCAGACACAGATCTCTGGAGGTCGCCAATCATTCCCATTAACTCAAATGTGGTGGGTTCACGAGCTGGAAACAACTGGGGTTCCCAGATCGGGCGCGCGGTAGGTGACCTGGGTAGGTGTGGCGCTTCAACATCGGTCTCACCCTGCGAGATGATTCTTTGGTTTAATGCGGCTGCCATAACCACAATTTCCTCTAAATTTTGTGCCATCATAAGTCCGCTGAACTGAATGAAGGTGATGTGACCGCTGACTAATGGATCAGATGCCTGCCTTGCTTCAGCGAAGGAGAACGCTGGCTATTCTGAACTAAATCTCTGAACCCCCCTCCCTGAAAGAGAAAACAGACAGCATCTCAGCCCAATTTCACCAGAACAGACATAAGCATAGCTGAATTACTGTATTCGACCACTGATCACTGTTCCCCAAATTACTCCCCCAAAACTGAATCTGATACCCGCAGATATAACTGATTCTCAAAATACTGATGCCCGTAGGCCTGATACTCAGACTTGCAAACTGATACGTGCGTTCCTGTAGAGAGACTCTCCTAAAAGCACATAATCAAGCAAATGAGAGCCAAAACACCCCTATGTTGGGGTAGGGTTTCCCTGTCCTATTTTGTCAGGAGCTAGAGTTTCACTACGCACACAGCGGTTTCAAACAACCTATATTTGGGTAAGCAACCTGTCCTAGTTTGGAATAGTCACTATGGATTCTGATATGCACTAGGTCGAATGGTCAAAAAGGGTGCCTCGGTAAAAACGGGGGTTTGTGTTCCCGTCGTGGCAGAGTTCGCAACCAGTCAGCCTTATGGCATGCTTCTCGAAGCGAGCCTCCGGCAAATCGTTCAGGAATAGCATACGGCAAACACGGTGTCCTATGTGCACCAATGCAGATGCAATGCAAAGAAACACATAAGTGTAATCAAAACAAAATATCATGAGTTCGAGTCAAGTTCTCTAACTCCCCAGTAGAGTCGCCAGAAACTGTAGACGTCCCCGAACGTCCCGGGAAAAATCCCGTTTTGTTCATTTAGGCTCACTACAGTTCGGACTCCATGTCACGGTTCTTAATCTGATCTCGCAAAGTGCAATGCAAGATTGATAAATCACCAAAGAGTCCAAATCCGACAAATCGTTTTGGAAAACTAATTTTTAAGAAAGAAGTGCCAAACATGGACTGCTTTGCCAGATACAGAGTCGCCACCTAAATATTTTATTTTTGGAAAAATTTAGGAAACCCTGACTCGTTGCCTAAGACTGCGTGTCCGTCATCACCAAAGTTGCCTCGGCTTGGGAACTTAGGTACGATTGGGGAAGGTCATCTATGAGCACCTCCGCTTGCCCGATCCGAAGATCGGCATGTACTAAGCACGATATTTTGTTTTGAAAACATATGTGTTCTTATTCCGGTTAATTAGCTAGAATTACTATGTGATGCGCACAACACACAAGTATAGAGTAAATCGCCTAATTTAGAACAAAGCATCGCATATCCGTTTATTTGAAATTTGTTTGAAGTTTGCTACTTGCAAGTAGGCTAAAATACGGATTTTAATGAATTGTTCCAATTCAAGCAATCCAACCTTCACCCACAAGCATTCAGGCAGTTATATCGCATAAGCAATTAGCCTCATGGCAAGCATGCTGTCATATTAACACTCACACACATGCACGATACTAAAGCATAAACACTCACAGTGTACTCCGAGCCAAAACAAGAAACTAGTTAGAAATTATGCATGATCCTAGTTCATGTTAAGATGACTAATGCAACACATGCAAAATGCAACTAGAATAGGCTCAGCGAATCTAAGAATGGCATGTGAAACGCGGCAATTCGATACATGTATTCAACTTAGAATTGAAATATAATGAAGTTAGTGTGATGCGCCGAGCCCGGTGCATACAATACAGATGAATGATGCAAACATGCATAGCATAAGGATGCTAATTAAAACGTGCCCTAGAACTAACCATCGTAAGCGATTAAGTAAAAGGGAGAAAGAAGTGGAGGTTGGAAGACATGCATCACACACATGCACGCTTATTACACAATTGTGCCTCTCTCGACAGAGGAATCGAAAGAATAATACAAATTAACTAACTAACAAGCTAATTAATTATTACACAACACTTAACTAATTAAACAAATTAATTAAGCTACTAAAGCAGTAAAACAGCCTCGGGAAGAGAGACGCATGCATGCTTGGTTGGCTTCGCTCGGAAATCCATTGCCATGTCATGTTGCCTTTGTTTACACTGCTCTGCACCTCTGAAAACTGTGCAAGTCTCAAGGGTGCTTCTGAATCACCTTTTGAGCACTGTGGGATGTCACCGGCTAAAAGTCAAGGTCACCGGCCAAGAGGAACTGGTCATTGACCATTTGTGGGGATCTCGGCCATCAATACATAGCCGGCCGGCACTGAAGATGGCCGACCGGCCATCTCTTCCTGCAGAATCCTGTTTTTGCTACAACAGAGGACAGACAGAGCATGGCAATGCATTTTCAAGGCAATGTTTGCACCACCACCCTCCTTATCATGTTTGAGACTCAAAGGAGTATGGTTCTCGACCCTCGGGCCATCAATCACGTATTTCAACGCATGATGGCCAAAGGAGCCAAGTGTGCAAATTAATGTACAATGAATGCACAAAACACATGAATGCCTCATGCTCTATCATGTTAGATCAAGAGCGTCGGCGACCAAGGTTTGAGGCACGTTTCATCACTTCAAGTACGAAACGTCCCTTGATCCTTGTATTTGGTTTGACACCCCAAACCAAACACAATGCTATGCAAGTGTTCCAAATACAATGCAAAGCATGTGACCAATGTAATGCGAGATGTGCAATGCAATCCAATGTAATCAACCTAAGCATGCAAGCTAAGTCAATGTAACATGAGCATGACAAATGCAATGCAATGTTACCTAACATGCATCCAAACATGCAAGAATATGTGACAACATATCAAGCAAATGACAAAATGCAAGCTAACAAGCATGCAAAATGCGACTTAAGCATGCAAATATGCAAGGCATGTAACAACATTCAAGCATATAACAACATGTGAGGCAAACATGTAACAACACGTTAAGCAACTTAAAAAAGAGAATGCATGCCAAATGCATTACAACTTAAGCATGCAACAACATGTTATGGACTAAGTGTGCAACAATCCACAATTGAACTAGTATGTTACAACATGCAATTTACCAAATATGCAACAAACATGCGACAACATGTAAGGC
Organism: Camellia granthamiana; assembly: GCA_036172215.1. NCBI lineage: Eukaryota > Viridiplantae > Streptophyta > Magnoliopsida > Ericales > Theaceae > Camellia > Camellia granthamiana. Next base: position 83,376,536 of record CM069913.1, on the reverse strand, counting down.
AAGCATGCAACAACATGCGGGGATGGTCTTAAACCAAAATGGACAGCTCTCAAAGAGGTCCAAATCAGTGGCCAAAATAATGCAACAAGGGCATGAAATACACATACAAACATGCATGCTAATGGTCCATTACTTTAAGCATAATAGAGCAACTTTTAAGAACACTTAAAAGGAGACAAACTTGGATATTAGGCAAACATGTTAAGCTCTGAAATCATGTTAGGGAGGATGCCAAATCAACCGAAGCATGCAAGTAAGGCATGCAATAAAGCCCAAAACTTGAAACCAACCAAGTGACTCAAACCAAGGCTACATGAAGCAAGCCCCAAAGGGCCAAGGGGACCTAAAACAGTCCCAAGGCAAGTCTAAACAAGACCAAAAGTGAGCTCAAAACTAGCCAACACAAGCTAGAACACAATGCCAAAAACGTGAGGCATGCGAGGCCACAAAAGAGTTGTTACACTACACCTAACACAACCAAACATGACATGACTTAAGCAACCAAAATCAGAGTTATGGCATGTTAAAATGAGCTCAAAAACTCACTTAGATGGCATCCCAAAGACCTAAACATGGTGGCATACACAATGACACATTCATGAGGCATAAAACACAAACCCTTTAAAGCATTAAAGGAGTGACAAATGCAAGTACATGAGCATACTATATGGACTGAAATATTATTACAAGTGATGCCAAACCACTGAAATGATCCGAATAGAGCATGCTAGTGACTCAAATACCCAAAGCTAACAAGCTAGATTGCATGGTAGCTATACAAAACAATGTAAGCATGACCCAAAACAATGAAAAACAGAGCTCAAACATGTTAAAACAAGGCTAGAAGCTTCATGAAGTTGAACCAAAATCATGCTAAAATGACATGTTACAACATGTTGCATGTTAAGGCAAATCATGGGATTACAAGACAAGTACATGAAGCATGCATGGTATGTCTAAACCAAGTCAAAACAGTGCTATATCATGGCAAAAAAAAAAGCCTAATATATACTGAAATGAAGCTAAAACAAGCTAAGTATACAAGCTACAAACATAAGCCATTTATGCAAGCATTCAAAACAACAAGGAGAGGGGATGACCCTCTCCTATTTAAGACACCAAAACCACCTTTCCACCACTGAAAATCCTTTGGATTTCAGTGGTAGAAAGGTCATGCAAAGCTCAAAGCAAGGGCCAAAAGGGATGGCCTAAAACAAGGCCTAACAAGGCCTAAGAGGGGGGAAACAACCCCAAACCTTAAAATGACCTTAAACAAAGATCTAAAGCACACAAAATCAGAACTTTTATCAGTTATAATCTAAGCTTAAAACAATAAGTAAGAAGGGCTAAAAGCTTAAGCAAGAAAGGAGTATCTAAAGCAAGGAACTCACCCTTGTAAAACCTCTTCAAGAACAAAGCTCCAGCAGGTTTTCTGAGTTCAAACCAACCCAAGAACACTAAAATCAACCTCAAGGGACCTCAGCTCCAAGAGGGTGGTGTTCTAGTGTGTGTTTGTGTACAATAGTAAGACAAAACAACACTTTTGAGCACAAAGTAGGACCAAACAAGGGAGTATAGATACAAAACTATATCTCACTCTCCCAACCTAATTTTTCTGAACCCTGGAGGAGGGAGGAGGGGCTCCCTCTTTATAGAAGTTCAAATTCTAAAGCTTCCAAGAGAAGCTAAGCAAAGGGCAAATCCCTCCATACACATGTATGGAGGGGGGGTGAATTGTGGATGCCAGCTGCACCAGCTGGCACAAAATATCTACATAAAGCAGATGAACAGGGTTCGGCCACCAAAAATGGCCGATCGACCAACATAAGTGTCGGCTGACCAAATATAGTGCCAATCGGCCAACACTCTTGGCCGATGGCAAGAAAAAGCGGCCGATGGCATCATGCCCTGGCCAGTGGGTTGAGGGGATGGCAAACAAGCCACCCTCTTCCCTTAGAAGCAAAAACACAAGTGTTTGGTCTACAACCAAGCACAAAACAGACAAGTTGAGAGATCTTGAGGCAAGGCGCGTAGCCGAGACCTCCGAGAACTCAAAATGAACACGAGCATGGATGATCATCGAGTGTTCAAACGATGACGTCCAAGTCCTGGGGACGGTCAAAAATGGGGTGTCTACAACGTCCTAATGCAATGGACAACTATAATTCACTCCACGTAAGCACATAATCACATAAGCACTTACGAACTTCATTTCCGGATAGTGATAGTCCCGTGGCATTGCTAGAGTTCCGGTTAGAAACAGCATTGATCAAGTGCTTTTCCAACAGGACTCCTAGAAACCCAAGGATCTAATCAATATCCTAGAAACTACATTCCATACCCATATAGCCACATAACATGTTGTCACATAAGTACATAACATTACACCTAAGTCTCTAACAAGCGAGACAAACCCATTGTGGTACTAACCACTTCCCACGTACCCAAAGTATTCAAACCTGATACGCTCGGATACCAAGTTGTAACGCCCTCAAAATAAACCCATAAATCATACATTTATCACATCCATAAACTTAAGAGAATAAAGCATATTTCCATTCATCAGAGTGTTAAGTACAAAAGTATTACATGTTGACAATAAAAGTAAATGCCCTATGGGCTTACAACTTTCCAAGTCAACACTTAGGTTCAACAAAAGAAGAGTTCTAACTCTTTATACAAAATAAGCCCTTGGCTTGATATACATGTAATACAAAAGAAGATAATGACAAAAAGATCTTCCAGCCTCCCAAGCTACGTCCTTGGAGGTGGCATATCTCCTGAACCTGAAAATGATGTCCCATATAGGGTGACCCAAAGCCCAGTAGAGATATACTGAACCAAATATGAGCAGTAACTAAAACATTAGCATTTGATAAATGGTTAACACTTGTAAACCAACTTACAACACAATCCAGTTCCATAACAAATAAGCCCATGTTTTATTCCACTTTCCTTTACTTAACCAATTCAATTCATAAACATGGCTCAGAACCTGGCCAAACAATTAAATGAGACTACATCTCATATTAAAACACTTCCTTTATCCACAATTCAAATGAGATTACAACTCATAATAAAAACGCTTCCAATACTTCAATTTTCTACGTTATGCAAACATAATTAGAATTTCGGGACTTTCACCCTGGACACTCCGGCCAACTTAGTTATCAATGGAGTCCATCCCCTATCTCCTCCCAAACCATGGAGTACGTCCCTTATCTCTTCCCACACAACATACATACACAATGTATTTAAACACTTATCATATACAATGATCAATCAATACACATATTCGATGTATTATTTCAACCGTCATATTTAATGACATTTTCCAAATGATTAGTTTCATTTTTCCCTAATCAACATACAGTGTCTACAACAATCAAGACTATCCTCCACCGATAGTCCAAAGCAGTTATATCTAAACAAATAATAAATTTATCAAACAGATAAATTACCAACATTTTCATAGGCGAGTGATTAACTAATCCAACTACACCATTCAATCCCATAATTTCCCAATCTTATGATTTTCAACTCAATTTCACTTCTTTTGAAATTAATTATTCAAATTAATTATTCCACATAGCTAGGACATTTTTCCCTTATTCACAAGGTTGCCCCAAGGCTCATATTTCACTCATAATTCATAAACAACCCCAAATTTCAAGTTTCTTACACATATTTGACTCAAACATGGAAAACCCCTCTTTTATAAATTACAAATCAAACTCTAACTTTTCCCAAAATTATCCAACAACACCAACTAATCAAAATGACTAAAATTTATGTCAAAACCCATAAGATGGAGTAGGATATCCCTACTTCAAGATTAGAAGCCCAAAGGAGTTGATGAAGAAAACTCAATATGCTCCAAACTCAAAGATTCTCGGATCAAAACGAAGCCCACACCGAGCTCTAACTTTTATACAAAGGAAATAGTGTAGAAGGACCCTAGATCAAGAGTTCTTCTAGAGAGAAGTGGTGGTTTAGAGAGAGAGGCAGCCATTCTAGGGTTTGACAGAAAGAAAAGAGATGAAAAAGTGAAGGAGAAACAAGCTGCTGCAACTGATATATTCGAGCCTCGCTCGAGCGAAGGAATGGTCGCTCGAGTGACCAAACACAAAGAAACCTCGCTCGAGTATAGAAAGCCTCGCTCGAGCCAACAATTCGAAGCTTCAAGTTTGCAACCCAGAAGCACGCTCGAGCACAAGAATGCTTGCTCGAGCGAAGAAGTCCAAAACATACAGGTCGCTCGCTCGAGCCAAGAAATACAACTCTCAGGTCTAGAACGAGACGCAGGCGCAAGCTCGAGCGCGAGACTTCTCGCTCGAGCCACCAGACACAACACTCAACTCTCGCTCGAGCGAAGGAACCCTAGCTCGAGTGAAGGAACTAAAACACAGAGCTCGCTCGAGCGACAAAAGTCTCGCTCGAGTGCAGACACAAAAATCTGGGCAGCAACCATTTGTTCCCAATCACAACCAACTTGTTACAAACATGCCCAACACATCCTAAAACTCAAATAGAAGGAATTAAAGGACGGAAAAGAAGCATACACAACAACAGACATCTACGGAATCGAGTCCGGAATACAATAACCAATGGAGGGAAGACCGGGATCGCTATAAAGACTATCCTACACCTACAGCCCAAAACAGATATTTCTACTCATCAGATAATTTTTGAATAACAGATAAATCTCATAAATTTCAAAATGGGAGCAATAATACATATCAAACTCCACTCTCATCATAAACAAATGCATTTTTTCATATCTTTCAAAATCCAACATCTTTCATTTTCCTTTCATAAAACAAACATCAATAATTTTCAAACAAAACTTCCTTTATTTCCAAAACTCACTTTTAAAGAAAGATCATCCCATATTTCAACATAATCCATCAATATATACACATTCCTAACCCTTATCAATCATTTATTTGAAAAAAACCCTTCTTTTACTTTTCAACACCAAACCCTAGGTTTAATCCAAAACCCCCAAATCACCAAATACTTTTCAAGAGCAAATAACTAAGCTAAGAAACATACGAGAGGTTAAAGAAATTCCTACCTTAAGAGTAGAAGAGGAAGAGAGCAAGAGTGAAACTTTGGCGGAGCAAAAAACAAGATTCTCTCCGATTAGATTGAAGCTTACGACGAGCTCTACATTTTTCTCCAAAGAGCAATAGTGGAGAAATTAATGGATGATGGCATATTTGAGGTTTTAAGCAAGAACTAGAGAGAGAAAGTGAAGAAACTAGGGTTTTGGAATGTTTTAGAGAGGATTGAAAAAGTAATTCAAAAATCCCTTTTTTCGAACTAATATACGCACAGATTGCTGGAGCGACCAAGAACACTGCTCGAGCTCACAATGACCCCCTCTAGAAATTTTGCAGACCTGCAGAAAGCCACTCGAGCACAGGAAAGACCGCTTGAGTAAAGATCACCCTACTCCCAGAAGTTTTGCAAAGCTATAAAAATACTGGGAGATTTTAAAGATCACTCGAGCGAACAAGAAGAAAACTGGATATAAACTCTTTGAAAAACTAACTCCCAACTTGTTTTAAACACAACCAATAACCTAACTCAACCACTAACAAGACAATAAAGGATATGAACAACAGTTAAAAGTATAGAATCCCGGATCTAAGAGTATTAAATAGGTCGGGTCTAAATCGGAACCGTTATAGTTTTCACCAATACATTTTTTCCTATGTGATAAGCACATAAGAGTTATATAATACAATATATGTGTGTGGGGGGGGGGGGGGGGGCTAAAAATTAGGACGAAAAGGCAAGAAAGTAGAGCTTTTGAAATAAATAAAAAAAAATGCGGCCAAGATATCAAAGAGAAAGAAAGATGAAAAGTCAGAAGACTATATTACTGTGAAAAATAGAGTTTCATGATTCCAATTTATGCAAAACCCTAGTTCATCTTCTTAATTATTCACAATCTGCATTGTTTTAGCCTAATATAGTCATATTTTGATGTAAATTTTGGGATAAAGTATGTATTGGTGGAAAATATAGATGATTTTCCTTTGTTACCCTCATGTTGTAGTCACATTCTTATCACATGATTAGTTTATATTAAATATTTAAACAGCTGAGTAACAGAAAGGGGGCATTGACACTTTATAGGCACGAAAGTGAGATTTGACCAAAACTAAAGGGGATTAACTATCAAAATTGCATGTGCAAGTACCAAAGTGGGATTTGACCAGAAGTTCAGGAGGTTGACTGTCATGATTTCATGTGTAGGGACCAAAGTGAAATTTGGTGCAAAGTGTAATTTACCCATTCTTTTATCTATCATATTATATAAATTATTTGTTTTGGTGTTATTAATAATTTTATATAAAAATGGAAACAAATTTGAATTTTTATAAATTTATTAGCTTAACGGCACTAAATTTTTTTTTAAAAAAAAGAGTTCAAATTTATGTGCAACTCAGACAATTCCGACCTAACTTGGGTTGAGCTTGGATAGATAAACTCTAACATAGATTTTATTCGCGTTTGTGTTTCAAATATCCACTTGAAATTTACAATCAATGTCATAACAGAAATTTTTGAGCACCATAAATGCTGGTTCATTGTTACCAGCAATCTATTTAGCACAATCACTATTTTGTCAGTAATTCAAAAACTGACTTTCTATTGTTTGGAGGTGAATGTGAAGTCAGTTGCATGAATTAGCATGTTTTATTTTTCTTGCTTTTGTAAATCAAATTTCAAATTTCTTTCTAATAGCCATTAGAATCAATATTCTCGTTTTCTTTAAGATTTTTCCTGTTAACTATAATCGTCTTCCGTATTTGCAGGAATGGACTGGTCCTTGGAAAAGATTGGTTCAACCTTTGAAAGGGGAAAGAATGTGCTTGATTTAGCTGGACCATGGGTTCAATATTATTATAACTTTGATACTTGTTAGGACTATGGGACACCAGAAATCAATCACACACAAGAACACAAGAGATTTACATGGTTCGGCAATTGCCTACGTCCACGGGAGAGGTATCCACTATAGAATTATTCCGGAGGGAGATTATAGTACTTACACCTCACAACTCTCTCTATAGCACTCTCACTCTCACTCACAGATTATACCCTCTGTGTTTGCTCTTCAGCTCTGTGTATCACTCCCATATCCAACCCCTCCTCACTCATCTCAATTTATAACCAAGAGAAGAGGAGTGGGTGAAGGGACAACCATAATTGGCCAAGGTGGTGCCACCCTCACTATCTTCCTTTAGTGAGTTGGTGTTGCCCCCACCATCTTCTTTTACCACATGGTGCCACCTACACCATGTGGATGGTGGGCTCCTTACCATGTGGGTAGTGGATGGAGCTAACAATTCTCCCCCTTCACGCCCACATGGATAACTGACTTCTCACTTGAAGTCCATCCCGGTCAGATTCTTGCAAACTTCTAGTTTGTCTCTAGTGACACCCTTGGTCATCATGTCAGAAGGATTCTTGTCCGTGTGAATCTTCACTAGCATCATCAGTTGCTTTTCTATCACTTCTCGTATCCAATGATACCGGACATTAATGTGTTTTGTACGTGAATGGTACATAGAATTCTTGCTCAGATCAATTGCACTCTGACTATCACAATGTACCTTATACTCTTCCTGCTGTAGGCCCAATTCTTGGAGAAACCACTTTAACCATAACATTTCCTTTCCAGCATCTGCGACAGTAATGTACTCTACCTCTGTTGTAAATAAAGCAACATACTTTTGTAGTTTGGATTGCCATGAAACAGCTCCCCATGCAAAGGTGAACAGAAATCCTGATGTAGACTTTCTACCATCAAGATCACCTGCCATATCGGCATCTGTAAAACCCTCCAAAATTGGTTCAGCTCCCCCGAAACATAAACACATCTTTGAAGTTCCCTTCAAGTACCAAAGAATCCATTTGACGACCTCCCAATGCTCCGTTCCTGGATTGGCGAGGAATCTGCTCACAACACCAACTGCGTGAGCTATATCTGGCCGGGTACACACCATTGCATACATCAAACTTCCTACTGCGGAAGAATAAGGGATTGCCACCATTTCTTTTCTTTCAGAGCTGGTTGTGGGACACGAACGCTTTGTCACATTGAAATGGTTAGCCAGTGGTGTGCGAACTGGCTTGGCGTCTTTCATGTTGAATCTTTCAATCACCCGTTCAACATATTTCTCCTATGATAGCCATATCTTCTTGGCTTTTCTGTCACGAACAATTTTCATGCCCAAAATTTGCTGTGCTGGGCCTAAATTCTTCATGTCAAAATATTGCGACAAGTCCTTTTTCAACTTGTTGATCATAGCAGTATCCTGTCCGATGATCAGCACATCATCAACATACAATAGTAGAATGATGAAGTTTCCATCTGAAAACCTTCGAAAATATACACACTGGTCTGCTAACGTTCTTGTGTACTCGTGATCCATCATGAATGAATCAAACTTCTTGTACCATTGTCTCGGCGCTTGCTTCAAGCTATAGAGACTCTTCTTCAGTTTGCAGACTAGGTTCTGTTTCCCTTTAACTTCAAATCCTTCTGGTTGCTCCATGTAGGTCTCTTCCTCCAAATCACCATGGAGAAAGGCAGTCTTGACATCCATTTGTTCTACTTCCAGATTCAAGCGAGCTGCTAATCCCAGAGCTACTCGAATGGACGCTATCTTCACAACTGGGGAGAAGATCTCATCAAAATAAATTCTTTTCTTTTGCCCAAAACCTTTGACTACCAAACGAGCTTTATGCTGCAATAGTTTACCGTTTCCATCTTTCTTCATGGCTTGCATCCAACAGTCTTTCTCTGTATGACTCTTGGCTTCCGAAAAACTCTCGGGCTCCCCCTCATCAGTAATCAGAATATACTGAGAAGCGGGATATTTGGTTGATGGCACAGCAGCTCTTCCAGATCTCCACAACTGAGGCCCAGTTGCCTCTGGTTGAGGGGGTTGCTCCCCCTGCTCAACACCCTCTTCATCCGGGTCTTTATCTCTTTCCTCCTGTTCCTCAATTTCTAGCATAAGATCCTGCAACTCTGGCACTTCTTGTTGCACATCATCACATCTAGCATTTTGTGATGGCTCAGGAGATGGAAACAAGTCTGAAGTGATGACATCTCTAGACTTTGCAGATTTCTCAAAATCTGCTACTGTCTGGTCTTACTGGAACACAAAATCTCTGCTCCTGAACATCTTCTTGTTCACTGGGTCCCACACCTTGTACCCAAATGCTGCATCTGAATAGCCCATAAATATACATGGAGTGGACTTGTCATCAAGCTTCTGTCTGTTTTCCTTGGAGATGTGTGTAAAGGCCTTACACCCGAAGACTGTCAAGTGAGAATATGATACCTTTCTTCTGGACCAGACTTCCTCAGGTATCGCAAAATTCAACGGGACTGAAGGTGACCTGTTGATGAGATAATAGGCTGTATGGGCAACTTCAGCCCAGAATGACTTTGGCAACTTTGCCATTTTGAGCATACATTTGACTCTCTCCATAATAGTGCGGTTCATTCTTTCTGCCACACCATTGTGTTGTGCGGTGCCGGGAACTGTTGTCTCGTGCCGGATACCTCTACTGGCACAGTATGCTGCAAAAGCATTGGAAGTGTACTGACCTCCATTGTTTGTGCGAAGACACTTCAACTTCTTCCCGGTCTCTCTTTCCACCATTGCATTGAACTCCTGAAAGTGCTAAAATACCTCATCCTTTGTCTTCAGGAAATACATCCACAACTTCCTTGATGCATCATCAATGAAAGTCAGAAAATACTTGCGGCCGCCATATGACTCCATGTCGATTGGGCCACAAACATCCGAGTATACCATATTGAGCACTTATGTTTTTCTCTTGCTCGTTGAACTGAATGATACTCGATGTTGCTTTCCATAAAGGCAATGATCACACGGCTTCAAGACACTCTTTTTGGATAAGGGTATCTTGGATTTCTTTGCCAAGAGATGCAATCCCTTCTCACTCATGTGAGCCAATCTCCTATGCCATAAGTCCAGTGACTCCTTGTCTTCTGCTGCATTAAGACTTTCCAGACAGATCTTCGTTTGAGTCTTATACAGTGTTGAAGACATCTCTCCTCTGGCGATTGTCAAAGCTCCTCCTGTCAGCTTCCAATGGCCATTTCCAAATGTACTTGTATAGCCCTATCAGTCCAGGCCGCTTTCGGAAATAAGATTGAGGCGCAAATCTGGAACATGCCTCACATCTTTGAGAACCAGCTTGTTCCTGACATTAGTTTGAATACTAATGTCTCCAATACCCACAATCTTCGAATAGCTAGAATTCCTCATTCGAACAGTGCCAAAATCTCCAGCGTTGTACGAGCTGAAGAGTTCTCTTTGGGAAGTGGCATGATGGGATGCAGCTGTGTCTATCACCCATTCTGTGTAGCTGTGGTCAGCCACATGAAGGCAATCTTCCTCTTTGCCAACTGCAAGAAGTGTTTCATCAGTTATTGTGGTTGTTGTGTTCTCATCTCCTTTTGACTTACTGCTTTGGCCTTTCTCTTTCCGACTTGGGCAGTTTCTCTTTATGTGACCCTCTTGGCCACAGTGAAAGCAAGTGAAGCTGGAGTTACCTCGACCTTTGTTGTCTCTATTGTTCCAGCTGCCTCTACTCTTGCTTCTTCCTCTACCTCTTTGTAGACGCGCCCGCGGGCCTCTCTCTACAGTTCGCAGGACTCGATTTGTGTCGCGGTTCTAAATCTGAACCAAAGAGTCCAAATCCGGCAAATCGTTTGAGAAAACAGATTTTTGAAAAAGTAGTGCCAAACATGGACTGCTTTGCCAGATTACAGAGTCGCCACCTAAATATTTTTAAAATGGGAAATTTAGGAAACCCTGACTCGGTGCCGAAGGCCACGTGTCCGTCATCACCAAAGTGGTCTTGGCTCGGGAGCTTGGGTACGATCGGGGAAGGTCAGCTATGAGCACCCCCTTTCGCCCGGTCCGAAGACCGGCCTCTACTAACCGTGATATCCGATTTTGAAAACTTTATGTGTTCTTATTCCAGTTATTAGCCTAGAATTACTATGTTATGCGCACAGCAAACAAGTATAGACTAGATCGTCTAATTTGGAAATAAGCATTGCACATCCGTTTGTTTTGAAAATGCTTTGTAATTTGCTACTCGCAAGTAGGCTAAAACACGGATTTCAATGAGTTTTCCAACTCAAACAATCCAACCTCCACCCACAGGCATTCATGCAGTTATATCATGTAAGCATTTAGCCGCATGGCAAGCATACTGTCATGGTAAACATCCACACGCATGCGATATGCTAAAGCGTAAAAACTTACATCGTACTCCGTGCCAAAACAGTAAACTAGTTAGCAAACATGCATGACCTAGTTCATGTTAAGTGGTTAATGCAACACAGGCATAGATGCAATCTAGAGTAGGCTCGGCTAACCCTAAACATGGCACGTGAAATGCGCGAATAGCACGTATTCAATTTGGAATTGAAAGTCGCAATGCAGTTTGTATGATGTACCGAGCCCGGTGCATGTAAACAAATGCATGAAATGCGCGCATGCATAGCATAAGGTATGCTAAAATAAGTATGCCCTAATCTACCATCAAAGCAGGTAAATAAAAGGGAGAAAGAAATGGGGATTGGAAGACATGCACCCACTCACACACACTTATTACAAATTATGCCCTCACTCGGAGGGGCCGAAAGAATATACAAATTAATTAACAACGCAAGCTAATTAAATATTACAAGGAGCCTAATTAATTAACAAATCAACTAGACTAATTAAAGCAATAAATGCCTCGGGAAGAGGGCCAGATGCGTCACACGCTCGGGACTCGCTCGGAATCGCTCTGCCATGCATGATTTGCCTCTGTTTTCCCTGCTCTCCTCCTCTGAAGGATGCCAAAGTCCTGGGACACCTTCCAAATACCCTGAAGATCACCACCGGCTGAGGGGTTTGGACACCGGCTTCGGGGATTGGCCACCGGCTGCAGATGAAGCTATCGGCCACTGATACACTGCCGGTCGGCACTAAATACTGCCGGCCGGCACTTAATTCTTGCTGAACCTGCAACTCACAGCAGCAGAGGGCAAAACTATGCATGGCAAGGCAATTCAAGCAATTTATGCATCAAACACATTCCTTATCATGTTAACGACTCAAAGGAAGATGTGCCTCGGTTCTCGGACCACCAATCACGCATTTCTATGCATGATGGCCCTAAGAACCAAGAGTGCAAATTTGATTTCAAATGCATGCAAAACACATAGGCACGAAAGGGGGACCAAACCTCTATCAAACTCATTTCAAGAGGCTTGGCATGCATGTCAATGCGGTGCAATCCTAAGCATGTTATCTAGGATGCAAGATGGACAATATGATGCATTTATGCAAGCATACAAACAAGCATATAATACAAGCATGCAATCCAATGGAATAATGGACTTAGACACGAACTAGGCAACCCTAAAAGGCCTAAGATCAGTGGCCAAAGTGCCTAGGAAATGAGACCAAATGCACACACACACATGCAAGTGTTAAGGCTCAAGACTTAGGCATTCAAAAGCAACTCTCATGCACACTTAAAGAGGCCAAACATGGACTAATAGCATGCATTTAAAGCTCTGAAAATTCATGTCAAACATGATGCCAAATCATGCAATAGAGCATACCAAACAAAGCATGCAAATGGCCTAGGCTTAAAACAAGTCAATAGGGCATTAAACCACACTTAGCACAAACACATATGGCATGTACTTAACAACCAAAAACAGGTTCTTAGCATGTTAAAGCAAGACCAAAGAGCTACTTAGATGGCATCTAAGAGTCATTAAACTAAAGGCATGCATTGGAGCCAAAACATGGAGCACTTAACACACACTCTTGAAGCATTAAAGAGGCATGCAAGGCAATCAAACAAGCATGTATGAAGGACTGAAATGGCATGCTAGATGGTTCCAACCATCAAAATAAAGCAAGCATGGCATACTACATATTCATGCTTTTGAGGCCAACAAGCCAAATACAAAGAGGCTACCAAATACATGCTAAGATTGGCCAAAATAGCTATGGACAGAGCTAAATCATGGCAAAATAAGCTTACAAGCTTCACAAATCTAAGCCTAAAACATGCTAGAAACTAGGGCATACAACCTAGACATGTTAAGGCATAAAAGGGGCATTACAAGGCAACTATACTAAGCATGTATAGGAGACCAAAACCAACTTGAAAACATGTTATATCATAGTAATATAAGCATAGAAAACAAGGCAAACATGCTCAACACACACTCAAGCATAGACTCACTTAAGAGACCAAAACATGCCCTTTTCAAGGACCCCAAGGGGAGGGGGTGGCCCTCCCCTTTTTGAGGCTTCAAGGCATGCTCTTCACCACTGAAATCCCTCGAGATTTCAGTGGTGAAGAGATCCTATCACCAAAATCTCGGATCTCTCCAAAATAGCACAAAAAGTGACCTTTTTCAAGGTCTAAAGGGGGTCAAACCTCCCCAAACCACAAAACACTCTTGATATACAATAAAGAGGGTTAAAAATCAGAACTTTTATGTGTTATATACTAAGCACAAAAACAGTCCTAGACTAGGTAAAAAATGGAGTGCAAGAATGGGGAATAAAGTGCAAGTTTCTCACCCTTGTTGACTATCTTCACAAGAGTTGATGTTGTTGCCTCCTTGAGCTCCAAACCAGTCAAAAATGTCAAGAACCAGCCCTTAGAACCTCAGTTACCAAAGGAAGGTGAAACACTAGGTGTTAATGTGCAATAGTAAGGCACAAACACCTAGTGTGCAAAATGAGAGGGAAGAAGAGAGATACAATAGATACAAAGTTCAAACCCTAAACCAGAGGTTCTCCTATGTCTAACTCTCTCAAACTTTTCAACCCTAAGCCAAGAGGAAGAGCCTTCCTCTTATAGAACTTGTAAGACTTACAAGCTAAGCAAACAAGGGTTCATCCCTCCATACACGTGTATGGAGGGGAAGCAAGTTGCACACAGCTGTCTGAAAATATCTCAGAAAGCAAGTGCACAGTGGTCGGCTGGGCAAATTGGTCATTTCGCCCAAAATAGTGCCGACCGGCACAATATAGTGCCGGTGACAACTACAGCCAGCCGGTAGCCTCTAGCCCCAGCCGGTGGTGTGTGGGGATGCCTCAGAAGGCATTCCCTGCCCCTCAAAGGCAAATCACAAGTGTTTGGTGCAAAACCAAACACAAACGGTCGAGTTCGGAGGTCCTGAGGCACGGCGCGCGAGCCGAGAACTCCGGGAACTCCAAACGAACACGCACATGGATAATCACCGAGTGTTCGAGCGGTGACGTCCAAGTCTTGAGGACGGTCACAAATGGGGTGTCTACAGTTGCCCCTCTTTGACAGAACTCGAAAGTCATAACAATGACGGGAGTGAATGTCAAAGCCCAGAGACGACCCATTTTTGACAAGGCCGAAGACTTGGACAAACATACAAAGCGCAAATGGTTGAACTCGCAAGCTGCCTACGTATCCCTCAAGGAATCAAACCAGCGTAGTTCATGCAGGAGGCACACATGCCAAAGATAAGATATGCGCCCGTAGGCAGGGGCGAAATGCAACTGAACATGCAAGAAGCCGAGCATAACTTATGATCATGCAAAGAAAGCTGTAATGAAGCACACATGCGACAGTTATAAGCTAACATGCAATAGCCTACACTACAATGTAGAAAGGATGTAAGAGAATTATGTAATTCTCAAAACGTCTCACTCGGAGAAATACAATACCTGTGCGACTCGTCCGGTTCCACCAGCGGTAAATGAGCCGTACATACAATATCGTGCCTGAAAAGAAAGCAAACTTAACAGGTACAATATGATTAGCAACATGCATGACATATGCAATGTGAATGCTGAATGATATGCAGTATATACAAAACTATGTATAGTAATGCAAATGAAAATGTAGTGCAATTAAAACTAAATGCAAACTACATGCAGGGCAATTGAATCATGATTCAATCATGAGCGGTTCGAAACCACACAAATGTCAAATAGATTGATGGAGGTAACAAGTCCGTCTACCATAGAAAAGGTGCCGCAACCTCAAACCAAGCTCGTCAAGGAATAGGCGCGATACACAGACAAAACTATGAGTGATGCAGACGGACACAAGAACAAGTATTGGGTGGAATGACATAAGTGGGGTGACGACCCGCTGAGGAGAGAATAATGATCCTAATGCCGGATGCAACAATTACACTACAATGTAATGGAAATGGATAAATGATACAATGGATATGGCACGCGGGCCAAACCGAATCTTGCCTAGGAAAGGCATGTACACATACAAACCATTTCTAACACAGAACTTCTGCATACAGAACTGTGCTTCGATATGAAAAATATGGGCACATACCAGACCAAGCTCAACTTGGAAAGGCGCAAGCCATAGATGGAAGAAGATGCAATGGATGCATGCAACTAAATGCAATGGAGGTGGATACAATGGATATGGCACGCGGGCCAAACCAAATCTTGCCTAGGCAAGGCATGTACGCATACAAACCATGTCTAACACAGAAGCGGTGCCGCTACCCTCAAAGCTCGGACACAAAAGCTCGACAACTGTGTTTTGACACGAAAAATATGGGCACATACCAGACCAAGCTCGACTCGGAAAGGTGCAAGCCATAGATGGAGGTGATGC
The DNA here is from genome assembly GCA_036172215.1 of Camellia granthamiana. Lineage (NCBI taxonomy): Eukaryota > Viridiplantae > Streptophyta > Magnoliopsida > Ericales > Theaceae > Camellia > Camellia granthamiana. The sequence goes on along the minus strand of CM069913.1, from coordinate 83,360,822 downwards.
AATGGATGCATGCAGCTAAAATGCAATGGATATGGCACGCGGGCCAAACCAAATCTTGCCTAGGAAAGGCATATACACATACAAACCATGTCTAACACAGAAGCGGTGCCGCTACCCTCAAGGCTCGGACACAAAAGCTCGACAACTGTGTTTCGACACGAAAAATATGGGCACATACCAGACCAAGCTCAACTTGGAAAGGCGCAAGCCATAGATGGAGGTGATGCAATGGATGCATGCAGCTAAATGCAATGGATATTTACAGAAAATGCATGACAAATGCACTATATTACAATGATGATGCATGACTTATGCATGTGTTTTTCTTTTGAAATGCAATGCATGACATATGCGGTATTTACAATGATGCATGACAATGCATGTTGATGCAATGGCTACGATTGCGATTTTCCCTATTCTCCCAACGGGGCGACATACTAGGTTGGTTCAGTATCCAGAATTGAGACGTAAACACGCCGCCTCAACCTATGGGGCTTCCATACAGATTTCAAGCTGGGGGTTCATCCCCCTGGGTATTTAAACCAGACTTTAGTCTCGGAAATTCCGAACATTTGCGTTCTAGGCACAAGCCGTTCGAACTCTAGTCTTCACCGTCCCAGTTGGTCTTCTAGGAACTCACCGCAGACACAGGCAGGTGGCTTTACCAGACCACCGAAAGTCGTTCGGGCACGACAAACACCAAAGGAATTGCACCTTCAGAGGATTTAAGGTCTCCTAGACCGGGATGTATAATGTATGCATGACAATGCATGTTTTTTGAAATGCGCGCCAACACGCGGCTTTGAGATGCATGATAATGCAAATGAACGGGTTTAAGGTCTCGCCGGACCGGTGTAGGGGAATCAATAAGATGCGCAGAATAGCGCGATGGAATGCATGCGAAATGCAGTATGATGCGCAAAATAGCGCGAATGAATGCATGCCAAATGCGGTGAGGTGCACACCTTTATGCACCGAAGGTCTTGCACCTCCCGAGGATTTAAGGTCTCCTAGACCGCGCGCGTCTTGGTCCCGCCGGATCATACGTGTTTAAGGTCTCGTCAGACCGTCGGGTAAAATGGAATACTCATGAGGCACGCATACCTCACTAAATGGAAAAACAAGTGCAATGCGAGGCATACGTGCCTCGAAAATGCAATGAAATGCGAAATAAAATGCAAAATGAGGCACACGTACCTTGAGATGCGATGAAACGCAAAATGAAATGCAAAACGAAAGAGTATGACACGCATGCCATATGACAATGCAAAACGGTGCAAGTCGCGAGGGACGTGCAAGATGGCGCGATACGATACGCTGGGAAATGCGATGGATGCGCGTAATGCACACGGGGCAACTTTTGGATCTCTGTAAATGACAAAAGGATACAAAAGGATACAATCTTCAATTGAATTTGAGCGTCACGCACAGTAGAGACGGTCCGAAGTCAAAACGGAGGCCGGTTGAGCATCGGGGATGCATTTTCTGTACTTCATTGATCTATGGAGACCCAAGACCCCTCATCTTGCCTAAAAACAACCTTGGGAGAACCACCGGCCGGGTGGGGTGATCACCGGCTGCCACCGGCTGCCTGAACTCATCCATCGGCACAAAAAAGTGCCGACCGGCACAAAAAAGTGCCGACCGGCAGAAAATGCCTGATCGGGGGCAGAACTGCCATTTTGCTTCGGGCCTTTTAAAATAGGGCTTGAAACCCTATTTCTTCACTTTTCTTCCGCCGAAAACTCCCCCTCTCTCTCTCTAGAGTGTTTTTTCCTTTGATTTTTCGCCGATTTCTTCGCGTTTTACACCCGTTTTCTCGTCGGATTCGCGATATTCTTCGCGTTTCGGACATTTTCAACCGAACAAATCTTCGTTTCGGTGCACTTTTTGCTAGTTCCGCTTTTTCGGGACTTGTTCCCCTTGATATTCTCTACATTCCCGTGTATTTTCCTCTTCCGGCCTTCCCGGCCATTTCCGACCCTCTCGGGGTTGACTTTGTCGGTTGACTTTTCGCATTCCGGCTCATTTTTCTTCTTCCGGCTATTTTTCTCATCTCCATTGCTATGGTCGATGATATTCCACACGTCGGGACTCCCCCGGATCACGAGATGGATCCCGGGGCCGAGCTCCTCCCGTTGAGCGAGCGACCATTCGACCCGGCGACCTATCGCCCGGCCATCCACGTGCTACCACCTGATGGACTTCGCCATTTCCGCGGCTTCGACAGGGGTTTGGATCCGGAGCTTCTGCTGCGCGAGCCGGCCTCCCACTTGTCTTTTGGCGTCGCCGAGGTAACACTCTTGTCTTTTATTTTCTGCAATGTAGGATTTCCTGTCAACTGCCGTAGCTAACTGAACCCATTAACTGCTTAGTTCTGATATACTGTACTTGTAGTTGGTCGTAGACAAACTCATAACTGACATCTGTTTAGGACCGACGCACATGCACACGCACTGCACTAGTCTCAAGTACTCAAACACACGGCACACATTGCACTGCAAATTCACCGACACCCAATACCTATTTGAATCTGAAAACTCGCACACATGCTAGATTTGCACAAAACTTCACCAACAGGCGGACACATCACACGTCGTAGTTTACTGAAACATACCAAGACCTGGCTTCTATTTGAACTTTGAAAAACACACACACATGCTGTTTACACTGATCCTCATAGGAGCACTGGCATATCACAGGCCGTAGCTCACCCACTGGTACGCCGAAATCCGATATCTGCTTGAATCTAAAAAAATGTGCACACACGCACCAAGTTTACACTAGAGCATCTAAAACACACTGACGCATCACGCGCTTGTAGTTACTGTAAGCACACCGGTACCCGGTTTCTGTTTGACTGCTAGACTTGTATATGCCAGACTTGTATTGACTGCATATCTTCATATGGCTTTGCAATTTCTTGACTACAGGGAGACTCCCATACTCTCCGTGGGTATGGGAACGTCACCGCTCGCGATTGGTACGCCGAGCTGCCCGACGCTGTTAGCCGCATTGTAGATCGGGCCGGCTTTGGCACCTTCTGCAGGGGACTCTCCAGGCTTTCTGCTTGCAGACCTCTTCTTGCCGCCCTGGCAGAGAGGTGGTGGGACACCACCGATTCGTTCCACTTATCAGCGACTGGGGACATGACGATGACCCCTTACGACTTTTCGATGCTCACCGGCATCGGGGTGGGGCGTGATCCGATCCCCTTTGATACAGACATGGATGAGTGGATCGCCGCTCAGGTCTATTTGCTTGGCGAGGCGCCGCCACTTGTTCGTCCAGGGTTCGTCCGCTACTCCTGGTTCGAGGTGCAGTTCCGAGTGCAGTCCGTGCTGGAGGACGCAGCTCCGATGACCCAGGAGACCGCTGAGAGATATGCACGCGGCTTCCTCATGTTCTTGTTGGGGACCACCCTGTTTGCCGACCGGGCGAACACAGTGCCCCTCTGCCTGCTCAGCGCTTTGGTGGACGTCGAGAGGATTGTGCAGTATGACTGGGGGGGCGCCGCTTTGGCCACCCTTTACGGTTATATGAGCTCAGTTTCCCGCGCCAGCGGACAGTTGCTAGGAGGCTACTGGCGAGCCTGGGAGGTACGTCTTCTCCTCTGCTTTACATTTCTGCTCTATACTTTCTGTATTCTGCACACTGCACACACTGTAGTCTGTATACTGTACACACGGCACACACATACTCCGCTTTACACTGACTGTACACTGTTCACACTGTACACTCTGCACAACACAATATACAACATACGGCTCCTGTTATTTCTGCTTTATTCTGTATTCTGCTTTATCTGATAAATGTTTTGACATCTGTCTTGCAGTTGTGGGTCTATGCCTACTTTCCCAGGCTAGAGCCAGTACCGGAGACGGAGACCCCTCTAGTCGTCCCCTTCTCTCGCCGTTACGACGGGCGATGCACCCGGAGGCCCCGGGACACTTTTAGCTTCTTCCGCCATTTCTTTGACACCATTACCCCCACCGAGGTATGTTTTACTTACAGTTCGTTTAAGTTTCGCTTTCAAGTGTACATTTCTATATTGGTAGATAATCAACTGTATTTCATTTCAGGTCACTTGGCAGCCGTGGGCTCCACTACCAGCGGTGATACGAGATCGGTATGCCGGCGCCATGGAGACCTCGCGCTACCGGATTCTCTTGGAGGGCCCGGTCTGTCGGGCCTGGTACCTGGGTGAGCGTTTCATACGCCAGACCCTAGGGTTGCCGGAGCAGATAGTTCCGATCCATCCTCCCGAGCGTATGAGGGAGACTGAGGGGTACAGCTTCCAGCAGATGGAGGACTACACCCTTGGCTGGGCCGTGGACGTAGATGCTGACAGGGGCGAGGGCGACTACTCAGAGTACGTCCGGACCTTCTTGATGCGGCCTTTGAGCAGGGGCTCCCGAGCTGATCCAGCGAGACCTGCGGCGCCAGCGGCCCGGGCAGAGGCAGGAGTAGGAGTGGGGTCAACGCAGAGGGCTCGAGCTCGCGGCAGGAGAGGAGTGCAGAGGGGACGAGGGACGGGCTGGCCCGCTCTGCCTACCATGTTGACTTACAGGGGACAGAGTGGGGAGACCTACCAGATCCCTTTTGCTCCTCCCCCGGCCGGTCATGCATTGGCTGGTATTCCTGACTTACCTCCGGTATGTATCACTTTATTTCTGCATCTTGCATTGTTATTTCATTTCTTCAGATATCCGACAGAATACTGATGTATTTAATACTTTTGCAGGCCTCCTCCGAGTACACCCGTCAGTCTGTGGAGCTGAATGCCTCCCTGATGGGGATGCTGCAGCGGACTCTCGACGCTTTGGCCGTCTACGGCTTGCCGGTACGTTCTACTGACCACAGTCTCCAATCATACTCTGTTTCGCACAATCTGCTACACTGCACAAAAATCTGATAAACTGCTCACGGCTGTCACACACTGTACTCATACACTGTATCTCGCATTGATAAACTGCTCACGGCATTCACGCACTGTACTCATACACTGCATTCTGTACTGATAAACTGCTCACGGCATTCACGCACTGTACTCATACACTGCATTCTGTACTGATAAACTGCTCACGGCATTCACGCACTGTACTCATACACTGCATTCTATACTGATAAACTGTTCACAGCTTTCACGCACTGTACTCATACACTGCATTCTGTACTGATAAACTGCTCACGGCATTCACGCACTGTACTCATACACTGCATTCTGTACTGATAAACTGCTCACGGCATTCACGCACTGTACTCATACACTGCATTCTGTACTGATAAACGGCTCACGGCATTCACGCACTGTACTCATACACTGCATTCTGTACTGATAAACTGCTCACGGCATTCACGCACTGTACTCATACACTGCATTCTGTACTGATAAACTGTTCACAGCTTTCTGATGTGTTTGTTCTTTATATTTTCAGCCTCCTTTCCCGATCCCTCCAGTGGGTGGCGCTGCTCCAGCTGGGCCTCCCCTCTCTACTCGGGATGGCAGGATATTCCCTCGTACTAGAGGGGGGCGTGGTCACGTGGGGAGTAGCTCACGAGCTCCAGTTCCAGGAGATGGTGAGTCGGAGACGGGGACAGAGTCATTTGCGGAGGAGGCCGGGGATAGCTCAGGCTCGGGCTCCGATAGTGACGGCTCTGACGATGCTTTTGTGCTTCTGCCCAGGAAGAGGGCGAGGACTGACCCTTAGGCATGAGGCCTACTGCTGATGACGATGATTTTTTTGCTGCTTCTTTTCCTTATTTCTTTTCTTGTACTTTTCTCTTTTTGGTAGATAGAGTACTATGTACTGCCGCGGGCAGGTTTTTTGCTTTTCTCAAACTATGTACTGGAAAAGATTTATGAAATAGAACAGACTTTTTATCTGAAAAAGAGTGTTATATCTGTATATCTGCGTATACCTGCACATTTCATACTCTGCATCGCATTGCATCATACTACACCTCAAATGTAAATGATATTGATTTGTATCTGACAATTGAACACTTGCACTGTAATAATCAAATAACCAACCAACTAAGCAGCAAAACAGCTCATACAAACCATTGCTCAATCCGAACATACAGCCCATACTCTGCTGAGGATTGGGGTTACATACGGCCTGCGATACAACACTCGGTTCATTCTGCCCACGGCAAACCCTAAATGAATAACCCAATCTGACAAGACGGATCACAAAACTGATACGGTTGCAGTTGAAACACCCTCGGATGTCCCAAATTTCCTCTTTCTTCTCTTGTCTCACATGGATGTAGAGAATGGCACCGCATTCTGAGCACAAGCAATTGCTTTTTGGAAGAGGATGGGTTTTCAACCGGGGTATCGAGCCTACCACAGGACACGACGAGACAGACTCAAACAGGGAAACAAAAGGCACACGACCTAGCACGACGAGACACACTCGGAAAAGACTCAAAGCCAACATTGAGACTGACAAGTCAAAAGACACGACACACGGACATGTTTTATAATAAAAGACCTCAGACTCGAGGAGCCAATTCCTCCGGGTAGGTTTCCCACCCCTTCTGATTTGTGTGATTCTCACATCACTCGACCCTCAGGCTCGTTTTTTTTTTCTCACCAAAACCCTCTTCTCACTTTTCTCTCAACTTACTCCTCTCTATTCTTTATTCTCTCATTTTGCAATCCCTCCCCGGGGTGAAGAATGACAGATGAATAGGAAGTTGCGGGTTCATGCCCGATACGGCTAGCTCACGGCTACTTCTTCTGGTAGATGGGGGTGCCTTTCTGGCGAGTACATGCTGGCGGTGGGGGGAAGACAGGATACCTGGCTCAACTGTGCCCCTAGTTCGTTATTTTGACCTCTTTTTTTTTCTTAAAACAGTTTTGATCAAAATGAGAGTTGGATTAACACACTTATTCAATTTTTGATTTGAAAATCATGTGAATCAGGCTGTGAGCACTGAAAATTCTCCTTTTTGGGTCCAAACATGGTCCAATTTCAAAGATGAAACAGTTTTCGAGAAAATAAGTCAACCTCAGTGAAAATTTTCAAAAACTATTTTTACAAACAGTCGATGCTCAACGAGCGTAAAACTTACCCTCGAGATATGCAGCCTCGGATCGGAGGTAATGGGAAATTGCCCCTGGCATGAAGGGGGGGAATAAGGCAACGGAAAGTTGCCCCTAGTTTGAATGGTAACTTAGGGCAACTTTTGGACATGGATGGCAATGGGTGGCAACGGAAAGTTGCCCCTTGTTTGGATGGTGCCGCGGCATGCTGTGCGTCACTCCTTATTGATGACGATCGGACCCTCGGACGCGGAGGAGACGAAGACGTTCTGAATCAATATATGGACACAATCACCTGGGAGGTGTTGGTGGTTGGGCTTCAAGAGAAAGTTGATCACGCAATTCCAGCCGTTGCAACCGAGACGTCGGATTAGAAGGAGGCAAGTGACCAAAACCATGACATGGACTGGGACGCTATGAAAGCGTCGGGGGCTGGACTTCAAGATGAAGTTGCCTACGTATCCCAAACATGGGAATCAAGCCTTACGTAGTTCCGGTTAAGGTACACTCGGGTATTTTAACCTTCACTATTTTCAGGCTCTAATTTTTGCCAAGGCGCCTGTTGCAGGTTTTCGACCTTGCGAGCTTTGTTTGTTTTTCTCTCCTTCTTTTTTTTCAATTCTTTTCTTCTTCTTTTTCTCTTTTTTTCTTTTTTGTTCTCTTTCTTCTTTTTTGTATTTTGTATTGTATCTTTTTTCTTTTTCTTTTTCTTGCTCTAACTTTTGCCTGGGTCGCCCTTTCGGGTTTTCGGCCCAGCGAGCCTCTCAAAGGGTAGAAGTGTTAGCAAGTCCATGTCAAATGGTTTTGAGATTGAAGCCTTCCGTATCCGGGAGAGTGGCTGTTGATTTGCAAGAGGACTCATCCTCGGCTCTTCGAGCACATCTGACATTTTTGCCCCTTAGTTCGAGGGGTGTTTCTGTTCTAGCTTTGCAAGCTTCTTCTGACGAGGTCTGACCTTCCTGATCTGACTTTGGTGCCTCATGTTCGAGGGCTGCTTCAAATTGGGCCACACGGGCGTTTACACGGTAATTGATTGCTTGGACATTCTGAACGAATTCCAGATTCGGAACAGATAGATTGAACTTAGGGCTGAGAACAATCCTAGGCTGCACATTCTTAAGAGCAATTCCACACAGGTCTTCACAAGACTGCGCAAAACATTTTGTTTTTGAAAGTTTTTTTTTTTAAGGAGGCGATAAAATCGCTCGCGCTGAAGATAGTGTGGAACCAGTCTGGGTCAGGCCAGGGTTCTTCTCAGTACTCACGCTGACAAGCATGGTTTCATTCATTAAAAGCTAAACATGCCTCTCTTTCTCTCAATTGATCAAATTTTGCAAATCCCGAGGAATTCCTCCCTCTTCGTTTTCACCACAGTGTTCGAAAAAGTTTTGAAAAACTTAAATCAAAGCCATAATTTTTAGGGCACAAAAGAGCAGGCGGAATGTGTTGTCACCCCATTCGAATTCTCTGGCACAACTAGCCCAATACAATCAGTAAACATGGAAGCACGGTAGCCGCGGCTGTTTCATTCAAGTTTCCCAGGCGTGAACTGGCTCCACAGTGGAGGGGGACCAAAAAAAAAGAAAACAAAAAGAAGTAATTTATAAAACAAAACGGTGCTTGAGGCAACGACCCCGAAGTCACCTAGTATTCTATACAAAAGAGGGACTGACTCATTACAATTAGACAGACCCTTAAGCAAAAGGACTGACTCACAACAATGAGACAGACTCAAGACAAAACCAAAGGTTGACTCGACACCCAAGTCAGAATTTACAAAATCAGCATTGGCAAGTGCTCAAAAATGCGTGCCAAATGCCACACCCAAAAATGTACCAAATATTGCCCGCAGGCGCTTCATCTTCTGATCACATACTCGCGGTATCTGTGCCTTCGGTATCTGTGTCCCTAAACTCCAAGAACTCTGTAGTGACCGATTTGGCCGAGGTAGGCGGGAGGATAACCTCGTTGTCAATCAAATCCTGTACCTCATGTCGGAGGCGGAAGCAATTATCCGTAGCATGGCCAGACTGTTGATGGTACGCACAGTACTGAGTGGCATCATGGCCTGCTGGAAGGGGTTTGGGGAGTGGCCTAGGATCGAGAGGTGTAAGATGCCCCTTTTTGGCCAAAATCAGAAGTGCCCTAGACAAAGGCATGTGAAGAGGGTGGAAGGCCCTGCGCCCTCGGGGCAGGTACTTTGGAGCCTGAACACTCTTGCTAGACGCACTGGCGAATGGGTCGGCAGGTGCGGCTTTGGATTTCTGATTCTTCCCGGATGCGAGGCTGGGGGCAGGAAGGACTGTTTTGGCATGACGGGGCCTGAAAGTGCTAAAATACCTCATCCTTTGTCTTCAGGAAATACATCCACAACTTCCTTGATGCATCATCAATGAAAGTCAGAAAATACTTGCGGCCGCCATATGACTCCATGTCGATTGGGCCACAAACATCCGAGTATACCATATTGAGCACTTATGTTTTTCTCTTGCTCGTTGAACTGAATGATACTCGATGTTGCTTTCCATAAAGGCAATGATCACACGACTTCAAGACACTCTTTTTGGATAAGGGTATCTTGGATTTCTTTGCCAAGAGATGCAATCCCTTCTCACTCATGTGAGCCAATCTCCTATGCCATAAGTCCAGTGACTCCTTGTCTTCTGCTGCATTAAGACTTTCCAGACAGATCTTCGTTTGAGTCTTATACAGTGTTGAAGACATCTCTCCTCTGGCGATTGTCAAAGCTCCTCCTGTCAGCTTCCAATGGCCATTTCCAAATGTACTTGTATAGCCCTATCAGTCCAGGCCGCTTTCGGAAATAAGATTGAGGCGCAAATCTGGAACATGCCTCACATCTTTGAGAACCAGCTTGTTCCTGACATTAGTTTGAATACTAATGTCTCCAATACCCACAATCTTCGAATAGCTAGAATTCCTCATTCGAACAGTGCCAAAATCTCCAGCGTTGTACGAGCTGAAGAGTTCTCTTTGGGAAGTGGCATGATGGGATGCAGCTGTGTCTATCACCCATTCTGTGTAGCTGTGGTCAGCCACATGAAGGCAATCTTCCTCTTTGCCAACTGCAAGAAGTGTTTCATCAGTTATTGTGGTTGTTGTGTTCTCATCTCCTTTTGACTTACTGCTTTGGCCTTTCTCTTTCCGACTTGGGCAGTTTCTCTTTATGTGACCCTCTTGGCCACAGTGAAAGCAAGTGAAGCTGGAGTTACCTCGACCTTTGTTGTCTCTATTGTTCCAGCTGCCTCTACTCTTGCTTCTTCCTCTACCTCTTTGTAGACGCGCCCGCGGGCCTCTCTCTACAGTTCGCAGGACTCGATTTGTGTCGCGGTTCTAAATCTGAACCAAAGAGTCCAAATCCGGCAAATCGTTTGAGAAAACAGATTTTTGAAAAAGTAGTGCCAAACATGGACTGCTTTGCCAGATTACAGAGTCGCCACCTAAATATTTTTAAAATGGGAAATTTAGGAAACCCTGACTCGGTGCCGAAGGCCACGTGTCCGTCATCACCAAAGTGGTCTTGGCTCGGGAGCTTGGGTACGATCGGGGAAGGTCAGCTATGAGCACCCCCTTTCGCCCGGTCCGAAGACCGGCCTCTACTAACCGTGATATCCGATTTTGAAAACTTTATGTGTTCTTATTCCAGTTATTAGCCTAGAATTACTATGTTATGCGCACAGCAAACAAGTATAGACTAGATCGTCTAATTTGGAAATAAGCATTGCACATCCGTTTGTTTTGAAAATGCTTTGTAATTTGCTACTCGCAAGTAGGCTAAAACACGGATTTCAATGAGTTTTCCAACTCAAACAATCCAACCTCCACCCACAGGCATTCATGCAGTTATATCATGTAAGCATTTAGCCGCATGGCAAGCATACTGTCATGGTAAACATCCACACGCATGCGATATGCTAAAGCGTAAAAACTTACATCGTACTCCGTGCCAAAACAGTAAACTAGTTAGCAAACATGCATGACCTAGTTCATGTTAAGTGGTTAATGCAACACAGGCATAGATGCAATCTAGAGTAGGCTCGGCTAACCCTAAACATGGCACGTGAAATGCGCGAATAGCACGTATTCAATTTGGAATTGAAAGTCGCAATGCAGTTTGTATGATGTACCGAGCCCGGTGCATGTAAACAAATGCATGAAATGCGCGCATGCATAGCATAAGGTATGCTAAAATAAGTATGCCCTAATCTACCATCAAAGCAGGTAAATAAAAGGGAGAAAGAAATGGGGATTGGAAGACATGCACCCACTCACACACACTTATTACAAATTATGCCCTCACTCGGAGGGGCCGAAAGAATATACAAATTAATTAACAACGCAAGCTAATTAAATATTACAAGGAGCCTAATTAATTAACAAATCAACTAGACTAATTAAAGCAATAAATGCCTCGGGAAGAGGGCCAGATGCGTCACACGCTCGGGACTCGCTCGGAATCGCTCTGCCATGCATGATTTGCCTCTGTTTTCCCTGCTCTCCTCCTCTGAAGGATGCCAAAGTCCTGGGACACCTTCCAAATACCCTGAAGATCACCACCGGCTGAGGGGTTTGGACACCGGCTTCGGGGATTGGCCACCGGCTGCAGATGAAGCTATCGGCCACTGATACACTGCCGGTCGGCACTAAATACTGCCGGCCGGCACTTAATTCTTGCTGAACCTGCAACTCACAGCAGCAGAGGGCAAAACTATGCATGGCAAGGCAATTCAAGCAATTTATGCATCAAACACATTCCTTATCATGTTAACGACTCAAAGGAAGATGTGCCTCGGTTCTCGGACCACCAATCACGCATTTCTATGCATGATGGCCCTAAGAACCAAGAGTGCAAATTTGATTTCAAATGCATGCAAAACACATAGGCACGAAAGGGGGACCAAACCTCTATCAAACTCATTTCAAGAGGCTTGGCATGCATGTCAATGCGGTGCAATCCTAAGCATGTTATCTAGGATGCAAGATGGACAATATGATGCATTTATGCAAGCATACAAACAAGCATATAATACAAGCATGCAATCCAATGGAATAATGGACTTAGACACGAACTAGGCAACCCTAAAAGGCCTAAGATCAGTGGCCAAAGTGCCTAGGAAATGAGACCAAATGCACACACACACATGCAAGTGTTAAGGCTCAAGACTTAGGCATTCAAAAGCAACTCTCATGCACACTTAAAGAGGCCAAACATGGACTAATAGCATGCATTTAAAGCTCTGAAAATTCATGTCAAACATGATGCCAAATCATGCAATAGAGCATACCAAACAAAGCATGCAAATGGCCTAGGCTTAAAACAAGTCAATAGGGCATTAAACCACACTTAGCACAAACACATATGGCATGTACTTAACAACCAAAAACAGGTTCTTAGCATGTTAAAGCAAGACCAAAGAGCTACTTAGATGGCATCTAAGAGTCATTAAACTAAAGGCATGCATTGGAGCCAAAACATGGAGCACTTAACACACACTCTTGAAGCATTAAAGAGGCATGCAAGGCAATCAAACAAGCATGTATGAAGGACTGAAATGGCATGCTAGATGGTTCCAACCATCAAAATAAAGCAAGCATGGCATACTACATATTCATGCTTTTGAGGCCAACAAGCCAAATACAAAGAGGCTACCAAATACATGCTAAGATTGGCCAAAATAGCTATGGACAGAGCTAAATCATGGCAAAATAAGCTTACAAGCTTCACAAATCTAAGCCTAAAACATGCTAGAAACTAGGGCATACAACCTAGACATGTTAAGGCATAAAAGGGGCATTACAAGGCAACTATACTAAGCATGTATAGGAGACCAAAACCAACTTGAAAACATGTTATATCATAGTAATATAAGCATAGAAAACAAGGCAAACATGCTCAACACACACTCAAGCATAGACTCACTTAAGAGACCAAAACATGCCCTTTTCAAGGACCCCAAGGGGAGGGGGTGGCCCTCCCCTTTTTGAGGCTTCAAGGCATGCTCTTCACCACTGAAATCCCTCGAGATTTCAGTGGTGAAGAGATCCTATCACCAAAATCTCGGATCTCTCCAAAATAGCACAAAAAGTGACCTTTTTCAAGGTCTAAAGGGGGTCAAACCTCGCCAAACCACAAAACACTCTTGATATACAATAAAGAGGGTTAAAAATCAGAACTTTTATGTGTTATATACTAAGCACAAAAACAGTCCTAGACTAGGTAAAAAATGGAGTGCAAGAATGGGGAATAAAGTGCAAGTTTCTCACCCTTGTTGACTATCTTCACAAGAGTTGATGTTGTTGCCTCCTTGAGCTCCAAACCAGTCAAAAATGTCAAGAACCAGCCCTTAGAACCTCAGTTACCAAAGGAAGGTGAAACACTAGGTGTTAATGTGCAATAGTAAGGCACAAACACCTAGTGTGCAAAATGAGAGGGAAGAAGAGAGATACAATAGATACAAAGTTCAAACCCTAAACCAGAGGTTCTCCTATGTCTAACTCTCTCAAACTTTTCAACCCTAAGCCAAGAGGAAGAGCCTTCCTCTTATAGAACTTGTAAGACTTACAAGCTAAGCAAACAAGGGTTCATCCCTCCATACACGTGTATGGAGGGGAAGCAAGTTGCACACAGCTGTCTGAAAATATCTCAGAAAGCAAGTGCACAGTGGTCGGCTGGGCAAATTGGTCATTTCGCCCAAAATAGTGCCGACCGGCACAAAATAGTGCCGACCGGCACAATATAGTGCCGGTGACAACTACAGCCAGCCGGTAGCCTCTAGCCCCAGCCGGTGGTGTGTGGGGATGCCTCAGAAGGCATTCCCTGCCCCTCAAAGGCAAATCACAAGTGTTTGGTGCAAAACCAAACACAAACGGTCGAGTTCGGAGGTCCTGAGGCACGGTGCGCGAGCCGAGAACTCCGGGAACTCCAAACGAACACGCACATGGATAATCACCGAGTGTTCGAGCGGTGACGTCCAAGTCTTGAGGACGGTCACAAATGGGGTGTCTACACTCTTCCTTTACCTCTTTCTCTGCCTCTATCTTCTGTGACAAGAGTATGGGACCGATTACCTCCCATGTCTTTCCTTCTTGTCTCTTCATTGTACATGGCGTCTGTGACCATGCTCATGGTCAGCTTCCCTTCTGATACAGAGTTGCTGAGAGAGACCACCAATGTCTCCCAGCTGTCCGGTAAAGAACTGAGCAGTAGTACGGCTTGCATTTCATCGTCTAAGAGCATCTTAACGGTTGCAAGCTGATTCACCAGACTTTTGAATTCACTGGTGTGCTCGGCGACAGACATTCCATTCTTCAACTTCAAATTGACAAGCCTTCTCATCACCAACGCTTTGTTTCGAGTGATCTTTGACTAGTACATGTCGTCTAACATTGTCCATAGAGAATAGGCATCTGTCTCCTCGGCGACATGATGGTACAAACCGTGGTCTATCCATTGTCTGATACAACCGATAGTCTTGCGGTTTATCTTTATCCAGTCATCATCTTTCACTCCTTCAGGTTTAACCCCTTTTATAAAAATTGGGTCAAATAGGTCTTTATAAAATAGGGTGTCTTCCGTCTGTGACTTCCAAATTGCATAATTGGAAGGAGTCAACTTGAACATAGATCCTGAAGTCGAAGTAGATTCTTCCATTGTATATTGTGTTTTACAGAAAACTCTAAATGAAAAATCTGACCATACAGATGTGTCTGGAATACTCGAAATAGTTGAAAACCACTATTAGATCGTCAAACACGGACTCAGAATGGCTCAGATCAGGCCAAAACAGTTTGGACAGTTCAGATTTGCAGGTGTACCTTAGCCGCGCAGCAGCGGATAACTTTCTGCCTCCGGGTTGACTGGTCAACAGGTGCTGACGTGGCCAGACACGTGGCACTGGCTTGGCTGACGTGGCAGACACGTGTTAATGAGATGGCGCTTACATGTCAAACACGTGGCAGTGAGTTGGCGATGACGTGGCAGCCACGTAGTCGATGACGTGGCCTCTGACGTCACGCACATGCGCAATGCACTCGTCTTCCTCCTTGAGCAGCGTGTGGGAGCGAGTGAGTTCATGCGCCGACTCCGCTTCACGGCGTGTGTGGCACGTGCAGAGAGTGGGATTCACGCGCAGTATTTGGGGAGCGCGTGAGAGCGTGTGCAAGCTCTTCTAGGGCTCTTTTTTGCAGTTTTAGACTCCTCTCTGGGAGACCTTGCTCCTGGTGTGGTCAAAATTTGATTTCGAGCAATTTGATTTCTGGACAGTTTTGAAAAACACTCTGTTTTTGTTCCGAAAATGCGATTGACGAGGCTCTAATACCACTTGTTAGGACTATGGGACACCAGAAATCAATCACACACAAGAACACAAGAGATTTACGTGGTTCGGCAATTGCCTACGTCCACGGGAAAGGTATCCACTATAGAATTATCCCGGAGGGAGATTACAGTACTCTCACCTACAGATTTGTAATAACCCCGACCCGTGATTAGCTATTAATCGGTATTCAAGGATGCTACTGAATGGATTAAAATGAATTATGGGATTAATATGTAATCTGCATGATAATTGGCTATCTATCTGTCACTTATAAAAATATCTGCTTAGAATCCCGCTTTAAAATGAAAATGGAAAGCCTTATCGGCATCCAAACCCGGAATTGATTATACCATTGTGTTATTTGGAATTTTTAGAACCTTATGGCGTATTTAATTAAAATGTGATTTGGTATGATAAAAATAGATTAAATAATGTGAATTTCAATGGTTAGCTTAATTACCAATTTGCCATTGTAGTGGGCCACTACATCAAATACTTGAGGCTTGATTTATATCATCTTACACCACATTTCTCAGCCATTTTCCTTGAGCTCAACCGAAATATAGAGAGAGAGGGAGAAGAGAAAAACTTGTTTCATCTTGGTTTTGCTTAGAGACTTGGTAGATTGAAGAGAATTTGGCAAATTGAGCTTCCATACTCTAGAGTCAAGATCTAAGGTAGAATATTCATCCATTTATTTATGAATTTCAGTGTTATCATGCTTGGTTTATAGAGATTTGAGGTTTAAAGTCAAGATTTAAGTTGGAGAAGTTGAATAGTGAGCTAAATCATGCATGCATGCATAAACTCTTGCATTTTGAAGTTAATTTTCATAGAAACTCCCATGCATGTCTACATATGGGTTGAAGACCATGATATCATCTTATTTTCCATCAAACTACCAAGTTTGATCATGATTTGGAAGGTTTTAAATGGTGGAAGTTCTTGCATGTCATGTTCATGAATTGATTTTGGGTTTCAAGTTGTTTTCTTAGAAAATTCTTGCATGCATGTCCACATTATGGGTTTAATCCATGAGTTCATCTTGTTTGTCCATCAAATCATCAAGTTTCAAGTTGTTTCATGGTGTTTGATCATGTTTTTAAAAGTTTGAAACAAGAAAAGTCCATGCATGTGGTGTTCTTGAGCATTCACCATGTTTTAAGTTGAGATTGTGAGTTTTTGACAAACCTTGGGCCATAATTTTATAAATTGATCTTTAAAACTTTCATATTCTACAAGTTTTCTGGGTTATATCGAGTTTTGGGGCCCAAGAGAGGTGTTTTGGAGGTTTTAATTCGAGTTTTGAAATTGGAGGTGCAATCTGGAAATTCCAGATTTTTGCAGCCTCGCTCGAGCGAAGGTGTTCTCGCTCGAGCGACCACTCTGAGATCGTGCTCTTCGCTCGAGCGACCAAAAGTCCGCTCGAGCGTAAATTTCAAGCTCCCAGAAGTTTGCATCATTTACAGATCGCTCGAGCGAAGGAATGTGCGCTCGATCGACCAGTCACATTTTTGCATGCTCGCTCGAGCGAGGAAAGCTTCGCTCGAGCGAGGACCTAAAGTTCTGAAATTTTGCCTAAGTGTTCCAAGGCATGTTTTGACATCCTCATTGCATCTTAGGCATTCCTAAGCCTTAATTAAGTCATAGTAGTGAGGTTATGGGCTAGAAACGCACACTAAGAAAAGAACGTAACAAGATTTTGAACGACAAATGTATGTGTGAGTTGAGCATTGTAACAAGTATTAATCACACTAAGAGATTGCAAGGGTGTGTGTGTTCTAAGCCATGTGATAAGAATAAACATGAACCAACGTGATGTAAGCTAAGCCGTAATGGCCACATGAATAAGTAATGATAAGATTCGTTGGTGCCATGTATTTTGTGATTGTAGGTCAACGTCCGAGAAGTGATTGACCATCTACGGAACCACTGTGAGTAACGTTATCGTAAAGATACGTTTATATGAAACTATGTTCCAAATGAGATAAGATATGCTATGATTTCTGAAATGATATATGTTTCTGTGAATGAACATTCCAAGTTTGAAATCTATTATGGCATCCATAGATAGTCCCAAGTCATGGGGGACGGCATGAAAATGCGGGTCCATGACATTTACGAGATCTCATTAGCCACTTCACTGTGGTGATATGTGTTTAATCGGTGTCCGGGACCGGTTACTCTAGTCGGAAGACGTTATGTGATATGTGATGTGTTCTATGGAATATGCCATTATTATGTTCTGATATGAGATGACTATGATTATGCTATGATCTGTTTTGTACGTATAAAATGTTCGGATTTCGTTCACTAACCTCTTTACCTTAATGTTATTCACTGGGCTTTAGCTCACTGTTTGTATATATATGTATATAGGTGAGCATTCTGGAGTCCGAGCCCAAAGGTTTTGTGGAGAACTGTGTTCTGTTGTCAGCCAACCATTGTGCCTCACGTGGAGGTTCCCGAAGTGTCTTGGGATCAAGTATTTGTTTAGTCCGATTTTTGCATGAGGCTTTATTTTAACTACGTTGGCTGTACTTAAAGATTTGTATGTGTGCGGGTATAATATAATGTATGGTTGACTCATGGTTATGTATAAAGTTTTAAATTACACTGTTTCATGTAAGTGAACACAGCTCATTGGACATTTATAATTATGTATCTGCTTCCGCTAGCCCCTTATTTTATATTAATGTCATCAGAGGCCGTAGGTAATCCAAGGATTACTGGCCGGTTACGACGCTAAACCTATAGGGGCGGGTTTGGGTCGTGACAAGATTATACCCTCTGTGTTTGCTCTTCAGGTCTGTGTATCACTCCCATATCCAACCCCTCCTCACTCATCTCAATTTATAACCAAGAGAAGAGGAGTGGGTGAAGGGACAGCCATAATTGGCCAAGGTGGTGCCACTCTCACTATCTTTCTTTAGTGAGTTGGTGTTGCCCCCACTAGCTTCTTTTACCACATGGTGCCACCTACACCATGTGGATGGTGGGCTCCTTACCATGTGGGTAGTGGATGGAGCTAACAATACTAACATGGAAACTCTCAAAAAGAAGACAGAGTAATTGAATGGCCGAGAGAATGACATAAATGAATAAGTGAATTATGCACAACAGCGGTTAAGGAAAAGACGCAGGGTTGAAGTTAAACTTTGGCAAGAAGATGTGCGAAGGATAACAGGTCATGTCCGAACTTTGGAAAGACAAGAGCAAGAAGTACGACAATGGCATAATGCCTTGAAACGTGTAGAGTTGGGAAAGCATGTAGTGGAGACGATTAAAGAGGTGGGAAAACTGCATGAAAATGGTAGATTTTCTAATGGTTTGCTGATTGACGATCCAACTTGTGGACATGCCATACCAATAGCAGCACCTTTGGCTGAAACCACAAGTGTAAGGAACAAGGAGAAAATTTGGAATTTCTTGATGGATGATGTGGTTAGAAAAATCGGTGTTCACGGAATGAGGGGAGTTGTCATGAAACACATCAATGATCAACTTTTGGCTGAAACTTGTAACTTTTGTGATGTTATTTGGGTCACAGTTTCCAAAGCATTCGACATAAAAAATCTACAAAGACAGATAGCTACGAAATTGAATATTAAACTTTCCGACGATGAGGATGAATTACGTTCAGCGTCAAAAATACGTAAGATGCTTTACCAAAAGAAGAGGTATGTACTCATCTTAGACGATCTTTGGAAAGCATTTCCTCTAGAGGAGGTGGGTATTCCGGAACCAACCAAAGATAACAGATGAAGCTAGTGTTAACTACACGATTGTTAGAAGTCTGTACAAAGATGAATTACAGAACTATTGAAATGAAGCTTCTTACAGAAGAGGAAGCATTGAATTTGTTTATGAATAATGTTGAAGGACATCAGACAGTGCTTACACCTGAGGTGAAAGAAATTGCAAAAGAAGTTGCCAAAAAATGTGCTTGTCTACCCCTTGCAATTGTTATTATGGCTGGTTGTATGAGAGGAGTGAATGACATTCGTGAGTGGAGAAATGCGAGAAATGCACAACAACTCATGGACAAAGAAGAACGGTTATTTGAGCAACTAATATTTAGTTATAGTTGGCTAAAACATGAACAGGAACAACATTGTTTCTTGTATCGTGCATTGTATCCAGAAGACGATGAAATCGATAGGGAAGAATTGATAAAGCATTGGATTGCTGAGGACCTAATATGTGAGATGGACAACAGAGAAGCAATGTTTGACAAAGGTCACACTATATTGAATAAACTCATTAAAACTTGCTTGTTGGTAGAAGTTGATGGTGAAGAATGCGTGAAGATGCATGATTTGATAAGAGATATGGCTCTCAAAATGACATCAACTAGTCCTAGATTCATGGTCCGAGCTGGTGAGGGATTAAAAAGAGTTCCACATAATGACTGGTCTGAGGATCTTGAGAGGGTTTCCTTAATGTGGAACAATATTGAAGAACTTCCTTCTGAACCACCTATTTGCCCTTGCCGAACCACCTATTTGCCCTTGCCGAACCACCTTCCTATTGCAAGGAAATGGGTCAAAAGTACTTCGGATTCCAGATTCTTTCTTTTTGCATATGCCTTGTCTCAAGGTGTTGGATTTGTGCTTCACTGCCATAGAATCTCTGCCAAATTCCATCTCCATGTTGGAGAATTTGCATTAACTAGTACTATATGATTGTCCTCAACTAAAATATGTGCCGTCACTAGAGAAACTAAAGGCATTGGAACATTTCGAACTAACTTACAGTCAGATTGAAGAAGTACCCCAAGGCATAGAAAAATTGGTTAATCTTAGAAAGCTGAACCTCTCGCGGAATTATAACCTAGGTATGTGTCCTTGCCGGAAGTTATGCAGACTCACACAACTCTATTATCTTGGAATTTGGGAAACAAAAGTAAAAGTGTTGGCAGAAGAGCTATTGTACTTGAAGAAATTAAAAGTTCTCTGAGTTGAGTTTCACTGTGTGCAAGAGCTTACCAAGTATGTGAAATCTGTGCAATGCAAATGTTTGGAAAGGTACAACCTTGTGGTGGGAATTGTTGATAAAAATAACCAAGACAAGGAACAAGAAGAAGTAATTTGTGAGTACAACTCTAAATATGTGTTGAGTCATGAAGAAGATGTCATAGTGTCTCCTAGTGACATAGAGGCCTTGAGAATTGAAAGATGGGACACTTACATTAGCTTATTGGATATTCGGTTGTTAAGGTGTGCAAGAGGTTTAAGAAATTGGAAAATCCAAGTGTTTGGGGCTTCAATCTATCTTTTCACCATCATCATCATCATGCTTTTTCGAAGACTACCACATCCCGCTAACAACGATTGAGGAATTATTGTTTGTTAAATTACCCAATTTTAGGGTACTCTTTGACAGAGTTGTTCCACCACACAACATTTCATTTAACCTTAAGAGATTGGAGTTGTGTGAATGTCCGAAAATCGACAATATTTTCTTTGCCTTGTTGTTGCATAATTTCCCAAACCTTGAGGAACTTCAAGTGATGAGGTGCGAGAATGTGGAGGAGATAATAGTACACGTAGAGACGAGTGATCGAGGGGGGCATCGTAAAGATGATGGCTACACAATCACACTTCCAAATTCAAAGAAATTACGTCTACAAAGTCTACCAAGACTGAAGAGCATATATAAGGGCATAATGGTCTGTGAATCTCTGCAAATAATTCAGATATGGGGGTGTCCCATGTTAAGGAGACTACCTATTTCTTTGCACATGAATGAGGATGGTGAGCAAGCTTCTGCACCACCTGCTCTTCAACACATTCATGGACTACTCACATGGTGGGAATCTCTGGAATGGGATAATCCCCTCACCAAAACCACCCTTCAACCTTTCTTTGCCGATCGCTGCCCAGGTAAATTTGTAACATAAAAATTACAGTGATAATTCTTGTATTTTAGTCTTTTTATCTTTTTGGTTGATTCGATTTTAATTTTGAATTTATGATTTTTTTTTTTAATTTGGTCTAATTGATTACAATTCTTAATTTTTTTTAATGAAAAATACACATATGTATCATTTTTTTTAACAACAAAATTATAAACTTACTTAATTCAGTGATTATTTTTCTTTAAAAACACAAAGGGATTATCAATTGAACCAAATTGATACAAAATTTCAAAATTAAAGATCAAAATTAAACTAATTAAAAATGTATGGATCAGAATGACACAAATAACAAAATATATTTGCCTTTTTTTTAAATATGGAAAATTGTATTTAAATAAAAATGCCTACAAAATTTTAAACTAGCCCTACATATAGCGAAGTCATCGCAACACATTGCATTAACTATTTATTTATGATTTGTGGCACCAAAACATAATTTCATGAAAGTTTCGGATGGCTAGGCTCGAATTAATATTGTTAAAATACCAATAGCAGACAGACACAGAAGGTTACCAATTATCATTGTTGATTACTTTCACTTTATTTTTCAATTTTTTTTTCAAAAAAAATACTACTTCGCATGACCCCTAAATACATTGGTGATTACTCAAAAAAATCTTTGTTAAAATTAGGGTTCAATTTTGGTGGCCCTAATCTAAGCAACCCTAATCTAATTTGAATTTTTTTAAAATTTAGACAATATGTGTAATGAGTTGAATCAAATTGAATTTTTGCTCTTGTTATTATTATTATAGTTGTGGTATCGTAGACTATTCCATTTAAATTGGTGAAAGAAAATTATATTATTTATTAATTTCGACTTCGTAAGGCCCACTTGCCAATTTTTTTGAGTTTTAATTATTCTTGGGTCTTGAGTATTAAATGAGATATAAATTTAATTTTTGGAACTTATTTGATTAGCTCATACTTAATCATTTTGGTTCATATTTAATTATGCGAACGGTGGGGACCACCTTAAATCGTTTAAAATTATTTTATACTTTAATCTCAGTTAAAGATTTATTCTAAATTATTAAATTTCAGTCATTTTGGACCCATATAATTGAATCACAACTTGTTTGTAACTACATATTATTGTTGTTATTATTATTATTATTTATTTTATTACATGAGAGAGTTACGAATATTAATGGTGTGCACCATCAAACAAAATATATTTTGTGATGAGAAAATATTATATCATTTTATCATTTATATTGCAAAATACTATGATGATGTTAAAATATATTTTTAATTAATATATAAATACTTGTAATATATATATATATATATTTGCTTTATGTAAATGAGAGGCAACCGACGTAGGGGCTGCCCCTTCCACTCATTTCCCTCATTTTTTTTGGGTAACGTTAGAAATATCAAATTTTTTACCAAATTAATGACCAAATATCTCACATGGGTGTGGGTTTACAAAAGTGTGGGGTTCACACCCATGTAAGACATTTGGTCGTTTATTTGGTAACAAATTTAGGGTTTATAGAATTTTCCTTTCTTTTTTTTTTCTTCTTTCTTTTCGTCTCTTTTTCTATCTCTCTCTGCCTCTCGGCTGACTCTCTCTCTCAATTTTTTTTTTCTTTTAACATTCATCACACAAAATCTTTGATCCACCAAAATCTATTAGGTTTCATACCCTAGTTCTTGAGATTAAAGTGAAGAGTTTGGCGAGAGCAACATTTTGTGTGGTGAAAATCGTTTTTCGACACCATTAATTTTTGGAGTTTTTCTCTCCTCTTCCCCCTAGAATTTGAGATAGGGATTTTCTAAACATTGTGTATGTATTTTAACTTTATTATGTGTTATTTTGATAGTGTGATATTTGAAAATATTAGGGTTTTATTAATGGTATATTAAATGCATAAAAAGGGGGAAGTTCTCAACTTTTTTTGAAATTCTCTTGTTAATTGAGTGTGATTTTTGTATGACTCATGGATTTTGATAAATGTATTTTTTTTTTAATGAGAAATCCCCAAATTTTAGTAAAATCCTAGAAATTTAGAATTTTAAGATTTAGATATTTGGCTAAGTTTGTGAAAAGTTTATAAGTGTTAAAAATATATGTTTATTTGAAAAAATGAGAATTTGAAAGTAGATCTTCAAAGAGATGATATTGATGAGAATGTTGTTGGGAATATTAGAAACCAATGAGGTTCCTTTTGGAAATTATTTAATTTGAAAATATTGAACTCTTGAGAAAGATGAAAATATTTATCCTATTGAGGTATTGAGAAAAGTTGAAATAAATATATGTTGTTTGTGGCATTATGAAAATTCTTGGTGGATTCTTGAGTTTGAATAAAAAGGAAAAATTGATGAAATTTTTGGAAGAATATTATGATTCTTGATTGAGTTGGGAAAGAGGAGATTGAACATGTGATTGTTACTCGTATGTTGAAATTATTGAAAATATGAGATTATGAGTTGTTCTTGTCTCTTAAAATTTATATTTTGTATAAAGATAATTGTTTGGACAACTGGTGGAGGGTTGTATTGATTGTTGTATAAATTGCATGTAAATTAGGTAAATTGAAATATTTGCAAATTCATGCATGGCATTGAACATTGCATAATCTCATGATTTAATCCTCGCATTGGATTTGAGAAATCGATTTTCAAATTGATTCATTGAGAATATTTGAAATGTGTTGAGTTATGGGGTAAAAATAGTGACTTGTGAGTTGACATTTTGGGATATGTAGCCAAGTTTTGAATGTTTTCGAGTTTGGTGGACTCAATTTCTCAGAGTTGGCTGTTGATGTACCAAAGTGCAATATATGAATGTTTAGGGATACGATGTGATTGATGTCTCGGGAGTTGTGTTAGCAAACCAATGTCTTTGGAGAAAATTTTTGAATTGATCTTGTGAGAATGTTGTGATTATATGGAGATTATGATTAGGTGCCTTGAGATGGTTGATGTGACTTTTATTTGAGTATTTTCATGGAAATTTATGCTTGATCCACTGCAAGCAATTAATGCTAACTTTTATAGTTACTCTTACTTATGGGTTAGAAATTGTGAAGATGAGAAGTATATGCGAGTATTTTGGGTTAAGCGTGGCTTGTGTAGTGATAGTATTTTTCATGCAATTGAAATGGAGATTTTTTTTTTTTGGTATCCCTTGTCCTTTAGCTATAAGATTTTTTGTATCCTTGGGATAAAAGCTATAAATCCCTTATATTGATCCTTCGTTTTGCTGTGAGTGTGGTGATAATTTGTGTTGTGGGTACGTTGATCTAATATTATTATTGGATTTAATTTGGGTGCATTTGAAATTAAACGGTTAGTGATGGTCATAATTGGGAGCTATTTAGTTTTGCTTGATAGATGATGATCCATTATTTTAATTTTATTCCATCGTGTTTGTGGTGATATTATCTCAAGAAAAGTTATTCGACGGATCTCTCGTTGGGGAATAAATTGGTATAAAATACTTTTGTTATTTTGTTTGTCTTGGAAATTATTATGGAACATGTGGCATTATAGCAAGTGGTAATACCTTTTTAGAGTTGTGTGAAGGTGAGTTTGATTAGAGGTATTGGATGAGATTTTGAAATAACCACAAGACTGAATATTTGTTGGTGTAACCTTTTGTCTTGAGTTGTGCAGGCTTTTCGTGGTGGGTTTGATATGGTAGTTGGTGTCGTTATTTCTGAGGAGTAGTTATGAGGATTCGATTTTATTTTCTTTGCATTTTAGTAAACTGTGGTGGCTTACTTCTTGAGCTAAATTATTTTTCAGGTGTGGAGCAGATTTAGTAGTGATTGGATTGAAATACAGAAAAAATTATTTTAGTTAGAATCCTATATGAGATGTGTAGGCCATGTTTGTTTGGCTCCACAGGATAGAGGGGATTAAGAGTATGGTGGGATTGAGTGAGGAGATTATTAGTGTGGTAGTTTTATGTTCGAGATGTAGGATAAAGAGTGTTTGTGTGCACCACTAGGTAATATTATTTCTTTTTGGCGATGGATGTACATTAATTTTATTTGGAAATTTGAGTTTAATCTATTTATTAACGATTTGGGAATTTAAGAGTTGTCTCAGTGTTACTCTTTACATGTGTCTTATTGTGATTGGTTCGAGATGCTTTTAGGATGAGTTAGAATCTTTAGTTTAGTTAGCCTTGGGCGCAATATGAATATTTGTAATTGAGTGAGTTCATGTTGTAGAGTTGTTGAATCCGAGTTTGTTCTCATAGGTTATGATAATATTAGTATGATGTGGAGTCATGTTGCAACTTGAGAGCTATTGTCATGGAATTGATTCAAGGAATGGGAGCGGTTCTGAATTAACATTTGTTGGGAGTACCTTAGTATGAGTAGAATGTGTACCTAGTCTTGATGAAATCTATGTGGACTCAAAGTGCATTGTAGGAGTGTTTGGGTAAATTCTATATTGGAGTGAGATTGTTTGAGTGGATGTAGACAAATTTGCGTAAACTGTTAGTCGGTTCGTCGACTGAAAGGGATAGAGTCGACAAAAAAAAAAATGCTTAGACTTTTCAAGTAGTGTGTTTGGGTGTGATTGCATTATGTTTCATGAGGGTCGATGTTTCCTGTTGTTCTCAGTGAAGCAGTTGACGCTAAGGTGATCTGTGATTTTTTTTTTTTTTTGGAATAATTCAGGGAAGAATAGGATTGTATTAGGGGATGAATGGAGGTTTCCATGGGATGAAATATTTTAAGTCATTGTTTATCGTAGTTTTGTTCAAATTAGGTAACCTGATGTAGATTCGTTTTACTATTGAGATGCGTTAGTTGTCGTGTGACGGTTGAGTAAGCAAATTTTGTGGATGTGTTTGAACGTGTTCAAGTGAGATTGTGAGCACGATTGTATTCCAATTGTGAGTTTGATAGATTTTAATTAACCCTTTATATGTTGCGCAAGTCATCTATATTTTCCCTTGTTATTACAAATCGTTGGTTGAAATTCTAGTACGAGTGGTTTTATGTTGAGTGGTGGCTTCTATAGAGCAGTGTATCTTAATATTATGGATATATAGCTCGTGGGTGTAGAGATTTTATTTTTGAGTCTATTGAAAATTTGTTACTTCAGATATATTGGTAAAATAATTTTGCAGATGTAATTAGAACAAGATGTTATCACGATTGTCGAGCCGACTGGGTTAGACCGTTCGTCATTCTTATTTGATTTAAGTTATAAGAAGTAGTAGTACCATCGTTGAGGAATTATTGTTGTGTTTATACCTCTACGTTTAAAGTGTGCATGAGAGTTTCAATTTTGGTTGCAGTGTCTCCTATAAGAGTAGATAAGAAAACGTTAAATTCTTCAGAGTGAGCTTGGTAAGTGTTTGGGATAATGAAGAAATGTTGCAATGAAGAAATGGTTGTTGAGAGTTTAAGGCTTGGGTGGTTATGCTGGGAGTAGATCTCATTATTCTTTTATCTAGGTGAATTTCAGGGGCGAAATTCCTTATAGAGGGAAGATTGTGATAAGTTGAATCAAATTGAATTTTTGCTCTTATTATTATTATTATTATAGTTGTGGTATCGTAGACCATTCTATTTAAATTGGTAAAAACAAATTATATTACTTATTAATTTCGACTTCGTAAGGCCCACTTGGCAAATATTTTGAGTTTTAATTATTCTTGGGTCTTGAGTATTAAATGAGATATAAATTTAATTTTTGGGATTTATTTGATTAGCTCATACTTAATCATTTTGGTTCATATTTAATTATATGAATGGTGGGGATCACCTAAAGTCTTTTAAAATTATTTTATACTTTAATCTCAGTTAGAGATTTATTCTAAATTATTAAATTTCAGCCATTTTAGACCCAAATGATTGAATCACAATTTGTTTGTAACTATCTATTATTACTATTTATTTTGATACCGTGAGAGAGTTACGAATATTAATAGTGTGTATGTAACAACACAGATTTTTAATTATTTTGTAGAATTTATACTAATATTATTTAATCACAGTTAGGAAAATATATAATTTATTATATATTATTATGTGTAATTTTGTAAAACAATATAATTATTAAAAGTTTAGGGGTCAAAATAATAATAATAATAATAATGGGCATCGTAGTAAAATAAATAATTAATTTACTGTTGGTATATGATAAAGTGTAATTTAATTAAGAATTAAATTATTTATATAATTATATTAAAAACTTGGGTCAAAGTGTAATTATTTTAAATATTTATATAAGATAAATATAAATCTATATAATTATGAATCAAATCTTAGGAAAAGATATGCGCTGGCCACGCGTTGGCCAACCAATGGCCTCACCTCCTTATAAATAGGGAGGTGATTCAACTGGGCGAAGGAAAAGAAAAGGAAAAGAAGAAAGAAAGAAAAGAAAGAGAGGAAGGAAAGGAAGAGAGAAGTTGAGAAGGTTTTTAGTAGTGGAAAGAAAGAGTGGGGTATTAAAGTTAAGGTGAGTTATATTATACCTTGAGTTACCATTATATGTTTTACGTATGTTTTGACTTACCATTATTTATTTTATACAAGGTTATGTTTTATAAATTATTATAAGTTATATTAATATTTTAGTTACGTGGATTATTTTCTGAATCCTATTTGCTTAAAAGGAAATCCATTGATATGTTTGTTTATTTTTTAAAGAATATTTGACTATGATATTATATACAATTATGTTTTGTAAGTATCACCACGGGAGTCCCATGCCTTGGGTGAATTAAATAACCATTGGCTTCTGTTTGACCACTTTGTGGTCCTCTGTTTGTCATGGATCCATTGACCTCTGTTCTGTGCGGAGCAAAGTGCTGTGCGGAGATAAGTGTTACACTATTGTGGGAGCCACCTCTATAATCCGTACGAGTCACCTCTTAAATCTGTACCTCTATTCTGTTCTGTTCTGTACCGCGGTTATGGTTATTTATGTACATAATTTATGTATTTCAGTTTCTGCCACTTAAATGATTTGTTTACCAATAATTTATTTACCAAACTAAGTTATGCAAATGTTTTGGCCTAATTAACTATCCATGGTTATTTCGTGTCCCTTATACTCTTGGTATAATATTTCTCACTCTGCCATGTGCTTATAACTGTTTACAAATTTTTAGGAAACAATGCAATTCAGAAATAGCTTTTGGAAAGTCTTAGACGCGAGGCTATGGAATAGACACACACAACACTTTTATGATATGTTTATATATAAATATCGGCCTTTTTGGTCAGTAAATTTTATAATAAAAATAGAAGCTTCAATGATTATTTTGGTATCCTCACTTAAATATTATTTTCGCTCGCGTTTATTAATTTGTTTAAGAATTGGCCGTAGGTAACTTCAGTTACTGGCCATCACAATGCTTAAGCTTTGGGTACGGGGAGCGGATCGTGACAGTGCATCATCAAACAAAATATATTGTTGTGAGAAAAATATTATATTATTTTATCATTTATATTACAAAATATTATGATGGTATTAAAATATACTTTTAATTGATATATAAATACTTGTAAATATATATATATTTGTAAATGGGAGGCAACCCACTTGGGGGCTGCCCCTTTTACTCCTTTCCCTCGTTTCTTTTTCTCTTTTCTTCTTCTTTCTTTTCATCTCTTTTTCCGTCTTTCTCTACCTCTCGATTGACTCTCTCTCTCTCAATTTGTTTTTTCTTTTAACATTCATCACACAAAATCTTTAATCCACCAAAATCTATTAGGTTTTAGTTGAGATCAAAGTGAGGAGCTTGGTGAGAGCAACGTTTTGTGTAGTAAAGATCATTTTCCAACACCGTTAATTTTTGGAGTTTTTCTCTCTTCCTCCTAGAACTTGAGGTAGGGATTTTCTAAATATTGTATATGTATTTTAACTTTATTATGTATTATTTTGATAGTGTGATGTTTGAAAATATTAGGTAGTGTTGGGTTTATTTTTAGAATCCTAATTTGTGAATGGAGTTGTATTTTGAGTTTGCGAGTTGTTGAATTATAATTTGAAATGAGAAAATTTGTTTGGTTATGAGTTTTGAAAAGAATTTTAAATTGAGTTTTGAATTTTTGAAATGAGTTTTGAAATGAGAAAAGTTGTTTGGTATGAGTTTTGAAAAGAGTTTTCAAAGACTTAATTCAAAAACTTATAACTCATAACTAAACACACAACTCAAAACTCTATTGAAAATTCTATTCAAAACTCATAACCAAACTCTTTTTAAAATTTAATTTTTAAAAAAATTATTTAAAAAAATTAAAAGAAATATATTCAGCTAGTGCTTTAAAATTACTTTTGATTGTATGTTTGGGTGGGAATTTTTGTTTTAAATTGTTTTGTTTAAAAACAGTCTAAAAAATAATTTCTATATTTAAAAAATATCAAAAACAAATATAAATTTTTTGTTTTCACATAACGAGAAAGTCTATAGTACATTTTGTACAAAAAATGTACGGTACATAAAAAATCAATGGTTAGGATTGAGCCACATCATTAAAAGTGACCTGCTAAACAGGTCACTTTTTATAGTTATGAGCTAAAATCATACTTCTTCATAACTATAATCAAATTGATCATAACGTAACTATAACTACATCTCATAACCAACACCATTTTGTTCATAACTAATATCACATATTTCATAACCACATCTCATAACCAACACCATTTTGTTCATAACTAATATCACATATTTCATAATCATAATCACATATCTCATAACCAACACCACTTTGATCATAACAAATATCACATATCTCATAACTATTGATCACATATCTCATAACCACATCTCATAACCAATCCCTTCGAGTCATAACCAACATCACATATCTCATAACCACTAGTCACATATCTCATAACCAGCACCTTTTTGTCATAACCAATATCACATATCTCATAACCACTAATCACACATCTCATAACTACTACCCACATACATCATAACCACATCTCATAACCAATCCCTTTGAGTTATAACCAACATGACATATCTCATAACCACTAGTCACATATCTCGTAACCAACACCTTTTTGTCATAACCAATATCACATATCTCATAATCACTAATCACATATCTTATAATTAACACCTTTTTGCTCATAACCACATCACTTTAATCATAACCAACATCACATATCTCATAACTACTAGTCACATATCTAATAACCAACATCACATATCTCACAACCACTAGTCACATAACCAATATCTCATAACTCATAACCATTAATACATATAGCATAACCACACCCTTTGACACCACTTTGCTCATAACCATTACCCACATATCTCATAACCACTAACACATATAGCATAACCAAATACCCTTTGACACCACTTTGCTCATAACCATTACCCACATATCTCATAACCACTAACACATATAGCATAACCAAATACCCTTTGACACCACTTTGCTCATAACCATTACTCACATATCTCATTACCACTCATAACCATTACCCACATATCTCATAAGCACTAACACATGTAGCATAACCAAATACCCTTTGACACCACTTTACTCATAACCATTACCCACATATCTCATAACCACTCATAACCATTACCCACATATCTCATAACCACTACCCACATATCTCATAACCACTAACACATATAGCATAACCAAACACCCTTTGACACCACTTTGCTCATAACCATTACCCACATATCTCATAACCACTCATAACCATTACCCACATATCTCATAACCGCTAACACATATAGCATAACCAAACACCCTTTGACACCACTTTGCTCATAACCATTACCCATATATCTCATAACCACTCATAACCATTATCCACATATCTCATAACCACTAACACATATAGCATAACCAAACACCCTTTGACACCACTTTACTCATAACCATTACCCACATATCTCATAACCACTAACACATATAGCATAACCAAACACCCTTTGGCACCACTTTGTTCATAACCATTACCCACATATCTCATAACCACTAACACATATAGCATAACCAAACACCCTTTGACACCACTTTACTCATAACCATTACTCACAAATCTCATAACCAACATCACATATATCATAACTGTGTGGGTGATTTTCCGATCACACTGCCCTCCTTAGTAATTCAGCTGTAGAACACAAGCAAAACAGATGGCACCTTGTTATCCTGCACAGAAAGAAAAGGCTCCGGCGGTGGTTCTTCCACCCAGGGGCACTCCGATGATCAAGTCAGTATACTTCTTAAAGGTAATCAAGTATTTAACTCACAAGCTTGAGTATTTGGAACATACCTTAGACCCATGGGGGTGCCTCCCTTTTATAGTCAATACAATCCTAGTCCCAATAGGAGCCTAACTTCAATGGACTCTGGATTATTGCTAATCTGGAACTCCCAAGGGGTTCAGGACAAAACTCTCCAAGAGTTTTACCTTTATCCAAACTGAAGTCTTCTCTCAATTTAGGACTCCTGTCTTTTATCCGCTTATCTCGGATTCCGATATCTTCGGAGTTAAGCTCGGCAACTCTGAGATCACCTCGGCGTAATAATCTCAACATGTGGAACTTCGGCTGACACGTCGGCGTCCCTTGCCACGTGTTGGTACTCAGAAAATATATCCCCACAATTGCCCCCTAGGTTCTATTACCTCGGCATTCTGAGATGATGGAACCTATATCGAACTTCTCCCTCGTACATCGGCTTTAGAACTTTCTAGCCGATGTCATTCTCTTCAGGCCGACGTGTCTTCGTTCAAGAGCAAGAATTCAAAAAAACTCCCCCACGCGCATGAGTTGTCATGCACCACTTCTCAACCGTTTCATTTACGCGTTTTATCCCCATTGGCCCGTGCCTGCGACGCGCCTGTAAGCTGTCTTTTCTCTGTCCGCGCCGCCTGACGTCTGCGTTACTCCAGGCGCAATAATTGCTCCATATTTTGCCGCCGTTTCAAGTTTTTTTTGACAAAAAAACTCTTGCCTCTCTTCTTTGCCTTTTCACTTTTGTATTCGTTTTACTTTCGCTTTCTCTCTCTAAAGTTCTTTCTGTTTTGGGTCTGCCATTTCCCTAAGCTCCAAGCTCTGCGATTGATCTCTTTCTTTCACTCCAGTGAAGTTTCTGAGACTCTGCTTTGTCGGCGTTACTCATTCCGGCTTCAATTTTTCTGGTAAACCACTTGCCCTTCTTTTCTCAATTCTTGGTTGTTTCTGGAATTTCTTGTTAATGCTATTCTGTTCAAGACTTTATTTTGTGAATCATTCACTTGAATGCGTCTTATTTCATGATTTTACTCATGTTATGAACACCTGCACTGTTTCACCGCTGCTCTTAGCCTTCGATCCTCTGTATTTTTCGTGTTTCTGATAGCCCAACTCTGTTCTTGAATCTGAGACTTCGTCTTCGTTTTCTGTTCTTTGTATTTTTCTCCAGATCTGTGCCCTTGATCTTCGTCTTCATAATTCTAGGTTTGGGATTTGTATATAGAACCATTAACTCTTAGGAAAAACTGAAACAATTTTCACCATTACATACCTGGATCTCGGCCGAGGTCCCAGCAACCTTTTAAGAATATCTTCTTTCTAAGTATCTTCACACCACAAATCATGGGTATGTGGAGAAATAGGGTAAATACCCCAACCAAGCTTGAATTTTTTAGGCAAGAGTTCTCCATTCCGGATGATGTTTACCTTAGGCTAGCTGGGGATGATGATTCCATCATGCCTACAGACCATACGATGCCTTTCCCTATTGTAGCTTTCGTTGAGTGTGGACTCCGGCTTCCACTCAATCCCCTTTTCCGTGAGGTTCTTCACTATTATAAATTGAACCCCATGCAACTTGCCATCAACTCCTACAGAGTGATTAATGGTATCATAGCCCTGGCTAGGCAGGAGAACATTAGGATCACTCTTGCCGATATCCAATTCTGTTATACCATGTGTCCTCTTAACCTGAAGGAAAAAGGTTTCGTCTATTACCTCAAGCCGAGGTCTACCGAATTCAAAATCGTAGCCGACCTCCCAGATTCCAACAAAGGGGCTGGTGACGATTATCTTATTGCTTTTGGAAATTGGGAGTTTGGCCCAGACGAAGATGTTCATCTTTATCCTCTTCCCCGAACAGTAAAAGAGGGCAAGGGTAAGAGCCCAGTGTTAATTACTTAGTTGTTTCTTTTTCAAGTCTTCAATGTTTGATCTGTATCTGACCACTATTTTCTTCCTGCAGATGTTCGTCAGCCACCAAAGAACTTTCGCCAGTCCTATTTTCTAGGTAAGGACTTGAAGAAGTTACTAGATCTGCCAATTGACAAACGAAAAGCTCCACTGGTACTGAATTTCATTCCGTCATATAAATCCACTCTGCCCGACGTCCCAAGAAAGAAGAAAAAGAGCCTCTCTTCAGCTACTGCAATAACTCAAGCCGCATCCTCATCTCGGGCTGACCAAGGATCAACTTCTGACCCAGCCGACCAACCATCCACTTCAGCCCCATACTTAGTCCCAATACCAGAAAGAAAACGCCGACGTAGACTTGTCAAAACAGCCGAAATGGTTCGCCCGAGACCTGTCGCCCAAGACCTTCTGGCCGACCTACCAGATGATGTTGATGCCATTCCAACCCAGTCGATGCCCCCACCAAAACCGAAACGAATAAAGAAAGCTCTGCCAAAGACCAAAGCTACTGAGGCTGAGGTTGAGGCTGAGGATGCCGTGCCGATCTCACAATTGGTCGAGAATATGAAGACCGCCTCCATTGCGACAAAAAGATCTGCTGAAACTCAACCAGTAGAGTCCCAGAAGTCAAAAAGGCCGAGGTCGTCTTCTGGGACGACTTCAAAGTCAAAAGTACCCAACGTCCCTTGGACACCAGCAATCACATTGGAGAACAAGCCAGTCTTGGCTAGTGACAGCGCCGATGACATAAACATTGGCATTGCACTAAGCACAGCCCTCCTTCTCCCAGGCGACCTTGAGAAGAATGCCGAGATGAGCGAGTATGAAAATTACGCGTTCATGCTCCAACGTTGCGTTCAAGTAAGGGGCTTTACTTGGTAACTTGTTTTATCCTTATTGTTTCATGCTTGTTAAATTATGTAATGACTTTTTACTTTGTGTTTTTTCAGGCTGTCCAGCATGCACACTCCTTCTCCATGCAGTCATTTGAGACCAGGGAGAAACTAAATGATTTGAAGAAGGAGTTTGCAGCTCTTCAAAAGATAAATAAAGGCCTTCAGTCAAAAATGAAAAAGTTGGAGGACCAAGCCGAGGCTGCAACCAAAGCCCAATCCTTGGCTGAAGAAAAAGCTGAGGATGTGGAAGCCATAAAAAACGTTGCTGAGGCGCAAAAGAAGGAGGCCGAGGAAAAGGCCGCTCAGGTCGAGAAGAAGCTTCAGCAAGCCTTAGCAACTAAAGAGGCTGAAATCAAAGAAGCTGATGAAAAGGCTTACGCCCAGGGTGTAGCCGATGTTACTGAAGATTACAAGCTCCAAGTCAGGCAGGCATGCAATAGGGGATTTTCCCTGGGTTGGATGTCCTTGGCGAAAAAGCTTGATCTTCCTGCTGACTCACCCTGGCGCAAGGCTGAAGCCATTCCTCTTCCTTTCCCTCCTCCTCCACCTCCAAGTCAAACTGAGGAAGATGATGAATCCGAATCTGAAGCTGATGTGGAGGATAAGGATGCTGGCGCCCTGGTAAGGAAGGCCAAGTCTCTACCTCAGGGTGATCAAGTCATGGACTTAACCCAAGATGAGGAGACTGAGGAGGTGTCCAAGGAGGCTGAGCCAGGGCAGCTATCATCTGACCTTCTTCTGGCTGAAAGAAGTCTTAGTAAAACACTTGCAGAGATCAGTGCCGAGATTGCGGCAGATAAAGAAGCCGTGGTCTCTGTAGAAAAAGATACAGAGGTTGTGAGAGAAAAAGACGCCGAGGTGGTTCTTCCAGAGCCCTCCGAGGTCCTAGTCCAACCATCTGTTAATGGTGAAGAAGTTTGAGTGTCTTTTGTACTTTTTTCTTCTTCTCCTTTTTTTGTATTTTTCTGAACAATGTAAGCTTCCTTTTTGTGGCCGATGCGCCTTTCTTGTGAACATTCAGCTTTTGCTAGGCCACAATGCCTTCATTCTATACAACTGCAACTGTTTTTCTCTGAATACTCTGTCTTTAATTTTTCTTTATTGCTTCTGTATGGCTTTATACTTAGAATATTTTGCATGATTTACATAATTCTTCCTCTGTATAATCTTCTCGCGGTTAAATACCTCGGGTATAATAACTGCAAGTTTTACTTCGGCAAGATATTGTCCTGCAGTCTTTTCATAAATTTCAACAAGTATGAAACAGATACTATTCAATGTTAACTTTGCAAACCTTTCTCAAGTTTCAACGAGTATTTAAGCAGCAATCTCAATCTGTCCTATTTGTAAATTGCTACAAATTTCAACAAGGACTACATATATAATAAATTTTTCTCAAACTAGAATAAGTATTAAACAATGATCCACTTGTAAATTGCTGCAAATTTCAACAAGGGTTTAAACAATTATATTTACCTCAACCTGTAAATTGCTGCAAATTTCAACAGATGATCATATGTCGGCCTGTAAATTGCTACAAATTTCAACAAGTGTAGAGAAACAGATATCTCGGCTTAAGCTTCAACTTGTAAATTGCTACAAATTTCAACAAGTGAAGTTAAGGAACCATCTCAGCTTACCTTTAACTTGTAAATTGCTACAAATTTCAACAAGTGGTAAGCTTTGTATTCGGTCTGACCAACTTGTAAATTGCTATAAATTTCAACAAGTGGTAGACTTTGTATTCGGTCTGACCAACTTGTAAATTGCTACAAATTTCAACAAGTGGTAGACTTTGTATCTTCTCTACCCCCAATGTGAACCTGAGTTCCACTTGGGTTCTCATTTTTTATGTCATCCAGAAACAATGTTAAGTATCTTAATCAATCATATGTGCTTGAGAAATTCTGAAAAGATTTTATTGATGACATCGGCCGAAAATAGTGAACATCTAATGATAGAAAAATTTTAAATTACAAGTGTTCCAAGGTCTTGGCAATGCTTTGCCCTCATTGTCTTCAAGCCGATAAGCTCCATTGCCTAACACCGAAGTAACTCTGTATGGTCTTTCCCAGTTTGGGCCAAGCTTGCCTTCTCTGGGATCCTTCTTGTTGCCGACGACTTTCCTCAAGACTAAGTCGCCGACTTGAAAATCTCTTGGATTGACCTTTTTGTTGTAAGTTCTGGCAAGCTGTTGCTGGTATGCTGCA
The DNA here is from genome assembly GCA_036172215.1 of Camellia granthamiana. NCBI lineage: Eukaryota > Viridiplantae > Streptophyta > Magnoliopsida > Ericales > Theaceae > Camellia > Camellia granthamiana. The sequence continues at coordinate 83,324,282 of CM069913.1, read as the reverse complement.
AGCTGAATTGCAGCCTTCTCTCTTCGTTCTTCCAAAAGATCCAGATCTCGGGCTAGGAGTATATCATTAGCCCCATTCTCAACTCCCTGGGTTCGGATTCCTGGGATGCCGACTTCCAGTGGAATGACTGCTTCTGTGCCATAAGCCATGGCAAAGGGGGATTCCCCTGTTGATCTTCTCGGCGTAGTCCGATATGCCCAAAGCACGTTGGGCAATTCGTCTACCCACTTTCCTTTTGCTGCCTAGAGCCTCTTCTTTATTCCATCCAAAATTACTTTGTTGGATGCTTCTGCTTGCCCATTACTTTGGGGGAAACTTGGTGTTGAGAAGTAATTCTTGATCTTGAATTTTGCACAGAAGTTTTTGATGAGTTTGCTGTCAAACTGTGTTCCGTTGTCGGCAACGATGGCTCTAGGAATGCCAAATTTGGTGATAATATTTTTCCATATGAAATTCTTGACGTCTACATCTCGGATTTTGGCAAGCGGCTCTGCCTCTATCCACTTTGTGAAGTAATCCGTTGCTACCAGCAAGTATTTCCTCTGCCCAGTTGCTTGGGGAAGTTGTCCAACCAAATCCATGCCCCATTGGGCAAACGGCCAGGGGCTGGATACTGGATTCAGGTCGGTAGTTGGCTGATGAATCAAGGGTGCAAACCTTTGGCATTGTTCGCATTTCTTCACGTATGCTTCTGCATCTTTTTGCATGTAGGGCCACCAATACCCCTGGGTAATGGCCCTATGGGCTAGTGATCTGCCCCCAACATGGCTTCCGCAAATTCCTTCATGAATTTCATATAAAAAATCTTCAACCTGAAAAGGGTGTACGCACCTTAAAAGGGGTCAAGTGAAGGACCTTCTGTAGAGATGTCCGTCCTTGGTCAGGATGAATCTTGCTGACTTCAATCTGACTTTGTGTGCTTCTTTGCGGTCTTCTGGCAGCTTTCCTTCCTTTAGATATGCAACAATTGCATCCATCCAGCTTGGCCCCATGTCCACACACATTGCTTCCTGTTTTGTGCTCCGTGGTTCTATGCTCGGGCCCGACATATAGTCAATCATAATTGTTCTTGTTTTTCCAGTCTGTATTGAACTTGCCAGGTTGGCCAACGCGTCGGCGTGGCTGTTATCATCTCGGCTTACTTGAAGAAGTCGGCAGTTCTGAAATTGTTCGGCCAATCTGATGACCTCCTTTGCATACGCAGACATCCTCTCGTCTCTGGCTGCAAATTCTCCTGTTGACTGGTTAACAATTAACTGTGAATCACAAAAAACTATTACCTCATCTGCTTCTGTTGCTGCTGCCAGCTTTAGTCCTGCAATTAATGCCTCATATTCTGCTTCATTGTTTGAGGCCTTGAACCCCAAACGGATGGACTGTTCTATTATTTCTCCATCTGGAGATATCAACAGTACTCCTGCCCCTGCTCCCTGCCGGTTTGAACTTCCATCGACGAACAGTCTGAATGAGTCGCCGATGTAGATGCTGCAAGGTCTGAGCTTTTCCTTCCTTTGTTCCTTTGCTCTTTGCTGGGATTCTCCTTGCGTGCTAGGACCTCGTTCATCCTGGCTCGACGGAGCCCGATGTTCGAGGTATTCAGGCGTGAATTCTGCGACGAAGTCGGCCAAAACCTAGCCCTTGATTGCTGTTCTGGGCCTGAATTCCAGGTCATACTGGCCCAAGGCTACTGCCCACCTTGCAATTCTTCATGTTAAGTCCCCTTGTTGCAATAAGGACTTCAATGGGTGCTCCGTTAGCACTACAATTTTGTGTGCCTGGAAGTAGTGGTTCAACTTTTTTGAGGCCATTACCAAGGCCAGCATTAACTTCTCCAGTGGTATGTACCTTGTTTCAGCGTTTGCCAAGGTTTTACTTACGTAATAGACAGCCTTCTGTTCTCCCTGTTCTTCTCGGATTAGCACTGCACTTACTGCGTGTTCTGACATGGCTAAGTACAAAAACAACTCCTCCCCAGGTTCAGGTGTGGAGAGAACTGGGGCCGTGGTCAGGTACTTCTTTAGGTCGGCCAAAGCGGCCTCACATTCTTCAGTCCATAGGAAGTCTGTGGCTTTTTTTACCAGGTTGAAGAAGGGTTTACACTTGTCTGAACTTCGGCTTATGAACCTGTTTAGAGCTGCGACCCTTCCAGTGAGTATTTGAACTTGTTTCGCCGATGTTGGACTCTGTAGATCGAGGATGGCTTTGATCTGATCTGGGCTGGCTTCTATTCCCCTTCTTGTTACCAGGTAACCTAGGAACTTACCAGATCCAACTCCAAACGCGCATTTTGATGCGTTGAGCCGGAGCCGATATGCTTTAAGTATCTTAAATACCTCTACTAGGTCGGCAAGATGATTTTTTGGCTCCTTGGTCTTCACGACCATGTCATCGATGTAGACTTCTACTATCTGGCCTATCAGGTGTTTGAACATTTTTGTTACCAGTCTTTGGTAGGTTGCTCCTGCATTCTTCAGTCCAAAAGGCATCACCCTATAACAGTACAGGCCTTTTGAGGTAATGAATGCTGTCTTCTCCTCGTCTGGGGGGTACATAGCTATCTGGTGATACCCCCTATAAGCGTCCAGGGAGCTCATCCTTCCATGTCCTGATGTAGCATCCACCAGTTGGTCAATTTTTGGCAGAGGGAAGTTGTCTTTGGGGCAGGCTTTATTTAGGTTTGTAAAATCTACGCAAACCCTCCATTTACCATTTTTCTTCTTTACCACTACTGTATTTGAAAGCCATGTTGGATAATTGACTTCTCTGATGGCCTTGGCTTCCAGAAGTCTGTCTACCTCTTCCTCCACAGCTTCGATGTGCATCAGCGTCGGTCTTCTAGCTCGTTGTATTACGGGTTTTGCCGACCTGTCGACGTTCAGTCTGTGACATGTGACCTCGGGGTCAATGCCAGGCATTTCATAAGGTGTCCAGGCGAACACCTCTATGTTTGTTCTTAAAAAAGCTTCTAGTTCTCTCTCTTCTTCTTCGGCTAAGCCTGAGCCGAGAAGAAAGAAGCGCTCTTCGTCGCCCTCCTGGACGAGGATTTTCTTTAGTGATTCCTCACTTTTTTCGGCCGGCTCCTTGCCGACATCATCTAGGACCTCTATGTCCTCATCTTCAATCTCTGCCTTTGCTGGTTCTCGGATATTGCAGGTAGTCTTCATTGCTGCCATGGAGCAGTTTTTTGCCTGTAGTTGATCTCCTCTGACTTCTTCAATCCCATGTTCTGTTGGGAAGCGCAGTAGTTGGTGCAATGTTGAGGGAACTGCCCCCATTGCATGCAACCATGGCCTTCCCAATATGATGTTGTAAGGGGATGGCGTATCAATCATGATGAATTCTGTCCTGATCTTCTTAGTACCGGCTTGTACTTCCAAGTTTGTGGTGCCCAGTGGCCACGTCGGCGTTCCGTTGAAGCCGACCATCGGGCCATTCGATTGCTCCATGTCGTCTGGGTGAAGGCCTAGCTCCTTGTAACATCTAACGTACATGATGTCACAAGAGCTGCCTTGATCTATTAGGATGCGTTTCACTTGGCACTCCCCAACCTGGAGGGATACTACCAAGGCGTCATTATGCGGGTGCTGGACCATCTCTAGGTCGGCTTCGGTGAAGGTTATTATCGGTCCTTGGCTCTCTTCAGGCCGATGTCTTTTTTCCCCGACTTGGTAGACATGCTGCAGATGCCTTACTCTTTGAGTCTCTCCTCTGACTTCATTCTCGTTAACCTTTGAGTGGATCACATTAACTATCCGAGGTCCTTCTGCCCGAGGTTGCGGAGGTGGTGGGGCTGCTGGAGCCTGAGGCAGTCTTGCCTGTTCTTCTCTTGTTCTGGTTTCGTCGATAAGGTCTCTCAGGTGGCCTTGCCTTACCAGATCTTCCAAGTGCGCCTTTAGGGCTCTGCAGCTTTGTGTTGTATGTCCGTTTTCATTGTGGTAAGCACAATGTTGGTCCATGTTTCTTCCTATGAACTCTCCTGGTTCCCTTGCTGGTGTTCTGAAATAGGGCTGGCTCCGAATTTTTCCTAGGACTTTTTGAATTGGAATTCGGAATACGGTGGTGACTGCCTGTTTGGCCCTTAATTCCATCTCTGTTTTGCTGAATCCGTTGTTACTTCGGCCTTGCTTCGGCGAGGCGTTCCCTTTCTCCTGTTTGACTTCCTTGTGGGTCGATGTATCCTCCTCGGCTCGCGCATACTTTTCGATTCTTGCCATGAGCTCCTCCATGCTCTTTGGCAATGTCTTTGCCAAAGATTTTCGCAGTGAACAGTTATCTTTCAGGCCGTTCTTGAAAGACACGACCGCTACCTCCTGGTTGCATTTAAGTATTCGATTGAACACCTCGTAGTACCTTTTTGCATAGGCCCTCAGGCCTTCATCTTTGTTGATCTTTAAAGCCATTAGCGCATCCACTCTTAATGGCTGCAGTTTGTTTGTTATGAACCTGGCCAAAACATCGCGGCCAGGCCTTCCCATGTCTTTATGCTCCCCTTTGGTAATTTATGGAACCAATCTGATGCAATCTCCCCAAAGGACGAGGGGAACACTTTGCAGAGTAGTGGCTCGTTTCCACTGTATAATGCCATTGAATTAAAAAATAGTCCAACATGGAAGTTAGGGTCTGACTTACCATCGTATATTTGAAACCTCAGCATGCTGAATCTTTTTGGTGCTTCAAATTTGTCCAGTTCTACCGAGAACGGCGTCCTCGGCTTGACGGGTGAGGTTACCTCGGCTTCAGCGTTCTGTTCCTTCCTCTTGAGGTAGTTTGTCAAGTCTTCTTTACTCCTCCCTGGAGCTCGGCTGTCTGTGGACTTCAGTCTCTTCGGTATACTACTCTCGGCCTCGTGATGGGCCCGTTTTGATCTTTCTCCGTGGGTTGTGTCAAAGCAGAGCGCCTATCCTTGAATATGCCGATGTTCTCTGTGTTCCTGATCCTTCGTTTGATACGTTCTCTGGGACTTCTCTTGTCTTGGCTTCTCTCGCCTGACCTCCCCGGAGGGCAGGTGAGAGTGCCTTTTGCTCCTGGAGTGTTGTCGTGCTTCAGGAATTATTTTCCTTCCTCCCTTGTGAGTATTAACTGCTGGAATTGGCGTGTCCTGCAGCGGGTATGGTGGCTGCATGACATTGTTTTGCATCATGAAGTTGACGACCGACTGCAGGTCAGCCAACTTGTCTGCCAATTCTTTTACTTCCTCATCTCTCCGTAGGCACCTATCTCTCCATACCTGGAGGTTGTCTTCATTGTAGTATCTGCCCTGGTCTGTTTTCTTCGAAGTGTCGCCCTCCTGGCCGACGTCTTTTCCCCCGTGCTCCTGGCCACGGGTTTCTTCGTTGTGATTGTCTCCTTCGACGTCAAGGTCGATAGGCCTGCCACTCCCAGCGGGAGCGTCGTCCCCAACCTTTTCGTTTTGTGCGTTACTGGCCATCTATTCGTCTTTCTTTCCCACAGACGGCGCCAAATTGTGTGGGTGATTTTCCGATCACACTGCCCTCCTTAGTAATTCAGCTGTAGAACACAGGCAGAACAGATGGCACCTTGTTATCCTGCACAGAAAGAAAAGGCTCCGGCGGTGGTTCTTCCACCCGGGGGCACTCCGACGATCAAGTCAGTATACTTCTTAAAGGTAATCAAGTATTTAACTCACAAGCTTGAGTATTTGGAACATACCTTAGACCCATGGGGGTGCCTCCCTTTTATAGTCAATACAATCCTAGTCCCAATAGGAGCCTAACTCCAATGGACTCTGGATTATTGCTAATCTGGAACTCCCAAGGGGTTCAGGACAAAACTCTCCAAGAGTTTTACCTTTATCCAAACTGAAGTCTTCTCTCAATTTAGGACTCATGTCTTTTATCCGCTTATCTCGGATTCCGATATCTTCGGAGTTAACCTCGGCAACTCTGAGATCACCTCGGCGTAATAATCTCAACATGTGGAACTTCGGCTGACACGTCGGCGTCCCTTGCCACGTGTTGGTACTCAGAAAATATATCCCCACAATAACTACTAATCACATATCTCATAACCAAACGCCCTTTGACTTATAACTATACCACTCTGCTCATAACCAAAATCACATATCTCATAATCACTAATCATATATCTCATTACCTTTACCCACATATGTTATAACCACATCTTATAACCAGCACCCTTTGTTTCATAATCAATATCACATATATCATAACCACTAATCATATATCTCATAACCACTACCCACATATAGGGGTGTAAATTTGGCCCACGAGCTCGTGGCACACCCTAAGTCCACTCGTGCCCTGGATAGGCCCAACTAGGCTCGAGCCTAAACCCAACCTAAGACCCTGGGTTATGTGTTCTAGAGCCCGGCCCGACCTTGGTGTGTTATGGAGTGTGACCCATCCCGTGAGCTCGCCTTGAAATTTTCTTCCCCATCTGGCTTGACCCGACCCTAATGGCTCCCTGCCCCCCTTGTCAGTGCAATAGTCAAAAATTTAAATCAAAACAATTTGAAAGAGTCATATAACCGTTAATTCCACCAACAATCAATTTTATTTTATTTATTTATATATATATAAATTAATTTTGAAGTGTCATCCCTAAGTGACAATTGCAATTGATCACCTACCTCTATTTTAGATTTATTTTTAGTCATAGTATCTTCATTAAAGATAATAGAAGTAATAATATACAAATGATATACTTTTTAAAATATCTATATACACTTATAGACATATATATATATATAATTTAACTAAATTTTAATAAAAAATATGCTGAAAGAACTTATCTATGACGTGATTTTATTTTGTTATACTAAATAATTTTTCTCCTAAATTTTTTTCCCAACTTTTCTTCATTTTTTTCTCCACTCAATTTTCTTTCCCTTGATTTGTCCTAGTTGTGCCTGAGCTCTCTCTATTTCTTAATAAGACTTCTCTATTTCGCACAAATCATCGAACGACCATCGTTGATAGTTCTTCCTCACTGGATTCTTCTTCTCTATACTCTTGTGTCTCTTCAATAGATCATTGAACTCGTCACTATTCTCTCTGACTATTTCAACACTATTCATTCTAGTGATATTTCTCTATCTAGTAAATACATTTATCTCGAAACTCTAGCTCTTTCACATTAATATGTCATACATATACAAACCTTTGGCCGTAGTTATGATTTTATCAATTTGTACATATGTTATAGAACTGTTGAAAAATGAATATTACGCATTTTGTTGTACTTTTCTGTTATCTCAGCTGTCTTCATCTGTCAAGCATCTCTCTCATTCTTTACTGTCACTGTAGATATCTCTGATGTTCCTTATCGGAAACAACACCATCTTTGACATTATTTTCACAGGCGATAAATCCGTTCAGTCTCTCTTTCTCATATTCCCTTTCCTTTTGCTCTATTGGTTAATCTTCTCTAACTCTCATTTTGTGTTCGATGGCTATAAGTCGTGGATTAAATTATTTAATTATTGTTGTTACATTCTGTGTTTATCTATATCATTAGAGATCCCGATTGGTCTGAAATAGAGAGAGCAGAGAGAAGAAGAGGAAGAGGAAGAGAAAAAGAAAGAGGAAGAGAAAGAGAGAAAGAGAAGAGAGGGGAAGAGGGAATGGAGAGAGAGAGAGAGAGAGGGTCGATCACCGCCGCCTCCGTTTCCGATCGTTGCGGTCCGGCCTCCGATCTCTGATCTCCTTCTCTGATCTGTGTATGAGGATGATGTGTTGAAGATTTTTTTTTTTAGATTTTTACATTTTTTTTGTCTCTCTCTAGTGTGTTGATGAAGATGTGTTGGGTTTCAGATTTTTACATTTTTTTTGTCTCTCTCTCTCTGCTATGTTGATGAAGATGTGTTGGGTTTTGGATTTTTACATTTTTTTTTCTCTCCCTCTGCTGTGTTGATGAAGATGTGTTGGGTTTCAGATTTTTACATTTTTTTTTTGTCCTCTCTCTGCTGTGTTGATGAAGATGTGTTGGGTGGTTGACGATTTTTTTTGGTCTCTCTCTGCTGTGTTGATAAAGATGTTGGGTGGTTGATGATTCTCTCTCTCTCTCTACTGCTCTCCTCTTCTCTTCTTTCTTCTTCTTCTTCTTCTTTGTTCTTCTTCTTTTTTTGATTTTTCTTCTTACCAGTTATTGAAAAAAAAAAAAAATCAAAGCGATGAAACGACGTCGTTTTGAATTTGGGCCAAATTCGAGCTCGAAAATTTCGAGCTACCTAGCATAATTGTTTCTATAATTTTAAACAATTTTGTTATGCAAATTAGTGATGCAGTTATGTATTTCCTATTTTATATCACAAAACTTCGTGACTTGATTATGATATTTATAGTTTCTAAAATTTTAAATATTTTTATTACGTCAATTAATGGTGTGATTATACATTTTGTAGTTGATGAGTAAAATACTTTTTCTTTTTATTAATTTTACTTAATAAAAATAGATGAGGATTTATATTAAAAATAAATAAAAAAATTTGAGTGTAATTGATAAAATTATAAATTAATAATTTATTTTATTATAAAACTCTAAATGTTTTAATTTTTTTTATTATGATTATTACATAACTTCCCCCAAGTAATTTCCTCCAAAATTTTGGAACAAACCTCCAAATTTTGTGAAAATCAAAATTCCCTCCTTCCATGATAAATCCCTTAGACTCCAAACGTCTTCAAAAATCTCTCTCTCTCTCTCTCTCTCTCTCTCTCTCTCTCTCTCAGTCGTTTCCACTGCCCTAGCCACCGCCGAGACCTGTTTTGCTCTCGCCGCCGCATCCTCCACCACGGAGAAAAGCTCCCAAAGCTGTTGATGAAGATCTCTGTAGGATCTCGCCGGAGCTCCTCCTCGCCAAGCACCGAAGAGTGAGCCTGCCCTTTTCTTTTCCTCCCAGTTTTAGCAAGCTACATGCCTCAATGTATCTCTCTCTCTCTCTCTCTCTCTCTCTCTCGCTCTGCAGCTTGTTTCTCTCCCTTTCTCCATCTCCATTCTATGAAACCCTAGACCGAAATCCCCTTTTCGAAACTGCCCCTTTCACCGAAATCCAATCTGATAGGCCATTCTTTTCTGAATTCATTTTTGGTTGAACTCAAATTTGTTAAATGACATGTAAATGTCTGGAAATTCTGAATTGATACTTTTGCTTCCCAACCAAGAGAAAAATAAACATAATTTTGAGGGAGTAGAGAAGAAATGTACAGAACTCTAAAGGGAAGAAATGTACATTTTGAGGTGTTTGGGTGCTAAGATTACATCAATTAGAAACAGGCTTATTGTAATCCAATTCAAAGCCCAATTAAAACTCATAAAAATTATGAAGAAAGATGAGTCACTGTAAACCCAAATTTGCTAATGAATGGCTCATATCATAATCCATATTTATTCTACCAACCAGCAATTAATTAGTTTTTTCTGTTTTTGTTATTTGACTCAGAGTCATTAGATCCGATAACGCAATTTGCAATTTAACTATAACAATGATATTCCCATTTCAATTTAAACTTCTCATAGAAAGAGTGAGAATCTAAAATAAAAAATAAAAATAATCATTTGAATGATGAAAGAGATGTAAATATCTCATAAAAAAAAATAAAAATCAAATCAAATATATGCCTGTTATTGCTAAATGATATGCATTAATTGGAAACAAAAATGAGTACGAATAATGATTTTTACTGATTTAGTTTTTGGCGTCACTCTTCACAATTGAAGTGAGTCCTTTCATGTGTGCTTCCATGCATTCTTGAATAAAATCGATAATTGTTCAGTAGTCTTTGGCATAATGTGTCATTTGCTTGTGGCAAAAAAAAATTTACATGTAAAACATGCTAACTCACTTTTTTTAAGTAATTGAGAGATAAAGAATAATCCACTTAGTTTTAATTACAATTTTTCATTTTTCTGCAGTACTATGTAAATAATGTCACATGATATTCTGCGAGTATAATAATTTTTTGAATAGATCAGCTTAGGTGCATATGTATGTATATATTAACAGTTGTAGGAAGAGAATAAGGAAAGGAAAACCTATATCACACATTAGATAAACATAAATATCATACCTGGTAAATAAGTACCTTATCCACTGGGTCAACTCTTACTCAGGTTCATATATATTTTTTTGGAACAAATTCTTAGGCTCATATATTGAAACCAAGAATTTATTTAAATACATATGATTGGCACTACAATGCCAAGAACATACCACACCTAAAAACCTAAGTAGATTACATCATATCCAAAACCCACAGAAAACATAGTAGTATTTAAGATATAAACACACTCACAAAACACAGAGCCACGAAACTTAGTAGTTAGTTGTGACTAGTTAGCCTTTAGACCTTGCCACCACTATCATTGCCACCACCCTGGGGAGTTCCAGTGCCACTGCCACCTCCACCATTGTAGTTATTGAAGTCCTCCCTAGGGATGTAATGGTGGTTGTCCACACTGCTTCCTAGGTATTCAAATTTGCTCTCAAATTCGGCTAGCTCTCGATGATCTTGCTCGTGCATTTCGATCATCGTCAAAGCTTTCCTGTTAGCAGCCAAGGTGGAGCTCACCATCATCAGGAGTAGAGCAAGCACAACAAACCTCATTCTTGATCTTTTTTCTTTCCACTGTGATTCAAAGATGGAAGAAAAAAAAAAGGATTTTTGTGAGCAGACTAGGTAAAAATCGAAAACTGTTTAGTTTACAGAACAGCTTGTGAATCAACAATATTGTTTTTGGTATTAGAAATTCAGAATTGCAATTTATTGACTTACCCAACGGAGAGTCAATGGCAAGATGGGTGAACAATTTGAGTTTGTGGGGGAGAGGAACAAAGATTTTAAGATGTTTATATAGACTACCAGCTAGGGCTTGTGGAAAATGATGGTTTTTTAATAAAGGGATCAACTTTTAATATTGGGATCAACTAGTTTCTAGTTTGGGTATCGATTGGATAGGTTTAATCAGGAGTAATTATTGGGTAGTCTTGGAACACATTGTTCGTGCTCCCATCAAATGACATATAGAAAACTTTATGGATAGGATAATGCGAACTCACCTTTATAGTGAAAAACTATGGTTAAGAGGAAAGGATAACCCACCTAATATGTTTTGGTTTTTTATTTGTTGGGAGTACCACGTAGACAATGTTACATAATACTATGAGATTATGTAATAATTTTTTCCAGTACAATTTGTGAGGTCCACTATGGGTTTCACCCCAATGGTTAAAATTGTTCATCTTATAAGTCTCAATCGGTCATTAAAAAAATAAATTTATTTATCTTCAAAATAAACCTATAATATTTATGATTTTGAAAACAAACCTTTTTTATTTTTTAATGACAAATATGAAGAAATTGATTTTTTCCACTAGTTGTACCATACTATTGATGTAATTCTTCTCATTTTGTAATTAATCTTCTATCAATAAGCTTAAAAAAATATATTTTTAAAAATGGGTGATGGAATTTCCACCAAAAGAGGCAAAACAAAGTGGGATGCCCATATTAGAGCAATAAAATGGTTTTTAAAAACAAATAAAATGATGAAGCAGAAGGAAATTGCTTTTTGTCCACAGATGCACACTATAAATAGGGAATCCACCATGTAAATATATGGGTCCCTCTTATTTTCATAATTAATAGATCTATAAGATAAAAGATTATATCTATAATATTTTTGAAAATTCTCATTTTGATTTGGTAATAATATACTTCGTAATCGTTTTGTTTTTTGTAACGAATTAATAGGTCTTTTTCATATGAATTGTCTTTGTTTAAATCTTGATTTTGAATTATACGACATTGATTGATTCAATTTTTTCATTTTGCTGCTATTAGTGTAAACCATCTAATTTGAGATAAATGGTATTGATAATGACCTCTTAACCAGTTTTTCCATTGATTTAGTCCAGAATTCCGAAGTTTCTTATGTCTTAATTCATAATGAATTATTCCTTGTTTCCAAAATAATCTTTTATTGAAGTCTTAAGAAAAAAAGACGTTCTGTGTATAAAGTTATACTTGCAGGTGTGTTTATTTATTTATTTTATTTTAATTGATAGTAGGGTATGTACAAGTGTGTTTTTTTATTATTTGCATATAATTGATAGCAAAGCATTGGTTAGGAAACAGAAACACATATCAGGGAATGATTCTCCTTGGTTAAGAATCACTAATACCTAAAAATATTTTAGATCAATCCAAATAATAAAAAAAATATTTAACTTGTGTGTTTTAGATCAATCCAAATACTTAAAAATATTTTGCCTCAATATTGATCTTCATTGAAAATCCACACCCACATTTTTATTATATTTTGAATTTTTTTGGAAAATAATAAGCTAGCACAAAAGAAGAAGAAAATTATGTGAATGTGCTTTGCTTTCTATAACGTTGAAACCATCATATTTCCTTAATGTTATGTTTGGATCATGGATTTAGCTAGGGATTTGGAAAGGGAAAGGGAAAGGGAAAAGGTGTGTTGAATGTAATTATAAGATAGACAACTTACCATATGCCCTTATGGTTTTGGATAAACTATATTGACAAAGTAGTTTACGATTCTAGTTTTTAGAGGGCAGTTCTAGTTGCGCTATGCAATTATGAATTCCTCATTTATTTGTCAACGTTCTTGTACACTCACAATGTTGAGTAGTAACAGCCAAAATCCTCATTTGGGATCGTTTTTGTACACTCACAATTTTGAATTGCTTTTTTTTTTTTTACAAGAATTGTATTTGAGGGATAGAACAACAAAAAAAGTTTGGTCTATGGAGTTGTGAATTTGTTTTGGTCTTTTTATTTTGTTTAAATATGGGACAATGGTGTTTTAGCCAATCGCCGAAACATCCCCAACTATTCACACCCCGAAAACATCGCATTCAACTCTCTGTCTCCCACTCGCTGCTCCTCACCTTGCCGATCACCTCCACCTCTATCGCTGTTAGAGTTGCCAATCGCCGCCATCGCCGCTAGTGGTACCGATCATCACCGCCACCGCTAGCCCTACCCTCCTCTTAGATTGCCTCACCGCTCGGCAATTTGGTAAGTTTCTTTTTCTTTCTCTTCTCTCTCTCTCTCTCTCTCTCTCTATGCTTTTTGCTGTTGGGTCTCTCCCTTTGGTTTGGCCTCTCTATCTCATCCTGTTTCTGGTAAGTTTTTTTTTTTTACTGACTTGATTCTATTATTGTGAAATTGTGAGAGGTTGAAAATTTCTTACATTTGATGAGCATTTGTGAAACAAATATAAATGTACTGATTTAACTTAAAATATTTGTAAGCTTTTTGGTTAAAATATAAATGTAGGTTGTTTGGTTAAAATTTTAATGTAGGGTGTTTGGTTGAAAGATTAAAATATATATATATATATTTGTAAAAAATATGAAATACAAAAAAAAAAAAAAAAAAAAAAAAAAGAAGAAAAAAAAGGAAGAAAAAAGTATTGATTTAGCTTAAAATATGAATGTAGGGTGTTTGGTTATATTTGATGAGCATTTGTGAAAAAAATATAAATGTACTAAAGTTTAGGAATGTTGCTTTAGTAGTTACTTTGCTATTTTTGTAGATTTTTCTCTCAAAAAATGCAATTTATCTCTTCTTTTTTTTTCTTTTTCTTTTGATTATGACAATTGATCTGTTTCATTTCCAGGATATCATGGAAGAGCCTTGTGTTGCTGCTGATGGGTACACTTACGATCGCAAAGCTATACAGACATGGCTTGAGGAGAATGATAAATCCCCAATGACAAATTTGCCATTGCCAACTAGGAATCTAATTCCAAATTATACACTTCTTTCTGCTATTAGTGAGTGGAAATCTGGAAAACAATGACATCGTTTTGTTTGTAACTTTTTTTTTTTTTTTAGTGGGGTGGGGGTAGAATTTCTTAGAAGAATTATTCCTTTTATTTAGTTGGATTTTGTTCCAAATATGAAGGTTTTAAATTATTAGAAATATGTATATAATAATTTGAAATGATAGGATTGTGATGGAACAATATATACAGGTTGCTGATGAACAATAAGAATGTTCCGTGTGTTGCAAGTAGAGAGAGTGATAGCTATAAGGTGCTTGAATGAGAATACTTGGTGCTCACATGATACCTGTTGTCCATACATGGGTTGGTGGATGATCATCATGATGATAGTTGCTTCTATTCTTTTCTTTTTCTTCTCTTTTCTTTTTTTTTCCTCCTTTTTTTGTTGAATTAGAAAGGAAATTACATTGAAGTAAAAAAAAACAAAAAAAGGTTCGTACAAGGAACTATTTTACGCTAAGAAGGGAACCTAATCTCTCAAATAATAAAAGAAGATACAAACTTGACAATAAAATTAGCTTCTCTACGGGCAAATATGCCTCGGAAATTACTGTTAGTTGTAGGCACTTGTTCAAACAAAATTTGGTTTGTTTAGTTATTGGCTTTCTGCTTGCAAAGATGTGTAGTGTTTTCCATGAATTAGATTCAATAATTAACCATTGGGTGTTAGCTTGAATAGTCCAAATTTCAGCTGTATTGTTACTTGTACCAATGGAATATTCGAAAGCTTAAATGCAGTGACCAGTATTATCTCTGAAGATGCCACCAATGCTTGCTCGACCAAGGTTACCTTGACAAGCACCATCCGTGTTGAGTTTGTTAACCGAGAGTGTGTACTTTAAAAGTGTTCATCAGAATAGAGAGTGCAAACTTAGCAGCATATGATATCTTGTGAAGGTGTAAAGGTTGATTTTCAAGAAGCATTTTATTCCTAGTTGTCCACATTTGCCAAGAGTAAGAAAAGTTTAAGTGAAGCATGATTGGTAAGGTTTAGATTTAGCCGAAATAAAGATGAAAATAAAGATGTGTATTATCACAAAAAACAGCTCTACGAACCGCTGCCATGTTCCTCAATTTCTAGTTATTTATCAGAATATCTAATATGTATCATAAAATACATATCAAGTGTATATGATATACACTATTTGAAATGTATATGTCATAACATGAAAATAAAGATGTGTATTATAGCATAACCCTTCCCTTTGTTTTGTGTTATCATTAGAAACACTACAAGAAATTTGGGTTTTAGTGGTGTTTTTTAAAATGTCGCTAAAAGCCTGAAAAATGCTGTAAAATATTACAACAATGTTTAAAATTTTCGTCGTTGATATGACCGCCGCAATAGCTTTACAACGTTTGAAAACCGTCATTAAAATTATTAGACGGTGTTTTTTAAAATGCCACAAAATCTTTTACATCCGCTTCCATTTCCGTCACAAACTAACGCATGACGTCATTTAGTGGCGGTCTAAATGACTTTTTTTGAAAAAACGCCACTTTTTTTTTCTCCTTGATTCTGAAATATGAGAAAAATTACAATCAATATTTTGTCCAAAGCGTAGCATTTCAGAAGATATGCACTGAAAGATTCAACACAATTATGAGGCCCCGTTTGCCAAGATTCTAAAATATAGTACAAGCCAAAGAATTTAACTAAAGAAGGCAGCTTGATGTAATAACAAACAAATCTAAGCCAAATAAGTGCAAAAAAATATTTAAACTAAATAAGTCCAAAAAAACAACAAAAATTTAATGCCTTTTTCACAATTTTAGTAAAGGATTATAAGCAAATGTCTTTCTTTGCCTCAAAGAACTCGCCTTCTCCCTTCTTTTTCTTCTTCTCGACTTGCTTTGCAAAATACTTGTCATTAAACTTTTTAACATTGTCTAGTTCCAAAAAAAAAAAAAAAAAACTTTTCAACATTGACGCCAGAGATGTCCACCTTGGTCGAAGTATCAATCAAATAAGATTGATTTACATGTCTAAGAGGAACACCATTAAGCTTGAAAGGTCCTGTAGAAGCAATGGAGAAAATGAGACAGTAATTCAAAAGCTACTCAACAATATCTTACCAAACCAAGTGAAAAAAACACGCCTAATGGAAATCGTAGGGCTGCCCTTGGGAGTGCACAATTCCACAATGGTATTCTTTACCAAACGAGCTCGTACTACCAACAAAATCAAGCAATGGTAATGCTATCTATCAAGACCAGATCAAGAATTGCAATCCTTCCAAATCATATGTTGTATAAGTCATGAACAAGTAAATTTTCCAAGGACCAACCACGGATCTCATGAGAATATGGCAATCAATACAGCCAAGTCATGTCAAACTAATATTTATGCAACAAAGCAACAGTAATCATACTCTATGATTCCACATACACAATTTTATGTGACTAAGCAACACCATTCATAGGATATCCAACATCAAACTATGCAGCATCACATAAACTAACAGGTATTTTCCATCATCAAACCCAAGAACATAAGAGAGAATAAAAATAAAATAAAAACCCACCTTGCAAAAATTAAAAATTAAAAGATACAAATTTAGTACCTTAGGTAGTGATGACGCAGCTCTTGCTTGGAGAAGACATTTTTTAATCTAAAAGTACTATGTATTTACCAACTTGCCAAGTTTAGAACAAAAGAAAAAAGATGCAAGCCCTCAAATATTCAATTCCCTATAGGTCTTAAAAAAATTCAGAATTCAAACATAAGAACCCAAAACAAACATTTGAACAAGTGGAATCAGCTATGGCAAAATCAAAAGATGGTAGGCACACTACAACATATAAAAGTTTTAGAGACCAAATGTTTTGGTCTCTAAAAGTGAAAAATTTGTTGTAAAAGACATTTAAAGACCAATTTCCATCTTCATGAGGATAGTTGCTAAAAGGTCATCCCGAAAAGTAAAAAATAAGGCATTTAGCGACAAAATTTTGAAAATGTCACTAATAAATAGACTTTTAGGGACAAAATAATTTGGTCTCAAAATGATTTATTTTTTGAGACAAAAAATTTGACCCCAAAAGGATAATAATTCATCACTAATGTCCAATTTTTGTTGCTAAAATTATAATGACGACACTATTCCAACAAAATTATTTGGTCTCTAAAAAATAATTTTGTCCCTAAATTTTGGTCTCTAAAACCTTAATTTTTTGTAGTGACAATAACTTGAGAGAAGAAATCAACAGAAGTATCACAAATTTAAAACTAATGAAAAGGTGCATTATGTTCTTGTATACAGCTTGTTATTGAGGTGGTTGTTATTAAGCAGCACGTCACCTATTTCTTAGTGTGATGGTTGCATGTAGGACACATGTTAATAGGTGGCTACACGCAAAACCATGTCACTTGCCATTGAATGTTTGCATGAACATCATGTGTCACTAGCTTGTTATGGAGTGGTTGCATTGTATGTCTACCACTAGTCCACTTCTTGTTATTTTGTAGTTTTTCTATTCCAAAGTACTTCATAAGGAAGTAACTTCCTTGGCTACTTATATATAGGGTTGTAATTACTCTTTTTAAGGATGTCTTTGAAGAATTGAAACTTAAGATTTTGAGATTTTATTTTAGCCTTACTTTGTTATTTCTTGTGGCTTGGTTTTGAGACCCACGGCTCGTGGAATTTGACCCTTACTTGCTAGATTTTGCATAAATCAATCCTAAAATTTGATTTTACAAAGTTTAAGAAAACTGCCCCCAACCCCCCAAAAGAGGAGTTTTTTCCAAGTTTGACCCTAGTCAAAGAAGTCAAAACACGCAGCACCAAAAGGGCCATACTTTTGGAGATCATAACTCAAAAATGTGGTTCTAAAAAAGCCTTTTCCATCCCCAACTCAGTTTCTTGGTAACTATGATTGAGACCACCACCATTTATATAAACATGTTTATTGTAATAACTCAACTAACCAATTGTCAAATAAGCCTAGAAATAAAATAGTCTACATAGATATTTTATATTTATTATATACATACCCCATGTATTCTAAGGATCTTTTTTTCTGTCAAAAAACTACAAAAATAACATCTTTCTCCAAGAAAGACAATCCTGATATTGCATCCTTTGCCAGCAGTGGTAACCATAATGATCACATCTTATCCTCAAGAGTTCAAGAATGCCTCCAGCAAAAAACAAAAACAAAAAAAAAAAAAATTTGGTGGCATTGGATCAAATATACATTCACAATCCACATTACAAACTTCAACACTTTGAATGATACTGCAGTTCAAGAAAAAAGCAAATATCACAATCACAAAGTTAAAAAGCTACATAAAAATATTGTTGTACTAAATGCCCATAATTAGCAAATATGGTGCTATTAACTTTATTTTATTTGCTGCAAATACGGTGCTATTGTTAACAGGCATCAATCTTGTCAGATTTGCTTTTCCTATTTCTAATTAGATAACCAATCAATGTTTCAAATTAGATTACAAATATAATTCTAAAAAGCTCATCTTTGAGAAAAAAACTAACGTCGATCATTTTTTATTTTTTACTTTTTTAAAAAGGTAAGGAAACAACAACTGCCATGCCATTTGAACTGCTCGTAGGTAGTAATTCAAAGCTGGGACAATGGAGTACATACACTAGTATGATCCCTAAAACAATGGAGTACCTACTACACTACAATGCAGTCAAAAGAACTCATGACAATAACCAATTAGTGATCTCCAAGACAAAGGTAGCCTTTCTATAGTCACTGCAAAGTCCCTTTCTCTAGTAATAACATGCATTGCAGTAATCAGCTACTTGGTCATATCATGGCAAACAATATGCTGCCAAGACCAGCCATGATATTGCTCCCATTATTTGCACAACTACCGCGCACCTAAATAGTAAATACAGAGTCTCTAACAAGGTAGCCCACTTAAAAGAGTATTTTCTGAATTGATTACAACCATGTCAATTAAAATTCTAAACTAATTCTCTGCAGATTATTGTTCCTATTAAATAAATTAATCGTTACAAACAACTCTGCACTCAGTTCTGATACAAATTCAAGAAGACGTACATTCAATATAAAAATTTCAAGTTCTAAACTTTACTTTAACAACGAGATTCTTATTTTATTTTTTATTTTTAGTCTCTGCATTCAAAGAAAAAACAAGAATTAATTTAAAATAGTATCGATTATCATATATGAATGATAAACCTGCATTTGATATTTTAGAACTTAGTTACAACTGGGATCTACCATTTACGTGGAATTTTCCCACAAAGAACTTCAATGTAGGTAAAGTTTTTAAAAGAATTGATATTCTACATGATTTATCTCTACTAATTACTTCATGCTATAATTTCTTTTAATAATTTATATACATGGTTATAGATGAAGAAAACTAGGTTTGCTCTGAGTTCTAACTGGATCAGAAAAACATTGTGCCAAAGTTTCAACTTGAATCAATCCATGTTTTCTTTTTTCTTCCTCCCCCTTACTCTTCATCTTCCATTCTAATTCAAATAAAATCAAACTGATGGGCTTTCTCTATGAATCTCATCCAATATAATAGAGCAATCAATCACCAATCTAACAATTGCAAAGCAATCAGACAATAAAATTACTTACAAAAACTCTCTGTATAACATATCAAATCCAACTGTTGATCAGATCAAGAGGACAACAATTCAAATATAACTTTCGATTACAGCACCACAGGAAAATGTACACTAAACGAGCTTCAAAATCTGAATATAAACTAGTTTACAACTCAAATGAAATCTAACAAATTTGTTTTTTTGCAATCACCATATCCATATATATATATATTTTTTTTTTCATTTATTAGCAAATGAAATCTAAGAAAAAAATATATGAAAGACAATACATGAATTTTTTTAATTTTTTGAAAAATGTACCTGAGATAAAGAGCAAGATAGATCTGATCTGATTCAAACTCGATTTCGGATTTGCGATTTGCAAACTCAAGATGGGAGCTAATAGCGAGAGAGATTGAGTTCGAGTTCGAGTTCGATTAGCCTCGAGATCGATGAAGAACAGATCGTTGCGATTGATGAAGAACAACTAGAACAAACCCATGGTGGAGACGTCCAGAGAGTGAGAGCTTGCGAAGAAGATGTAGACATGGCTGAAGCCCGGATTGCCGACGAGGCTGGTGGTCCTTGGAAGCTTCAGCTATGGCGGAAGAGAAGAGGGAGGAGAAGAGCCAACAAGAGGGCCAAAGATTCAATTTTGTTTCCCCTTCTAACCGGCTACACCGGTTGCCTATTTGAGAGTTAAATTATTTAAGTAATTTAGTTATGACCTAGTTATAAGATAATATGGTATAAATAAATAACTGAATATAATTAAGTTATGACTCAATATGATAGTGGTTATGACTAATATGATATTGGTTATGACATAAAATCATATAAGTTCATAACTAAATGGATAGTACATCTAAATGTACCATAGCATCACCCTCAAATAACAGGTTGCAATTGCAACAACAACAACAACAACAAAAAGCATTGTTCCGAACAATTGGCTAGTCATCCGGGGGATGTTCGGGTGGATGAACAGGTAGACCCAATCTGCAAATTCAAAATTCAAAAACTCTACCTTGCCAAACATGCATTGGAATATGTATTCAAATATGGCCTTGGAATCAATTTTTTAAAACTTAAATCAAACATAGCATTCAAATATAAGGGTGGAATTATGATTTGAAACTTAAACCAAACAGAGCCTTAGGGTTTTATTAATGGTATATTAAATACATAAAAAGGGAGAAGTTCTAAACTTTTTTTGAAATTCTCTTGTTAGTTGAGTGTGATTTTTGTATGACTCATGGATTTTGAGAAATGTTTTTTTTTTTAAATGACAAATCTCCAAATTTAGTAAAACATTTAACATGTTAAGATTTAGATTTCTGGCTAAGTTTGTGAAAAGTTTATTAGTGTTAGAAACATATGATTATTTGAACAAATGAGAATTTGAAAGTGATTGATGAGAATGTTGTTGGGAATATTGGAAACCAATGAGGTTCCTTTTGAAAATTGTTTAATTTGAAAATATTAAACTCTTGAGAAAGATGAAAATATTTATCCTGTTGAGGTATTGAGAAAAGTTGAAAGAAACATACGTTGTTTGTGGCATTATGAAAATTCTTGGTGGATTCCTGAGTTTGAATAAAAAGGAAAAATTGATGAAATTTTTGGAAGAATATTATGATTCTTGATTGAGTTGGGAAAGAGGAGATTGAACATGTGATTGTTACTCGTATGTTGAAATTATTGAAAATATGAGATTATGAGTTATATTTGTCTCTTAAAATTTATATTTTGTATAAAGATAATTGTTTGGACAACCGGTGAAGGGTTGTATTGATTGTTGTAGAAATTGCACGTGAATTAGGTAAATTGAAATATTTGCAAATTCATGCATGGCATTGAACATTGCATAATCTCATGATTTAATCCTCACATTGGATTTGAGAAATTGATTTTGAAATTGATTCATTGAGAATATTTGAAATGTGCTGAGTTATGGGGTAAATACGTTTGGTAAGTCCAGATAGGAGGTGTAGATTATAATTGTTTAAGTTGGCCTGAATGTCCAAAGTGAGAGACCGAAAACACGCGCGGAGTATAGGTACCACGTGCCTTCCGGTTAGGAGCCGATAAAGTAGAGATTGGTAGTACTGGTTATGCCTATTTGCAAACATCAGCCTAGGGATTACTAGTGTCATATTTACCTCTCCTTGTTCTATCAAATGGATGATTGAATTTGTTTTGTTTTTGAACAAGTGCATGGCATGGGAATTCAAAATGACAAAATCTATAATTTTTGCATTGGCATCTCATATGCATTGCACCTCATGGTATTGTTAAACTGTGTGCACCTTATTTAGATTATCTCTGCTGGGCTTTATGCTCATCCCTTAATGAAAACCATTTTCAGGTGATTGTAATGTGCCTCCGCCGAAATGAAGGCGTGGAGGATCTTTTTGGAGCACAAGGCTCAGTTATTTAGTCGTTCTGTTTTGTTTTGCAACTAAAGGGCTATCTATAAATGGGTTTGAAAAACCACTTTATTGTGACCAAGCAAAGTCTTGGAACTTGTAGCCATTAAGACATTAATTTGTATTTAAATTATTTTAACTTATTATTATCAGATGCTATAGATGCATATCTTAGGAAAAATATTAATGCATGTGGTCACTCTTTTGTTAAATCTCAAGTTGAATGTTATCAATGGAAGGATGGGAATTTAGTATGAATATTGGTTATTGAAATGTCTATAATACTCAATGTTAATAAATAAACTTAAAATAAATAAATATGATCTCTGATTAAATAAGTTGATTTTAGGATCATTCTAATTAAAAACCCTAATATTATACTGTGTATGTTGTTGGTTTTTTTTTTTTTTTTTTTTGGGAAAACTACTCTTCAGTGGTTTTTTAAAAATTTATCTACTAATTAATGAAAAATTCTATACTGTACACGTTAATATTCATAAAGTTTATCATTAATTTGTAAATATATTTCTATCTACATTGACATGAAATTTTTCCCTTTTTCCCCCCTCAATCTTGACGTTTTCTTGTAGAAGAAGAAGATGAAAGTGAAGGTGAAGATGAAGAAGAAGAAAAGATTGAACCTCTTGAATTGCGAAGTAGAAGAAGAGACTAAATCTCTTGAAGGAAAAGAAATAGAATAATATTGAAATCATCATTAAGGTAATTCAAATCCCTTCTTATTTTAGTTTTCCACTCCGATTGGATGGTGTGATTTGATGAGAAAAGATAAGAAATAATGAGAAAGAGAACTCACACGACTTCATAGAATTATTTGAGAGTATGATGGGATTAGAGTGGTTGTTTGGAATTAGACCAATTTGGTTAGGCTTATAGATGACCCTCACTTATTAGGCTTTTGATTAATTGATTTTATACAAAAGGGAAAAATACTCCAAGAACAACATGATCTATACTTGTTTATTTTAACAATCCTATGAAGCTAGAAACATTGTTCTTCTCTTGTTATACTTATTTTTTCCCAAAGCTAGTCAGTTTTGAATGAGGTATAGGAGTACTTAACTTTATAATAAAAAAATTAGGTACACAGAAACTAACCACATAAAATACACAGAACATTCACATTAGTGTAAATCCAATAATTTATGGGCCCCACACGTGAATATTTTGTGCAATTTATTTATGATGATTTTTACATACATAGAACCACTATTATTTTTATAATTTTTCAGTTTTCGATTCGTGAACTGTTGAGTTTTGATTCATTTTCACTAGGGGTAAGTCATTTCATATCACATCTAGAATTTCTTTTAACTGCATAGTTTGGTTTTAAAATGTTTATACATTGAGTAATGACATCACATCTTTGTTATGGATACAATCTCTCTAAAAATGGGGGTAAAGTTGCATACATTTTGTCCTCTTCAGATTCAGATTCTATTTTAGTCGGACTCTCATGTCCCGAGTTGTTTTCTTTTTTTTTTTTATTGCTATAGAAATATTTTATAAGATCATTGTGTGGATTCACGTACTTTATGAAGGATATGAATTTAGTTTGACAATAATGTGAACCCAAAGCAACTGGGGGTTAAATGTGGTTTGACACATAAGCTACTTTCTTTCGATTTTTTGACCATAGAACTAAATGTGGTTTGTGCTTTTGTCACTCGTTAGTTACTATGGGTGCATTTTAAAAAACATGAGTTTTTTTTTTTTTTTTTTTTTTAAACCATAGAGCTAAATGTGGTTTTTGCTTTTGTCACTCGTTAGTTACTATGCTTGCATTTGCAAAAACATGAGTTTGTGTAAACCTATAGAGTTTTGGATTGATTGAATTGAATTATTGAATTTGTTGAGATATCGAACAAAAACACTATGTTTGGATCTTGGGGTAAGAAAAAAAAAGAAAAAGAAAGTTATTGTGGTCTCTTATCTAGTTAAGAAAAGAAAGAAACGGTATGTTTTCACATAAGAGAGGGATTTGAGTGAGATTTCTTTTTGTTCTTTTTTTATTTTAAGGAGTAATCTTGTTTCTCACCAAATCTCATAACTTTTGGTAAGAAATCAAATAGCCAAAATAAGAGACTTCCCTTTCTCACACTTTGTCTCCATTGCTCATCTACTTAACCCTTTGAACAAATGATAGAGTCTTCTCTTCTCACAAAAACTATCTGATTCAAATGAACTGTAAATCCGACAAAATTTTAAATTGTATGATTATGGAACTCACCTTATTGGAATGATTTTATGTTAACTATTAACTGAAGTACATAACATTTTCTTTACACTCCTGAATCACAAAAAATTATGTTGTTTAACTATATTAATTGAAATTATTCTTTTTTTGTATAATTGATTCAGTTATTTGTTGCAGTAGTTAATTATTGAGCTATCAAACTAATTGTCTTCCTTTTGATTACAGATTCAAAAGAATAGTGTGGTGGAAGCGGTGGAAGTTATTATTGAAATAAAGTGCTACAAGTAGAAGTTATTTTGAATTGTTTTGTTGCGACATTAATTTAAATTATAGAACTCTCGTTTGCTTTGATGGAGGCAATTAATCTTTGAAATATTCAGATTATGGAACTCTAGGTTTGGCATGCTCTAAACATTAAACTAGCTAAACTGAATTTGTGGATTGTTGTTGAAACTTTTGGCATTGTGAATTAAAGAATTACTAATTGTGATTTCATCTCCTGATTGCCATGATTATTTTGTAGAATGAAATTGAATTGAGTTTCTCAACATCTTTTCTCTACATGCTCACAGGGTGTAGTTAGTCTTATAGGTGTGCAACATTGTCACGTGCCTAGCTTGGTTGGCTTTGAGGCATGACAATTATTTTTTCTTTGTTTTTCAATGTTGTATCGTTATTTTTCTGACTTGATGCAGGAAAGGCAACAGAAAGGAACCATTATCATTAATTATGTGGAGAAACATACAAACATCAATCTCTAATTCAGATAATTAAGATTGGTTTGTTTAAAAGAAGAAGCACAAGACAAGAGAGTTGATGACTATTTGTTACAAAGCTACTCTAAAGAATGGCCTCTCCTATGTGTTTGCATCAAAACACTTGTCAATACCTGTAGTGACTTAGTTGCTTGCCCTTATGTTAGGCTTGCACAAACTTTCTATTTGATCCGGTAATAGGAAGGGTGAACAGGGTTTTGGCTTGAATTTTTTCATATTTTATTGTCGACTAATCAACCATTGTTCATCTTACTTGGTTGGTGCCTGAAAAATCATGGCAAAAAGTTGTTACAAGCTTAAGTTTTGGGGATTAAGAAACAATTGGAACATTGATTTCTTATCAGAAAAATAATGGGTCTAATTATAACAAAAAGTACAGCACAACATGCTAAAGCAAAGAAACACTCACCTAGTACTCTGATGTGAGCCAAAAGAATATGTTATATACACGTGCAAGATCTCATACTTAGGCCTCGTTTGGGAACAAACTATTTTAATAACTTTTTGACTTTTTACGAAAAGATGTGCAGAAAAGTAAAGAGTGATGTGACAACTTACAGTGACTTTTTGGCTAAAATGTATAGTTGACAAACAAGGCCTAATTAATGCAAGACGCCCACAATATGCAACTAAGGATTCAGTTACTACCACATTGCATGCGTATCATTTTAAGACATAAGATAGTGCATAAAACCACCTTTTGAATTGATAAAATCCATAAATGCAGATGAATAGAATCCATATGCATAAAAAATAGATGCACAACATGGGTATGATAAATAAAACGTGATGTTATACGACATACACGGAAAGCATGTAAATAAAAGGGTTAGAAAGTCTTGAGGTTGAAAGATTATTACAACAATTTGAATGAGAAGAGAGAGAGAGAGAGAGAGAGAGAGAGAGAGAGAGAGAGAGAGAGAGATTATTACAACACTCTAATAAATGATAAAAGAAAAAGAATGGGGACTAAAGAAATTATTACAACAATGAATGGATTTAGCCAAATTAATGTTGAATCTAACAAATCATGTTAAATAAAATAGAATAACCTAGCCAGTGGCCCCAGAACTACCCAGGAGACCACCCCCCATAGTTGTCTGCTTTGTTCTTAGAGAAGTTAGTCGGCTATGCACAACAATGAGACCGAACATAAAAAGGACTGGCTGAACTCTTCTTCCGAGCAGAACCTGGGTTAGTGCAAACTTTCCAGAATAAAAGCTAAGGACACTTTCTAAGGGATGTTCATCCATTCTACCTCTACCACCCACAAGATCCATTTAAGGGGGAGGTAGATGGGCTGCAACCCTCAATAATGATATGAGCAGATATGTACAACATATATTTTGTTATAAAATCAACAAATTAAATGGATTAAAACAAGAACAATCTCAAGCCCAAGAAATGGATAGGAACCTACATCATCTCTTTGTGGATAAGGGCAAATTAATACCCAAATCCATCTTATTAATTGGAAAGAGTAGATTAATGCAAATCATTTCTTGGTGGAAGCTTTGCTTTCAAAACAAGGGATCCATCAAAGCCATTGAAAACTCCTTTCCTATTCGTAGAACAAGGATGTCTCCACCCTTTTCTATGTTCACAAATGATTGAGAAGGGAGGTTGCAACACTCTTTGACCCAAAATCTCTTGTTTACTTCCAAAAGTAATCAACAAGAAGGAAAAACAGAATTCTTTCAACATCCAATCCCAAGAATCCCCTAAGTAATCTTATGAACAACCCTTTTACTCATTAGCATTGAGCATAGGTTGAAACACATAGATTAATATGCTTAAGGGATAGGATAGGTGAAGAATAAGTGCGAAATATATATTAACTTGTGAATGGACGGCTAATTGCTACTCTCAAATACATCTACAAGGGTCCAAATACATAACAATAATGAAACTAGGGTAAAGAAAGCAATAAGGGAAAGAAAAAGAAAAAAGACAAAAAAAAAAAAAAAAAAAAAAAACTATCAACTCAATGGATGGATGGATGGCTAAATCCTATTCACTCCATATCCATGAGAACTTACAACAATTACATGATGAAAATAAGGTTAGAACTGAAGAAAGAGTGGGAGAAAAGTGATTAAAGATGCAAAAATTCACCTCTTAAAGAGGGTGAGTCCCTTTGTTCCATGAACTCCCTTTTGGTTCCCTCAAGAACATTTAGATATGTTGTACAATGTCCAAGTCCCTTAGTTCAGAGCTCATGATCAAGCTTTAATGGAGTTTTTTAATGTTAGAAAGTGAAGGTGGTAGGTAGGGAATGAAGGAAGGAGAGAGAGAGGTCCAAAGGCTTAGTGTTAGAAATTGTGCGCCCATGTGGCATGGCCCTTTGAGCTTTTTGAGCCTGAACCTCTTGAACCTTATCCATGTAAGTTTGAATTTTAATTCAAACTTATTTGGATAACCATTCAAGATATCTATATCTATCATATCAATAGATATGGATAGATAGATAGATATTGGTTATATATCAGATTATATGGTTAATCTAATATATTGAATCAGATACGTATATCAGATATGTTATGGGGTTTTTACCCATAACCTTTTTTTCCCAGACTCTCCACTCTCTCTGACTCTCTCCCAAAAACAACGATCAAGTCTTTTGCACCGTGAATTGTGTGGGTGATATTCATTCTGTAATATCACTCCACTGTTGGGTTGATTAATCATTCAGGAAGCACGTGATTTACCCACGAGGTTCTATCATCTAAAGGTATGATCTAAATATTTTTCATCCACTGCGTTTTTTTTTTTTTTTACTACTTTTTGTTTTACATTGGTATCAGAGCCATGTATGGGTTTTTTCGTGCTTTCTTTTATCATGTGTATATTTATATATATATATGTACACACCGATACTCATGAATATTTATAAAAGAGGAAGAGATCCAAAATATTTCATTTTTTTATGATCATTAATGTCATTTTTAAGACCATAAATGATTTTATTTTGGAAAATGGAGTCCGGAAGTATAAAAATCGGACCAGAAAACACCCTGGAAGGCGGCGCGTGGGCTGCACGCGCCACCTGACGCCGTGAGCCGCCTCCACGCACTTCCACGCGCCGGCACGCTCTTCCACGCGCCAGCCGCCCTTCCGACGCGCCTGCACGGGCCCTCACGCGCGCGTCAGTGGCGCTGTTCACGCGCGAGCCGTCGGCGCCACGTGCCGAGCCGCGTTCTGAGCCGCGCGCTGAGCCGCGTTGAGCCGCCTCGCGCTGAGCTGCGCTGTGATGAGCGGCGAGCTGAGCCGAGCCGTTTTTCCGCGCTGGCTTGGCTCTAAGGCTCTGTTTGTTTTTTTTTAATTCTGAATTGCGTTAATTGGCCATAATTTATTCGTTATAGCTTTGTTTTAAGCATGGTTGGTACCATCAGACTCAGAATTAAATTTTGTATCTTATGTAAAATTTTGAAAATTTTACGAAAATAAAAAATATTTTTTCTGTGTTAATAATTCATTTTTTATGCTTTAAAATGATTCTGGTATTGCATAAATAATTTTCTGGGGTTGAAATTTTTATTGTAGACTTCTGAAATGTTTTACTGTTTACTGGAATATTTTTTTCAGTTTATCAGTTTCTGGAATATTTATTTCTAATTTGATGTGTGTTTATTAGTTATTTAAAATTCCAGAAAATACCAGAAAATTTCAGAAGTGATATAGTTTCTGTTATGGCATAATTTGAATATTAAATACAGCATATTGTTATTTATTTGCCTAGAGTTTATAATATGTTGTAATTAGAATAGCATGATTAATTGTTTTTTATTTTAATTCCTTTATTTAATGTAACATAGCATGTATTGATTGTGAATCTACATTATGATGTTATTGTATGGAATTAGAATATTTTATGATGTTTTTTAGTCATGCCATAATCAGTGGGAGGTTATTCGGTTGAGAGAAATCTTTGTAGATTAACTCCCGAAAACCAATATTTTGCACATAAATTAAATTAAATTTTAGATAATTGTCACCTGTGGCGCAAGAGATGATTACGAGCATAGCGGATTTTCGATCTTGCGACTTGTGTAATATTGTCACTATTTAATTTAGGTTTTTGCGGCAAAATTATATTATGCTAATCAAATTAATCCCAATGCGAATTTCTCTCTAAATTAATTCAGCTTATGGAAGTTAATTTGGTTGACCTAGACTTAGTAGAGATGTTCAAATGTGAACAAACTAATCCCATTCTTTAGATGAGCAAAAGTCTTGGAGACTTTAGGTCAAACCTTAATTGGCCAAAGTAAGGAAACATGACTCAAAGTCGCCGTAGTTTTGTTGCCTTGTTTGGCACAATAAAACTAATGTGTGCGCTATGGTTAGCGGCATGCTACGTAGTTTTGGTTGGCGAGTTTTGGAGTTATGAAATTAGTAAGCCCTCAATAGATCTGTATATGATCTTAACTATTGAGCTGCGCAGATTGACTTTGTAATTTGACTTGTAAATAATGTTACATCATTAGATGAAGTAACATTCAAGAGTCACGTCATTCAAGAAATGCGAGCTTAAATAAATTAGTCATTAAGTGTAAGACGAGTAGCCAGTATGAGCAGTGTTTTGCTCTCTACCCAATTATTGGGAGTGGATGGAGCAAAATTTCATGCACTATTATAGTGTGCATTGAAATATCACATGAAGTTAAAAGATTAGCGTTTGGAAGCTACAAAATCTATTAACACTAAGTGAAAAGATTAGCGCTTAGAAGCTACAAAATCTTTAACACTAAGTGAAAAGATTAGCGCTTAGAAGCTGCAAAATCTATTAACACTAAGTGAAAAGATTAGTGCTTAGTGGCTGCAAAATCTATGAGCATTGCCAACTTGTCTAAGTCAGGACACTTACTGTTTCCACACTTAGGTGTGAGACATGAGGAGGGGCTTCTTTGTATGATTCCTTAGCTAGGCTAACATTTTTGAATAACATTTACCACTAAGCGCAAACGTTGCAGCATAGTAATGAAAAGGTCAAGGCCGACAAGGTTGTTATGACTCTAAGAATTTGACGCATCACTTGTGAGAGTATTGTGTTGAATTAGACTCTTTAGCCTAATTCCCACTTAAGTTACTTCAAGAGCTGTCAAAGTTTGATAGCTTATTCTCTCCTTCTTGTGGATAGTAGAATTAATTGCAAGTAACTATGAAGCGAGAAATAGATATGGCAAGAGGAGTATCGTCATCTTTCAACTAGATGCATTAAAGTGTATGGAGAATAAAATTGACTTGAAGGTGCAGGGGATTAGCACTTACTAGTTAAATTTGCGACTTAGGCACACTTGATATCTCCATGACATCCTTTTATGATCTAGTGAATATGAATTAGTCCTGAGTCATTACCTAGTTGGGCCTAAACCTTTTAAACTTATCTTTGAGAACTCACACATTAAGATGATTGGAATTAGTTTATGACATTGGTCATGAACCGGTGGCTTATTATACTTAATCACATTAATGAGATGATGACACGATGGTTTGAGTAGGCCTTCTCGGGCCCACTCGCTTGTGACATCCTACTCTCATATAAATGTGTAACTTTGTTCGCAATGGTTGCGCACAAATAAGTAGGAAAGCCATAGAAGGTCATTTGTATTGGCGCATTTAGTCCACTATGATTTTTTGTGACTAGATATGTGTAAGGGTATGATAGCTAAGCCTCAATCTCGACACATTTATAGATTACGATACGCATCTGAGTCAAGACTATTTGATCTCCCATAAGTCAAAAGTTTTGAGATGATTTTTTGGCATTGCACATATGAGGTTGAGATCAATTAGATAACAGCTTTTGTGCTTTTAGTTTTGACCAAGGTGGCGAGTATCTATTTGAGTTATTTTAGAGAACTCTGTGAAGAGAAATGGATGCTTAGAAAATTGATTATTCCTAATACTCAACAACACAATGGTGTAGTAGAGATAAGGAATTAAATATTGTTAATGTTAGGTGGATAATGGCGCAAAATGTTTACCAATTGGGAATTGCACTAGTTTGTTGCCTATATCCCTAACTAAGTGCCCTCCATATCAGATTTTACACTCCATTTGAGTAATGGGTTAGCGGAGAGCCATCTATGGGCGATCTGTAACCGTTAAGCAGCTTATCTTTATTTTACTTCTCATAAGATTGCGAAGTTAAGACCTAGGGTTCTATAGCGCATTATTGTATGCTGTCTTGTAAACACATAGGGTTGTGTGGCGCATTATTGTATGCAGTCATGTAAACCCTCCGGGTCATGTGCATATAGGTAAGCAGCTTTGTGGTAGTGTAACTAAGTCACATAAAGTTTTCTTAGTAAAGGTGACGTGTATAGAGTTTTGGAACTCTATAAGATAGAGAATTCTAAGCATAGCGCTCTATGTAGCCTAGTTGAGAATGGAAAGAAATTTCCAATATCCTAGGGACAGTGGGAGCGATGTGCCTACTAATGGATCACTCCATTAGAGAAGAATTCTCTACATTCTTAGTTGCGTGGTAGCAAATGTGAAAATTTTCCACGTCATCACTGGGTGATTGAGAAGGAAACATTCATGATTGCTCCGCAAGATGATACAGAGCCTAGGATAATGCCAAAGGCTCTAGTCCCCTGTTTTTTAGAAAGTGGATTAATGTTGCGTAGTTTAAGACAAATTCTTTGAGGATTAACCATTTCTATAATTTTGGTTGACTTTCCATTATGACGCGAAACTGTTCTAAAGTTATGTGTAATTTGGATAGTCATTGTTGAGGCATAAGGCTCGCTATATACCGAAAAGTCGCACCATTGAGGAAAGTGTAGACCATGAGAAGACTTCCTCCTGGGGAGTGAGGTTATTTGACTTAGGCTATGATTGACATAAGTTCGGAGCATTGATTTGTGGACATTGTGACCCAACTTTCTCGTTGGAGAATTGGATAAGTAGATCCGTAGGGATTTACCTTCTACTTTTATGGTGAAAAGTTAGGAGCGCAAAAAGGTTGCTAGTTCCAATAAATCTTTTACAACCTAAAACAGTTATCCAAATAGTGGTTCTTAGATTTCGTCAAGCCATGATAGGCCAACGATGATCGATGAAGACCATTGAGGCATGATCAATAGTCCAAAAAGAACTTTTTCCTTACTTAGTCATTATGAGCCAGGAATTTATAAGGTTGTCGCCACCTAGGGTGGGCAGTCCTCTATTTTAGATATGATGGACATGGGTGATGTAATTTATATGCTCGGATGTACGATCTTTAGGGATTGTTTTGGGAAAATTCTCGGTTTGTCTTCGATGACTTACATAAGGAATATCCTAGAATGATTCTAGATGCAAAATTGCAAACCCATTGACTTGCCTATCGGTAAAAGCCAGAGCCTTAGCTATTGAGTGTATCCTCAGATTGTCTTTGAAAGAAACAGATGACTTATATTCCTTGATCTTTTCTTTGTCGTGGGAGCCTAAAGTACGCTATGTGGGCGTATTCGGCATGATAAATGTTATCTTTGGTAAATGGTCAACTGAGTTGTTTAGACATTGACCTTGCTCATTAGACTGTGGATAAAATGCTTTACTAGTAGTATATTAATTTGCTCATTGTAAAATTCAATGCGCTAGTTGGGCGCATCAAGAATGAACGCAAATTGGTCACCAAAATATCTTTAGAGAGGTTATTGCGCAAGAGGTAGTGATCTTGAATCACTTCATGTGAGGCGCACATGGTGGATTCCGTTGTATATACTTATCGCAAGAGGTGCTGATAAGGCTTATGTTTGGAATCTAGAATTGCGCAAGCTGTGGTCATTTTTTTTAAATCGATCACTTATTTTGAGATGATGGGATGTTGACACTATTATGGTTTGTGTCATAATGATTAGCAGATGATGATGTCAGCAGGCAAGATTGGCTCACTCACACGAGCAATCGCCCTTGGCGCTTGGGAGCGAGCAAGGATGAGACTAGTGGTTTATTTTTATTTTGGAGCCAAGAGAGGCTTAAAATTATCCACTATGTATGTCGCCTTGGTTGCAACCAAGATGAGGTCATGTTAAGGACCAAACATGGATGTTAGTACCCACTTTCCATGTTGTGCCTGTTATGATTAGCCAGATGCGAGATCTCATTTGGCGCCTAGAAGGCGAGCAAATAGAGAATTCGGGTTAGGTGCTAGAAAGCGACTAGACTAATATCTATACGGTGTATCGAGTATGATGTCACTCTTTTGGAAGAGTTACTCCACCGTAACATGTATTCATATTACATGTGCTTGGCGACCGAGTAATGAGGTGAGAGAATGGATCCCTGTTTCCTCACCGTGTGAGTCTTACATGTCATTATTGATATGACTTTCATTTATGTACCCTTTTGTGACTTTTGACTATGTCATAAGGTAAGGGGTTGATGTTCTGCTACTTTGGTATGTTGCCTGCGGTCATGTATGATTCGGCCTTAAGGGACATCACTGGGAAAGCGATCAATCCTAAACTAAATGGCATGAGGGCAAAGGGAAGATCATCTAGTATTACACCACTGTTGTATATTCACTGTCGGCAACTCACATCGCTCTGTATGAGAGGCGAATTGAGTGTGAATATATTGCAAGAATTGAGAGGGTCAAACATGCTCTTTTTGAGGGATTAGAGATGTTTTTTGGACCGGTGTAATTAGATGGGTCTGGGGTATATGAGACACTATTTTTGTTCCTTTTGGGTTGATGTCTCTATGCTGGCTCATTTTGAGTTTCTAGTATAGAGCTCCCACATGCAGGTGTTCTCAGCAGTCGCACGGTGCATTGGCTAGTATGAGATTGTTCATTTTATGGGAGATTGAGATAGAGATGTGGCAGTGTCATGCCAACTCATGTGCGAGTGGGAGATGTTAGAAATTGGGCGCCCATGTGGCATGGCCCTTTGAGCTTTTTGAGCCTGAACCTCTTGAACCTTATCCATGTAAGTTTGAATTTTAATTCAAACTTATTTGGATAACCATTCAAGATATCTATATCTATCATATCAATAGATATGGATAGATAGATAGATATTGGTTATATATCAGATTATATGGTTAATCTAATATATTGAATCAGATACGTATATCAGATATGTTATGGGGTTTTTACCCATAACCTTTTTTTCCCAGACTCTCCACTCTCTCTGACTCTCTCCCAAAAACAACGATCAAGTCTTTTGCACTGTGAATTGTGTGGGTGATATTCATTCTGTAATATCACTCCACTGTTGGGTTGATTAATCATTCAGGAAGCACGTGATTTACCCACGAGGTTCTATCATCTAAAGGTATGATCTAAATATTTTTCATCCGCTGCGTTTTTTTTTTTTTTTTTACTACTTTTTGTTTTACACTTAGGCTTTGGGCAAAACTTTTTTCAACCCTTAGAGAGAGCCTATCGAGCTCTAGAGCCCAGGGTGTAAATATCAGAGATATTTATATAAAATGTGTTAAATAAGCTGAAATCCTCGAAAATGCTTTGTACCCGGAACATTCAGCCGACTGTTCCATTTGGTGATTGGCTGAGTGCAATTCTGACCATCCATCAAATGTTGTCCGGTCAGTCAGAAAGCACATCATTGGATCAACAAAGGTAGGCTTGAATTGAGAGGAGAAACAAGCATTTCAAAGAATTTCAACTCTTCCATTTACTTCCACTGTGTTCGTTGCTCTGTTTTTTGAAAGAACTTTGATTTTGAAAAGATGAGCCTCAGAATGTATTGGTGATGTTTGAAACTGCACAACTAAATCCATTTTGAGAAAGGTTTTTCCACTAATCGAAAAGTACTTTGGCCAAAACAGGTGTTTGGTTGGTTTAAAAGCTCAAACCTTAAACTTTTGGCTGAGGACTCAATAGGACTAGCACATCTCATTTTCATCATTGGGTACCCAAGAGAGAGCGCTCAAGTCTTAAGACTGATAAAAAATGAGGCGTCTACAACTAGCTAAAAAAAGAATTTCTAAAGAACAAGTTTTCACAAACGGGAATTAGGCTCCAAATTCAAAATTGGGAACCGATTTTGAGTCCCATCTTTTCTTACAAGTCATTTATGCCTAGTTAGTCATGTGTGTCAAATTCCGTTCACATCCGACGTCGTTTGACCATTTTAGTGCGCCAATGGGCTACAAAATATCTCCGAGCATATGAAGTGTAAGTCTTTATGATTCAGTGATAGAATAGTCATCATTGACAGTATTCCACTTCTAGGATTTAAGCAACCGGTTTTTTTTGGGGCGACAATCTATATGATCCAATCACCAAATGTCTTATGTCTATATATAAGTAGCTCATACGCAAGCACTAAACACAACTACGTAAAATTTAAGGTACAAGGCCTCACCTTTACTTTGTAGGAAATGAAGACCTTCCTCTTACTTGCAAATGCTTAGAAACTAGATCCACATATTCATTAAAATCATAAGCCTATTCTGAACATAGGAAATTGAATAACAGTGTTACTGATTATTCACTTAATTTGGTGTTTCAGCAAACCAGTGGTATGAACCAGTCACATTAGCAAAAACAAAAGGTTTAATTCATAATTGAAAAAGGAGAATTTTATAGCCTGAATACCAGTTATGTAAGAGAAGCATTATAATGACAAACCTGTGAACACAAAGAACGAAAAGCAATACAAACTCAGTCATAAAAGAATATAACACTACAAGAAAAGTGAGATTTAATGGCGTTTTTTAATTGTCGTCTTTTTTAATATTTAACGACGTTGATAAACGTCACATTTTTAAAAAATAAAACAGTACCGTTTTGATAGAAGGTGGCGTTTAAAAACGCCTTTGAATGTCTTAACTCTCCCACGCTCTCTCTCTTTCTCTTCAAATGTCTTATTTTGAGCCTAAGGACCCAAAACATTCCCTTACTCTCTCTCATTCACTCTCTGGGTCTCGCTCTCTCTCCCTCTGTCTCTCTCTCAACCCTCTCTAAGCCCTAATTTCTCTTCACCGATCAAATCAACCTTCTTGAGCCCCGTTTGATACAATCTCAAAGCGATTCGTGATATATCTCAGATCCAGTCTCAGAGCGATTGGTGATTCATCTCAGATCCAATCTCTGAGCGATTGGCGATTTTGATTTTGAGATTTCGAAGCTCCACCACCTCCACCATCTGCACCGGCGAGGGGAGCGAGCACCATCGTCTACTAAGGTGAGCACCACTGTCTCTCTCTCAGTTTCGTATTCTCTCTCTCTCTCTCTCAAGCTCTTCCTTCCCGTCGAGTTTGGTCAGATAACGAAAGAACTCAATGTTTCGATTGAACGTATTGAGAAGTTTCCCATGGTTACAAAAGATCTGTATGTGTTTTCTTTCCTGAAATTTATTTTGATGGAAAATGGATCTAGAAAAAATTGGTGAGTTTCTTGCATTTCAAGTTGATGACGTTGAGAGTTTTAGAGAGAGAGAGAGAGAGAGAGAGAGAGGGATATAGAGATAACTCTTTCTTCTTCCTGATTCCCGTTAGGGCTTTGGCGATGCATTGATTGAAGCCTCGATCATCATCGTTTTTACATTTATTGGTAATTATTCCCAGAATATTTAAAAATAATAATTTATTTTCTATATTTTTTGTCTTGTGTTTGGGTTTACAATTAGTGTTTTGAAGGAGTTTTTAGAAAGAAAAAAAAAACTGATAAATCTAGTTGTAGTGATAGACAAATTTTCTTCTAAAAAACTTTATGGAAACCAGTTTGAGACTTGGAAATGGTTTCATCGAGAAATACTGCTACTACTACTAATAGTAGTGGTATTGTTAATCTATTTCTTTGCCTTTTTCTTGCTGAAGTTGGTTTCTGTTTTTCTTCTAAGGTGTGTAATTGGGCTGTGTTGTGATGTTTCATGAGCTTGGTGGATACTCTGATGAAAATTTGAAGTTCTTTCCCTTATCTCTTTTAAATTATATGCAGGTGTATGTAGTCTATAGATAGTCATGACCCAGCTGAAATTTTGTTGCAGAACCACCAAATGCTTACTGCTATTCATAAAGGAAGGTCAGTCTAGTGCTCTTTTCTTCCCTTCTTGAATTGTAAATCAATGTTTTCACACTCAAATTTTGTTGCTCTTGCATTCTTCTTCTTTATCTTCAAATGGCTTTGTTGAATGCTAGATTTATTTATAAGATGATATCGAACAGTATTGGCTGATATACTCTTACCCCAACTTTAATATGCCCTTATCTGATCCACATCAAATTCTAGTAATTTTTAAGGTTGAAATACAAATTGGTGTTGGTGGGTAATATTGGTTGTGTTGATTGCATTGTGTTCTATTGATGACTATGTTGTGATCCAATGTTGAACAAACTAGAGCATCTCATATATACAGCTACGGACATGGTTTTAGAGTCTTTGCAGCCAAGATGACAGAGGACCAAGCTTCCCAACTAGCCGGTACATATTGATGAAACTAGTACTATAACAATTTCTCATCATTTGATTAATTCATATCCATGACTCTCAAATTGTTTTTGTATTGAAAAAATGGAAACAGAGATGTCGGGAGTGGTGTCGGTGTTTAGGAATAACAGGTATCATGTTATTACAATTACTGAGTACTTAAGGTTGGGTATCATGTTATAGTCATATGCACCGCCTCTTAATTTGATGAAATATCAATAGAAACCCAACATGCTACCACTTCTTTTTTTTCTTTTTTTCTTTTTTTGCAATGGATTTCTCTTTTATTGGTTTAAAGATAAAATATGAACGTTTGTTGGAATAACAACTAGGGTTGATAGGTTATGCCACGAGACAAAAGTTCTATTGATTGTCAACTAGGAATAACAAGTATGGTCAGTAAAAACTTTTGAGACAAAAGTTCCATTGATTGTTGGTGGAAAGGTCATGCTATGATGTGATGACAGTTTTTTCAGTTTTTGTTTTGTTTCTTTACTATTTATTTTTTTGTGGAATTTTTTCCCTTGCTTTTTATTCGTAGAATTATGATTCCTCTTATATTGAATTGAGTTGGGTTGTCATGTGAATTTACTTGGATTTGTAGGATGGCAAGCTGGTGCAGGAAATGTGTATATTTTAAAACCAAAATTGGAAAAATTGGCAGCAGATTACTATCCGAGGTTAGATTGAAATTTTGTTTATAACCATCTGAGATCTAATTTTATTGTGCTGGTTATCAAAAGCTTGTGTGAGCTTTATGCAAGAAAGTGTGTTATTACTTGCCTTTTGACTTTTTTTATTTAAGTAGTTGTAATGTATCAGTACTTTACCTGTAGGGCTGATGAAAAGGTAGTTTATCTCTAGAACTGCCACATGCATTCTTTCTCTTGGCGTATTTAATTCGTCCATTAAGACTTTGATGTATAGCATTAAAAAAATTTCAAATCTCGCTTGGTGTGAATAATGTTCCACACAAATTTGTGGTTTGTGCAGGAGTCACTACAAGTCACTCAACTTTACAAATAATTTACATGCTATTGGTTTTTGTTTTGCCTCATTATTTCATGTTATTACCTGTGCTCGTTTGTATTAGGGCTGTCTAAAATAATAAAATTGATGTGATTCTCTTGTTGCCTCCCAAATTAATAGATAATTTTGTAATATAATTTGATCTTCCTTAATCTTGCATCTCCAAGAACACTCATACAAAGAATGTGAATGAGTCTACACTTCCAATCGAAGATAAGTATTTGATTGTCTTAAAGCATTAGTTTCTCAATCTTATTCTTCACTTCTTTCATGTTCAAATGTGAGAAAAAATATGATTCTGGAACTGTGAGATTATCAGAATTCAGCAAACAAAATTGGGAATTGGAGAATTGAGGATGCAATGGATTGGCATGCTAAATTATATGCTCTTTGTAACATTTTAAGTCGATGTTCTACATTGACATTTCATTGTTCTTCTATTTTGTCTTGCTTCTTTATATCTGACACAGTGAATGTCACTGTTGGAGAGGGAGAAGAAAGAATTTTGATGACTGGATTGCACACTGTTGCTGACATTTTTTACGTTGGGTGTGGATCAATTTTGGGATGGAAATACGTAAGAGCATGAGGCAGAGTTCTTAAGATTATGGTTTACACGTGTTTAGTTGACTTGACTGTGGTGTTTAATTACTTTACGTTTTTATTTTCAGGAGACTGCCCATGAAAAGAGCCAAAAGTACAAGGAAGGAAAATCTGTCCTTGAGCAGTTAGTAAATAATTGTTTTGATGAGTCGAAGAAGGAGATATTTGCTATGAAACCAACCTTGGAATAAAAACATAAATAAAATAAAAAAGAAAAATAAGTTAAGGAAATTAGGAAAGCGTATTTTGACAACACAACTTCAAGTATGAAATAGTGTTTTCAAAATATAGTTTTGAAGAGTTTTACAACAAGTTAATTGAGTTTTACGATAAGTAAGAAATTACATTTATGGTTTTGTGATAGTTGTTAACTTCTATTGAGCCGTGAAATTACTTTCCAATTCCAATTCCAGTATGGTATTCTAGCAACTTTAACTTCACAGCTTAATTCCGACGAACGGTCTCCAGCAAGAAAAGGTTAGTTTTGTTCTTCACTTCACATCTTTATTCGCTTGAAATCGGTTCTTTTTGCCTCCTTGAAATGTCTCTTGCTCTTTGCACTTGTTTGTGGTTTGTTTACTGAAATCGAAACTGCGAATTTTTGTGTTTAGTTGTTAAAATTTCAACTTAATTTGTTGGGATCTGGTATAGATACTATTGCCGTACTCAAGATACTGTAATGGTGGCTCTGATAATTCTAGCTTGAAATTAGGCTTTGAGTATGTAGAAAAACCGGAACGATGGAGTTGTGGAAGTGGCTTCTAGGTCATTCTACATGGACTAAATTCTTAAAAGAAGCTATTATTTATCCAGCTCAATAATATTAATAATTTCTTTAATTGAACTATTTATTCTAATAATATTAATAATTTCCATAACTTATATTAATGTGAACCCAGCTCAATATTCAACAAGAACCATGTAGAATTAATTCCTACAGAAGAGAAGGGTACAATGAGACCGAGACAGTGCAACTTCTGAGCCAAACCCACATTCAATGTTCACTGAGACCCTGGCAATTCGTCAATGAGAGTGAAAACTCAATGCTTCACATGTTTTCACCCTCATCAAACTATCAAGTCTGTATTGAAACCCATTTCATGAGTTGGGTATAACTGGGTTAATTAATTAGACTGGCTAATAAATTGTTTTAATCGTGTGGTTGTAGGTTCAGTATCCTAGCAGCAGCAGCAATGGAGGTCAAATTGGAGCCACCAACGGAGGCAATCACCTCTCCCTGTCAATGACCAACAATCAGCAAAGGCCATTCATCAATCCTCCGCAACTGTTTGCAACTGCTGCAGCATCATCAGGATTCCCACAGCAAATAACTACCCGACCCCAAAATTGGCTACACCAGAAAAATGGATTTTACTCTCTGATGACACCCTCTTGACCCAACTTTTGGTTTTTTGTTTTTTAAATCTTTATGTAACAAGCCTTTGGAGTTTGTAAGCATGTAAAGATTAATGCTTTGAGCTTAAATTTCTTTGTTTATGTGTTTCTGAAACTAGGGATGGCAATTTGAACCCGGCCCAACGGGGACCCGACTCCCCGACCCCGATTTGAGCGGTTTTTCTCCCAAAAATATCCCCAACAGGACGGGGATCGTATTTAAAAATCAATCCCCAATCGCTTTCGGGCCGGGGACGGGGATAAGTGTCCCAACCCCATACCCGTCTCGTCCCCGTCCCCGTTTGCCCCAAAGTGAATTTACTATTTACCCCTATATATATATAAACCAATTACCAAACCACCGTCTCACTTTTCTCTTCCTCTCTGATCTCTCTCTCTCTCTCTTTCTCTCTCTCTCTCTTCCCTTTACTCTCTCACTCTTGCAAGTTGCTCTCCTCCTCCTCAGCCTACCACTGCCACTGTCCACGACGCTGATCGTCCTCCTTCGTCGTCCATCGTTTCCGTTGTTGCAGTCACAGCCTCCGTCCATTGCCTCAGCGCCTCCATCGTCCTTCTCCGTCATCGTCGCAGTCATCCATGCCTCCGTCATCGTCCATCGCCTCCGTCGCCCTTGTCCTCAGTTCTGTACTATTTGTGTATGTATTTATACATGTATGTGTGTGTTCTGTCCATTTTTTCCGTCCTCAGATTTGTACTATTTGTGTATGTATACACATGTATGTGTGTGTTCTGTCCATTTTTTTTTTTTTTTTTGGGTAGCGGATTGGTTGATGATTTTGTTGATGTTGATGTTGAAAATGAAACAATTGGGGATGATGATGATGTTGTTGTTGTTGTTCATGGTGTTGTTGAAACAGATTTGGTTGGGGAAATTTTCGGGGTTAGGGAAACCCGATTCCGTTAGGGGGCGGGGACGGGTACGGTGATAGGTTCCTGTTGGGGATCGGGAGATTTTCACAATCGGGGATCGGGGACGGGGAGTGTGGTCCTCAGCCCCGCCTCAGGCAGTTGCCATTCCTATCTAAAACCGTATATATCTATTATTATTTAGGCTACCCTTTTATTTATTACTACATCAATAGGTCCTTTTTCATATTTAAAATAAAAAATAAAAAATAAAAAAAAAGAGAGGATATCACGGCATTTTTGAAAGCACCACCTAAACTCTAAATCTAACGGTAAGTTTTTTGAGAAAAGATATGACGGCGTTTTGAAAGCGTCGCTAAAATCATAGTGACATCATAGTATCATTAGTGGGACATTTGGCGGCGTTTTTATAATAATATAATGACGTTTTCCAAATGTCATAAAGCTATAGCAACGGCCGCATTGTCGACGTTTAGTATTAAATGTCACAAAAAGAATTAGCGACGTTAAACGCCGCTAAAAGTAGATTTTCCAGCAGTGTAAGCTAAACCAAAAACCCATAACAAGCAATGTAATGATTTGTTGATTAAAAGGATATAAATCAATGTTCCTTAGCTTCATATCGACGACCAAGCCCTTTAGAATCTCTCTCTCGCTCTCTATCTCACATTTCAAATTAAAATTCCAAGTTCAAGGCTTGTATCACTATGTTGCTTGCATATATATATATATACACGTGACTCGAAGCATATAGAAACAAACAAATAAAGAAATTGGCAGACATAAGCCCAAAACAAAAAGAAAGGAAATCCCGTTTTAGTCAAAACCTACCCAAATGGCACATCTTCACACCTTCCAAATTTATCTCCAGAGTACTCTGCAACCTATGTGTTGCAGATTTACCCTGGATGTTGAACTGCTCAAGCAGCAATCCCACTTGGCCCAAAAAAAAAAAAGACAAAAAGATGAACATTAGAAAATTGAATAGATATTTATATGGCTGGACATAGGGTTATCCGAACTGCACAACCCGCCTAACCCGAACCAATCCACATACAAATGGGTGGCGTCGCAGATACAATGCGGGCAGATGCAGTTTGAAATATGACATTATTGCGGGTTGCAGGTTTTACTCGCACCCGCAAGAACCCACTCGCACTTAGACTTTTTTTATTTTTTTATTTATTTTTTATGATAGAGTTTGCAAGTTTGCAAATGTTTTTATTTTATTTAAGGAGTTTGAATTGGATGAAGTTTGACAACAATTTATTATTATTTTATTATTGCATTTTGAATGGATGTGAAAGTTAATGAAGAATTAATTTTAGGTAAGTTTAGGATTTTGACTAATTTTACTTTAATTGTATTGTTGGGTGGTGAATGATTTAGTTTAAGATTTTGAAAGATGTGCTTGTGTTAGTTTAAAAGTTTAAGATTTTAAATGATTTACTTGTGTTTGGAATTGATTTTGTTGTGTTTTTAATTTTATAAGTTTTAACTCATTAATTATTAATGTTGAGCATTTTAGAAAAGGGGGAGAAAACGGCCCAAAATAAATATTTACGGGAAAAAATGGCCCAAAAATAAATTTTTAAAGAAAAAAGTCCAATCCACAAACTGCCTGTAGCCACCCATACATCCGTGAACCCTATCTACACAAACCGCAACTCGCACTGCTGGCAGTTGCGAGTTCAATTTTTCCCCAACTGCACATATGCAAACGAATCCAAACCGCAAACTGAACCGTCCAAAACCAAACCGCGAGCACCCCTAGATATTTATATAGCAAGAAGAATGAAGAAAATCTACAGATTTTACCACTTGAGGATGATAAAACATTTATTCTTCTTTTTTCTTTCATTTCGGAACCATCCTCTCTCCTTCCTTCAAATAATGATAATTTCCAATTCATTAATTCTGAAGACAGAAAAATAAGTAAAAATAAGCAAACTTAGTTACTACTTCACCTGATAAAGGGAAGTTCTCGTAAAGTCCTATACTATTCTAGGTCGTCAATCTACAGGTTTCCCTTGTCATATTCGATCTATAGCAAGGAATACCCTGAATATCTAAAATTAGTGATCATTTTTCATAAAATGTAGGGAAACTAGTAAGCAGTCAATTTAATAAGCATTAAAGAAAACAAACCATTTTATAATCATCAATGCCCATTTCTTCACCATCACCTCCACCATAGTAGTATTCCCCATCAATAAACTCTGCCAAATCCCCCTCTAATTCTTCTTCTTCTTCTTCTACCTATGCTTTTTCTTCCATGTGATCATCGAATTGGTCAACCCGACGACTCGCCATGGTCTTTATGTCTGAATCAAAGGCATATAGAATTTCATAACTAAGCTTTTGTCAACACAGACCCCTCAAAAATATGAATTATATGACATTCAGTTAAAAAAGGATTGACCTGAAGCAATACTTCAAGCCATAGTGTGTTTTATGGCAATTTGCTTGAGCCTTGATAACTGCTGATCCTCAAGTTGAAAGCATCAAAACCTCTGAAACTTTGTTCATGTATACTTTCATCTACCTAATAGTTGCAGCCTCTGAGAAATAGATATCTGAGCATCACCAATCCCAGGGGCATATCCACCACAAGAATATGAAGTTTTCCCTAGTCAACTCCCTTAGACATCTATTCAAGGGCTTTCATCACCTACAAGCACACCCCTCTCCCCCCCCCCCCCCTTTCAAAAAAGAAAAAAGAAAAGAAAAGAAAGTATTTTGGTTAAAACAACAACAATTAATAGTAGAATTTGCTTAACATGGTTAGCCACCGCTGAATCCTTCAAAAGGAGTCACCGATTTGAAACACAAATACTTACACTTACATTAAAATAAGAAAGATAAGAAACAAATGAGAAAAGGAA
The DNA here is from genome assembly GCA_036172215.1 of Camellia granthamiana. Lineage (NCBI taxonomy): Eukaryota > Viridiplantae > Streptophyta > Magnoliopsida > Ericales > Theaceae > Camellia > Camellia granthamiana. The sequence continues at coordinate 83,280,312 of CM069913.1, read as the reverse complement.
AACAAAGATGAAACTCCAACATTAAAATAAGGCATGGACATACGATTGGCCCTCTCCATACAACAGGGAAAGAAACCCCATTGACATACACTTTACTCCATAATTTTTCAATTGGAATCATTTTCTTATCTACTAAAGAAAAAAATATGTGAAACAAAAAATCTTATGGTTTTACTCAAAGAGTAAAGAATCAGTAGAAAATGTTATAATAGAATGCAAATGGTACCAACTAAATCCAATTTAGCACCAATGTGGTACTAAGCAAAGCATATGCACAAAAAAGGAAGCAACATGTTAATGTTTTTATTAAATATATGTTATCACGCCTTTCAACCGCCAACCAAAATTCTCATTTCAAATATAGGAGTTGGAATCATACAAGTTATCTGTTCATTGGAATGTTAAGAACAAAAGAGTATAATTGGATTCGAGTTCCTAATTTCAAATTTTAAGAGATAAAACAAACCCCCCCCCCCCCCCACTCTCTAAAGAATTCAGGTAAACAATCTATAAATAAATATTAACGTAGTAATTTAGTAGAATAGATGACAATGGAACATATATGAACTATGAGGGGATGAAGCAACAACCATAAAATCCAAAGAGATACTATGCATATATTCACAAATAATTAAAGAATAAAATACAATGCACCATCTACCCATATGTGATCGATCATAGGAGTCAAAAAATATGTAACTCTTACCTCATTAATTAAATGGACGACGACATGTTCAAATAAGTTTAAATGGTCGTACAGGAATAGAGGGGCCAACGACATGTTCAAATAATTTTAGATCGATCAATCAAAGAGGAGCCTCCAATATAACTGTTGATCAATCACTGGATGAAGAGGCTAAGTATTTCCCGTTGTGTGAAAATTGCAAGAACCAGACTTCATCATAGTGTTTTTGTAATACCTGTCATAAAAAGTACTAGAAAATAAACAATGAACTCCAAGTGATAGTTAAAGCCATATTGCAAATCAATAAACTATGTAATCAGGACAACATAAACAAATTTTTAGAAAAGAAAATTAACAATTAGGCTTTTAAGCTAAGACAAATATTACATATGCGTTCCTCCTCTAAACAAAGGGATTTATATAATGTGAGCATACATAACCAAAAACCATAATAACATCCACTATACCAAAATGTTATAGACTATAGTGTGCTACTAAAAAAGCAAACACAGGCCACAATTTTTAACTACACTACATGAATACTTCAAAATGTGTGAAAAACTTACCTTTGATATGATGGGATATGTGCCTACCACACTCTCATTTGAACATATTCCCGAGAGGCATCATGTGAGGCAGTAATAAGAGCTGGACCAACAGAACTGTTAGGACCTTCCCTAGAAAACTTTCAATGTATCTTGAGGTTTGAAAACTTAGCTCTGTGTTTTCTTCTCTATTTCTTGTTATTTTATGGTAAGCACTTATTACCAAAGAAGAAGGAATATACAATAAAGCTCAAGACACATGTCCAAAGGATATACAAGGAAACGACTCGAGAGGCCCACTACCTTTAAAAAATAAGACAACTTAAAACTGAGATTAAGTTTCATATTATTTACTTTCTTCCTTAAATCAAGAGTCACGTAATAAAAGTTTCCATTTGAGATTCTTTTTGTGTATGGGTTGTAAGTGCACCAACTTATGAACTTGTCAATTGAGTGCCAATGGGTGTTTATTTATACAGATATTTATAATATGAGCTCTCTTGTCTAGTTTTGTTGTATATTTTTTGTGGGTGTAGTTTTCTATCACAAGTGTTGAAATTTTTTGTTCTTTAATTTTGGTCAGCAAAAATGAATTGAGCTGGTTGATCTAACCAGAGTTATTCAAAGTTTTAATTTTGCCTTTTTAATCATTTTAATTTGTCTCACTATCTTACTTTTGTTCCTACTATTTGGTCCTTATTGCTTGCACAAAAATTCACTATGATCAAGGGCGTCTCCAACAGTTCACCAAATATTTCATCAAATCTGAGTAAAAATATGACGAATTCTTCTATCTGATATCAACCACTCCAATAATGAACTATTGTAGCTGTCAGCAAAACACAGGTTGTCAGAGGGGACAACCGGCTGGTCGACCGGTAAGAGCAAATGAATTTTTTCCCCCCTCCATTTCTGTTTCCTTCAATTCCTTTGCCATTTCTTTTTCCCTCAATTACATTTTTTCCAATTCTTTTTGCCTCCATTAATTATTTCCCTAAAAAAATAGATATAAATAGATTAAACCATGTACTATATAAACCAAGCAAACAACGTTGTATCTAGAACCAACCATAACTAAAAAACAGAGCATAATGACTAGCTCAACTTCTTATTTGTTCACTGATTTTTCATCATCTTCTTCTTCTTCATCCTTTGATGATGAAACTGATGATGAAAAAATTGTTGCACTTCTGGGTCTTTATGAGATAAATAATGCTAGTATGATATAGATTCTGAGAGCAAGTGATCAATCAAAGAGAAGAGGTGGTTTTGTTGTAGGACATAAATACATACGTCGCGATAGAAGGAAGGGTCATGATCGATTGTTTGCGGATTATTTTGCGGCAAATCCAGTTTATTCACCTGTAACATTTCGAAGACATTTTAGAATATGTCATCATCTGTATCTGCGAATTTTGAATGCCATTGAAGCACAAGATACATATTTTGTTCAAAAAAAGAGATGCAACTCATATCCTCGGATTGTCTTCACTGCAAAAGATGACTTCAGCAATTAGAATACTCTCATATGGAGTGGTAGCAGATGCAGTTGATGATTATGTGTGAATTGGGAAAAGCACGGCAATTGAAAGTTTGAAATACTTTTGCAATTCAATAATCGAAATCTTTGGACCGAAATATCGTAGATCTCCAACAACAACTGATATTGCTAGATTACTTGCTATTGGGAAGGTTCATGGGTTTCTTGGTATGTTGGGAAGTTTAGATTGCATGCATTGGGAGTGGAAAAATTATCCAACGGCATAGCAAGGTCAATACATAGGCTATCAGAAAAAGCCAACCATCATTCTTGATGCAGTAACTTCTTATGACTTATGGATTTGGCATGCATGGATCACACAATAACTTGAATGTCTTGGATCGGTCACCCTTTTTTTCTGATCTTTCCCAAGGTAAAGCTCCGCCTGTCCATTACACTATTAATGGGCACACTTATAATATGGGTTATTACCTTGCTGACGGTATATACTCTCAATGGGCAAACTGGTTCAGACAATCTCATCTCTCCAAGAAGCAAAGAAGCAACATTTTGCAATGATGCAAGAGTCAGTAAGGAAGGATGTAGAGCGGGCATTCAGAGTGCTCCAATCCAGTATGTTTTTAGGATCCCAAAATGCTTGGCAACATAAGAAAGAGTTGCGTTATATTGCACAATATGATTGTTGAAGATAAGAGAGATAAGCATCTTGATTTTGATTATGAAACATCATCAACCAACTCACCTGTAGTAGTTTCGTGTACCAGTAACAATGACTTTGAATCATTTATGTCCCATCATTTAGGTATTAGAGATAAGAATGCATGTCATGCCCTCCGCAATGATTTAATAGAACGTATGTGACATTTTCATGGTGAAATCTAACTTCACCACATGGACGAGAGGATGAACTTTTGGTTGGCTTTTTTTACTAGGAGGTGATTACGCAAGGAAGGCTGTCAGTGTTTGTTGTTGCTCTTAAACCTGTACACACTTCATTTGTGTTGTTACTCAAATGCTGTCAGTGTTTGTTGTTGGTGCTCTTTAACCTATACACATCTGTTTTTGCTAGTATTATTGGTCCGTTAATTTTGTCAATATCTGATTTAGTGTTAATTTTCAATGTACTAATGTGATAATTTACTGATGTTCTAATTGAAATGTGAAATGCACTGTTACTATTACTGATGTTCTAATTGAAATGTGAAATGTACTGTTAATATTAAATTTACTGATGTCATGGAATCCAATTTACTATTAATATCATTTGAGTAATCTGTTGAAATGGCAAGCAAACTCAAATTTGTTCTTACATTGATCTACTTCATGGTACCTTTTTTTCAGTTTGGCAAATTGGTTGATAGCCACATGGTGATTACTACTGTTAAATTATTAGACAGTAGTATCTAAAATGTTCCATATTAATTAAGAACAACTTTTGACCCAATTATAATTGATGGGAATTTTTTTTTTTAATAATAAATTTCATCAAAGTTTTGGACTTTTGTGAGGCATCCAAGTGTGAATATTTATTTTCCATGACTTTTCAAAGCCTACAGACTTCACCATCTTCATGAATGCATCATTTACACATACAACCATCCAACTACTTAATTAAACAAATTGAACCACCTCATTACTTCCCTCCACCACCTACCTCATTTAAAATGTGCATGTAAAATAGACTCTATATATTCACAAAGCTCATATCTGTGTATTTCATAAAGAGTTAAAGGAAGTGTGCATCATTTTCAAAACAGAAATCGAAAACACAAGAATTCCATTCTACACAAAACCGGTTGACTGGGGGGTCAACCTGGGGGTCGACTGGCCAGTCAACCTTCCCGGTTTGTGAATTCCAATTGAGCTCCAAGTGGTTCAGGCTACGGTTTTCTCACCCTTGTTCTGTTGCACTTCCTTTTCACACCATTTGGTCATCTCACACTAAAATTTACCACCTCTAAAATCCACCATTCACATTTACCTCTTCCAATCAAATTCAACATATATTTAAAAGTCATGCCTAGAACCAAAATAGCAAGACCAGAACCTAGACAAACCTCAAACCCTCCACCACGCCAACAACAACCTCAAATTTTAGTTTATCCAACTACTAATTTTCTCACTTATAATCATGAACAAGCCTTTCAATCTTTTTGCAACTGACCTATTGTCATTGGGAGAAGGCTAAATCTTCCTCCTCAATATGATCCTCTGTTGGTTACCAAACTTGAGACTATGGGGTGGCTAAATTTAATAAATTTACCACAAAAGGTATATCCTCGTCTCATGTCTCTATTTTATGTTCACTTGAAATGTACTGATGAAGAAGATGGAGATTTTAGGATTATTTCTTATGTAAAAGGTAAATCTATTGAATTTGACATCCCTACTTTGGCACGAATTATTGGAGATGAGCAAGGGGTCATGCAAATCTATTTTCACAGTGAGTCTGACCTGCTTAATATAGTTGGCAACATAAGTGAAGTATATACTACTATTTGTGAGAGTAGATTTACCATAAGTAATTTACAAGCAAGACATTTGAACCCTCACCTTCATAGTCTCCATCGATTTATAATAGAAAATATCACTCCCAAAAGAAGACATTTTGATGATGTTCCAATTTTTAATGCTTATTTGCTATATTGTTTTGAAGTTGGCTACAAATTGGATTTATGCTATATACTCATGAAAGAAATGGTGGTTGCAAATATTGGTCATATCACTGACCGGTCACTAGGTTTTGGAGCTCTGCTGACTAAAATTTTCAAAGCTTTCAAGACCAGACTTGTAAGTGAAGCAGAGACTAAAATCTCTTTAGCAATTTCGAAGTACACACTCACTCGAGTTGGTGGCACTAAAAATTTATTGCAAAGTTTGAATGCTCCGAATGCACCAATAGATGATGCTCTCAAAGACCCCCATGACAATGCCATGCCACCAGGTCAACAACCTCAATACTAGACTGATTTTTTGACTATGGAACAAGAACGACACAATTAGCGCATTCAATGGGAATAACACATGGCTAATCAGTTCGACACATTTGCCACCGCTCAGAACTCATTAATTCAACAATTTGGTGAGTTTTGTGTGGACACTAAAAGACGTCATAAGGTTACAAGCAATCGCATTCATCAAATTGAGCATCGAGTCAGTGAGATCTACCATCACTACTTCCCTCCACCACCACCTGACAATGACCTTTGATGAGTTTGAATGAGAGATTGGATGTATTACAAATCTATGTGGTTTTTTTAGTTGTTATGGATGTATTACTACTTTCCATTTTTTCATTTTTTTGTTTTTTGCACTACTTTTATTTGTTTTTTTTTTAATTTTTTTTTTTATAGATGTACTAGTGGTTGGTCTTTTTATATTTTTGTTAATTTGTACTAGTAGTATGTGTTTTTTAACTTTTGAGTGGATAAAGAACTAGTATGTGGTTTTAAACTTTATTGATGGATGTAGTTAAAATATCACTACCCTTTTGTGGTTTTTTCTTTTTTAATTGACAGTGAGTCTGAAACTTTCATAGTATAACACTGCCCTTACTGTTGTTCTAAACTTACAATCAATTTAACAAATCATCTTGTTGGTCTATTTCATAAAACTTGGAGTTCTTGACGAGATAGTGCAGTGTTGAATCATGCAATTCAAGTACATGGTTGGATTAACATTTAGGTTGACACTAGTATTTGAACTAATATATACTATATAATGGGATGTTCAAACGTCATTATTTGAATAACAATTTTAGTTCAAACTACAATTTTCATAGGATAAATGCTGATTGGAGTTTTTAGCAAAATAGAGATAGGTTGGTAAGTATCGGTTAACCAAACATAAATACAGGAATTCACAATTTTATTCCTGTTGGAGAAAAAGGAAAGAAATAAAGGAAAATGGACACATTAAATAATAAAACCAATACACTTGGTGCTCATAAAAGACCATTCACATGTTATTTCTCAAATTTTTAACCCAGCATCAACATTTATATAATAAAAAAATATAAACTATAAAATAAAAAAAGAAGAAGAAAAAGAAGCATATTCAACTGTTGAGTTAAAATAGATTTGATGTATTTAGGTGTCACCATTACTGAATTTAAAAGTACAAGTAGAATACATCTTCAAATGAAGTGAAACATATAGATGACAAGTAAAAATTTAGAGAAAAGTAGAGAAAAGACTGGGGGAGGCACATAAAGAAAGTTCCACAAATTAACCCTTAAAATGCAATGCAGAAATACATTCAAATCATTAAATTGAAATCCTAGTCTTCATCAAACAGTGAAGAAAATCTATTTGTTGATCGAAATAAGATTTGTCATTGAAGCTCTTTATAGTAGGCCCTTTACACAGGATTTAAATTGGTCATATCCATTGACATTATTTTATGATCCTCATTTCGTTGTTCTCTTTCGTTCATCATAGATAATGTTTTTAGTTGTTCCTCCCTATCCTCGGCCCTTCTTCAACGTTCTGCAGTCTTTTGTTCATATGCTCGCCTTTTGTTCATCTCGCTCAACAGTTCTAGAGGACATAGTTGACAACACTTCAACAATTTTAGACTTGTTGGCAGCCATTTCATCAAATCTAACATCGTGAATTGCTTGATTCTTCGACTTTTCTTTTGTAGCCTTAGTACCAATTGGTCGTGTTGATGTATTAGTCAGTTGTTGGTCCTCCTCAATATTGTTGTTGGGTTGAAAAGCCTCACATTCAATTGCTGGATTCGAAAATGGATAAGGTAGTGGTGTGGGTTTTTTGGTTTGTGTTCTAATTTCATCCCACTTACAGCTTTGGCACAAAATTTCCCAACTTGTATCAAATGTAAAATGTTTTTTCTATATTGCATGATACATACACTTAGCTTCAACGACCTAAAAAATGAAAAAGAAAATCATTTCGATAAAAAGTAGACTGAGAACAAAAAAAATTGATATGCTACAAAAGAAATGAAAATTACCATGCCTGTCTCAGTTGTTCCACTTTGTTGCCTCATTTGGATTTGCTCAAGAAACCACAATATTTATTAATTGCGTTTTGCATCACAGACCAACAGTGAGACAAAGAAATACGGTTTCGATTTGATTGATTATTCAAATGTGAATTAAAATAAACGAGTACTCGTTTTCAGAATATTGCCATGGTCTGACTATTACCAACAATGGGATCTTGAGAGACCGCCAACCAAGATCTACATAAAGTTTCATCTTCTATAATGGTGAATGCTTTATCACGAGAAACACGATAAGTTTTCGAACTAAAAGTAGCATTAGTGTTCTGCTCTAAAGTTTGTGATTCCTCAAACATTTCAAAATCCTCCATAGTTTGAAGGTAAAATTTATATAAATAAACAAGTTAAAAAAATTCAATAGGAAACAACATTCAACACACAGTGAAAAATATTGTAAAAGAAACAAGTAAAAAATTAAAAAAAGAAGTGAAAAATTGGAGAACTACTGTAGACTGAAGATCACACAATGAGAAGATTGTAAAAGAAACAACTGACAAATGAAATAAAAAGTGAAGATTGAAGTTAACAATGACCAAAAAAAAAAAAAAAAAAAAAGAAGAAGAAGAAGAAGAAGAAGAAGAAGAAGAAGAGAAGAGAAATTGTAATGATATTGTGAAATTTAAAAATAAATCAGTCTTATTTTATAGACCACAGCAAAGGTAACTTTGTGAAATCCTCTGCAAAACCAACGGTAACCTTATTGGAGTTGCACCCTACTAAATGAACGGCTAATTTGCGTACACATTTGAATCTGCATGCAGTGTATTTGCCTCTATTATCCATGCATCAATGTTGGTAAGGCATTTAGTCTTGGTGCTAAAAAAAGCAAACAACTTTGGAAGCCTGTTGACAGTTCAAACCAGTGTTCTATTATGGGAATTGTTGAAGTAACCAGATGACCGGGGGGATAACCGGCTGGACGTCCGGCCAGTCGTCTAGTGTGTCCCATCCCCAATAGTCTTGCACAGTAAACTGGTGAAAGGTGGCCCAGATCCTCAGTTTGGTGAAATATTTAGTATATTCTCAATTTGATACAGGTTTGATGAAACCATTGGAGCACAAAAAGAGGGACTTTTTCACCAAATTTAAATTTGGTGATGGATTTGGTGTAGCATTGGAGATGGCCTAAACACATCAATTTAGATAAATTACATGTATGAAACTTATCCTCGAGATCATAATATAATTTTTTTTTTCCAATAATCTATTACACTTTCAACACAAACCAGATAAGTACTGGTGGTGGTGGTGGTGGTGGTGGTGGTTCTATGTGTCATTCATTTGAGCACATAGTCGAGCACATAATGGGAAAAAAGAAATTAGAAATGATTAACATGCTGAAGTATCATACAATAGAACTTTAAATTCAAGTAAGAAAAAACTCACCAGCCATATTCCATAACCTCTTTGCAATTCAACAGTTAATCCCATCCATGAATCAATCGCCACATGAAGCCCCAAAAATAAATTAGCAATAGTCATGATTTAAATCGAATCAAGGGTAAGGGTTTGTGTAAGTGTTAGTGTGTATGTGTGTGCGTGCATGTGTGTGTGTGAGAGAGAGAGAGAGAGTAAGAGAGAATGGGAAGGAAACAAGGTACACTTATAATTGTAAATCAAATACCATGAATCCGGATGGCCTTGAGTAGAGTGGATGCCAGTGGACGTGTAGTTCTCTGTATTTATTCTTTGACTGATGAGGATGAGTCATTTACGTAGCACACCATCGATGCTACCAGTTGTCTTTCGTGAGACCACATGGCCGATAGATTGCAAGCCCATATGGCTTCAAATTTTCATCAATGGTCGTGGGCAGTGGGTGAACCAAGTAATTTGAGAGAGTTTTGAGGATATTGAAGTCATATGAAGCGATAGATTCACTATAAGGTTTTCACGCTTTTTATATATGGTTATATATATATAATTAAAAATATATATATAAAATTACACTTATTTAGAAATTGTAATTTTAAAAAAAAAAAGATACATAATCACACTTATTTAGAAAGTGAGATTAAAAATAAATACTATCGCACTCAATTAAATTGACTGTGATTAAAATATCATTCTAATTTTTTTAATCACAATTCTAATAGAAGTGAGATATTTTTAATTTCTCTTGTGTGATCTTTAAGTATTATTGTAGTAGTGGCGAGAGGAAAGAAAAGGAGAGGAGAGGAGGGTTACTTGGAAGCTGGAGACCTACCTCGCGGACGTTGTTGTTGCTGCTGCTGCTGCTGTGAGAGAGAGAGAGAGGGGGGCACGAAAGTAGAAAATTAGGGGATTAAGTTTTTCAACGATTTGAATGGTCGTCGCAAATTAACAAAAACGCAAAAATATAAAACCTTTGTGACAATTTTGGGTTATCCGTCCGTAATAATAGTATTTATCCGATTCCTTTTTTGGCGACAGTCACTTGCCATAGCAAAAAAATTGATTTCACGACGAGTTTTTTTACCCGTAGCAAATGCCTATTTTTGCGATGATTTTTAAATCGTCATAAAAAGTTTCATGTCAAAAGTGCCCTATTTCTAGTAGTTCTAGTGTGCAATCAATGTAGACATATTTCATAGACTTTTATTTAGAAAAATACTAGGGATATAAAAAAAAAATTACCAAAAAATTCTTTGGTAAAAGATTTGTTGTCTCTAGCAATTCCCTTTTATTTATTTGTACAAAAAAAAAAAAAAAAAAAAATCTTGCAAATGACAATTCTTGAAGGTTACTAGTAAGAAATACAAAATGACAAAAAGTTTATAATCTCAATACATATTTTAAAAAAATAAATTATTTTTACACCTTTCAATGTATATATTGAGAGGATAATTTGTGCCGAATAAATGAGCCAAGCTAAACCCACCAGCCTTAATATTGAGCTGAGCCAAATCTACACCAACCTTAATGTTAGGTCGAGCTAAGTCCTCACAGGTCCTGATGTTGGGTCCTGAGCTAAGTCCTCACAAGTCCTCACAGCCCAACATTGGGTCCTAATGTTGGCAATATTGATGCACACACATGTAAGGAAAAGAGAGGGCAGTACAGCCACGCGTCCAGAGAAGGACAACAGAAGTATTACGCGCACAATGTTGGGCTGCATGGCCAGCCTAGATAAAAGGTAAGAAAACTTTAGCCAACCTCTGTCTGCATTCCTTCTTCTTTCTCAAGTGAACTAACTTGACCGTCAGAGGGCTTTTCTGGCAAACCACCCGCCGGGTAGCTCACCATTGTTTTGTTTACAATAAGCGAGATGTTGTTTGGAGTAAGGCAAGCTTGATAGCAAGGTGTATGGGCGATGACAAATATTTCTCCCTTGTACAATCGATGTTGTCTCTTGACATACAAAACCTTACCCTTTAAGCTTTTCTGATTAATTTCAATGGCAAACAACGACGACATTCCACTGTCTACCGTCGACAACATCACGCCAGAGTCTGTTCGAAGGCGTGATGACTTGCCTGCTATTCCAACTATGGCTGGTCTGGAGACCTCCACACGAGGGACTTACAGAGATGCGCGAGTGTAGCTCGACTTTTCCATGCCCCCTTTCAGAAGTCGAATAAGCCCTACAGTATCGGACTCTCGTGGTTCTAAATCTAATCTCACAAATGCAATGTGAAATAGATAATCACCAAAGAGTCCTAATCCGGCAAATCTTTTTGGAAAATCGATTTTGAATAAAAAAATGCCAAAATCGAATGCTTTTCCAGATACAGAGTCGCCACCTAAATATTTTTTGGAAAATTTAGGAAACCCATGACTCGTGCCAAAGGCCACGTATTCGTCATCACCAAGATTGTCTCAGCTCAGGAACTTAGGTACGAGAGGGGAAGGTCATGAATTGAGCACCCCAGCTTGCCCAATCAAAGATCGGCCTCTACTAATCATAATATGAATCTTATTTACATTATAGGGAAATTTGGCTATAAACCCCATTTACCTTCCTTTCATTGTTAGAAGGACTAAGAAAAAAATTATACTTTCTAAACCCCCTCATAATTATAAAATCTTGTATAAAGGACAAAAATTATTATTTAAATATTTTATCAGACTATTATACCCTCAACTAAATCTTCCCTAATCACCATCTCAATCTCTCAAGACGCCATGGCTAGGGTTTCAAGATCTGGTATCAAAACCACTCAGCGACTTCCTCTGCTCCGCCTCAGATCGGAGTTCAATCTCCTTATTCGGTTGATTTCTTCACTGTTCGATCAGCGCTGTTGCCATTTGATCAAAGATCCTCGCCTGACATCTTCTATCTGCGCTGATACATATATATATGTGTGTTTGTGTGTTTTGAGATTTGAATTCGAATATATATGTGTTTTGAGATTTGAATTCGAATATATATATATATATATCTACATATTCCGATCTGTAATCTATATATATATCTATATATATGTGTGTGTTTGTGTGTTTTGAGATTTGAATTCAAATATATATGTGTTTTGAGGTTTGAATTCGAATATATATATATTCCAGTCTGTAATCTATATATATATATCTGTATATTTGTGTGTTTTGATCTTGATTTTATTATTTTTTTCTTTTCCTTATTGACGTTTATTTTCAGAAATTTCACATGTATTCAAATGCTCCATACTTTGCAACCTCTTTTCCTCCTGTGCGAGAACTTGCTTCCATTCTTACTGCTACTGTGAATATATGCACACAAATAACCAAGTTTTCTATGATTATTTATAAATTTTAGTGTAATTGTTTGATTCAGCCAAAATCAAAGAGCCTGCAATCAAATTTTATTTGATAGAACCAGAGCAAAATTTAACTCTGGTTCTATTACTCTGTTTTTTTCATTTGATAGAACCAGAGTAAAATTTTACTTTTATACAGAGTAAAATTTTACTTTTAGCTTCAGAGTCTCACAGTTTACTTATTTTTCAGAGTAAAATTTTACTTTTATACAGAGTAAAATTTTACTTTTAGTTTCAGAGTGTAAAATTTTACTCTCATTCAGAGTAAAATTTTACTTTTATACAGAGTAAAATTCTACTTTAGTTTCAGAGTGAAAGTAAAATTTTACTCTGTATGAAAGTAAAATTTTACATTCTGAAACAAAGTAAAATTTTACTCTGTATGAAAGTAGAGTAAAATTTTACTCTGAAATACATAGTGAAAATGTCTTAATAGGAGAGCTGATAGATATGAGGGTAATATAGTAAAAGAAACAAGTTTTAAAATATCAAGGGGTTTTGAAAGTACTTATATAATTCTTGTCCTTTTGAAAGAGAAATTAGGTAGTGAGGGGGCTATGACCAAATCCCCCTACATTATATCCTCTTGTTCCGGTTATTAGGCTAACATTACTATGTAATGCACACACACAAGTATAGACTAATTTGTGAGAATTGGAACACTTGATTCATGTTTGTTTTGGAAAATTGTTTCGAATATGTACTACTGGAAAAAGTGATCGCATATAAACATTACTCAAATTATTCCAATTCAAGCAATTAGCCTTTATCCACAGGCATTCAAGCAGTTTATCATTTAAGCAATTAGCCTCATGGCAACAATCACACACATGCGATATGCTAAAGCAAGTAAACGCTCACCTAGTATTCCAAGCCAAAAAGATGATAAAAATAATGCATGATCCTAACTATGCAATATGACTAATGCAACACAAGCGATATGCAATTACTAGGCTCGGCTACTAATATGGCATATGAATCAATTTGATAGCATGCGGTCTAAGCACGTATTCAAAGAAGTATTTAAACAATAATGCAAGTTAGAATGATGAACCGAGCCTCAATGTATGCAATACAATGGATGCAAGGCATGAGAGATGCTAAACAAATGCTAAACAAATATGCCCTAAAACTAACCATCATAAGCAGTTAAATAAAAGGGAGAAAGACGTGGGGTTGGAAGACATGCACATTATTACAACACTGCGCTCTCACGAAGGAGAGTCCGAATGAACTAAGCTAATTAAGCTAACTAATTAGACTAAAGCTAATTAAGCCAATTAATTAGACTAAAACTAATTAAGCTAATTATTACAACACTTGAATTAACAAACTAGTTAACTAACTAATTAAATAATTACAACACATGAATCAACTAACTATTCTAGTTAATTAGGTTACAACACTTAAAAAAAATAATTAGCTACAATTAATTAATTACAACAAATATTTCATCTTAAAATAAGCTAGAATGCGAAGGATGCTTATACACATGCTTGGTTTCTACCTGAAAAGCCACTGTTTTGCTTCCGAATGCCTCTGTTTGCACAGTTGAACACAACACTACTGCTCACTCTGTTCTGCCTTACAAACTCAATGCTAAATTTTGCACCAGTGGCTGGCCGGCTAGTAATGAAGGTTGCCAGCCACCTGTCGGCCATGAAAGTGGCCTGCCGGCCATCGAAGGTGGTTTGTCGGCCACTTCCTGGCCATAAAAGTGGCTTGCCGGCCACTGCTGCACAGGTTCATTTTGCTGCAATAGAGAACAAACAGAGCATATACAGGGTATTTCAAGGGTTTGTTTGCACAACTCATCCCTGCTTTTCATGGACAATTCCAAGGAGTGGTGTACTTAAGCCACAAACCACCAACTCAAGCAATTTCATTGCATGATGGCTTGTGACTCAAGAAGTGCAATTTCAATAAATGCAAAATAAGACACAAACCTCCTCCCTTTCATGAATGATTGACCTTGGAGACTTGAATCATTTCATCACTAACAAGTATGAAATGGTTCAAGTTTCCATGTGTTCAATTAACGTCCGATTGAACACAACCAATTATTAACTTGCTCACTTTTAGTCCCAAGCTTTAGTTACTCATTTTAATTTACCAACCATTCTTTAATCCAGTTAAGTTTAATGGTGAATTAAAGTCCTCTAATGGAAAGAGGGCTCAAAACACAAGTTTCTTTGGGCATGAAAGAAGCATCATACTGTTGGTAATGAACCCCCTCAGGGATTAAACCATTAAGTATGAAACCTCAATTTCATACTTGGGCAAGCTAGTGACTTGAAACCACTTTCAAAGAAAAATAAAAAAGTCAAGAATGGAGGGAGGTTGCAGAGATTATTAGTGCTGAAATGAAGTATGAAAAGCCCAAAATAAGTGCTATCAACTCAAATAAGTGATGTCTAAGACCTAAAACATCAAGCTTATGAGGACTATTACACTAGAAGCATGCAAAACAAAGCTCAAATGCAAACAACAGCCCAAAACAGTGCTAAAGCAGCCTAAAATAAGTCCTAAAACATACTGGAATTGAGCTAAAAATGTCTAGATTAAAATGCTAAAACATGGCACCAGCTAGGTTAGTAAGCAAGATACAAGGAGGGAGGCTAACCTCTCCAAATTTGGACTTCAAAACATGATTTTGGCCACTGAAAAAGCTCTAAAAATTAGTGTTTAAAAGCTTGGAAAAAGATAGTAAAAGGGTGGGAAACACAAGGGCAAAGGCCTCCAAAACAAGGTATAAAGAAGGGCTATCAACCCATCAACCTTTAATGGCCTTAAACCCAAGCTTCAGCCCAAAAAAAATAGAGTTTTGACAGCCCAAAACAATGGAAAAGTAGTAAGAAAGAAAGTAGAGAAAGCAAGCAAATAGGTAGAACCTTATACCTTTTGAAGAAAAGAAGCAATTCCAAGCAACAAAACCAAGTCAACACACCTTCTAGAGTTCAAACCAAACTCAAAAGTACCTCAGCTCAAAGGTGAAGATATTTGGTTAAGGGTGTATAGGCAAAGCTTGAAGAATTGTAGGCTAAAGTGTAGAGATTTGGTAGAGAGAGTTAGAATTGTAGAGAGAGAGGAAAATTTTAAAGCTCAAAATTTTCTAACCTTCAAAACAACATGAGAGGTCTTCTATATATAGAGAACCTAGCAATTCCCTCAAAAACACCCAGCCCTACACGTGGGTGAAGATGCATGCATCTGTGCAAACAGCTGGCACAACTGGCATAAAATATCTGCAAAATATACTAGTGGCCGGCAAGCTACATCAGTGGCCGGCAGGCCACCAGAGGCTACGGGCTGGAAAAGCTAGGCTTGGTCCAAAACTGGGACAACAAAGGTACAGGATTTGAAAGGCTCAAAGTTATGGCATTCTGCTGAGGACTTCAAGCACTTACCGAGCATATAAACTCATCATCGGGTGTGCATGCGAGGACATCCAAGTCGTAAGGGCCGTCAAAAATGGGGTGTCTACAGCGAGACAAATATACGAGGAGTTTAGGGCACTCGCTGAGCCCTAAAGGGCATTGATGATGAAAGGGTCACATACTCAGCACCTAAAGAACAAGCTGAGAGACCAAGACGCCATTATTCGAAGGATGGTGACAGAGATGAAGGCTTTAAAACGACAGCTAAAAGGGAAGGGCATTACTAGGGTAGAAAACCACAGTGAGTGTGATCAATCCCATTGCTTAGGCAATCAGAGTCAGTGAGAGATACCCTCACTTTTCATCACTAGGAGTTACAAAAACAGTGATTCTATACCGCTGGTGGTGAGGTCCTAGACTCAGGATAGTAGCTATCGCCTCTCACGTTCGACGCTGACATAGGGATACTCATACTCCACTTGTTTGAAGGACCTAAGGGACATGCTAGAGGAGCGAGCACGTCGGATGGAGGCCACGAGGGAGCTAGCGTTGCAAAGGTTAGCCCCCTAGAGTTCATACCAGTGAAGTTGTTGTTATGTTACCGCCACTCTTGGTGGTAAATGCATTGGTGGACAGAGACCTGGTGAGGTTGAGAGCCACCCATTTTTCTCCTGAGATAGAGAACACGCCGCTCTTCACGGGCTTCCACCAGCCAAAATTCACGCTCTACAATAGGAAAATCAATTCGTACATGCATGTGAGCCATTATTGGCAAGTTATGGTTGGGCACAAGCAGAATGATGCCTTAATGTGTCTTATTTTCCTATCGAGTTTAGGCGAATTGGGCCTGAAGTGGTTCAAGAGGCTGCCAGAGGAAAGTATCGAGAGATGGCAGCAGTTGGCAGAGGCGTTTGTCACCAGATTCAAGACAAATATAAAAATGCCTAAGGAAGTCGATCACCTCTTAGGAGTGAAGATGGAACCGGGTGACTCACTAAAGGCATACAATGCCAAGTATTAAGGGACATTAAACGAAATCCTTGATTGCCCAGCCAATCTGGCAATCACCCAATATAAGCGCGGTCTTCCAATATAGGTCGAAAGACTCGCTTGCAATGAGTCAACCCATAATCATGGAATTGCTTATGTAGAGAATCAATGAGCATATAAGGGTTAAAGATAATGCGGCTGCAACTACTGTGAAGACAAATCTGGCAATGGCAAACAAAAGAGTCGCGGGGAAGGTCAGTGCAGTTGGACATGAGGATAACTGTGTAAACAACCGTAGAAGGGAGCAGAACCACAGTGCTAACCTCAACAACCGAGATAAGGGTCGTAACAATGACTGGGCTAACAACCTACGTGACGTAGAGGATGATGCCAAGAGAAAGTTGAAAGCCTAGACTAGTACCATTATGGTCTTCAAGATATCGATCTATCGCATATTGAGTGAAATCCGTGACGAGGAATATGTCCAGTGGCCGTCCAAGTTAGGGGATACCCAGAGAGGGTTCAATCTGAGATACCATTGCACCTTTCATGATAAGAGAGGGCACCAAACAGAAGATTGCATGCCATTTAAACTACACTTAAAAGAGTTGGTGACTACAGGACATTTGGATCGCTATGTTAATGAAGGGGTCAAGGTGGCTCCTCAAGAGCAGACCTATCCAAATGGCTTGGCAATCGAAGACATCCCTTCTCAATGAGCAATCGATTGAAGAGATTTGGGGAGATCAGTTTTGGAAGACGTCGGTAAAAAGGCCAACGAAAAGGAGCATAAAACTCGCAGGATATAAATGGTCAATCTATTCTTAGAACATGGAACATTGCCAATCTGAA
Organism: Camellia granthamiana; assembly: GCA_036172215.1. NCBI lineage: Eukaryota > Viridiplantae > Streptophyta > Magnoliopsida > Ericales > Theaceae > Camellia > Camellia granthamiana. Next base: position 83,262,622 of record CM069913.1, on the reverse strand, counting down.
GTTTTATTTTTAGTTCTACTTTTGTAACCCTCTCCACTATTGATGTAATGAAACAAGTAGATTGTTTTCTCAAAAATTGTTGTATTTTCACCCTGCCAAGCTAATGTAATATGCTCCAAGAGCAACTGACAATCATTTCGATGGAAAAATTAGAATTCCATACCAAGCTGATTTTACTTGACAAGATAAAAGTTGGTGTTTTGTTCAACTTTGGAATTCCTTGCCGAGCGGATTTTGCTTGGCAAGAGGTTTGTTAATGGTTTTGATCAACTTTGGAATTCCTTTGTCGGGCTGATTTTGCCCGGCAAGAGGTTTGTTGATGGTTTTGATCAACTTTGGAATTCCTTGCCGAGCTGATTTTGCTCTGCAAGATGAAAGTTGGTGTTTTGTTCAATTTTGGAATTCCTTGTCAAGCTGATTTTGCTTGCCAAGAAGTCTTGCTGAGCTGATTTTGCTTCCCAACTTTAGAATTCCATGCCGAGCTGATTTTGCTAGCCAAGAAGTAAGTTGTCAAGTTGATTTTGCTCTCCAAGAAGCAAGTTACTGAGCTAACTTTGCTCACCAACTTTGAAATTCCTTGCCGAGCTGATTTTGCTCACCAAGAAGTCTTGCCAAGCCGATTTTGCTCTCCAAGAAGTCTTGCCGAGTTGATTTTGCTCTCCAAGAAGTAAGTTGCCGAGCTAATTTTGCTCGCCAACTTTAAAATTCCTTGCTGAGCAGATTTTGCTTGCCAAGAAGTCTTATTGAGTTGATTTGCTCACTAACTTTGAAATTCCTTATCAAACTGATTTTGCTTGCCTAGAAGTCTTGCCGAGCTAATTTTTCTCACCAACTTTGAAATTCCTTACCGAACTAATTTCGCTCGCAAAGAAATCTTGTCGAGCTAATTTTGCTCACCAAGAAGTAAGTTACCGAGCTGATTTTGCTCACCACTTCAGAATTCCTTGTCGAGCTGATTTTGTTTGCCAACTTTTGAATTCCTTACCGAGCTGATCTTACTCGCCATGAAGTCTTGCCAAGCTGATTTTGCTCGCCGAGAAGTAAATTGATGAGCTGATTTTGCTCGCCAACTTTTGAATTCCTTGCTGAGTTGATTTTGCTCGCCAACTTTTGAATTCTTTACCGAGCTGATCGTGCTCACCAAGAAGTAATTACCAAGCTAAGCCGATTTTGATTGCCAACTTTGGAATTCCTTGTCGAGCGGATTTTTGCTTAGCAAGAGGTTTGTTGATGATTTGATCAATATTGGAATTTCTTATCAATCTAATTTTTGCTCGCCAAGAAGGATAATGGTTTGCCTAATTTTAGAATTTCTTGTCAAGCTAACTTTGCTCGTCAAGAAATTACCGAGCTGATTTAGCTCGAAGTTGGTGGTTCATCCGAGTTTGGAAGGCTTTGCTGAGCTAATTTTTGCTCGTAGGAAGTAAGTTGTTGTGACATCTTGTTCTAGGTGACCGCTTGAGCGAAGAAAGTTGCGCTCAAGCAGAGAATTGTAGCTCCTATTATCTCGCAAGTTTACAGACGGGACCGCTCGAGCGTAGAAAGTTGCGCTCGAGCATAGAATGTGAGCTCCTAGTAGTTTCACTGTAGCTCTGCAAAACTTCTGGGACTTGTTATTTTTTGCTCGAGCGATAGAGTCATTGTCGCTCAACTTTTCGTGCTCCTTTTGAATACGATAGCCCTATAGTTCGGACTCCCATGGTTCTGAATCTGATCTCACAAGTGCAATGTGAAATAGAAAAATACCAAATAGTCCAAATCGGGCAAATCTTTTGGAAAATCAATTTTGAATCAAAACACCAAAAATGGACTGCTTTGCTAGATATAGAGTCACCACCTAAATATTTTGGAGAAATTTAGGAAACCCATGACTTGTGCGAAAGGCCACGTGTCCGTCATCACTAAGATTGTCTCAACTCGGGAACTTAGGTACGAAAGGAGAAGGTCATGAATTGAGCACCCTACTCGCCTGATCAAAGATCGGCCTCTACTAATCATGATGTGAATCTTAGTTACATTATATGCTCTTGTTCCGATTGTTAGACTAATTTTACTATGTGTTGCACACAAATATAGACTAATTTGCAAAAATTGGAGCGCTTTGATTTCATGTTTATTTTGAAAAGTGTTTGACTATGTACCACTTGAAAAAGTGGTCATGTGTACATTACTCAAATTATTCCAATTCAAGCAATTAGCCTTCATCTACAGGCATTCAAGCAAGTATATCAATTAAGCACTTAGCCTCATGGCAAGTATGCTAAACAAGGCAACAACTACACTCATGCAATATGCTAAAGCAATAAAATGCTCACCTAATACTTTGAGGCAAGCCAAACAAAACAAAATAATCAGAACAATGCGTGATCCTAACTATGTAAATGACTAATGCAACACATGCAATATGCAATTAATAAGCTCGGCTACTAGTTATGACATGTGAATCAACTTGATAGCATGCAGTTCAAGCACGTTTTCAAAGAAGTAATAAATAACAATGCTTTGTTAGAATGATGCGCCGAGCCTAATGCATGCATGACAATGGATGTAAACATGAAAAATGCTAAACAAAAATGTGATGTGCTACACTATCCATCATAAGCAGATAAATAAAAGTGAGAAAGACGTGAGGTTGGAAGACATACATATTATTACATATTTGACCCTCGCACAAGAGGGTTCGAATAAATGAACTAGCTAAGCTACTTAACTAATTATTACAAACCAAATGAAATAAACTAACTACGCTAGCTAATTATTACAACACCACGAATTAACTAACTACTTTAGCTAATTAAATAAGTACAACACCAAATCAACTAGCTATTCTACTTAGTTTAATACAAAAACTAACTAACTAATTACAATGCACAATTAATTGGCCAACTAATTAACTATTATGAGCCCCGGGGAATGAGGGTTGACCCATGCATGCACGCGGATTTCCACCTGAAAAGGTCCCCTATTTTGCTGCCAGAATGCCGTTGTTGTACAGTTAGAAAATTGCACTATTTTTTCACCTCAGCCTCTGCTCTGCTCTGCTAGAAAAAAGACACTGCCTGGCTGGAAAAAGTGGTCGGCAACCCAGAAGTAGTGGTCGGCCACCCACTAAAGTGGGTTGCCATCCAGTAAAAGTGGTTGATCAAGGGAAGTGGTTGACCTTGGAAACTTGAATCATTTTATCACTAGTAAGTATGAAATGACCTAAGTTTCCATGTGTTCAATTAACGTCTGATTGAACACTAAATTGCTTTATTATCTTGCATCACTTTTAGTCTTAATTTTATTACTTCATTCCAATTACCATCCATTCATTAGTTCATTTAAGTCCAATAATGAGCTTTAAGTCCTCTAATGGAAAGGAGCATCAAACAAAGAGTTGTTTTGGGCATGAGAGAGACACCATGCCGTTGGTAATGAACCCCCAAAGGGATTAAACCATTAAGCATGATACCTCTATCTCAAGCTTGAACAACCAATTAGTTTGAAACAACTTTCAAAATAAAGAAAAAGCCAAGAAAGGAGAGAGGTTACAGAGGTGATTAGAGATGAATACAAGTATGGAAACCTAGAAATAAACACTATGAACTCAAATAGATTGGTGGCTAAGGCCTAAACACCAAACCTATGAGGACCGTTACACTACAAGCCTACAATACAAAGCATGAATGAAATAAACACCTCAAAATAGTCCTAAATTAGACTAAAACAGTGCTGAAATTCTCATGGAAAAGCTTGAAAAAGTTAGCTACAATATTGAGGAATTTAAGCTAGTAAACAAGCACAAGGAGGAGAGGCTAACCCCTCCATTTTTGGGACCTCAAAACATGATTTTTAGCCTCTGAAAAACTCTAAAATTCAGTAGTAAAAAGCTCAGAAAAAAGATAATAGAAAGGTAGGAAACACAAGGGCAAAGACTTAATAAGTTAGGTGCAAAGAACGGTGATCCATCCCTCCACCCTTAATGGCCTTAAACCACAAGTTTCAGCCCAAAAATTCAATGTAAAAACAGTCCAAAAATAGTAGAAAAGATGGCAAATAAAGAAGGGAAACAAGTTAAGAATTATACCTCTTGAAGAGAGATACCCTTTTTGAGTTACAAACCAACAATTACACACCCTCAAGAGCTAAATGCAAGCTCAAAAACACCTCAGCACAAATACCACAAGCTTTGGTTTAGAGTGTATAGGCAAAGAGTGAAGAACTTGCAAGAGAGAGAGAGAGAGAGAGAGAGAGTTGTAGAGAGAGAAATATTTTTTGCTCCCAAATTTTTCTAACCTCAAAAACATGAGAGAGGGTCCTCTATATATAGAAAAACATGAGATCACCTCAGAAATATCTATACAGACACGTATGGACTGGTGCATGCATCTGTGGAAACAGCTGGCACAGTTGGCAAAAATATCTAAAAAAACATACAAGTGGCCGGCAGGCCACTAATAGTGGACGGTAGGCCACATTAATGGTCGGCGGTCCACACTAGTGGTCGGCAGTCCACCCTAGTGGGTCTACGGGTCCTAGGATGTTTATGCTTGAAAATTTGTTGTTTTGGTCCAAAAACAAGGCAAGAGGTTCATAGGGTTTTGAGGCTCAAAGCTGAGGCATTCTGTTGAGGACTTCAAGCACTTGGCAAGCACATACAAATTCATTATTGGGTGCGCAATCGATGGCACCCAAGTCGTAAGGGCGATCAAAAATGGGGTTTCTACAATCGTCACTCAAGCGATCCTTTCATAGTTGTGTTGTCCGCTCGAGCAAAGGAAGTTGCGCTCGAGCGATTTGCACAACTCTGCACTTTAAAAAGTATGATTCTAGATCATTCTCTCCACTTTTGTTTTCTCTCTTCCTCCTTCTTGTCTCAAGCCCAAAAACCCCCAAGTTTCCACTCCAAAATACTCCTCATTCTCCTTAGATCCGACCTAAATCTCTTGCAAAGGGTGAATAACACTTTAAGATCATCATCTTTACCGATTGGAATTTTGTTTGGTGAAGAGCTCATCTAGAAGCTTGGTTCTTGTGCTCATAACTTGAGGTGGGGTTACTTTTAACCTAGTATTTCTTTGATTTGAAGAAGTTTATATGGTATTGTTGTGATTTTAAAGCTTGATTAAATGATTGAGTTAGATTAAACTTTGGATTTAACAAAAAGGGACATTCTACTCAGTTGTTATTAAAAATGTCATAAAAGAGGAATATTGATGTTGAGAATTTATATATATATATATATAGAACTAGAGGGAAAGCCCCAAATTTAACTAAAAGCCCTAATTTCCAACTTAGTAGAGAGTAGTATTTCAATTAGAATTTCCTTTAAAACTTGGAATCTTGTGAACAATAAAGGATAAAAGATGTGAATATTGTGATGACAATGAAATTGTGGCTTGGAGATTAATTCTTCTTGAGTGTGGTCTTGTGTTTCATCTCGTATTGTGTTGAAGACTTGTTGAATGAATGAAAGTTTGGCAAGTAAAACATGAGTCTCGGGTTAAGAGTCGGTTTTGATGTAATGGTGCAAGTGTTGGTAGCCGTGTGGGGAGTCAAGGTGCCCAATTGCCCTATCTTAAGCTTATCGCCGGACGAATGTGGGAAAAATGTTTTTGGGTGTCCACTGGTCCTGCCATATTATAGTTGGTAAAAGTGGGAAAACGGATAATTTTGGGTACCCACGTCCTACCTTATAATAGTCGGTAAAGGTGGGGATGGTTTTTTTTAAAATAAAAGTGACTTGTATTTTGTTTATTTGGACTCTTAAGGGGGACCATTGGTGAGTTTTCCTTTCCAATATGATGATGTTTGGTGTGTGATGGAAATGTGATTATTCAACTGGCCATTAGTTAATTAACTATGTTTACAAATGTTTGTTAATTACTCACCTTGTCTTGTCTCAATAAATGATTAAATACTTGGTTAAATGTATTCCTACTGGGCATATAGCTCACCCTTATTTATTTTACAGGAGATGATGACATACTACTTCAGAAATGACTTGGACTTAGTAGTGGTTCAGTTTGGATTTGATAAATCAAGAACTTTTTGGTTGTACGAGGCAAGTACTTTGAATGTTACATGCCCTTGGAGGCCTTTCTCTTTTGTAATATCGTCTAGATCATTGAAGTTGGAGATGAGTTCAAGGTATTTTTGGAAATATAAAATTTGTAATTGTAACCTCTTGAATCTCAGTTCAATGAGAAAGATGGCTATTTTGTATATTACTGTGCTTGTGGTGGTGTATTCTAGTATAAATTTGCAGGGCGTTACAATTGCCAAGCCGATTTTGCTCACCAACTTTCAGCAGAAAACTAAAGATTTGCTCAGTTAAAGAGAATCATAACCGAGTAGTGGACACAGTCCAGGGGCAATCCATTTAGCCTAGGTCACTACTTTGCCTTTGTAAGTTAAGGTAGGACCTAAACTAGGGGGAAGTTGTAGGGTTGATCTCAATAGCTTGATATTTGTTCGTGCTGCACGGTCAACATCATGCATCGTTTGTCCGGCTGACACTTGCATGAAGTTTTCAAGGTCGACATCCAAGCTCTGTTTGCCCAGTCGACGTCCAAGCATTGTTTGCTCGATCCAACTTGATAAAAGTCTGTTTGCAAGGTCCATTTGCATGGCCCATTTGCAAGGTTGCTAGAGTTAAGCCTGGCAAAGTTAGTTTGCAAGGTCCATTTGCATGGTCCGTTTTCAAGGTTGCTAGAGTTAAGCCTAGCAAAGTTCGTTTGCAAGGTCCGTTTGCAAGGTCCGTTTGCATAGTTCGTTTGCAAGGTCGCCAAAGTTAAGCCTAGTAAAGTTCGTTGGCAAGGTTTGTTTGCATGGTCCATTTGCAAGGTTCATTTGCATGGTCTGTTTGCAAGATCCGTTTGCAAGGCCGCTAGAGTTAAGCCTAGCAAAGTCTGTTTGTAAGGTTCATTTATATGGTTCGTTTGCAAGGTCGCTAGAGTTAAGCCTAGTAAAGTTCGTTTGCATGGTCCGTTTGTAAGGTTCGTTTGTAAGGTCCGTTTGCATGGTCGGTTCGTAAGGCTGCTAGAGTTAAGCCTAGCAAAGTCCATTTGTAAGGTCTTTTTGCATGGTCCGTTTGCAAGTTTGCTAGAGTTAAGCCTAACAAAGGCGAGCCCATGACATTAAGTGTCAAGCCAAAGTGGTTCATGACTAAGCAATAACTCATGACCGAGATGGCAATGAAGCAAATCAAATTAATGCCAACTGAGTTATGAGATCGCTAATTGCAACCAGTCGAGCTAAAGAGAAAAAGAGTTAGAATAAGCTCTGCATGCATAACTCTATTGATCAATCACTAAGATTAAGATACGTAGTCAACCATTCTACTCTTGGACCAAGAAAGGCACGACACAACCGAGCTAGTCTTAACGCAAGTTGGGTTTCGAGCGATAAAGAGATAGAGCCAACTAACCTCTGAAGCTCTCATGACTAACCAAAATAGGCCCTCACAAATCTACAAAGACTAAATCTAGACACGCTTGAGGACAACTAAGCTAACATTGTCAATCATATGTCATTGGCCGAGCAAGGATGGGTCCATAACCAATATGCCCAAATGAAGTGGGCCAAACTCGATAATAGCCTAATAGTTGATAATGTTCATCCTGAATATCGCTAAGCCTCACACGGGTTGGGCCGATGAGTTCTCTACCTAAGCTCGAAGCTCGAACGAATTGTGTAGTGAGTTCAGAACAAACTAATTTGTGATTAACCAAGCTACCGAGCCCGACACATTGGAACAATCAAGGTGATTTAGATTGGACAAACAACGGAACCGAGCAGAGGTTAGCTCGGCAAAGAAATATAATCCCCGTCATCCTGAAGCAGACGGGATTAAACGGCAATTGAGAGGGACATTTTTGCTGAACAAATAGGCCGAGCTAAACCCATTGGCCTTAATGTTGAGCCGAGCCAAATCTACACCAACCTTAAATGTTAGGCCGAGCTAAGTCCTTGCATGTCTTGATATTGAGTCGTGCTAGGATGGAACCGGACCAACACAAGTCTTTGGGCCAGCCAAGCTTGGCAGGGTTTGGGTCGGGAGTGCGGACCAGACGATATGTGGGCCTGAACTATATTAAAGAACCATGCGTAGGTGATGGGCAGAGCTGGCTTGGGAGCAAAACTATAACTCAGTGCCAAGCTGAAGGTCTACGGGCGAACTGAAAATCAATGCCGTAAGGATCTTGGACGAGATAAGAAGATGTTTGTGAGGCTAACCTGAATTAGCTCGGTATATGAACTTGTGGAGCTAGCACACTAAAGGATTTTAGAAGTGATTGCTCGGTTAGAGCATTCCACGTGGCCCAATGGAGTATGGTGAGGAATTCGCTAGAAGTACGCGCCAATACCATTTGGCAGTTTGGCCAATATTGTTTGGCGGTATTAACGCACACACATGTAAGGAAAAAGGAGGACAGTACAGCCACACGTCCAAAGAAGGGTAACAAAAGTGATGCGCACACAATCTTGGGTTGCATGACCAACCTAGATAAAAGACGTGACCAAACTCTAATAAAGGTAAGCAAACTTTAGCCAACCTCTCTCTGCATTCCTTCTTCTTTCTCTAGTGAACTAACTTGACCGTCAAAGGGGTTTTCCAGCAAACCACACAACGCGTAGCTCACCATTGTTTTGTTTGTAGTAAACAAGACGCCGTTTGAAGCAACACAAGCTTGGTAGCAAAGCGTACAGGCGATAACGAATATTTCTCCCTCGAACATATATATTTATACAATTTTTCAACACTAATGACAGAGAATTATTTTTAGCATTTTTTATAATAATGACTAAATTTTTTAAGAAAATTACAAAATATTTTGAGCAACAGTACAATCTCAGGAAAAAAAAAAACCAGATGCAAATTATGTGAATGAGATTAATTCTGAACGTGGCCCACAATATAACAACTCTTCATCTATACCACCCACTTATTTCTAGACAATTTTCATAATTGATAAACCTAGAACAATAGCATTTCTCAAATATTTTATACCATACCTAAATGGTGTAACTTATTTTAGAGTACAAACATTACTCTTTATTTTTATAAACTATAATAGTGTCACATCTATATATTATATAAGGAAAATGAGTTTTTAAGGAGAAGCCTTGTAAGAGCTCCAAATTCTCATTCTAAAATTATTGAATTTTCTTAATTTTAAACAATTAAGAAAATTCTCATTGACTAACTTCCATTTATCATTTATTTTACAATCCCACGTCGGAAAAAGATAGAAAAAGTGAATTGTTTCATTTACATAAAATGAATCTTATACTCCCATTTATATAAGCAAAAGGTGAGAGTGAGGGGATTTTACAGAGAAGCCTTCTAGGGGCTCCAAACCCTCATTCTAAAATTATTGAATTTTCTTAATTTTAAACAATTAAGAAAATTTCCATTGGCTAACTTTCATTTACCTTTAATTTTACAATCTCACATCGAGAAAAGAAAGAAAAAAATGAATTGTTTCACTTACATAAAGTGAATCTTATACTCCCATTTATATAAACAAAAAGAGATTTTTAGTGAGAAGTCTTATGATTAATATCTCATACTAATTTTTTTGATTTTCTTAATTTTAAACAATTAAGAAAATCCCAATTGGTTAGCTTCCATTTAACTTTTATTTTATAATCTCACATAGAGGTTTTGATTTAAAAAATAATTTTGTATGAGATTTTGAATCTCTCATAATATCTCTTCTTAAAAGTATTCTTTTGTAAAATATATAGATATATTGTTAATCTAAATGTCATTCTTACTGCTCCTTAATACAAAAATTATGAGATAATTATGATAATTTTAAATTTATAATTAAAACTTATAAATCATGGGATAGATTATTATAATTTTAAATTTTTATTGTGTTAATTTTAAATTTAAATTAATGGATTGCTTTCCATCTTTAATGACAGTTTTAATTTTAATAAAATAAAATTTAAGAGTTTTAATTAATTAATTTTTGTGTAAGCTAGTTGGTATTTTGACCTAACTGATTAAGCTAAATTGTTTTTTGCTTTGAATGATTTACTGGTTTAACCATGATTTTAGCAGTTTTACCAAAATATATTGGTTAGTTGTTTGATTCGAAATAAACTAAAAAACTGAGATTGTTTGATTAGAAATAAACTTCTCGCTTAAACAATTATTAATTTTTATTTTATAATCCCACATCAGGAAAAAAGAAAAAAGTAAGTTGTTTTACTTATATAAAGTGAATCTTATAAATGGGGTTTTGAAGGAGAAGCCTTCTAGAAACTTCAAACCCTCATTCTAAAATTATTGAATTTTGGGACATTTACATACAAGTCCCATTTTGTAAACTTATAATCCATTAAGTCCTATGTAAAATTATTTGCTCCTCCAAGTCACATTAATTTTAAATAGGCCAATTTACCCTTCCAAGACCTCCTCACCAGACACACTCTCTCTCTCTCTCTCCTCCCCCACAGACCCAGTCTCTGGTCTCCTCCATATGACTCCTCCTTCCCCTCCGTCCAGAGCGTCGTCGGCTCCAGCGCCGACCTCAACCACCTCAACCACACCGCCTGCCACCGCCATGGTATTACTGTCACTAACACCGGCGACGCCTTCTTCACCGATTCAACCCTTGCTGCTGCTACTACTGCTGCGACGTGGCTCCAGCGCCGACCTCGACCACGTCGATTTCAAGTTCTTATTGGCTTGGCCGACCTCCTCAAGTCTTCTGTGAAATTTTTCCAGTAGTTGGCGGCAGATGAGAGGGGATGTGCAAGGCCCACACATGAGGTAAATAACATTGCCCAGAGGCCTCATGTAAATACCATCCTCTACTGCTACCAAAGAACAAAATTTTGTTTATTTTCCTTCAAAACAATTCGAGATGTTTCCGTTTCCTAAGAAAATGAAAAATTGAAAATCAATGTTTCCACCAAAACATACTGAAATGCCTATTTTGAAAAAGAAAAGTCAGTTTATTTATTTGTTGATTTATTTGAATCATCAGTGTGTTTAGTTTTATAATTTTAAAATTGAGAATATTATCAGTTTAAAATTGAAAAAATGATAATATTCTCAGTTTTAATATTGAAAAAAATTGAAAATTTTCTCAATTTTACTAGATATTTTTGAAAAATTTCTCAATTTTTTTCATGATTAAAATTGAGAATATTATAAACTGAGAATGTTCTCAATTTCAAAAAAGAGAATACTTTCAATTTATAAAAACTAATAAATTTCTTAAATTTTTTTCTAAAAATATTGTCAGTTTTAAGAAATTTTTCAATTTTTTACATGATTAAAAATGAGAATATTATAATGTTGGAGGAGATTGTTTGTGTTTAAAAATGAGAATATTATAATGCTAGAATATTATATGTAGTAAATTTTTTGTGTTTTCTCAATCACGTGATTGTTTGTAATTACGTAGAAGTGGAGGTGCTGCCAAATATTGGAGGAGAGAGTTGGGGAATAATAAATACTGGTAATAATAATTAACGAGGGGGGAAGGGTTTGGCTGTTAGGCACTTTGCCTAACAAGACGACGATTCTCTGCCGCTTATGTTATATATATATATATATATAACTGCTTGGATTGAAGGGTAAAAATGTCTTCTTATTTATAAATAGGACTTATTGGATCAATTTTTTTTTGATAAGACCTAAGCTACTACCAAATGTGTAGATAGGACTTTTAGGTAACTAACTCTTGAATTTTCTTAATTTTAAACAACTAAAAAAATTTTCATTGGTTAACTTCCATTTACCTTTTATTTTACAATCCCACATTAGGGGGAAAAAAAAATCAAATTGTTTCACTTAAATAAAGTGAATCTTATGCTTCCATTTATATAAATTATTGAATTTTCTTAATTTTAAACAATTAAAAAAATCTGAATTAGCTAGTTTCCATTTAATTTTTATTTTACAATCCTACACCAAGAAAAGAAGGAAAAAGTGAATTGTTTCACTTACATAAAATGAATCTTATACTCCCATTTATATAAGCAAAATAAGATTTTTAGTGAGAAACCCTATGATCAAATCTCATACCAATTTTTTTTTTTCTTAATTTTAAACAATTAAGAAATTTTCCATTGATTAGCTTCCATTTAACTTTTATTTTACAATCCCACATAAAGTTTTGATTTTAAAAATAATTTTGTATGAGATTTTAAAACTCTCATAATGTTTAACTTTAAAATAACTACAATCTCACATCGAGAAAATAAAAAAAAAAGTGAGTTGTTTCACTTATATAATGTGAATCTTATACTTCCACTTAATATTGCAGTATTGTGTATATTTTAGTTCAAGATGGTTTAAATTTTAAAATAAAATTTCAAAGTTTTAATTAATTAATTTGTTGTAAATTGGTTAGTCTTTTGACTTAGCCAATTAGGCTGAATTGTTTTCAGTTTGACCGACTCACTGGTTTAATAGCGGTTTTAGCTATTTTATTAAAATATATTGCCTAGATTTGTTTAATTTGAAATAAACTAAGATTGACCTTATTAAAAATTGAATAACTGAGATTGCTTGATTAGAAATGAACTTTCCGTCCAAACAACTGTTAACTTTTATTTTACAATCCAACATCAGGAAAAGAAGGAAAAAAATGAGTTGTTTCACTATATAAATCTTACACTCCCATTTAATATTGTAGTGTTGTATATGTATCAGTTCAAGACAGTTTAAATGTTAAAATTAAAATAAAATTTAAAAGTTTTAATTAATTAATTTTTATATAAGTTGATTGGCCCTTTAACCTAGCTGATAGGGTGAACTGTTTTTTGTTTGATTGATTTGCTGATTTAATCGCGATTTTAACGGTTTTATCAAAATATATTGGTTAGATTTGTTTGATTTGAAATAAATTAAAGATTGACCTAATTAAAGATTAAACGACTAAGATTACTTGATTCAAAATAAACTTTCTGCCCAAACAATTATTAACTTTTATTTTACAAAATCCCACATCGGGAAAAGAAGGTAAAAGTAAATTGTTTCACTTATATTATATAAGGAAAAATTGGGTTTTCAGAGAGAAGATTTTTAAGAGCTCCAAATTCTCATTATAAAATTAATAAATTTTCTTAATTTTAAATAATTAAGAAAATTCTCATTTGTTAGTTTCCATTTAACTTTATTTTACAATCCCACATCAGAAAAAGAAAGAAAAAGTAAATTGTTTCACTTACATAAAGTGAATCTTATGCTTTCATTTATATAAATTATTGAATTTTCTTAATTTTAAACAATTAAGAAAATATCCATTGATTAACTTCCATTTAAATTTTATTTTACAATCCCACATCGATAAAAGAAGGAAAAAGTGAATTGTTTCACTTACATAAAGTGAATCTTATACTCCCATTTATATAAGCAAGATGAGATTTTTAGTGAGAAACTTTATGATCCATATCTCATACTAATGTTTTTTTATTTTCTTAATTTTAAACAAATAAAAAAATCCCAATTGACTAACTTCCATTTAATTTTTATTTTACAATCCCACATAGAGGTTTTGATTTTTAAAAAAAAAAAATTTGTATGAGATTTTGAAATTCTCATAATATCTCTCCTTAAAAGTATTTTTTTTTTAAAAATATATAGATATATCGATAATCTCAATGTCACTCTTACTGCTCCTTAATACAAAAATTATGAGATAATTATGATAATTTTAAATTTATGTTGTGTTAATTTTAAATTTAAATTAATAGATTATTTTTTATATTTAGTGACAGATTAAATTTTAATTAATTAATTTGTGTGTAAGCTAGTTGGTCTTTTGACCTAACTGATTAAGTTAAACCATTTTTTGTTTGAATGATTTGCTGTTTTAATTGTGATTTTAGCGATTTTATATATTACGGTGATTCTTTCTTACTCATTAAGTTTTTAAAATTCCTTTAATTATTTCTCTTTCAAAAACCAATATAACAATTTTTTAAAATTAATATATTTTTATTCTAAAATAGTGAAATATTAGAACCATGTCATTTTTTTTTTTATAACAAAGTATAATTTTAATTATTAATTGTCAATACAATAATTTTAATCTATTTATACTACATGTTATAGTAAAGGAACATTTAAAACAAGGGAATGACTTCCCTCCAGTCTGTGATTGAACTGGAGAGTACTGTTAGACCCGTATGGGTCCATCACGGATTCCATTTCGATAATCCAAACCGTTAAATGTGTAGAATTCGTTGAGTATTATACACTCAAAAAAAATCACATTGATCGGATATCGATAGCTATGTGATTAAATCAAATTTTGTAAGCCATTTATTTTTCACCGTTCATTTTTTCATACAAAACTGATTTGATCATATAGCTATTGATATTCGATCAATGTGATTTTTTATAAGCATATATTACTCGACGAGTTCTACACATTCAACGATTCAGATTATCGAAATGGACCTGTAATGGGCCGCCATAGGCCCATCAGTACCTTTTAATTTGTGATTGGACTGGAGGAAAGTCATTCTCTTAAACAAAACTCTTAAACTTATATATAAAATTTTATTTATAAGAGACAAAATATATAAAAAAATTAAATATAATTATCATATTTTTAATAAAAAAATGTATTATTTTATCCTGTACATAATGAGTGATAGACTAGTTAATGTATAACCCAAAAAAACAGAAAAAAAAAAAAAAAAAAAAAAAAAAAAAACCAAAATGGTCATATATTCCTCTAGAGCAAGGATCCTCTCCTTGCCTTCTCCTTGCGTTCCTTACTTCACTTCCTCTTTGTAATGGTTAAGATTTATTTTAAGAGAATTCAATAGTATAGATCCTTTCAAAAAAATTATTTTTAATTTTTAATTTTTTTAATAAAGTGATATGAGATATTAAATTATCTTAAGATGAATCTTGATCATTGCAGGGAGAGAGTGAAGTAGGGAAGGCAAGGAGGAGAGAATCCTTGCTCATTCCTCCAAGCCTCTGGGACCATGCAGCCAACGTGACTAAACCTCCTTGCCAAATTATGCGCAAGAATAATAACAATATTCCCTAAAAATCCCGACATTGATGGACTTGTCCTCCTCCAAATCCAATCCACTTCACCTCCGCCTCCTCATTCGCTCCCAAAACCCTTCCACCGCCACCACCGAAACTCGCCTCGGCGAGCCATGGAGAACTTCAGGGCCCTCGCCGTGAAATTGGCCTCTTCAGACCCGGACAGACCACTAACGGAATCCCGAAAGGCCCTCATCGAGAAACGCCTCCGTGATTTCTTCCCCGACTTTCACACCCCCAATCATCCTACCTATGCCTCTGTAACTACTATTTCTCATTCTCATCATCTTCATCTTTTTATACACATATATATCTCTGTTTCTATGTGCATTCATTGATATATATATACACATTTGGCTTTCAGTCTATTCATTGTGAGTGTGTGGGAAGTTGTTATTTTAGTAGGTTATTTTAGTTTTTGGCTATTTGTTTGGAAATATAGTTGGATTTTATTTTTATTTTTTTTTAGTTGAATGCGATGTTTGTGAAGAAAAAGTAAAATAATTATGGGTTTGATGTGACATTTTGTTTTATTAGCTATTTTAACTTATTTTGTCTTTTTGTGAATTTTAGCCCCAAAAGCCCAAAAAAAGCCCTTGCCAAACTGCCCTCTGTGTGTGTTATCAACCATATGCAAAAGAAGCCTATTCAATTGATTGTTTAGGCCATATTTTGCTATACATTTCATGTGTAATTTTGTCTCCACATTACGCTGTGTTTGGTTAAAGTGTTTGGGAAGAGATTTGGAAAGGAAAAGAGATAAAGGGGTGTGAACTAGGTGAAATGGAGGTGTATTTACATTTCACCTCATTTTCCCTTTCCCTTTCCCTTTTCTTTTTTAAATCTCTCCCTAAATCCTTCCACCAAACACAGCCTTATTGTGATTTTTTCAAGTAAGCCCCTTTTTTGGAAGTGAAATTTTTATTACCAAAATAGAAGAGATTTACAACAAAGCTCCAAAAACTTGCCTCTCAAAGACAGGGAAAAAACAAAATGAAGCCTACTCAGAGAGGCCTTGTGTGTTGGTCTCTTGTGTTTGACTGTCCAAAACACCAAAGTCGTTTTGTGTGGGCTCGCAAGCCCTAATGTTAATTAGACTGTCTACAGTATATTGATTTAATTGTGTACATTATTATATACTTGTATGCATGTATAAAATGATTGGTGTGCTTGTGTGTCAATATGTATACCTGCATTGCGTATCCAACAGTGATCTGATTTGCGAAATGTTGACTCAGAAACTATTTTCCAAGAAATCCACCTGATCTTTCTCAGAATCTATTGCTGCCAAAAATTAAAAAAATAAAATATAAAAAATTCTGATAAGCTTATTCCAAATCCAGACCTCCTTTGGCCTAGTCTCTGCTGAACTCTGTTTGGTTGAAATTTAATTTTCTTTCATGTAAAGCATTGGCGATAAATAGTAATGGGAGCCTTAATAAAAATATGCCATGTTTGTTTCACATGACAAGGGCATGAGATAGGATTACTAATCCCGACCTGGCCTTTATATCGTGTTTAGTTATGCTGTAGGGCTTGGATAGTTGTGCAAACCAAATAAAAATCCCACATATAGCGGATAAGTTAGTCTTGTTGGTAGGGGTGGAATGGGAGTGTTGTGATACATAGTCCGAGATTAGGAAGGGGTTGGGATTAGAAATGAAATTACCAATATGCCACGTTTGCGACATAAAAACAAAGGACAGACTTTTTTGGGATATTATCTCTCTCTCTCTCTCTCTCTCTCTCTCTCTCTCTCTCTCTCTCATCCTGGCCGACCCAAACCAACTCGTGTAGTTTTAGAAGGTGAACAGGTTTGGTCGGGTGCAGGGTAGATGAAAAAAATTGACAGGTTGGTTGGCCTGTGGTTAAAGTTGTAAAAAGGGTTCCATTTTTTCTTTTATCCCCTGGTTATTGAAATTGTGATCTGGATCGTAGGATCCTACGAACCTACATTGCCAAAACGATCCAGATCGTTGATCATGCAGGATCATATGGGATCGTGCAGGATCCTATAGGATCGTAGTAGGATCGTAAATTTTGTGATTTTTCACCTTATTTTTAATATGTATTATTCTAATTTGTATTTTTATCTTTTTTTAATAGAAAGTAGGATCTTATGATCCTCGATCCGATCCCTGAGACCTTCTCACCGATCCTACCTAGGATCCTGATTTTAACAACTTTGTTTTATCCAAAGATTATAAAGTTGTCTATGATGTTTAGGGCTTTTCTTGATCTTTTATTTCTTGTAGAGGACATCTTGTCCTCTTTTTTGTGTTTGTTCATGCTGTTTTTTATCAGTAAAATTTTCTTTTGTTGCTGATAAAAATAAAAAAAAGTTTGTCTCCCTCCTGCATACAAATTGACCCAATTTGCTTATATGTAAAATTACTCTACACTTGCCCACACAATATTATTTCCCTAATCCTAATGCCATTAATCAGATGAAATATGGTCTTCAATAGCATCATGCATTTGATTAATTTGTGGATTTTATGTCTAGATGTAGAATAAATCATAATTTTTTTTATTTGATATTGTAAAAAATATAAGGTTGTATGTTCATTGATATTCTTTACCATTTCCCATTTCATATTGCTTATATTTTATTTTTATTTTTTTTATTAGCAACAAAAATATTTCATTTAAAAATGGAAAATGGTACAAGCAAGGACAAGAAGTCCTCTAAAGAAAATGAAAAAAGCAAAGAAAATCCACTAACAAAGCAAAACAAAAAGGGCCTCAAGGAATACAAGCAACCCTCCAATCATTGAAAATCAAAAAAAGTGGACCCTCTTTAAAAGGGGCAGACATGTGCCCAAAACGAAGCCAAATGACCCACTTTATCCCATAGTGAATCCAAATCCGCAACCTTTTCTTTAAAAATCCTTTTGTTCCTTTCCATCCAAATGACCCAGAAGATAGCAATGACAACACAAGGCCACAATGTATTTCTAACCTGCCTAAATTGCTCAAACTGTTGGTTTGAAACTTTCAAATATTAAACCAATCTATTGGTTTTGATTATGGGTAGGTTGGTGGCTGGTTGAAAAATACTTAATTCGTTGAGGGTGATTCATAAGTCCGCTCTTGTGCCTACACCCAATGAAAGTATGAAACTATAATTGCATCATTCTTCAATGACAGTTCGCCGTCCATTCACCTCCAATAGTTGGGTACACCTCTTGTCTCCATAGGATTAATCTATCTCGACAATCGATGTCCTCATTAACTATTGTGTTTCTCCCATTGTGAGTTTCGCTTTTGTTTTGATCCATCTTCACCTCTCAACTGTGAGTTAAATATATATAGGGTTGGGTATGTAGTGTGGAGGCAATAATTGAATGTTTTTGGGTGTTGATATGTATATATATATATGTTTTTGCCATTTGTTTTTTGGTTTCCATACAATATACATATCATTTATGTGCATTTTTTTTTTTTGAAAAAAAGCTTTGCCTTTTTATGTGATATCAACTATTTTTTGGGTGTTGATATAACAGACTCTGTGTTTTGTTTTTGACTTTTTCTATTTGTATTTTAATTTATCTACCATATTCATATCATGGCTTTGCAATTTTTATTTTTATTTGGGTAAATTACACTTACCTCCCCTGAGGTTTAACATAATTACAGGTACCTCCCTTGTGGTTTGAAAAATTACTCTAACCTCCCTTACTTTTGAAACTAATATCAAGATTTCCCCTTGGGTTAACTTTGGCTCAAACAGTATTGATAATAAAATGACTAATTTACCCTCGGTTCTTCTTCATTTATTTTGCAGCCACAATTTTTTTATTTTTTTGAAAACATAATTCAGCAACCATAGATCACTACCCATCTTCTCTCTCTGTTCTCTTCTATAGCTATAGCCAGAATTGTAACTGATCAACTCAAAGACTAAAAAGCCCCAAAATTTACTCTAAGAATGGGGGAATTTATTTGTGTATATACATGTGTGTTGAATTGTTGATGAGGTTTGGAGAATTTATTTGACAATGGGATTGGATTATGCATTGGTTGTTATCAATAACCCTACCTATGAATTGTTGAGGAGAAAGAGTGTAGAAAGAGTTTCTATAAAGAGAGATAGTGTAGAAAAACATATGAAAAAAAGAAAAGAAAGAAAAAGAAAAATAGAATATATATGTAGTCATTTAGATTTAAAAGTTAACACACACACACATATATATAGGATCATATGTCCCAATTATGACATTTGTGATATTTGGTTATGACTAATTGTGGTGTTAATTATAACTTTGTTATGACTCATTATGGTGTTAGTTATGACTCATTGTGATATTAGTTATCATCTATTGTAATTATTATTTTGGTTATGACTTTTGTTTTTAATTATGACTAAAAAAGATTTAGTTATGAACACCACAAATGTCATAACTTGCATATGGTACACTATTTTGAGAATGTGTATTATAACATGATTCATATATATATATACTAGATATTTATATGTGCATATATAGATATGTATGTGTTTATATATATGCAGGGGAGGTAAGTGTAATTCATTTCAATATGTTAAGTAGTTGAAGGGTAGTATTGGGATTTGTAGAATAATTATGGATGACATTAGCATAATCTATTTGATTTTGGACGGATGGGTAATAGAAGGGGGTCTTTGTATATTAGTTTCAAAAGTAAGAGAGGTTAGAGTAATTTCTCAAACTACAAAAGAGGTTCCTACAATTATGCTAAACCTCGGGGGAGGCAAGTGTAATTTACCCTTTTTATTTTTGTAATTTAATCGACCTTACCTTTGTCTTGTACGGTATGGCATCAATAATCTGAGCACTATCTTTAAATTTTATATTGTTATTTATTTATTTATTTATTTATTTTGTATTTTATTTGGCTTTTTTCTTAATGTCTTTGTTAATCTTTGTGCTTTAATTTTATAGCTTTTTTGTTCATAATTTCATTTTCGTATTCCTTGTGAAATGTTACTTTGATGTGATTTTTTTTATGTTGTGGGTTTTTTATTTTATTTTATTTTACTTATTTCTTATACGATGTATTAAAGTTATTAGTTTTTATTTTGCCATTTTTTAAAAATTTCTCATTTCATGAAGTGTGGGTTTACTTGTTGTGTTGGTTTCTCATTTTATTCAAGTTGTTAGATGGTAGTTGTCAAATCGATAATTGAATTGTGAATCGAAAACCTAATTTTTGGAAATTGTGAATCGAATCGAGAATTGTATGATTAAGCACAAACTATAAAAATGATGTTAAACAATTGTATATATGAAAGTAAAATAAAATAAATTGTTTTTGGCATATGTTATACAATAGTTTTTATACAAGGACATGATTGCAGTGGTCCCGTTTGTACCACTTATAAGTTAACTTTTGTGATTATAGTTGTTTAGATTATTGGCTTAAAAGATTTAAAATAAGTTATAATTTTGTTTGATGCAACTTTTCATATTTTGTATAAAGAGTTGAACCTGTTTAGTTAAATAAGTTGTTACATAGCTTTATTGTTGTTCAAATGTCCAAAATGCCCTCAAAAGTTATAATTAAGGCAAAAGAACTGAGACTCTTTTATCCATATATGTATTTAAGGTTTTCAAATAAGCTAAAAAAAAAAAAAAAAAAAGCTACAAATTGTAGCTTAAGAATTTTATTAATTAATTATTATTATTATTTTTTTTTGGTGCTAAACAAGCTAAAAGAGTAAAATAAGCTACAATCTAAAATTGTAACGAAACACCATTAGTCAACTTTTCTTAGTTAGCTAAATAAGTTGACTTATAAATGCTACGGTGCTGTTTGGTAACACTTACGTTTTCAGTTTTCTGTTTATATTTACAAAAATTTAAAAAACTCAAATAAAAACTTGTTTGGTAAAATTTTTGATTTATAAATTAGTGGTCTCAGTTTATAAATTTGGCCAAAAAATGAAAACACAAAAAACGTGTTTCCGTTTTGAGTTTTGAGTTTTTTTTTTTTATCACCCAACACTAGCCACCACCCGTCACCATTTTCTACCACCGTCTTCTGCCACCACCACTCACCACCCACCCCTCACCACTACCTACCACCACTACTCACCATCCACCTGCCACCACCACCCACCACCCGATACCACCACCCACCTACTACCCACTCACCACCACCCACCTGCTACCCACTCGCCACCACCATCCACCCCTCGCCGCCGCCACCACCACCACCACCACCCACCCCTCGCCGCCACCACCACCACCACCCACCACTCACCTGCCATTCACTCGCCACCACCCACCACCCGCCACTACCATCCACTGCCCGCCACCATCACTCACCACCCACCTGCCATCACCATCCACCACCTGCCACCACTAGCCACCCACCACCACCATCATTACCCACCCGCCACCCACCTGCCACCACCACCCACCACCCGCCACCACCACCCACTCGCTACCACCTACAACCCGCTACCGTCACCCACCCACCCACCACCACCACCACCCGCCATCCGCCACCCACTTGCCCCTACCACCACCACCACCACCACCACCACCACTCACTCGCTACCACCCGCCACTGTCATCCACACACCCACTATCACCACCCACCATCCGCCACCCACCTGCCCCCCCCCACCACCACCACCCATTCGCTACCACCCACCACCCACCATCGTCACCCACCCAACCACCACCACCACCCGTCATCTACCCGCCACCACCACCTGCCATCCGCCATCCACCTGTCACCACCCACTACTCGCCACAACCACCACCACCATCCACTCGCTGCCACCTGTCACCGTTACCCGACCACCCACCACCACAACCACCCACCCGCCACCACCCACCACCACCAGCTACCCACCACCCACCGTCACCACTTTTCACCACCGTCTTTCGCCACCACTTGCCATTTCTCACTCTTTTTTATATTTTTAAATTTTTTTAAATATTTTGTCAATTACCAAACGCATTTGTAGTTTATGTTTTTTTAAAAATAAACAAAAACCAGTTTATAAAATTTTTATAAATATAAACTGAAAACGTAAACGTTACCAAACACACCCTACCAAACTGGGCTAATGTCTAATTGGGAAGACATGGTCTTTATGGCAAGAGATATAGGTTCAAATCACACAAATCGTAAATTTTTTTAAAAACTATAATATATTGACTTTGAAATTTAAAAAATGGAACTATAAACCTTAAATAGAGTAGAATAAGAAGAAAGAGTAAGTAGGAAAATCTTTTATTTTAACAATCTAAAACACTTTAAAAAGTGCGTATGCTTATTACCAAAAAAAAAAAGAGGTTAAAAAAAAAAAAACAATTGTGGAACCGTTGGGTGTGATTGACCTTACCCATGTGATCCTAAACTAAGTTTATTTCATCAAAATAGCAATAGATAATTCATGGGTGCAACCATGTGCAACCATGCAAGTAGCTTTAGCCTTAAACATCTTTAGAAGATCAATTATGACAGTTTTTTTAAGGAAAAAAAATGAGCAAAAGTAAGTTTTATTTCATGACCAAAGCATAACTAATCTTCGGGACTAGTTATCCCTGGACTTGAAGTTCAGGAATTCCTTATCTGGGCTATCCAATTTGGGCAAACAAAAGGGGCCAAAGTGTTTAGTGATCTCATTTGCTTCTAGTTTGGTTGCAAAGCTCAAGCAGTGCAGCTACAATTTCTGTTCAGAAAGAGGATGCTAAGAATGTTATTTTGGAAGGGATCACAGAAATGGTAATTCATTCTGCAATCAGACCTTAATCTCCTTCATATCCATTTCTCCTATTGAGAACAATGCTCACTTTTATGCTTTCGAAGTATTCATGGAAGACGGGGGTTAATGGAGTTCTAACTGTGGCTTCTCAGTGAGCTATGAATTTGTCAGGATCTCTGGATCGTGATTGTCTTCAACAGCCATTCAGAGAAGCTCTCTTTTGGACTCCCTAGCTTCAATTGTTCTAGTTGTTTTTCCGCATGTGTTTTGATTTAGTTTTACATTTGTGGCTGTTTTCCGCTTTCTGCTTTCTGCTGTTTGTGCTGCTTTTCAGGCTCTCTCTTTTGCTTAGCAATGGTTGAGGGTTAAAAAATATGTACGTGCACATTAATTTGGTGAAGATTCAGCTTTTTGTGGTGCTTTGTAATGCAGATGATATATAGGGCAATACTGGAGTTGAAGGAACCAGAGGGTTCTACTGAGGAGTCCATATCAGAATTCATTAGGAAGCAGTATGATGATTTGCCTTGGGCTCATTTCACTTTA
This sequence comes from Camellia granthamiana, assembly GCA_036172215.1. Classification (NCBI taxonomy): domain Eukaryota; kingdom Viridiplantae; phylum Streptophyta; class Magnoliopsida; order Ericales; family Theaceae; genus Camellia; species Camellia granthamiana. The sequence continues at coordinate 83,239,349 of CM069913.1, read as the reverse complement.
CTAAAGCATCATCTGCAAAAGCTTTGTGAGAGTGGTGAGATTGTTGTGACAAGTGACAAATGTTATTTGGTTGCTGATGGAATCACCAACCTTAATTCTGGCCCTTATTCTAGTTGTAAGAGAGAGCTAATGCAGCAGATGCGGAAGCGACGGGAGAAGAAATTAAAGGGCCGAGCTAGGCAGCGTAGAAAGGTTCAGATTAAAGAACACAATCAACCAGCAGGAGAACAGATGGAAGGACAAGACCAAGTGGAAGAACAACATAATCAATTGATTGAAGAGCAGAATGTAACAGAAGAACCACGCAGTGATCTCATTGAAGAATTAAATGTGCTATGTGCTCGAGAGCAAGAGCAACAAAGTGTTCTGATTGAAGAACAAAATCAGCTAGAAGGGCAAGTTATGGATTCAGAGCATCTAGAACAGAACCAACCCGAGTCTCCAAGCCTTGAAAGGCCTCCAGGTTTTAATTTAGTGAAAGTTAAGGAATTGTCCGGCTTACAGGAGCAGCAACTTCCAGAAGGGTCTCCACTTTCTTCTTGTCAGCAGAAGAATCCCAAACTCCAACTGGAAAGAGTGACAACGTCCATTGGTTTGCCTATGAGTGTACAGCAGCTTCAGGTGGAGCAGCAACATGAGTATCCATATCCATTGGAGCCTCCAGGTACAACGATGACATTATTGCCTCTTCTTTTTTTCAAAATATTTAATGTCATTTTTTTTTTTCCACATGTAATATCAGTAACATTTGTAAAATTAGCTGCAGCCCCACAATTGGTTGAGCAAGAGCAGCAACCAAAATTCTGCAATTCAGGAAGGCCTCTAGAACTCTGTGCCCAAGAAAAGGCATGCAAGCCCCTGCCAATGACATCAACTTCTCTTGCCTTACCCCTGAATTCAGAGCCACTTGAGCAGTGTAAACTGGATCTTCCAAATTCTGGAAGAATTTTGGATGTCCAAATGACAACCAAGGGGGAAGTTGGTGAATTTTCTCCCACACTGCAGCAGATATTGGAGGAGCAGAGGCAACTACGGCATCAAAATCAAAGGCAATCTGAACACAAACAACTAACGATGGAAGCCATGATGCAGCAGCAGCAAGGTAAGAAGCGTGGTCAAAAAAAGCAGTCCAAATCCAGGCCAGAGGCAATTATAACTCAAGATGTACCCATGAATTCCAGTCGGCAACTAGAGTTTCCAAACACAGGGAGGTCTTCAGAGCCAGAAACATTGACAGCTTCTCTTGATCTGCCCGACTCGTCTGAGAAGCAACCAGATTGTTCAGTTCCAGAAAAGCCTATGGTTCTGGATTTGGTAACAATGGAACAATCATCTCAAACAGAGTTCTTCCAGCGAGTAAAGCAGCATGGTGAAAGAAAGATGACTGGATCCAAATCCAAAACGGCGAGAACACAGGATCTACCCATGAATTCAGAGCAGCTAGCAGAGCTTCCAAATTCAGTAGAGTGTCAACGGCCTGAAGTTAGAACAGTGGAGACAATTTCCAGGGCAGAGAAGCAGCAAACAGTGGCAGCTGCTCTTGATTTACCAAAATATCCTGAGCAGCAACCAGATGCTTCAGTTCCAGGGAGGCCCATAGAGCTGAATCTGGCAACAATGGATCAATCATCTCAAACAGAGAGGATGCGGAGGCAACTACAGCGTTGGTGTCAAAGTACATCCAAGTCTAAACCACCAACTACATCCATTACGGAATTGTTGCCCTCAGAGTTTCAATATCAGGAGCCAGAGCTTCAAATTGAAGAAAGTCCTCCAGAGATAAAACATACACAAGTAGAGGAATCAACTCAAACAACAGAGCAACAAGCAAATCTCTCTGGTGGGCAAAAGCAGATCAAGTCCCAGCCAAAGATAATAACAGATTTTAATATGCCCATTGCTCCACAGAAGTTGGAGCAGAAGCAGCCACCAGAGCTTCCAAATGCAGAAAGGGCACAGAAGCTGAAGTGCAAGCAGAAACAAGAGAAGCCACAGCATAGACAATTACGGCCTCGGCCTCCAAAACCTGAACAAGCTACAGCAAAACTTCCGAATATGGGAACTCTGCAGGAGTTAAAACAGAAACCATCAGAGGAATTAATTCAACGAGGGCAGAAGAAACCAAAACCCAATGGTCTGCAGATGCTATCTGAGCAAAAAAAGCGAACAGATTCTCTTGATTCACTCTTGGCTTTACTGTGGAAGCCAGAACAACAACCAGTGTTTCCAAGTCCTAAAAGAGCAAAGAAGCAGCAGGACAAACAGGCACAGGAGAATCCACAACGTATGAAATTACGGACTCGGTGCCCCAAATCTGAAGCAGCTGCAGATACACCTACAGCACAATCAGAGCCTGTGCAAGATCAGCATGAGGAGCAGCAACAACTAGATTGCCAAGATGGAGGGAGACCTCTTGAAAGAAAATCTGATATGACTTCAACTGTAGTGGAATCATCACCATCAGATCATCAGAATCAACATGAACACCAGCAGCCAGCTCCACGTGGTCGTGGGAGACCTCGTAAGTACAAACCTGATGATACAACAATGCAAAATGTGTTTCCTTCAGAAAAGAAGCTGCAGCAAGCCAAGCGCCGAGGTCAGGGAAGACCACGAAAGTTGAATAAAGGAAAATAAGGACAGCAACCCTGGTAGGTGAGCATTCTTATGTTTTCTGGTGGCACCAATATGATATTGATGGCAGTATAATTTTCAAACAAGTAACATTTCTTTTGTGGATTAGAGAATTTAGTTAAGTTGTTTCAAAGCATTTATGCCTAAAGGTTTGATATGATAGTAGTAGCACAGTTGCTCTTTTACTAGACCTTTTAAGGATCAAATTTTTACCCTGCCAGTGGAGCTCTCAACATTTTATGTCCCCGTCTCAAGATGCCTGAACTAGATATAGAGTGAAAGTATCTGTATCCAGTAAAGTTATCAGAATAGTCCCTACGGCAATTACGTCTAATAGAGAAATGATTGTGATTTCCTTTTGTTTTTCTTTTTCTTGCCAGAGGAGGTACACTTACAGCATAAGAACAACCATTTTCCCTGCCAATGTGAGTAATACCAGCACTTCACATAGTTTCTATAAGAAGGTCCAACATCAATTCAAGTAGACTGCAAGACAGTTGAAACGCTAGTAGTATGGTCTGCCTTTTCCTAGAATGATTATGAGAATCAACTTTGTCTTGCTTTGACTAATTCCAAATACTTCAGGGCCATAATGTTAGCAAAGAATCTCATATGGCTAAATGCACATTATGAAAACATTTTGTTGCGATTTGCATGATCTCTTCAGGAACCAACTTTAGGCTCCATTGATCCTTGTTGGTCATATAGGTGGTGAAAGCATCTCATGAGGCCCAGAGAAGCCTTGGTTAGTGAATTCTGCACAATTCTAAAAAACTATAGACCAGCATTCACTCCTTTTTACAATCCCTATTGATGGCTTACCTGCTAAAGCATGTTTTGCTCAGTTTGTGAGAACACTTTACTATCATTCAACTCTTTAATTTCTGGTCTTGTTCATCTGAGATTTAAAGACCTTCACTTTATTCCCTTGTTTGCAATACTAAACTATTTTCTATTGTTATGTATTGTTTGTTGTACAACTGTCAGCCTTTCAGTTAATCCATGTCCATTATGCGCACTTCATATTTAAACAAATAAAAAATAAATTAACTAACATGTTCAGTTAATACCACAATTTGTACTGTAACTTTCAAATTTCCAGATGCAAAGCTATAGGCAAGCAGAGTTAGAATTGTTTATTAAATTCCATATGGCATTGATCACATCTGCATCTTCTTTTTCTGGAAATCTTCAGTCCAATAAAGTGGAACTGTTTATTAAATTCCATATGCATTGATCACTTCCGCATCTTCATTTTTCTGGCAAACTTCAGTCTCATAAAGTGAATATTGTCACCAACCAAAGTATTACAGTAACATTACCTTTCCTTTCTGGTTTGGTTAACAGATGGTTGTATTAAGAGAAAGAGTATTCACATGACATAAGGAATGGCTTCAATTGTTTGAGCTTGTATTCATATAACCAGACAAAAAAATAAAATAAAATAAATTCACATGTTTTCCTGTGTATTAGTAATAGTATAAACCGCTCCCTTCACCTTTCAATGATTGTTTGGGATAAGAAAATTAATTCATATAACTAGACAAAAATAAAATAAATTCACTAGTTTTCCTATGTATTAGTAATAGTAAGAAGATGAAATCGAATAAGGCTTTAGGACCCGCTGATACCCCTATTGAAGCTTGGAAATGGTTGGATAAGAAGGGTTGCTTGGTTGACTAGGTTATTTAGCAAGATTTTGTTGACTAGGACACTGTCAGAGGAGTGGAGAAATAGTATTTTAGTGCTAATCTATAATAATAAAGGAGATGTTCAAAACTGCAACAATTATAAAAAAATCAAGCTAATGTGTCATATAATAAAAGTGTGGGAGAGAGTGATGGAAATAGAGGTGTCAGAGAATCAATTTGGGTTAAACCTAGTAGGTCAACATTGGAAGCGATCTATTTTTTGAGGAGAGTAATAGAAAAGCATAGAGTAAAGAAAAGAGACATTCATATGGTTTTTATCGATCTTGAAAAGCATATGATAGAGTGTCTCGAGATATAATCTGGTGGGTGTTAGAGAAGAAAAGGGTGACAAAAGGTTACATTGATGTGATTAGGGATATGTATGAAGGTATGGTGACCACTGTTAGATTGCCCTTTGGAGAGATAAGTGAATTTCCAATTGCTGTAGGGTTACACCAAGGATCAACCTTAAGTCCTTATTTTTTTTGCATCAGTTATGGATGAGTTGACGAGAAATATTCAGGATGATGGGCCATGGTGTATGCTTTTTGCAGATGATATTGTGTTAGTGGATGAGACTAAAGAAAGAGTTAACACTAAGTTGGAGACTTTGAGAGAAACATTTGAATCTAAAGGATTTAGGATAAGCAAAACTAAGACAGAGTACATAAAGTGTAATTTTAGTAACAGTAACAATGGAAGCAGAAGAGAAGAGAAGTGAAGATTGAGAACCAAGAACTACCTAAGAGTGAATATTTTCGTTATTTAGGATCGATTATCACAACAGCTGAGGAGATTGGAGCGAATGTGATTCATAGAATTAAGGTGGGGTGGCTTTAGTGGCGGAGTGCATCTGGAGTACTGTACGATAAACGAGTACCCACTAGGCTAAAAGGAAAGTTCTATAGAACGGTTATTAGAACAGTGATGTTGTATGGGTCGAAATGTTAGGCAACAAAGAAACAATATGTTAATAAGATGAGTATTGCTGAGATGAGGATGCTAAGGTGGATGTATGACAAGACTAGAAAAGATAGAGTTAGGAATGAGTATATTTGAGAATGGGTAGGAGTAGTACTGATAGAAGGTAAGTTGAGAGAGAATAGATTGAGATGGTTTGGTCTTATACAACGGAAATCAACAGAGGCAAGATAGTCAAGAAATGCGATACAGTGGCGGTAGATGGTAGTATGAGGGGAAAGGGCAGACCTAGATTGACGTGGGTTAGTGTAGTAAATAGAGAGATGAACCTCTTTAATTTGACTAACAAAATGGCCTTGGATAGAGTCGAGTGGAGAAAAATGATTCATGTAACCAACCCCATTTGATGGGACTTAAGGCTTGGTTTGGTTTGGTTAGGTTTAGTTATAAACCGCTCCCTTCACCTTTCAATGATTGTTTGGGATAAGAAAGTTAATTGTTTCTGATTCTGTATATTACAAAATATGATCTTTATTAAAATAGGTCTTGAATTGGTTGCAATCCAATGAAGTGATTTGCCTTTTAATTAAATATCCTAACAGAACATTGTTGTCATATTTCTTTTATCTTCTTGCCTCGTTGGAATATTCATTTCTGCTTTGTTTTGAAAGTTTGATTCCCTCCTTGCCTTTTTTCTAACTGTCAGAGTGTTTTTTTTTTCTTTTTTTCATATTATGATAAGGGCATGTTAAATCTTGTACCGTTTTAATATAAATACATGTTAAGGAGAAGGAATGTGATTAACCCCTAAACCTATTTATGTAATATTTCACTGCCTCTTCTCTTCTTACCCAACCATGATTTTCATACTTTACAATTTAACTTGGTATCAGAGCAATACGATCCAGCCCTAGGTGTCAAAAGTGTCTGAAAATTATCACAGGGTGCTAATGACCTGCTAATGTTATCAACCGTACAATTATGTTAACATCTGTACGAATGCGGAGGTTTGACAACTACTTGACCTAATTTGTCTATCTTGATTATTATGGTGATTTTCTCAGATTTTGAATCCATTGATGTTAGCTTTCTATTTATATATATTTTTCAGTTTCTTGGGTCTCTATTTTTTGATCTACGATTTGGAGCATTACCCATAGTTTTCATTGGTTGGAAACGACTCTATGAGTGTCGAAATTCTAGTGGAAAGATTGGATTGAGGTTTTTTGCAGATCCATTGAGGTGCACGAAGTTTTTTGTATTCAGCTGCTCAGTTATAACTTTATTTTGGTTTCTCTTTGTTTGAATTACCTTTTGATTGACTTTTTTTTGGTTATTTTGGTTCTGTTTTGTTTCGGTTTGGTTCGGTTCTTGCTCTAGTATTTCATTTGTTTGGTTGAGGTTTTGACTTCGTTTGGCTTGGATTCATCTGCCATGGCCAAGGGAAAACCCCCTAGTGCTTGATGGCCGATCCAGACAACTGGTGAGCAAGGAGTAAACAAAAGCAAAGAAAATAAAATAAAGGCCAAGCATAAGAAACAAAAGAATGCTAAATCTCTTAACTCAGTTATATTTTCAATATCCAAGGCATCTATCAATGACAATAACTCTAGTATTTATAAGTTAACCACACGCTTCGTAATATGGACATGGAAATCAAATCCCAGAGTAAACAAGTCACATAATTATTCTTAAATTCATGTCTAAGTCGAATAAAATCTTAATCTTCAAAATTTCTCATCCAATTCCTTTTCGTTCCCCATCAACCCTACCACTCAAGGATGATGATTTGTACAGATCAATTACCTCATATAGGTTGAATGGTCTAAATTTTCTAGCTTGGGATCTGGCCGCACACACTGAAAGTTTTCCTCCAAGAAACAAAGACTAAAATATATAATAGATCCTCCTCCTCCATTAGGGGATTCAATAATTGAAGATTGAATGAGTGAGGATTCGATTGTTATAGGATAACTGTGGTTAGTTTAGAACCCCATGTTGCTACTACTGTTGAATTTTGTGATTCTTCAAAGAAAATTTAGGTCTCTCTTACATGATCTTTTTCACATCAAAGTAATGTCTTTTAGGATTATGAGCTTTATGAGAAGATTTTCACCACTAAAATACTTGCCAAATTAATATAGCACTGTCAAGAATTTATGGGGGCCAATTACTGTAACATAGGCATTGTTTAACTAATTTGGAGCAACAGAAGCAATCCATGCTTTTAGGTTTTAACCCAAGTCTACATTGTTTTAAAGATCAGATTCTTGCTAGTAAGACCTTATCTATTACTGGTAATGTCTATTATCGATTGTTGCTCTCATCATTGAGATAGTGTCCCATTGTGATTGGTTCTCGTTCTTCTTTCCTAAGTCCTTTCCCTTAGTTTTCATCAATGGAGGCCAGATAGATCTCGTGGTGGATTTCGTGGATACCTGTGATTTTCATTGTGATGGCCGTACTGGCAATCGTGGTGATAGTAAGTGTGATTATTGTGGTGGTACCAGCCATACTGAACCTTTTTGTTGGGCAAAGAATGGAAAGTTAGATTCATTTGCTAGCTTATTGCTGGCCCATTTTTGTATTTTTTGCATCATCTTGATGCTGCTTTAATAAAGTTTGTTTATTTATCCAAATAAAAAAAAGAAAAGAAAAAGAGAATGGAATGTTAGATCACACACATCAAATTAGCGATGGTACTAGACAACAACAATTGAATTCTACTCTATCCAGACATGTAACCCCTGCTTCTGGTTTTTGTGATGCTCTCATGACTCGGATTAGGGAGCTAGCTCAGACATTGTGCACTACTCTTCCCTTATCTTCCATTGCTACACTAGCTCATTCAGGTAATATGTCATGGCTAGTTCACCATTCTTCTTATTCTTCTTTTTTAATTTTTTAATTTTTATTTTTATCATGATTTGAATTATGTCTGTTCAGTATCATACTATTGTAGCTGATGGTTCTTCCCATACTGTTCTTGGGAAAGACGTTCTTCATCCTACTAATTCATTATCCTTACCCCCTAGTCTTTGTTGTTGACTTTCCTTTTAATTTACTTTTTGTTAGTCAATTAACTAAATCATACAATATTTTATAACCTTTTTTTGCTACTTTATGAACCTCAAGACCAAGAAGAGGATTGGTTCGGAGTATGAAAACCTGTATTATCTGGATTCTGATGGGTTTTCCTCGTTTACTTCATCTGCCTTGAGTGCTACCATCTCTCCTCTTTTAGTGGCATTTTCATTTGGGTCCTTCATCTTTGCCAAACTCAAGTTAGCTATTACATGGAATCAAGTGTCTAGTTTATAATGTAAGGTTTGTTGGCTTGGAAGCATGTAGTTCTTTTCCAACCAGTAGTCATAGTAATTAGTACTAGTCTTTTGATGTAATTCACTGTTATATGGGGTCCTTCCAGTATCCGTAGTGTGAATGGGCTCTTTACTTTGTTATATTTGGTGATAATTATTCTTGAATGACATGTTTGTTTCTATGAAAGAGAGATATGAGCTACGGGGTGTTTTGGCAAGATGGTTAAAAGCTGTTTTTTGGCTTTTTTGTGAGAGAGGGAAGTGGGTTAAAAACTGGGAAGTGACTTTTAATCCACTTCCCAAAATAGCCCGTCATATTGCTTTTAACAATGAATTTTTTAATTATTCTTGAATGACGTCGTTTTTTTTTTTTTGAGAACTCGAATAATATGTTTGGGATTGAGAATCCTGGCATTTCTTCATCTCAACTGAAATGTGTTTGATCTTTTGTTTGAGACTGGTTCTTGGGCTCTCGTCCCATTGATACTCGGATTCTACGGTTAAATTGGAGGGTGAGCAAGGGGAATTGTTTAATGATGTTGGTCATTACCGGTAATCAGTTGGAAAGTTGATCCATATTACCATTACTTGTCTAGACATTACTTATGTCATTGGTGTGGTTAGTCAGTATATGCATGCATCACGCCAACTTCATTTTGACACTGTTTGTTGTATTACGTGTAATTTGAAGAGTGCACTTGGATCTGGGTGGTTGTACCACCCTTGTACTTGTCTGTGATAGGTTCTAGTGATGTTAATTGGGTTGGTAGTTGATTTGGTAGGTGATCCACCTTTGGTTATTGTTAATTATGTTGTTTATTTTTGATGATATTTAAAATATTAATTAAAAAAATTGTGATTTTTTTAATATATATATTTTATATTGACACAATATTATTAGTTTAAAATGTATGATGTATGATATATTTGTTATAAATGAAAATATTTTGAAAATTTTACTATTCTTATTTTGAAAAATTCGTCTGATCACTATTCATCTTTTGACAAATTTGATATTGATTGGTTGTATTATTTTGACAAATTTGATGAGTTGTCTTTTTTTGACAAATTGGTATATCTATATGGGGTGATGGGTTATTTTTTAAGTGTATTTAAAAACTCCACAAAAACTATAAAAATTTTAATAGGATATAAATTTTCATATTTGATCTAGTTGGTATACAGAAACATAGCCATGTGTACAATTAGACTTTTGATTAAGTTTATATTTTATTATGTTACATGTATGCATGATGGCATGTGTAAAGATACACATGACAAACATTTCATAGCAAACACTTCATAATATATTAAATAAAATGTTAGTATTGGTGGAATTTGTATATTATATATATATATGTATTAATATAATAAAGAGAAAGAGATGGAACACATCATTTCAAACCTTGACATTATGTCAAGACTTATCTTTTTCATGAGTTGTCTAGAGCGTCGCGTGAAGGGAGTTGCTGTTCTGTTGAGGAGCGTCTCATCTCCCAATAGAAAAAATTTTTGGTATAAATAAAAGTGTTTTATGTTAAATTTAAAAAAAGAAAAAAGAAAAAAAGAATCAAGTTAGAACTTTAAGAGAAAAAATCTGTGTGCTCCAAAATTTTTGGTGTATTTTGTACTCTGTTGTTTCTTTTTCAGATCTAAGTGTTGTCTTTGTTCTTACACTTTTATATCTACTCTTTGTGAGAAAATTATTGTAAAAATGGTTAAAATACCTCTTATTTTTTTTCATTATTTTGTGAGAAAATTTTGTAAGGGTGAGGTATTTATTGTTGAGTGAGGCTCAATAGATAAAAAAAGACTTGTGTAAAATCCACAAGCTTGGTGAAGCTTTGGTGGTATATTGATTCATTTTGATAGTGAAGAAATTCTCAAAGAGGTTCCTTGGGGAGTTGACGTAGACTTAGCGTGCTGAACTATTATAAATATTAGTGCTTGATTTTTTCTCCCTATCTCTCTTACTTTTGTATTGATAATTATTGTTTTGCTTTTTATTTGTTAAAATTTGAATATTGTGTTTATTATTTTTTAATATTGAAAAAATTATTTTTAGTAACCCAATTCAACCCCTTTTGGGTTGTCTACCTGGGATAATAGTTATTGTACCCATGTTGGGGGTAGTCTTGTTACATGTCACAATAAAAAGAAGACAGTTGTCTATTTTAGTGTCAAGGTAGAATATAAAGCTATGGTTCATGTTAATTCTGATATGTTATAGGTTCCTCTATTTCAAACCTTGGTGTTGATAATTTGTTGTGACGATCAAGCCGCTATCTTTATTGTCAATAATTCTATTTTCCATGAGCGCACCAGACAAACTGTCATTGTATTTGATATTTATTATTGAGGAAACAGATTGTCACTCCTTATGTTCGCTTTGATGATCTGTTGATTAATATTCTCATGAAGCCACTTCTTTCCTATGTTTGTCTTCCAATCTAGGTATGTTTGACTTGTATGCTCCTACTTGAAGGGAAGTGTTACGGTATAATTTCCATATTATGATTTTTGTCTTCTTTTTTTTTAAAGTAGTGTGTCCATGTCCGGCACTTGTTGGACACTTTCGACACTTATTAGACTCGTCTGATATTTCCCGACACTCATCAAACACTTGTCTAAACATTAATAATAATAATAATAACAAATAAAAAGACTCGGGACAAGATTCGGACACTTTGGAAACGCACGTCTCCATTGTGTAGACACAAATGAAACACATTACGATCTTGAGCAAAATAACTATCTAATGGCCAAAAAAAGTTGTAGATTTATACCTATTAATAACTATCTAATTATGATTATGTATTTTATTGAATTATTGATATAATTTTAAGATCATAGCTCTCCAAACAAACATGGGCTCAAACAAATAAATGATCTTAGATTAGTAATGGTGGTGGACTGGGGATGTGTTATGGGAGAATTATTCAATAATTGATATTGTTTATGTAGTAATACAAAATTTTATAAATGAAACAATTTGAAACCAATTTGGTCGAGGAATTGAAAGATAATGAACGACTTGCTTGTTATGGTTTTTGAGAATTCATTTATTGGGAACAAATGGTAGTCCGATCGTTGTTCAACCTTCTGCCGCCCCTTCAATGTTGAAGGCAACGTCTTTGAAGATGAAAACCACCACAGCTAGGGTTTAGAACTCATACCCAATTGGACCGCCCATGGTGGCATGATCTAAGATCCATTGAGAGACCCTTATTAGGACTTATTTTGAATCACTTTGTCCTGGGGATAAGTGCATATAATTCACTGTCTCATATCTTAAGGAGATAGCGTTGTGTGTGATTATAACTCTCCTACATAATATACATATTATATTTGGGGGAGTGAGAATTTAACTGTATGGATAATCTACTAGTCTCTCTCCTAGTCTCCTCTCTTCCTTTTCTCTCTTTGTGAAAACACAGAACTATGCCTTTATACTATGAATAGTGTTGGTAGTTCTCTAGTAGTTTTACTCCACTACTGAGAATTATTCGAAGACATCAATGGAGGCACGTGATTCATTGGCATGATCCATGGATTCAGTTTGAGCATAAAAGGTATGCCCAAATCCGTTTATTTCCGTTGTGTATTATTTCTTATTTTTCCTACATTGGTATCAAAGTCATTGTTGAGTGTTTTTGTGTTATTTGTACATGAATATATGTATGGATATGATTTGTGCATAAAAATTGATGTTTTTCGCACCATCTCTGATCGTCTTGAATTTCATATATGTTGTAGTCCATATAATATAGACCATATTTGCAAAGTTTTGCAAAAATTAGACAGTCGAATTTTAAGAAAAATGGAAATTATATTTGATTTCGTAACTTAGATTGCATGTTGTTTTTATATGTTTTGTTTTCATGTTATGAAAATTATATATTTGAAATTCTTGTTTCGAGACCTTCGAAACAATATATTGGCGCTGTTTGGCAACCCCAGTTTGAGGCTAAAATAGTCTCAAAAACTAAAAAAGCCAAATAGTCTCAAATAATACCTAAATCAATAATTTATATTTTTTCAAAAAAAAAAAAAGAAGAAAAGCAGCTGGGCAATCGGCAGCCTACACTGTCAACGTTGCAGTGTAGGTACTGCACAATGATAGCTAGTCCCACAACTGGTAAATTACAATTTTGCCCCTTTAGATTAATTTTGAAAAATGTAAGGTTAGGGACAAATTTGTCATTTTAATTTCAAATATCATTTCAACACATTTTTTAATGCAACAACTCAAATAAAAATTCATCCCATCTTTCCAAACACAAAAAAAATCTCTAAAATAGTCATTTCTCAAACACCTACATTATGAGCCTGATTCCGACTTACGATTGAAGAGAAAACTCAAATTCTAATTTTGAGTGAGAGTTAAACAATTGGAAGCTGGAAGAAGATGAAATTGATGCTGACATGGGCTGATGTAACTGACACGCGATGACATCTTCATTACACGTGAGTCTTGAAGCTGATGCGAGCGCTGATGGTGGCTGCTCATCGGCAAGGGCCTGTTTGGCTTTCCTGAAATTCAAAACTATGTTAATTGATTATAGAATATTCATTATAATTCAATTTTGAGCATGAATTATACCACTGGACTCGTAATTCATTTTTCTACAATATGTTAAAGTTTTAGAATTATTTGAAAAATAAAATATTTTTCATCAATAAATAATTCAATATTTTTACATTAAATTGTTCTTGGGGGAGCATGACTTGGATTTTGGACTTGAAATTTTTACAATAGACAACTGCTATGTGATCTTATTTACTGGTATAATTTTTGTATTTTTTTAGATTCTGTAATATTTAATTCTGATTTTTTGTATAATTATTAATTACTTATAATTCTAGAAAATTTCAAAAAATTGCAAAAATTATAGAAATATGTTATGACATTATGTAAATATTGTATACAACATTTTAAGTTCTTTTAAATGATTAGAACTCGTAATATATTATTATTTTAAATAGCATGATTTATTTATATTGGTGAATTTTAATCATGATTAAATATTCTAGCATGCTTTCTTTAATAAATTATATTGAGATGTTATCATGTGGAGTTAATATTTTATCATGTTTTAGACATGTCATAGTTGGTGGGAGGTTGTTCGGTTGAGAGAAATCTTTGTAGATTTTAGGGGTGGGCGCGGGTCGATTGCGGCCACGAAACCTCCAATCCGCCATCTGCCATCCGTCCGCCAGATTGGCGGATTGGAGAAAATCAATCTGCATCCATCCGCCAATCCGGCGGATGTGGATTGAGCGGATTGACGGTTTGGCGGATGAATGCGAACCGGTTTGGCGGTTTAAAATTTTATAAATTTTCAACATAGTTCAATTTGTGCACTTCCTCAAAAAAAAAGAAAAAAAAGAGAGAAAGTATTACAGTCAATGACTTAAAAAAGTATTACAATTAGTGCATGCCTCATCCAAAGAAAGAAAGTTTGAAATTTTAGAATATCACAATCACTGCATACCTCATTCACATATTACAATCACAGCATACTTTATCCACATAGAGTATTACAATATGTGGTTCTTAAAATATAAAAATAATTCAAACCACCAAAACCATGAACAGAGCAGTAGTAGAGATTGTATATCTTTATATTGTTACATTTATATATGTTTTTAAAAATAAAAACCAACCAGCATATATCATATTTTCTATTTATTACTTTTAGAGTTAGATTTAAAAACCAAAAAATATAAATGAATAATACGTTTATTTTTTTCAATTCAAAAAATATATTCAAGTTGAAAACTTTTTTTCAACAGAATATTTAAACTCTTTTTCAATTAAAAACACAAACAAAATATTTAAACAAATTGAAAACATAAAATTTTATAAATTATTAAGGGTGCTCGTGGTTTGGTGGTTCGGTTGCGGCCAAAGGAACCTCAAATCCGCCATCCGTCCGCCAAATTGGCGGATTGGAGAAAATCAATCCGCAACCGTCCGCTCGTCATCACGCATCCGTCCAAAATGCGGCGGATCGGTTTGGTTTGGTCAGTTTTGGCGGATCGGTATATCCGCTGCTCACCCCTAGTAGATTTACTCCTTAAAATCAATATTTTTGCGTATGAATTAAATTAAATTTTGGATAACTGTCATTTGTGGCACAAGAGATGATTACGAGCATAGAGGATTTTCGATCTTGCTACTTGTGTAATATTGTCACTATTTAATTCAGATTTTTGCGGCAAAATTATATTATGATATGCTGATCAAATTAATCTCAATGCACATTTTTTCTTCTAATTGACTTAGCTTATGGAAATTAATTTGGTTGACCTAGACTTACTAGAAATGTTCAAATGTGAACAAGGTAATCCTATTTTTTAGATGAGCAGAAAGTCTTGGAGACTTTAAGTCCTCCCTTAATTGAGTCAAAGTAAGGAAACATAATTCAACGTCGCCGTGGTTTTGTTACCTTGTTTGGTGCAATAAAAACTGATGTGTGCGCTATGATTAGCGGCATGCTAAGTAGCTTTGATTGACAAGTTTGGAGTTGTGAAATTAGTATGCCCTTAATAGATCTAGATATAATCCTGACTATTGAGCTGTGCGAATTGATTTTACAATTTGACTTGTAATAATGTTGCATCAATGGATGAAGCAACATTCAAGAGTCACGTCATCCAAGAAATGCGAGCTTAAATGAGTTAGTCATTAAGTGTAAGATGAGTAGCCAGTATGAGCAGTATTTTGCTCTCTACCCAACTGATGTGTCACGACCCAAACCCGCCCATATGGGTTTAGCATCGCAACCAGCCAGTAATCCGTGATTACCAAAGGCCTGCTTAACAGTAATGACAGTAATACGGAGTAAGGGGCTGGC
Organism: Camellia granthamiana; assembly: GCA_036172215.1. NCBI lineage: Eukaryota > Viridiplantae > Streptophyta > Magnoliopsida > Ericales > Theaceae > Camellia > Camellia granthamiana. The sequence goes on along the minus strand of CM069913.1, from coordinate 83,223,923 downwards.
GGAAGCCAAACAGTAAATAAAAGATATCCAATGAGCTGTGACAAACTGAATGCGAAAAAGACTTTTATGAACAAAGCCACATTCATAACCAAAACATATATACATACATCATATACACAAACATCCAGATTAGGGACCAAATTCCTTCACCATAACTGTATAGTCAAGACTTATTCAGTCAATACAAAACAGAGACAAAAGGGGAAATCTACAACACCCCAAAAGCTTGAACGAACTCGGGACCTCGAAGTGAGGCACAGTGGTTGGCTTGACAAAAAGGGAGCTTAACTCGACGCTTCTAGCTCCGGTCCGGTGCCTGGATACCTACATATAAATATAAACAGTGAGCTAAAACCTAGTAAATAACAAATGCGTAAAGGGGTTAAAAATGAATGTCCTTTCAGTAATTAAAACAGTCAATTGGATCTGTAGATCAGTTATTTAATCAGTGGCTCATAATACATGCCATACAATCATTTAGAAACCATAGTGGTCATATGTGGTACATCCAATAGTAAAACAGTACAGTAGGTCTTAATAGACCAAACAGTCAGTTGATGGCCATCAGAACAGTAAACAATAGTAGTCCCAACATTGGAACCGACAGAGATCTCTGTAACAGTAGCAGTAACAGTAACAGTACAATAACAGTAACAGTAAGTTGCTATGGATGCCACGAGTACAGTTCATAAAATAGGACAAACATTCATTCGGTAAACAATGTTACTTCAGAAAGCAGTACAGTCAATCATTTAGAAAATAATCATAATTGAACATATCTTTACAACATCATTACTCACAGATTACTGGGCTACAGATAGGCTAGTTCGCGTCCTCGAGTGCCAACCCTACACAGTTGCAGAACGAACACACACTAAATTACACACTTGGGATTAACAACTTATCCCTTAACTTGGCTTGGTGTGGTTCTATAACATTATCCTCATTGAGATGCCTTAAACGTGGCCTAGGAATGCTTAGGATGAGATGAGGATGCAAAAATGTACTTTAAAACACTTTTCAAAATTTGCTGAAAACAGGGGTCTCGCTCGAGCGTAGCTTTCTTCGCTCGAGCGAGCTTACCAAAACAGAGGGGTCGCTCGAGCGTAGACTTCCTCGCTCAAGCGGTTTATAAAAATGCAAAAAGTACTGGTTGTTGAAATTCTCCGCTCGATGCTCGCTCGAGCGTGATACACAGAGCTTCGCTCGAGAGCAGGTCTCATCGCTCGAGCGTACGTCTGCATCCACAAAAACCTGAGAGCTTGCAATCTACGCTCGAGGCAGCATTCCATTGCTCGAGCGGGATTCAGAAAACAAAGGTGCTCGCTCGAGCGTAGAATCCATCGCTCGAGCGAGTAAGCCAAAATCTGGATTTTCCAGATTTGCCTCCAAAGCTCAAACCAAGAATCAAACTCATCAAAACTAAACCTTTTGGGCCAATTTTCTAGAAAACACTTGGAAACTCATACTACAACATGGTTTGAAGATCATTTTGTAAAATCAAGCCCAAAGGTGAGACAATTGAACACAATTTCAAAGAAACTTGAAGAACAGTGTAAGAACATAACATGCATGTGTTCTTATGAATTCTAATGCTCTAAAACATGATCAAATGCAAGATTGAATTCTAAAACATGGTAAATTCATGGACTACAACCAAAATATGGACATGTATGTGGAAATTCTCATATAAATGATCTCAAAACTCAATGATATGGACATGCATGCACACATTGCTACTCAATTCAACTCTTTAGGCTATAACTTGACTCTAATCTCCAATATTTCCATGAACTATGCAAGAAACAACTTAAATTCATGTTCAAGAGGGTGAATTTCCTACCTTAGGTCTTGAATTCCAAGTATGCTAGCTCAATTTTGCAAATCTTCTTCAATTCCTCCTAAATCTCTAAGCTAATTCTTGTTGAAATCAATTTTCTCCTAACTCCCTCTCTCTCATGGTTTTGGGTCAAGAAGAAGGTAGAATGATATATGAATCAAGACTAAATAAATGGCCTAGCATTAATCCACTCAATGACAATTTTGTAGTAAATGCAAACTAATGTAATTTAACTTTATTTATTCTAATTTAATCATTCCAAATCAAATTTTAGTTAAACCTACCATAAAATCATATAAATCCTAATTAGCATATTAAACTAATCAATTTCTGAATCGGTCGCCGAGAAGGCTTTTGAATTCGCAATTTGAAATTAAAACATGGACAGATCATTCAATGACAAACAGATAGAAAAGCAATTAAGCAATATGCTAATGAAACCAAGCTAGGATTCCATCTCAATCAATCACTTATCATGCTCAATCACAGTTTAACACTAATCAAAGGTGAGGGTTGTCACATGATGGGAGTGGATGGAGTAAAATTTCGCGCACTATGATAATGTGCGTTGAAGTATTACTTGGAGTTAAAAGATTATACTTAGAATTTGCAAAATCTATTAACACTAAGTAAGAAGATTAGCGTCTAATAACTGCAAAATCTATTAACACTAAGTGAGAAAATTAGCGCATAGTGGCTGCAAAATCTATTAGCACTACCAACTTGACTAAGTCTGAACATTTACTGTCTCCATACTTGAGTGTGAGACAGGACGGGGTACTTTTTTATATGATTCCTTAGCTAGGTTAGCGCTTTTGAATGGCGTTTATCACTAGGTGCAAAAGTTACAACATAATAATAAAAAGGTCAAAGCTGACAAGGTTGTTATGATTCTAAGAATTTAACGCATCGCTCTTGAGAGCATTGTGTTGAATTCAACTCTTTGGCCTAATTCGCGCTTAAGTTGCTTCAAGAACTATCATAGATTGATAGCTTATTCTCCTTCATGTGGATAGTAGAATTAATTGCAACTAACTATGAAGCGAGAAATAGAGATGGTAAGAGAAGTATTGTCATGTTTCAACTAGATGCAATAAAGTGTATGGAGAATAAAATTGACTTGAAGGTGTATGAGATTAGCACTTACTAGTTAAATTTGCGACTTAGGTGCACTTGATATCTCCATGACATCCTTTTATGATCTAGTGAATATTAGTTAGTCATGAATCATTACCTAGTTGGGCCTAAGCTTTTACACTTGTCTTTGAGAACTCACACATTAGGATGATTGGAATTAGTTTATGATATTGGCAATAAACTGGTGGCTTGTTATACTTAATCACATTAATGAGAAGATAACATGGATGGTTTGAGTAGATCCTCTCGGGCCCACTCACTTGTGGCATCTTGTTCTTACGTGAATGTGTAACTTTGTTCGCAATGGTTGCGCATAAGTAAGTAGGAAAGGTGCAGAAGGGAATCTGTATTGGCGCATTTAATCCACTATGACATTTGTGACTGGATATGTGCAAGGGTATGATAGCTTAGTCAAGACTATTTGATCTCCTATAAATCAAAAGTTTTGAGATGATTTTTGACATTGCACATTTGAGGTCAAGATCAATTAGATAAGAGATTTCGCTCTTTTAATTTTGACTGAGGTGGTGAGTGTCTATTTGAGTTATGTTTTAGAAAGCTCTGTGAAGAGAAATTGATGTTTAGAAAATTAATTATGCCTAATACTCAGCAACACAATGGTGTAGTAGAGATAAGGAATTAAGTATTGTTTATGTTAGGTGGATGATAGCGCAATATGTTTCCCAATTGAGAATTGCACTTTAGTTTGTTACTTATGTCCCTAAGTGCCCTCTATATCAGATTTTACACTCCATTTGAGTAATGGGTTAGCAGAGAGCCATTTGTGGGCAATCTGTAACTATCAAGCAGCTTATCTTTATTTTACTTCTCATAAGGTTGCGAAGTTAAGACCTAGAGTTCTATGGCACATTGTTTTATGCTGTCTTGTAAACACTTAGGGTCATGTTGTACATTATTGTATGTTGTCATGTAAACCTTCTGGATCATGTGCTTATAGGTGAGCAGCTTTGTGGAAGTGTAACTAAGTCACATAAAGTTTTCTTAGTAAAGGTAACGTGAATAGAGTTTTGGAAGTTTATAAGATAGAGAATTTTAAGTATGGTGCTTTTTGTAGCCTAATTGAGAATGAAAAGAAATTTTCAAAATCTTAGGGACAGTGGGAGCAATGTGCCTACTACTGGATTACTTCATTAGAGAAGAATACCTTACATTCTTAGTTGCGTGGTAGTGAATGTGAAAATTTTCACGTCATCACTGGGTGATTGAGAGGGAAACATTCATGATTGTTTCGCAAGACAATAAAGAGTCTAGGATAATGCCAAAGGCTCTAGTCTCTTGTTTTTAGAAAGTGAAACAATGTTGTGCATTTTAAGATAAAGTTTTTGAGGATTAACCATTTTTAGGATTTAGTAGACTTTTCGCTATGACGCAAAACTGTTCTAAAGTTATGCACGATTTGGATAGTCATTTTTTAAGGCATAAGGCTCACTAGATATCGAAAAGTCACACCATTGAGGAAGGTGTAGACCATGAGAAGACTTCCTCCCGGGGAGTGAGGTTACTTCGACTTAGGCTATGATTGACATAAGTTCGGAACTTTACTTTGTAGACATTGTTACCCAACTTCTCATTGGAGAATTGGATAAGTAGATCCGTAAGGATTTACCTTTTGCTTTTATGGCGAAAAGTTAGGAGCGCAAAAAGATTGCTAGTTCCAATAAATCTTTTACGGTCTAAAACAGTTATCCAAATAGTGGTTTTTAGATTTCATCGAGCCATGATAGACCACTGATGCATGATCAATGGTCCAAAAGAAGTTTTTTCTTACTTAGTCATGATGAGCTAGGAATTTATAAGGTTGTCGTCACCTAGGGTTAGTAGTCCTCTACTTTAAACATGATGAACATGGATGATGTAATTTATATGCTCGGATGTATGATCTTAGGGATTGTTCTAGGAGAATTCTTGGTTTGTCTTTAATGATTTACATAAGGAATATTCTAGAATGATTCTAGATGCGAAATTGTAAACCCACTGACTTACCTATCGGTAAAAGCTAGAGCCTCAGCTATTCAGTGAACCCTCAGATAATCTCTGGGAGAAACAAATGACCTATATTCATTGATTTTTATTTATTTTTTTTGTGGGAGCCTGAAGTACGCTATGTGGACGTATTCAACATGATGAGTGTTATCTTTTGTAAATGGTCAACTGAGTAGTTTAGACCTTGACCTTGCTCATTAGACTATGGATAGGATGTTTTACTCATAATGTATAAATTTACCTATTATAAGATTCAATGCGCTTGTTGGGCGCATCTTGAATGAATGCAAATTGGTCATTAGAATGTCTTTAGAGCGGTAGTTGTCACAACCCAAACCCGCCCCTATGGGTTTAACGTTATAACCGGCCAGTAATCCTTATATTACCAAAGGCCTCTGAATAGGATAACATAAGTTAGGGGCTGTGGAAGTAAATATACAAAATTAACATAGTCCATAGAGCTGTGCAGACATACATGGGACATAAATTTTCAAAACAGACTTATATATATACAGATGTGACGTCAAAAATAAGTTAGTCTTACGTCACCCAATTACACAGATAGGGTCAAAGGGGTACTTAGCCCAAGTACAGATATACAAAACAAGTTCAATTAAAGCCTTGACATAATCCTCTCAAAAGAAACCTCTTCAGGAGGCATGGTAGTTGGCTGACAAAACAAAAACATAGGCTGTCAACTCTAAGCCTGGTCACGTGCCTGCTCACCTACATACATAATATAAATAGTGATCTAGAGCCTAGTGAATAATAACAGAGTAAAGAAGTTTAATGAATGTTGTCTATAACAGTTACAAAAAATAGAATTCAATAATTGTCAGAAATGAATTCGTAATTATGTTCAGAAATCATAGTACATAACAGATACAGTTTCAGAGTCGTATTCATAATTAGAACTTGCAGTTAATCATACGTGGCACATTCATTAGCACTAGCAAAAAAAGTTGACCCATAAAGGGACGGCCATAAAGGCATACAGTTGACCCATAAAAGGACGACCATAAAGGCATACAGTTGACTCTCATGCACGGAGACGGTACAGTTGGCTCATGAGACGTACAGTTGGCCCCTACAGGGACGTATACATAAGGATCCATAACAGTTGGCTCATGCGACATACAGTTGACCCATAATTGGGACGTAACAGAACAGATAACAGACGTCATCTAAAGCTAAGAATGCCATGAATACATTTCAGAAATATTGGATAATCATTCATTTATGTAGAAAATAATAATATTTCAGAAAACCGATCATCTTATATCATTCAGAAAATACTTATAATTGAACACAGCTTCACAAAGTTATTACTCACAGATAACAGAGGCTCCAAGGTAAACAGACAGAGTAAGCAAATCAAATGTCTTGCAACGCGTGACCTACATAACATAACAGATACATACATTGAAACACACGCTCGGAGTGTACATAACTTATTTCATTTGTTCTTAGTGTGTTTCTAGCCTTTATCCTCATTATGGTGTCTTAATCTTGGCCTAGGAATGCCTAAGATGGAATGAGGATGTAAAAATGTACTTGAAAACATTTTTCAAAACTTGCTAAAAACAAGGTCTACGCTCGAGTGTGGCTTTCCTCGCTCGAGCGGACATGCAAAACGTAAGGGTTCGCTCGAGCATAACTTCTTTCGCTTGAGCGGTCTGTAAATTTTGAAAAAGTACTAGTTGCTTGATTTTCACGCTCGATAGACGGTCGATCCTCGCTCGAGCGTAAGACTCAGACTCTCGCTCCAGCGTGACTCTTGTCACTCGAGCGATCTACAAAAATACATGAACTTCTGGGAGCTTGCATTTCACGTTCGAGTGGACTTATGGTTGCTCGAGCGGAAGTGCATGCACTCAGAGTGGTCACTCGAGCGTGGACTCCTACGCTCGAGCATGAAAGCAGAATTCTAAAATTTCCAGATTTGCTTCCAAAGCTGAAAACTCAATCTTTAAGCATCAAAACTTGATTTTTTTGGGCCAAAACTTGAGGAACACTTAGAAATTCATGATACATCATGAATTAAGGATCTTTTCAAGAAATCATGGCCAAATAGCTTGCCAATTGTGCAAAAATTCAACTTAAAATTTATGAATGCTCTATGAACATAACATGTATGAATTTCTTTGAGCTTAAGCTTCTCAAAACATGATCAAATGCTACAAAATAACATGAAACTTGATGATTTCCCAAAATTAAGGTGAATCCAAGATATGCATGAGGGATCTTGGAAATTAAACTCAAAATGTGAGAAAATACGCATGGATGCATGGTATGAGTTACTATTCTCAAATTTTAGCTTAATTCTCATGTTTAATCTTCTAATTCTCTTGAATTCTTACACCAAGCAATTCAGATTCATAATTAAGGAATTGAATTTCCTACCTTAAGCCTTGAGTTAGCAAGTGTTGGAACTAAACTCCTTCAATTCTCTTCAATCTCTCCTAATTTCCTTCTTAATTCTCTTCCTCCTTAATGTTGGCTTCAATCTCTCTCTCTCTCTCTCTCTCTCTCTCTCTCTTCACACGTTGAGCTCAAAAATGAAAGAGGTAAAAAGGAGTCTTGGGCTTGGTAGTGGCCTTATATGGGCTAATTAGTATGGTGCAATAAAGCTAATCAAATGGGCATTAAACTAATCTAATTTAATCGTTCCGAATCGAATTTTAATTAAACCCATCATAAAATTTTAAAAATTCCAATTAACACATAAATCAAGTTAATTTCTGAATCGGATGCTGATAAGGCCTTCAATTTGCAAACCAAAATGAAAACATGCATAGATCTTTCTATGTTAAACAGATATACACACACACATAAGGCAACATATGACAACATTTCCCTTCAATTATTTATTAGGTGTAATTAAGCATGAATTAATGTTAATCATGGATCAGGGTTGTTACAGTAGTTGCATAAGAGGTAGTGATCTTGAACCACTTCATGTGAGGCTTACATAGTGGATTTCGTTGTATATGCTTATTGCAAGAGGTGTTGATAAGGCCTATGTTTGGAATCTTGAATTGCGTAAATTGTACTCAAACACATAGCCATGCACAATGACCTATTCCTAGGCATGAAAGTCCAACTCTTCAAAGCATGAAAGAGATGGTAAATGTAGGCATACAAGGGTGGATTAGGGGCTGAAATATCATGAGAAATGATTCCAAAGCACTGAAATGACCCAATTAAAACATGCTCATGACTCACACCTTCAAGGCTCACAAGCCAACATGCAAAGAGGCTACCCTAAACATGGAAAATATGATCAAAACAGCATCTAAGAGTCCTTAAGCAAGGCAAAATAATGCTAAAACCTTCATGAAGCTAGGCTATAACATACAAGAATCATGGCCTAAATGCATGGCCTATTTCTAGGCAACATGGAGGAATACAAGGCAAGTGCAATACGCATGCAAGGAGCCACAAATCCGACAAAAAACAGAGGCATATTATGGCCAAACAACACCTAAAAACCTCTGAAATGGAGCCAAAGACAACTACTCATGCATGCTATCATTAGGAGCCACAAACATGCACAAATGAGAGACCAAGGGAGAGGGGTGTCCCTCCCCTATGGAAGACCTCAAAACCCCTTCTTCACCACTGAAAATCCACTGGATTTCAGTGGTGAGAAGACCAATACACAAGAGTAACCAAAGCTTAATCAAAAGAGCACAAAAAGAGGCCAAAAGAGGCCTAAAAGGGGGAGGTCGGCCCCAAACAATAAAATGACGTTAATGAAAGACCTTAAGCATGAAAATACAAGAATTTTTTTAGTTATACACAAAGCTTAAATCAGCATGCAACACAGGTCGAAAACTAATGCAAGATTGGGGAAAATAAAGCAAAAGTATTACCCTTGAAGAACACTTCAAGAACAGCAGGTCCAGCCACTCTCTTCTGACCAAAATCAGTCCAAAACCTCAAGAACAAACCCTCAATGTCTCTCAAAGTTGAAGTAAGGTGTAATGCTATGTGTTTTAGTGCAAAACTAAGAACAAACACACACTTTAGGCCCTCAAACACACAGAAAATGAAGAGAGAGTGGGAGATATAGAGAGAGAGGGAGATATATATCAGATATATATGTGTATAGCTCTGGTTTTTTGCTCAACCAAGACAAAGGAGGGGATGGGTTCCTTTTATAGGCAAAGGCAAGGACTTGAAGCTTCTCAAAGAAGCTAAACAAAAAAAGGTCAAAGGGGGCAAGGCTTCCTGAGGAAGCTGGGACAGCTAGCAAGCTTCTTGAGGAAGCTAAGACAAAGGTCCAAGCTTCCTCAAGAAGCTAGACCACAAGGGTGCAAAAGGGGCAAAACAGCCACACTTATGCACGGGGGTAGGGTTAGTGCATTCCAATTGGCACAGCGGCATGCACCATGCCTGAAAAAGGCAAAAATGTGCTACCGGCCAGAAAAGGATGCCACCGGCCAAAAAGATGGCCGGCCGGCCACACTAAATGCCAACCGGCCAATGGTATATTTTACCAATGGCCGGTAACCTCAAAACACGGCCGGTGGCCTCAAGCCACGGCCGGTGGGTGCCAGGAGTAGCTAACAAGCTACTCTCTACCCTTAGAAGGAAAAACACAAGTGTTTGGTGCAAAACCAAACGCAAAACAGTCAAGTTGAGAGATCCTGAGGCAAGGCGCGCAGCCAAGACCTCCGAGAACTCAAAATGAAACACGAACATGGGTGATCACCGAGTGTTCAAGCGGTGACGTCCAAGTTTTGAGGACGGTAAAAAATGGGGTGTCTACAGTTGCCCCTCTTTGACAGAACTCGAAAGTCATAACAATGACGGGAGTGAGTGTCAAAGCTTAGAGACGACCCATTTTTGACAAGGCCGAAGACTTAGACAAGCATACAAGCTGCAGATAAAGATATGCGCCTGAAGGTAGGGGCAAAATGCAACCAACAATGCAAAGAGCCGAGCATAACTTATGATCATGCAAAGAAAGTTGTAACGAAGCATAACATGCGACAATTTTAAGCTAGCATTCACCAAACTACACTACAATGCAGAAAGGATGTAAGAGAATTATGCAATTCTCCATATGTCTCACTCGGAGGATACAATACCTGTCTGGTTCGTCTGGTTGCACCAGCCTCAAATGAACCGTACGTACAATATCGTGCCTGCAAAAGAAAGCAACTTAACGGGTACAATATTGTTTGCAACCTGTATATCAATGCGATTGAAAGTGCGTGGCGACGCAACGCAAGTGGGAAGCATAACAATGCTGTGAAGGTACAAACACATGTAAGTAAAGAACACGGGACAACGTGCGCAATGTGTGAAGATGTAGACACATGTAAGTAAAGTATATGCGACAACGTATGCAATGTGTATAAAAGGAACTTGAACACATATAAGTAAAGCAATGCACGTATGCAATGCAATGTGTGTAGAAACTTGAAATTGAACACATGTAAGTAAAGCATGCACGTATGAACGCAATGTGTATGGAAACTTGAAATTGAACACATGTAAGTAAAGCATGCACGTATGCACGCAATGTGTATGGAAACTTGAAATTGAACACATGTAAGTAAAGCAATGCACGTATGCACGCAATGTGTATGGAAACTTGAAATTGAACACATGTAAGTAAAGTATGCATGCATGCACGCAATGTGTATGGAAACTTGAAATTGAACACATGTAAGTAAAGCAATGCACGTATGCACGCAATGTGTATGGAAACTTGAAATTGAACACATGTAAGTAAAGCATGCACGTATGCACGCAATGTGTATGGAAACTTGAAATTGAACACATGTAAGTAAAGCAATGCACGTATGCACGCAATGTGTATGGAAACTTGAAATTGAACACATGTAAGTAAAGCAATGCATGTATGCACGCAATGTGTATGGAAGGAATTTTGAAATTGAACACATGTAAGTAAAGCAATGCACGTATGCACGCAATGTGTATAGAAACTTGAAATTGAACACATGTAAGTAAAGCATAACGCGACAACGCATGCAATGTGTATAAAAGGGACTTGAACACATGTAAGTAAAGCATAACGCGACAACGCATGCAATCTGTATAAAAACTTGAAGCATGGTAAAGACAAGCTATTCATGATGTTGAAATGCAGAGCACTGCGACATAGTATGATTGAAGTGATTCGTGGAGTTCACAAGATACATAAAGGATACGGGAAGGGATGTTCCTCGTACGTACGGAGCATCGCTCATAGCAGACACAACTTGAGGTCAACTCGGAGGTCTATGAATGTTCTGAAGGTGTACTTCTTTGCACTGCCTCGAGAAATGAAGGTGCCAAACCATACAATTGATCCAAACAAGGGCGCGAGAGATGTATTGACCACAAGGGAGGGGCTATCGATATCAACCCTGATACTTTGCTGCCTTGCTCCTTCTTTTTGCTTTACTTTCCTTTTTACTGGTAGTTTAAGCACATTGCACTGCCTCAGGCAGGTTTTATTTAAAAAAAAAAACTGCGTATTTTTGCAAAATACATGATGGAAATGAAACTGCTATTTTGTTCAAAATGTGTTGCATTTGCACGTTCTATTCATTGCGTCGCATGGCATCACATAACAATGTGAATGAAATTCGTTTGAAAATAGAGCAATCGCATCGTAATAATCAGGTAGTGAACCAATCTACAACTCGATAAGCAAAACAGAGAGACTCGACATAACCAACCAAGTGCGAGTACAACTCGATAAGCAAATCAAAGACTTAAAGAGAGTGAAATACAACTCGATAAGCAAATGTACAACAACTCAATAAGCAAATAGGCATGACTCCGCAAGAATCGATCACCAGAGGGCATTAGAAATGGTGGCATTCCCCAATCCTTAGCATAAACAGCTCAGAGAACAAGGAGGAAGACCACCGGCCAGGGGTAAAGGACATTGGCCATGAGAAATGGCCATCGGCCAGCAACTTTGATCAACCGGCCAAAAGTGGTGGTCAGTCAGCACTATATTTGGCCGGCCGGCCATGAATTGCAGAACCAGCAGAATGCTGACATTTGTCCTCCACTCAACCTTATCTTCTACAAAAGAAGCCTCAGCTTTGTGGTTCTTCTCAATTCAACACTGATTTGCCCCAAAGGAAAGCACTTCTTGCCCAAAATCTCACAACTTGGATGGCTCGGAAAAGCTGAATTTCTGGGGCTTCGGCATAAACGCACTATTCACTTTGGGTCGTACCCCGCTACACCTTCCGTTTCTCCATGCCGCGGCAAAGTTTTGGAATCCGGTGACACATGTTTTTAGCTTCGGCGGGCAAGAGGTATGTCCTACCTTTGAAGATTTTCAAGCTTTAATGGAGTCCGAGCGCAACGAAGAGATCCTACCCCAACTTCGTTTTGGCCATGCCCAAGCCTTAGGACAAATGTGTGGGCTCTCAATACCCGACGCTCGATCTTTGATTTGTGACGGAATGCTGGATATTCCGAGTTTGATCTGTCGTTTTTCTGATGCTGGTGACCGCGGCGACCGTCATTGGCAAGGTTTTCGGCAACACGCACTTTGTTTGTGCATGCTATCTCATTTCTTACTTGCCTCAAGCTCCAGAGGATCTAGTGTTCGGTTGATCGAGGTTGCCCAAGGTTTGAAGGAGGGTAAGGGTTGCATCGCCATGACTCTGGCTGAGACGTTGATGGGCTTGGATGCTTTCTATCGTTGCGAAATGACCAAATTTGCGGGCAGTCCACTACTACTGCAGGTAATATTTCGCACCCAATCTCACATATGTATTGCTTACATCACTCGGCCCTCAAGCTTGGTTTTCTTACAAAACCCTTTTCTTACTTTTTCTCTCATCGTACATCTCTCTATTCTTTATTCTCTCTTTTTTTTTTTTATCCCTCCCCAGGTTTGGTTGATGGAGAAATTGCAGGTTGTGGACTCTTACCCAGCTTACTCAGCTTGCGGTTATTTCTTCAGGCAACGCCTAGTCGATGCCCTTGATGAGGGTTGGTGGTTTGACTGGATGTGCAGCTTGTCCGCAGACCGCATTGCTCGGCGGTGCCCTTGGCTCAATCTACCGGCAATGGGCTATAGCATGACCCGCTAACTTGGGATTCAGCTGATTGGCTTGACACACTATGTGTTCTACTTCCCATTCTGGTTCCAGCGCTAGTTTGGTCACGATCAGACTTGTCCACCAGAGGGGATAGAGTACCCTGCTACATTCCCGATTCGAGGCGCACAGCTTGCCCGATATGCGACAACATGGAGGACTAGAGAGCTCTTAGCCCCCGCTCCCGCTTTCAGTTGTACTTTGTCTGATGAGTGCATAGATTGGCTCAATGAAGAGGCACAGATCGGACCTAGCTTGGCATTAGAGGCTTTGACCAGCTGTAGGAGGGGGCGCAGGAACACCTGACTTACCTATGCCCCGGATTTATTGCTTTATTAGTACTTTCAAATTTTCCTTATGAATGTAATAAAAAGCAACTTCAATTTGTATGCAAGAGCAGGAGAACTCTGTATTGAAATCAATGAAATTGAAGGTTGTGGTACTGAAAATTCCCGTTTTGGTCCAGAAATGGTCTTAGTTGTAAAAGGATTAATCTGAACAAAGTCAGCTTTTATTAAAACTTTTCAAAACCATTTTCGATATGGATCAGAACTGAACACGCCTGAGATCTGTCACCGAGATGCACAACCCCGGACCCCTGCAACTGGAAAGTTACCCCTAGTCTGAATAGTACCGCGGCACCGTATGGCAACGAAAAGTTGTCCCTAGTCTGAAAAGCACTGCACTGGAGATCTTAACCGAACTCTTTGAATGCTGAATAGACAAAGATGGCCGAGATGATCAAATGGACAAAGTTGATCGGGGAAAGAAGTTTATGGCTGAACTTCAGGATGAAGTTGCCTACGTATCCCAAAGATGGGAATCAAGCCTTACGTAGGTCAGGCTTGGGTTCACTCGAGTATTTTCACTCTCCTTTTACGCTCTAACTTTTGCCAAGGCCGCCCTTTGGTTTTCAACCTTGCGAGCTCTGTTTTTATAATTTCAAATTTTTCGTGCTCTAACTTTTGCCTAGGTCGCCCTTTCGGGTTTTCGGCCTAGCGAGCCTCTCAGGGGTAATATTTCTTCAACTTGTCCACGTTGATCGGTTGTGAGAACTCTAGGCCATCTAGATCCATCAAAACCACAGCTCCACCTGACCATATAGCTTTGACGATGTATGGACCAGTCCAATTAGGTATGAACTTGCCCCTTGGGTCGTGGATGGGAGCTCGGTTGTCCTTGAGCACCAAATCTCCTTCTTTTAGATTCCTGGACTTAACCTTCTTATTAAAAGCCCGGGCAATTCTGCGCTGATAACCTTGAACATGGTACAGTGCTTTCAATCTCCTTTCGTTAAAGAGCATGAGTTCCTCAAATCTGCTCTGCTGCCAATCTGCTTCGGCTATTTAACACTCAGCCAATACTCGCAATGATGGAACCTCAATCTCGATAGGTAAAATGGCCTCCATCCCATAAACTAATGAATACGGAGTCACCCCAGTAGAAGTTCTGATTGAAGTCCGGTAGCCCCACAGAGCAAACGGCAACTTATCTGGCCAGTCCCGATAGGTTTCCACCATCTTCTGCAGTATGTGCTTGATGTTCTTGTTGGCAGCCTCAACCGCTCCATTGGTTTGCGGCCGGTATGTGGACGACTTATGAAAAGCCATGTTGTATTTTTCCAACAAGTCAATCACTTCTTTCTTGAAATGGGAACCGTTATCTGAAATTATCTCATTTGGGACCCCATAACGACAGATGATGTTGTTTCCGATAAACTTCGCGACATGTGAAGCCTTCAACACCGCATAAGATTGGGCCTCGACCCACTTTGTAAAGTAATCTATCGCGACCAGGATGAACTCATGCCCATTCAACCCCTTCGGAGTAACAGCCCCGATCACATCGATTCCCCAAACTGAAAATGGCCACGGCGAAGTCATGTTGTACAGCTTCGACGGCGGGATGTTCATGCGGTTTGCATGGATCTGACATTTGTGGCATCGCCGAACAAAGCCGATACAATCCTCCTCCATGGTAGACCAGCAGTAACCTTGTCTGAGGATCTTCCGCGCTAGCATTACTCCATTCATTTGCGCACCGCATTCCCCTCCATGGATGGCCTCCATTAGGCGCTTTGATTCTTCGGCATCGATACACAGCTTATGCATTCCCAGATGACCTCTCTTACATAGCTTACCCCCACAGATGATGAACTGAACGACCATTCTTATGATTACCCTTTTATCTTTGGCATTTACCCCTGGTGGATACGCCTCTTTCTCCAAGAAGTTCTAAATGTCGTAATACCAGGGGTTTTCATCCTGAACTTCATCTATAGCAGTGATCGACTCGTAGGCTGGGGCAAATTTCTGGTCAATGATGACTGGACGCATCCGGACTCCGAACGGGATGTCTATCATGGAAAATAGAGTTGCTAAAGAATCTGCGAACCTGTTGTTCTCTCTTAGTAGATGAGCAAAGTTTAGCTTCTCAAACCGAGGAATTAACAAGTCCAAGGTCTGGTGAAACGTCATCATCTTTTCTTCTTTGACTTTCCAATCTCCTTTTGCTTGAGACACAACAAGGTTCGAGTCCCCGATGACGTCCAACCATCTTGCCCCTAGTTCTAGGGCTGCTTCTAGACCGGCAATGCATGCCTCATATTCTGCTTCATTGTTTGAGACTTTGAAAAGGAGTTTGAAGGCTAGAGGGATACGGGAATTGTCGGGTGCTATCAGCAACACTCCTATCCCATACCCATACTGATTTGACACTCCATCAAAGTACATCGTCCAAGTTTCATCGTCGATATGTAAAATAGCTTCATCTGGGAATAAGTACTCGACTGCTTCACCCCCTTCCACTGGATGATCGGCTAAGAATTTTGTTACTGCTCTTCCCTTGACTGACTTGCGTGTCACATATTTTAGGTCGAATTCGGAGAGCAACAGCAACCAATGAGCTAGCCTACCCGTAATTGCTGGTTTCTCGAAAAGATATTTGATGGGATCGAATCGTGAAACCAACATTACGGAGTGAGCTAACAGGTAGTGCCGCAGCTTCCTGGTAGCCCATACCAAAGCTAAACAAGCCTTCTCCAACGGTGTGTAGCGAGTCTCATACTCTAGCATCTTCTTGCTCAGATAGTAGATGGCCCTTTCCACCTTATCCTCTGATTCTTGTGCGAGCATACAGCCCATTGTAGTCTCAGTCACTGAAAGGTACAATATCAACGGTTTCCCCAGCTCTGGCGGTGACAACACGGGCGGGTTCTGTAAGTATTCCTTGATCTGTTCAAAAGCAGCTTGGCATCGGCCGTCCCATTGGAATTTCTTTCCTTTCCTGAAGAGACCAAAAAGTGGTTCACAAGTCAAGGTTAATTTTGAGATAAACTGTCTTATGAATTGCACTTTACCCAGAAAGCCTCGCACCTCCTTTTCAGTCCTTGGTGGTGGCATTTCTAAGATGGCCTTGATTTTGGAAGGGTTGACCTCGATACCTCTCTGTGTAATCAGAAACCCCAGCATTTTTCCTGCTGTAACACTGAACGTACATTTCTGAGGATTCAGCCGCAACTGGAATTCTCTGATCCTTTGAAAGAACTTTTGCAAGGCGGTGTAGTGGCCCTCTCTATCTCTGGACTTGACAATCATGTCGTCCACGTACACCTCAACCTCTTTGTGGATCATGTCATGCAATATCGTGGTCGCGGCCCGTTGATAAGTAACTCCAGCATTCTTTAACCCAAACGGCATTACTCTGTAGCAGTATGTCCCCCACGGGGTGGTGAATGCAGTCTTTTCCCGATCTTCAGGTGCCATCACTATCTGATTGTAGCCGAAGAAGCCATCCATGAATGAAAGCAAAGCATGCCCCACTGTGAAGTCTACTAACTCATGAATATGCGGCAAGGGAAAGTTGTCCTTCGGACTAGCTCTGTTCAAATCCCTGAAATCCACGCATACTCGGATTCTACCATCTTTCTTCGGCACTGGAACAATATTGGCCAACTAAGTCGGGATATTGATGCTATTACGGTTTGTGGCATAATGATTAGTAGATGATGATGTCAGCAAAGCAATCGCCCTTGGTGCTCGGGAGCAAGCAAGGATAAGACTAGTGGTTTATTTTATTTGGAGCCAAGAGAGGCTTAAAATTATCCACTATATATGTTGCCTTGGTTGCAGCCAAGATGAGGTCATGTTAAAGACCAAATATAGATGTTGGTACTCACTTTCCATGTTGTGCCTGTTATGATTAGCCAGATGTGAGATTTCAGTTGGTGCCTAAAAATAGAGAATTTAGGTTAGGTGCTAGACATCGACTAGACTAAGATCTGTACGATGTAACGAGTATGACGTCACTCTTTGGAAGAGTTACTCTACTGTAGCATGTATTCATACTATATGTACTTGGCGACCTAGTAATGAGGTGAAAGAATGGATCATTGTTTCCTCACCGTATGAGTCTTATGTGTCATTATTGATATGATTTTCACTTATGTACCCTTTTGTGACCTTTGACTATGTCATAAGGTAAGGGGTTAATGTTCTGCTACGTTGGTATGTTATCTGCGGTCACGTATGATTCAGCCTTAAGGGACATCACTAGGAAAGCGGTCAATCGTAAACTAAATGGCATGAGGGCGAAGGGAAGATCATCTAGTATCACACCACTATTTTATATTCACTGTCGGCAACTCACATCGCTCTGTATAAGAGGCGGATTGAGTATGAATATATATTGCAAAAAATTGAGAGGGTCAAACATGCTCTTTTGACAGATTAGAGATGTTTTTTTGGATCGGCGTAATGAGATGGGTCTGGGGTATATGAGACACTATTTTTATTTTCGAGTTGTTGTTTATATGTGAACTCTTTTTTGAGTTTCAAGTGTAGTGCTCCCACACGTAGGTGTTCTCAGCGGTCGCACGGTCTATTAGCTAGTATGATTGTGTTTGATGGATAGATTGAGATAAAGAAAGTGTTGTGTCATGCTCGCACATGTTCGAATAGGAGATATTAGAAATTGGGTCGGGTTTAGAACCCATACCCAATTAGGTTGCCTATGGTGATATAACCTAAGACCCATTGAGAGACCTTTATTAGGAGAGACTTATTTTGAATTAACTTGTCCTGGGGATAAGTGCATATAACTTACTATCTCATCTCTTAAGGAGTTAGAGTTGTGGGTGGTTATAACTCTCCTACAAAAAAAAAAAACGTATTATATTTGGGAGAGTAAGAATTTAACCATATGGGTAATCTACCAGTCTCTTTCTCTTAGTCTCTCTCTTCTTTTTCTCTCTCCATGAAAACACAAAACTATGCCTTTATACTGTGAATAGTGTGGGTAGTTTCTCTAGTAGTTCTATCCACATGATCCATGGATTCAGTTTGAGTGTAAAAGGTATGCCTGAATTCGTTTATTTTCGCTGTGTATTATTTCTTATTTTTCCTAAAGACCTGCTTGTTATGCTTTTTGAGTATTTATTTGTTGGGAATAAATAATAGTTCGATCGTTGTTCAACCTTCCGCCGCCCCTTTAATATTGAAGGCAACGTCTCTGAAGATGAAAACCACCACAACTAGGGTTGCTAGCTGAGCTTCTCTACCTCACCAATCTTCACATTACATTCGTCAACATTGACTACAACCACCATTGTCTTCTCCGCTACACCGACATCCAATCTCGCTTCGAAACCATTTCCGATGGTTTTCCTAAAGACCACCACAGATCTGAGTGGTAGTAACTGTGGGACGCGCTCGGGAGTGTTAGTGGTGGCCGAATGAACAGGGATAAGAAGGTTGGTGTAGTCGATTCGTGGGTGATGCTGGAGGAAAATCGATTGTAGGTTTCAGGGCTAGGCTTTCAAAATCACCACCACCATGATTACATTCTGGTAAGCCCTCTTCTACTCTCTCTCTCTCTCTCTTTCTTTCTTTCTCTCTGTATATCCTCAATTTCTTGGTCACTCTTTCTTATCTCCCTCTCTCTTTCTCTATCTATGTTGGAATTTTTAACTTGATCTATTAGAATGTGAATGTCTTGATTACTTCCAGAGTTTGAATTTTATTTTGATTTCCTTTTTGAAGCGGACTTGTGGCGATGGAACTCCGATGGCGTTAGATCTAAAGATCTGAACACCTTTGACGATCTGAATACTAGATCTATTCAAATTTGTTCTTGTTGAGTTTTGAGTTTTGATTTGAGTGTTGAGTGTTGATATTTTTTTATTTTTATTTTTTTATAGTTATTGTTGATCTGTTGTTGTCATTGATAATGATGATGATGAAACAGATCTATAATAGCATCAAATTTACAGATTTGTAATACCTCTCTCTTACTCACTCTATCTATCTGTGTATGTATGAGAATTTGAACAGATAAAGATAAAAAATTGAATAGATAAAAAAAATTGAACAAATAAATTTTTTGAACAGAGAAAAAATTGAACATATAGAAAAATTTGAACATACAATTTTTTTGAACCTATAAAAAATTGAACATGTAATAAGGACAGATATTTGAATAGATAAGTAATTTTAACAGATAGATATTTTAACAAATAGATACAAATTTGATAGATAGTCAAAAAAAATTAAACAGATAAAAAAATATTTGAACATATAGTAAAAAAAATTAAATAGATAAAATATTTAAACATATACTTAAAAAAAAATAAACAGATAGATTAAATGGTAAAATTGAAAATAAAATGTATTTCAAAATAATAAATGGACTTTTCACTAAACTATTTCACAAATGATGTATTTCTCACCAATAAAAAATATTTACTAGACTTAATATTTTAGACAATTGTTAGATTAGATTTTTCAACAATTTTCTTTATTAGAAGTATCTAATAATATTTTATATACTTGGATAGTATGCTCAATGGTCTTGAGAGAGTATGTAAGTGTTGTAATGTAATTATTAATTCGCTAACATCGTATTTGGAAAATTGCAAATCAATATAACAGTAAAAGAATATTTATATTTTTATTATGGTGTAAATGTTCTGTGTGCACGGTATAAGTCTTTCTTGTGCTTAGTGTAAGTATTTTCTGTGTATCAGAATTACACTAGAAAAGATTTTATTTACAACAATGATTCATCCCACTAAAAACATCACCACTAATAGCACTAATGCATTAAAAAAATAGAAAAAAAACAAAAAAAATACAACTCCAAGACCAAAACATCACATCATTTCTGGCGGGACCCACTGCCACCTAATTAGTGGGAGCACTAATTAGTGCTCCCAAGCATTTTTCATAAAATAAAGAAAACCCATGAAAATATTGAAGTGGACACGTGTTCTTGTTAGGGTGTTTGGGAACACCTAAAAAAAACTCATTTCTTTTTTCAAATTTTTGTTTATCTTTACTGATTTTTTTTCTAAAATTATGTCAATTTTTTTTTTTTTTTTGGTCCATCGCGATGAATCTAAATTTTTTTTAAAAAATAATTCAAAAAAATTGAAAATGTCAAAATAAGCCCAAAAAAATTACTTTTTTTTGGCTTATTTTGTCTTTTCTAGATTTTTTTTAAAAAAAAAATTTCCTAGTTTGTCTCGTTCAGCTGAATTCAGATGTTTAAAATTTTTTAAAAAATATTACTAAAGATAAAAATAAGAAAATAAATAAATAAAATAAAATAAGTCACCATATAAGTAAACTTCAAACACTTTTACACTTATACAAGTTTATTATAATTACTTCAATTTCTCTTTTAATTAAGTTAAAATGATTAAGAGTAATGCAGATAATTTATAAATATAAGCATAAATAATAATAACAAAATATATATTTCAATATAAAAGATCAAATATTACTTGTTTACTTGTATAATTATCAAATTGTTAATAAAATATTTGTCTATTACGTAACTATTAATATGTTATTTTTTGTCTAAATTTGGCCATAAGTTCTCTTTTCGAGTAAATTGGAAAAAAAAAAAAAATTCAAGTATGAAGAGTGACAATGAGAAAAAACAAATTTTAGGAGTCAAAATAAAAAAAATAAAAAAAAAGTCCAAATATAAAGGGGCAAAATATAATTTACCCTAAATTTATGAGACCTGAGGTATTTTATGTAAATCTCATAGAAGGATTAGTATAATAATTTTATTTATTTTTTTTCAATATGTATTATAGGCCTTTTAACTTTTATGTTTTTTTATTTAGGGGTTGTTTGAGGTGTCCTAAATAAGTGTACTTTTTATCTTTTTAGACTAAAAAGTTGATGAAAAAAATATGAATGTTTGGGTTAATTTTTGACTTTTCATGAAAAAAATGTGTAATAAAAAATTATAAAAATTGGTTTATAGAGGAAAATTATGATTGGGAGTTGTGCAGTAGTAATTGTTGACTTTTGATAAATAGTGTTAATTTTTTAACTTTTTAAGTAACTTTTTGACTTTTTAACTTCTTTTACATACCCCAAACTTGACCTTAGTTTTTTTAATATTATTCACCTCAACACAACAGAAAAGAATAAAATATTTTTCAGCCGAAACTTTTGAAAGAAATAGCAAGTGGTATGTTGTGTAATGGACTTTATACTTTCCTTGAATTTTGAATAACGCGCTTTTACTTTTGCTTTTGCTTTTACTTTTGCTTTTATGAAAAGACTACAATTTTAATCATCCACTTAACAATCAAAAATTAAAAAGGTGAATTATAATAAATTCTCTTAAATTATAACTTATTTATGTTTGGTCTCTTTCAATTTTAAAATTTAACAGTTAACCACTTTAATATATTATCTAATTTCATTTAACACATTCTGCAAGAATTATATTAAGAATTTAAATAGAATCAGGTAATGTGTAAATCACATAACATATTTATTGATTTTTAAAACAAAATACTTTTTTTGTGATTTAATTTGTATCTTGTTTTTCTTATCTTAGTCATAAAATGCAAACAAGATTAACAAATAAAGGTATTATTATTCTACAAAATTAATAAGTATGCCATATACTCTTAAGTGTAAATTTCTCACATAATTCTAACGAAAATGATAACAAAATAGTATTTTGAGGTGATTAATTATTAAATTTTGAAGTTCAGTGAGCAGAGTGCAAATAGGTCATAATTTAAGAAAATTTATTATAATCCAAATTAAAAATCATGGTTGCATGACCATTCAAACAATTTTTTTACACCATATTTTTTTAAAAACTTTTTTTTAAAAAAATATTATATAAATCAACAAATTTTCAAAAAAGTCACGTTAATAATATCTTATTAAGCTGTCATTAAGAAGTATAAAATAATAAAATAATTAAAATATTTTTTTTTTATGCATTCTAATACATTTTTATATATGTTTAAATTTGTTTTTACTCATTTTTTTGATCTTAATGACAGTTAAAAGAATTGTTATTAACATTTTTCCTTTTACAAATTATTTTTTATTAACAAATAGAACATGCAAAATAAAATTTTACAATTTCAAATAAGGCTCATTTCAATATTTCTTCATGTTCTTTTTGGATAATATTAATGACACATGTCAAAATATTAGTGTCAAACACTTCTAAAACTATTTGGTATTTTCGGTCAATTTGGTATTACTTATAAATTAGTTTTTATAAGTATAATTTTTTAGCTTATTTGTTAATTTTTTTTTAAATAAGTTATAAATCTGTTTGGTGTCATTTTTTATAATCTGTAAAAAAAAAATTATAAAAAAAAAAAATTTGAACAAGTTTTGTTTAAATAAGTTATCACATAAATTTTTTGGTCTATAAAAATTCAAGATATCCTTAAAAGTTATAATTAAGGTGAAAAATATAACCTATTTAGTTCATATATATTTTAGGGTTTCAAATAAGTTTAAAAAAATTACAATTTGTAACTTAAGAAATTTTTACTTTTTTTAGCTAAATAAATTGAAAATTCAGATAAAATATAATATGTGTGAGGAAATGGTTTTGGAAATGCTCTTTTGATCCACTGGGGCGCTCGAGATCCTCAGCTAACAACCTGAAAAGGAATAAACACTCCGGTCGGGGGTGCCGGAATTAGCACTCCGACGGGTAAGTTAGTATGTACTCTCTTAATTGCTTGTATCTTAAGTTAAGTGTATTCATTCTCACATATCTCTTTCTGGTTGATATTCTTCTATTTATATTTATTCTTTCTTGGGCCTCGGGACTGGGCCCACTTTCAATTCGCCGTATAACTATTTTCTCAACTCCTTTTGTTGCAAACCACTTTCCACTCGGTCCCTTACTCAACCGGCTATTTGGCCGAATAGGATAGGATTTAAATGTGTAAGACGGGGCCGAATACGATGTATATATTTCGACTCTCCAGGACCAATTATTCGGCCTCTTTACGTCTCCCAATATTCGGCCCCCACAATTGCCCCCCAAGCACTCCACTAACGACAGTTAGCTGGAGTGCTTGGTTTCGAACTCGAAAAGTCAGAGCCGAAATTTGGCGGCTAACCTCATTCCAACGTAGATGTCAGTGTCATTCAACCAAAGATAAAAAAACACGCCGATCTCCTCTGACGCGTCGGCTATTAAAGACCCAACCATGGCGTTGAGCATGGCTACGTCCGTCTCATTGCCAGCTGACAAGGTGGCTTTCCGGGAGGAGCCGGATCTGTTGGCAATAGCATTAGCCGCTCAATCGACTCTTTTGGTATATACCTTGACTAGGGGTGAGCAGCGGATATACCGATCCGCCAAAACCGACCAAACCGAACCGATCCGCCACATTTTGGACAGATGCATGATGACGAGCGGACGGTTGCGGATTAATTTTCTCCAATCGCCAATTTGGCAGACAGATGGCGGATTTGAGATTCCTTTGGTCGCAACCGAACCCCCAAACCGCGAGCACCCCTAATAATTTATAAGACTTTATGTTTTCAATTTGTTTAAATATTTTGTTTGTATTTTCAATTGAAAAAGAGTTTAAATATTCTGTTGAAAAAAAGTTTTCAACTTGAATATATTTTTTGAATTGAAAAAAATAAACATATTATTTATCTATATTTTTTGGTTTTTAAATTTAATTCTAAAAATAATAAATAGAAAATATGATATAAGCTGGTTGGTTTTTGTTTTCAAAAACATATATAGATGTAACAATACAGAGACATACAATTTCCGCTACTGCCCTGTTTATGGTTTTGGTAGTTTGAATTGTTATTATATTTTAAGAACCACAGATTGTAATACTTTATGTGGATGAATTATGCTGTGATTATAATATGTGGATGAATCATGCTGTGATTGTAATATGTGGATGAGCCATGCAGTGATTGTGATATTCTAAAGTTTCAAACTTTCTTTTTTTAGATGAGACATACAGTGATTGTAATAGTTTTTTTAAGTCATTGACTGTAATGCTTTTTCTTTTTTCTTTTTTTCTTTTTTTTGAGGAAGTGCACAAGTTGAATTATGTTGAAAATTTATAAAATCTTAAACTGCCAAACCGATTCGCATCCATCCGCCAAACCGCCAATTCGCTCAATCCACATCCGCCGGATTGGCGGACGGATGAAGGATTAGAGGTTCCGTGACCGCAACCGACCCGCGCCCACCCCTAACCTTGACCTTGTTTTTCCCTTTTATGCAAATATTGTTTTGGTTTTAATTTCCTGTTTTGCAGACGGTCGGAAGGATAGCCGAGATAGGCCGTCGCCAACGTGACACCGTCGAACGACTTGGCCGTTTACAATCGGAAGTTGAGGGCCAGAGGAGCAAGGCCGAGTTCGAAGCGGCGAGGGCGAAGATGGAAGGTACGAGGGTCGAGGCCGAGATGGAAAGGGCAAGAAATTCGGGCCAGTTCAGATTGGCCGTTGAGGAGATGGCGAATGCGAGCGAAAATGCGCTCAAGTTAGCCCGAGAGGCGATTGCCAAACTGAAGGCTGACTTGGAAGAATCGAAGAAGGTGAAGGAAGTAGCCGACTCCGAGGCTTCCAAGGCGTATGAGGCTGGGCAAAGTGCTGCCCTCGCAAGTTATGTGGAAGAAGTCCCCAAATTTGAAAATCGGGGATTCAAACACGGCTGGCTCAAAGCCCTTGCTGCTGCTAATGTGACATTGGCTATGCCAATTCCATACGAGCAAGTGGATGTTGAGCCCCTGGAGTCTGACTCCGAGGATTGATTAAGGCGACATTTTAGTTGTTTTTGTTTAAGGATTTTGAATGTATTGTTGCAATTTTTCGTTTAGTAGTTTTTATGTGTAAAATGACTACAGTTTTTAAGTTTTTGCTAGGCATTTCCATGCGAACTTGTAGCTTTTTGTTTAGTAGTTTTCATATGTAAAATGGCTATAGTTTGTGCCTAATTTACTAATGAAAATTTTCTTTGCACTTTGCTATTATTTGTGCTTGATTTTGCTACTGATGAATGGTATTGCTTTTTTCTATCTTGGATAAAACATTCGTGTACACTTGCCGATTAGATAACTAGGCAACTTAGTAATTTATCCTCGTCGAATAGCCGATCAGATTAAAATCTGATCTTGCTGAATATTATTAGTTCATGGAGTGGTGCGGCACAGATCGATCGGCATCAGGCTTAGATATTTGGCCGATCAGATTAATAAATCTGCCCTTGCCCCAGCCAATGCATGACCTCCAAAAAGCCGAATATTATTAGTTCATGGAGTGGCTGCGGCACAGATCGATCGGCATCGGGCTTAGATATTTGGCCGATCAGATTAATAAATCTGCCCTTGCCCCAGCCAATGCATGAGCTTCAAAAGGCCGAATATTATTAGTTTATGGAGTAGCTGTGGCATAGATCGATCGGCATCGGGCTTTTGGAGTTTAGCATTAATGAAATCACCTCGGGGGCACTGCATGCATTAGGAATAAATGGGGTGGGTTCTTCGCGCCAGTGATTCCACTTATCGTGTTCAGACTCAATTTAAATCACTTTGTTGTGAAAGGTTACATAAGTGCGAATGTCAAATAGACTGTTCTTCAACAACAGAGGAGAAGGGCGAACATTGGTTGAGCTTGACATTGAAATGAATCACAGCAGCGAGCCCACACGCACAGGAGGTAGGAAGTCCAGGGAACGAGAAAAACGTCAGCCCCCAAGTCATCGAAGCAGATCACCCCGAAAGGAAAAACAGCAACGGGGAAGCTCCCCGCGACCGCGACCGAGAAATGAGCCCGACGCGACGCTGCGACCGTTGAGTTTTGCGGTTTTTGTGGGGAATAAACAGATGACGGAGGCGGATTCTATTGTTAATGACCCAGGTGTAGCAGTCGAGTTCGCTCGACAGATTTTTCCACCGGAAGTCCAGCAGTCGATGGTTGGTCGACAAGATTTCGAAGTATTTCGAGAGGACATCCACGGAGCAGTGAGAGGGTTGTATACCGCCTATGAAGTCGGCATGCGTCTGTGCGCCGCGTGGCGGGAGATAAAGAAGAAGGATGAACGAATTCGAAACTTGGAGGCTTGTACGAAGAAGGCCGAGCGCGAGCTAAGGAAGGCCCAAACTGCCGAGCCGCGTGCGGCCGAACAATCCAACCCGGTCGTGGATGAAAGAGTGACCCAACGGCTGCTAAGCCATGTGATTGCCGATCGAGATACGGCAAGTATGTTCGCAATAGGGAATGCGAAGGCCGCGGCCTATGAACGAGGCTTCCACGAAGGCCGGAAAGTTGGGATAGAGAAGACCAAGGAGAAACTCGCAGAGGAGGTATGCCGATGCGAGAATCGGGACTTTAGGTATTGGTGGATTAAAGCTCTCCAAGCCGCAGAGGCACTCCAAGGAGCAGGAGTTGAATCGGCGTCGCCATTATATCAACGTCATCACTTTCCTTTTGGTGCTTTCGAAATTGAGAAGAGCGATGACAAGGGTGATGCCGAATAGAATTGAATATGTTGTAAAACGCTCCAACACAAATTGGGCGTCAGCTATGTATTTATTGGTTAACTTAATAAAATACTTTGTTTTAAATGTTTGCATTTCATTTTGAATGTTTGCATGCTTAATTAAGCATCTCATTTTGAATGTTTGCATGTTTTAATTTGTTTATGCGGTTTGCGCCGGCTCAACTTAATTAAGCATTTCATTTTGAATGTTTGTATTCTTTAATGTGTATACGGTTTTTGCCGGCTCAACTTAACGAAGCATTTCACTTTGAATATTTGTATGCTTTAACTTTCGTGTAGGGCGCTCCGAATCCGAAGTCTTATTCAGCCCAAACGTGTTATGCACGACTGGGGCTCCGAGTTCGGAGGCTTTTTGTCTTGGCCAATCCTGATATCTATGAAGGCCACTCCAAATCCGGAGTCTTATTCGGCCCATAAGTGTCATGCACCAACGGGGCTTCGAATCTGGAGACTTGGCTTGGCCAATTGTGATATCCACGAAGGGCGCTCCGAATCTGGAGGCTTAATCGGCCCAAAGGTGTTATGCACTGATGGGGTTTCGAATCCGGAGGCTTAATCGGCCCAAAGGTGTCATGCACTGATGGGGCTCCGAATCCGGAGACTTGGCTTGGCCAATCGTGATATCCACGAAAGGCGCTTCGAATCCGGAGGCTTAATCGACCCAAAGGTGTCATGCACCAATGGGGCTCCGAATTTGGAGACTTGGCTTGGCCAATCGTGATATCTACGAAGGGCGCTTCGAATCCGGAGGCTTAATCAGCCTAAAGGTGTCATGCACCGATGGAGCTCCGAATCCGGAGACTTGGCTTGGCCAATCGTGATATCCACAAAGGGCGCTTCGAATCCGGAGGCTTAATCGGCCCATAGGTGTCATGCATCGATGGGGCTCCGAATCTAGAGGCTTAATCGGTCAAAAGTGTCATGCACCAATGGGGCTCCGAATCCAGAGACTTGGCTTGGCCAATCGTGATATCCACGAAGGGCGCTCCGAATCCAAAGGCTTAATCGGCCCAATGGTGTCATGCACCAATAGGGCTCCGAATCCGGAGACTTGGCTTGGCTAATCGTGATATCTACGAAGGGCGCTCTGAATCCAGAGGCTTAATCGGCCCAAAGGTGTCATGCACCGATGGGGCTGCGAATCCGGAGACTTGGCTTGGCTAATCGTGATATCCACGAAGGGCGCTCCGAATCTGGAGGCTTAATCGGCCCAAAGGTGTCATGCACCAATGGGGTTTCGAATCCGGAGACTTGGCTTGGCCAATCATGATATCCATGAAGGGCACTCCGAATCCGGAGGCTTATTCGGCCCAAAGGTGTCATGCACCAATGGGGCTCCGAATCCGGAGACTTGGCTTGGCCAATCATGATATCCACGAAGGGCGCTCCAAATCCGGAGACTTTTGAACTGAATTGCGCGATGAGGAAACGGGAAACTTTGCATTGCGAAAGTGAAATATGTACAAGTATCAAGCCCCACAAGTCGGGTCAATGATAGAATTTACGTAAATACGTGGAATTCTAAGGCCGTGGCAGACTCCTCCCAGACATGTCTTTAAGCCGATATGCCCCTACTCCCGCGACTGAGTCGATCTGATAAGGGTCGTCCCAGTTAGGTCCCAATTTTCTGTCGGCCGGATTCTTGGCAGCTGGAAGCACTCTCTTCAGGACCAACTCTCCTGGTGTGTAGCGGCGCAGTTGAACACGCTGATTATATGACTTAGCAAGTTACTGCTGGTACCGTGCCATGGATGCAAGGGCGCGGTCTCTTCGCTCTTCAATCAGAATCAAGTCCAAGGCCAACGTCATGTCATTTTGGCCCAAATCAAAAACTGTTGACTTCAAAGTTGGGAGGCCGATCTCCAAGGGGATGATTGCCTGCGTTCCGAAGCACAAAGCGAACGGCGTCTCCCTAGTGGACCTCCTCGGAGTGGTGCGATGAGCCCATAACACACTTGGCAACTCTTCTACCCATCTTCCTTTAACTTTCTCCAGCCTCTTCTTGATGCCATCTAAAATAGATTTGTTGGAGGCTTTAGCTTGGCCGTTACTCTGTGGATAAGTCGAGGAGGAATAGTAGGGACGAATACCATACTTGCTGCACAGTTCTCTGTAGACACCGCAATCAAACTGGGTGCCGTTGTCTGAAATAAGTGCTCTTGGAATACCGAATCGTGTTATGATATTTCTCCATACAAAACGCTTCACGTCGGTATCTCGGATGTACGTTAGTGCTTCTGCTTCTACCCATTTTGTGAAATAATCTGTCACGACAATCAAAAATCGCTTATTACCCAGGGCATGAGGCAGTGGTCCGAAGATGTCAAGTCCCCATTGGGCGAACGGCCAAGGACTGGTTATAGAGCTTAACTCTTCAGTAGGCAGGTGGGTCAAAGAAGAGAACTTCTGGCACTGTTTACACTTTTTCACGTAACATTCGGCATCGGCTCTCATTGTCGGCCAGTAGTACCCCTGTGTCACAGCTCGATGAGCCAAAGAGCGCCCGCCAGAATGGGCGCCACAACTGCCTTCATGTATTTCGGTCAGAAGTGATTCAACTTTGTCTAGATAAACACATTCCAGGTATGGACCAGAAACGGATTTTTTATAAAGCTTTCCTTGCGGATCTAAGTAGTATCGCAGGGCTTTGTTTCGCAACTTGTGCGCTTCTTTCTTATCCGCTGGGAGCTGTTCAGAAGACAGGAATGCAGCAATGGAGTCCATCCAACTCGGTCCTGACTCTATGACATTAACCTGGACTTCCTCAGAAGGGCCAATGCTCGGCTCTGGGATGAAACCAACGTCAATGGTCCATTTAATCTCTGAGTTAATGGCGGAGGCTAGGCAAGCCAGGGCATCTACATGTGTGTTCTGGTCACGGGTTATTTGGTTCAATTCATGATGGTCAAATTTTGCCAGCAAGGAATTTTTCGTTTTCATGTAAGCGGCCATACGGTCGTTTTTTGCTGCGTACTCCCCCTTTAGCTGATTGATCACCAATTTTGAATCGCAAAATATAAGCAGACGCCGAGCACCTAGGAGATGTGCATTCCGCAAGCCGGTTAGTAGGGCCTCATATTCGACCTCGTTATTTGATGCTTCGAAGCCGAGTTTGATAGCCTACTCAATTATTGCCCCGTCGGGAGCCATTATCACTACTCCGGCCCCGCTGCCACGTTGATTGGACGATCCATCACAGTACAACTACCAAATGTCCCTAACATAAATTCTCCAGTTCAACTTAGGTTGAATTTCATCAGACTTGAAGTCGGCAAGACCCCCAGTGAATTCGGCCACAAAGTCGGCAAGCACCTATCCCTTGATTGAGGTTCTAGGCAAAAACTGAATATCGTACTGGCTGAGTTCAAGAGCCCACTTTGAAACGTGCCCTGATGTTCTGCACTACGGAGTACCGACCGGAGGGGGTGGTCCATTAGTACCCCGATGGTATGCCCCTGAAAGTAATGCATCAATTTTCTTGCTGCCATGACGAGGGCCAGAATGAGTTTTTCCAATGGAAGGTAGTGTGTTTCGGCATCAACCATTGCCTTGCTCAGATAATACACTGGCCGCTGCTCCCTCAGCTCTTCCTTTATCAGTACAGCGCTGACGGCCCTGTTGGAAACCGCCAGATACAAAATGAGTGGGTTGCCTGCCGAAGGTGTTGTCAAGAGTGGAACTGATTGGAGGTAGGTCTTGAGGCCGTTGAAAGTGGCTTCGCACTCGGAGGTCCATTCAGAAGCCTTGCCCTGCCGTAGAGTGTGAAAGAATTGTCGGTAGTGATCTGTGGACCGACTGATGAACCTGTTGAGTGTGGCGGCCATCACCATAAACTTTTGAACCTCTTTCACTGAACGAGAGGATCCGAGCTCCAAGATTGCTGTGATTTGCCTCGGGTTGGCTTCGATTCCCCGGTGGTTGACAATATAAACCAAGAATTTGCCAGAGCCGATCCCAAACGCACATTTGGAAGTGTTCAGCTTCATTTTGTATTTGCGTAAAATGCCGAATGTCTCTTCCAGATCGGCTAGATGAGTTTGCTCTTGTTTGGACTTGACCACCATATCGTCAATATACACTTCCATAGTGTGGTCGAGCTGCTCCTTGAACATGGCATTGACTAGTTTTTGGTAAGTTGCCCCTGCATTCTTCAGCCCAAAAGGCATAACCTTATAGCAATAGGTTCCTCTTGGGGTGAGGAATGCAGCTTTGTCTTGGTCCTCCGGATGCATGGCAATTTGATGGTAGCCTCTGTAAGCATCGAGGAAGCTCATACGCTGATGGCGTGCCATCGCATCTACAAGTTGGTCTATTCTGGGGAGAGGAAAACAATCCTTGGGGCAGGCTTTGCTTAGGTCCGTGAAATCAATACACACTCGCCAAGTCCCATTTTTATTCTTCACAACCACAGTATTAGAGAGCCATGTAGGGTAGGTTACTTCCCTGATTGCCTCGGCGTCAAGCAACCAGTCAACCTCTTCAACAACGGTGGCAGTGTGCTCTGCGGTTGACCGCCGGCTTTTCTGAATAATCGGCTTGCATTTAGGGTCAACATTTAAACAGTGCTACGAAACAGACAGATCTACACCCGGCATCTCATATGGAGTCCACACAAATACATCAAGGTTGCCGAGCAGGAAGGAAATTAGCTGCTGCCTGTCTGCTTGATTCAAGGAGGCGCCGATCATGAAGAACCTGTTTGGGTTTCCGTTAATTTCAACTCGATCTAGGGCTACCGTGGCCTTTTCACTTGGGAGCCGCCCAACATCGTCGAGGCTCTCTCGATCCGACACCTCAATAGAATTCATTTGCAACTCTTTTGGCGTCTTTCCAACAAGGAGATAACATGCTTGTGCCGATTTCTGGGAGCCACGGATTTGCTCAATGCCGCGTTTTGTCGGGAAGCGTAGTAGCTGATGATAGGTGCTTGGCACAGCCTACATAGTATACAACCAAATTTGCCCCATGATGAGATTATACGGCGATGGCAGCTTGACGACCAAGAATTCCACATCCACTGTTCGGGAGCCCGCTCGAACAGGTAGTGTGATTTTTCCCAACGGGTATTTTGGATTGGCGTTGAAGCCGAATAATGGATAAGGAGCTGGAGAAAGGTCCAATTCGAAGAAGCCGAGTTTGGGGAATCTCTTATAATACATAACTTCCGATGTGCTCCCCGGATCAATGAGTACGCGCTCAACGATGAATCGGTTTATACGTAACTCGATTACCAAGGGATCGACGTGGGGAAGTGTCACTCCAGCCAAATTTGAATCATTGAAAGCAATGCTCGCAGCTTCATGGGGCCGTTTTGCCGGAGTGAGTTGATTTTGAGGGTTGGGATTCGACTGAATCGTATGCACCGCGGATGACATTGACAGGTTGTATATCATCTGGATCACGTTGAGTAGAGGTGAATCTTGTCATAAGGCTATTGCTTTAGTTGAGTTGCCTTTTCGGACGTACTGTTATAGCCGACCATCTTGTACCAATTCCTCCAAGTGATCCTTTAATGCATAACAACTCTCAGTATCATGGCTGTGATCCTTGTGATACTCGCACTGCCTATCCCGTCTTCTCATATCAGGAGGTCCCACCATTTTGGACGGCCATTTGAAGAACGGAATGTGTTGGACTTTGGACATAACCGTGCTGATCGGCTCTGACAGCTCAGTATATTTCTTGTCTGCGTGCCTTGTGCGCCTGCTATCGACTTGCAGTTGTTCATTTGCTCGGTGGGAGCATTGGTCGCTTGATTGGTGAGAATCCCATCTCTTGTCTCGTTTAGCCCGATGCCGTGGTTCAGGGCTCTGAGGTGGTATAGAATTTAACGGCTGAGCAATTTCAGAAGGGGCCGTCTTGTTGGCCATGTTTCCGGCTTTAACCCGCATGGCGTCATCTTCCACTTTGCAGTACTCCTCAACTTTCTTCATCAATGACCAGACTGTTTTGGGGGGTCTTCTAGTCAAGGAACTGCGGAGAGCACTATCAGGATGCAAGCCCATTTTAAAGGCAAAATGGCCATGGAGTCGTTGTAAGCATCATCGACAAGATTAAAGCATTCCCAATAGCGCGCTGAATACACTCGTAAGGTTTCTCCTGGCTGGATCTACATTGCCCGGAGAGAGTCGGCTTGCTTCAGCTGGACCTCATTGGTGATGAACCTTGCCCTGAAGGATTTTTGGAGTTGGCGAAAGCTCTTGATCGAAGCCGGCTCCAGTTTATAATACCACCTGACAACCAGTGGTCCCAAACTGCTCGGAAATATTCGACACATGAGGGCCTCATCGTCTGCATGGAGCGTCATGGCTTGCTTGTAATGGCGGATGTGATCGGTGAGGTCTGATTTACCGTCGTACAAGGTGAATGACGACACTTTGAACTTTTTGGATAGCACTACCCTTGCAATCCGTCGTACAAAGGGATCGTGCTGGTCTTCTTCGTCTGAACTATTTCTTCTTCGCTTATGCCTTATACGTGGACTCTCTTTAAAGGAACTGGTAGTTTCGAGTCAACCCTTCTTTTTGGGCTCTGGGGATAATGAATCAGAGTCGCTGTTACTAACTTTGACTTGTCTTTGAGCTCGAGGTCTTTGACCATCCGCTCTCAGCGGTCGTCTCGGATCTGGGCATGTAACTTGTTTAGACTTTGCCACTTCCAAAGCCAAATCCTGTCGAAGGCGCTCGTTCTCAGCCATCATGTTTTCCAACCTTTGTTCGTTTTGCTTTGCTTGCTCCATAATCGCCTGCATTGTCTTATGAGCGGATGTTGAGGGTGAATCGAAGTTCAGGACCCTTCTTACAGTAATATTCTCTGGCCCAAGCATGTTGCTTGGAGTGGTTTCGTCTTGTGGCGTAGGGTCGCCAACGACTACTAGAGGATCTTCCATCGCACCCGCTATGGATGTGCTTGAGGATTCCCACAGACAGCGCCAATTGTGGGGAAATGGTTTTGGAAATACTCTTTTGATCCACTGGGGTGCTCGAGATCCTCAGCTAACAACCTGAAAAGGAATAAACACTCCGGTCGGAGGTGCCGGAATTAGCACTCCGATGGTTAAGTCAGTATGTACTCACTTAATTGCTTGTATCTTAAGTAAAGTGTACTCATTCTCACATACCTCTTTCTGGCTGATGTTCTTCTATTTATATCTTTTCTTTCTTGGGCCTCGGAGCTGGGCCCACTTTCAATTCACCGTATAACTATTTTCTCGACTCCTTTCGTTGCAAACCGCTTTCCACTCGGTCCCTTACTCAACCGGCTATTTGGCCGAATAGGGTAGGATTTAAATGTGTAAGACGGGGCTGAATGCGATGTATATATTTCGACTCTCTAGGTCCAATTATTCGGCCTCTTTACGTCTCCCAATATTCGGCCTCCACAATATGAAATTGCAACCAAGCACCATTAATTAATTTTATTTTAATCAAATACGTTAATTAAATTCACTTATAAGTGCAATGAAACGTGACTATTATAGTTCTTCATAATCAATTGTTTTTTTTTTCTATTTATTATTATTTAAATTTTGAATATTTGACATTCGGTGTGGGGGGAGTTTGACTTGGAGGTTCAACACTTTTAGCCGATGAGACAAACGTGAAAGCACAATTATTCAACAAGAAGTCATCATAAACTTTTAAGAAAAATGTTCGGTGCCCCGAATTTGTGTGGCCCGAATTATTCAAATGTATCAAAACGATGTCATTTTACACCAAAAACGATATCATTTTGAGTGTTTCGAGCCATTCGAGTCATAAATTTCATATCACCTAGTATTGTTGAACCTTTAAAGAGTTAAGATTACTAATCACTTTCAATAGACACCCCTGCTACCCCAACCCCTTTCTACCTCTAATTGCTACATCATAGCTCATTTTCAACTCCCTCCCCAACCCTCATTCTCTCTCTCTCTCTCTCTCTCTCTCTCTCTCTCTCTCTGTGCGCGCGCGCGCACCCTGGTGGCCAGAGTAGATGGTGGTGGGGTGGGGTTTAGGGGTTGAAAGAGAAAAGAGCAAGATTGATTTTGATATTTTGAGATCCAAAGTGGATTTTTGATATGGAATATTTCATAAATTAAAAAATAATAATAATAATAATAATGTGATGAAAAAAATATGTATCCTATTTTTTTTTTTAAATGCTTAAGAAAATGTTACTTTCATATATAACTATTAAAATTTACTTAAAGACATAACAAAGTTTACAATAAGAAAAATAATAAAAAATAATCCGAGTTCAAGTATTAATTAAATCAAAAGTGAACAAATTGTAATAAAATATCAATTGAACTTCATCATTCTTACATTTTTAACTACAAAATTGCTAATCAAGCCTGCAAAATCAAACTTATCAATTAAATCCTTTTCAATAGATAAAATTGTTAATTCATTTAATCATTCTTGTGACATAATTAATTGAAAGTAATATTCAACTTTAAATTCGAAAAGTTTCTTTTCCCCAAAACAACTGTAACTGATGTAATTAATCGTATTCAGTACATAATCCATGAATTTGAGAAACAACCCTCCATTAATTTCAAATAATTATCCATTGGTCTTCAAATAATTCACCATATCAATTATTTTCATCGAATTTATCAAGACTTTTAAATTCATGTAAATTTTTTTTTTTTTTGAGTTAGTATAAGAGGGACTTACATGTAGATCTTAATAGATAGATTTATTATTCAATAGGTCCTGTGAGAATTAATAACAATTTTTTATTAAATACTATTAAAAAGTATTACTAATTGTTAATTTTCAGTGACAGTTTGAAAATTTTGAAAAGTTTTAGTGACAATTTAAAAGAATCATCACAAAAAAAGGTTACTAATTTTCAACTTTTAGTAACAGTTTGAAAAATTCATCACAGAAAAAAGTCGCTAATTGTAAGTTTTAGCGAGAATTTATAAAAATTGTGACAAAAAAGTTACTAATTGTCAACTTTTAGCGACATGCAAAAAATCGTTATAAAAAATTATTTTAGCGACGATTTTACTATGACTTATATTCAATAGGACTTGATGAGAATTAAATTCAACTATTAGGATCTATTGATAGTTTACCCATAATATAATAGCTAAAAAAATTTTGAAGCCTTCTTTTTAAATCATATTTCTAGGGCCTAAAGGGGTGGTTTTGTGGAATTTGGGCCAAAGCTAAAGAAGAAGGAACAGTGGGTAATTCTATTTCCATACACCAGTTCTCTTCCGTTCACACACTTGAAAATTTTCATTAATACAATTTTATCTTAGAATAAAAACATTATAATACCCTCATCTTCTTCTACTCAAACCCTAATTCTAAAACATCACAACCATTTTCTATCACTAGCGCCACCTCTCTTACCTGCCATTCCCTCCTATCGCCTCTTTTCTTTTTCGCCTATGATCACTTTTCGCTGTGAACTATACACTCTCACAAGTCTTTCACCGCAAATCACTCAAGGTTGACTGTGGAGGTTTAGGATGGAGGAGGATGAGTTAGAAGTGGCGGTGGTGGCGGCGATGGGGACTGAAAGTGGCGGCAATGACAATAAAGGAGGGGTGGGTGAATAAAAAAAAAGAAGGCTAAGTTTAATCTAGTTTTAGAATATGTTTTCAAAAACAAATAAATAAAAACTTCTCATTTCAATATGGTTTTATCTTTCTAGGGGGAAAAAAAAATTTAAAAATTTAAAAATATTGTTTTGGTATTTATTTTTATCAAATTAATTTATAATTTTTTCAAAAAAAATTCAAAAAATTGATTCAAACATTGAAACCAAACATAGCCTTAGGGTTTTAAAATTGAAAATGAGGATAATATTGGAATATAGAGATGTGTACTAAGAATTTATATTTTTATAATTTGTATATCGAGAAGGTATTCATTAAATGTGTGTATTGAGAGAAATTAGTGTGTAGAAATAGAATTATTCAAGAATAGTGGACAATGGGAAGAGAAGGGAATAGAAGGCGGGAAAGAGGTGCACTACGAAAAATTCAGGTTTTTGCGATGGCAAAATGCCATCACTAATACACCTAATGCCATCCCAAAAACTTTTAGCTACGGCAAAATGACTTTTAGCGACGACAAAGTGGGGGTTACAACAGAGGGTGTTGCAAAAACGTTTTAGTGACGTCATGCCGCCGTCGTCTTTTTTTGGCGACGGCAAATGTTGGCCTTCATGACGGCGTTTTACTATCGCATATAATATGTTAAAATTGAGACATTTTTCGACAGCAATGCTTCTACCGTTGCTCAAAAGTTTATTTGAGATGGCCAAAAAAGCTATCGAGAAATGTTTTTTTTTTTTTGAGACGGCGTTACCTTTTTCACCAAAAACTATTTGGCGATGGCATGGTCTAGGTTGCCAAAAAAAATATTTTTTAGGCCTGATATTTTTGCGACGGTATGGTGCCGTAGAAAAAAATAAAAAAACCTACAATAAAATTATTAAAAATACTAAAATTACCTATATTAAATGAAAAAAAATTGAAAAAGAAACCAATAATTGCATAATAATATAAAAATTCCTGTATAGAAATAACAATTTCTCCATTATAAAATATTCTTGCATTCATAACTAAACATCAACAAATTACCCCACTACATAATGTTGCATAATAGATATATAATGTTAAGTACATAATGTTGTTCACAATTCAAAATAACATAAGCCAAAAACAAAAGTTTTCCTCATCATCCTCCGTGGGTAACAAAAACAAAAGTTAGTCGCATTCTTCACAAGCATGCATTCCACAAGAAGCAAACTCCTACTCGGGCAATATCTGAAAACAAAAAACAAAAATAATTAATGACAATATAATTATGTGTTAATATGTTAATTACAAAAAACATAAAAATTTAACAACTATACAATTACAAAGATAATTAAGTAAACAAATTTGCGCTGACCGAAATCCAGCTTTAACTCCCAAACCGAGAACCCAATTCAAGTCCCATCTTCTCCCACAAGTCTCTCGTGCCTAGGCGGTCATGTGTGCCAAGTTTCATACTAATCCGACACCGTTTGGTGATTTTGGGGCGTCAACATCTCGAATTCTAAGTTTCTTAAGGAACTAGTTTGTCGAGATTCAAATCCAACTCTGACTCCCAAACCGGGAACCCAATTTGAGTCCCGTCTTCTCCCACAAGTCTCTCATGCCTAGATGGTCATGTGTGCCAAGTTTCGTGCTAAGCTGATGCCGTTTGATGATTTTCGGACATCAACCCCTCGAATTCTAAGTTTCCTAAAGAACTAGTTTACCGAGACCGAAATCTGGCTTTAACTCCCAAATCGGGAACCCAATTTGAGTCTCGTCTTCTCCCACAAGTCTATCATGCCTAGGCGGTTGTGTGTACCAAGTTTCGTGCTAATTCGATGTTGTTTGGTGATTTTGGGGGGTCAACACCTCGAATTTTAAGTTTCTTAAGGAACTAGTTTGTTGAGACCAAAATCTGGCTCTAACTCCCAAACCGAGAAACCGATTCGAGTCCCATCTTCTCTCACAACTCTCTCATTCCTAGGCAGTCGTGTGTGCCAAGTTTCGTGCTAATCCGATGCCGTTTGGTATTTTGGGGTGTCAACCCCTCGAATTCTAAGTTTCCTAAGGAACTAGTTTGCCAAGACCAAAATTCGGCTCTAACTTCCAAATCGGGAACCCAATTCAAGTCTCATCTTCTTCCACAAGTCTCTCGTGCCTAGGTGGTCATGTGTGCCAAGTTTCATGCTAATCCAACGCCGTTTGGTGATTTTGGGCGTCAACACCTTAAATTCTAATTTTCTTAAAGAACTAGTTTGCTGAGACCGAAATCCAACTCTAACTCCCAAACCAGGAACCCAATTAGAGTCTCGTCTTCTCCCATAAGTCTCTCGTGCCTAGGCGGTCGTGTGTGCCAAGTTTCATACTAATGCAACA
This sequence comes from Camellia granthamiana, assembly GCA_036172215.1. Taxonomy (NCBI): domain Eukaryota; kingdom Viridiplantae; phylum Streptophyta; class Magnoliopsida; order Ericales; family Theaceae; genus Camellia; species Camellia granthamiana. The sequence goes on along the minus strand of CM069913.1, from coordinate 83,185,129 downwards.
CCATTTGGTAATTTGGTGTGTCAACCCCTCAAATTCTAAGTTTCCTAAGGAACTAGTTTGCCGAGACCGAAATCCAGCTCTAACTCCCAAATCGGGAACCCGGTTCGAGTCCCATCTTCTCCCACAAGTCTCTCATGCCTAGGTGGTCATGTGTGCCTTGTTTGAACTGGTTTCCCTAGACCAACATCATTTTGGTAAAGATCCATCATGTGAACATGAAACTAGTTTTTTCAAGTCACCAAATAAATGCTACATATCATTTTAAGTTGTAAAACAAATGCTACATATCAATTCATCCTATGTGCATTACAATGCAAAGATACATTTTATACCTAATCTATTGGTGGTGGTGTATACGAAGTCTCATCTCCCACAATGTCCTTAAATACCCAGTGGCCACTCGATGCATCAGGAACCTATGACAGTCCATACATAATGTGTTAATCATATTCGAATTTTATTATATATATGTATATATATATGTTGTGTGAAAATTTAACTATTAAACAATTTAATTTATATCGAACCTGTCTATTGGGATCCACACTCGCTAGGAAAAAACAATGCAGACAAAAATAAGTGCACCCTTATCTCTCAAAACAAGTAGTACACTTCCATTCCATAACAATGAATTTAGCTATCCAAAGTAATCTAATTTCTCAACTATTTTCTTGAAGGATTCCTTAGAAAGAAAAAAATCAAATGCAATGAACTATAATATAGGGAGAATGAAGTTTGGTGGGACAAAATGTAAAAAATTCTGCCATAATGCTCTTACAAATTTGTTTTTACATGATTAATTTGAAAAAAGAAAAAAGAAAAAAAGAAAGACTATAGAGAAATTAAAAGAAGCAAACCAAATTAGAAGCAAACTCATCTAATGAAAAAATAACATGTATAATATAGAGTGAACAAATTAGAAGCAGCATACCAATAACTCTATTTCAAGGACCTAAACAAGTTATGTACCTCATCCAATATATAAAGTGGAGCTGGTTTGAAGCACAAGTCTATCCATAACTGTGTCCATTTAATAAATTTAATTTCATTATTGTCATTTTTTTTTCAATTCCACAAGTCTGAACAAAAGTAATTTGAACAAGTGTTTTCAGTATTAAACACAGATCAATATTGATTTTTCCACTCCTCTCTCTCACTCTCAAAAGCACTCCAAAACAAATCTTAAGAAAACTTCACTTCCTCATTTCGATCCTTATAGTCCAAAACAAACTGAAATGACAAATATATTTATATATAGAACATGAAATCGTTGTGATGAACACAAGAAAAAACCATGAATTCAACCAATTTTTGACACAGAAATTGAAGAACAGTGTTGATAAACTAAATCCAGAAAATGCAAAATCGATTAGGAAAGCCATGGAAATGAGGAAATTACGGACATGAAAACGCTTCTAATCTAAACAAATAATCGAAAAGCAAAAACTTGTCTTAAAACATTAGTCTGACATAAGTTTTTCAAATCAAAATCATTCAAATCGAGTAAAACCACAACAAAAAACAAAAACAGACCTCAGCACAGAGACGAATGTGTCCAGTTATAAAATTAGAGAAGAATGTGTCCAGACAAACTCTTGTTTAGTTTTCTCTGAAATTTGCATGTGAAACCATCTATTTTTTGTGGAAAAATTACAAGCTAAAAAACAACAATGGAGTCAAACCATTCCTTACTTTCACCACCATTGCACAAGAATTCACCACCAAAGCACATTCATTGCCTATCCCTCTCTCTCTTTCTCTCTCTCTGTGTGTGTGTGCCAACATCATACCTTACGACTATGCACAGTGATTTTGGGCCAAGAATGCTTATGTGTCACCTCACCATTGGACTAAATCGGCGTTACCGTTGGTGAAAATGAAAAGAGAGAAATAAGACGTTCTATATGTTTTCCCTCACATCCTCGAAACTTTGAACATCCTTTGGCTCCCAGTTTCTCCAAGTCCTTAGCCTAATTACGCAAGCAGTTTGTGACGACGACACCCCTTCTTTGCCGCCTTCGATGCATGTGAATTCAGAATTTTTGAGCTATAAATCTGATCTGAGCTGTAGATTTGGAATTTTTGTACACGATTCTCCTTCTGTTTTCTTCAATCCTTAATCTTTCTTAGACCCGATAACATTTCTGTTAAAAAAATCCAACATCTCTCATTTTCCCTCATACTTCAAGCTCCCACTTTTTCATTTTTTTTTATTGTTTTCTCTCTTTTCCAAAACCATAGTTTCAACTTCTGCTAGAAAAAATAAATAAATCTCAGTTCGAGCCATTTCGAGACTTGTAGACTCTTCAAATTGTTTGTTTGGTTATCGATTGATGCTTCAAATTTTTGATAATACTTGTACGAGATTTGATGATTTAACTTACTTGTAATGGTTCAATTATTGAATTTTTGTTATTAGAAATATGCTACGTAAATTTCTAGCAGATAAAATAAAAAAAGTTTTGTAAATTTTAACAGATAGATCTTTCGAGTCTATTTCTACATTCAGATCTTAAGCACCTAGGGTTCCACACACATATATATATCTATACATGTTATTTTTAGATTTTTTTTTTCTATCTGTTGTTATTTTCAGAATTTTTTTCTTCTTGTTGTTGTTATTGTTGTTGTTGATGATAATAAAATAGATATTTGCAACAGATTAAAAGTTTATTACAGTTTGAGGGTTGCTACTACCCTTTTTTTCTCTATGGCCATGTCTTACTTCAACAGATAGAGAGAAATGAGAGAAAGATAAAGAGAGAAAGAAAAAAAAATGCATTTGAACAGATCAGTCTCTCTCCTCTATATTATAATTTAAACAAATATAACACTTGTGAAATTTGAACAGATAGAAACTAATTTGAACAGATAAATATAAAATTGAATAGATAGTCAACAAATTTGAACAAATTGACAAAAAAATTTGAATAGATAGAAAACAATTTGAACAGATATACAAAAAATTTGAATATATAGAAAATAATTTGAACATATAGGTATAAAATTAACAGATAGTCAAAAAAAATAACAGATAAAAAAAGGATCAACAGATTAATTATGGGGTAAAATTGAAAACAAAATATTCTCCTAAAACAACAAACGACTTCTTATTACACTATTTCAGAAAAGACTTCTCACCAATTAAAAATATCCACTCAATTTAATGCCTTATATCTTCCTTATATTAGATTTATTACCAAGTTACCTTGTTTGTTTGTTTGTTTGTTTTTTGTTTGTTTTTTTTTTTTTCCTTTTCGGGTGGTTATTGAAATTTCTAAATTCCTAACATTGCTATTTGGGATAAGGGCAAGCCAAACATTACCGTCTTCCACTCAAAACACTTGCAGGCTGCAATCCCCCATAATAATCCTCTCTTTCTCTCATGATACCATTGCCATCTTCGATGGAGTATTAAACATATATGCTATATACATATAACCCAAAACAGAGAGAGAGAAAGAGAGAGATAGAGAAGTGTATGTAGATGTAGGAATGGGAGAAATCACTATGCTCAATCCGAAATCGCAATACCGAGGCAAGGTTGACCATGTCAGCATCGTCTAAAGAAGCCTCGCCAAAGAGGAGTAGAGGTTCCTCTAGAGAAGGAGCATCAAGAACAAATGAGTCAACAACCTTCCAAAATGGGTCGGTAAGCCCCCCAAAGTATGGGGACCTCCTCCATTCAGCGCTGGGTGGGACAGGCTTGTCGGCTAAGAATCTGGTAGTGGCCATGAGGAAGAATAAAGAAAGAAAAAGAAGACTTTGGAAAAGGAAGGCTAGAGAGAAAAGAACACAAGAAGATAGGATTTGGTGGAAGTGGGGGACCAGTGGACCCAAGGGGTCCTATTTATAAAAATAAAAAAAATCAAAGAAAGGATGCCAACGCGTCTCTGCAAGACCATTATAACCCATCAGTCAAATACACTTTTTCAGAGTCATTATGACCCTACAGAGAGCCGACGCAACTTCTGACCCAATCGACGTAACCTAGGGTTACTTGCTGACATCATGCACGTATGGGAAATAAGGGGCGTGTCCCCCATGCATGCAGGGGGAAAATGAAGAAGGTCCAAATTAAGTATGAGCCTAAGTGCTGAGGTTGCCCCTTTTAGGCGACCAAGAATAACTAAAGGAGCATGGGCTAAAGCCCAAGGAAAGTGGGCCAACAGTGGGCCAAAGCAAGTTCGACCCACTAAAGATCCAAATAGACTCCACGAGGAAAAGTGTCTCAGTGAAATTGCAGAGGCATTACTTGCAGCGGTCAAGTTACTGTGGCACTTTGCCTTAGCGCTGCCGTTTGAAGTTGCTGAGGGAAAGAGAAAACCGGAGTAACTAAGTTGTATGGACAACACTTGTAGTGGTTAAGTTGCTAAGGTATTTTGTCTGCGCTACCATCCCTAATATTGTCGGGACTGCCATTTGAACTTGCCGTAAGAAATGATTGCCGCAGCAACTACAACCGCTGCAACTAACTTGCGGAGGGAACATCCCACCAAGGTGATAGCAGCCTTTAGGAGAAGCTTCCCTTTCACAAGTAGAGGCTAATGCTTGATGCTGATAGCAGGTCCCAAGGCTTACTAGTTGGAGCCGATAGCAGGCACAAAGATACCAGTATACCACGGAGATCTTGCAAAGATGGAAGCAGGGTAGCCCGAGTGTAAGGGACTCCTTTTCCATTACCTAGGTCAAGGACCTGTCTTAGTCGCATAAGCAGGACTAAGGAAGCCCCCTTAGGCTTGGTACTAAGGCACAACATGGCTGACAGTAGGCTTGGTTGTGGCCTTTGCCGTAGGAAACTGGGGAGCTTGTGGTTAGGTGGCTAAGGGTGGAGGCTTCGCTAAGGTGAACACGAAAACATGGCTGATAGCAGGTGTAGACGTCCCCGAACGCCCCGGGAGGGAATTCCGTTCTATTCATATGGGGCTCACTACAGTTCAGGACTCAATGTCACAGTTCTTAATCTGATCTCGCAAAGTGCAATACGAGATTGATAAATCACCAAAGAGTCCAAATCCGGCAAATCGTTTTTGAAAACAGATTTTTGAAAGAAGTGCGAAACGTGGACTGCTTTGCAGATACAGAGTCGCCACCTAAATATTTATTTTGGGGGATTTAGGAAACCCTGACTCGTGCCTAAGGCCACGTGTCCGTCATCACCAAAGTTGCCTTGGCTCGGGAACTTGGGTACGATTGGGGAAGGTCAGCTATGAGCACCCCCGCTCGCCCGATCAAAGATCGGCCTCTACTAACCATGATATCTAGTTTTGAAAACATTTTGCATTCTTATCCCGGTTAATTAGCTAATCTTACTATGTGAGGCGCACAACACAAAAGTATAGACTAGATCGCCTAATTTGGAACAAAGCATTGCATATCCACTCGTTTGGAAGACAGTTTGAAATTTGCTACTCGCAAGTAGGCTAAAATACGGATTTCAACGAGTTGTTCCAACTCAAGCAATCCAACCTCCACCCACAGGCATTTAGGCAGTAAATCAACTAAGCATTTAGCCTCATGGCAAGCATGTTGTCATGTTAACACTCACATACATGCAAGATGCCAAAGCATAAAAAACACTTACAGTGTACTCCGAGCCGAAACAAGAAACTAGTTAGCAATCATATATGATCCTAGTTCATGTTAAAATGGCTAATGCATCGCAGGCAAAATGCAGCTATAATAGGCTCGGCTAATCTATGGATGGAATATGAAATGCGGCAGATAGCATGTATTCAAGTTAGATTTGAAATACTATGCAATTAGTATGATGCGCTGAGCCCGGGGCATGCAATACAAATGAATGGATGCAAACATGCTATCATGAGTATGCTAATCAAAACATGTCCTAATACTAACCATCAAAAGCAAGTAAGTAAAAGGGAGAAAGAAGTGGGGGTTGGAAGACATGCATCACACACACACGCACGCTTATTACAAATTCGCCCTTACTCGGAGGGACCAAAAGAATAATACAATTTAACTAATTAATCAAGCTAATTAAATATTACAAACCAATTAACTAGCTAAGCAAATTAACTAAGCTAATAAAGCGATAAAGCAGCCTCGAGAAGAGGGTCCAATGCATGCGTGCTCGGCTCCGCTCGGAAATCCACCACCATGCACAAGCTGCCTCTGTTTGCACTGTTTTTCTCCTCTGAGAATTGCACAAGTCCCAAGGAGCACTCTCTGAACATTATGGGGTGCCACCGACCATGAGGAATGGTCACCGGCCACGGGAAAGTGGTCATCGACCGTTGGTATGGCTCTCGGCCAGATATTTATGGTCGGCCGGCACTCAATGTGGTCGGTTGGCCATCTATGCCTGCAGAATCCTGTTTTGACAGCAGCAGAGGACAAGACAAGGCATGGCAATGCATTCTCAAACAAATGTTTGCTTAACCAACCTCCCCATCATGTCATGAACTCAAGGGAGCTTGGTTCCCGACCCTCGGGCCACCAATCGCGCATTTCAATGCGTGATGGTCTAAGGTGTCGAGTAGTGCATTTTAATGTCAAATGTAATGCACATAAACACGCAATGGGCCCAACCTCTATCCTAGTCAATTCAAGAGGCAAGGCATGCATGCTCCATGGAATGCAACCTAGGCATGTAAGCTAAGTGTGCAATATGAGCATGAGGGCAAGCATGCAAGCTAACAAACATGCGAGATGCAATTTGAACATGCAAGTATGCAAGACATGTAACATCATGTTAGGCAACCTAACCAAAGATGCATGCCAAATGCTCAATTCAACATGCAACAACATGTTAGTAGACCTATACATAGCATGCAACAACATGCAAAAGGAGCCAAGTATGCAACAATACGTAAGGCGAGCATGTAACAACATGCAAACAATGGACTTAAACTAATTTGGGCAGCTCTCAAATAAGCCCAAAACAGTGGCCAATATGCTATGGAATGAGGGGCAAATACACATACAAACATGCATGCAAATGGACCAACACTTACGCATAAACGAGACAACTTTTAATCACACTTAAAAGAAGATAAACATGGACATATGGCCCACATATCAAGCTCTGAAAATCATGTTAAGGATGGTGCCAAATCAACTAAACAAGGCAATCAAAACATGCAAGCAAGGTCCAAGGCTCAAGGCTAACCTAAGGGATCAAACCATGGCTATGCAAGGTGAATCTCAAAGGGTCGAGGGGACTCAAAATAGTCCCTAAGTAGACCAAAACAAGGTCAAAGACACACCTAGATGGCATCTAAATGGCCTAAGTCTAAAGCCATGCATAATGACCCAAACATGGAGCATAAAACACAAACCTTTTGAAACATCAAAAGAGCCATAAATGCAAGTATACAAGCATGCTATATGGACTAAAATGACATGACTAATGGTGCCAAACCACTGAAATGATGCAAAGAGAGCATGCTAGAGGGGCCAACACTCAAGGCCTATAAGGGAGATTGCATGGTAGCTATACAAAGCAAGTCATGAACGACCCAAATAACCAAAATCAGACCTCAAGCACATCAAAACATATATAAAAGCTTCACAAAGCTAAGCCAAAATCATGCTAAAAACAAGGCTCAAAGTACAAAGCATGTTAAGGCAATTTCATGGCATTACAAGACAAGTATGCAAGGCATGCATGGTGTGTCTAAACCAACTTAAAACAGAGGTAAACCATGGCAAAATACTACCAAATACCAGCTAAGACATGGCCAACATGAACTTAAACAAGGTGCTCACACATGAGGCTAAAATGGCAAGTATTGAAGACAATAAGGAGAGGGGATGGCCCTCTCTCCTTCTTAGGACCTTAAAACTCCATCCCCACCATTGAAATCCCTCTGGATTTCAGTGGTGGGAAGGCCAAGACAAGGTGGTCCCGGAGCTCACCAAAAATGCACAAAAATGAGGCCAAACAAGGCCTAAGAGGGGTCAAATAACCCCAAACACCAAAACAACCTTAAGAAACTATTTTAAGCACCCAAAATCTGAACTTTTATTAGTTATACACAAAGCCTAAAAATAGATGCAATGATGGCTAAAAGCCTAAGCAAAAATGGGGAATAAAGGGGTAAAGTTCTTACCCTTGAAGACCTCTTCAAGAACAATGCTCCAGCTAGTCTCTCCAAGCTTAGATCAACTCAAGAACTCTGAAAATCACTCCTTAGCACCTCAGTAGCCAAAGGAAAGTGTAATACTAGGTGTTTGTATGCAAAACTATGAACAGAACACCTTAATACACACACAATATGAAAGAGAGGGAGATATAGAGATAGAATAGATACACAATCCTCTAACCCTAATCTCAGAGTTCTAGAATTTTCTTTTGAACCCTTGAGGAGGGAGGAGAAGCCCTCCTCTTATAGAGGTTCACTCTTGCAAAGCTTACAAAACAAGCTAAGCAAGAGTGAAATGCCTCCATACACGTGTATAGAAGGGGTGCAAAGTGGGTGCCAGCTGTTCCAACTGACACAAAAATATCTGCCAAAAGCAAATGAACAATGGTTGACCAACAAAAATGGCCATTTGACCAACAAAGGTGGCCGGCCGACCACCAAAAGTGCCGACCAGCCATCACTAATGGCCGGTGGCCTCAAGCCATGGCCGGTAAGGTGTGGGGATGGCCAACAAGCTATTTCCCACCCTCAGAAGCAAAACAACAAGTGTTTGGTGCAAAACCAAACACAAAACAAACAAGTTGAAAGATCCTAAGGCAGGGCGCGTAGCCGAGACCTTCGGGAACTCAAAACGAACACAAACATGGATGATCACCGAGTGTTCAAACGGTGACGTCCAAGTCTTGAGGATGGTCAAAAATGGGGTGTCTACAGCAGGCTATGAACTCCTAAGAATGCATGTACTGCCTAAATAGAATTGAGAAGGCAAGTGCAGCAGCAAGGTTTACTGCTGCAAGTGCACTTGCTGAAGTTACAACTGAGAAGGCAAGTGCAGCGACAAACACTACCATCACAAGTGCACTTGCTGATGCTCAAAAGGTAGTTGCAGCGCAAAACACTCCCGCTACAAGCGTACTTGCTGAGGCATCTGTGCTAAACAGATAGTACACAGTATATGCAGAGGGATACGTGGCACCTTCAGCCTGGTGGCTCAAGACAGAATATTCCATGTGATCTTTAAGGACACATGTCTTCTCTCTATTTGGCCACTTGGTGTCCTCTTGGTACCAAGGAAAAACCTATAAATAAGACCCAATTTCCTAAGTTCCAAAAGAGGATTATTGGGAATTTGGGGGAGATGCTGCCCATTTGTGCACTACCATTCATTCCTTCTTGAGCTACTTGCTTCACCCTTACTTAACTACTCATCCTCCAGTCATTCCACCATTGTTGGACCATTAACATAGTTTTGCCTCTCTAATCACTACTCACATCAAACCCCTTCCCTACATTTTTGGCAATTTCACTGGGGAGGTTGCTCTGTTGATGGTTCATATCCATAATGGCATACTTCACTGGAAAAAATGGTAGAGGATGAAGTTTAGCAACCCCCACAGCAGCAAAGTTCTTCCAATGGCAGAGCAGCACATGCTAAGGACCATGATCACAGTGTTGTGGTCAAGGCAGTTCAGTCACTTCAGGATACGCAGAGGGAGATCCTGACAGCTTTACAAACTCTCACTGAAGTTATTATGGCCATGGAGTCTAGACCAGCTCCAATGCAGGCACCTCCACTTGTAACAGTCCCAAACCTAGTGTCTAATCCATTCCTTGAGAATCAGGCTCCGATCCAGGTTCCTTCAGGAGTACTTTAGGCGAACGGTATGGTTGCTGGTTCAGCTACCTAGGAGTAGACTAGTCATTCCAGCCCACTCACTTTGTTACTCTAGTCGACGTACAAGCTATGCTCGAGTAAGAGCGTAGCAAAAAACAACTACAATCTCTCCCCGATCCGGATGTGAAACCCCCATACTCTCAGGAGATATTGGTCATGCCATACCCAACTGGGTATATAGTACCCAAGTTTGTAAAGTTTGATAGGAAGCAAGGTAATGCCAGAAAACATGTGGTGAGGTTCATTGAAACTCTTGGTGTCCATGGTAGTGACCACCCTCTGCACCTTCAGGAGTTCTCCAAATCACTTATTGAAAGGGCTTACAGCTGGTATGTGAACTTGGCCCCCAACTCGATCAAGGGTTGGGAGGAGATAGTGAACAAGTTTTATACGAAGTTCTTCCAAGTCTAAGAGAAAGTTACAACCCTCACACTTGCGCGAGATGTCCAAAAAGAAGGTGAAGATATACTGGACTATGTCAAGCAGTTCCAGGATAAGGCCATTGACTGTCATGAGACAATAGATGAGGCCCACTTAGTCAGCATATCTATGGAGGGTGCCATATGGGATTATAAAATCTTTTTGGTAAACCGTAATCTGCCTACCTTTTTAGCCTTGATTGAGGCAGCTAGGAACCTCAATACCACAGGTCCTTTGCATAGATCTCGTGACAGTCACCGCTACGCCCGCAGTACAAGAGTTGTTACGGTAACCTGTATAGGAGGGAGCCACTCGCAAGGAGAGGCGTCGTCCTCCTAGAAGAGGAAGAGTTATCAGGACAAAAACCTATATCCTTGCAGCCTTGAGAATGTTAAAGCCTTGGTTAAAGAATGGGTACCGAAGGTGAACTTATTTTACCTTCGGTTGATATTTCCCCAACCAAGAAAGACAAAGAAAGCTTGGATTATTGTGTCTATCACCGAGCCACTAGACACTCTACTAGGGATTGCTGGACTTTGAAAAGTGTCTTTAAGAAGAAAGTTGTTGTGAATGAGCTGAAGTTCAAATATGTCGATAACTGTGATATAAGAAAGGACCCTTATCCTAACCACAAAGAGAAGGGGAAGAATGTATATATGATTGGGTATCTTGGGCCTGTGTGCGATCAAGTGCACATGGCATCTTACTATGATGAGTTAGAAGAAATCGCAATGGGCCAGCTCCCTGAAATGGTACCTGTGGAGGCAAAACTCGCAGAGGATACTCATGCTCAAGCCTTACAAAATTCTGTTAAGTTTCGTACCTTCTTCAACCAATTGGGGCTAAGCTAGGCCTCTAGGTTGGAAGCAACAAAGGCCCTCATAAACATCTCTGAAATGCACCATACTAAAGTTGCTGACGCTAAGGAGTACGCGCTTCGGCGTATCCAAGAAGACTATGGGGCCATTATATTTTCAGAAGCAGACAGAGCATACCCATTCGCCGATAACCATCCTCTTTTTTTCATAGCTTATATCCATGATGTAGAGTTCAAGCGTGCTTTCCTTGATGGCAGGCATCCATAAACATCATCACTACTGACACCTTTGCAAAAGCTGGTATCCCAGAGTCCTGGATGGTCTGCCAACCCATTACTGTGGCAGGCTTTAGTGATGAGAAAAAAGTTATTAAGGGCCATGTTGTAGTGGACTTAGCAGCTAGTGAGATCCGCTCTGCAACTAAGTTTCATGTGATTAAAGCAAACACAAATTACCACATGATACTTGGAAGAGCTTGGATGCACCGATATGGGGCTATCCTGTCAAGTTATCACCAATGCGTGAAGGCAAAATTGGGAAAGCGAACAGTGACCATAAATGTGTCTAAAAAGCCATTTGAAGTAGAGGAAGCACATTATTTTGATGTAGTCTTCTTTACTAAACTGTCAACAAATGAAACCCCAAGGACTAGCAAAGTTGCAAGGGTAAATTTGCCAAAGTGGGAAGACATTTGAGATGCGGAGACTGCTCCAAAAAGTAGTGGGCAAAAGAGAAGTAATAAGTCCACAAGTCCCTTGCCAAAGATTGTTAAGGTACGCAATGATGGCAAGACAGTTTACTACTTATAACGGTCTTGGGGGCCAAACTTCTTACCTTGGTGTGGACACCCCATTTTTGACTACCCGTAAGGCTCGAGCGCTTTACTCAGAACACTCGATGATGAAAGTGGTATTGTGCGTGGTTCGAGATCTCAACGAATGAGTCTTGTTCAAACTTCGAAACAACCCCAAACCTTCCATATTCCCATTGATCATACCTAAGAAATCCCTTTGTACACATTGTACCACCTTGTGTTGAGGCTGAAACAGAAAAACAGGGGAATTCATTGAGGCCCGACTGTGGCTATTAAGGGCCGACTAGGCTTCAGTAGCGAGAAATACTGTTCTGGGTGGGATGCCGCCAGCTGTCAATTTTTGAAGATATTTATCACCTTTTGTGCTCAAATTCTATAAATACGACCATATACCTCTGTTTTAAGGGTTGAACAATTGAGAGAAAGCCTATACACGTAGAGAGAGCTCCTTCTTCCATTACAAGCTACCTTTGAGTTAACCTATCAAACTTATATCATCTATATACACCATACACAACCTTGACTCATCATCTTAGAGCCTTGGTTGACCCTTGAGAAGCATAATTCAAGCTAGAGAATGTGTCAAGAGTGAGTTTGATCATCAACCAAAGCTTACTCCAGTTTGAGAGGTATAAGCTTGTAACTTTTGTTCTTGCTTTTGCTTACTTCATTTCTATCTATGTCTTCTATTCTTGGGCTGCTTTACATCTATTTTAATTGTTGGAACTTGGGTTTGGACAAGCTACCAAAGGTGGTAAGGTTAACACCCTTACTTGCACCTATTTTTATAGCTCAACCCTTGGTTCCTTTACACTCTTTTTCTTTGATTTTTTGAACTGATTTTCAGAGTTGAACTAAGGCCAAAAACATGATTTGAAGTCTTAAAATTGGAGGGGTTGGCCATCCCTCCTTGTTCTTGCTTACACAGCTTTATTATCTTTACCTTTTGTTTAGCTTTTCAGCTCTTTTCTTACATTTTTAGCCACTGTTTTTGGCTTATTAGAGACTATTTTAGGGTTGTCCTACTCTATTTAATTGGTTCAAGCTTTGATTAGTTCATTTGCTATAGCATTGGTCTTTGTACATAGCTTGTATTATGTTGTTCTTAGCCTTTCTTTGTCTAACTTTCATGGTAATAACCTTATTTTAAGAATCAACTTGCCACTCCTTTCTTTCATTTGAGAGTTGTTTCAATCGGTTGATGGTTATTCAACACATGAACTAGAGATTCACGCTTAATGGCTTAATCTCTACGGAGATTCATTGTCAACAGCGTAATCTCTCTTTCATGTTGAGAATTACTTCCCGTTTGACGCGTCTCTCCTTTTAGAGGACTTAATCATCACTTTGGACAAATGGACTAAAGAATGGAAATGACTAAAAGAATTGGTTTAAAAGTAACCAACACACATAAAGAAAATGAGTCATTTTGCTTAGGCTTGGCCGGACGTTATGCCAAGTTTGTTGAGTCAAGAATGATCATGTGCTAATTCATGGCATTTTGATGATTCTTGAAGCGTCTCTACCTTCCTCTTTGAGTTCACTCTATGACAAGAGGGAGGAGTGGTCAATCCATTGCATTCATTGATTTTTATCCAAAATTATATCTGGAATCATCAAGCAATCAATTTGCTCATTGATGGTTTTGGAAACAATTCTAACCTTCTCTCGAATCTTTTCCATAATAGAGAAGGAAAGAAGGGACAAACAGAGTTTAAACAACTCTGTCTGCACTATTTTCACTTCAAAACACAAAATAGAGATTTGCACAAAATTGAGGCACGACCGGCCTTCTCTACGCCCGGTCGGGCTTCATTGAGGACTGGCTAGCCCTCAATGTTTGGTCAGTAGTGTATTTTTGTAGAAAACAAAGGGCAGTGGCTGGGGTGAAATAGAACAAGCCTAGGACAGACAGAGCTATTCTTGAACATCGTGCATGTGCATGCATGCAATTCTTGCGCATCCTCACTTACATTATGATCATTGTAATTAATTAATTAAATTTTGTTAATGTAATTAGTCTCATTAATTATTAAGTGTTGTCATAATTATTATTGTTTATTTGTAATTGTTGTAGTTAATTAGTTTAAAGAGCGATTTTATTTATCTTGGTTATCCTTGTTGTAATAGCATAGTTAGCTAGTTAATTAGCCTCACTTATTTATTCATTCGATTTTGTAATAATTAGTTAAATTCACCTTTTGGACTTTGATTCGCACCCTCTTGTACGAGGGCAATGTTGTAATAAGTTGTATGCCTTACAACCCCACGTCTTTCTCCCTTTTACTTACTTGCTTGTGATGGTTAGTATAAGGCATCACGTTTCATTAGCATTCTTATGATTTGCATCCATTGTCTTGCATGCATCCAGGGTTCGGCTCATCATGCTAACCCAATATCAAATGTTCAAATTCATTTACTTGAATACGTGCTCTCTTGCATGTCCTGAATGAAATCATATTCCATGCTCACAGCCGAGCCTATAAAAATACATAATGCATGTGTTGCATTAGTCATATTGCAAAAATTAGGAACATGCATATTTTACTAATTATTTTGCTTTGTTTTGGCTCGGAGTACAAGGTGAGCTTTTATGTCTTAGCATCTTACATCGGATATTTGTGTTGCCATATTTAAAACATGAATACCATGAGGCTAATTGCTTAGATGATGTAATTGTTTGAATGCCTGTGGATGAAGGCTAGTTGTTTGAACTGGGATGGTTCGATTAAATGTCCATTTTAAGCCCACTTTTTCAAGTGGCAAATTCACAAAACAATTTCAAAACAAAACATGAGATCAAGTGTTCTAATTCTTGCAAACTAGTCTATACTTTGTGTGCGCATCACATAGTAAAATAGCTAATAAATTCGAACAAGAGCATATAATGTAAATAAGAAACACATCATGGTTAGTAGAGGCCGATCTTTGATCGGACGAGAGGGGTGCTCAATTCATGACCTTCCCCTCTCGTACCTAAGTTCCCGAGCCGAGACACTTTGGTGATGACGGACTAATGGCCTTTGGCACGAGTCTCAGGTTTCCTAAGTTTCCTAAAAATATTTAGGTGGTGACTCTGTAATCTAGCAAAATAGCTCATTTTTTTTGGCATTTGATTCAAACATTGATTTTCCAAAAAGAATTGCCGGATTTGGACTCTTTTTGTATTTTCATTATTTCACATTGCACTTGTGAAATCAGATTCGGAACCACAAGTGGGGTCTGGACTGTAGGGCTATTCGCCTTCCAAAAGGAGCATGAAAAGTCGGGCTACACCTGGGAGGATGGCCTCGAGACCAACAAGTGTGATGGCGACGAGTCCCAAGAAGGGTTGGTGGAGACGCCTGAACCCACCCCCAAGTACATGCAATATATGTCCAAACCGCAGCAGGAAGTACTTGCTAAGGTAAACCTCAGCGACTTACTAGGGCAGAGCAAGCTTGTGTTTATTAGTGATATAATGGCTCCAGCAGCTAAGGTAGAATTGATAACACTATTGAAGTGGTACAATGACGTTTTTGCTTGGGCATATGACGAGATGCTTGGCCTTCACCCATCACCTTGACACCCATCACCTTGACACTTTTTCCAATTCTAAACTGATAAAGCAACACGCCCAAAAGTACTATCCCGACCTTAAGGCAAAGATTAAGGAAGAGGTAGAAAAGTTACAGAGGGCCAAGTTCATTGAACCTATACAGTACCCAACTTGGCTAACAAATATTGTGCCTATAAAGAAGAGATCAAGGTCTGCGTAGACTTTTACGACCTGAACAAGGCCTACCCGAAAGATGAGTTTCCATTGCTCCATGTCGACACACTTGTCAACTCTATCGCAGGCCATCAAATGTTCTCCTTCATGAACGGGTTTAGTGGTTATAACTAGATAAAAATGGCACCAGAAGATGTAGAAAAGACAGTTTTCAGAACGCCCTTGGGAAATTTTTTCTATACTGTGATGCTTTTCGATTTAAAAAATGCAGGGGCAACCTATCAACAGGCTATGACTACAGTGTTCCATGATATGTTACATCACGAAGTAGAAGTATAGGTGGATGATTTGGTGGTAAAGTCTACTGAAAAAAACTGGCACCTTTGCGACTTGGAAAAAGTTTTTCACTGTAGTAAAAAATTCTAATTAAAGATGAACTCCTTCAAGTGTGCCTTCGGAGTTATCGCGGAAAATTTCCTTGGCTTCTTGGTACACCAACACGGGATTGAGGTAGACGAAGATAAAATCATGTCAATCATGGAGATGCCACCATCACACTCTCAAAAAGCCTTGAAGAAGTTCCCAGGCAAAGTGTCATACCTCCGGAGCTTCATCCCAGCCTTTGCTGAGATAACATTTTCCTTTGGGACACTGCTGAAAGGGAATCACAAGTTTGAATGGTTACAAGAGCACCAATTGGCATTTGATATGGTGAAGAAAGCACTTACCTCGCCACTTACAATGAGTACCCTACAACCTGAAAAGCCTCTGCTACTGTACCTTACCTTTGCACCTCGGTCTATTGGAGCTTTACTTGTCCAAGACATAGATGGCGTTGAGAAGCCAGTCTCTTACATCAACCGCAAAATCAATGGTGCCGAATCATGGTATACCCCAATTAAGAGGCATTGTTTGGCCTTAATCTTCACAACGCAGAAGTTACGCCATTATTTTTTGGCACACCCGATCTAGGTTGTGACCAGGAGTGATCTAGTCCGCTACTTACTGAGCAAGCCCGCTCTGACTGGAAGAATGACAAGATGACTTTGGCTCTAGCAGAATATGACATCACTTGCATTACCCCCAAGGCTATTAAGAGCCAAGCACTTGCAACTTGCTAACACAATTCCCATCTGGTGAACATAAACCTGCAGAGGTATCTCTACGTAGTGAGGTCCATGTCTCAGTAACTGCGGTTGAGACTTATTAGGATTTAAAATTTAATTTAGCCTCTGGGGCTGGGAAAGGTGCAGTTGGCATAAAACTAACCAGTCAAGAGGGGGAGAAGTTCCATTTATCATATAAGCTCAACTTTGAATGTTCAAACAACGAGGCTGAATATAAGGCGCTGATACTGGGTTTGATTGCTGCCTAAAAGAAAGGCCTCCACAAGTTGAAAATTTGGGACGACTCCAAGTTAGTTATCAAGAAAACACTGGGTGATTTCACCTTGAAGGAACCCCTTTTAGGCCCATACCGCACCATAGTTTAGAAGTTGCTCACTTAGTTTGATGATGTCCAAATTTAGCACACTCCACGAACACACAACTATTTCCCCGATGCACTGGCTACACTGGGGGTAAAGGTGGACAGACCAGATGATAGTATAGCCATCGTCATCGAGAAAAGAACAACACTAGCAGTGTTAGTCGAAGGACCTATAGAGCAAAATGCTAAGGGATGGAAAGCATATATAATCCAACAGCTGAAAACAGGCTAAGGAACAATCAGACCAGCAGAAGTTGCATCATTCCTGCTCCTCAGAGGAAAGTTATACTTCCGTGGTCCCAACAACCTGTTAGCAAGGTGTGTCAGTAGACAAGCAACAACTTATAAACTTAAGCAGATCCATGCTAAGTCTTGCGGAGATGGAGATATCAGTCTATACCGACGGATGAAGAGACAAGGGTATTACTGGCCAGAGATGGAAAAGGAAAGTATTGAGTTATAGAGGCAATGTGAAAAATGTCAATCTCATCCTAAAGAAGAGGAAGCCCATTTCTTAAGCAGTGAAGAATAAAGACAGCCATATATTAACTATCTTGGAAACGACACACTGCTTGATAATAAAGCCGATGCAGTCAAAGGTAAGAAGCGGGCCCTCCGCTTCTTTCTTAACCAAAGCAAGCTATACCGAAGAAGCTTTGAAGGGGCACTTTTGGCGTGTTTAACAAAAGATGAGGCAAACAAAGTGCTAAGGAAAGCCCACAAGGTAGAGCATCAAAGAGGGCAACGATTATACGGACACGTTATCCATCTCGGCTACTATTGGCCGACAAGAGAGGACGATGATAAAAACTTTGTAAGAAGATGCCAGTCCTGTCAGAAGTTTGGGAACTTGATACATGCACCGGCGGTTAAGCTGCATAACATCAAGACACCCTACCTGTTTTATACTGGGGCATTTGATTTGGTAGGCCTTATAGCGCAACAATCCAAAGGCCATAGATGGATTGCAGCAACTGAGGTTAGCACCGAGTGGCTAGAGGTCATACCAATGAGAAAAGTAAACGGAGCTGGAGTGGCTAACTTCATCAGGGAAAGCATCATCTGTAGGTTTGGCATACCCAAGTTAATGTTGTTTGACAATGGAACTCCCTTCATAAATCGCCATGTAGGAAGGTTGCTGGACGACTACCAAATCAAGCACTACAAGTCTACTTCATACTATCCTTAAGGGAATGGACAAGCTGAGGCAACCAACAAAACCCTTATTCGAATACTAAGTAAAATGATGGACGAAACAGGGGGCACGTGGTCAGAACAACTCCCCGTAGCACTCTGAGTGTACAAAACGTCAAAGAGGAAGCCGTCCCAAGCAACCCCATTTTCCCTAGTGTACGGGTCTGAAGCTATGTTAGTAGTTGAGTTAGCAGTACCCTCAGCAAGAATAGCTATGTTGGCACACTTAGTTCCAGGCAGCAGAAGAAACGACACTGAGACAACTGAGAAAAGAAGAGATCGGGCCTCTTGGGCAATGGAAAAGTATCATCAGTCCATAGCTAGAGACTACAATCAGTCTGCTCAGCACAAGGAGTTTAAAGAGGGGGACTTGGTATGGAAAACGATGGACGTAATTATGCAGGGGCAACCAATCCCCAAGTTGCTGAGGCAAATAGCAGTGGGTATTACAAGTTGATAAGAGTAGATGACGGGTTCAGAACTGACCTTATCAACGCTAAGTATGTAAATGAATATTTTCCTTAATTTTTTCTTTTGTTAAGAAAGGAGTTATAAGTTTCTCTTGTTAATATTTTCGAAGCAACGTGTAAAGAAAATGTCATACACTTAGTAAACTTGTTACTCTTGTAAACACTTAGTTACAGTGAAATTATGTTCATGGCAAAAGTACTAATTGTCTTGAGAAGTTATGTAAAGACAATGAAAGGAAGGCAATGAAGCAAAATTCAACCACTCAATATCTTTACTTCTCATAGAAATCCAAGTTTCCCAAAGTATGATTACAATATTCAAAGGAAAAGAGAAGAAAGAAAAAGATAGCAAGAGTGCAAAAAAAAAAAATATATATATATATAACAAGGTCACAATACATCAAATTAAACCCTTCATCAGGGAGTCCATCAAAGTCACATCCTGAGGCAGCTAGACAACAAGAGTAGAGTCTTTTTCCTTAAACCAAGCCAGGTTCTAACAGTGCTGCTCCAAAGCACCCTCACAGTTTCTGATGGTCTCTTCCAAGGAGGCAATCATGGCCACATTATCCATGTGCTTGAGAAAACCATCAACTACTCGGAGCCTAGCTCTCATCCATGACAACTCCAAACCATTCCTTTCAAAACCACTGAGATTTTGCCTCAGCACTCTCTACAAACTTGTCGGAAGTTGTCAGAACCTTTTTCACGGCGAGGTCACGAATGAAATTGGCAAAGGACTCCAACAACACTGTTTGCACTGTCGGCCCTAGAACATTGAAAGTAGTAAAGGTGCTAGGGTGCAATGCCTGGACGCAGACAAGAATGAGAGCAGCTTTAGCGGAGACCTAATAGCTTAGAAAAGAAACTCTCGCTGAAGGCTATGAGGACTCTCTCATACCACTGCTAGTTTGAATTACGGAAGAGAGACTTGCAGAGTGACCAAAAGTTTGAGGGCGACATACCTCTCCTGAAGATGACTACCCAGCAATGTTGGAGTGAGTAGATGTTGGGAGGTGGCCAGGTGAACTGATCTGGTGGGATAGGCCAAAACTACCTGCATCGCCCTGCCGCTTTGAAAAAAGGTCATCCATGTGGTAGTCCCTAACATTCAAATCTGGCATAGTGATGGTGTCCATCCCTGTATAAAAGTCTTATGATTCCCCAAGATTAGTTGGCACCTCAGGAAAGTGAGTGGGATACAGATCAACAAGTTGCTCAGAAGTTGCTAAGGCAATTGGGTTAGAAATACCAGCGGCAGTAGTAGCACCAGGAGTGGCCAGGTGGGCAGCTGCCTCTGCAAGTTGGGTCAAATTTTAGGGGCCCACATTAGGAGCAACCACTACTTCTTCACCTCCCTCGACAACTGGATACTGGAAGTTATGGTTTGCTAAACTAGAGGAGACTTAGTGGATTGAGAAGAATTCCCAGATCCAGTTTCCATTGGGGACAGCTCAACTTCAAGTGGCTCCACGCTCTTCTCCCGGAGTTTCAGAAATGAAATCTTCCCCACCAATGGAGGAATGGTCAGAATGAATAGGATCAACAGGGTTTAGAGCCTCAATGCCCTCAATAATCATATCACTCTCCGTAACTTCCACAATAGGGGGGACTTGTCCACTTTCAGTAGGAGAGATGTCATAACCTTCTTGTCACGAACCAAACCAACCCCTATAGGTTTAGCGTCATGACTAGCTAGTAATCATAGATTACCTACGGCCTCCTTTTTCAAATAATCCATTAATATAAGGTACGGGGCTTAGCAGAAGTATAATATAACATATAATTTATCCATTAAGCTGTACGTATATGAAAAGAACTTCGTATACTAAGCAAAGATTAGTTCCAGAGTACATTCATCACAATTATACAAACATTCATATCTTATAGTTATACTAAACCCCAACATATACACAAAATACAGAACCATTTAACAAGCAAAAAGGGGCTCGACTAGCATGACTCCACTTGAGCCTAGTTTACTTCACTTGGAAGCCCCTCAAAAGGCTGACTTGGGTAGACTCGAGGCTTTCTTAGCTCTGATGTTCAGCTTGCACACCTACACATATATAAATAAATAGTGAGCTAGGGCCTAGTGAGCAATAACAAAATAAAGAGGTTATATGAATGAAGTTTGATAACATTGCCAAATCAGTTCTCAATAATCAATTCTCATTAATCAATAAATTTTATCATCGATATCTGTCAATAGTAAATTAAGTGGCACATCCTTGAAGCGATAATATTCCAATAACAATGGACCATAAAGGTCAAGCCAATGGACCACGATAGGTCAATTAATAATCCAATGGACCACGATGGGTCAAACCTATGGACCACAAAGGGTCAAACCAATGGACCACGATGGGCCAATCAATAATCCCATAGACCACAATGGGTCAATCAATAAGCCAATGGACCACGATGGGTCAAACCTATGGATCACAAAGGGTCAAACCAATGGACCACGATAGGCCAATCAATAATCCCATGGACCACGATGGGTCAATCAATAATCCAATGGACCTCGATGGGTCTAACACTAGAGATCTCTGTGTTTCAATCAATCCAATAGCCTTGGTATTGTTTTCCCCAGGCAAGGGCCTATAATCAATGGCCGCCACAATACAGTTTCAAAAGTAATTTCATTCATCAATAAAAAGTAACATTTTAATAAACTAGTCCATCAATCACATATCGATTTTGGGAGTAATAACAATTTTAAAAATAAAAATTACATGAACATATCTTTATAAAGTAATTCCTCATAGTGGGTTATGTTGTCTCTAGGTCTCGGACGTCTACCTAATGTGTGAATTCAAGTGTATTATGGCTCCAATCTCCAAATCTTCCACAAATTCTCAACAATACTCCCTTGCTCTCTCTCTAAATGTTGAGTTCTCCTTCATTCTCTCCAAAAATCTCAGCCCATGTGTTTGTATATGTGAGTTCAAAATGTGTATTAGGCTTATATAGGGAGTAATTAGCTTATCTTAATCAAAGTTGATTAAGGTTAATAAATTAGGCTTAATTCTAACTAAGTTCAATCAGTTTATTCTAATTATTTTGGTCCGAATCAAATTTTGCCAAAAGTTGCTATAAAATTCTAAATATTCTAAATATTCTAAGTAGCCTATTGGGCTAGTCAATTTTGGTTTCTAAAGCCATTTGGGCTTTCAATTTTTGATTCTAAGTCAATAAGTGAATAGATATTCCATGTAATAACAGATAACTACAAAACTAAGCATGTAATCACATAATTAAACACACAATCATGCAATTAAGCTTATTGGAACATTATAATATAATAGTACGAAGGTCAGGGTCGCCACACTTCTTCCATGTCTTTAGCCTCAACAACTGGCTCAGCCTCAGCAACTGGTTTTTCCTCAGCATCCGGAAGTATCAGTCTACGAGTTCTAATTCTGGTAACCCTTGAAGCGATAGGAAGGTTTTCATCATCGTCCGAATCTGAAGAGAGTCCAATAGCAGTTGAAGGACCTCCAAGGCCCGAAGGTGGTATAGCCGAAACAGTGTTGCATTCTGAGACCAGTAGGCCCTTAAAAAAAGAAGACAATGTAGCTATTAGAACAAAGATGAAAAACCCAAGGAAGCATAGAAGAATGAAGAATGTGTTCTAAGTGTTGGTACCTTCCGAAGTCTTTTCCTAGTTGACGAGGCACGAGCCTCAACAACTGATGCCACTGCCTTTTGGGCTGCTCTTAGCTGAGAGCGAGTCATACGCACTGTGGTACCAATAGGAGGAAGAGAGACTTGCAGAGGTTGGATCATCACCGCCCCAGATTGATGAGGCTCCTCTACGACAAGCAAAGACAAAAGTTTGAAATGGCAAAATAGGCTACTCCGTTTCCCGCGACTAGAAGGGAGACGAAGAGATAAGTCAGGTTATGGAATGGGTTCCATTGCAGGGACAACTGGATCACTATTACAAAAGTTGAAAAAAGAATTGAGGTTGCGATGTCAAAATAGTCTGTTGCTGAGGGTGAAGGCACCTTCTCTCCCAAGTGAAGGCAACTCCATGAGACCTAAACCCTCTACAAGCAAGGCAGTATAATCGCGAATGAACCGTTGGAAACTCTAATGGAAGTCTATCTGGAGTGGAGGAGCATGTGGGTACCTTGGTCCATGCCGAATTTCCTAAAGACCCTGTCTGGTCGATAGACAACACTGGACATTCCCTCTTTATTCCATACTGGCAAGTATCTAGGGCAGATCATGATGGCCACAAGGAGAGAGTTGACTTAAATATTGTCAAGAGAAAAGTCGACATAATGAACCTTCGAGAAGTAGAACAGAACAATAGAAATGCCTGCAAAGGTCTGGGTGAAAAGGCGGAATACATAGTCCTCCACACGATCAATATAATCCACAAAGGGCCTATTAGTGCTAACACCAGACCACCTGGAGATGCGGGAGAGAGAGTTGCGTACTTGCCTTGTAACGGCTCGTCCCTTCGTATCTAGGATAGGATGACCCTCTGCATTGAGAACTCCTTCAGTAAAGAAAGGCTCATACTCCTTAGGAACAGGACCTATAGCAGGGAACTGCTCATAAAATAAGGTAGTCAGGAATTGGGTGTGCACAAAGTTCCATACGTCATATTGGTCCATGGACCTCTCCATGTCTGAGTGAATGAGGTTGAGACGGAAGTACAAATTCCCCAAGAAAAGGGGAGCCAAAGGAATTTGATTGCCGTTACAGAGTTTGACGGCAAGAGGGAACACCAACGGGTTGATACTCTCAGTAGGGTTGTTGGGAAGAACGAAAAAAGAGATGAAATAACTAACAAATGTAGCCAGGTACAAGTTGCCACAGTAACCCAGGTCAACTATGGAGTTGCGGTTGTCCTCTATGATGTCGCCCACGACTGGTTGCATATCCTTGAAAAAGTGTTTCAACTAAGAAAGGTATGTTGTCTTGTCCCTCTTTGGCCTCTCTTGAAGCAACTCTCCAGTCCTGGGATCATACCAAGAGCCATATTTCTATGCTTCTTGGAAAGCACCTTGAAGAGTGGCGACGGTAGTTTGATCCGCAGCAGTTAGGGGTGTAGGGTCGAAAGGGTGGTTTTCACGAGTGCTCAAACATAACAGAACAACAACATCCTCAAGAGTTGGGGTTACCTCTTCCCAAGCAAGAACAAAAGTATAGGTGTCGCGGCTCCAATGAGAAACGATCACGTCGGTGTTAGTCTGCACCGTACACATAGATAGCTTCCTCAAAATCAACATAGCTTTGAAGAGATGAATATCCCTCAAACGCTGCTCAAAGTCGTCGTTTGCAATGACATCATCGATCCAAAAGAACCAATTAGCCAGAGGGCTTGAATGAGTATGGTAATAGATGTATGAATAGGGGAAATCACCACGCTCAATCCGGAACCGGAATACCGAGGCGGGGTTGACCATGTCAGCATCGTCTAAGGAAGCCTCGTCAAAAGGGAGCAGAGGTTCCTCTAGAGAAGGAGCATCAAGAATAAAGGAGTCAACAACCTTCCAAAATGAGTCTGCGAGCCCCTCAAAGTATGGGGCCCTCCTTTATTTAGCATTGGGTGGGACAGGCTTGTCGGCTAAGAATCTGGTAGTGGCCATGAGGAAGAAGACTTTGGAAGAGGAAGGCTAGAGAGAAAAGAAGGCAAGAAGATAGGATTTGGTGGAAGTGGGGGACTAGTGGACCTAAGGGGTCCTATTTATAAAGAAATCAAAGAAAGGGTGTCAACGCACCTCCCTAAGACCATTATGACTCACCAGTTAAACACACTTTTTCAAAGTCATTATGACCCTACAGAGAGCCAATGCAACTTTTGACCCAATCGACGCAATCCCAAGGTTACTTACTGATATCATGTACGCATGGAAAACAAGAGGCGTGTCCCCCACGGGCACATGGAGCAAATGTAGAGGTTCAAAAATTAAGGTCCAAATTAAGTATGGGCCTAAGGCCCCGTTTGTTTTGGGGTATATAGGGAGGGATGTGATTAGGATAGAAGTGGGACCCATGTAATGTTCTGTTTGTTTGCATATTTGGGAAAAGGATTCATAAGCCGAAGGGCTTAAGATAGGCCTTGCATATTGGGATTCATAGTCTGCCCCAACACTTGGTATTGAAAATTAGTCTGTTGGTATTAGGGGAGTGATTTACTTGTTTACCCATCGTTGCCCAATCTCATCCTTGGAAGCGGAAACGGAAGCGGAAGTAGAAGCAGAAGCAGAAGCAGAAGAAGTAGCAGCAGCAGCAGGAAGGAAAGGCAAAGAGAAGCTCTCTTTTCTTCAGATTTTTGATCTGAAGAGAGATTTTCGATCTGAAGAGAAGCTCAAATAGTAAAGCTCTCTCTCATCTTCAGATTTTCGATCTTCACAGATTCAGCTGAGCATCTGCTGCATCGGTGATTTTTTTTTTTTTTGTTAAGTAAGCTATCAATTTATTTGGAATGTTTTTGTATTTGTGAATGGGTTTTGATCAGTGAGTTTCTCTACCCCAAAATTTCTCTTGTTTTTCTATGGTTTATGATTTGTAAATGGGATTTTTTTTTTCCATTACTTTTGGGTTTATCATCTGTGATTTGATCCATCTTTTTTGGGTTTAAAGCAAGATGAAACATTTTCTTGAATCAAGTTATCAATTTATTCAAATTTTTATTTTTGATTACAAGATTTTATTGATAACATATCCCACACCAACTCTTCTTTGTTCATATTTGTTCTTCATGATTATTTTCTTCTTCTTCTTCTTATTCTTCTTCTATGGGTGGGATATGTTGTGAAAACAAAAAAAATAAATAAATGAAAGAGATAAAGTAGAAATGATGTTCTGTTTTGACCATTTCTGTTATTATGGAATGGAAGAGAGATCATTTGTGTTTTGTTTTGTTTTCTTTTCTTTTCCCCTCTTTGTAATGTATTATTTATAACATATGTTACAAGGGCAGCCCTACAGTTGCTTTTGTTGTTGCATAATGCCCCTCAATAGATGTTATGAAAAATCTAGCTCAATTCACCTCCTTGTCAAATTCTTTCCTATCTACTGCTGTAATTTTCTTCATATTTAAAACGAAGAATAACAATTACTTCTTGATGCAACTGAAGTTAAAGAATTTTCAACAACTAGAAGGTATAGTTATTATCAGCAACTTATGTTTAAAGTAGGATTTTTCATGTTCATAGATATTTAGATGGAAAATTGAATCAATCAATGATTTGGGTAGTTGTTAGGGCAGCTGCTTGAGTAAGAAAGAGTCATAAGCATATTTAGCAATACGAGGTCCCAACAAAGGTTTCAAAGGTATTGACTCTTACCTATTCTAGAACACTGACCTACTGAATAGCTTAAAACAACCCAATTTTATTAAACCCCGCTTTTACTATTCCTATGTAAGTTTGTTCTTTGTTTCTTCCTTTCTTGTTTATTTTCTCGTCTCATTTTTCTTTCCCTTCTTCATAACTTTTTTCTTTTTGGTTTCGTTTTTGTCCATGTGTTTGCAATTCATTTTTTTCCCTACAATTTTATTTTATTTTTTAAAATTATTATGTGAATTTCAAGTGGGGGTCTCTGGGTGAACCCATAAAATTTTGCCAAAGTTTAGTAAAACTTAAGCATGTACCTTTGTTGGACTCTGCTTAGGGGATTGAAATTAATATGGTTAGACCTTCCACAATGTCCACAACATAAATTTCTGATCAGAGAGAATACTCCTTTTACTATAGTGATTTGTTGCAATTGCTTGATAATAATCAAATACTGACATAATAACCTGTGATGACCCTGCCACATATAATATTTTATATTTAATTAATCAAAGTGACTTGAATTTTAAATAATTATTATTTTAATTTAATTGTGAAATTGATGAACAATATTGGTGTTGATTCGTATGTAATTTTTATAAAAGAGCTATTTTGGAATTAGAAATTAAAATCTTAAGTGGTTCAAGAAGGTGGAATTGATGAATTTAATTATTTTAATCTCAAGTATCGGACTATATGAGAGTTTAATTAAATATCCGATTCAATTTAGTAAAATTGATATTTTATTAATTGGGTCCGAATTGGAGTTGATTAAGTTATGATGATTGGGAATTAAGATTATTATGAATTAAATTTATTTATGAGTTGTTCAATTCAATATGTAATTTATTGACGGAAATTTTGAGTTTGATCTGAAATTAAAGGCCTTACTGGTGTAAGAAATCAAAATTAATGATGGAAATGAGTCTAATTTAATATTTGGAGCCTTTTGAGGATTTGATTAAAAATCTGATTCAGATTGATAAATTTAATTATGATTGATTGGGCCTTAATGAAGGTCAAATTAGATTAATTAAATTATGTGGAACTTGTGATTAGTTACGATTAATTAAATTATCACCTAATCGAGATTTATTAAAATTAAGTGGTGTTCAATTAAACTAATTATGTAATTGAGAGTTAAATTAATCCTACGCACATGATAAATTGTGAAGTTGTGTGCCAACGTATTTTATATTGATCAATTGATAAAATAAAGAGGAGCTGGAGCCTTGCTTATGTGTGTGTAGCATATTTGTGTTAAAGTCAACAGTGGGTGTACTGAGAAATCTGGTGGGTGTGCAAAGAAATCAGATATGTGTGTGTATCTGTTGAAGAGTCTAAGTGAGACTCATTTGGGTTCATATAACAAGGACAAGTGTCCCACTACGTAAAATAAAATAAAAAGAAAAGAAAAGAATGAAGGAAATTAAAATGAAGGGCATGTAAGCGTGCTGGAAGGAGTCAAAGGAAAGAAGGAGAAACCGAGAGAGAGAGAGAGAGAGAGAGGGAGAGGGAAAGAAGGAGAAACCGAGAGAGAGAGAGAGAGAGAGAGAGAATAGTTCAAGTTAGCACATTGCTGGAATTGAAGAAGAGCTCAAGGCCAAAGCTATGGATTAAAGAAAGAAATGAAGAAAAGAAAAGAGAAGTAGAGGAAAATCAATCAAAAATGCTGAAATTAAGTTTAAGGTATGAAATTTGCGCTTGATTTCGTAGAAACCTTGTGTTACACTTGAAATTAAAGATGAGTTTGGGTTCAATTTCATATAAATTGGAAGAAATTAGAAAACAAAGATGAAGGGATCAAGTTAGGTTCATGGTTATCAAAATTAATTATTTTGGGTTTGATGTTGTGATATTGCATGAAAATGAGCCTCATTGTTACATGCATGAACAAATTAATACTCTAATTACACATGCATCATGCAATATGGATTTTGAAAATTTTGAATTAATTCAATTTCATATTTTGAAGAGAAAAAGGAAAAGCTTTAGAAAAATCAAGTTTATGAAAATTTGAAATTTGTTTGATTTTGATTTTTAATCCATGCATATAATTTAATTTAAAAGTTTTATTCTATTTAAACACATTTTGGAACATCTATGATCATAAATTAAGTTTTTGGCTAAAAATTGAGTTAAGTTGAAAAAAAAAATGATTTTGTAATTCATTATTTAAGTTTGATTTTCGTTATTAATGATGATTTGGATTCCATTTTTACATACATCAAGAAATTTTCAAGAGTTTTGAAAATTTAATTCATATTTTAAAATTTGTGGGTTTGATATAAAGAAAATAAATTAAATCTAAATTTGGACAAATTTGGGAATAAATTACAATTTATACTTGAGAATCAAAAATTAGTTTGATTTTGATTTGAGTTTCACATATGCAAATATTTCTTTTAAAGAGTTTTATTGCTCTAATTTAATGTTTTATAACACAAAAGAAGAAAAATGTTGAAATTATTATATTCACGAAATTATTATGATCAAAGAGATTTTTGTATTAGAAATTGAAAAATTAGTCAAGGGTTCATCTTTATTAATAAAATTACATGTTTAAATTGGTTCATGCTAGAGTCTAAGTTTTGAGAATGTGTTTAGAAATTATTTTGTTGGTTTCGAAAGCACAGAAAATTTGCTGACCGCTCGAGCGGTAAAGTCACTGCTCGAGCGAACAGTGAGGCCATCCAGTATTTTTACAGAGCTTTGCAGACCGCTCAAGCGACCAAAGGTGCGCTCAAGCGAAGACCTTATTTTCAACAATTTTGGATTAACTTTTCTAAGCCCTTATTTGCATGCTCATGACATTCTAAGTATTCTTAGGCACCAATTGGACTCATATAGTCATGAAATAAGGTAGAAACACATAAAGAGAGTTGAATTAAAATGAAATGAATATTAAATGGTGCTTCTATTGTATCTTTGTTATGTGATTTGTATTGGTGGACGTCTGAGGCCTTATATCGACTTAACCCACTATGAGTAGTAACTTTATAAAGATATGTTCAAATTATATTTATTTTCGAAACTATTATTGTCCTCGAAATCGATATATGAATGATTGAATAATTTATTGAAGTAATACTTATCCTTAATGAATGAAGTTCCATTTGAATTTGTAATCGTGGCATCCTTTAGTGAGAGCCTTGCCTGGAGGAGATTAATACCATGGCCCATTGACCCTTGCCTGGGGGAGATTAATACAATGGCCCACTAACCCTTGCTTGGGGGAAATTAATGCCATGGCCCATTGACCCTCGCCCGAGGAAAACTATACCGTGGCCTATTGGGTAATTGAAACACAGAGATCTCTGTTGTTAGACCTTAATGGTCACATTGGATATGATATATTGATTGACCAATTGTGGTCCCAATGATTGACCTATTGCCGTCCCATTGATTGACCCTTGAGGTCCCATTGTTATTGATACATTGTTACACTATTGGATGTACCACGTAAATTGTCATTGAATGAGTATTGCTATTGAGATAACATGGATCATTGAGAATTGAATTGAAATCGGAATTGTATTGAAAATGCTATCGAACAATGGTTTTTGTCATTCTAACGGATTGATATGATGGCTAATCAAACTGTTTTGCCTCTTGAAATGGATTGATTCAGAAATTGAAATATATGATTTGATATGGAAAATGTTTTGTTATAAATTTTGATATAATATGACAAATGCCTTACTTTGAAAATGAGTTAAGATTTGTTTCGAAATCGTAAAGCAGGTTTTTGTATTATCGTCGAACTTCATTCATTTAACCTTTTTATTCTGTTATTACTCATTGGGCTTTAGCTCACTATTTATATGTATATGTAGGTGAGCAAATTGAGCAACAAGGATAGAGAAAGTCTCAGAGTCTACCCGTGTCAGCCTTTTGAAGAGCTTTCGAAATGGAGCAAGTTAGGCTCGAGTAGAGCCAAGAAAATTAGCCCTTAGCTTTGTCAAAGCTTTGTATTTTGTTGAGTCTTAAATGTATATGTGTGTGAGATATATAAGATTTGTATATGTATATAAATTATTATTGTGTTTTAATTTTTTCATTATTTTAGTCATCATGTATGCACAAGCTCAATGGATATTGTTATTTTGTTTTGCTTTTGCTTTAGGCCCTGATATGATTTAAATATTTTGAAATTTTATCTTTGAGGCCGAAGGTAATCTAGGATTACTAGTCAGTTACGACGCTAAACCTATAGGGGAGGGTTTGGGTCGTAACATAACCAGTCAAGTGTTGAGTAAGAGACTCCATCCTATTAGTTTCAAATGTTAGCCTTAAGTAGGTTGAATTTTTTTGTTATTACTCTTCTTTTTTGCTTGTCTTTTTATTTTAATCTTGGTGGCTTGTCAAGTCATAGAATATGTTTGTAGTACCATGATGTTTTTTGTAAGCTATGTTCATGTGAACTAAGAAAGGCTGTAGAAATTGTGTACAAATGAAGGTGATTAAATTTTATCTTTCTTGAATTTGCTATTTGACTGTACTTCAAACTCACCATGCTATGGTTTTTTGGTCGTTACACTCTATTTTATCATATTAAACACTTTCTGTTATCTATTATTTGTTTTATTTTTTGTGCTGACTTTAGTAGCTTATTGTTTATTCATTTTTTGTAGATGGTTTATAATTATGCCACTAAGAAAGGGTGAAAGGACCTCATAGTGGAATTTGTAGCCCTCCAACATGTTGTTTCATCCATTAATTATGCATGTGCTATGTATATAGTGATTTTACATGTTGCATTCAAGAAGAAAGAAATTAGGTTGCAACTACCTAGATCACCTCACCCCTACGGAAAACAAATTGACCATTTGAATAGATTGGTCAACGATAGTGACATAAATTGTCATGACCAACTTCAGATGAATAGGCGTACTTTTATGCTTTTATGTGGGTTACTGCGAAGTGTTGGATTATTTGATTCAAAGTATGTTGTCTTAGAGGCTAAGTAACCATGTTTTTGAATGTGCTTGCACATCATATTAAGAACCGCAAAATTAAATTTAATTTCATGCGGAGTGGTCAAACAGTTAGTAAGCATTCAATAATGTTCTCAAGGCTGTGTTGCGCCTCCATGGTCTCCTTCTTAAGAAGCCTGAATCAATAATTGCTAATTGTACAGATGATAGGTGGAGTTATATTTAGATACAATATATTTACAACTTGGCTTAATTATCATATTATATTTTTGTATTGCCTATATTAATTTAATAATATTGTTTTATTTTCAGAATTGTCTTGGTGCTTTAGATGGAACCTATGTTAAGGTTCTTGCCCCTGCAATAGACAAACCAAGGTATAGAACGAGAATGGGAGAAATTGCCACAAATGTATTAGGTGTGTGCTTCCAAGACATGCAATTCATATATGTCTTGCCTGGATGAGAAGGATCTGCTTTTGACTCTAGGGTACTTAAAGATACTGTCAGTAGACCCAATGGGTTGAAAGTGCTTACTAGTATGATAATTATATATTGTTATATATATAAGTACACTATATCTATATTAAACAATTAGTTTCTTACATACGTAGTCAAACCATCTTACATAATTACAGGCCACTACTATCTCGTACATACGGGTTACACAAATGAGGAGGGTTTTCTTACACCATATAGAGAACAGCGTTACCATCTTTCTACATGGAGAAAAGGGTGTGCCTCAACAACTCCACAAGAGTTTTTTAACATGACGCACTCTTCTGCTCATAACGTCATTGAGAGGTGTTTTGGGCTACTTAAAATGAGGTGGGCAATATCGAGGACTTATTTTTACTTTTCACTCAAGACTCAATTTCGTATTATCATTGCATGTTACCGTCTCCACAATCTCATACAACATGAAATGCCTATGGATCTCGATGATGATGAGAATGAGGAAATGAATCCTTCTCCTCTAGTTACTGAATTAGGAGATGAAATGATTAATATTGTTGAAGCATCTGATCAATGAAATGAATGGAGAACGACCTTAGCAAAACCAAATGTTTAATGAATGGCAAGTAAGTAGAGGTCAATAAATTAGTGTTGTATGAAATAGTGAGAGTTTATTATGACATGTAATTCAAACCATATTTGTTTAGTTTTTGTGTAGTATTTGTAACAAATATTATGTAAGTTGATTTGTTATTTATGATTGACACGTGTGTTATGATTTAAACATATGATATACATATATATATACATATATAGGTATGGATGACACAGGTACCACTAGTTCCAGTAAAAAGGGGAAACCTCGAAGGTTTTGGAATAACCGTAAGGAATTCTTCCGAATTACAACCATGAAGGATGTAACCGCAAGTAATCCTAGATGGAAGCTTGATAATAATCAGTTTAGGGTAGGCTTCTACAATGAATGTGAGAAGAAGATCTTAAGTGCATTTCCTGGAATTGATCTTCGAGCTACTCCTCACATCGACTCAAAGATTAAGTGGTGGAGGAAGCAATATAACACTCTTCAAGATATGTTATAGATAAGTGGTTTTGGTTGGGATGATGAACAAAAGATGGTGCTAGTTGATAGTGACGACGTATGGCTGAACTTTGTTAGGGTATATCTCATTTTATTTTGTTATTTGCATTATTCTTTACTTATAAATTAATCTGTTCTTTTTAATAATTGGATAATCACTTGTGTAGAGGGTGTCGGATGCGAAAGGGATGTGAAATAGGCCATTCCTGTTCTATGAAGATTGGCTTATTCTATTTAGGAAGTGTGGAGAAGTGGTTTGGAAATACTTCAGGATCCAGCCAGACGTCCCTGATCCTTTGATTGTTACCTGAAAAATGGATGAACACTTCGGTCGGGGTTGCCGGAATTAGCACTCCGACGGACAAGTTAATATTCTCT
Organism: Camellia granthamiana; assembly: GCA_036172215.1. Lineage (NCBI taxonomy): Eukaryota > Viridiplantae > Streptophyta > Magnoliopsida > Ericales > Theaceae > Camellia > Camellia granthamiana. Next base: position 83,152,260 of record CM069913.1, on the reverse strand, counting down.
GAAGTTTACTTCTGTCTCAAGTTATTTTGTCTATTCTCACATACCTGCTTTAGTTGGCATTCCTTCCTTTTTATATTACCTCTGGGTCTGTGGGTCAGGCCCACTCTCGATCTCCCACGTGGTTACTTATTCGGCTTGAATGTTGAGCCCTACTCAGCTCTTTACACGGCTTTGTCCTTGGTTAAGGCCGAATTACATTAGCCAAATGTCGATCAAAGTCGGCCTCTTCCTAATTGAAATTATTCGACTCCCACAATTGCCCCTTGAACATCCGTCTAATACCATTTAGTCGGCATGTTCAGTTTTGCGCGTGAAGAGTCAAAATATATGGCACTCGCACTACTTCCAACACCGAAGCGTCAGAATGAACACGGTTTTAGAAATGATTACAACTTCCCATCTCTTCGTACACGTTGCTCATTTAATGCGATACATAACCGCGCTGTCTTTTCGAATGTTTTTTGAATGCGCAAAGTTTTTGGCTCGTTCACAGTATCTCTCTTCCAAGACCTCAGCGACTTCTGCTTGCTACCCATTATGTTCCTCTCTCTAAACTGTAAGTTCCTCTCTTCCTTGTATTTCATCCTCTTTCCAGCTCCCATTTTTCTTGTTCTTTTTTTTTTTTAGTTAGCGTATTTTCTATTCTAGTTTAAATGGCGAAACACCTGGAAGACCTCCTTTCTGCTGACCGTATCTTCGCCTTTCGACGCCATTTCTTGATTCCGGATGACGTCTATCTATCACTCGTAACAGACATCGTAGTTGATATGGAGAGGGCTAATACAAGTACGATCATCTTTCCTCTTCTATCAATCGCTGAGGGCGGAGTCCATTTCCCTCTTCATCGGCTTCTGAGGGTCGTTCTTCGTTATTGGGGTCTAATCCCTTCTCAGCCAAATGTAAATTTTTAGCAAATCATAATGGGTATAGTAGAGTTAAATCGTCATCTTAGGATTAATCTCAGCATTCTTGCTATTCGGCATTGTTATGCCTTGGCGAAGTCTTCTGGTCGGCAAGGACGGTACTTTCTCAGGGCCAAGGACATTGATCACCATTTGGTGACTATACTTGCCAGCTCTGGTAAGCGTATCGATGACGTCATGGTCATTGTCCGAGGTAACTGGGAATTCGGTGAAGGCAAAGATCGCCTAGATCCCGTGCTTAGACAAAAAGGCGAACCAGGTGACCATATAGTCCCATTTCTTCGTACATTTTTTATATGCTAATTCGGCTTCTATTTCATGTACTTATCATTTCATCTATGTAGGCAACAATATGAAGAAGACACTCACTTCGGCTGAAAACACCATGCTTGAGTAAGTCAAAAGGTGCTCAAATTCTTTGGCCGTCCGAATCTTCAAAAGCAAGGGCGAGCTGCCCACGTGCTGCTGCGATACGATCCAACATATTCAACTTTCTCAATTGCAGATCATATCTTGATTCCAAGAGGGCAAGAGCATCTTATCGCTCTTATCTTCCCAAACTATAAGAGCCTTAGGGTAATCGGCCTTGAGGGTTTAGATTCGAAACAAGGCGGTGAAGTCGACGATCAAGTCGACATACAACCAAGTCAGTCCAACTCGGATGGATCTGAGGGTCATTTAGAGAAGGAAGTCGATGCAGCTCTTAATTTGGCTTTTGAAGAAGTCGGCGTCGACCTCCTGTTCACCTCCGTCCGGATTGATTCATCTCTAGAAGATGACATTTTCACCAATCTAGGGGATCTACCCGGTACATACCCGAAAAATATGGCTGGTGAATCGCTCGCATAGATGGCGAGAAAGAAGAATGCCTAAAAGATAGCAGCCCAAAAGAGGGCCGAAATCACGAGATCTAAACCCACACCACCTGCTCCTGTTAAGAAAGTTGAGCAAGAGGCTGTTGTGGCCAATTCGGTCATTATGCAACATCCTGCCGACTCGATCATTGATCAATCAGACGACCATGTTACCGAACAAAGGGGGGAGAAACTCCCCACTGAGATCGAGGCCGACTCTTCTGGAGATTTAATTGATAAACGGCCTCGCATAGAAGAGTCCCAGGACTTGGCGGTGCCGTTTATTATCCATCCTAGGATCAAGAACACATTGGTTTCTGCCGATGTGTCGGCTTTGAAGGACCCCGTCGTGGCTCTAAGTGTGGCCTCGTCAATCTCCTTGCCGACAGATAGGGCTACGTTCTGCATGGAATCGGACGTGATTTTGATAGCGTTGGCTGCTCAGTCGGCGATATTGGTACGTAATTGGCAAATTCTATACTTTATAACTTTGTATGCCCATTAACTTTTCCATGTTTGTGTTTCAGGCGGCGGGCAGAATCGCAGAAATCGGCCGCTATCATTATGACGCCGTTGAACAAATCGACTTACTCAAAGTCGAAGTTGAAAATGTAAGGGGGAAAGCCAAGGAGGCTCTGGCCGAATTGGCAGTGGCATCCTTGAAAGTTGACTCCGAGGCTAGGAAGGCAAAAGAGGAGTGAGCTAGGGCCAATGTTGAGGAAAAGAAGGCCAAAAGTGCCGACCTACTCAGAGCCGCCACTGAGGAGAGGGCAGATATGAGCAATGATGTGCTCAAATTGGCCAAAGAGGCAATCGCCAAGCTGGAAGCCGACTTGAAGGAGTTGAAGAGGGCAAAAGAAATCATCGAATCTGAGGTATCCAAGGCGTTCGAGGTCGGAGAGAACGCCGCCATGGAAAAGTATGTGAAGGAGGTGCCCAAGTTTGAAAACCAGGGCTTTAAACATGGCTGGCTTAAAGCCTTGGCACAACCAACGTGACACTGGGGCAACCGATTCCATACTAGCAGCTGGATGTTGACTCGTTGGAATTGGACCCTGAAGAATAAAATTGAATTTGTTTAAAGCCTTTGCTTTATGTTAGGCGTTTTTTGTATGTAGTGTTTGTAGGTTTTTATTCATTTTGTTTCTAAGTTTTTCGTAGGGCAGTTTTCATGTGTAAAGTGACTGTTCATCTTTTGTATTCAGTTTATTAATGAAAATCGCCCTTTTTGTCTTTATTTTGAATTTGCTGATTTAGATTGATGGATAGCCATACTAAATTTATCCTTGCAACCTTTGGCCATAACATAATCTGCCGAATTAAGTATACGACTATAACATTATATGCCGAATAATCACGTATTTGCCTATGCTATATATGGTTTGCAACTTTAACATAATGGTTGAATATAAAAAATGCTTTGAACATAATCGTCGAATATGCGTAGTTCATAGGCCGAATAGATTAATAAATCTGCCCTTGCCTTAGCTAATCAATGAACATAACCGCCGAATATGCATAGTTCATGGATTGGGTGGGGCACAGTAATTATTCGGCTAAATGCTTGAAAGTAGGCCGAATAGATTAATAAATCTGCCCTTGCCCCAGCTAAGCAATGAACATAATTGCCAAATATGCGTAGTTCATGGATTAGGTGGGGCACAATAATTATTCGGCTAAATACTTGAAAGTAGGCCGAATAGATTAATAAATCTACCCTTGCCCCAACTAAGCAATGAACATAACCGCCGAATATGCGTAGTTCATGAGCCAAATAGATTAATAAATCTGCCCTTGCCCCAACTAATCAATGAACATAACCGCCAAATATGCGTAGTTCATGGATTGGGTGGGGCATAGTAATTATTCGGCTAAATGCTTGAAAGTAGGCCGAATAGATTAATAAATCTGCCCTTACCCCAGCTAAGCAATGAACATAACTGTCGAATATGCGTAGTTCATGGGCTGAATAGATTAATAAATCTGCCCTTACCCTAACTAATCAATAAACATAACCGCCGAATATGCATAGTTCATGGATTGGGTGGGGCATAGTAATTATTCGATTAAATGCTTGAAAGGATTGCTTTGGGAACGCTACACCCGCAATAAATAAGCGAGGTGAGAGCAAGGCGCGCTTGGGCTCCGTGATGTTGATAAATATATACTGCTCAAATTCAATAGAGGGAAAAGAGCATTGTGTCGAACTGAGAAAATTTATATGTCAAGAAGAATATTTTTTAACAGCAGAGGAGAGGGCAAGACACTAGATGAATTGGATTTGGAAATGAATCGAGGCGGTGGCAAACCTGTGCGAACAGGTAATAGAACGTCGGAGGAGTGTGAAAGGCGTCGCTCCCCTCGTCGTCGAAGTAGGTCTCCAAGAGAGGGTGGGGGAGAGAAATCACCTAGGAAGAAAAGGCAGCAACGAGGGAGCTCTCCCCATTCGTGGAATGAAACAAGCAGGCCACCACGTCCGTTGAGTTTTTGATTTTCGTTGGGAATAAATCGATGACTAAAGCGGATTCAATTATCAGCAACCCAAATGTGGCAGTCAAGTTTGTTTGCCAAAATTTTCTGCCCAAAGTCCAGCAATCAATGGTCGGTCAGCCTGATTATGAAATTTTTTGGGAGGGTGTCCATGGAACGGTAAAGGGGCTATACACCTCTTATGAAATCGGCATGCGCCTTCGTGCTGCGCGAAGAGAGATAGAGCAGGAAGACAGCCACATTCGGAGCTTGGAGCATCGGGCAGAAAAAGCCGAGAACGAGCTAATAAAAGCTAAGGCCGCCGAAACTTGTTCAGTGAGTGAAATGAACCCGATCGTGGCGGAAAGAGTAAACCAATGCCTTCTGGATCATGCGATTGCCTACCGAGATACGGCAAGCATGTTCGCTCGAGAAGCGATAAGAACGAAGGCCTACGAACAAGGCTTTTTTGATGGCCGAAAATTGGTATTGAAAAGACGAAGGAAAAGTTAGCCAAAAATGTCTGTCGGTGCGAAAATCGTGGATTTAAGCACGGGTGGATTAAGGCTCTGCAGGCTGCGAGTATCAATTCGGCGTCACTTCTATATCATAATTACGCGTTTCCCTTTGAAGCTTACGATGCCGAGAAAATCGATGATGAAGAGGATGCCAAGCCAGGGAAGACGTAGACATCAATACACATTATTGTACTTTCCATGTATTTGTACTTCTTCAATGAAATAAATATTTGTTATATCATTTTGTTTTAATGTTTGTATCTACTTGCGACGATCGTATGTTGGTCAATGCCATTCTATTGCTAAATATAAAGGTCCTTCCGTATTCAGAGGATTACTCGACCGTTCGTGGTTCTACACGAAATGTTCTCTGAATTTGGCCCAAACGTGATATCCACGAATGGGGCTCTGAATTTGGAGTCTTTTTGTGTAACGCCCTCAAAATAAACCCATCGCATACATAATATTGACATGCATTGTTTTAAAAAAAATCAAAAAATATTCCATTCATCAGAGTAAACTTATTAAAAAGGCATTACATGTAATATCAAAAGTAGATGCCCTACGGGCTTATATCTTTCCAAGCCAATACTTGGATACAAAAGTTGGAGTACTAACTCAACTACACATTAAGCCCTTGGCTTGAGTTTACATGTAATAACCAAACAAAACAAAATAACACCTAACTAAACAGAGTCTTCAACTCCAAATCCTCCCAAGCTAAGTCCTTGGAGGTAGCTTGTCCCCTGAACCTGAAAATGATGTTCCCGTATAGGGTGAGCGACAGCCCAGTAGAAATATACTAAACCACATATAAGAATTGACTAAAGAAATAGCATTCAATAGAAGGTTACCACTTTTGAATCCATTATATCACTATCCAATTTCATGACAATAATGTCCATGGCATATTTCACTTTCCGTTATTATTCACTTTCCAATTATACAGGCATGGCTCAGAACCTGGCCAAACTATAACATGAGACTACATCTCACATAAACATCACTTCCAATATCAATCATTCCAATGTGACTAAGGCTCATTCTACAATACTACCATAAATCAATAAGTACACATGGTGTTACTGTACTAATGGAGTCCATCCCCTTTCTCCTCCTAAACAGGTTTGAGAGTCCATCCCCTATCTTCTCTCAAACCATGGAGTACATCCCCTATCTCCTCCCAAACAATATGCATATACAATGTATTAAATACATGCCATACACAATATCCAATCAATACACAAATTCGTTGTATTAATTCAACCGTCATTTTACATGACTCATTTGATGTGATTAGTTCCAGTTTTCCCTAATCAATATGCAATGTCTACAACAATCACGACTATCCTCCACCGATAGCCCAAAACAGTTATTTCTAAACAGGAAATAAATGTACCAACAAATGTAAAATCACATTCTCATGGTGAGTGATTAAATTAATCAACTCCACCCTTTAAGCTCATAATTCCCCAATTTCCTGAATTAGACTTAATTCCACAATTTTCCCAAAATTAATTATATAAATTAATTTTATTACAACAATTAGGGTTTTTCCCCCTTTTCTCAAAATCAACCCTAAGGTTCAACTATCTCAATTTAACACACCAACATATGTTGTTTAATAGATGAAAAACCCCCCTTTTCAAATTATAAAACAAACCTTAATTTCCCAAAATTACCACATGACACCAATATATGAAAAATACCAAAACTTAGGACAAAACCTATAATATGGAGTAGGAAATCCCTACCTTGAAGTGAAGAACTCAAATGGAGATGATGGAGATGATGACCCAAAACCCAAAGTGCTCCGAACTGCCAAAATTTCAGATTAAAATAAAGTCCTCAACCCACTCTATCTTTTTAATAAAGAACCTAGGGTAGAAATACACTCTAAGTAGATCAAACCTAAGAGAGAAGGTGTGTAGAAGGAGAGAGAAGACGGTTCTAGGGTTTTAAAACAAAAGGGAGATGAAAAAGTGATCCAAAAAGTCGGATCTCGGTTTTATATAAGAGTCGCCCCGCTCGAGCGTGGAAACCCCCGCTCGAGCGTCACTCACAGACTCCCGCTTGAGCGGTGGATACACACTCCCAGAACTTTTTGCTGAACCAGGTCCCCGCTCGAGCGTAAAACTCACCGCTCGAGTGTCCCACACAAACTCACGCTCGAGCGTCAAAGATCCCGCTCGAGCGTCCAACACTGCAGAGGAAATACTGGAAGATGGAAAATCACACTCGAGCGTCAAAACTCCCGCTCGAGCGGAGAAACAACAACAAAGGGCCCGCTCAAGCGTCAAAAGCTCCGCTCGAGCGTGAAAGCAAAAATCTGGGCAACTACCCTTGGTTTATAAGTTCAACCAACCTGTAACAAACCTGCCCAACACATCCTATAACTCAAAAATAATAAATTAAAGGATGACAACAATAAAAACATAGTAACGGGATTCACGGAACCTAAGTCCGAATACAATAACCAAATGGGGAAAGACCGGGGTCGCTATATTTTGTGTTGGCCAATCGTGACACACGAAGGGCACTCCGAATTCGGAGGCTTTATTTGGCCCAAACGTGATATTCACCAATGGGGCTCCGAATTCGTAGTCTTTTTGTGTTGGCCAATCGTGACACACGAAGGGCACTCCGAATTCGAAGGCTTTATTCAGCCCAAATGTGATATCCACGAATAGGGCTCTGAATTCGGAGTCTTTTTGTGTTGCCAATTGTGACACACGAAGGGAGCTCCGAATTTGGAGGCTTTATTCGGCCTAAACATGATATCCATAAATGGGGCTCTGAATTCGGAGTCTTTTTGTGTAGGCCAATCGTGATACACGAAGGGCGCTCCAAATTCGGAAGCTTTATTCGGCCCAAACGTGATATCCACGAATGGGGCTCCAAATTCGGAGTCTTTTTGTGTTGGCCAATCATGACACATGAAGGGCGCTCTTAATTTAGAGGCCTTATTCAGCCCAAACGTGATATCCACGAATGGGGCTCCGAATTCGGAGTCTTTTTGTGTTGGCCAATCATGACACATGAAGGGCACTCTTAATTTAGAGGCCTTATTCGGCCCAAACGTGATATCCACGAATGGGGCTCTGAATTCAGAGTCTTTTTGTGTTGGCCAATCATGATACATGAAGGGCGCTCCGAATTCGGAAGCTTTATTCGTTACTAAACCATTATTAACGATACTGCGATAAGAAAGGGCTTTGCATTGGAGAATTGAAAGATGTATAAATAACATATCAGCAAAAATTTGAAACAAACTAGCACGCCGTACAACTTGGCTTAGTGATAAAATTTGTGCAAATTTGTGGAATTCAAGGGGCGTGGCAAACTTCTCCTAGCCATGTCTTTGAACCGATACGCCTCTGTTCCAGCGATTGAATCAATCTGATAAGGGCGTCCCAGGTGGGGCCTAATTTTTCATCTGCCGAATTCTTAGTAGCAGGAAGCACTTTCTTGAGGACCAATTCTCTAGGCGTATAACGATGCAACTGTACACGCTGGTTGTATGATTTAGCGAGTTGTTGTTGATACTGCGCCATGCACGCAGGGGCACGATCTCGGCGTTCTTCAATCAGAGTCAAGTCTAAAGCCAACATCATGTCATTACGGCTTGGATTTCAGTGTGGGTAGGCCGATCTCCAAGGGGATAATTGCCTGGGTTCCAAAGCACAAAGCGAACGGCGTTTCCCTAGTGGATCGCCTTAGAATAGTGCGATGAGCCCACATCACACTGGGCAATTCTTCGACCCATCTACCTTTAGCCTGTTCCAACCTTTTCTTGATGCCGTCTAGGATCACTTTACTGGAGGCCTCCGCCTGACCATTGCTTTGTGGATATGTTAGCGAGGAAAAGTAGGGCCGGATACCATATGTGTTGCATAATTCCCGATAGACACCACAATCGAATTGGGTGCCGTTGTTTGAGACAAGTGCTCATGGTATGCCGAATCGTGTTATGATGTTTCTCCATACAAAGTGCCTAACATCGACATTTCGTATATGTGTTAATGCCTCTACTTCGACCCATTTTGTAAAAGAATCTGTTGCGACAATCAGGAATCGCTTGTTCCCTGGAGCTCGCGGTAATGGTCCGACGATGTCAAGTCCCCATTGAGTGAACGGCCAAGGACTAGTGATAGAGTTTAACTCCTCGGCAAGCATATGAGTTAAAGAGGAAAACTTCTAGCATTTTCGCACTTCTTGACATCTGTTTGCATGGTCGGCCAATAATATCCCTATGTTATGGCTCGGTGGCCCAATGAACATCCTCCAAAATGGGCACCATAACTACCTTCATGAACTTTAGCCAATAATTCCTCAACTTTATTTGGGTGAACACATTCCAAGAACGGCCTAGAAAGAGATTTTTTGTAAAACTTTCCCTGCGGATCCAAGTAGTATTGCAGGGCTTTATTTCGCAGTTTATAAGCTTTTTTCTTATCCGTTGTTAGTTGTTCTGAGGAAAAGAATGTAGCGATAGGGTCCATCCAACTTGGTCTTGGTTCAACGATGTTAATTTGATCTGGTTCAGAAGAAGTGATGCTCGGCTCTGGGATGAATCCTACTTCGATTGTTCGTTTGACTTCTAAGTTAATGGCGGAGGCTAGGCAAGCAAGGGCATCCGCATACGTGTTCTGATCCCGGGTTATTTGATTCAATACGTGGTGGTTAAATTTCGTGAGTAAGGAATTCGCTGTTTTCATGTAGGCTGCCATGCGGTTATTTTTAGTTGCATACTCCCCTTTCAACTGGTTGATGACTAGTTTCGAGTCACAGAAAACACGCAAACGTCGCGCACCAAGGTGAAGTGCGCAGCAATGGCCAATTAGCAATGCTTCGTATTCGGCCTCATTATTTGACGCATCAATGCCCAGTTTGACCGCCTGCTCGATTATTGCCCCTTTGGGGGTCATGATTACTACACTTGCCCCACTGCTACGTTGGTTGGATGACCCATCATAGTATATCTGCCAAATGTCTCCAACATATATTCGCTAGTTTTGTTTAGGTTGTACTTGATCGGACTTGAAGTCGGCATGACACTCGTGAATTCAGCTACAAAGTCGGCGAGTATTTGTCCTTTGATAGCAGTCCTAGGCAAAAACTGGATATCATATTGGCCGAGTTCCAAAGCCCATTTCGAAACTTGCCCTGATGCTTCCGTGCTACGGAGCGCTGATCGGAGAGGATAGTCCGTTAGTACCCCTATGGTATGCCTCTGAATGTAATGCATCTGTTTCTTGCAGCCATCACGAGAGCAAGGATGAGTTTTTCCAGTGGTAGACAACGTGTTTCGGCGTCAACCATTGCCTTGCTTACATAGTAAACTGTCGTTGCTCCCTAAGTTCTTCCTTTAAGAGTACGGCGCTGATCGCCCAGTTGGATACCGCCAAATACAAAATGAGCAGATTGCTTGCCGAAGAGGTTGCCAAGAGCGGTACTAATTGAAGGTAAGTTTTCAAGCCATCCAGAACGGCCTAGCACTTGGGGGTCAATTCAAAAGCTTTGCCCTGTCGAAGTGTGTGAAAGAATTGTCGGCAACGATCTGTGAAACGGCTGATAAACCTGTTGAGTGTAGTGGCCATTCCCATCAGCTTCTGAACTTCTTTGACCGACCGAGGAGAGCCAAGCTCTAGAATTGTTGTGATCTGCCTTGGGTTGGCCTCTATTTCGCAGTGGTTAACAATGTAGCCGAGAAATTTGCCGGATTCGATGCCAAATGCACATTTTGAAGCGTTGAGTTTCATGTTGTATTTTCGTAGAATGCCGAATGTCTCTGCCAAATCGGCTAGATGGGAGTGCTTTTCCTTGGATTTCACCACCATGTTGTCGATATATACTTCCATGGTTTGGCCGAGCTGTTCCTTGAACATGGTAGTAACCAGCCTCTGGTAAGTTGCTCCCCCCATTCTTTAGCCCGAAAGGCATGACCTTGTAGCAATAGGTTTCTCTTGGGGTGAGGAATACAGTCTTTTTGTGATCCTCCGGATGCATGGCAATTTGGTAATATCCTCTGTAGGCATCCAAGAAGCTCATGCGTTGATAATGTGCCGTTGCATCTACGAGTTGGTCGATTCTGGGGAGGGGAAAACAATCCTTGGGACAAGCTTTGTTCAAGTCCATGAAATCCACACAAATGCGCCAAGATCCATTCTTCTTCTTTAGAACCACAGTATTGGACAACCATGTAGGATAGGTTACTTCGTGAATTGCCCCGGCTTCAAGCAATCGGTCAACTTCTTCAATAACGACCAAAGCATGCTCTGCCACTGACCACCGACTTTTCTGAATGATTGGCTTAGATTTTGGATCAACGTTTAAGTGGTGCTGGGCCACTAATGGATCCACCCTCGGCATCTCGTATGGTGTCCATGCAAACACGTCGAGGTTGTCGAGTAAGAAGGATACAAGCTCGCGTTTGTCAACTTCGTTCAAGGAAGTGCCGATCATGAAGAACTTGTTAGGACTCCCATTAATTTTGATCCAATCTAGGTCTTCAGTTGCCTTTTCGCTGGGGATTTTCCCAATGTCCTGGAAGCTCTCCCCGATCCGGTACTTCAATCGAATTCACTTTTAGTTCCTTTGACCTCTTTGCAGTAGCAACAAGGTAGCATGCCTATGCCAATTTCTGAGAACCCCAAATTTATTCAATGCCATACTCAGTTGGAAAGCGGAGTAATTGATGGTAGGTTCTCAGCACAACTTGCATAGTATGCAACCAAGTTCTTCTCAAGATGAGATTGTATGGTGACGGAAGTTTGACAACCAGAAATTCCACATCTACTGATCTGGTGCCCGCCCGAATTGGTACTGTGATCTTACCCAAGGAATACTCGGTGTAGACACCCCATTTTTGACCGACCTTAAGACTCAGACGTCGTCGTTTGAGCGCTCGATGATTGTGCATGTTTGTGCTCGTTTCGAGTTTCCAAGGTTTTCAGCTGAGTGCCTTGCCTCCGGGCCTCTGAACTCTTTGTGTTTTGGCTCGGTTTGTGGACCAAGCTTTGTTGACCTTCCCTAGAGGAAGAGAAAGGTCCGTAGACCACTTTTTATGGTCGTAGACCACTTTTCCCTCTTGTCGGCTAGTTTCCGGTTTCTGGAGCCTTCGACCGAGCACCTTGTCTTGCTTCTCTTTTGGTTTGGTTTGAACCAAACCTTGTTTTCCCTTCCTTGGAGGGAGGGAGAGGTCTGTAGACCACTTTTCCCTCTTGGAGACTAGTTTCTGATTTTTGGAGCCTTCGGCTGCGTGCCTTGTCTCGGGACCGCTTAACATTCTTCTCTTGGCCCGGTTTTCGAACCATGCCTTGTCGCCTTGGTCTAGAGGGACATTGAGGTCTGGGAGATCACTTTTTGTGGTCGTAGACCACTTTTCCTTTGTAGACCACTTTTGGTGCCTGTAGACTAGTTTTCGAGGCTTCTAGCTACGCGCCCCGCCCCCCGGACTCTTGTCTTGCATCCTTTTTGGTTTGTTTTTAGCACAAACCTTATTTTCCTTGCTTGGAGGGTGGAATGAGGGTGGGAGACCAGTTTCTCTCCCTTAAAACCATTTTTCCTCCCCGCCAGCCAGTTTTCTTCCCTTGTAGACCACTTTTGGTGGTCTATAAGTGGTTTGCAGCTGGAAAAAGTGGTCTCCCACCATGCCACCACCTTGCTTTCTTGGTGTAGACCACCTCTCCCCCCTGGGAGACCACTTTTTCCTCTTGCCAGCCAGAAAAAGTGGCTAGCCGACTACTTTAAGTAGCTGGTCGACCAGTTAAAGTAGCTGGCTGACCACTTCAACTGGTCGGCAACTTTCCTTCACTTTCTACAGGTGTTGTGGATGCCAGCTGTGCCAGCTGGAGTGCACAGATTGCATCCTCCATACACGTGTATGGATGGATTGGTTCAAGCTCTTAGCTTGTTCAAGAAGCTTGATTCTTGTTTTTCTATAAGAGGGAACCTCCTCCCTCTTGTCTCAGGTTGAAAATTTTGGCTGAGGGCTATACATATCATCTATATCTATATTTCTTCCTTTCTCTCTTGTTTTGTGCTTAAAAGTCCCTTTTCTTCTTACTTTTGCACACAAACACATAGTGAAACACCATCCTTTTGTTGTTGAGGCACCTAGGAGTTGGTTTTAGTGTTTTTGGACTGGTTTGAGCTCAGAAAGGTTGCTGGAGTTGCAGCTTTGAAGTGGTTCTACAAGGGTGAGCTTATAACCCTTTAAACCTTGGTTTTTGTTTAAGCTTTTGGCCCCATTTTCATGCTTATTTAGGCCTAACTTTCTACTACAAAAAGTTCTAATTTCACATGCTTGAAATGTTTGTTTAAGGCCTTGTTGGTGTTGGGGGTGGTCTACCCCCTCTTGTGCCTTGTTTGGCCTTGTTTTTGTGCTATCCTTTTAAGCTATTGGGACCACCTCTTTTTGACCTTCTCACCACTGAAACTCAGAGGAATTTCAATGGTGGAAAGGGTGTTTTGAGGTCCCAAATAGGAGGGGGTCATCCCCTCTCCTTGTATCTTGAATACTTGCCTTATTAGCCTCATGTTTGAGCATGTTTATCTAGCATATGTTGGCTCCATCTCAGCATATTTTTGGTGTTATTTTTCCATGGCATACCTCTATTTTAGCTTGGTTGAGTCACCACTTGCATGCATTCTACACTTGTAGTGTAATCTTGCATGCTAGCCTAACATGCATCATGCTTTTGGACCATCATCTAGCATATTTTGGCTCAACTCCAAGAAGCTTTTGTTCATGTTTTACCATGATTAAGCTCTGATTTATGTTGTTTTGGTCATGCATGCCATGCTTTGTATAGCCATAGTACATTCTAGCTCACTACCTTTGAGTTTCCAAGCCACTAGCATGCATTGCTTGGGCTATTCACATGCTTTGGCATCATTTGATATGTGATTTCAGTACATGTGGTGTGGCCATATACTCACATCTTTCACTCTTTCAATGCTTTGGAGGGTTGGTGCTTTATGCCTTAAATATGAGCTCATGTGTATGCCATCTTGCGTAGCCTTTTGGACCACCATTTCAGTAAGTTTTTGGTGTTGTTTTGCCATGATACAAATTTGTTTTTGGTTAGTTAGAGCATCCCTCATTTGCTTCTTACACTTGCAGTGTAAGTCCTCTTTACTAGCTTTGCATGCCTAATGAGTGATTATTCTAGCATGTATTGACTTGGTATTAGCCCATTTTTGGTGTTAATTTGGCATGCCATAACTCTGAATTTTGTTGTTGAAGCCATCTCATGCTTGGTTTTGGTAGGTGTAGTGTACTCCTCCTTATTGGCCTTGCATACTTCATGCCCTTCATGCTAGCTTGTTTTGGCTTTGCTCCATGCATGTTTTGTCATTGTTTTGGCATGCTCTAGGACTGTTTTGGGTTGTATTGGCCATATGCTTCATGTATTGCATAGCTATAGTGCAAGTGCCTATGCTAGTTTCAAGCTTTGAGTCTCCTAGCATGCTTCATTTGTAACCTGTGCATGATTTGGCATCATTTTACATGTTATTTCAGAGCATATAGCATTGCCATGTTCCCATTTTTTTACCCTTTGAGTGCCTCTAAGGGTCATGCCATTGTTGCCTTGTTTGTGGCCTAGCTTGTATGCATGCATGCCTAGACCTTTGAGCTCCCCTCTTCATATGTTTTGGTCTTTGTTTTGAGCTCTGACCATGGCTGGTTCATCCATTTGTGACATGTATTGCATGCCTCTTGTGTAGTTCCCTTCACTAGCTTTAATGCTCAAGGACCCCAGCATGCTATGCTTGCTTTGTTTGAGTGATTTGGCATCATTTCATACCTAATTTCAATGCTTATAGTGTGGCTACACTCTTACATTTGTCACTCCTTTAGCACTTTTGAGAGTTGTGCCCTTGTGCTTAATTGATAGGCCATTGCATGAACATCACCATTTTGTCTTTCATGCCATCCTTTCATAGCATTATGGCCACTGTTTTAGGCATGATTGAGGTCTATCCATATTTGGTTTAAGTCCATTGAGTATCTTGTTGCATTGCATCGTGTATGCATGCCTATTCTTGTTGCATTGCATTGTGTGTGCATGCTTATTGTTTGCATTGTGTATGCATGCTTATTCTTGTTGCATTGTATTGTGTATGTATGCTTATTGTTGTTGCATTGCATTGTGTGTGCATGCTTATTGTTTGCATTGTGTTTGGCATGCTTGCCTTGCATTGCATTGTGTTTGGATAGGGTGTTAGTCCAAACACGAGAAACGAGGGACGTTTCATATTTGAAGTGATGAAACGTGCCTCAATTCTCGGTCACCGACCCGCTTGATCATGCATGATAGAGGTTAAGGCTTTATGTGTTATTTGTGCATTCATTTACATTGAATTGTGCAATCTTGGCATCTCGGCCATCGTGCATTGCAATGCTTGGTTGGTGGCCCGAGAGTCAAGAACTACACTCCCTTGAGATCAAGAAATAATAGGGAGAGTGGTTGTGCACACATATCTAGCAAATACATTGCCATGCCCATTTTTGTTCTCTATTGCAGCAAATTGGAGTTTGGTAGCAAAAACTGGTTGGCAGACTAGTAAAAGTGGCTGGCCAACCACTTTTTCTGGTCTGCAGCAAAGGCAAGTGGTCGGCAAGTGGTTGGCAACACCACCAAGTGGTCGGCTATGCTCCTGGAGGTTCCCATGGTGGAGCAAAAGCTATCTGGAGCTTTGTACAGTGTTCTGAGAACAATTGAAAACAAAGGCAAGTTGGGGCATCGGGATGGATTTCCGAACAAGGCGACCGAGCATGCATGCGCTTCTCGCTCCGAGGCCCCTTTTATTTGCTTTACTTAGTTGCTTTGCTTAAGCTAGCTAATGTATTGGTTTTTGTACTTAAGTAGTTAATGCGATTAGCTATTCATTTGTATTTAATTAGCTAGTGTAGTTAGCTAATTAGCTTGTTTTGTAATAATTAGTTAACTTGTTAGTTAATTAGTTCTGTTTTGTAATAATTAGTTTAATTAGCTTACATTAGCTAATTAGCTTATTATTCGGACCCTCCGTCGAGAGGGCACAACTGTTGTAATAAGTGTGCGTGTGTGCAATGCATGTCTTCCAACCCCACGTCTTTCTCCCTTTTACTTATCCGCTTTCAGTGGTTAGTTTTAGGACATGTTTCAATTAGCATCCTTATGCTTGCATGTGTGCATCCATTCATCTGTCTTGCATGCACCGGGCTCGGCGCATCATACAAACTGCATTGTATTTCAATTCCAATTTGAATACATGTATCAATTGTTGCATTTCATATGCCATCTTAGGTAGCCGAGCCTATCGCATTACATTTTGCATGTGTTGCATTAGGCATTGATAACATAGCTAGGATCATGCATTGATTACTAACTAGCTTTTGTTTTGGCTCGGAGTACTAGGTAAGCTTTTATGCTTTAGCATATTGCATGAGATGTGTATGTTGCCATGTTAGCATGCTTGCCATGAAGCTATTTGCTTAACTGCTATAACTGCATGAATGCCTATGGATGAAGATTGGATTGCTTGAATTGGAACAATTCATCAAAATGTGAGTTTTAAGCCCACTTGAAGTGGCAAATCACCATGTTTTTTAAGCCCACTTGAGGGTGGCAAATCCACATTTTAGCCTACCTGAGGGTAACAACTTCACACCATTTTCAAACAAACAAACATGAGATGTTTTGTTCCAATTTGGGCGATCTAGTCTATACTTGCATGCTGTGCACATCACATAGTAAGCTAGCTAATAAATCGGAATAAGAACACATGTGTTTTTAAAAACAACATATCATCTTAGTAGAGGCCGATCCTTTGATCGGGCGAGCGGGGGTGCTCATTGCATGACCTTCCCCTCTCGTACCCAAGTTCCCGAGCCGAGACAATTTTGGTGATGACGGACACGTGGCCTTAGGCATGAGTCAGGGTTTCCTAAATTTCTCCAAAATAAAATATTTAAGTGGCGACTCTGAAATCTAGCAAAGCAGTCCATGTTTGGCGCTTTTTGATTAAAATCGATTTTCCAAAACGATTTGCCTGATTTGGACTCTTCGGTGATTTATCAGTCTTACATTGCACTTTGTGAGATTAGATTCAGAACCGTGACATGAGTCCAAACTGTAGTAACTGAGAACCACGATTCGCGTCCTTGCGCACAGGAGCGGAGTTTCGGGCAGTCTACACTCGGGATTAGCGTTGAAGCCAAATAATGGGTAATCGGTCGGCAACAAATCCAAGTCAGTGATGCCGAGTTTAACAAATGTCTTGTAATACATTATTTTCGAAGTTCTTCCCTGATCGATGAGGACACGTTCGACTATGAATCTATTCACGCGCAGCTCGACAACAAGGGGATCGGTGTGGGGGAGAGTTACTCCAACTAAGTCGGTGTCATCAAAGCTAATCCTTCCAATTTCATGGGGCCGTTTGGCTGGTGTGATTGGCTTATGCAGGCTTGGTTGCAACTAAATTGTATGTACCTCGGCTGACGACGGCAGGTTGTATATCATGTGAATTACACCAAGTGGAGGTGAATCTGGCCGTAGGGCTACCGTGTTTGATGGATTGTTCTTTCGAACATGTTGTGCCAGCTGGCCGTCTTGTACCAACTCTTCCAGGTGGTCCTTTAATGCATAACAACTGTCGGTGTCATGGCCACGGTCTTTGTGATATTTGCATCGCTTATCCCACATCTTGTGCGCCTGCTATCCACTTGATACTGTTCGTTTGATCAGTGCGAACACTGATCGCTTGAACGGCGCATGTCACGCCTCTTGTCTCGTTTAGCCCGAGTCTGAGGTTCAGGGCTCCTTGATGGCATGGCACTTATCGGCTGAACTAGATCGGACGGAGGCGATTTAGTAACTTTCTGCCCGGCCTTGACCCGCAGGGCATCATCTTCCACGTTACAATGTTCTTCGATTTTTTTCATCAACACCCAACCTATTTTGGGAAGCCTTCTGGTCAATGAGCTGCGTAGGAGGCTATCCGGATGTAATCCCATCTTACAGGCGGTAATGGCCATAGAATCATTGCAGGTATCATCCACTAAGTTGAAACATTCCCAATAACACGCCGAATACTAACGGAGAGTCTCTTCTAGTTTAATTTGCATGGCCCAAAGAGAGTCGGCTTGCTTCAGCTAAACTTCGTTGGTGATAAATCTTGCCATGAAGGATTTTTGGAGTTGATGAAAGCTTCTTATTGATGCCGGCTCCAATTTATAGTACCATTTGATGGCCAAAGGTCCCAGGCTACTTAGAAACATTCGACATATGAGGGCTTCATTATCAGCATGCAACGTCATCGCCTGTTTATAATGACGAATATGGTCAGTGGGATCTGATTTTCCATCATATAGGGTGAATGATGATGCTTTGAACTTCTTGGGCAGCACAGCCCTTACGATGCGTCACACGAAAGGGTCAGGCTTGTCTTCTTCATCCGAATCATCACTTTTTTTCCCTCGCTTATGCCATACGTACGAACTTCCTTCGAATGAACTAGATACATCAACTCGTCCCATGTTTTTGGGTTTGAGATGGTGAGTTAGAATCACTGCCATTATCATGTTTCCGAAGTCGACGTCGTCGATCATCTTTCTTTTCTAGGGATCGACCCCAATTATGGTATGTGGCTTGCTGGGATTTGGCTAACTCGAGGGCCAATTCCTAGCGTAGCTGCTCGTTTTTAACCATCATATCTTCTAGACGATGTTCATTGCACTTTGCTTGGTCCATGATTATCTACATAGTCTCTTGCACCGAAGTTGAGAGTGAGGTCTGAGCTATTGAGTCGAAATTCAAGGCCCGTCGCGTGGGGATATTCTCCGGTCCAAGCATGTTTCTTGGGGTGATGTCATCTCTTGGCGTAACATTGTCAACAACTACCGGAGGATCATCTGTTACGCCTATCATGGATGCGCTTGAGTATTCCTACAGATGACACCAATCGTGAAGAAGTGGTTTGGAAATACTCCAAGATCCAGCCAGACGTCCTTGATCCTCTGATTGCTACCTGAAAAAGGGATGAACACTCCGGTCAGGGTTACCAGAATTAGCACTCCGACGAACAAGTTACTATTCTCTCAAGTTTACTTTTGTCTCAAGTTATTTTGTCTATTCTCACATACTTGCTTTAGTTGGCATTCCTCTCTTTTTATATTGCCTCTAGCTCTGTGGGTCAGGCCCACTCTTGATCTCCCGCGTGGTTACCTATTCGGCCTTCTTATTGAATGTTGAGCCCTGCTCGGCTCTTTACATGGCTTTGTTCCTGATCAAGGCTGAATTACTTTAGCCAAATGTCGATCAAAGTCGGTCTCTTCCTAATTGAAATTATTCAGCTTCCACGAAAGGATAGGGCGACTGGTGAACTGGCTGAGGATCCTACTGATGTAGTTACAGCCATGGAAAAGGAGGATACAAATGCAACTACAGAAGAAGGAGAATAGTCTCCTGTTGAAAAATTTAGTATGAACATGGGTGATACAGACTACTCAATGTCTAATGTTTCCAACCGTGCTGACTCTACTAAAACTGGGAAAGAACGGGCTCGACTTGCTGAGGGGATTCCTATTGAACTATCAGAGATGGCAAAAAATCTTGGATTATTCATTAAGAATATTAATACTACGATGGTGGAGATTGCTCATAGGATAAGATATTTACATGACCTATCCCAACAAAGGAGGTTGGTTAATGCAGAATTTTTGAAGTTGCCAATGAGTAATACCTAAAGGTTGATGGCAGCATCTATGATAGTGAAAGATGAAGACAAAGTTGACTTGTTCTTCAGTTTAAATGAGAATGACAAGATGGAGTGGGTTTCTTTGCTATTGGAAGGTCATATTTGAATCTGGCATCTACTGTATGATGGTCTTTTTGTTTGCCACATAACTTTGGTAATATATTATGTGATGCATAAATATTATATCTTAGGTATTATCATGGATGCACCTTCATGGTGTATAATTTTGTATGGAAATCATGGATATGTAGACTTGCCCTTTTATGTTGTATTTGTGGGGATGATACCCAAAATTTATAATAGTTAGACAAATTGTAATAAACAGGTTGTTAGAAACACGATTTTGCCCATTTGATTTTGTTCTTGATAAATTAAATTGATCAATATATTATGTTTTATCCATATCAATTTAATCTATCTCTTTGGAGGCTTAAATGATGTTAAACAGATATATTCCAAGACCAAAACAAGCCTAAAATAGTAGGAAAATAGCTCCAGAATTGCCAGAAAAAAGTTGGGCAGGTTGCAGAGGCTTTGGGCTGACCGTGCAGGTCTTTCGGCCGCCCAAAAATATATTGGCCAGCCATATAGGTCTTTTGGTCGGCCGGCAAATATATTGGCTGGCTGGACAGGTTTTTGCCCAAGCAGAGATAGATCTTTTGGCCGCGGTGGTCGTCCGAGCGAACTATCGGCCAGACATCCGGGTGAACGATCACTCTGTATGAATTAGTTCTACAACGACTAATTTTGAAAGTTCATCTCGGACAACCACTCTGTATGATAATTATCTGATTTTTCTATCGTTCTAATTGTTGTATTAGCTTGTAATTTTTATTGGGAATTATTTATTTTAATTTGTAGAAATCTAATTCACTCCCTCTTAGGTTGCTTTTGGGTAACAATTTTGTTATGTGGTGCTTGAACAGGTTGGGTTGCTATAGTGAGTGTTTTGTTTTTTTTTTTTGGTTTGGTTTGATGGTTGTGGTTTGTATTGTGGCTAGTTTGCTAGGGTATACCCCTTGTAATCGTTATATATTTTGTCTTTTAATTTATGACTTATTTACCCAAAAAAAGGTTATTAGATTTTTTGGGACTATTTATGAAAAATATGACTCATGGAGCAAGGGTCCTAATACTTGGAATGATGCTCATAATATGGCTCATGTAATTATTAAACACAAATAATTGAATAAAATTTTTATTGATAGTTGGATTTTTTAATATTTACAAAAAAAAAAAGGAAAAAGAAAAAGAAAAAAGAAGAGAGAATAACATTAACTAAAAATGTATTGATAGTTGGATTCTTTAATATTTACAAAAAAAAAAAGAAAAAAAGAAAAAGAAAAAAAGAAGAGAGAATAACATTGACTAAAAATTTATTGATAGTTGGATTCATTAAAATTAAAAATAAATAAATAACATTGACTAAAAAAAATTTGATAGTTGGATTCTTTAATATTTAAAAAAAATAAAAAAAGAATACGAATAATATTGAGTAAAAATTTATTTATTCTTTAGTTGGTATAAGTCGGTATAAGTCCAAATTTGATGATAATGCAAAAAGGGTATTTGTGGAATTTCACATCGTTAATTCCGTCATTATCTCTCAAAACAAACATGAACTATTACTAGTCCATTGGTTACCAAACAAACATAATTTTTCCTGATCTCCTCACTAGCAGTCCCTTCACTAACAGTCCCCTCAATAATAATTTCCTTCATTTTACCTCTCAAACAAAATGGGGCTTAGGTGCTGAGGTCGCCCTTTTTAGGCGACCAAGAATGACTAAAGGAGCATGGGCTAAAGTCCAAGGGAAGCAGGTCAATAGTGGGACGGAGAAGGTTCGACCTGCTAAAAATCCGAACAGACTCCACGAGGAAAACTGTTAAAGTGAAGTTGTAGAGGTATTACTTGTAGCGGTCAAGTTGCTAAAGCACTTTGCTTCAGCGTCGCCATTCTTAGTATTGTCAGTTCCGCTGCCATTTGAAATTGCTGAGGGAAAGAGAAAACCGGAGCAACTAAGTTGTAGGGGCAACACTTGCAACGGTTAAGTTGTTGAGGTATTTTGTCGACGCCGCCATCTCTAATATTGTCGGGATTGCCATTTGAACTTGTCGCGGGAAATGACTGCCGCAGCAACTACAACCGCTGCAACTAACTTGCGGAGGGAACATCCCGCCAAGGTGATAGTAGCCTTTGGGAGAAACTTCCCCTCCACAAGTCAAGGCTAATGCTTGGCGTTGATAGTAAACCCCAAGGCTTACTGGTTGGAGCTGATAACAGGCCCAGAGATAATAGTATACCGCGATGATCCCGTGAAGATGGAAGCAGGGTAGTCCGAGTGTAAGGGACTCCCTTTCTATTACCCAAGTCAATGACCTGTCTTAGTCGCATAGGCAGGACTAAGGAAGCCTGGTTGGGTTTGGTAATAAGGCACAACATAACTGATAACAAGCTTGGTTGTGGCCTTCGCCTTGAAAAGTGAGGAGTTTGTGGTTAAGTGTCTAAGGATGGAAGCTTCGCTGAGGTGAACATGGAAACATGATTGATAACAGGCTATGAAGTCTTGAGAATGCATGTACTTACTAAATAGAACTGAGAATGTAAGTGTAGTAGTAAGGTTTACCGCTATAAGTGCACTTGTTGAGATTTGAACTGAGAAGGCAATTGCAGCGGCGAACACTTTGCCACAAGTGCATTTGTTGAGGCTCAAAAGATAGTTGCAGTGCCAAACACTCATGCCGTAAGTGCACTTGCTGAAGTATCTGTACCAAACAGATAGTACATAGTATATGCAGAGTGACATGTGGCACTTTCAGGTGGCTTAAGGCAAAATATTTCATGCGATCCTTGAGGTCATATGTCTTCTCTGTATTTGGCCACTTAATGTTCTCTTGATACAAAAAAAAATACCTATAAATAAGACTCAATTTCACAAGATCCAAGAGAAGATTATTGGGAATGGATTATTGAGAATTTGAGAGAGATACTACCCATTTATATACTATCATTTATTCTTTTTTGAATTACTTATTTCACGCTCACCTAACTATTCATCCTCCCGTCATTCCAATATTGGTGGACCATTAACATATTTTTTCCTCTCTACTCACTGCTCACATTGAACCCGTTCCCTACAGCGTGCAATGCAAAGCGAGAGATCTTCTTTGTCTTCTTCTTCTACTTCTCACACCGACAATGAAATCAACATACAGCGATTCTTCTTCTTCTTCTTCTTCTTCTTCTTCACTCAGTTCAGTAGGACTTGAAGATCACAGATCCACTTCAATTCAATATCATCCAACCCATCTCTGACTCACCACCTCCACTACTACTCATCCTCCTCTGTACCAATAATAATAATAAAAAAAAGTCAGTTACTTCACATTCCTTCCATTCTCTCTCTCTCTCTAGTGTCGGTGTTGGTGATAAGATAAGGTACGCATTTTGAGGCCTGTTTTCAATCTTTTCGTCAACTTCAAGATATTGCGTATATAATTAGTCTCCTTTGGATCATTCGCTTACATTTCTTTTCACATTTTTCTTTTCCCACTTGTCAAAAAAAGAGAAAAAAAAAAACCCATTTTGTTGACAGTTTCAAATTTGCCGGTATATATATATAGATATATGTGCGAGTTCAAAGTTGTACTTTGAATGAATTCATAAATTGTTCTTGCTTTGCTCTGCACATCTCCAAAAGCGCTTGGGTGTATATGTGCCCCGAGCAATTTAGCGGAGCAGCAAGGTTTCTTTGTGATTTGATGTTATTTATTTGTTTCTCACTTAATTCATTTTTTCAATTCTATGCTATGATAATTTATTCCACTTTCCTAATGAAATTAATCTTCCGTCAATTTTTTTATTTATTTTAATAACTGATGATCGGCTGTGTATGTGTCTCTTTGACCCATTTATAATAACTACTATGGATCTTAAATTTCTATTCATCATTTGATCAAGCCCTTGCTAGATTCCGCCAAAGGATCCTTTCTCCCAAATCTCTCTGTCCCAAAATACTCCCAACACTTGGATCATTTAAAATCTCAAGATGCGGTAATCTCAAACACATGATCCAATGGTTGCAAGTGATTTGGGACAGGGTCCGGGACCGGAAGGTTTAGCAATATAGGATCTCATTCCACTAGGTTCTCGAGATATAGTTTAAAACCTAATTAATCATATGATTTCTAGTTGAATTTGTTGGTGGGTTTTGTTTTTTTTTGTTTTTTTTTCCCCTTAAATCCTTTTTGTTTTTATAAGTAAATGTTTCCTCTACCCTTGTCAGATTGTTACTACTTGGTTCTGTTGTTGATTAGTAAGTTGTAGTTTCTTCAAAAATATTAGTAAGCATTTCCCCTTTTGTGGCTTATACATGATGATTTCTTATTTTGCCTTTTGATTTCATTGGTGTTCTTTTGACCTGTAGAACTTTTACGTATGTCCATTAAGGCTGTGTTTGATTGGATGATTTGATAAGAGAAATGGAAAAGGAAAAGGAAAAGGAAATGCAATCCTACTTTTTGTTTGGTTATAGTGGAAAACATAAGGGAAAAGAAAGTGAGAGGGAAATGCAATTTCACTTTTTGTCTTTTGTGTTCACTTTAGGCTCTGCTTTTTTCTTTCTCTAATTCTCTACACAACCAAACACAGCTTGGAATTCGAATCTTATCAATTCTTTCTCCTTTTCTTTTATTTCCCTTTCTCTTTCCATTTCCATTTCCTTCATCAAATCCTCCAACCAAACACAACCTAAGTGATCATCCACAGTTGAGGTTCCTTGGAAAACATGAGAAAGCCTATCGCTATTTCACGGACGCTGTTTGTTCAAGTTCATATCCACTTGCTTGCATAGACCTGTTCTTTTGGTCATCCATTTTTCTGTATGACATGCTTCTTATTTGAAAATTGATGAACTGTACAAGCATGCTAACTGATGGAATTAAGAGTCTTTTACTAATGCATATATATAATTTCACATGGGAAAAGAAAGTGAGGGAAATGCAATTTCACTTTTTGTCTTTTGGGTTCATTGAGGCTTAGGCTCAGGCTCAGGCTCTTTTCTTTCTCTAATTCTCTACTCAACCAAACATAGCTCGAAATTCAAATCTTATCAATTCTTTCTCCTTTTCTTTCTATTTTCCTTTCCCTTTGCATTGCCTTCATCAAATCCAGCAAACATAGCCTAAGCAATCATCAACAGTTAAGGTTCCTTGGAAAACATGAGAAAGCCCATCGCTATTTCAAGGACACTGTTTGTTCAAGTTCATATCCACTTGCTTGTATAAATTTGTTCTTTTGGTCGTCCATTTTTTCTGTACAGCATGCTTCTTATTTGAAAATTGATGTACTGTACAAGCATGCTAACTGACGGAATGAAGAGTCTTTTACTGATGCTTATATATAATTACTGCAGTTGTTCTTTCAATCTTCAGAACCATTTGATTGAATATGTTCTGTTTAATGATACTGGACAATTTGAAGTGCTGTTAGGCTAGTCAATTATTGTTTCTTTGTCCTCTTCTAGATTTTGCATGTAAACATCACCACTATTGCCATCTTCTCCTGAATACTGATGACTATGATTAAAGAGGTTCTTTATATTATTGTTAATTAAAAAACGGAAGTGACTCTTGACCCCTGCACTTTTTAAATAACTCCACTTAAGGAGAGGTTATTTGGTGGTCTTGGAGCAATGCTTCACACCACTCATAATTATTGCCACTTGTTCCTTCGTTTCGTGAAAGCCAATACAAAAGCAGTGGACCCCATTGTTTCAACCAATACAACACTAGTTGGGGCACTACATGGATTTGCTGGACAATATATTTTCACCACTCAAGGGATTGTTTTAGCAAAATAATGGCATTTTAGCAATTTGAGCTCAATTTTGTGCATTACGTTTTTGCCAGGTTGACTATTTCTACCTTCATGTTCGTTCCTTTTCTGCAAGAAGTTTGCTTGAAGAAACCTTACTTGTGAAGCCCAATCATCTTCATTTAAAAACCATTCCCATGATTCTTCTTTCCAGTACCCATGTTATATGAAAGTGTTATTCTTAATTTTTAAGTTCGGACCGGCGTCATCCTGGGTAACTTCAGTGAGATGAATGGAAAAACTGATTTATGTCATTCTAGCCATGGGAGCTCAACTGTTTAGGATGGGACCTTAGAGTGAATCAATTGGGACAATTTTGCAGATATATTCATGTTTGAGTTTTCTTTGATGTCTGAGTGAGATCTACATCAAGATTTTAAGAGTCATATCCTGTTAATATCACATTACATGGTATGTGTCAATTTTTGCTACATCAGCAAGCTGAAACCCTCTTGATTGTGTTGGGAAGAAGAAAAAATGTTTGGAGAATTTAATGGTTATGCAAAGACATTGTACATTTCAGGTTGGTTTTGGTTTGCACATTTCTAGGAAAATCAGTTGAGTGATGGATATTTGGGCTAGCGGGGTATGCAATTGTCTTGTCTTCAATACTACATTCTCAAGTCATTCTAAGAACGGATTAACTATTTTCATTTTGTGTATTCCTAATCAAGTGTAAAATCATAAGAAGAAACCCTACTATGTGTTTTTTTTCACCATAATCAGTAAATTGAAGTTAAATAATTTCACTTAAAACATTTAATGAAGTAACCATCTTCTCTTACAAATGTAACTGGCTTCTGCATTATCATATAACTATTGTTTTCATTATTATTATTTTATAATTTTCATTGATATTGTTAGGCTTATAGCATCAATATTACTGCCTGGTTCACTGAGAAGCTTTTGACCGTGAAAAAAAAAGAAAAAGAAAAGATTTTCAGTGCAATTTAGGGTGTATATTAATTTTTTGTTTCTTATCCACTGTCACCCTTGATATAACTAGAAGTCTGAAAATTGGAGATGGAATCCCTAGGGGTGGCCATTTCCTTGCGAAGACAAAGCTTAATGGAATAAATAGTTCATCTATGGAATTTTGCACAATTTCTAATGCTTGTAGCTTCTCTCTCTCTCTCTCTCTCTCTCTCTCTCTCTGTATGTGTGTGTGTGTTTAATGTTACTGATAATAATTTGGTCCAACTCAGAGTATGCTTGACAAAGAATTCTTCACTGAATATGGTGAGGCAAGCCAGTACGAAATCCAAGAGTTTGTTGGCAAGGGGAGTTATGGCATTGTTGCAGCTGCAGTTGATACTCATACTGGAGAAAGGGTAGCTATAAAAAAAATGAACAATGTTTTTGAACATGTTTCTGATGCTATTCGCATTCTTAGAGAAATCAAGCTCCTGCGACTGCTTCGACATCCAGATATTGTAGAAATAAAGCATATAATGCTTCCTCCATCCCGGAGAGAATTTAAAGATATATATGTTGTTTTTGAGTTGATGGAATCTGACCTTGATGAGGTAATCAAAGCAAATGATGATCTTACACCTGAACATTATCAGTTCTTCTTACACCAGCTTCTTCGGGCTCTGAAGTATATACATACAGGTTAACTTTTTCTCTATTGTGATTTTATATCACATCCGTGGGCATTTATAAACTTGATGAAATATATTACTCTTTTCTGATTCTTGCAGCAAATGTTTTCCATCGAGATTTAAAGCCAAAAAATATCTTGGCAAATGCAGACTGCAAATTGAAGATTTGTGATTTTGGGCTTGCTCGTGTTTTGTTTAGCGATGCTCCATCAACTATATTTTGGACCGTATGTCTCTTTCTTGTGCTAAAAAATTATGAGGGTTGATGCTATTGTAACAGTTTTAGTCTTTGAAATTTGAATTACATCAGTTTTTTGCCTCAATATGTTGTTGAGTTGCACCACTTTATTAAGTTTACATATTTAACAACTTACTAATTTTTCTGGTTTTATCGGACTTCAAGGATTATGTGGCAACTCGATGGTATCGTGCTCCTGAACTTTGTGGTTCCTTTTTCTCCAAAGTAAGTATGTCTCATGTACATTCAGGCCTGCCTATGTTTCTGTCACCTGACATTGACCTTTATTCTTAGTCTTCTTTGTGATATATTTTACGAGTTAAGTCTTGATATTACACTTGGTTATATGCGTTCTTAATTCAGTGTTTGTATGTTTGTTTTCATAGTCTACTGACATTCTTTACTCTAAATATTAACAACTTTCCTTTTTCATTTTTCCATTCCCCTCTCTGTTAATGTATGTCTTTATTGTTAGGTGTCTTCGATTTTCTCAAGTAGTCAACCAATTAAGGCAACCACATGCTTGATTTTGACATATCATGCCTCCTTTGAATGCAATCTGCACTGCTCTATGTTGCTGTGGTTGGGCAACCTATTAATCTGTTGAGTGCCAAGGGCCACTGTTGAACATTCCCCACATATGCAGGCCAGATAGCATGCGGAGGTCACAGAGAGATGAGAGGCGAGAGATTAGACTTTGGGCGAAGACTTGACCCAGTAGAGACCACCTAGCACCCAACTGGGACACCATATTAGATTGTTGACCACGCACTTTATTATTTATGATATATTCTCAACACAAGTAACATAGTTACTTTTGTTTTTGTTAGGTTACACAATCTGGCTTCAATAATCTGAGCCATTGCATAAAGGTTTGTTTGAACCCTGTGTCATGCAGGTGTGCTTGTTTTTGTTAAAACTATTCTAGCAGAGTTGAACAGAACCTATTTTGTTTTTGCCTCAGTTTATTCTCTGGTCCAGTGGCTGGTTGTCTGAGCCACACTCAGAGCAACCAATACAATTAGAGCATGTTCTGAACTCGGTACATCTTTTGGTTGTGGATAGAATTATATTAGCTTTCTAAAACTGATTTGGGAAGAATTAACAACTGTTGTTGATGTGATGTAAAATATATAAATGCATTTCACGGAATAGATGCCATTATGGAAGTATTTTGAATTGCTGAATGAATATTGTGAAGAATTCCTGAGTTCTGTTCAATAGCTCTCAAAATTATTATAAATTATCAAACAATAGCAATACAATTTCAACCACCCCAAAGTTTAGTGTTCTTTGCCCCCTATTTCGATGATTCTTGAACTTTACTGTGGAATGTTCCTGACATTATTTTGACTTCAAATTTCTTACCATAGCTGCTCCACAGTGCTGTCTTGAGACAATTGCCCAAGTGTTGGTTCATCTCAAGCCTTCCATGTAAAACATACTTTCTTGGACTTCTGATCAATCAGTGATCACTTTACCACGGGTATTGAATGCAGATATTTGGTATCTGGCTCATGATTAGCTCTCAGTCCTCTTGGTTGTATTAGTCCAACGTAGTTCTGCGCCCTATTTGTTGTGAGAAATGATTTCAAGCAATGATTAATTAGTACCACAATTCTTGATAGCTCTTATGTTGCAGAGAGGAGCTGAATCTAAAATTAGAGGTTTTATTTTTATATGTGCAATTGGAATATTCTCTCTGAAAGTGTGGCTGATGAATATTATTGTATCACTGGTGTATGAGAAGTATTATAATGTTTTGTTAATCTGAAGTTTTCGTGACCAGTATTTGATTGCGTCATGTTTTCTTTCCAAACACTTAAATGGTGAAGTTGTCTTGGGAATTGATGATTGTGGACATGACGGGCTATTTGTTTATTCATCTTAGGATGGAAGGGGGTGCATCGGATTTCTTTTTCTCCATTTATGCATTTCTCGACCATTATTTGATTTGTTTCCCATTAGATGGCGTAGGGCTGGAATTCATCTTTTGTGTGTGTGTGTGTGCGCCTTGAGAGAGAGAGAGAGAGAGAGAGGTCTTTGGCAAGAAATGAATAGAAAAATGTGGAAGAGGTAAATTCCTGAATGTAAAGTTGAAGTTTCTGAAATCTTTGTCTGGAATGGGTTTGAAGCTATGAAGCATGAGTACGGGTACGGCACAATACAGGTACGTCGATACAGTAAAATCCAAAAAAAGTAGGATATGGGTACGGCTTGGTACGTTTGTAAAAACATATTTATTTCTAATTTAGAGTAATGCAAAAATTGATTACATGGTTTAATTTGTTGAGATCCAATTTACAATAAACATTTAATGCCAAAGTTAAAAGTATAAATCAAAATTAAATGTTAATATATTACATAACCTGCAAACTATAGCTTAATTTTAAAATCATGCTAAGCACAAAACTAAAAATAAAAAGAAGTCTAGTGAATACCTCTGTGGTAGAAGAATATATTGTTTCAACTGAGGTATGATATGGCTTGGGTATATATTAGGTACGTCTGGGTACGTCAAAAATTTAAGAAGAAAATTTTTGGATATGGGTTTTGTGTACCCAATACATATGTAGAAGTACCATATGAAGTACCATACGACGGTAAGTATCCGGTACGGGGTACGACATGTTTTTCGAAGTACCCATGCTTCATAGGTTTGAAGTTTTCTTTTAGGATAAGCAAATTAAGTTTAAGGGATGAGGTTCGAATTTCTTTTATTGGCTTTTTAGATGTACTTAAGATTTTAAAATGTGGCCGCAACCTTACATAATGATTATGGTGGTTGCCGTCACTTATTACGGCCACCTATGTAGCAAGGACACGTCTCCTAAGGCAACGTTTGGGTGTCGGACACGTGTCGGACACGGACATGCGTCGGACATGCGGTGGACACGTGTCCGACACTCTACCCAACATGTCCCTTTTTTTTTTTGAATTTTTGTAGCCGGACACTCGTTTGGACACTGTTGGACACGCTATGGACACGTTATGGACAGAGAGGGAGAGAAACCCTAACCTATTGCAGACAGAGAGAGAGAGGGTGAAGAACCTGTTGAAATGGAGCCCTAGATCAGGTATGTTCTTCGATTCTTCAAATCTCTTCTTCGATCTTCTTCTTTTCTTCTGTTTTTCTTCATTTTTCTTCTTCTTTCTTCGTTTTGTCTGCGTCGTCTGTGTCGTCTTCCTCGTCTGCGTCGTCTGTGTCATCTTCCTCGTCTTCCTCGTCTGTGTCGTCTCCCTCTCTGCTCTCTCTCTCTCTCTCTCTCTCTCTCTCGCTATGGTGTTTCGGCGCCCTCGTTTGACCATCGATCGCTATGTACATTATATACTAATAATATATATACATATATATATTTATATACTAATAATAATAGTATATATATTATATACTAGATATATATTTGAACAAACATCTTTTTTTTCTTTTTTTTTTTTCTTTTCCTTTTTTCTATTTTTTAGATATTATTATTTGTTTAAATAAATTATTTTTATTTATAAGAAAATTTTAATTTGTGAATAATATTTGATATTAAAATAAATAAATAATATTTATATTTTTTAATTTTACATATAATAAATAAATAAAATTATATATATTGAACGTGTCCCCAGCGTGTCGTGTCCCCTATTTTTTGAAAATTTGCGTTTTCCCGTGTCCGTGTCGTGTCCCGTGTCCGTGTCCGTGCATCATAGACGGCCACCATAGCGGTATGATAGAAATTCACAGCCGTAACGGCCGCAACCATTATGTAAAGGCCATAATGGCTATTACATTGCTGCTACAGCACTGTTACGGCCACTACAACTGCTACGCTTCTATTTTTCAATTAATTTTTTATTTTTATTTATTATAAATTTTGTACATAATGCTATTTTCTCTTTTTATTTTCCAGTTACATAGAACTCAAGCAAAAATCTTATCTATACATGTTTTGAATGTCTAATCTTCTAGTTGTACAAGATTTCATTACTTCTTTACTTAATTATATTGAATATTAACTTATATGTATTTCTCCTATGATAAATTTATTTTATATTGAATAATACTTTTATCTATTTCTCCTATGATAAATTTATTGAAGTCAATTACAATTTTAAAGCTGCATTAAATGGTGATTATTACGTATCAATGTGATCAGGGAAAATCATTTCAGTGATTATCTTGTCCTTGGTTTGTGCCTTATTATAGCTTTGGCTGTGCGTATAGATTGATATAATAATATCCTTGCTTTTTTGTCTCAACATTATCCAAGCTGCATCTAGTTTTTGTGCTGCCGGTAGTTTATAATTTAAATTCTTAAGGTTAAATATTAAATTCATGGATCGTAATCCTTAAATATTCTACTAATGGATTTTTTGGAACTTCACGTGTTTCTAGTACACCCCTGCTGTTGATATTTGGAGCATAGGATGTATATTTGCAGAAATGCTTACAGGGAAACCATTGTTTCCTGGAAAGAATGTGGTGCACCAATTGGATATCATAACTGATCTGCTTGGCACTCCCTCTAGTGAATCCATTGCAAGGGTTTGTTCTCTCTTTCCATCATTTGTTTTGACACTAATTTAACTTTTCATAATGTTTAAGCACCAAATTTCAGCATTCTGCATATTCTCTAGCTTTTCTGTGCTCTTAGTTTCTCATAATTTGGTTCTTTACAAATATACAGATTCGGAATGAAAAGGCTAGAAGATATTTGAATAGCATGAGGAAGAAGCCACCAGTTCCTTTCTCACAGAAATTCCCTAATGCAGATCCATTGGCTCTTAGTTTACTTGAGCGTTTGCTTGCATTTGATCCCAGAGATCGTTCGTCTGCTGAAGAGGTAAGATTCAGTAAAACCTATTATACAGCACCACAATCTTTTTGATTTTGGTGAAATCTCTTGAGCTTTAATTTTAAATATGGGGAAATTACCATTCAATGGTAATGTTTAAAAAATTATCACACATTAATGAGAAAGTTTATGATTTTAATTATTAATATTTATAATCTTTATCACTTTTTTGTAATTATTTTTTTCTGACAAGCACTGATCTGTTATTGCCCTTTAAATATTTCTATGACTGGTTTTCTTCTCTTTACAGGCCTTGGCGGATCCATACTTCAGTAGTTTGGCAAATGTGGAAGATGAACCATCTGCACAACCTATTTCAAAACTTGAATTTGAGTTTGAAAGGAGGAAGCTGACAAAAGACGATGTAAGAGAGCTAATATATAGAGAGGTATGAAAATAATGAATGATCCTCCTTGCTTTTGTGGTGTTATCCTTTTTGTCAGCCATAGCTTATGGTCTATTTTCATTTGAACCAAACAGATTCTGGAATATCATCCACAGATGCTGCAGGAGTACCTTGATGGTGTAGATCGAACTAGCTTCATGTATCCAAGGTTTGGAATATAATTATGGGTTAATTACATGGACCTCCCTTGAGGTATCTAGCAATTACAGGGACCTTCCTTCTGGTTTATGAAATTACATTGTCCTCCCTTTTGTTATCTAGCTGTTAGGGTTGGTAACGGAAATTGCTTGAGTCAGTGTATTTTAATAAATAAATACCAAAATTACCCATATTTCCTAACATCTAAACATCCCAGTTTAATATATTTTACAAACAAACAAGCCACCTCAATATATGCTATAACCAAACAACCCCATCTTCTCTCCCCTCACCTCCTTCCTTGCCTCTCCTCCATAAACGACCACCAAAGAAGCACGGGTGCGGGTGCTTGCGCGGGTACTCATGTTATTAGTATGCCTATATGACAAAACCAAAAAAAAAGTACGGTACAGGTGTAGTTCGGTATGTCCATAAAAAAAATATTTTTATAATTTATACTAGAAAATGACATAATCTAAGAAGTACGGACACAGAAACGTAACATGACAATTTGAAAATAATACAGGACATGACAAGTGGGAGACACACACAAAATATATAGTTTTATATATACATTGTTTTTATTTTTTATTTTTTTATCATTGTATCTTAAGTTATTTTGTTTAAATGTATAATTAGTTTCATGTGTGTTTTAAGTGATAGACATGTGGACCGTTCAAGTGTCCGAAGAGTATCTGGGTCTAAAAATAAATTTAAAAAATAGAGCAAGTTTTGACTAGTGTCGGACACATGTCGGGAAGTGTCAGAAGAGTGTTGGTGTCCGATACGAACACGACACGGACATACCAGCTTCTAAAAATTGGCCCACATAATTAAGTACATGACAAATCAAAAGTTGATACCTATCATTCCACATCATTGTGGGTGCAATTGTGGGGGGGGGGGGGGGGGTTATTAGGGTTTTCAATCATTTTTCTTTTGGAATACCCATGCTTCGTAGAATACCACCAATAGGACCCCATATACATGTATATTTGTATATACTAATAAATACTTATATACACTTATATTTATACATAGGAGTATAAATACAGTGTCCATATAAGTATATTAATAAACCAAACCAAACCAAACCAAACCAAGTCTTAAGTCGCATCAAATGAGGTCGGCTATATGAATCATTGTTCTCTATTCGACTCTATTCAAGGCTATATTGTTAGTCAAATTAAGGAGATTTATATATATCTATTTACTACACTAGCCCACGTCAATCTAGGTCTGCTCCTTTCCCTAACACTTCCATTTATTGTCACTATATTGCATCTCTTC
Organism: Camellia granthamiana; assembly: GCA_036172215.1. Lineage (NCBI taxonomy): Eukaryota > Viridiplantae > Streptophyta > Magnoliopsida > Ericales > Theaceae > Camellia > Camellia granthamiana. The sequence goes on along the minus strand of CM069913.1, from coordinate 83,118,353 downwards.
ACTATTGTCTCTGTTGGTCTCCGTTGTATATGACTAAACCATCTCAATCTATTCTCCCTCAACTTATCTTTTATCGGTATTACTCTTACCCATTCTCGAATATACTCATTTCTAACTGTCTTTTTTAGTTTTGCCACACATTCACCTAAGCATCCTCATCTCAGCAACACTTATCTTATCTACATGTTGTTTCCTAGTTGCCCAATATTCTGTCCCATACAATATCGTTATTCTAATAGTCATTCTATAGAACTTCCCTTGTAGTCTAGAGGGTACTTGTTTATCACGTAGTACCCCAAACGTACTCCTTCACTTAAGTCACTCTGCCTTAATTTTATGGACCACATCGGCTCTAATCTCCCCAGCCATTGTGATAATCGATCCTAAATAATGAAAATGTTCACTTTTAGGTAATGCTTGGTCCTCAATCTTCACTTCTCCTTTGCTTCCATTGTTACTGTTACTAAAATTACAGTCCACGTACTCTGTCTTAGTTCTGCTTATCCTAAATCCTTTAGATTCAAGTGCTTCTCTCCGAGTTTCCAACTTAGTATTAACTCCTTCTCTAGTCTCATCCACTAACACGATATCATCTGCAAAAAGCATACACCATGGCACATCACCCTGAATATTTCTCGTCAACTCATCTATAACTAAAGCAGAAAGGTAAGCATTTAAGGTTGATCCTAGGTGTAACTCTACAGTAATTAGAAATTCACTTGTTTCTCCAGCCGGCAATCTAATAGTGATCACCACACATTCATACATATCCATAATCACATCAATGTAACTTTTTATCACCCCTTTCTTCTCTAACATCCACCAGATTATATCTCGAGGCACTCTATCACATGCTTTCTCAAGATCAATAAAAACAATGTGAATGTCTATTTTCTTTTCTCTATACTTTTCTATTACTCTCCTCAAATTGACTTACTAGGCATAAACCCAAATTGATATTTTGACATCTCTGTTATATCTCGCAATCGACGTTCTATCACTCTCTTCCATATTTTCATTATATGAGGCATTAGCTTAATTCTTCTATAGTTGTTGTAGTTCTGGACAGCTTCTTTATTCTTATAGATTGGCACTATGATACTTTTCCTTCACTATTTTCCTAGTTAACAAAATCTTGCTAAATAACCTAGTCAATCAAGCCACCTCCTTCTTTCATAAACATTTCCAAGCTTCAATAGGGATATCATCAGATCCTAAAGCCTTATTCAATTTCATTTTCTTAAGTACAATCTCTACTTTAAAGTTCCTAATCCTACGATAGAATCTGTAGTCCTAGTTTTCCTTATTACTGTGTACTTTCTCCCTTTTCACCTACCTCCATATTCCTCATTTAACAATTTCTCAAAATAGTTCTTCCGCCTGTCATTAATCTCGTTATCCTTCACCAACATCTTAGAGTCCTCACTCTTGATGCACTTAACCTGATTAAAGTCTTGTTTTCCTCTCTATTGTCTTAGTAAGTTTGTATATCCTTTTCTCTCCCTCCTTACCATCTAGTTTAGTGTATAGGTCATTTTAGGCTTTCAACTGAGTCTCTCTCATTACTTTTTTAACCTCCTTATTAGCCACTCTGTAGCTCTTAAGGTTTTTCTCAGTTCTATTATTCTGCCAATTTTAAAGCACTTTTTTTTCATCTTTACTACTGCTTGAGCCTCCTCCCTCCACCACCAAGTTTTCCTAGAGTTGAATCCCTTTCATTTCGACTCTCGAAGAACTTCTTTTGAGATTCTCCTCATACAATTGGTCATCGAGTTCCACATAATGTTAGCATCATCTTTCATGTCCCAAGTACCTTCTTTATCCATTCTATTGTTAAATATTTCTAGTTTATACCCTTTTAGATCCCGCCATCTCGTCCTACGATGCCTACTATCATTCGTGGCTTGGTATTGACCTTTAAGGTATAAATCTAGTATCAAAATCCTATGTTGAGACGTCAGACTCTCTTTCAGGAATTACCTTACAGTCGCTACATTTTAGACGGTCCACTTTTCTTACTAGAAAGTAATCTAGTAATCTATTTGACTCCTAACTGACCAAGTCTTAAAGGTTATCAAATGCTCTTCTCTCTTCTTATAGTATTGGCTACCACCAGGTCAGAAGCCAACGTAAAATCTAAAATACTCTGTCTAGCTTCATTTCTATCACTAAAATCATACCCACCATGTACTCTCTCATATCCTAGTTTATCTATTCCTACATGACCGCTGAAACTATCACCTATAATTAGGTTCTCTTCTATGGATATCTCCTGTAATACCTCATTCATTTGGTCCAAAAAATCTCTTTTTAGTCTGATCATCTAATCCTACTTGGAAGGCGGATGCACTAATAACATTCACGATATTTTCTCCAATAATTAGTTTAACTAATATAATCCTATCACTTTTCCTAATGATCGCAATTATATTTTCTACAAGGCCCTTGACAACTATTATTCCCATCCCATTTCTATGTCTATCCTTGCCACTATAATATAGTTTAAAACCGGTATCCTCTATTTTCCTAACTTTCTCACTTGTCCACTTAGTTTCTTGTACGCAAGCTATACTAACTCTTTTCCTAATCATGACATCTACCAATTTCATAATCTTACCAGTTAAAGTTCCTATATTTCATGTGGCTACCCTAAACAGTCTTGGACTAGCTTCTTTATTCACGCTTGTCCAGAAAAACGCAGAAACCTTTACCCATTTTTCACCGCACCCAGGCGTCGATGTGGCGCCCCTTGCTCACTTTTTGAAACTCCCAGAGGCAAGCGCAACGCGTTACTTAAGTGGAATGACTTAGTATTTAATCAATTCAAAGTAGGATTCATACTTAATATTATACTATATATGTACACTATTCCTGTCTCTATTCTTGCCATTAATAAATACTTATATATATACTATTATTTTTATTCAGTGCCACATAATATATAGTTATGAATATATATACAGTGTCCAACTGATGAACTAAACATCAATGGATTTCATTCTAGAACCATGGCCGCCATTGCTGAAGCCAAACACCCCATCCATCTTCCTCATCCTCTCTCTAGCCGCCACTTTTTCTTCATCACCATGGGATATGCATGTATATATATATTTGAATGTAATTTAGGGGGTTTTAATTGTTGAGTAGTTGCAACAAATTTTTTGTTGTTGGTGGCTGAGAAAACGGCCTAGGAGGTGGGGGGTGTGCTAGATTTTACAGTTTACAAATGACGGGTCGTCCAACAACCAAACAATGTCACCATCATCGTCTCCTGCTGCCCCCTGCCCTCTGAACCTCCCTCTGATGATCAATTATCCAGAAAATAGGTGTGTGAGATGGTGCTGAGAATGGTGTTGGGCGGTGAATGGAGGAGGTGCGGTGAAGTGGCTTGTGATGGGCCAAGGGAACGTGGGGGTGGAGGAGGCATTGGGATGGAGGAGGGGAATGGGGGATAGAGGTGGTTTAGTTTGTTTGGATAATGGGATAGGGAATGATAGGTACAAGTTAAGATTGGTTGGGTATTTAGGATGATAGGAAAATTAATAAAGAAATAATGGAAATTAAAATTTTGTACGAGGGAAAAATAGTGAACTTATAATTTTCGTAACTTACAGTCTATTGACAACTCTGACGGAGGGCAATGCAATTTCAGAAATCAGAAGGTCTATGTAATTGTCAGATATGTCAGGAGAGGTCTGTGTAATTAACCCTATAATTATTGTTCTTGAATCATTCATATTCCACTTGTCTGGAATGTATTCAAAATTCTCATATGTGACTCCATGCCATACATTTTATACACATTCTTATTCATTCTCATATATGCTTGGGAAGTTCTCATTTGCAGCTGCTATCTTGCAATGAACATAGCTGGCGCCGGCATGTGTTTTCTTGTTCTCAGAAAGAGACCAAATCTCATGCATGTAGTCTGTTTATTGCTATTGTACACCTCAACTTAAGGGTCATAAAAACATGGATTAATTACAAAGACCTCCCCTGAGGTTTTTGAAATTACACTGACCTCCCTTACTTAACCTAACAATATACATAGACCTCCCTTCCGCTATGTCCCTGTTAGATAATTAACAGAAAATTGTGATGTCAGCATTTTTTAGTATTTAAATTCCAAGACTACCCTTAACCAAGCACTCCTATCCTATTTATTATTTATTGTAATTAAACACTCCTTCACAACCAAACATGCCCTCCACCTCTCCACAACCAAACGCCTCTTCATCTCTTTCCCCTCCCTTCTCTCTCTTTCCACTTTTTATTCTCTCCATTACCAATTGCCACCGGCTAACCACCACCATAACCACTCTTTACAACCTCCTCTGCCACACCTATCATCCACTGCCACTCAATTCTCACCTATCACCAAACCCCTTTGCAGCCATGTCCACCAAATAACCCCCACTATAATTGTGGAAACAATCATTCCATTTTCCATTGATTCCAATTAAAGCAACTAGACAAAGTGGAGTTTGCAATTTAAGATTACATATATACACAATATACATTTTACCAAGACACGCCAATCCATTTGCTAAATCCAGCAAACCGATCACCGCAGAACTGGTCATTATGTTTGTGTGCGCAGATTTAGTCAATTAAAATACATATTATCTATATGCACAACATACAATATATGTGTGCCTATAACCCACCACTGCCGCCTCAAATCCACATTTACCTGCAAATCTAGTCATTGCAAGTCCATCACATGGGTTGCAGATCTGGTGGGTTTTGGGTCGGATTTTGACTCCGACAGGAAAAGGTGTTGGCTGTCGAAGGGGGTAGGTGGTGTTGTTACCAGGCACACCATCCATCCACTAGGTTGCTTCTTCATCGCCATTGTTCTCTCTGCCAACACTGTCTGACGATCACCCACCATGGCATCTGCATAGTCTGGGTCTTTGCCCCTTTAGTTTCCCTCACTCCCCTTTCCTCCCTGTTTTCCATTAGTAGGGCTGTGATCTGTGGGGGTTGGTGGTGTGGTTATGGGAGCTGATCAGGCATCATTGGCTGTCTTTGTGTCAAGGGTGGTTTTAGAGAGAGAGAGAGAGAGAGAGAGAGAGAGAGAGGGAAAGAAAGGAAGGGGAAAAGGGTATGTTTAGTTGCAAAAATAAGTAATGGGATGAGATATTTGAATTGGGGTTGCTTGGCTACATGTACAAGGGTGAAAATGTAAAATCACTTATTCCATCCGTGGCTGTTAATAGACAATTCTGACAAGGGAGGTCGGTTTAATTTCTAAAACCTCAAGGGAGGTCTTTGTAATCATTAGAAATCTCAGTGGAGGTCCCTGTAATCAACCCTAAAAACATTATATAACTACTCCCAGAATTATTGCTTTCAGTGAATGAAAAGTGAAATAATAAATTCTGAGGAATTTTCATGGAGCTCTTTCTCCTAAGATACCATATTGCTTCTTATCTAGATGTTAATGTTTATTAAGAATTTTCAGTTACAAATAGCTATGAGTGTTTACTGATTATGGTTGAAATTTGACAATACTATCCACTAACCAACTTTATATAGCTAGGCAAAAAATGTAGAAAATTCTGTACTGCGATTTTTTTTTACCCTATCTTGTGCAGAGATGATTATCTTGCCCTAGGAGAATATAACACCAATGTAGTTCTATTGTAGATTACAAGATGAAACTAGATGGTTTATAAATTATAATGTATATACTAAAAATTGTATTTCAATTCAAAATTTTGTATGCTACCACTAGTTTTTTTCTATATAAAAAGATATGTTACACATGTCATGCATTATCTGTTACTTGATTGATTCTATTAAACCTGGGTAATCCATTCATGATTCAAACACACTGAGTAGTTGTCTTTAAATGGTACTGTTTTTGTTGCTACAGGAGGAAAAATAGATTAAAACCAAGTTTGAGACCCAAAAGAAAAAAAAATCTTCTTCCCTTTTAGCCAGTAGTTCAAATGATGTTGATGCAGCACACGCAGGTTTGAAGCAAGTTTTAAGCTAACTTAGGGTTATGTTTAGTGAAATAAAGCTAGGGGTGGTTAGGGTTTGGTTATGAATGGTTTGGGCTTAAGGAAACAAGAATTTGTGACAGAAGAAAGACCGTCTATGGGCTGGAAGTAGTAATTTGTGAACAGAGGCAATAGGAAAAGAGAAAAAAATGAAGAAAACTAGGAATCACTCCTAAAATCCCTTAGGCATCACACTTAAGGTTGGGTTGCATCACACAAACCCTAAAGAAGCTTCAAAGCGCTCGACTTTTTATAAATTATTAACTCTATTGAATTAGAGGCATTACATGGCTTTACATAGACTTTAGAGACTTCATAAACCAACTGAAATAAAAAAAGGAAAATACTATAATATTTTAGACTTCCAAAACTAATTTAAGACTAAAAAAAAAAACATAAATAAAACTTGATTAAATAACTTGACCCACAAGACAACCCATGGTGAACCATATAACCCATGTTAGTAAATATAAAATTACCAAAATACCCCTAGCCTAAAAAATCCTAGAAAACATAAAGCAATAATAAAATAAGACTCTAATAATACTAGAAATATAATTATAGAAGATTTCTATCAGTTTCTCTATAAAATCATGCCAATGTCCAAATATCATCACTTCTTTGAATTTAGCCTTCTTTGAGTTTCTTATACTTTGCATCATTCTCCCTTGGTTGGAAAAAACTCAACCTCAAGTTTTGAAGTGTTGAAATATAAGCATCCACAAGCTTTGAAATTGCATCCATGACTTCATGTTAAAATCTTTAAGTTGTTGCCGCCTTTTATTTGTTGGAGATAGGAACAAAAATTTTGAGAAATTGATCTTGTCCTTCATGATACTAAATATGTAGGGAATGACAAAATCAATAGAATGAATTGAAACATTCTTGAATTAATCCAAATCTTGGACTGCAAAATTCATTCCATGCATTTTGTTCTTGTTTGGTTCTATTAGAGAGAATTTAGGCAGCAAATTGGTGACTTGTAAAGCCATATTTTGTAAAGCACTAGCAGCTGGTTGTGTCAATTCTTCAGTCCCTACAGCTTCCATAGCATCTAATTCCTCGCTTTGGATTCTAGCCTTTACTTGAGTAATATCTAGATCTTCTTGAGGTGCTTTTGGATCATCAATATGTGTCTTGTTATCCTTCAAAATCTGGTCATCTTTTGTTTTGGGCAAAATCTAATTGTTTTCTTTCGCTTTTGACTTTAGTTGCGCATCTTTGACAATAATTTTTTATTTTGGTGCTACTTGTGATGCATGTCTCATACAATTTTGTGGTTGCTGTAGCAATCCTCCTTTTGTAGTAGGCTTCAAAACTATAGATTTCTCCCTAAATCTTATGAAAACTCAAATTGCATAGCCGTTTCAATAACATCTTCGAGATCCTCCAAATATGCACGAGACATCTCTTCTTTAATTACAGATCTCAACCCACTTTTGAAACGAGTAATAGTCATGCATTCACTTTCTACCACTCAAGATTTGATAAATAATTCCTTGTGTTTTCTTGCATAATCAGTCACACATGTCACCTTGCTTAAGAGCATACAATTGATCAAGAAAAGCATCTTAAAGATCCTTCGGATGAATATTTTCTCTAAGAAGCGTTTTACCTTCTTCCCAAGTCAATCCACTTGTATTGGATCTCCCACAATGTGAAAATATCATGGTGAAACCTTCAGCTTTGATACCAAACTGATGCCGCACACAGGTTTGAAGCAAGTTTTAAGCTAACTTAGGGTTATGGTTAGTGAAATAAAGCTAGGGGTGGTTAGGGTTTGGTTATGAATGGTTTGGGCATAAGGAAACAAGAATTTGTGACAGAAGAAAGACTGTCTATGGGCTGGAAGTAGTAATCTGTGAATAGAGGCAATAGGAAAAGAGAAAAATGAAGAAAACTAGGAATCACTCCTAGAATCTCTTAGGCATCACACCTAGGGTTGGGTTGCATCACACAAACCCTAAAGAAGTTTCAAAGTTCTCAACTTTTTATAAAATATCAACTCTATTGAATTAGAGGCATTACATGGCTTTATATAGATTTTAGAGACTTTGTAAACCAACTAGAATAAAAAAAAGAAAATACTATAATATTTTAGACTTCCAAAACTAATTTAGACCAAAAAAGAAACATAAATAAAACTCAATTAAATAACTTGACCCACAAGACGACCCATGGGCGACCCATATAACCCATGTCAGTAAATATAAAATTACCAAAATACCCTAACCTTAAAAATCCTAAAAAACATAAAAATAATAATAAATTAAGATTCTAAGAATACTATAAACATAATTATAGAAGATATCTATTAGTTTCTCTATGAAATCCTGCCAATGTCCAAGTATCATCACTTCTCTGAATTTAGCATTCTTTGAGCTTCTTGTACTTTGCATCAGATGTGGTTGCTTGTGTGCGCACAACTAGGACAGTGGTCATTAGCTTTTACAGTTCTGCTTCCATGTCATGAAGTTGCCTGTAAGCAATGGCTATTTCTTGGGTTTGTTTATAAGTTTTATTTATTTTTTTACCAAACCCAGGTAGTTTTTAAATAAAATTCCCGAACACTCTACTTTGTGAAAGCGTATCTTAAACATGTGACTCTGCCCTTCCATCCCTTGGATAGATAGAGAGGGAAGGCAGAGCTTTTGGTTTTTTCATGTTGTCAAAGAGTTGAACAATGGTTTTTTCAAGATTGAAGTTTGAATCGGAAAAAAAAGTCTCTTAACGAAAAACAAACAGCTTTTGATCGGTACCTGGAAAAGCGTGATGTGGCTTAAAAGCCCCGCTATTGGCTTTCTCAGCCTTTGTTATGCTTCAGCCTCTTCTTTAGATTTGGAAATTCTCTTTCTAGCCAACGTCCCTGGATCTTAGGATTCGGGGTAAGAAGGTGATTCTCACTGGGTTTCCGAACCATTCTAAGAAAGGCATTCGCTTGCTGATGCAGCTGATTCTGCCGTTGCTAATGCTTTTATCTCAGCGGATTCTTCCGATTAAGCAGATGGCACTTCTTCCTCACCCTTGGAACCGACCGAGGTCCTTTCCTTCCCTGTAATGATGGCAGCACGATGCCAATTCCGCCTCAGAGCCAGAATCTAGTGTTGGTTCCTTACCGCTACAGAAGAGCTGAATTGCGCGGGGACGAAGGCCCTTATGCCAGAGTCCATGGTATGTGTATCTTTTTTATAGTTGAGGGGGGACAAGGCTTCTAGTTCTTCCTATTTGACCTGAAACCGATCGATCTAGCCATGAGCAGGTTGAAGAGAGCTCTAACAGGCCTTGGAGGACCGAACCCATGTATGCGGCAAAATACGGGGATGAAGCTAAAACCTACTCCTAACAAATTGCTGGATCGAAGTAGGACATTCTCCATCTGTCCTAACAAATGGCTGGATCGAAGTAGGACATTCTCCATCTGCCCGCCCGCCAGCAGCAGAGGGGGTTCGATTCTCGTTATACGCAATGTGGCAAAAAAAACTGATTCAACGAGATATGCCTTGCCTGCATTAAGATTTAAATGTTAGCTCACCAAAAAAATGAAAAATAAAAATTGCAAGTTCAACTTGTGATTTCACTAAACAGAACATTGGAAGTTAAACCTAAGACTTCATTGAGGTATCAAATCGGTGAGATGTTCACTCTAGATGAAATTGTAGGTTGATAATGCGATTTCAACCCAGGTTTGTGATTTCACGCAGTACCTAGATTTGAGAAATGCATTGAAAACTACTTGGGTTTGGAAAAATTGTTTGAAAACTACGCGCTTCTGGTAAAAACCTGCTGTTTCTTTCACTACAATCAGCGTTTTAGTTTTTTCCACCTGAGCAACAGTTAATTTCTTTTATACATGCATATCGGATTGTGATGGAAGAAACTCTAACTCTAATGCCATTTCAGTGGAATTGATCGATTTAAGCAACAATTTACCAATCTCGAGGAGCACTATGGTAAAGGAGAAAGAAGCACTCCTCTTCGAAGACAATATACCTCTTTGCCTAGGTATAGTGTTACACAAAATATGTCAGCACTCTTCAGACAGTGATGATAGTATTTTGTTATCAAGTGTTTTTTTTAATACCTATTAATGTTTTTTTTTTTTTTTTCTTTCAACAGAGAGCGGGTCTGTGCATCCAAAGATGAGTCTTCTGATGAAGACAGCGAGTTTCAAAAGCGTGCTACAGACTATATTGCTCGTACATCCTTTCAAAGCCCCACAAGATCACGGAGGAGCAACAAACCTGAAAATGCTGAAAAGGCTGTAGTAGCTATGCAGAATGGCCCTAAAAAACAAAATTATAGTGGTCGTGACCTGTTCTAGCATTAGTGCTTCCAAATGTGTCGGCTTAAAAGGGAGAGACTTTGAGGTAAGTAATTGGTGATTTACAGAACTGAAACACTTTCATTCTTATCTACATCTATAATGTACTGCAGGAAACAGTTACAGAGCAAAATGGAAACGTGGTAAGTGGATAGTCAGAGAACTGGGCAGCATTGCATGCTCTATAGTATACTACAGTTGGGTGAACTATGGATGGCTGCTACTTTTTTTTCTTCTTCTTCGTCTTTTATTATTATTATTATTATTATTATTATTATTATATAGGAAAAATTGGATATGTAGTGTAGACATTGTTGTATTAATTCTGTGTTTCAACATTTACATTTTTATTTCATACTGAATTTGTAGCTACTATTGTGATTTGGTTTCAAGTCCTTAGATCTGTTGAGTTCCTAGTGCTTTTATGCAACAGTTTCACAATGAATCATGATGAAGCAAGAGGTTTATTTTAGTTTGTTGTCATTACTTCTGTTCTGTATCTGTGTTGGATATCATGATATTTTGGGGCATGCAATGAATGTCGAGCATTCTTTGTATTGTACATCTGAAGTAAGCTATTTGGTGCAACAGTCACAAACAAGTTTTGAATGGAGGTGGGTGGGATCATGTCTCGGCAGGTTAGAGTCGAGGTGAATTCCACACCTACCTATTTGGAACTTGAGGGCTTGGTATTGATTGGTGACATTACGTAAGCCAACCATATAGAGAACTAGTAGATCATAACTGGCTGCTGGCTGCATCATTTGATAGGGAAAGAATGTTGCATCTGAATTTGTGTTTGACTTGTGCATTTTCATGAGATTACTTATGTAAGTTCGTGAAAATTTATGTAATTTTGTGATAGGACGGTATACAGTGTGTATTGTACACTGGAGTATTTTCTTGATGGGGTTGATATCCAAATTAGAAATGGTGTGTGAACTAAGAGAGGGCAATGTGTGGAGATAGAAGCTCCTGGGTTAAATGGATTTTGGAAAGTGCTTTTTTTTTTTTTTTTTGGTTTAGGAATTTGGAAAGTTAAATTACACCACTGGAGATTTTTGACAAATGCAGGAACTCCAAATAGCATTGACATCATTTATTTTATGTGACAATGTGGAGGAGGATCTCCTGTATTCAAGTGGTTAAAAAAATGCAAATACAAAATTTGAGATAGCAATAGAAAACCGAACAGCATCAATAGAGCTAGGCAAACAACATAGAAAATCTTTTTTTTTTTTTGTTTTTGTTTTAGGTCGGAGAAAATCCTTTGCTTTGATGCCCTTCAACCTGGGTAATCCATCCATGATTAAAATATCAAAAAAAATTAAAACCAAGTTTGAGACCCAGAATGGCCAAAAAAAGGTTTTATACTCTCGGTAAGTTAAATTTGGTAGGTCCATTAAAACAAGGGGAAATATCACTTCAATAGTATTTGTAAAAAATAATTACAAATCAATGATAAATTTTATAAATATTTAATAATTAAATTTTAATTTTTTTCGTGAATTGGTAATTACTTTTTCAAATTCTTACTGATTTGTAATTTTCTCTTCAAACAATGCATTGATACAAGCTATCCAAAATTTAGTAGGAAGAATTACAATTTAATTTACTTGACCAAAAATATTTATAAAATTATGGGGCTGCAACTCTTTTCTGGGTTGCACTTCCAAAATATTCTCACATTTTGATAATTTTCTCGGCCACCTCCCACTAAATAATAATTTTCCCAATTCCAAATTTTGTCAAAACCTACTTTGTGTTAAACCATTTTTAACACTTGTGTTTAGGCTTTAGCATTTACCAATATAAAAATGAGAAAATTAGTCTAAAATCCCTCTTTCATTTTTAGTAATGGGAGATATCTACAATATTATTTTTTGATGTCTAAGGTCCGTAAATCTACACCCATATATCAGATCAGAGAAATTTGACTCTCTCTCTCTCTCTCTCTCTCTCTCTCTCTCTCTCTCCGATCTTCATTCTATTCAAACCAAACCTTCTCTCTTTGTGCACATTCCTCTCTCTCTCTGCTCCTTTCTCCTCTCTCAGTCTTCATCTTTGACGCCGCCGGCTTCACCTTCGTTTTGTCTCTACCACGCTGTCACCGAAATGTCGCGATCTGAGCTAGACCACAGCGATCTGAGTCGTGAATTTGAGTCAGGCCATCGCGATCTGAACTGAAATCAGTGCCCCGGTTGAGTTGCAGACGACGGCACCGGTCTGTTCATCGTCATCTTCTTCATCTTTTTGTTCGTTTCTTAATACTCGTTTGTCTCTCGATAATATTATCAAGCAATAAACGAGTTCTTCTTCTGGGGAGGTCTCAGAGATCGAACTCACCTAGGAAATTATCTTTGTTTTTTGATGAGATTATCAATTGAATTATAGCAGTTAGGATGATAGTACATTTTCCTCCAGAAGAAAGTCACTTGAACATGTATGTATGAGTTTTTTTTTTTTTTTTGACTTGCCAACTAAAGCTATTGAAACCAAGTTACTGTGTTGACTAGTGAAATATAATTTGGAACAACTTTATTATCTTAATATGCGTGATATGCTCTGTATGTATCATTTAATTTGTTATATGCCATCATTCAGATCTATTGATTTGTCAACAATTTGGAATCTGCTGTGATATTTCCATATCACTTTTATTGGTAATTAGTTAGAGAATTGCTAGGGGCTGTAGAGAAGTGCTCGTGAAGAGATTGTTTGAAGATGATCAAGTCTGTTGAATTTCTCTGAGAAGTCTAGTCCAGAGAAATTTGGATTTCCAGAATTTCTCTAGAGTTGTGGCTGTATTTTTCTCTTTTTTCTTTGAACTGTTGTTGACTCAAGTGAGATCATAGGTGGCTAGTTTGCAATTGTTGTATTTGCTTGTTGTCTAACTTATTCTAGAAGGGTCAAACCGAGCCATTGATGGATGGAGTTAATACTGTTATTACCTCATGCTACCTCCAATTAATTATTTGTCTTGTTGTGCATTTGTGTTGATGCTATCAAAGTGTTGTTGCTTCTATGGCTTTCATGGTGCTGTTACAGCTGCTTATTTGATGTAAAAAGAAGATGATGATGATGATAATGAAGGCTATCAAAGAATTTCTCTGGAGTGGTTTAAATTTTCTCTAGATCAAAAATTTTGAATTTTTCTGGAGTGGTTTGAATTTTCTTTGGCAAGTAAGAACAAAGAAAAGAAATTTTGAATTTCTCTAGAGTGTTTTGAATTTTCTCTGGATTAGGTAAGAACAAAGCAGAGAAATTTTTTGAATTTCTCTAGAGTGCTTTGAATTTTCTCTGGATCAGGTAAGAATTTTCTATGATTTTGATTGAATTTCTTTGGTTTCTCTGAGTTGGATTGAATTTTCTCTGATTTTGATTGAATTTCTCAGGTTTGGAATGAAAATTCTTGGTGAAGTTCAGAGAAAATTTGTCCAGAGAAATTCTCTGTGAACTAGAATTTCCCTATGAAGTCCAGAGAAAATTTGACTAGAGAAATTCTTTGTGAACCAGAATTTCTTTGTGAAGTCCAGAGAAAATTCGTCTAAAGAAATTCTCTGGATCAAATTTTCTCTAGATCGATTTTGAAGAACCTTAGACATTATGAAAATATTAGGTGTCCTTTATACTATAAAATCTTAATACCAGCAACCTTAAAAAAAATCCCCAATAAAAATTACTTTCCTGTTTGAAAAATTAGGACGGTTGTATATTATTTATTTTTTTTAACCGTTTATTATTTGTCGTTATTATTTTCTTAATGATTATTTCTTATGGGAAGCAGCTTGCCTCCAGTCCTTAACCGGATTAGACGATACTGTTCAGCCCATGGAGGCCCACCATGGGTCATATTTTGATAATCCGAACCGTTTAATGTGTAGAACTTGTTGAGTACTATAAGCATGTGAAAAATCACATTGATCGGATATCGATAGCTATGTGATCAAATCAGTTTTGTATAAAAAAATAGACGGTGAGCAAATTAACGGCTGACAAAAAACTGATAAGATGAGATAGTTATCGATATCCGATCAACGTGATTTTTTACAAACATATAGTACTTGATGCGTTTTACACATTGAATGGTTTGGATTATCAAAACGAAACTCGTAATGAGTCTCCACAAATCGAACAGCACCGTTCCGTCCGATTAAGGACGGGAGGCAGGCTTCTCCGTTCTTATCAATATCCTCGTAAGTAGTACTAGTGATACAAAACGCGTCACAAAAAATGAAAATATATATCATTTTACCATCTTAACTTCTGTAGAGATAATTAACAAAAGTATACATGTACACTAGCGGTGGAGTTAATTCATGTTCTTTTTTTATCCTTTCCTTTTATCAAAAAATTAGAAAGGTAAATTACACTTTGCCCCTTTTATATTTGGCTGTCACTTTTTATTTTAAAATCTATTATTATTTTTTCACTTTAACCTTTCATATTTCAAGTTTTTTTCATTTTACTCTTAAAGCTAATTTCTGTTTAAAATTAGACAGAAAATGACATATTGATAATCACGTGACTTAAAAATATTTTATTATATATAACTTATACCTCTGACATAAACTTAAAATTTAATATAATAATATATTTTTTATGTTATATAATAGTTATTGTGACATTTTTTTTTTGTTTAATTTTGAATAGAAGTTAGCTTTAGGAGTAAGTGAAAAACTTAAAACATGAAAGGCCAAAATGAGAAAAAAACAAAGTTTTAAGGGCTAAAGTGAGAAAAAGACCAAACATAAAAGGTGCAAAGTATAATTTATCTAACTATAAAAATAGATGGGCAAATTTCAACTACTTGTTACTCCTTGTGCACTTTTCCCCCTAATATGTAGAAATAAAGACATAATTCTATGTGATTTGTGAACTAAAGTATATCATTTATACCGTTAACAGACTAAGCAAAAAGACTCGGGATGAGTTTCCCTTCATACCTTTATCTCTCCATGCCATTATAGACCCCAATTTAAATCTATACCGATGATCCAAACCGTTTATCTCGTAAGTTTCACAATAAAAATCAACCATGCAAAAAATGAATTTCATCAAAAAATTATAAACTTGAGAAAAAATCGCATTTTCTTTGATAAATTGGATGACAAATGTGATTGTGAACTTAAAACATCCATTTTATAAAATAAAATATTTTTCGTTCCTATATTTATAATTTTCCAATAAAACTTATTTTTTTACATGGATGACTTATATTACGGAACTTATAAGATAGACAGTTCAAATTATTGGTGCGAATCCGAATTGGGGCCTACAAGAGAGATATGGAGAGATGAAGGTATGGAGGGGAGCTTATCTCAAAAAACCCTTATAAATAAGTAAAATCATTGAATAATACTATAAAACAAAAAAAATCCATACATAATGTTTATATATAATGATGGGGCTCATTATGGATCATTTACTTAAAAAAAAAAAAAAAAAAAAAAAAAAAAAAAAAAAATTAAAAATGTATTTATTTACAATAATAATATTGTCACATTATTATTATAAAATATTTTGTATGAATTTTTCATATGAGTAGAATTTTCCAAAATCATTATATAGGCCATTGCCGTTTTCATCATTTTATTGGGACTCAAAATGCACTTTAGTCCCTACACTTTACTACACGTGCAATTTATCTAATGATATCTAGTTATGAGCATATAACTCTCTTATATCCAGATACGAGTTTCACACTTGTTATCAATTTGGATGGAATATCTCATGATGTACTTTAGTATACAAATTATAGGAGGTTATGTATTTATTTCCAAATTATAAGAAGACAAACTGCACATGAAGTAAACCTTAAGGGAGTAAAGTGAAATTTGCCCAAAATAAAATAATAAAGCTGCAACTTCTTATATTTTGCTTTTGTAAAGATATATCAACCTTTTATCCGCTGAAACCTCTGCAAAAAAATAAAAATGAAGGATGGAATCTGCCTACAAAAAAAACCAATTCAAAATGCTACATTCCTTTCCTCTTCACCTTTAAGACACTTTAAATTTAGATTTTAATTGAAAGACTTTAAAAATAATTTTCTGAGAAGTAGTTGCAAGCAATGAAATGCAGCTTAACATTGTCACCAAAAGGACTTTCAAATAATGCCATTCGAGCTAGATGAACAAATGTGGTTTAATGCAACTTCTAGATTTCAAGAAAAGAAGTCCTACAGAAAATGTTAGCATTACAAGACCATGCCCTGATAAATGTTTTCTCTTTAGGCATTAATAACTTCCAATTGCCACGACTCACGACAAATACGAGTGAGACTTCTCGTGGGGGAATTGTATCGTATACTTCCACTAGCCACTTCCATCAACTTGCCCAAGAGAGGCAAGGTGCGCCATGTATTGCTGCAGTACGGGAAGGGGAAAAAAGAGAAAGAAAAAGGTTAAGTACCGTAAACCTTTTATTCTGTACAAATCTGAGTTCTGAGCATATTTACAGTAAATTACTAGCAACTGATTTTGTGATTTTTTCATAATATATGAACCGCATGGATGATTTAATATCACTGGTATAAACTATGTAAATTGGCAGAAGAGCCAATTCGGTAACCACATGTTCAATGTTTAGATCAATCCTCATATTTGATTGAAAGGATTATGTTCTGCTCCGAAGTTAGGCTGCTGAGTTTCTCTGTCTCCCATCATGATCCAAATTAGCTTTTAAATGCTTTCCTTAGGGAAGATGAAGGTGGCAGTTGTTCATTTATATGTGTGTGCGTGTGTGTGTGTGTGTGTGTGTGTGTGTGTGTGTGTGTGAGAGAGAGAGAGAGAGTACCTCTTAAAATAGAGAGCTACTAAAGTTCGCCTGAAAGGATTTCAATTTTCACAACGAAGTTTTTCTAATGGTAAACTATTTGATTTGAGTATAACGATCATATGACATATATACTGACTTCAACATATAAAGACATGATGCTTACAGTGTCTGATGAATTAGACTAACATTCATTTTGTACGACAATAATACTGAACATACATCTTTCCAATCCCCATATTTCCTTCAAGCTCAAGTTTTGACATGGCAGGTTGAGAAAATTTTCAGTCATGTTGTGCTTTCCTCTCTGAACTATCCAATTTATGGCCACTATTTTAGGAATTCAGAATTTCAGGCAAATGACTCAAGTTAAACATAGGATCAGAAACACAAGAACTTGCTCCGAAAATCCAATGTTGCATCTCAAGAAAAAAACTCCGTACTCAAATGCTTTCAACCTGGAAACTTATAATTGGCTGGAGGAACTTGCATTCAGGGTGACATAATCTACTTCCTTCCAAAAATTGGTGATTCTTAGAGATTTAAGCATCCTAAAGCAACTATTGTTTTTTTTAAGCCTATCCATTGGGGGACGACCCTTAGTTGCAGGAAACTCCTATTAGGAATGACGTTTCTACTCTAGAACTGCGATTCTACAATTAAAAGTTAAATCTTGTCAGTAACCTCATTCCCATTGAGATAGAATTGCGGTTCCAATTGGGATGGCACTACTCAAACATATGAATTCCCAAGAAAAAAAGAAAAGAAAAGCTACCAAGGCACAAGAAAATCTATAGAGAACATATATTTATCCTAAATTTTGACTTTTCCCTTGGGAATTAAAAGGATGAGCATTTTTTGACAATCTTTCAATTTGGATTTATGAGGATTGAGGAGTAAAAATATATGCTTTTGATAATGAATTGTTATTTTTGTAATGAGAAATTTACTATAATTATGTTTAATAGTTTAAGTGCAAGTATGATGTAGACATTTAACATAAATATTTCAATTAAGTAACAAAATATTTCTGACAATAAATTTATATATAAAATACATAAAATGCTCCGCTAGATACTCCCAACCTTAGACTCTCCTATGTGTCTCTGCTCCCCTGCCCCCACTTTGTGCAACTAAGTACTCCCACCATTTTATAAATATCCATAGTTCTATTGCCCAATAATATGCCAAAAACTAAAGTACTGCACTTTTGAAGGCCACAACCAGAATCTTACAACGGACACCTAGGCATAGTTCTAGAACTACAATACAAACTATGATGCATTGAAGACAAATTTATTTTTATATAGGCACTTTCTGCGTCTTCTTATTAAAAGGATTACTTTTTTTAGTGTCAACCAGATATCACTCATAAAAATTAACCCCTTTCTTACCTAAGAATTCATATATTTTAGGCCTCTCTTTGAATTACCAGCAGAAGTTAAGCGGTTCAATTGCGTCCACCCCGGCACCCAATAGTGTGCATTGATTGTCTGGAATAGGGTCATATAGAAATGGGAGTAATCAAAAGACTGATAAGTTACCATCACCTTAGGATTCCAATGGAACTGTTTCATTTTTATACTACTAAGGCTGTGTTGATCCAAACACACTGTAAATGTGATACTATGTCTCATTTCTTAGACTTGTTTATACTACCAAGGGAAAGGGAAAAGGTAAGGCAAATGCGAATGAAGTATAACCTAAATTTTTTCTCCGTTTCCGTTTCCGTTTCCTTTTCCAAATCCCTATCCAAATCCATGATCCAAACACAGTGTAAATGGGATACTATGTCTCATTTCTTAGACTTGTTTATAACAGGAAATCTTAGATAATGTAAATGCAGAACACAATGAAACCACTCAGTTCTTGTAAAAATTCACATGCTATGACTTTTGCAAATAAAAGCATATAAGTTACAAAATACATCTGGCAAGATTGGAGTGAATAGTAACCAATAATTACTTTCATTGAACTTACTGCATGATATGCATATGGTGATTTTCCTTGGCGTTCGAAGTGTTTAGCCATGATGCACCATTGAACAGGTCCCCATTCTTCCTCTTCAAAGCAATTGCCAAGTGCAGCTTTATATAACTAGTGACAAATAAAAAACTTGATCATCTCATGTCAAACGGAAAACTAATGTTCTGTCTATCTAGGACTCTGGATCATAGATTTGTGGAGGAATTTGTGCAAGGAAAAGATGTGGGAAGAGAAATTCCCATTTCTTTTTGTTCCACAAATCTGGAATTCAAACACAACACAAAAGAAAATCAAGAAAAAACATGTAACCTATATACAAAATGTGTATAGCTGACCTTAGCAGAGTCAGTTAGGAGCTCAGTTCCAGCTGGGTAAGACGCATAGAATTGGTCATCTCTAGAGAACCCAGCTCTAGTCCTGCCGAACCCAATTAAATAGAAATGATTAAAACCCAAACACGGACTTCTTTGTATCAAACCCACATGTTTTCAAAAAATATTTCCCAAACTCAAGCATTTTGAATTATTTTCTTAACCCACGTTATTTTGTGAAGTTGTGAAAACACAACTTTAGAGAGTTGTATAATAATTTAATTTAATTTAATTTAATTGATGCCATGTTGTGAAAACAAGACTTCGGTTCAAGCCCGAAGTTGTGTTTTCATGTTTTGAAAACATAACTCCACGACAAGACGACTTCAATTTGGGAAAAATATGTTGAAAACAACATGCATTTGGGAAATAATTGATTGAAAGAAATCAGGTTTGGTAAATAACTTCTACATATAAGCGTTCCACTTACGTATTGCTGTTGTAAGCATAGCTTAAGACGGTGACAAAGCAATAAAACCCAGCATAGGATACAATTCTCCTAAACTTTTGGATCTTCAGTATCTCCTTGCACCCATCATAGAGATTCATGATTGATTATCAGAACAAGTACATATATATATATATATATATATTCCTGAGAAACAAATACAAACTCGTTTAGACATTAAACCAAACACCTTGTGTGCATTAAGTTTCATTAACTACTAACACCTGCATTCCAACAAAAAGCAAAAATTGCCAGAGTTATTTTTTTTTTTCAATATATATTTTTTTTATTCTTTGCAAAGTATAGAAAGTTGTTTCGATTTTACAATTGTATAAACATACATATACAAATGTTGAAAAAAATATACACATTGTATATACATATACATGTGAGGGACATAAGCATATTGTATGTAGAGAGAGAGAGAGAGAGAGAGAGAGAGAGAGCTTACAGTGGGAAAAATCTCAATTAAGTTTGGCCTCCTCTTGCCATGGAGAGGAAGAAGAAGAAGGTCTGTCAATGGGTTTCAGTTGGGAAGGACAAAATAATCCTCCAAACTTCAATGGCTGGTGGTTTGAAACTTGAAATAATAAAACGACGTAGTTAGCCACCAATTTCGCCTTTCTTTATATTTTATTAGGGAAAATTAAAAAAAATAAAAAATAAAAAATAAAACATAAAACTTCAAGATTTGAGTCTTAATTAAAAAAAATTTAATTTTTGTTTGGTTTGTTGTAATTGGTAATCCGGTTTGACAAAACTTCTTTCAGTTGTAATTTTATTCGTTCTTTTATTTCAGTGAGACTATGAATATTTAGATGCGAATCTAACCCGAATTGTGCTTATGCAAAAGAATTTGTGATCATGTTTCTTTCATATTTGCCGCTTCGCTGACTATGCACAGGAGTCAAACTGTTTGACCGCTCAAGCGATCATTTGTGTGTTCGAGCGAAGAAAAGGATCATCCAGTACTCTTTCAGAGCATCCAAACTTCTGATACATCTTATATGCGCTCGAGCGGTAGAGTCTTGGCTCGAGCGATGGGCACGCGTTTTAATGAGTTTGCTTGAGCGATGAAGTGGTCGTTCAAGCGGTTAGCCTGTATGTTTTGCACCGCCTTTCCTCACACTGCTCGAGCGGTGAAATGTGCGCTTGAGTGCTCTTTGCAATTCAATTTACTATGAAGTACGCAGTTTGCTGTTTCTAGGGTTTGAGCCATCCAGTTTTTCAAAGAGGAAGAAAAAAACAAAGTGTTTTATATTAGAAGGTGTTTTTATGAGTGTTTCCTTGATGATTTAAGAGTGATCAATGGATCTGTGAACTTCATATCTACATCATCAAAGGTTTGTTTGTTTTCGTTTATTCACAAAAAGAGAGAGTGCTTTTCGGTGGATTCCGGAGAACTTGGGCTTGAAACTTTGGTGGATTTCAGAGTGGCTCATCATCGTAGATTCGACATCGGCGTTGTGGATTCAATATTGGGCAAGACAATTTCGAGGTGAAAACGGTGGTGGAAAAGATAAATAGGGGTTGGTTCAATTTGGATATGGATTCACTAGATAATTGAGGATAAACTTGTGTAATTCCTTTTTATCTTCTAGTGGATTGTTTTGTAGTTTTGGCTCGTGGTTTTTTTTTTTTTTTTTTTTTTTTTTATCACAATAGAAGGTGCTCAAATTGTGGTTTTTCAACGTTAAATCGTTGTGTCGCTTTGTCTTTGATTGTTTGATTGGGATTGTCATTCATTATTTAAAATTGAAACATAATCACAAATCAATAGCTTTGGGTTTTTAGATTTTTCAATTTTCAATCTTTAATTTTATCAATTTAAATTCTAATATTTTGATATATTTTCAATCTAAACCATTCTCCAATTTTCGTTACGTAGAATTAACTAAAAAAATAAAAAATTTAGTCATTAAACTCAATATCAAGTATATGAAAAATGTCTAACATACTAATTTTCATTAAGTTTCATGACTAAAGTATACTTTTCTGATAATTTTACATATCAAATATAGACAAATGGCTTATATTGAAAACAAATCAAAAAATTGAGATTTAAATTGATAAAATAAAAAATTCAGGACTTAAAAGGGGATAAACTAGAAATATTTAAGAATAGAATGAATAAGGAATGTATTTCGGACTTAGAAGATAATGCTAACACTATGTGGAACTCGATGGCCAATTGTATGAGGAGAATCTCAAGGAAAGTGCTTGGAGAGTTGAAAGGAACGTGATCTATCTCTAGGGAAACTTGGTGGTGGAGGGAAGAGGTTCAAGTGATAGTTAAGGCAAAAAAAGAGTGCTTTAAAAAGTGGCAGAATGATAGAACTGATGAAAACCTTAAGAGCTATAGATTGGCTAATAAGGAGGTCAAGAAAGTCGTGAGAGAGGTTAAGTTGAAAGCTTATAATAACCTATGGACTAGACTAGATAGTAAGGAGGGAGAGAAGAGGGTATACAAACTTGCTAGGATACGAGAGAGGAAAACAATAGATTTTAATCAAGTTAAATATATCAAGAGTGAGGATTCTAAGGTATTGGTAAAGGATGAAGATATTAAGGAAAGATGGAAGAATTATTTTGAGAAATTATCAAATGAGGAACATGGAGATACGACAATAGGGGAAGAAATAGCCAGTAATATGATAAACCAAGACTATATATTTTATCGTAGGATTAGGAGCTTTGAAGTGGACATTGCACTTAAGAAGATGAAATCAAATAAGCCTTTAAGACCCGATGATATCCCTATTGAAGCTTGGAAGTGTTTGGGTAAAAAAAGGGTTGCTTGGTTAACTAGGTTGTTTAACAAAATTTTATTGACTAGGAATATGCCAGATGAGTAGAGGAAGAGTATTTGAGTACCAATCTATAAGAATAAAGGAGACGTCCAAAATTGCAATAACTATAGAGGAATCAAGCTAATATGTCACATAACAAAAGTGTGGGAGAGGGTGACGGAATGCCGATTGGGAGATATAAAATCAATTTGAGTTTATGCCTGGTAGGTCAATAATGAAGCGATTTATCTTTTGAGGAGAGTAATAGAAAAGTATATAAAAAATAAAAGAGACATTCATATGGTGTTTATCGACCTTGAGAAAGCATATGATAGAGTGCCTCGGGATATAATATTGTGGGTGTTAGAAAAAAAAAATGGTGACAAAAGGTTACATTGATATGATTAGGGACATGTATGAAGAGGTGGTGACCACTATTAGATTGCCCGCTGGAGAGACAAATGAATTTCCTATCACTGTAGGGTTACACCAAGGATCTACCTTAAGTCCTTATCTTTTTACTTTAGTTATGAATGAGTTGACAAGAAATATTCAAGATAACGTGCCATGGTGTATGTTTTTTGCTGACGATATCATGCTAGTTGATGAGACTAGAGAAGGAGTTAACACAAAGTTGGAGATTTGGAGAAAAACTCTTGAATCTAAAGGATTCCGGATAAGCAAAACTAAGACAGGGTACATGGAGTGTAAATTTAGTAACAGTAACAATGAAAGTAGAGGAGAAGTGAAGATTGAGAACCAAGAACTGTCTAAGAGTGAACATTTTTGTTATTTAGGGTCTATTATCACAATAGCGGGGGAGATTGATATGGATGTGGCCTATAGGATTAAGGTGGGATGGTGTAAGTGGAGAAGTGCGTCTGGGGTACTGTGCGATAAACAAGTACTCACTAGACTAAAAGGTAAGTTCTATAGAACGACTATTAGACCAGCGATATTGTATGAAACGGAGTGTTGGGCAACCAAGAAACAACATGCAGATAAGATGAGTGTGGCTGAGATGGGGATGCTAAGGTGGATGTGTGGCAAGACTAGACAAAACAGAATTAGGAATTAGTGTATTCCGGAATGGGTAGGAGTAGCACCGATAGAAGATAAGTTGAGAGAGAATCGATTGAGATGGTTTGGTCATATTCAACGGAGACTAACAGAGGCAGTAGTGAAGAGATGTGATGCTGTAACGATAGATGAAAGTATTAGAGGACGGGGTATGCCTAGATTAACGTTGACCAACGTTGTAAATAGAGATATGGATCTACTTAATTTGACTAATGAAATAACCTTTGATAGGGCCATTTGGAGAAGAAAGATTCATGTAGCCGACTCTATTTGATGAGACTTAAGGTTTGGTTTGGTTTGGTTTTTTTTTTATTTTTATATATATTTTATTTATAATTATCCCATATTATTATTATTATTTGGGGAACTTACCGGTAGGTCCCATCCATAAAGTTGAAAACTCATTTAGTCCTAAAACAAAATACTTGCACAAATTAGTCCAACAAATTTTAAATTGTTACCAAAAAAATCCTATTTTTAAAAATAAATAAATAAATTTAAAGACGCTAATGTAACCTCCCGATATTCATACCATATAATTTGTTGCCAAATCATTATTATTGTCCAATTCATGATATTCATATAAACAATAAATAAACAATAACAATTCAATAAACTAAACCTATCATATTCTCATGTATGCATCTTCGAGTTCATTGTAATAATTTACAACATACTGTAATATAAAATGTACATTAAAATTGCCATAATGGCTTAGACATTTCAAGACTAAGGGCCTTGCTTTCAACAAATAAAAGCCTAACTTGAAAAGTAAGCTCGATAGCTATAGGCAAACAACAGCAAAGAAGCTTCAGTGCTCCATGTTGAACTCCATCCACTTTTCAACAATAACAAGGTTCACCTTCACTACCTGGAAATTTAGGATATCCAGCCCATAAAAAGGGGAGTAAGCTTTTACGCCCAGTAGGAAGTAAAATTAACATAACCAAATATGATTAATATGCATATGATCAATATGATTATTCTATACAATGTCATGCCATGTTTACGACTTAACTTCGTTTGGAAATCGAATTCTGAAATACCTGATTTGTAACCCACGTTGACTCAACTCATTAAACATTATCATAACCAAGAACTTTCGTTTTGTAACAAACTCCACGTAAGATCCTCAAAATACTCCTCACATTTACTGGCCACCAAGCACAGTAGGGCAAGTGGGCACCTCTTACTTTTTGAAAACCTCCACATTTACCAGCCACCAAGCACTAAGGGGCAATTGGACACCCGTTTCATTTTAAAAACATCTTCACATTTTCCGGTCACCGAGCACGGAGGGGCAATTGGACATCCATCAATCATTTCAACTCTTCTCCCATATTTACCGGCCACTGAGCACGGAAGGGCAATTGGGCACCTTAACACACACAACGCATTCTGAAACCACACACACTCCTGTAAATAATCCCATATTTAAACAACACCATGAAAATGCAATGCAATGCATGAGTTTTTCAAAACCTTCCTCTTTATCTCGAAATTTCTTTTAATTACCCAATAATACAACAAATAAAAACTAACGAACTATTCTTATTTTCCAGTCTCCAAGTTCTACACTTTACCAACCAACATTCCGTGCAAAACATTATCGTACATCATTCCAACATTTCAAATGTTCACACAATTCAACTTATTTAATTCACCAATAATATCATCATAGATAATAATTTTATCCAACACACCCATACCCGCCCATATGGATTAGAGTCATAACCGGCCAGTAATCATGAGATTACTTACGGCCTCAGTTAGAAATCAAGTCATTTTTAATAATAGGGGGCCAAATTGCGGGAGCAAAACTTACAAGGATTGTCCAATAAGCTGTGCATACATGGCTTAACCAAAAACTCACTCATATATGTAATAACTCACACTATAAAACCATCCATATTTTGTATTACATAAGTCCAGGATCATTCAAAAGTTAGTATTAACAAAAACCAAGGTTATACACAGATTTGGTCATACGTTACCACAAAAGAACAAAAGGAAAAACAAAACAAAAGTAAGGCCTCTTGCGTGAGGCGACCTTGGTGGATCCCTTAAAACTTGGTTTCTCACTGCTTACTGGGGCTGGGGCTGGGGCTGGACATCTCGCTGCTTACCTACATACATATAAATAAAGAGTGAGCTAATGACCAGTGAATAATACCAAATTAAAGGAGTTCATGAATGAGATTCATTTAATCATAAGTTATAAACTAAACTTGTTGATCGAAATCAACGCAAAACGACCTTAGGTCCAATATAACATATATCGTATTCATACACCAAACGACCACGGGACCAACTCGTATTCGCAAAACGACCTTTGGTCCATTATATGCAAAACGACCTTGGGTCCAATTCATAGGCAAAACGACCTTTGGTCTAATATATGAGAAACGACTATAGGTCCATCATATGTAAACAACCTTAGATCCAATTCATATACAAAATGACCTTGGGTCCAACCAATCCATATTCACATTTGTGCGCACTCATGACCCATGATCATGTTCACATTCGCCTTCACATTCAAAACGACCTTAGGTCCAATCATTTCCTTATTTGAAACAACCTTTGGCCCATTTAACAGTTATACAATATGGCCTTAAGCCCATTTTATATCCTTTTCAAGTAAACCGAACAGCCTTGGGCCCATTTCATAATCATATATCAATTACTTCATATATTTCATTGCGAATCAAGCGGATAGAATACTCATTCACAATATCAAATCAAAAGTGTAGAAACTTACCACATAGGTAACATTTAGAAAATAATATGTACACAAATTATCTTTACTAAAATATTACTCACTGTGTTTCGGTGCTTGATTCATCCTTGCACTTGACCCTACATAATTTATAACACATGGGGTCATAATACAATTCAATCCGTTCTTTAGTTTGCTTAATGTTCTTAGGCTTCTTTCGTGTTTGTTAATTCATTTAGGATGCTCAATGTGTGCCTAAGAATACTCAGAAATGAAAGAGAACGGAAATTGGAACATAATGCAGCTTTTCAAAAATTCTGAAATAGGGCACCTTGCTCGAGTGTAGCTTTGGTCACTCAAGCGGTTTGTAAAACTTTGTAAAAGTACTAGTTGCATGAATTTTACACTTGAGCGAGCCATTCTTCGCTCGAGCGGTGAGTCTTGCAAAACATGGTCCGCTCGAGCGCAAAGTTTGACGCTCGAGCTACCGTGCAATTCTCTGTAAGACTTCTGGGAGTTGAATTTTTATGCTCGAGCGAGCCTTTTTTCGCTCGAGCGAGAAGGTTGAATTTTAGAATTTCCAGAACTGTGTTTGAACTTCAAAACATGATTCTAGCTTGTTTTTCTTGCATGTTAAGCCCTATATGTTGGCCAAATAACTTTTAACATGAAAATAAAAGTTAATTTTATAAGAATTGAAGTTCAATTCTCCCAGAATTCTCTATACAAGTTCAAACCATTTCAATTTCAAGCTCATAGCTATAAGACTCATGCATTCAAGTTCTATATCTACATGGATTGAGCATGCATGTGGGATATAGTTTCTTTCAATGCTCAAACTCATGAGATTTCTCAAAATTATGCATTTGGTACCATATTCTTCATGAATTTGTCAAAATGATATTCAAAACTCTCATGCATGTATGATCTTACATGAATTCTTGTTCTATCATCTTCAAAACATGTAATTAAGCCTCACAACCTCATTATTCATAGATGCATGTCTCAAATGATTATCAATTCAACTTGTTTAACATGCCTCATACTTAAACATGAAGATTCATAGCAATTTGTTACATGCATGTACATATTGATCTCATTTTCATCTCAAATCTTGTTCTTAATTTCATATCATCTTTGAATTCACTTAGTTATGAATTTAAACCCATGAATCTGAGTTCATTACTCACCTAGGAGCTTCAATTTTCCAAATTCTAGCTGGTTCTTGAGTGAATTCTCCTAATTCTTGAATTCTCTTGCAAAATCTACAAAGATGCTCTCTTCATCTCTCTAGAATTGGCTCTCTCTCTCTCTAGAGTGTACATTTTCAGATTTTGAGCTCAAGAAATGAGCTTAAGCACATTTAGCTTCTATATATATGTTTCCCTAATCAAGCTTAATTAAAACTAATTAATTGTGCTTAATTTAATCAATTTAATCTAATTATTTGATCAGAATCAATTTTTTATTTAATTTCACTATAGGCTCTAAAAATTATGCTAATCACAATAGTACAATAAATTTTGGTTTTCGATGCCTCCATGACCCTCAATTTCATTTTATAACAGAAAATAGAATAGATTTTCTCACGGCGAACAGATAGAAAGTCAAAAGCACATAAAATCGAATAATTAGCACACAAAATCATACCAAGCACATAATTATTGGCATAATTAAAATTAATTAGCATAACACAGAGTAGGTTGTTACACTCATTAACATGTAAAATCAATTAAATTTATGACAAAAATACCAATTAGCTCGAACCCTCTTTAAAAACAAAATCCCAATTCTAGGGGTTTCAATAAAAATTGGGAGTTTTCCTCATTCCTTTGTTAAATCCTCAAATCAAGTATTATATATCAATATACCAAAACATTCTAAATCTTCCAAAAATTTGGGTGCAAACCCCAATTTTATATATAAACATCCTCGAATCAAACATTTCAAACTCAAATCGACTCATACTTCCCATAATACATCATAAATCGAACGAAATCTTAAATGATTGAGTTAAGAGAACTCTCTACCTCAACTATGAGAGCTAACAAGGAAGACCCAAGCAAAAACTTTGGCGAAATCGCAACCCAATCGGTCTAGAGAAAGATCTTCACTCCTCCTTCACTAATCTTGCATGATCTAAGATGGATCCTTGGTGTAATGAGGTGAAATCAAAGGTTTGAGGGCTGGGGTTTTCGGTCATAGAGGAGTGAGAGAGAGGAAAGAGAGAACAGTGAGAGAAAATAAGCAAAAAGTGGGTTTTATACTGGCTGATCCTGAACAGACCGCTCGAGCGTAAGAAGTGTCGCTCGAGCCACCAGACACAATAAGTGGGATTGCTCAAGTGAAGAATACCAACTCTCAAAAGTTTTACAGATAAATGACCATCGCTCAAGCGCAAGAAGGGCCGTTCAAGCCAACACCACTCGAGTGCAAGAAATACCACTCAAGCAAAGAATGCCATCTCCCAATATTTCTGCAAACCTGCAAAAGTGCTGGAAGTTCACAAAGACCGCTCGAGTGCACAATCTGACGCTTGAGCAAACATAATTTTTTTTGTCTAGAGTGTTACAATCTCTCCACCTTAGGAAATTTCATCCCCAAAGTTAAGGAAGAGCTAACAAGGCAACTCAACCACAGATAGAAGAATAACCACAAACTCAAATTAGATACAGACTTGGGATAAGTTTCCGGTTCCCGGTTCAACATTTCGGGCGCAAGAACTCTCGAACAACAACAACTCAAGGAAAGATTACAAACGTCACTTCAACTTGCAGAATATAAGACAACAAATAACAACAACAACTCTCACCAAAGAAAATGGCTTAACATAAGACATGGTCAAAACAACACCCCGGCGTAACAAGCCCCAACAACTCCAAAACACTCCTCCTACCAACCACACAACTTGTGATGAACGATTCAAACAAAGTTGTTACCCAACCTATTCATTCAAAGCAGTTAACAACATAATTATTTGTTAAAAGTAAATTTCTCTTTTTCTCAATTCTTTGAAAATCAAACCTTTGTATTAAAAACATTTCTCAAAAGGTGTTTAAACTCATTCCATCCCAAAGTTAGAAATACATTTTTTTAATTATTTATTTATTTATTTATTTATTTATTTATTTTTTTAACAAAAGTGCTAATTTGAACACATAATCATCCACAATTAAGTTGCAAAAACTATTTGGTGAAATCTCTCATTAGAATTTAGGTTAAATCCACAACATATCCGTTCATGAACGCCATTCGAGACCATCACACACGAAAAATTTCTTTTCTATTTCCTTTTTCACATAACACCCGGTGAACCTCTATTGTCACCCAACAACATTCATGACTCTTACAGTGATGCAGCAACAACATATACACAACATCTCTGTAGTAATAATAATAGGAATAGCAACTGTGTTACCAACACAAGTAAGGCATAAGAAAATTCACAATTTTGCAATTTTATTCCTCCAAAACATTACCATCAATTATTACTTACACGAGGCATAATGCATAAGTCCAAATAATGAGTCTACCACACTGACTCCAACCCAATGAGATTTTGTTAACTCAAGATAAGCTTTACACTAGCTTTACCGCTATCTGTACGAGACTTCACATTCGCAAAACCATTCTAAGGCGCTGCAACTTTACAGCCCTTCTACCCAAGCCCTGTTATTCCCCAGGTGACTACTTGTCAATCAAACTCCTTTATCAACCCACCGATT
The DNA here is from genome assembly GCA_036172215.1 of Camellia granthamiana. Taxonomy (NCBI): domain Eukaryota; kingdom Viridiplantae; phylum Streptophyta; class Magnoliopsida; order Ericales; family Theaceae; genus Camellia; species Camellia granthamiana. The sequence continues at coordinate 83,088,126 of CM069913.1, read as the reverse complement.
AACCAACTCAACAAATTCCTACACGCGGCACTAAGCACTGACGTGTTACTCAACATTGTCTATTTCAATATGGAGTTTCACACACCATTCCACACATTCCTTGAACTCATATTAAACTCTCAATTCAACCCTACCACTCGTGTTCCTAAACACACCACCATTCATGTGCCTATATGGTAAATGCATCCTCTCATTACGCCTACGTCCGAATCAGACTTTTAAAGATCAAAACATATCACTCACACCCTTAGGTCAAGTTACACATATTCCCTTGATCAAGAAACCCCTCACTTCACACAACATACTGATAGAGTCACAACCACTCATTCTTCGCACCAACCTGCCCCCAACCACTCTCTCTCATTCTGTGAACTCTAATGGGTCACACTACCCCCACATCATACACTCGAAGTAAAAGGAATTCCATTCCTAACATCTCAATATGAGTCCCAAATTCCGACAACCCAGACCCAAATACATATGAGTCTAACAAGACCTTACACACTCCACTTCTGAAGCAATAACGTGTTGGCAACAAGATTAAAATTACAAACTTAACAAGGATTTATCAAAACATATAAAATTACAAATCATAACAGTTCAATTCCCTTGGAAAATACACACAAACACACACACACACACATATATATATACAACATCTGTGATTACACTGCCCTACCTACAATACCATAACATTACCATGCCAAAACAATAGTACATTACACTACTTCCACATATAGCATCACCATATTGACTATGATCACTGAACTAGACCCGCCCACTCTGGGGGCAATTATGCTTAACATGGCCTGGCTGATTACACTTAAAACAAGTGGATGGTCCCTTATCTTGTAATTGGGTTGGTGTAGACACACCATTTTTGACCGTCCTCAAGACTTGGACGTCATCGTTTGAACACTCGATGATCATCCATGTTCGTGTTCGTTTTGAGTTCTTGAAGGTCTCGGCTGTGCGCCTTGCCTTGGAGCCTCCAAACTTGTTTGATTTGTGCTTGGTTGGGGACCAAGAGCTTGTAGCTTTGCTTCTGGGGGAAGAAGGTGGCCTCTCGGCCATCCCTAAAACCCATCGGCCAGGGCTCATGTCCATCGGCCATCAGTGGTGGCCAGTCGGCTACACTGATGGCCAGTCGGCCTCATTAATGGCCGGTCGGCCACTAATGGTGGCCAGTGGCCATTTTTTTGCTTTTTCAGATATTTTATGTACCAGTTGTGCCAGCTGTTGAACACTGAAGCCATCCTCCATACACGTGTATGGAGGGATGAAAATAAGCTTTTAGCTTGTCAAGGAAGCTTTGGCTTGCATTTTCTATATAAGGGGAGGTCCCTTTCCCTTTAGAGGGGTTCGAAATTTTGAAAGAGCAAAATCTTACTCTCTTTAGAATTCTCTCTCTCTCTCTCTCTCTATATATATATATAGTGCTTGAAAGTGTATTTTCTTCACATATTTGCACTAGAACACCTAGTCAAACACCATTACCTTGTTGCTGAGGTGCTTGAGGGCCTCATTTGGGCTGTTGAAGGTTGGTTTTTGGCTTAGAAGTTGCTGTCTTGCTGCTGTTCTTCAAGGGTAAGCTTCTTCCCCTTTTAAGCTTGTTTTTGTATACTAGTTTAGGCCACCTTTGCATGCTGTTTTGGCCTAGTTGTCAACTACAAAAACCTCTATTTTTAAGTGTTAAAACTGTTGGTTTGAGTCCTTGTTGGAGTTAGGGGTGGTCCACCCTCTTTCATTGCTTATTTGCTAGGTTCTTTGCCATTTTTTAAAGCCTTTAAAACAATCTTTTCTTGGCCTTAAAACCACTGAATTCCAGAGGAATTTCAGTGGTGGAAAGGTGGTTTTGAGGTCCAAAATAAGAGGGGGTGGTCCCCCATCTTCATCTCTTGCTTACATGTGTTGATGGCCTACAAAGTGAGCATGCTTTTCTACCATTTTGAAGCTTGGTTTAAGCATGTTTTTGCCACTAATTTGCCATGTTATAACTCTGTTTTGGCTGGTTTGGTCACCTCTCGCATGCTTCTTGCACTTGTAGTGAAATCTTGCTTACTAGCCTAGCATGTGTGACGATTTAGCCTATCATTCTATCATGAGTTAGCTTGATTCTAGCATGCTTTTGGCTCTGATTTAGCATGCTTGAAGACTATTTTGAGTGGTTTTGGTCTCTTGAGCCTTGCTTTGTATTGCCATAGTGAAGGTAGCTTCACTAGTTATGAGTTTCAAAGTCCCTAGCATGCTTTGCTTGAGTTGTTTGCATGCCTAAGCCTCATTTCTCATATGATTTCAGTGTATATAGCATGGTCATATTCTCACATATTCCACTCTTTCATAGCTTTTGTGAGTTCTGCCTTATGTCTTATTTGTGAGTCAACGTGTGAGCATGTTTCTTTTGCTCTCTGTGCCTAAGTTTCAGCATGATTAGGCCAATATTTTGGCATGATGTAGCTCTATTTTGAGCTGGTTTGATCATTTGAACATTGTATTGCATGTCTTTAGTATTGCGTCCTTCACTAGTTTCATTGTATTTGGCTCTTAGCATGTTCTACATGAAGTGTTTACATGTTGCTTGCATTGCTTGTGTTTGGATCGGACTTGCTTGTGTTTGGATCGGACGTTAATCCAAATACAAGAAATGTGAGACGTTTCATACTTGAAGTGATGAAACGTGTCATATTTCTTAGTCGCCGTCCCCCTTGATTGCGCATTATAGGGTGGAAGCCTTTTGAGTCTTATGTGCGCATTCACTAAGCTTGTACAAGCTTGGTCCTTTGGCTACCATGCATCGAAAATGCTTGGTTGGTAGCTTGAAAGCCAAGTGCCATACTCCTTTGAGCTTGAGACATGACAAGGAGGGTGGCAATACACACATTTCCTTGCAAATACATTGCCATGCCTTTGTTTGATCTCTGTTGCAGCAAAAAGAGAAAATGCAGGGAATCAGTGGCCGACCGGCCACAAGTGCTAGCCGATCGGCCATAAAATCTGCCGACCGGCCACCATTTTTGGCCGATGATCACCAACCGTGGCCGATCGGCCATTAGTGTGTTCTTGAGATCAAACAGAAGCAATCTGGAGGTTGGCACAATTTTCAGAGGTTCAAATATGTGCAAACAGAGGCATTTAGAGGCAAAGTAGTGGATTTTCGGGGCGAAGCCAACCGAGCATGCATATCCCCCTCACTTCCCGAGGCCATTCATCTGAATTGTTTAGCTACTTAGTTCAGTAAATTAATTGTTTTGTAATTAATTAGTTAAGTGTGTAATTAATTAATTCGGTTTGTAATTAATTAGCTTAGTGTAGCTAGTTATTCAATTCGGTTTTGTAATAATTAATTAGCTAGAATAGTTAATTAGTTGATTTGTAGTAAGTAGCTTAGCTTAGCTTAGATTAGTTTAGCTTATTATTCGGACCCTCCTTCGAGAGGGCACAATGTTGTAATAGGCGTGCGTGCGTGTGTGTGTGCATGTCTTCCAACCTCACTTCTTTTTCCCTTTTACTTAACCTCTTACAATGGTTAGTTTAGGGCATTTTTCAATTAGCATACCTTATGCTTGCATGCGTGCATCATTCATTTGTCTTGCATGCACCGAGGCTCAGCGCATCATTCAAACTACATCGTATTTCAATACCTCTTTGAATACGTGTATCAATTGTTGCATTCATATACCATCTTAGGTAGCCGAGCCTATTTAGTTGCATTTTGCATGTGTTCCATTAGGCATTTTAACATAGTTAGGATCATGCATGATTTCTAACTAGTTTTCTGTTTTGGCTCGGAGTACACTGTAAGTGTTTACGCTTTAGCATCCTTGCATGAGTGCGAGTGTTACCATAATAGCATGCTTGCCATGAGGCTATTTGCTTATATGCTAAACTACTTAAATGGCTGTGGGTGAAGGCTTGATTGCCTGAATTGGGATAATTCATCAAATGCAAGTTTTAAGCCCACTTTGCGAAGTGGCAAAATCATGTTTTCAAGCCCACTTGAGAGTGGCAAATCCGCGCTTTAGCCTACTTGCGAGTAGCACTTTCAAACCATTTTCGAAAAATAAACATGACTTGTTTTGTTCCAATTCTCGTGATTGAGTCTATACTTGTATGCTGTATGCATCACATAGTAAAGCTAGATTAATAACCGGAATAAGAACACATGTGTTTTTAAAACAACATATCATGCTTAGTAGAGGCCGATCCTTTGATCGGGCGAGCGGGGGTGCTTATTTCAGGACCTTCCCCTCTTGTACCCAAGTTCCCGAGCCGAGGCAACTTTGGTGATGACGGACACGTGGCCTTTGGCATGAGTCAGGGTTTCCTAAATTTTCCAAAATAAAATATTTAGGTGGCGACTCTGTAATCTGGCAAAGCAGTCCATGTTTGGCGCTTTTTCATTCAAAATTGATTTTCCAAAACCAATTGCCAGATTTGGACTCTTTGGTGTTTATCAGTCTCACATTGCACTTTGTGAGATTAGATTCAGAACCGTGATAGGAGTCCGAACTGTAGTAAGACCAAATTTGCGTCCTCTCCGGAAGGGGGGGCGCGCGAAGAAAGTCGGGTCTACTGTTGGCTGGTGAAGTTATTCTCGGTTCAAAACCGGTGAAAGGTTATGCGACTGTTGGGATCCCGAAGCACTAGGGACCTGTACCAACTGCGGGCAAAGTCTCTTCACATTCCCTGGTTGTCCACATTGGTAGTAGGTGGACACCCGACACCACCTCGAAACTGGCTCTGAGAAGGAGCCAACCGTTGCTGTAGTCGTCTTCCCTCCCTTTGAGGGCAAGCTGAAGCCTTGTGACCCTGTTGGCCACATTAAAAAAAGTCATCTTATTCTGACTGGTGCTTCCTAAACTCATCCTTGTTACCAAACCCTGAGGCTTGGTCCGCTACGATTGCAAAGGTGTGCCAGTGTTACTTCTAGACTTCTTGGACGTCCCCGAGTCACTCTGTGACTCGTGTCCCTCTTGCCTCTTACCCCGCTGTTTTTTTTCCCCTTCCAAGGTGATTTCCACATGTGCGGCTGCTTCCACGAGTCTATCATAATTCCGGATCATATTACCAACCACTTTCATCCTAATTTCCCACCTAAGTCTCTTATCAAATTCCAAACAACGGCGCTCCTCGGTTGCCACTAACTCTGGTGCAAATCTAGACAAGCTAGTGAAAGTTGCCTTAAACTCTGCTACGGTTGTGTCGAGCTGTTCGAGCTTTTCAAACTGTTTTCTCAAACGCTCTCTAGCTGTGGGTGGAAGATACTTCTCTTGGAAGGTGTGAGTGAATGCCTCCCATGTGTGCACTATACAGTCTTTGGCATATTTCTACCATTGACCTGTGTCTCACTTTAATTGAAAAGCCGCTAATGTGACCCAAAGCTCATCATCTAAGATATGAAACACCTCAAATGTCTTCGCTATATGTTCAAGCCACTCATCCGCTAGAAGTGGGTTAGCACCGCCATAAAACTCCATAGGTTTAGATTTAAAGAACTCCTTAGCCAAGGAAGAGGCCCTAGTCTCTTCTATGACGGCTCGTACCGCTTCTTCAGCTCTCAAAATATTAATAGATTCGCGAAGTGCACCCACCAACTCCCGAGCCAACAAGCCCATAAACACTCTGCACCTTTTGTTCCACCATGCTAGTTTGGCTTGCTCTCTCTCCTAGAAGGGAAACACCTCGACCACCACGACGAGGTCTACCACGACTTCTATTACTATGTCCACACATCCTATACAAGAATAAGATTAAACTTAGCTCACAAATTAACCCGAACGAAACCACACGGTCTACCTGAAATGTCTACACATGTCTATACACATAACAATTCTCACAATGGAAAACCACATCAACACATATTCACATAAAGCACATATGAATTATCCTCCTAAGATGCCAAGTTGCCCCACAACATTCAAAGAATTTGAGTGAGAATGACATTGATCAGGTGCCCTCCTAACAAGACTCCTAAGAATTCATAGGCACAAACTTCATCTTGAGAGTTTAATCCCATAGCCACATAATCACATCAGCAAACACAAATCAGAGTAAGCACTTGAATGTCCCATTCTAAACTACTAACCCATTGTGGCAAATGTCACTTCCCACGAGCCCAAGGTGTTTTGACCTGGTGAGCTCTAATACCAAGTTGTAACGCCCCGATATTCATACCATATAATTTGTTACCAAACCATTATTATTGTCCAATTTCATGACATTCATATAAACAACAAATAAACAACAACGATTCAATAAAATGAACCTGTCACATACTCATGTATTCCCTTTCGAGTTCATTGTAATAATTTACAATACACTGTAATATAAAATGTACATCAAAATTGCCATAAGGGCTTACACCTTTCAAGACTAAGGGCCTTGCTTTCAACAAATAAAATCCTAACTCGACAAGTAAGCTCGATAGCTATAGGCAAACAACATCAAAGAAGCTTTAGTACTCCATGTTGAACTCCATCCACTTTTCAACAATAACAAGGTTCACCTTTATCACCTGGAAATTTAGGATATCCATCCCATAAAAAAGGAGTGAGCTTTTACACCTAGTAGGAAGTAAAATTAACATAACCAAATATGATTAATATGCATATGATCAATATGATTATGGTATACAATGTCATGCTATGTTTACAACTTAATTCTGTTTGGAAACTGAATTCCGAAATACCTGATTTGTAACCCACGTTGACTCAACTCATTAACCATTATCATAACTAAGAACTTTCATTTTGTAACAAACTCCCCGTAAGATACCTCAAAATACTCCCCACATTTACTGGCCACCAAGCATAGTAGGGCAAGTGGGCGCCTCTTACTTTTTGAAAACGTCCACATTTACCGGCCACCAAGCACGGAGGGGTAATTGGACACTTGTTTCATTTTAAAAATATCTCCATATTTTCCAGCCACCGAGCACGGAGGGGCAATTGGACACCCATCAATCATTTCAACTCTTCCTCTACATTTACTGGCTATCGATCACAGAAGGCCAATTGGGCACCTTTACGAAATTACCAATGACATCCCCACATTTTCCTGCCACTGAGCATAGAAGGGCAATTGGGCACCTTAACACACACAACGCATTCCGAAACCACATACACTTATTTAAATAATCCCATATTTAAACCAACACCATGGAAATGCAATGCAATGCATGAGTTTTCCAAAACCTTCCTCTTTATCTCGAAATTTCTTTTAATTACCCAATAATTCAACAAATAAAAACTAATGAACTATTCTCATTTTCTAGTCTCCAAGTTCTACAGTTTACCAACCAATATCCCATGCAAAAACATTATCGTACATCATTCCAACATTTCAAAAGTTCACACAATTCAACTTATTTAATTCACCAATAATATCATCATAGATAATAATTTTATCCAACACACTCATCAGCATGTAAAATCAATTAAAGTTTTAACAAAAATACCAATTAGCTCAAACCCTCTGTAAAAACAAAATCCTAATTTTAGGGTTTTTAATAAAAATTGGGGGTTTTCCTCATTCCTTTGTTAAATCCTCAAATCATCAAGTATTATACATCAATATACCAAAACATTCTAAATCTTCTAAAAATTTGGGTGTAAACCCTAATTTTATATATAAACATCCTTGAATCAAAGATTTCAAACTCAAATTGACTTATACTTCCTATAATACATCATAAATTGAACGAAATCATAAATGATTGAGTTAAGAGAACTCCCTACCTCAACTATGAGAGCTAACAAGGAAGACCTGAGCAAAAACTTTGGCGAAATAGTAATCCAATCAGTCTAGAGAAAGATCTTCACTTCTCCTTCACTAATCTTGCATGATCTAAAGTGGATCCTTGGTGTAATGAGGTGAAATCAAATGTTTGAGGGCTAGGGTTTTTGGTCATGGAGGAGTAAGAGAGAGGAAAGAGAGGAAAGTGAGAGAAAATGAGCAAAAAGTGGATTTTATATTGGCTGATCCTGAATAGACCGCTTAAGCGTAAGAAGTGTTGCTCGAGCGACCAGACACATTAAGTGGGACCGCTCAAGTGCACAAAGTGACCGCTCAAGCGAAGAATACCATCTCTCAAAAGTTTTACAGACAGAGGACTATCGCCCGAGCGCAAGAAGGGCCGTTCGAGCCAACACCGCTCGAGCGCAAGAAATATCGCTTGAGTGAAGAATGCCATTTCCCAATATCTCTGCAGACCTGCAAAAGTGTTGGAAGTTCACAAAGACCGCTCGAGCACATAATTCGACACTGGAGTAAAAAGAAAAAAAAAAAGAATTTTCTAGAGTGTTACAGCTAATACATCCCACCATTGTCGGACTTTTGTTAGATGGTTACCGAAAACTCGACGGAATGTTTAATATCACTGGGAAGTTGCTGGAGTATCACAGGAGTGTTTTGAATGTCAGGGAAAGTTGTCAGAATGTCTAGAATGTTAGTTGGACGTCAAGAACATCGCTGAAGATTCACTAGAATGTCTAGAATATTACCAAAAAAAAAAAAAAAAAAAAGAATAAATGGAGAAATTATAGCAAAAAAAAATATTAAAATCTACTAAATATTGATAAACTGAAAGAAGAAAAAAATGTAACAACAACAAACAACAATAATAGGAAAAAAACTTTGTTATTTTCAATTTTTATAGCGTTGAAGAAAATAATCTCCAATTGATCAAACAAAAAAACAAGCTGTGAAACTATAAAATATTATAGTTTTAGAGCATGATTTCTAGTAAGTATTTATCCTTATTAATCAAACTGAAAACATGTTATGAAACTGCAAAATTTTACAGTTCTAAATAATGTCACAAAACTACAAAATTTTACAATTCTAAAGATTGTTATGAAAATGTAAAATCTTACAATTTGAAAGTTTGATTCATTTCAGCACTAAAAAAACTAAAAATGTAAAATTTTACAATTTTCACTGCCTGTAACTAAAACTTGAAAACAACTTGTTCAAAACTTAAAAATTTTCTCCATTAATACAAGAAAATAGAAGTGTGTAGTACATAAAAAGTAAAAAAATTGAGAGATCAAAGGAAAGAGACAAATATAGAAAGAGACTTATATTCTGACAACTAATTTTGGTTTAGATCTAGCTGGATTTGACGTAAATCTATTCAGATCTGATGTAGATCTACATCAAATTTGAGTAGATCTGCTCATCTTCTTTGTCGTTGGTGAGCATGAAGTAAGGAGTTGGTGCTCGGTGGTTGCTGGTGAACCCCAATCAATGGTCGCTAGTGACTGTAGATCTGAAAAAGAAAGAAAAGAAGGAAGACGTAATTGTGGTTGTCACCGGATATTAGAGAAAAAGAGATAAAGAGAAGAAGTAAGGTGCAAGAAAGAGGAGAAGAAAAATGCGCACAGGACTTTTGAGTCAATTCAAAAGGTTTTGGAATTAAATAGAACAGACACTTTTCGAAAAGGACTTGTAGGTAATTTGCCCTTATTATTTTTTGAGTGCTGCTATTAGCACCCCATAAATTATTTTGGAATCCCCAATTTTTAACTTTTTTTTTTTTACAATAATAACCTCAAATAAAATTACTACAAAGGACATCATTAATTTTGGAACACCCCTTCTCACAATTAAATTGACATACCCACTGCATCATGAATTAGGGTTTATGAGAGTACCCACCCCCATCACCACCCATCCATCTTTTCCAAATCCCACCTTCAAAACCTACCCACCCTCAAAACCTTGAAAATCCTTTGGCGGCATTATTCCGGCTGTAACGGTGGTAACCATTTGATTACCTACACTTTTCCGGCAATGACAATAAGTGAAAATTTTTCTGGCAACCACAATTTCATAAGACGAGAGGAGTACAACAATAAAATCTTAGAGGAGGTTCATAGCTTTGATGTTGTTCTTGGCTTAGAGGAGATTGGTTTTGTAAGGGTAAGTTTCTTGAAAAAAATGGCAACAATAATAAAATCTGTTTGTCATTTTTTCAGGACTAAACTCTCGAACATATGACCGAAATTCGGAACATAGGCCTGAACATTGTTTATTTGTTTGGTAACCGGTAATCAAACATTGATTTTGAACTTTTTGTGATTTGGGATGAGCCCAAAATGAAGAAAACTCGAAGAATTGAACCGTTTTAAGAACTGGGAATCGGAGATTTTAATCTCTGAGAAGTGATTGTATGATAGATTAAGATAAGTAAGGTTGGTAACAACCATAAACAAGTTTTGTATTGGAACATCCCCTAAAAGATTATTATGACTCAAATCAAGAGCTTGGATTTGAGAACAATGAAAAATATTGGATGGGAAGTTGGTTAAATCGACAGAGATAATATTCTTCTTTTTCTTCTTCTTCTTTTTCGTGGGCTTTGAAAAGGATGAGACTCTTCTTCTTCTTAGTGAGTTTTGTTAGGGTTTTTTGGAAGTGAGGTTTTTTTTGGGGGTGTGGGGGTGTGCATTCAATGGGTGGAATGTTTAAGGATAAGTTTGGTATTATTATTATTTTTTTTTTTGGGAGGGGGGGGGGGAATAAATTTTAAGGGTTTCAAAATTTATAAGTGGGAGTCCAAAGAAATAGGGGGTTCAAAATAATTTATGGGGTGCTAATAGCACCACTCTATTTTTTCAAGAATTTTAGATGACATTGCCCCGTTTTGCCTGTGAGAGATGAGAGGTGTAGGAGAATTTTCAACCTTTTATGAATATTTTTTCAAATAACAAACTTTATTTGATGTGAATTATTTCAAATTTTTAATCAAATTCTCATCTAAATATATATATATATTTTTCTCTTATCCCAATCCCCTTTTTTTTTATTTAGTTATTAAGTTTGATGATAAAAAAAATCATATCCAATGCTTTATTTTAAAATATACACCATATTCAAATTTGATTGAAGATTTGATAAATTCTTAATTTGATAAAAAAAAAATATTTCTTCATTGCTTTGATAAATCGATGAAAGAATTTGAGATAATTTTTGAACATTTTTTTTATCAAATTTAAATTTAATTAAAAAATGTGAAAAATTGAAATGCCTTAAGGGAAGAGAAAGTGTGTTACACAATAGATAAGACTTTAAACTCATTCATTACATCTAATAGGCTAACTTTTACTCTTTTTATTTTCTATTACATAAATAAGAATTAAGTTTCTTGTTTTTTGCAAAGAAAAGAAAAAAAAAAAAAATTTGTTTAGGTTATGCATATATTTTAAAAATAAAAATAATACAATATGTTTGATGAATTGGTAGAAGTGATAGTCGAATGTGGACAACAGAGGTGGTGGTTGAGGGTTGTTAGATGGTTGTCAAGATCGATTGGTGAGCACCGAGCTAAAAGTGACAAGGAAGGGAGGAGTGAAAACTTACTTTGACCAAAAAAAAAACAAAAAACCTTTTGGGTTCTTTACTTTATGAGTGAGTATGAGCCTCTGAGTGTTAGAAAAAAAATCATGCAACAATACAATATAATTTAGTAAAATCATTTAGAGATACAAAACCGTGGGAGGTAAATTTCGAGTTACGAGCCGTGTATTAAATTCCGAGTTGTGAGCCATGTGTTACCAAACAAAGTTGAGTAGGGCTAGAAAGCTGAGCTAGAATGGAGCAAGGTCACATGGCAAAGCTAGGACACCTTGGGAGACAAACAAGACCATGAATCAGTTCAAAGCTCCGAACAGTCCATGGGGTCGGATTAGGCAATCCAAATAGTCAGACTAGATCAACCCACATTCCATTAAACGTGGAATTATCTAATTCTAGAAATTTATAGATGTAAGACACGATCCCATACGAAATGAAACAATAATGAGTGGCAAAAATTTCTAAACTGCCTAAAACAATAAGAAATTAAGTCTATATAAGCAAGGCAATCCAACCCAATGAGGTACACAATAACTTACACTTAAAACTTATACTTTTTTGTGCGTATTCTTATATTGACTTAGTCATCGAAGAGTCCTCTGATTGACCACCAACCGAAATTATTTGGTGTGTGTGTGTGTTTCAAGCAAACCAACCTTCGCGTTCCAAGCAATTCAACATCATTGCGGAGTGTGGTAAGTTTTTCTCCACATAATAACATATAAAATTTTGATGCAAAATAAAATAATAGAAAGTAAGGAATAATTGGCCTATGAAATTGAGAGACATGTAGTGATTGTTTTAAAATTGTTGTTTCTCTCCATGTTGAGGTACAACTAGAATGCAACGACTCTAAGATACATCCCAGGTGCTCAACTTTTCTTGTCTAGTGTTTATGTGCACCAAGAGGATATGGACAAGTTATGAATCAAAGTTGTTTACAAAATCAAGAATATATATACAAATATAGAAAGAGTTTTTTATTTTTTGTTTTTTTTTTTAAATCTCAAGTCTCCTTATTTTATTCTTTTTTTTTTTTTGATCGGCAAAGAAAATCTTCATTGATGTAAGCATGCAAAAAGATACAGAACATCAATAAAGAGGAGCTTGGAGCTAAATGAAGCTCCAAGCTCCAGTTGGTGAGAAACCAACAAACAAAAACAAGAAGAAAAGCATAACAGCTGGAGGCCCAGACTACACACACATGCCTCAGACCAGTAACATAATAAACCAGCAAACTAACTGAAGCAAACCAAAGAGGGGCAAGCTAGCTCTAGCACCAGCAGACCAGCTTAACACCCACTGAACAAAACCAATCTGCAGAGCATTTCACTACTTCAGCCTACTTGGCCAAACTGCAGAACCACCACCTGGGGCATATCCCAAAACACTAAACAAAGAGCTCTATGTGATACTTCAGACTATCACTGCACTATAGAAAACCAACTGCTTTCAGACTAATACTGGTGAGAGACCAAACTAGCAGTAGCAATTTGCAACAGATGCACAGATCAGTAGCCTTCCAAATGCATAAGAACAGAGCACTGAAGCAGAGGACCTGGATGATGAATGCACCCAGACAGAACAGCAGACAGTAGGAGCTCCTTATTTTATTCTTACCAAAAAAAAAACACTTGTTTCATGTAGTTCGTGGAAGATAAGCTTATAAAGGAGCCTCTCTAATAAAAAGAATTAACTCTCAATAAATATTTATTCATTTTGTAAATTAAACTAGGAAAAATTAGGAATAGATCCCTTTACACATTTCTGTAAGGGATTGAGAACATTAAAAGTTTGCATGCTAGTTAAGGTCCCCAAGTTTTTAAAATTTTAAAGGATAGGAAAATTTTTTGAACGAAATGGTCAAAAATATCCTAAAACCCTAAAAGTCTTACAACAATTCCATATTTTTCTCCTTTTACGTCTCTCTCTCAAGCACCGATGCTTCAACATCATACATTCATCGATGCCTCAATTGCATCTTCTCGTCGTCACTTTTTCTAGATTTGCAATCACTGCAGTCGTTATTATTGTTGTTCACAACTACCATCCAAATCTAAAAAGAGTCATCACCATTCGCAACTATCGTCATGATCTAAACTGAGTCATTGTTCGTGACCATCGTTCGTACCTCCATTACCTCATTGTCATTGACTCTACTTAGTTTATTAGCGTAAAAACTAATAATAGTATAACTTGTTGCACAGTTTGATTTCTATTCTTCCTCTCTCTCTCTCTCTATATATATATATATTCTCTTTTTTTTTTTTTTTTTTTACTTTTTGTTCAAAATAGTTCAATTTCATTGTTGCACAGTGAAATTTCATCATGACAAAAAAAAAATCCACTTCATGAAATTTCACCTTGAGAAATTGTCAATGCAAAATTATAGTAACAGCGCACAATGAAATATCACTTATAATAATTTTTTTGATTAAAATTTAATCGTATTCTACTGTACTGTTACTTTTGTCACCTCTTTTAGTAAGTGAAATTTTATTGCACTTTTAGCTATTAATTTAAAATTTTTATGTTTTGAAAGTAAATAAATTTGACTGACTTAGTAAAGTAATTGAAGAGTGACCAGAGAATTTTATTGCTCTAAGTTAGTGAAATTTCACTTCTTTTGAGAGTTATTGAAAAATAGCCTGGCGATGGTCACGCAAAAATTATCGCTAGCGACTGAAGGTAATCGTCGGCAATCGGAGGTGGCAACCGAAAATGGTAGAAGCAGTAGCATGCAATATCGGTTGGAGATGGTAGAATAATGAAACTAGACTAAGGATAGTTTTGTTCACAAAACTTAGTGTCGTTAAACTAACAAACATATACTAGATGTCCTTAAACTAATAAAAAATATTTTTTAGAGAGCTAAATAAAAAACCACTTAAATTTGTATAATGGTTGATTATAAAAGAAACATTTAAAACTAAATTAATTTTGTAGCAATAAAGAATTAAATCATATAATTGATACTATTTATGTAAAATATTAATTTGTAATAACTTCTAATTGAATATATTTAATGTATAATTTTATTTTTATTAAAATTCTCCAACATTGAGAATTACAATTAGTGAACTTACTCTTAAAAACCTTAAGGCCACGTTTGTTTAGCTCTATAAGATGAAGGGGTTAATAGTATGGTGAGATTGAGTGAAAAGATTATTAGTGTGGTGATATTAAGTTGGAGATTGTTGGCCTTACATTTAAACCATCCAGTGTGAAGCTGACATATGGCAAGCAAAGGGTATTCAGATACTGAAGAGTCTTACCTTTGAAGGTGCCCACGTAAGCTGCGAATGCAAGTCTTCAACCGACAAATATAATGAACAACATGTGAGAGGCACGTGAAGAAGGAGTTAACAAGAAGCAGTTACTAGTAGTTACACATGCACGAAAGGAAGATCATGATCCTAAGAAGTAGTGAGAATGAAGGAGATCATGGTGAAAGACAACAGTCTAACTGCTTGAAAGGCGCCAAGAGAAGGCTATAAATAGATAAAAGCAAAGATTGAAGAGATCTCTGACCAAATCTAGACTCTACTTCTTAGTCAATTGCATTTATCTTTAAATTTCTACACTTTACTTTTATGCACTACACTTACATTTCGTAGGAGTAGATTAGCCTTGTAATTCTAGAACTTGGTTGGTTTAAAAGCTTCGAAGTTGCCCTTACTAAAGGTAACATTTTGTAATTATTTATTCAATTAATCAATTGCAATTTCCGCCTAGTCTCTCCCTCCCATTCGTATTTCAACACATCACAGTAAAATCCCCTTCATTGAGGCTAAGAGAACCTTAACACAATCGTTTGATAAAAATTGCCATTTTATTATTTGTCAGGACTTTTTAGATCCTTGTTGGCACACTTGAATTACATTTCTAACAGCCAACATATATTTTTTGGCACGCCTAGTGGGACCAATTTTGTGTTGAAAATATAGTTCGAACATGGCGCCAAGGTGAAAAACATCTAGATGATGAAGATATTGAAATACAAGAAGAGGGTTTTTTTTTCTTCAAATAGAAGCCATAACTGACCCTCTTTTTACTTTTGGCTGACCTTTAGATGGCCATCAACAAGGAGAAGAAGATCCTCACCCGAGAATGGATATGCCTACTTAACATATTGGCCATTCACAAGGTCAAACTTATGAGCATGCACCCTCTCGAGGCCAAACACTTGGTCAGAGTAGACGGAGCAGGAGTGAACCACCAATATACACTTCTAGCTTGTCAAATGAACAATGGAGTGGAATGATGTCCATAATAAGTCAAATAATGACCACAAACCTAAAAAATTGGTCATATTCATTTAGTGATTCACTTGTTCAAGGAATTGATAATATGTTGAAAAATATGAGTCAAAATATAGGTCATATTTTAAGTAATAGGAGTCTTGTTCAAATGTCAATCCAGTCTAGAGCAGTTCCTAGTAGCACTCAGAATAGTGGCGAAAACAGAGCAAGAAACGCACAATCATTCTACAAACCGGTTAGCCCTGCACCTTTAATTGGTCCAGGGCATTATTGAAGAGTGTCTAATACTCAAGAAACACAGGCTATGTATGTAGAGCCTTATGTGTTACCTTCGAATACATCTAGTAATGCCACGCATGGTTAGACTCAGAAACATAATGTCAAATCCCATCTTCGAACCTACACTCGGGGGGTCGGCGGAACCTTTTAAGCCACCACTTGTTCCACTTAGGGAAGAAGACATCATAGGATATGAGCAGACACCAAATCCTATATCCTTTGGATTGAATGGATGCATCCTTTGTGCAAGCCATACCAAATGTGCAGCCTTAAGCCCATAGACAACAAATCCATCAAGGATATGTACCACATCAAGCCCCACAAGGTGTCCCTAATGTTATTCCTAGGGACCAATTGCTTAACATGGTGCAAGAAGTGTGCGGTCTTATGGTTTGGGGGGTGCAAACACCAGTTTATAGAAAGCCATAGCCTAGTTGCGTAGATAGGCTACATGAGTTTCCAAGGAGATATAAGGTCCCATATTTTATCGTGTTTAGGGAAGATGGAAACCAATTAACCATAGAACATATTGCTAGGTTCACAGGGCAGTGTGGGGAATACACGAATCATGATTATATGAAGCTTCGATTGTTCCCTAGTTCAATGACTAGCCTAGCATTTGCTTGGTATAGCAATCTATTACTTGGTATGGTTCAAACTTGGCCACAAATGGAGGAAATGTTTCATGCACAATTCTTCCAAATTGAGCCAAAGGTCACAATGGTTGACTTAGCAAGGTTTAGCCAACAACCAGAAGAAAAGACCACTCAATTTATAGCCACATTGAAGAGGGCCAAAAGTAAGTGTCGAGTGGTTCTTCCAGAGCCTGAATTTGTTAGATTGGCTCAAAATGACTTAGAGTTTAGGCTTCGAAAGGAGTTTGATGCAACGGATTTTAGAGACTTAGTCGATTTGACTTATAAAGTGTCTAGGTATGAGTCGTTACTAGAAGAAGAACATAATAGAAACAATTCGTCATATAGGACCTATTATAGGGACCTTGACATGGACACAGATGTTGCTGAAATTGTAGACAAAGAACCATACATATGTGATGCCTTATTTAAAAAAGAAACTACAATAGTTCATCAGTTTAAAAAGAAAGAATTTCATTGAAAAAAACTCTTTTGATATTTCTAAAGCTGATAAAATATTTGATAATTTACTAGTAGCACAGTTTCTAAAGCTTCCTAAAGGAGTGGTTATGCCAACTTCGAATGAGTTAACTGGTAAAATATACCGTAAATGACATAATACTTGGTCTCATTCTACTAAAAACTGCATTATTTTTTTAGACTGGATTTCAGAGCAGATCAAGAAGGGTTGGCTTCAGTTTCTAACCAAGGCTGACAAGGCAATGGGAATTGATAAAGATCCCTTTCCAGAGGTAAATGAAATGGAAGCCAATGTTGGAGTTCCAGACTCAATTATTCAAACTTTGGAAAGAGGCTTGAATCTCAGAGAATTGGATGTTTTAGATGTCCAGATGAATGTAATGAGGCAAGAACTTACTTCGAAAGAAATGAACTAATCTCAGAAGATTGAAGAAACTGGCTTTGCCCATGGCCAAAAATAGACTGATCACTCAGTGAATGTATGTACTGTGGAGACTTTGGTTGTTTAAAGGGTTTGCCCAGGTGCAGGAAAGGATACAAGTGGGTCAAAAGAATACCTGAGAAGGTCAGTCTTAAAGACCATACTCCAGGCTTTGTAACTAGGAGACCTAGAAGCAGGCTGCACCAAACTTATGCCCCATATGAACCACTGGCTCCTTCTCAAAGGATAACGAGCAGAGGAAGAGGAGTGAGAGGAACATTTAGTGGTAGAACCCATGGGAATTCAAGAACGGATTCCTTCTACCAATCTTATAAGGAGAGAAAACTTGAGAGAAGTCTAGAAGTTGGACCTTCGAGGCCAAGCACTCCTTACATAGGCAAAATGTAGGTATATTCCTGGGTACCAAGAGTCTCTGATTGGTTTGTTTTGCAAACTAGGCTTAAGGTAAGTCAGACTAAACCTCAATAGGATTAGAAATTGAAAATGGTTAAGCCACCTCTTGTAGTGCCTAACTAGTGGTTCATGTTAAAGGATCCAAAGAGTAGGCAGCCAGATTTGGTGCCCATTCTCTGCAGATTACAAAGAAGAAAGATCCAAAGGAAATTCACCAGGTACCAGAAGGATCTCCCAGACTCTATTAAAATAATCCCAAAAGAGGGTAAGGGTAGAGACAAAGGGGTTGAGAAAGAGTATGTGAGATACAATCGTGCTCAAGAAAAGAGAGAACAATTGGTTCGAATTCATGCTAAATTAACAACTAAGGAAAATGCCAGTCTAGTAGGCTTGTCTAAGGTCTTGATGGAAAGTGAATATGAGTTTGAAGATCCAGAAAGCCAGCTAGATGGCTTAAAGGAAATGGAAAATGGTTTGTTCGAAGCTATGATGGCTGAACAGACCAAATCCGTAGATTTAAATTTTGGTTATTGCCATGGATAAGGGAGAGCAAAAATCTAAAAGCAGTTCAAAACCATCAAAGGGGTCAGAGGCACAAAGTGAGCTAGTCCAGATCCAATTTGGCTCATTACCTATTGTTAACATAAATATGTCGTAGGTTTAAAGCAGATCCCAAGCAAAGGAGAAGCCTGTCCATTGAAGAATGGGTCAAATCAGATAAGGAGGCTTTTACCCTAGAGATTGAGATGGTGGAGGAGACATACTTCGAAGAAAACAGTGGAGATGGAGGTTTAGGAGGCTATGCCTTGCTATCCTTTTGAATACCCAACTTTAAGCATGACTCAACATGTCAAGCCCTTGTACATTAAGGTCCATATGATGGAGTATTAATGAGTAAGGTGCTAGTGGATAATGGAACAACAGTCAACTTGTTGCCCAAAGCCTCTCTGAAGAAGTTGGGTTTGAGAAACCCAAAACGTATCCCAACTAGCACCTTCATAGCAGGTTCACAAGAGACAAACAAATGGGCCAAGGGATCCTACCAGTCAAGCTCAATGTGGGGTCTAGAAGCTATGTTGCAGTGTTCTTTGTGGTGGATAGCAAGGCCAAGTATAATGCCTTGCTAGGAAGAGATTGGATAGATACTAATAATTGTGTGCCATCATCATTGCACTAGAAGATCATCATGGACCTGGGAGATAGAGAAATAGAGGAAATACAAACAGACCCTTAACCATTCATGGCTCATGTAGATTTCGCAGAGGCAAAGCTATATGAACATGGAGTGATACCTCTAAGTGTGTTGAAAACTCAGGGTGAGGATCCGGAACACGGTACAGACGAAGAAGTGGCTTATCTACAATAGAGGATCCAAGATGGTTTGGATGAGCTAGTATGCAACAAAGATGACGCAAATGATTGGCTCTGAGTTAAAAACAATACGACAAGCCTTATTATTGGCTTCAAATAACTTATTGGCTTAAGATATTGAAGCTAGAATTCAGAAAGATGAAATTTTCTGGGCAAACTTTGCCTATGAAGATGAAATTTTCTGGTGAAGGGAAACAACAAGAAGTGGAATCATTTGAAGAAATAAAAGAGTCTAAAGTTCTAGAAAGCTTGACAGTTAAGGCTTAAGACCCTTTAGAAGAAGTGAATTGGAGAGAAAAAGTAGCTTCGAATCCAACCTTCATTAGTGCTTTGATGGATCTGATTTCTAAGGCTAGATTGTTGGCTTTATTGAAAGAATATAAACACTGCTTTGCTTGGGACTATAGTGAGCTACCGGGATTGGATAGGTAGCTAGTGGAACATAGGCTTCTTATCAAGCCTAATTACAAACCACACAAGAAAAGCCTCGAAGGATGAGTCCAGAGGTAACTCTTAAAGTCAAGGAAGAAATTTTCAAATTATTAAAAGCTGGGCTCATTAGAACGGTCAGATATGTTGAATGGCTTTCCAATGTGGTACCAATTGTTAAAAAGAATGGAAAAATGAGAGTCAGTATTGACCTTCAAAATCTAAATTTGTTAACTCCCAAGGATTGATATCTAATGCCAGTGGTGGATCTACTTATAGATATATTTGCAGGACATGCCATTTTGTCTATGATGGAGAGGCATTCTGGGTATAATCAAATATGCATAGCTGAGGAAGATGTTCACAAGAAAACTTTTAGGTGCCTAGGTAATTTGTGAAGCTTCGAATGGGTGAAAATGACTTTTGGGTTAAAAAATGCTGGGGCGACCTTTCAAACAGCCATGAATACCATTTTTCATGATCTAATTCGGGGATTTCTAGAGTGTTATATTGATGACATTATAGTCAAGTCTCAATCCTCCGAAGATCATTTGGCTCATTTGGAAGCTTCATTCATAAGGATGAGACACTATCATCTTAAGCTCAACCCTCTAAAATGTGCTGTTGGTGCGTCTACTAATAATTTTCTGGGATATATGGTCCACAAAAGAGGAATCTAGATTGACAGAAATAAGGCCAAAGCCATTATCGAAGCTAAGCCATCCACCAGTAAGAAAGAGTTACAAATATTTCTTAGGCAAGTTAATTTCCTTAAAAGATTTATTGCTAATACTGCTGGTAAAACCAAAGTCTTTTCTTCTTTGTTGAAGTTTATAGACCATGAGGAGTTTAGGTGGGAAGCAGAATATCAGGCAGCATTTGAAGCTATTAAAAGCTATTTGGCTAAGCCCCCTGTGTTGATGCTTCCAAGAGAAGACAAGCTGTTGAAGTTGTACATAGCAGCGAAAGAAGAGTCCATTGGGGTCTTACTGGCTCAAGACAATGAAGAAGGCAGGTAGTAAGCAATTTATTACCATAGTAGGTTTTTAAATTATTGTGAATGTAAATACTCAGTTATTGAGAAATTATTTTGACCTTGTATTTTGCTACAATCAAATTAAGATATTACCTTTTGCCTAGAATTGTGCATGTAATTACTTCGACTGATCTAATCAAGTACATGTTGACAAGACCTATCTCGAGTGGTAGGATTGGTAAATGGGTTTTAGCTTTATCAGAATTTTGCCTCGAATATGTTCCTTAAAAATCTGTTAAGGGGTAGGCTTTGGCAAATTTCCTTGTTGATCATCCATGTAAGGAAGGGCAAGGAGACCAAAATGATGTAGACCTGGTCAATATTGTGCCTTGGAAATTATGGTTTGATGGTTCGAAAGTCAATGGTTCGGTTGGACTAGGAATCATAATTTAATCTCCAACTGGTGTGCAAATGGTTTCAGAAATGATAAACCAGATTGCTCTAACAACGAAATTGTGTATGAAGCCTTGATCATAGGGCAGGAACTGCAGTTAGGTTTAAAGATAGAAGTTGTAGAAGTTTTTGGGGATTCCCAGTTGGTGGTAAACTAGCTAAATGGTATTTTTAGTGCTAGAATCATGGTTTGCTACCATGTCATGTGGCTAATTTATATTTAAGTTCTCAGTTCAACGATTTGGTAATATCACATATCCCTAGATTTATAAATGAACAGGCTAGTGAAGTAGCACAAATAGCTTCGAATTACAAGAGAAGCGGTGAATATGAGGCAAACTCAGCTCATGCTTTTTTTATGAAGAGACTTCTACCTTTAGAGGAAAGAGGATTATTAATGGAAGCTTATGCATTGGATGTGTCATAAAAATATTGGAGACACCTAATTATTCAATATTTATCCAGTCTAGACGCGAAAGCTAAAAATATAAATTAGCCACATAATATATAAATTATATTTTATACGATGGCAACCTTTACTAGAGAGGAGCAGATAGGCTCTTATTAGAATGTTTAGGTCCCAAAGAGGCTAAAACAACCATGGCTCTGGGCATTTGTGGTGCTCATCAGCTAGGGTTAAAATAAGATAGTTATTGAGGAGACATTTATATTATTGGCCAAGTATAGTTAAGGACTGTATTGAGTATGAAAAGGGTTGTCAAGCATACCAAAACATGGAATGATTAGGCATGTGCCAGTAGATGAATTACATTAAATAATCAAACCTTGGCCCTTTAGGGGATGGGCGATGGACATGATTAGAAAGGTTCACCTTCCAACTTCGAAGCATCATTGCTTCATTCTAGTGGGCATAGATTACTTTACAAAGTGAGTTGATGCAAAACCTTATAAATCTATAGACCAAGGTGAGGTAATTAGCTTCATTAAAGATTTAATTCATAGGTTTGACATTCCCTAAACTATCACTATTGATAATGGAATAGTATTCGAGGTGGTCTAGTGAAAGTTTTTGGTGGGAATTTTGGCATAAAAATAGTTAAATCCACTCCTTATTATGCTTAGGCTAATGGACAAACAGAGTCATCCAATAAAACCATTAAAAAAGGGATTCAGAAAATGGTTGAAGATAATCCCAAGAATAGGCATAATATACTCTCAGAAGTTTTTGGGCTTATAGAACTTCATAAAGATAAAGTACTAGAGTCATACCATTTGCCTTTGTATATGGACATGATGTTGTACTTCCAGTTGATCAACATTAAGTCTCTGAGGTTCAAATCACAAGATCATTGTGCTATAGATCAATATAATCAAAGCATGTGTATGGAATTAGAAGACATTGATGAAGCCATAATTTTGGCCTTAAACAAAATGTTAATCCAAAAGTAAAAGGCAACAAAGTGCTACAATAAGAGGGTACATCATAAAAGTTTTGATGAAGCTGATTTGGTATGGAAAACCATATTACTTGTAACACCACCCGGGGGGTACCCACACGCATTAAACAGTTCAGACCCTCAATTATCTTCGATCTAGTCTCACAAGTGCAATGTGAAACATAAATGAAAGTCTAAATTTGGCAACTTTTAGAAAATCCATTTTATTGCAAAAACATTTACTAGAAATGGATTGTGTCATTAGATTTCAGAGTTGCCACATAATATTTATTTTGGAAGAATTAGGAAACCTGTGACTAGTACCAAGGCCACTATTCTTTGTACAAAGAATGCTTGGATTAAAACCTTAGGTACGAAGGGAGAAGGTCATTAATTGAGCACCTCTGCTCACCCGATTGAAAGATTGGCCTTTACTAAATCATGATATGAATTTTATTAACTTTATATGTTCATATTCCGATTATTAATAAATCCTAAATTTACTATGTGAAGCAAAACACATATAGACTGTGTCGTTCAATTTGGAGCAATTTGATTTCATTGTTTTGAAAGTGTTTTCAATAGTGCAATCATGAAAATCAATTTTATTCCAAATTAAATAACACAACCTTCACCCACTGGCATGCATAGAGTTATATCAAATAAGCACATAGCCATATGGTAGCCTGCTAAACATAGTAAGAAAATCACACACAGACAGGATGCTAAAGCACAAAAACTTACATATTTATTGGCGTCCCGCAAATAGGCATAAAAACAAAATTAGTAAACATGCATGATCCTATATACAAGATCCTAATGCAATTCACTCATGAAATGCAACTACAGATCCGACTTCAAATATATGACATGTGAATCATCCCAAGAACATGAGGTAGTGCACAAAATCACATAATAATCGATTAAATCCACAGATTCAAATTTAACTGGATCTTAAGGCATAAAGGATGGATGCAAGGCATGGATCTGATGACAAGCATGAGATACTACATATTTACAGATAGGGAGAGCAAAATAAACAACGGGATAGAAAGAAACGGGGTGGAAATTATTACATCGTTTTGAAATATTATAAATCCGAATGGGGGGTACAATTCAAACACACTCATACGGGAGGTGAAAAGAGGGTTTTAATCAAATAGTGAGACCTAGACCGTACCTTAATACGAAATAGGTGATTGATTTCAACCGGGTAAAAGAGAAATGGGTCTTAACCAACAAGCGAGACTTAGATCATACCGCAATACGAAATAGGGAATGGTTTTTAACTGGGTAAAGGAGAAAGGAGCCTTAACCTACAAGCGAGACCTAGACTGTATCATGGTACGAAATAGGAGATGGTTTTCAATTGGGTAAAAAAGAAATAGGATGGGTCTTAACCAACAAGTAAGACCTAGACCGTACTACGATATGAATTAAGGAAAGGTTTTCAACTGGGTAAAGGAGAAAAGTTGTAACAAAAAATTGGAACAACTGAAGTGATGTGAATGAATTGTAACTATGCAGAACAAATATAATAGACAGTGCAAGTGTGATAGTGAATGCAAAAACATGAAGGGCAATGTGAGGCATACAATATGCAATGATGAATGCACAACAATAACACAACTGATGTAAAACTATATAATAGATGCACAACAGGTGAACACAATTTTTTTTTTTTTATTTTCTTAATTTTCTTCCAAAATTTCCTTTCGAATTTTTTCTTTTTCCATTTTTTTTTGACAAATTCTTTTTGAATTTTTTTGAAGATTTTCTATACATACCATATATACATAAATGGACACAAAAATACAAAATACATGTTACATACATATACAAATATACAAAATATATACATATATGGACACATACATTTATACAGTTACATACACACATACGAGCTATATATCCGGACATAATATATATATACACGTATATGGACACAAACATACGGATATGGATACACGAACAAAATATATACAAATTATACACATATATATACTAATACGGTACACGTATACATATATATACAGAATATAGACAAGTACATATATTGACCTCTCTCTCTCCCTTGTTTTTGTCTCCTTCACTGCCCCGTTCATCTTCATCGAGCATTGTGTCTAGCACGTGATTTCAACAATCACGGTGTGCCTGACCTACAGCAGTTGGACGGGCCCTCATTTGTAAAGATTGCCTTGGCAATCTGCTCTTGTTTGTCTTCTTCTTTTCCATCATTCTTCTTCTTAAACACAGTCTGCGAGAGACAGAGTAGCAAGCTGCAAAAATCCCCCTGCCATTACTATGCCACATTTCCCTTCGGCATTATACTCCCCCTAACATGGCTTCTTCTCGCTGTCTCCTCACTCTTTTCCTTGATCTTAACACTCCCCTGATTGAAAATGTCGAGGCCAACTCTTCTAAGCCTCGACAGAGTGCCTCTGCCCCTGCCTCTGTTCTCAATTTTTTTGCGTTGTCAATCGAACAAACAATGGCAGTCCAGTCTGATATTAATGCCAACCACTTCACCTTAAAGTCCTGTGTAGAGATGGTGAATGTGGTCTACAATTTGTCCCACCGACTGTAGAACAGGACAAGTGAAGTGCACCGATTAAATGCCCAATTCTCTTTGCTCCAGACTATGTACAAGGATGCTCGAGTAGAGATTAGTGCATTGAAGAAGCAGAACAAGGAAATGAAATGGCAGGTGACCTCTGTGGCCCGATTCGGAGGTCCTTCGTACTCCGCCTTTGATGGCCAGTGAATAGTAATTTCTTTCCGAAGCTCTGCTAATGTCAAGGTAGAGTCTTCAAAGGCTTCCCGAGAGTGATGATGAGGTGAGGAAACTAACGGTAGAGTCGAGTGATGAAGCTGCTTGCAAATGAAGTCGGTTTGTAGTCTTCGACCCCGGGCTACTGTTGAAAATTGAGAAAATGATCCCTTCCTTTGTTTTGTTGTATTTTCAATTTTTTTTTTCTGTTCTATTTTTTTTTTCCACTTTTTTTTTTTTTTTTTTGCTTAGGAAGGGACACCAATGCTTCATATTTTCCTTGTTTTCGAAATTTCTTGGCAGTTTTTTTTTCTCTTGGTTTTGTAATGGTGATCGGGTCTTTCCCTGAATTTTAAATACAATGAGTTTCTATTTTTGCACATCATGGTGTGAATGGCACAACATTTGAACTTGAAAACATTTTATTTTGAACTTGAATCTGAGCGTGGTTGAATATTAATGAATTTTGAATTGAACATTGAGCCCTCAATCGACCAGAAATCAAACAATGACTCAACAAAGCAAGAAAAAATCGAACACACCTATTTACATTTGCTGGAATGATAGGCATTCAAAACAAGACTCTAAAAAACAAATCATTAAGCTTACACAACTTCTACAGTTTTTTTTTTTTTTGGTTCAAAAATTGACCAGCAAGCTAATTGATTAACCTGGCGGCTGATTTGGAGTCCAACCAGCTGAACAAATGATGGCTTACTAATTTATGAATCGCCCAGCTAAACGAACTGATGAACTAGCTAGAAATTTGGCCGGCTGGCTAAACAAGTGGCTGAAAATAAAAAATGACTCAATGAAAGAAAAAAAAAAATACAAAAAAACATATTGATACTTGTCGGAATGAAAGACACAAAACTTCAACGCAAGCGCAATTGGGAACACCGTGGGCGTGATGATCATAGACGCAGTTTAGAACATCACTAGCGCGACGAATGTGGGTGCAGTTTAGAATATCGCTGGCACGATATAGTGCTGGAGACAACTATTATGCACTTTCTAGCAAGTGAGTTGATAATGGAAACTTTCGAAAATACGGGGAGAAGACAGAAAACCTGACTTAATTGTGCCCCTAGTTCATCACTTTGACTATTTTTTGGTTTTCTGCTAAAAAGATTTTGACCAACATGAGAGTTAGATTAACATGCTTGTTCCACTCTTTGTTTTGAAATCATTTAAGTCAAGTCGTGAGTACTGAAAATTTTCCTTTTTTGGGTCAAAGAAATGGTCTAGTTTTGGAAAAATGAAATAATTTTCCCGAAAATTAGTCAACTTCACTAAAAAGTCCTCAAAATTTGTTTTTGCAAACGGCCGCTACCCGACCAACATGGAATCAACCCTCAGAGATGCACAATCTCAAATCCGAACTTGATTTGTCTTGTAGCTAAATCTACTGTAAAGAAGAGATAAGACAACCGAATTGAACGAAGATGAGTCAATTGAACATGGATAGGATAGACGAGCTAAACAAGGATAGGACAATCAAACATGGACGAGACAAGCAAGTTGAAAATGGTTAGGGCCGAACTTCAGGATGAAACTGCCTACATATCCCAAAAATAGGAATTAAGCCTTACGTAGTTCACGAGTAAGGCTCACTCGAGTATTAACACTCTCCTTTTGTGCTCTAATTTTTGCCAAAACCGCTTTTTCAGGGTTTTTAACTTTGCAAGCCTTTTTTCTTTTTCTTTTTTCCTTCATTTTTTCATTTCCCTTTTTTTATTTTTATTTTCATTTTTCATTTTTCTTTATTTTTTCATTTTCTATTTTTTTTTTGTTTTTCTGCTTTAACTTTTGCCTGGGTCACCCTTTCGGATTTTCGATCCAATGAGCCTCTCAAGGATAGTGCTTTTTAGCTTGTCCATATTGATTGGTTGTGAGACCTCTAGGCCATCTAAATCCATGAGAATGGCTTTGACCAGATAGACTTGAAGACATAGAGACCCAGCTAATTGGGTTTGAATTTACCTCTAGGGTCATGGATAGGAGTTTGATTTGTCCTTCAGCGCCAAATCTCCTTCTCTTAAATTCTGGGATTTGACTTTCATTTTGGTACCCACTGGCTTGAGAAACGACTGGGTTTGAATCTTTGATCACATCCGACCTTTTTGCTCCTAGTTCGAGGGTTGTTCCCAATCCGGCTATGCAAGCCTTCTTCGATCACAACCGACCTTATTGCCCCTAGTTCAAGGGTTGCTTCTAATCTGGCTATTCAACTCTCACACTCTGGCTGATTATTGAACATTCTGAATCAAGGTTTGAAAGTGAGGGGGGGTTAGGTCCCAAAGTCAAGAGTGATCCTATGCTGTGCAATCTCAAGATCAATTCCAGGTATATCTCCGTAGGACCATGCAAAAACATTTTTTGAAATCTTTTAATAAAGTGACTAGTCGCTCATGTTCTTCTGAAGATAGTGTGGATCCAATCTGGATTGAGTTAGGATCCTTCTCAATACTCATATTAATTGAAATGACCTCATCTATCAAGGGCTTAGCACACTTCTTTTCCTCCCGTTCGATCAAATTTTACAAATCCCAACGAATTTCCTTCTCTTCGTTTTTATCAAAATTTTGGAAAAAAAAAGTTTACAAGCATATAGAAGTAGGTAAAACTTACTGCATTTTCATTCAGAACTTCTAGCTCAATGGTCGAAACAGACTCGAAAGAAAAAATGAAAAGACAGACACATATAGGATAGTTGTGTTTGTGTTATCAACCCCAAAATCACTAGACTCAGACATGCCAGAATGACTCGAGCCTAATCCCAACTCTACAAACTTGGTGGAATCAAACTTAGACTCAGCACTCAATTCACAACTCAGAATAAAACCATTCTCAAATTGGTAGTTAAAGTGTGGGCCATCCACCACATTCAAAATAAAGTTCGTGCAATTAACAGGTGGCCACTCTCCAATCACAAATATGGTCGGATATCCCATAAGTTCTATTTATTTACACTAGTAAACTTTGTGGGATATTAGACTTTTCTGAAGCTATGGTGCTACAACAACTTAGCAAAAACAAAACAATACCCCCAACCAGAATTTCGACAGCACTTCGACTCAGTTGATCATTACGCACACTAAACTCTACCCCTAAAAATGTTATGCCTGACCCACTGATTAGATTGAAGAACCCCAAATCCCATGCATTGCACATAGCAGGAAAATGAACAAACACCCCTACGAGGGTTAAGGTTATCCTGTCTATAACGCCCCGAAATAAATATATTGACCCATCCACAACGTTGATAAATGACAACAATGATTAAGTAATTATCTTCCATTAGTTCCCAATTAAGTTTACAAAAGAGTAACATATGCAGGTATACATTCATAAGCTTATCCTTGAATCTATAGCATATGTTACATAATAAAAATGAACATTAAACAAATAAGAACCTAAGAGCTTACAGTTCTCCGAGACAGTGCTTGGTTATAACAAAATGGATTTAATATCCAATATAGTTAAAGCCCTAGGCTTGTACAATTAAATACAACAAAATAAACAAAATAAAGTCTTTGCTTCCAAGTCCTCCCAAGCTATTGCCTTGGTGGAGGCATATCATCAACACCTAAAAATGATTTTTCTCAGATAGGGTGAGCCAAAGCCCAATAGAAATAATTCAACACAACATATGAATGTTAACAAAGATATAAAGGTGAGATGCATATGCAATGCTAGTGACAAAACATTTTATGTCTCTTTCTAACCTTGCAAAGACAGGTTTATATCATAGTTCATAAAACATTCTCTTTCCAATGGAAAATTGGGCAGTGAATCATATCTCTAGAAATCTCTAGAACAAGTATAACATTTCATGGAAATTTTATCTGTGGGAAACGTAAACCGGCACCCATGTAAACGTAGGCTATACAAGCACTACTTTTGCCATTTTACGAATATTTCGTCCATAGGATTGGCACCCATGTATATGCGCGATTTTTGGAACTTTCACCCTGGAGGCCAACGTATTTGATGTAACAACAACTCCTTCCTAGATTCACCTCTATTCTCAGTACAAGATATATTTCCAATGAAATAAATATACAACAATGTTCCATGCAAATGGATGAGAAATCAGTTTCTAATTCTCCTAGTTCTCATGCAATTTCTACAACAATCATAGATATCCTCCACCGATAGCCCAAAACAAGTATCTCTAAACAAATAGATAATTTCAATAAAGATAAACTTTCCAAATTCCAAGATGGGAGTGATAATACATATCTAACTCTCGCATCCTCATCCAAAACAACTCAATTTCACCATTTCAATATCCATTCCATTTATTACTACAAAATCAACATTTAAGATTATTATTATTATTTTTTTTTTGTTGGGCAAAACCCCCTTTCCTTTATAAATCATTTTTTTTTTCAAGGTAAAACCCATCATTTCAACATATCTTGTAAGTAAATATCCACCCACAACCATTCCCAATAAGCCATTTAAAAACCCTACTCTTTGATTTCTAACCAACACCCAAGATTTGCTCAAAAATCCACTTTTTCGCAATGATGTTTCATGAAAAAAAAATCAAATAACTAAGTTAAAACTCATAAAGGAGTGCGGAGAATCCCTACCTCAAGCTTAGAAAGTGGGAGAGAAGAACTCGGAGAAACTCAAAGTCAATGAAATCACGAACCACTTGGATCAAAAGAAAGCTCCTGACGCGATCTACACTCTATTTCAAAGGACCAATATGAGAAAGTACCTCTAGGTGAGTAGATCTGAAGACCTAGGTGAGAAAAGTTGGGTTTGGAGCGAAGGGAGATAAGTTACGGCCTAAAGAGAGAAGAGAGAGAGAGAGAGAGAGAGAGAGAGAGAGAGAAGTGTGTTTGGGGTTTATTTATAGGGGTAGAATAATAGCCCTAAAGTCATGGGAAAGAATAAGTCAAACCCCCAAAAAGTAGGGCCTAAAACTGAAACAAAATCTAGAAAAAAGACTCACAGGGATCGATCCTCACAACAGTGGTGTTGACCCTTAGGAAGAAAAGCTGAGACACACGTGTTTTGTAGAAAATGATGGTCAACCCTAGAAGACAGTGGTGTCAACCCTATTTTTCAAAATGCAACTTAGAACAAAACAGGAAGGGGAGGGTTGACCCTAGGAACTCGAGGTGTCGACCCTATATTTCAGTATGTAACCCAGGACAAAGTAACGATGGAGGGGTCTACCCTATCAAGATTGGTGTCGACCCCAGAGGCCAATAATAGGATAAGTGTTGACACCTCTAAGCCTGGTATCGATCACAAATTTCAGTAGCCATTCTAAGGGCACAGCAACAAGGTGGTGTCGACACCACCAAGGTTAGTGTCGACCCTAGAAGCCGAACAAAACACAAGAAAGAAGGCAGTTTTGACACCACCAAGGATGATGTCGACCCTCAATCCAAGATCCAACAAAAGAAGAGGAAAGGACAACCGCTACGGATATGGTTCCAAATTCAAAGGCAACAAATAGGTCGAGTCTAAGTCCGGATCGCTATACTGTCCTAGCTTTGAAATGATCTAGGGTTTCACTATTCACACAAGTGGCATCATTCATCCTAGCATGGGGTAGCATCCTGCCCTAAGTTTGGAAGTCATTGGTGTTTATTGAGTGCACTAGGTCAATCTTGGTTAAAAGGGTACCTCAACAGGATACCGATATACCTGCCTAACCTAGTGGATCAAGTGTTACGTGGAATTCCTCATTCCAAGGCTTGTGCTCCCACTATATTAGAGCACATGCCTGTCTATCCACCCGAACCCAAATAGCTGTCCAGGATAACAGGTGGCAAGTACGGGACTTAGGCGCACCAATGCATGCAATGTAATGACCATATAGTTGAAAATAAAAAAACATATCATGGAGTTCGAGTCAAGGTTTCTAATATCCCCAGTGGAGTCGCCAAAAGCTATAACATTGCCTGGGGGATACCCATGCGCGTTAAACAGTTTGGACTCTCAACTATCTTGGATCTAGTGTCACAAATATAATGTGAAATGTAGATGAGAGTTCAAATTTGACAATTTTTACAAAACCCATTTTATTACAAAAACATATTTCAGAAATGGACTGTGTCATCAAATCTCACAGTCGCTACCTTGTATTTATTTTGGGAAAATTAGGAAGCCCAAGACTCATACCAAGGCCATTGCTTATTGTAACCAAAGATGCTTGCCTCAGAACCTTAGGTATGAAGGGGGAAGGTCATTAATTGAGCACCCCCACTCACTCGATTAAAAGATCGGCCTTTACTAAACCATGTTATGAATTTTATTAGCCTTGTATGTTCATATTCCGATTATTAATCAATCTTAAAATTACTATGTGAAGCAAAACACATATAGACTATGTCGTTCAATTTGGAATAATTTGATTTTATTGTTTTGAAAGTGTTTTGAATAGTGCACTTATGAAAATCAATTTTATTCCAAATTAAATACCACAACTTTCACCCACTGGCATGCATAGAGTTATATCAAATAAGCACATAGCCACATGGTAGGATGCTAAACATAGTAAGAAAATCACACACATGCGGGATGCTAAAGTACAAAAACTTGCATATTGGCATCCACAAATAGGCACAAAAACAAAATTAATAAACATGCATGATCCTATATACAAGATCCTAATGCAATTCACTCATGAAATGCAACTAGAGATCCGGCTTCTAATATATGACATGTGAATCATCTCAAGAACATGAGGTTGCGCACAAAATCACATAATAATCGATTAAATCCACAGATGCAAATTTAACCAGATCTTAAGGCATAAAGCATGGATGCAAGACATGGATATGATGACAAGCATGATATACAACATATTTACAGATAGACAGAGCAAAATAAAGAACATGATAAAAAGAAGCGGGGCGGGGAATTATTATATCACTTTGAAATATTACAAATCCGAATAGGGGAAAAGGAAAAATATTACAACAGAATGTATCCTCATAAACACTCACAAATAAAAATAAAAATAATGAAAATAGAAGCTGCAAGGAGGTCCCGGAGACCGTCAAAGACTATTTTGCTTATCACCGGAGGCTACTAGGTTCTGTCCAAGAGAAAAATGGCTGGTTGGCCAAAAAATGAGTTGGCTGGCCAGCCAATTAATTGGTCGGTCGGCCAATAAGGTTAGGCGAAAACTCTGTTTTATTCCAAAAACCAGAAAAACAAATAGGACATATGCAAGTGGCTCAATTAACCATTTCCAATTAGCTTATAACATGTTTATAACATAAAATTGAAGCAAGAAAAACAATATAAGAAAGAAAATGAAAGAAATACAAGAAATAGAAATGTGTGCAAAATTTACCTTCCAAGGAAAGGATTTGATTTCAAAACTTCCTTTTAATTACCCTCAAGCTTATGGAAGTGTGTTCTCAATTCTCAATTTGAAAGTTCGAAATTCTAGTTAGAATGGTGTTTTTAGGTGGTTTAATAGTGTTTATGGGGGAGTTATTCTAACTCTCTGTTTTTCTGTCTTTTCAAGAACACTCACTCTCTTTTGGATTAAGGCTACTTGATTATTGCTATATCAAATTTATGGGCTTTGTTTGAATTGAAAGGTGGAGTATCAGTGTGTGCTTGAGGTTTTTGCTAAAAAATGTAGCTTTTTCTCTCTCTTTCTCTGTAACTCACATTTTTCTCTCTTAATTTAATTCCATTTTCTCTCATCTTGATCCTCTCTATCTCTCCATATAGATTATGAATGGAATGGTCAATCAAGGAGGTGAGAGAGAAGGTGGGTGATGGGAGACCATGGGTGACATGGAGGATTAAAAATGGTGCCACTTTTTGAGAAGAAGACAATCTCTTTTTTGACAAAGGGGGCTAATGGAGGATAATGGAGGGTGTGGGTGTGTTTCTCGTGCATGAATCTGACAAGAAATATCTGAAATGGGCATGACCCACATGTTTTCATCAAGAATTCTACCGAAATTGCCTTGTTACTAGGCAAATTAGCCAGCCGACCAATTTCTTGGGTGGCTAGCCAAAATCTTGGTTTGGCCAGCCAAAACCTTGGATGCCCGGCTAATCCCTTGGCCGGCCTAGAAAAACATTGGCCAAGGCCTGACTGTTTTGCATGAAACAACATTTTTCAAAATAATTCTTGTCCTTTCCTCCTATTTCCACATTGTTCTTTGCTCAATTTCCTCAAAAAAGTTTCATTTTGAAGTTTAAAAGTGAGCTTTAGAACACTACGAAAGTATACAGAACAAAACATGGAAATAAAGTTTCGAAAGAGAGATTTGTACGGGATTCAAGCATTTGGCCAAAACAAGTTAGGTTTGGAAACGAAGCACAAATTCCATATTTCTTTTTGAAAATTATGCAAGAAACACATTCTGGTTTTCATCACTAGGTAATCAAAAGAAAGCGCCCAAGTCTTAGGGTTGGTCAAAATGGGGGTGTATTGCCCCTCTTTAATAAAACTTGAAGTCATTTTCTTGATGTGAGTGAATGTCAAAGCCCAAAGATGACCCTTTTGACAAGGCTGTAAGACTTGGGCAAACAAACAAAATGCAATGCAAGTTGGTTGAACCCAAGGCTTGCCTACGTATCCCCTTGAAAGGAATCAAATCAGCATAGTTCACGGATAGAATGCAAATGATATGCAATTGAAATATAATTTGATAGCTGGACTTACACGCTTCATAAGGCCAGAGGTTTGAAAATTCACGATCTACAATGCAATGCAACAGGTAATATAAAGCATAATAAGGGATACAACCCAAACACATTCACATAAGAGAACGAAATGTAATCAATGAATAGTTTTAACCTACAACCCAAAACAGGAGAGGTATTAATCGATGGATAGTCTCAACTAACAACCCAAGAAAAGTGAGGTATTAATCGAAGGTGGTTTGGACTGCCAACCTGAGAAAGGGACAGTTTCTTCATCTCGAAAAGGGCTAGTACAAACGAGTGGTTTTAACCTATAACCCAAAAAGGGGGCCAACAACAACTGATGAAAAAGGTTGTAATCAAATGTTGATGGGAATGAATTGTAGCCTAGCGATGCAACAGTGGTAATTGTAACCATGCAAATGATATGTTGATGCAATTAATTTCAAATGGGTAGAAGAGAAATGGGTTTTAACCAACAAGCGAGACCTAGACCTAGACCGTACCGCAATACGAAATAGGGGATGGTTTTCAACTGGGTAAAGGAGAAAGAAGTCTTAACAAACAAGAGAGACCTAGACCGTACCATGATACAAAATAGGGGATGCACTACAGGTGAACACAAAAAAAAATTTCAAAATTTTCTTCTTTGTTTTTTTTTTTTTTTTTTTTTTTTTTTTGTCTTTTTGATTTGCTTGATTTTCTTCCCAAATTTCTTTTTTCCTTTTTTTTTTTTTTTTGATTTTTTTTTTTTGACAAATTCTTTTTGAATATATATTTTTTTTTGTTTTTTTGAAAATTTTCTATACATACCATACATGCATATACGGACACAAAATATAAAATACGTATTACATGCATATACATATATACAAAATATATACATATATGGATACATACATATATATAGATACATACACACATACGAGCTATATATACCGAGATAATATATACATACACGTATATGGACACAAACATACGGATACACAGACAAATTATATACATATATATACAAATACATATATATAATATACAGAATACATACAAATATATACAAATACATATACAGACCTCTCTCTCTCTCTCTCTCTCTCTCTCTCTCTCTCTCTCCTATTTTTGTCTCATTTTCTGCCCGTTCATCTGTGTAAAGTGTCCTGTCTAGTGCGCGATTTAAATAATTACGACGTGCCTGACCAATAGCAGTTGGACAGGCTCTCATTTATTAAAGTTTGCCTTGACAATCTGCTCTTCTTTGGCATCTTCTTTTCCTTCGTTCTTCTTCGTAAACATAGCACGTGAGACATAGAGCAGCAAGCTACAAAACCCCCCCGCCATTACTTTACAACATTTTCCCTTGGCATTATACTCCCCATGACATGGCTTCTTTTTGTCGTCTCCTCACTCTCTTCCCTGACCTTAACACTCCCCCAATTGAAAATGCTGAGGCCAGCTCCTTTAAGCCTCGGCAAAGTGCCCCTACCTCTACCTTTGTTCTTAATTTTCCTCCGTTGTCAATCAAACAAACAATGGCAATGCAGTCTAATATTGATGCGAACCACTTTACCTTGAAGTCCTGTGTAAAGACAGTGACTGCAATCTCTAATTTGTCCCACCGACTGTAGAACAGGACAAGTGAAGTGCACTGATTAAACGCCCAACTCTCTTTGCTCCAGAGTATGTACAAGGATGCTTGAGCAGAGATTAGTGCATTGAAGAAGTAGAACAAGGAACTAAAACGGCAGGCGACCTCTATGGCCTGATTCAAAGGTCCTTCGTACTTCGCATTTGATGGTCGGCGAGGAGTAATATCTTTCAGAAGCTCTGCTAATGCCAAGGCAGAGTCTTCAAAGGCTTCCCGAGAGTGATGATGAAGTGAGGCAACTAACGGTAGAGTCGAGCGACAAAACTGTCTACAAATGAAGCTGGTTTGTAGTCTTTGATGCCGGGCTACTACCAAAAATTGAGAAAATGATCCCTCTCTCTGTTTTTTTATGTTTTCAATTTTTTTCTTATTTTTTTCCCATTTTCTATTTTTGCTTAGGAAGGAGCACCAATGCTTTAGATTTTCCTTGTTTTTGAAATTTCTCCTCCCTTTTTATTTTCGGATTGGTAATGCTGATCGGGGCTTCACCTTGAATTTTAAATACAATGAGTTTTTATTTTTGCACATCACGGTGTGAATGGCACAACATTTGAACTTGAAAACATTTTATTTTGGACTTGAATTTGAGAATGGTTGGATCTTAATCAATTTTGAATTGAACATTGAGCCCTCAACTGACTAGAAATCAAACAATGACTCAACAAAGCAAAAACAAATCGAACACACCTATTTACACTTGTTGGAATGAAAGGCATTTAAAACAAGACTCTAAAAAACAAACCATTGAGCTTACACAACTTTTGCAGGATTTTTTTTTTTGGTTCACAAATTGACTTGCCAGCTAATTGATTAACTTGCCGGTTGATTTGTTGTCCGACTAGTTGAAAAAATGATGGGCTTATGAATCGCCTAGCTAAATCAACTGATGAAGTAGCTGGAAATTTGGTCGGTTGGCTAAAAAAGTGGCCGAAAATAAAAACGACTCTATGAAAGAAAAAGAAAAAGAAATACAAAAAAACGTATTGACACTTGTCGGAATGAAAGACATAAAACTTCAACGCGAGCGCAATTAGGAACACTGTGGGCGCGACGATCGTAAGCGCAGTTTAGAACATCACGAGCGCAATGAATGAGGGTGCAGTTTAGAATATCACTGGCGTGATATAGTGCCAAAGACAACTATTTTGCACTTTTCGGTGAGTGAGTAGACAATGGAGACTTTCAAGAATACGAGGAGAAGATAGAAAACCTGACTCGACTGTGCCCCTAGTTCATTGCTTTGACTACCTGCTAAAAAGACTTTGACCAACATGAGAGTTAAATTAACATGCTTGTTCCACTTTCTATTTTGAAATCATTTAAGTCAAGTTGTGAGCACTGAAAATTTTCATTTTTTAGGTCCAAGAAATGGTCTAGTTTTCGGAAAATGGAATAATTTTCAAGAAAATTAGTCAACTTTGCTAAAAAGTCCTCAAAATCTATTTTCACAAATGGCCACTGCCTGACCAACATGGAATCAACCCTTTAAGATGCACAATCTCAAATCCGAACCTGATTTGTCTTGCAGTTGAATCTGCTGTGAAGAAGAGATACGACAACCAAATTGAACGGAGATGAGTTAATTGAACATGGATAGGACAGCCGAGCTGAATAAGTATAGGAATCAGGCCTTACACAGTTCACGGGTAAGGCTCACTCGAGTATTAACACTCTCCTTTTGTGTTCTAATTTTTGACAAAGGCGTGCTTTCCGGGTTTTTAACCTTGCAAGCTTTTTTTTTTTTTTTTTTTTTTCATTTTTTCAATTTTCTTTTTCAATTTTTTTTTTCAGTTTTCATTTTTCTTCATATTGTCATTTTTCCATTTTTTTTTCATTTTTTATTTTCTATTTTTTTTGTTTTTCTGCTCTAAGTTTTGTCTAGGTCAGCCTTTTAGGTTTTCAGCCCAGCGAGCCTTTCAAGGATAGTACTTTTTAGCTTGTCTATATTGATTGGTCACGAGAACTCTAGGCCATCTAAATCCACGAGAATGGCTGGCCCTTTTGACTAGGCAGACTTGAAGACGTAGAGACCCAGCTAATTGGGTTTGAATTTGCCCCTAGGGTTGTGGATAGGAGTTAGATTTTTCCTTCAACGCTAAATCTCCTTCTTTTAGATTTCAGGATTTGACTCTCTTTTTGGTATCCATTGGCTTGAGAAATGATCCAGTTTGAATCTTCGATCACATCCGACCTTTTGCCCCATAGTTCGAGGACTGCTTCTAATCAGGCTATGCAAGCCTTCTTCGATCATATCTGATCTTATTGCCCCTAGTTCAAGGTGTGCTTCCAATCTGGCTATGCAAGCCTCACACTCTGGTTGATTATTAAACATTCGAAATCGAGGTTTGAAAGTGAGGGGGGGTCGGGTCCCAAAGTCGAGAGTGATCCTATGTTGTGCAATCTCAAGATCAATTCTAGGCATGTCTTCTTAGGACCACGCAAAAACATTTTTTGAAATCTTTTAATAAAACGACTAGCCACTCATGTTCTTCAGAAGACAGTGTGGAACCATTTTGGATCGAGCCAAGATCCTTCTCAATACTCACATTAACTTAAATGATCTCATCCATCAAGGGATTAGCACACATCCCTTCCTCCAGTCGATCAAATTTTACAAAGCCCAAGGAATTCCTTCCTCTTCATTTTTATCAAAATTTTGGAGGAAAAAAAAAGTTTACAGGCACAGAGAATTAGGTGAAACTTATAGCATTTTCAATCAAAACTACTAGCTCAATGGTCGAAACAGACTCAAAAGAAAGAATGGAAAGAGAAACATAGATAGGATAGTGTTATCTGGGTTATCACCCCTAAAATCACTAGACTCAGACATGCCAGAATGACTTGAGCCTGATCCCAACTCTACAAAATTATGGAATCGAACTTAGACTCAACACTCAATTCAAAACTCAGAATAAAACCATTCTCAAATTGGTAGTTAAAGTGTGGGCCA
Source organism: Camellia granthamiana (assembly GCA_036172215.1). NCBI lineage: Eukaryota > Viridiplantae > Streptophyta > Magnoliopsida > Ericales > Theaceae > Camellia > Camellia granthamiana. The sequence continues at coordinate 83,049,646 of CM069913.1, read as the reverse complement.
TCCACCGCATTCAAAATAAAGTTTGTGCAATCAATAGATGGGCACTCCTTAATTACATAAATGGTCAGATATCCCACAAGTTCTATTTGTTTACACTGGTAGACTTTGTGGGATATCAAACTTTTCTAAAGCTATGGTGCTATAACAACTTAGCAAAAACAAAACAATAATCCCAACCAAAATTTCGGCAACACTTTGACTAAATTGATTATTGTGAACACTAAACTCTACCCATCAAAATGATATGCCTGACCCACTGATTAGATTTGACAACCCTAGATCGCATACATTGCACATAGCATGAAAGAGAACCCCCTATGTGGGGTAGGGTTATCGTGTTGCTTTGAAATGATCTAGGGTTTCACTATTCACATGCATCATTCATCCTAGTGTGGGTTAGCATCCTGCCCTAAGTTTGGAAGTCGCTAGAGGTTACTATATCCACTAGGTCAGTCTTGGTCAAAAGGTTACCTGAATAGGATACCGATATACCTACCCAACCCCGATGGATCAAGCGGTACGTGGTATTTTTCATTCCAGTACTTGTGCTCCCACCATATTGGAGCCCATGTCCGTCTATCCACCAGAAGCCGAATAGCCGTCCAAGATAATAGGTGACAATCACAGGACTTAGGTGCACCAATGTATGCAATGTAATGAACATATAATTAAAAATAAAAAAACCTATCATGGAGTTTGAGTCAAGGATTCTAATATCCCCAACGGAGTTCCCAGAAATTGTAACACCCCCTAATGGGTACCTGCGCGCGTTAAACAGTTTGGACCCTAAATTATCTTCGATCCAGTCTCGCGAGTGCAATGTGAAACGTAGATGACAGTCTAGATTTGGCAACTTTTGGAAAATCCATTTTATTCCAAAAATATTTTCCAGAAATGGATTGTGTCATCAGATCTCAGAGTCGCCACCTAATATTTATTTTGAGAGAATTAGGAAACTTGTGACTCATGCCAAGGTCACTGTTCGTTGTAACCAATGATGCTTGGCTCGAAACCTAAGGTATGAAGGGAGAAGGTCATTAATTGAGCACCCCTGCTCACCCAATCAAAAGATTGTACTTTAGTAAATCATGACAGGAATTTTATTAGCTTTATATGTTCATATTTCAGTTATTAATAAATCCTACAATTACTATGTAAAGCAAAACATATATAGACTGTGTCATTTAATGTGGAGCAATTTGATTTCGTTGTTTTGACTGTATTTTGAATAGTGCAATCTTGAAAATCAATTTTGTTCCAAATTAAATAACACAACCTTAACCCACTGGCATGCATAGAGTTATATCAAATAAGCACATAGCCACATGGTAGGATGCTAGACGTAGTAAGAAAATCACACATAGGCAGGACGCTAAAGTATAAAAACTTATATATGTACTGGCGTCCCACAAATAGGCACAAAAAGAAAATTGTTAAACATGCATGATACTATATACAAGATCCTAATACAATTCACTCATGAAATGCAACTACAGATCTGACTTCTAATATATGACATGTGCATCATCTCAAGAACATGAGGTAGCACACAAAATCACATAATAATTGATTAAATTCACATATGCAAATTTAACCGGATCTTAAGGCATAAGGCATGGATGAAAGGCATGGATGTGATGACAAGCATGAGATACTATGTATTTATAGATAGGGAAAGCAAAATAAAGAACGAGATAGAAAGATGTGGGGCAGGAAATTATTATATCGCTTTGAAATATTACAAATTCGAATTGGGAGAAGAGGAAAAATATTATGACAAAATGTATCCTCACAAACACTCACTAATTAAAATAAAAACAATGAAAATAGAAACAGCAAGGGAGTCTTGGAGACCATTAGAGATTGTTATGTTCATCACCGGAGGCTGTTGGGTTCTGTCAAGGAGGAAACAGCCAAGCAATAAATCGGCCGGCTAGCCAATAAATCGGCCAGTCGGTCAATAATGCCAGGCAGAAACCTTGTTTTGTTCCAGAAACCAAAAAAACAAATGGGAAATATGCAAGTGGCTCAACTAACCAATTCCAATTAGCTTACAATAGGTTTATAACATAAAATTGAAGTAAGAAAAGTAATACAAGAAAGAAAATTGAAGAAATAGAAGAAATAGATAAGTTTGCAAAATTTACCTTCTAAGGAAAGGATTTGATTTCCAAACTTCCTTTTGATTACCCTCAAGCTTATGGAAGTGTTTTCTCAATTCTCAATTTGAAAGTTTGAAATTCTAGTTAGAATGGTGTTTTTGGGTGGTTTAACAATATTTGTGGAGGGGAGTTATTCCAACTCTCTGTTTTTCTCTTTTTCCAAGAACACTCACTCTTTTTTGGATTAAGGCTACTTGATTATGGCTATATCAGAATTTATGGGCTTGGTTTGATATGTTGAAAGGTGGAATGTCAGTGTGCGTTTGAAGTTTTAGCTCAAAAACTAAGCTTTTTCTCTCTTTCTCTGTAACTCTCTTTTTTCTATCTTAATTCAATTCCATTCTCTTTTATCTTGATCCTCTCTATCTCTCCATATAGATTATGAATGGAATGCTCAATCAAGGAGGTAGGAGACAAGGTGGGTGACACGGGACCATGGGTGACTAGGAGGATTGAAAATGGTGCCACCTTTTGAGAAGAAGACAATCCCCCTTTTGACAAAGGGGGCTAATGGAGGATAATGGAGTGTGTGTGTGTGTACCTCGTGCATGAATCTAACAAGAAATATCTAAAATGAGCATGACCCAAACATTTTCATCAATAATCCTGCTGAAACTGCCTTACTCATAGGGAAATTGGTTGGCCAGCCAACTTCTTGGTTGGCTGGCTGGCCAAAATCTTGGTTTGGCCGGCCAAAACCTTGGATGCTCGGCCAAATAATTGGCCAGCAAGCCAAAACATTAGCCAAGACCTAACAATTTTGCATGAAACAGGATTTTTTGATAGAATTCTCGTCCTTTCCTCCTATTTCCACACTGTTCTTTGCTCTATTTCGTCAGAAAAAGTTTCAATTTGAAGCTTAAAAGTGAGCCTTGGAACACTACGGAAATATTTAAAACAAAGCGCAGCCGAAAGAGAGTTTTGAATAGGATTCAAGCATTTGGCCAAAATAGGCTTAGGTTTGGAAATAAAGCACAAATTCCATCTTTCTTACTGAGAATTATCCGAGAAACACATTCTGGTTTTTCATCATTGGGTAATAACTAAAAAAAAAAGCCTAAGTCTTAGAACCAGTCAAAATGGGGTGTCTACATTACCCTTTGGCATCAAAAGCTACAAATTTGGTAAATGATCACCTAATTGGGAAGGACCACTTCAAGTCCATAAAGTGCTTCCAAATGGTGCTTATCACTTAAGGAACCTTAATGGTTTCATATATAAAAAAAAAAAAAAAAATCAATGGTAAATTCTTGAAAGAATATTTTTCAACTGTTTGGGAAACTTCATACAACAAGGAATTGAAAGTTGACAATAGATAAGCACAAGGAAAATAACACATGACATGTTGATAAGTAAGATTCTCATTCATTGGATGGAAATTGCATAAAGTCCTATAATTGGGTCCAAAATGTCTTACATTACTTGAGTTGTTCCTATAAAACAAGCTTCCTATTATCTATAGAAGAAAGTAGCTCAAGTGACTTTGATATATCAGCCTTAAGGTCCATCAGTTTAGTACTTGAAGTCTGCATCTTCTCATGGTTGGTGACCGAGGCTGCTTCTACCTTTGCAAGTTCTTTCTTTAGGGCTTCTTTCATTGCAAAAAGAATTTTCTGTTGAATTAAAGCCTCTGTATGCTCAGCCCTAAGGGAGACAACCCTAGTCTGTGCAGTACTAACAAGGGCTTGGTCTTAAATAAGTTGTTGTTGAGCACTCAAAGCAAGCTCTTGCTAGTGGAGATGCAAGTCCAAAGAGACGATAGCCTTTAGCAAGATGGAAGAGAGAGAAGACTGATGATGAAGTAATGATTGAAAGCATAGATGAAACCATTGTTTGAAAGTTGGATTCTTTAAGGCCAACAAGGGTTGCCTGGAAAAGCTCTTCAATAGCCTTAAACAAACTTCAGCACTCAAGATTTGAGGGGACGAAGTTAGCACATAAGCAAAATGGTTAATCAAAAAGTCTTCCAGTTGAAGAGGATCAGCTTCTGAGAGTAGAGATATTGGAGCAACAACAGGTAACAAAATTTGTTGGAGCTCTTGTTCAAATGTTGATAATTTAGGCTCTGATATCTCCACCACTTCATCATTATAGGTCTGAGATGCACTAGCTTCTAGTAAAACTTCAGTATGAGTGGGCTTTAATCTGGCCATGAGGGTAAAAGCTTCTGGTAAGTCTTCAGATCCACCAATATCTAAAGGGGAGACCCCAGGTACCTCAAGCTCTGGTACAAGTATATTCTCCACTGTCCTTCGAACCGCAGAATCAATGGAAGAAGTAATATCAACCTGGTTAGAAGAGTCGGGGAAATGTGGAGAGGTAGAGGAGGCATGAGAGACAAGTGGAGTAGGCAATATTACATACACAAGGGAAATTAAAGTAAGTTGCTTAGTGTCATTCACTAGAAGGTTCTCATTTGCCTTTTCCTCTTCAATGATGGTAGTTAAAATGGTCTAAAGGTCAAACAAAAGAGTAGTCCTCACTTTCTAAAGATACATCCTTTTCAGTTTATTTCTCATGGCTCTCCCAATACTCTTAAAATAGGCATTTAAAAACCAGCCTTAAGTGAAGGTACTTTTTCCACGTCTAAAAGGGGTTTAGTAGTTTATGCTTGAGGCTGAGTGAGAACTTGGGCTTGTTGATAAACAGAAGGAAGGGCAGAGTCTGATGACTCAGAAACTTGTAGGGTAGATGTAGACAGGGTAGAAAGAGGACTTAATGAATGGGTTTTGGGGGATAAAGTGTCAATCCTCCTCCTATTCCAAACTCGAATGGGGATGCGATCATCTTCATCATCTTTTTTTTCTATTTCTAGTTGTGAAGTAGAAGCTGGGAGTATTGCAGGAGGTTCATGGCGATTAGCCTCTTGGTCAATAGATGAAGTTGCTCTTTTACTTTTTTGGCTTCTCTTGGCCACACGCTTGGCTAGAGCTTGTTGCCTACTAGTTGAAGGTGTTGGTCCAAGGAATATAGACAAATGTTAAATACTATAGCTTGCTCATAAGAAGTTAAGTACAAACACTGTATATAGATACATAAATGCAGTCTAAAGAGCTTCAAATGATGATTACCTAGCTTGGAGGAAGTCCTGGTAGCTCTCCTAGTGAAAGTGACGGCTGCTGGCATTATAGGAGCAGTATATGTTGGAGCCGGTAATGGTGTTGGAGGAATGACAGGGGTTGTGGATCTAAACTAAGAAGCAACCTCAACAAGACCTAGGTTTATGATCATCAAGCCCAAGGGTGTGGCAAACTTGGCCTCTGTGTTAGACTTTCACTAGTGTAGAAAACTAAAGTAAACTATTGGACTGGAGTTGAAAGGAGTGAAGATTAATTTCTCTAGACTTTCTTTCAGAAGCTTAATTGATTCCCCAATTCTGAATTGAGAAGCCCTCGGATCTTTGGCATATAGTTTGGGGTTGGTAGACACATAGAAATGAATAGGAATAAGCTGAATCAACCCAAATTCTCTAGCAAATTGTTCTAGGCAATATGGCTCAACTATGCATTTATAGGCTTTAGGGTTCAAGTTTCTAACAAACAGCTCTCTTGCAGCAAGGATGGACACCTAACAAGCCTTGTATGCATCATCAGTGCATTCTTTATCTGCCAACAGATTGTGAAGCCATTGAGGACCCCTGATGGGGTTGAAGGGAAGAAAGAATTCTGGTTTTGGATCTAAGGGAAGGTTAAAGAAATAACGGAAGAAATACTTAAAGGTTGAAGCTTTAAGGTTTACTCTAGAATAGAGCTCATCATAGGTGCAAGGATCCACATTTTCATGGTAAGAAATAAGAAAGGTTCGAAAATCTGAGAACTAAGCAAAAAATCATAATTGGAGGATCCAAAGTGGACCACCAAGGTTTGGATCCAGAGGACTCTCGCTGAAAGAAAAATATGCCCTATAAAGATGGCCTAGGAGAAAAGGAGCAAAAGAAATACGCTCACCAAAAGCAAGAGCTTGGGCTAAATGGATAAATTTTGTGGCAAGCTTCTGACAGGCTGTACGCATGACGAATTTACATACCTAATATAGGATGAAATCAAAAAGTTCCTGGTATAAAACAGGACCAGTTTTCTTATTATTACTAAGAAAAGTTGAATAAGAAGGATTGTGTGATGGAAGTTTGAGTTTAGGTATGATCTTCTTGGTGTAAGCGAGGGTGAAAGTAATAAGACAAATAAATAACAAATGTCAAGGACAGTAGGGGCTATCATACTACTTTGAAAATGAAAAAAAATTGAAGGCAGGGTTCGACTAGCATAAAGCAGCAAGGATCAGATAAGGGTCCTGGCAAATGGAATACTTAGAGAGTCAAAGGAAGTCCAGAATTCTAGCTCTCGTTAATGTCTCCTCGCCAGCCTCTATGACTTGATTATACTAAGATGTCCGGTCCTTTTTGATAACGAGCCATATTCGAAGGGGTTTGGCCCTGTCCAAAAGCACCAGGAAAGATGACACTGGTAGAACGTATGATCTTCTAGGTGAGGGTAAAGATTCGACATTGCGGCTGGTGGAGCCTCTTTAAAAGCTGAGCCCAAACTAAAGTCCCCAATGTCGCCTTGAGGGATGAAAATGCGAGTATCTATGGGCCTATCACGCAAATTCATTTCAAAGGTTAAGTCAAAAACCATATTTTGTAGTAAGAGAGAGGGATGAAGTATTTCCATAAAGGGAACAACATCAATGACTTGAGAACCAGACACCATTGGAAGTGAGAAAGTAGGGTTTGCAAGAAAGAATGAAAAGTGGAAAGTAAGTTCTAAGAGTCGAAGGGTAAGAGTGTTGTTTGAACAAACAAACGTCTATTTATATGCTTCTCTCTCTTTGATGGTCAGGTCAACCCAAGTTAGTCCTGTGGTAAAACACTATAGATCTGAAAATAGCTAAGTGTTTAAAATGAGTCTTTTCACATATTGATATCTCGAGGATATCAAGAATTAAAAATAAATTTATTAAATTATCAGATTTATCAGAATTGTGGAAATGTCTCGAAATGCTATAGTTTTCTTTGAGTTTGCTTCAAATCTTTGGTTGAAAAGATGATTAATGTGTATAAGGTATACTCAAAATATTAATTGGTGAGGAGATAGCCAAAAGTCAAGTAGAAAACTTATGAGAATAAATGAATATGTATCTGAATGTAGGTTGATTATACCCTCGAATCATAATTTGGTTTGGAAGGATCAATGGATGCAAGATACAAGTAATAAATCATAATCTCCATTTTATTTAATTATCAAAGATTACATGAGAATTAGCTCAATCTCATGAAACTAAGAAAATGAAAAGGTTACAAGGTCGTGGAATTTGACCTAAAACTAATCTATAAGATCCCTTTCTTTATCTAATCTTTTTGCTGCTTCTTCTTTCTTAAATTGGCAATGTTGAAAGGATTGAAACTTCATAACCAATTCATGAGCTTTATTCTCAAATGCTACGTGTTCCTTCTCCTTGAATTCTAAGTATTCTTGAAAAGATGCATCATTAACAAAGTTTGGAGGGGATTGTTGGGCAAATTTAGCAAAGTCATCCTAAACTTTTCGAGCCTCACTCTTTACAGAAAGGAATGCATTGTGAGACTCTTCCAATGTCTAAACCTCAGCCTTGGCAATCAAATGCCAATTTGAGAGCAAACGTAAAAACACTTCAACTTCAAGTATAGCTAAAGAATGTAGTGTTGAACTCCTCGTTAGGATATCACAAGCCCAAATAAAGTTCTTGTGAGGAATTTCTTCATAAAGAATTTCAAAGCAGAGTTGGCTAAAAGCAGGTAAAAATATTTTTGCCCTGAAATGTTATAGCTAGAAACTAAGCAATGGGAAGTGTACACAGGTATCACGTGGTTGTCAACAGTCTTTCGAAGCTCCAAAAACTATTGTGGATGGTAAGGCAAAGGGGTTGAAGATGGCCCCACTTGAAAGATTGTAGGATATTGCTTGTCATTCACACAATCAAGCCATTATGAAGGTTTAAGGTTAGCTTCTCTGACCAACAAAGCAAGACTAAACCCATAGATAGGGAATCCATTGATGAAGGGTTGAAGTTGGCTTTGCAACCAAATGTCAATAGATAAAATGGGTCTTCTAACCTGTGATTTTCAAAGCAGGGTCTATATGGGTATGTGCCTAGGGGGCAACTTGGTGGTTGAGGCCGAGCTCGTGCTCCAAGGAGAGATGGCCATGCAATCCAGCCATAAATTGTTGTAAGCTGGGGAAGATGAGGGATTTCCCAATAAGAAGATACAGGTTCTGGCTTCGAAGCATTGAGAGGAAGTTTAGGAGCATGGTGTGCATTAGTTATGGAATCCTTTGGAGCAGGGACAATAAGAGAAGCATCGGTTAGGCTAACGGCTTCGAGATAGAGGTTCAGGTGCATAGAAGGAGGATATTTGAATCCAATGGTAGCATAGGCATTGACAGGCCTCATGTTGTTTTCAACTTCATCATATTGATCAAAAGCGTCTATGTTCAAACTAGTTAGATCCTCAAAATTTCAAAATACAAATGGTTTGGAGCTAATGGGTCTTATTTCTCAGTTCGAGCCTTATTAAATATAAAAACCCAAGAGTGCAAGCCAAAAGATCGTAGAGGTAGTTGATCGTAAAGGCTACATTGAAGGAGTGGTGATCGTGGGAGAAGAGCAACCGCCAAAAGTTATGTTCACTAGTGTAACAATTATGCTTACAGTAGTGCGGGGGATATTGTTAGCGCCACATTTAAACCATCCAATGCGAAGGCGAGACGTGGCAAGCAAAGGGTATTTAGATACTGAAGTGTCCCACCTTCAAAAGTGCCCACGTGAGTTGCGAATGCAAGTCTTCAACTAGAAAATATGATGAGCAACATGTAAGAGGCATGTGAAGGAGTTAACAAGAAGTAGTTGCTAGTAGTTACACATGTACAAAAGAAAGATTGTGTCCCTAAGAAGTGAGAAGGAATGAGATCATGGCAAAAGACATCAGTCTAACTATTTCAAAGGCACCAAGAGAAGGCTATAAATAGATAGAAGTAAAGATTGAAGAGACTCTCGACCAAATCTAGATTATACGTTTTTGTTAATTTCATTTATCTTTAAATTTTTGCACTTTACTTTTATGCACTACATTTACATTTCATAGGAATAGATGAGCCTTCGAAGTTGCCCTTACTAAAGGTAACATTTTGTAGTTGTTTATTCAATTAATCAATTGCAAATTTTGCCCAGTCTCTCCCTTCCATTCTCTTACGAATTTCAGTAAAGTTTAGGTTTATCTTTTAAACACAACACAGTAAAGTCCTCTTCATTAAAGCTAAGAGAATCTTAACATAATCACTTGATAAAATTGGTATTTTATTATCTGTAAGGACTTTTTAAATCCTTGCTGGTACGCTTGAACTACATTTCTAACCTTCAAAGTGTCAAAAATAGCCAACAAAGATATAGGATAACAAGTGTTTGTCTGTAGACTATCGGATTAATAATACTATAAATAGTATTAATATAGAAAATTAATATTTTTTAATTTTTAGTATTTTTTAATTATTATAATTTTTTTTTGTTTTAAAAAAATATAAATTTTACTTAAAAATTATTTAAAAATTCACTAATTCTCTCACTCAATTTCTAATCCCAACCCCTCGTCCCCCTCCCCCATGAAATTGGTAATCCTACCAGTGAGGGGAATTACTAGCCCAAGGGAATAGTTAATCCCCTCACTCGTGTTCCTAACCAAATATTTTTTAGATAAGTCGCACGGATTATTATTTCAATCTCCCTCCTTAAAAAGCCAAACAAAACATGACCTAAAAATTCTTACCTAGTGGAATGTATAATTTGCTATCACATGCCTATAGTTACATTTAAAGATACTTTAACATGCTTAAGCGAGTATTTTTGTTGAACTGTTTTAGGTTTTTGTTTTGGTGTTTGTGTGTTGAGAAAACTTAATTTTTATTGTTTTTGACATTTGTATTGTGGAAAACATTGGTGGGTGATCATGGTGAAAACCCATCGATGGGGGATTTGGTGATAGACCTCTCACTATCTAATTTGTCTTTCAAAATGACAAGAATGATATAGGTACTTTCAAAACCCCCTAATATTTTAAAACTTGTTTCTTTTACTATACTATCCTCATATCTATCAACTCTCCTATTAAGCCATCCTCACAGTGTATTTTAGAGTAAAATTTTACTTTGATTCAAAGTAAAATTTTACTTTGAAAGTACAATTTTATTTTGAATCAGAGTAAAATTTGCTATGATTCAAAATAAAAATTTTATATCGTTAAGCAAATCAACATGTTTTTAACCAGAGTAAAATTTTACTGTTACAAAAAATAAAATACGTACTAAATGAACGAACTAAAGTAAAATTTTACTCTTAGATCTATTAACAAATAAAACAAAAAGAAAAAGAAAAAGCTAATTGGAAACAACAATCAATCTCTCTCTCCCTCTCTCTCTTTGGGAGAGTGGTCATCTGAGAGAGAGTCTATTGTCTATGGGAAGAGAATGTAAGAGAAGCTTCGAAGAATGTGTCATTAGGTCCATGGCAAATAACAAAGGTGAGGAGGAGAGAGAGTAGGTTCTTCACGAGGGCAGTGGGTGACGTCAGCCGCTTTCGTAGTCATCGGCCACGGTGGCAGAGAGGCCTGCGAGGTCATCAGCGACGATTTTGCTACCAGATCTGGTCACTTTGACCAGATCTTTGAAACCCTAGCCATGGCATCATCGTCTATGTATAAGCAATAGTTGTATCAAACGAAACTTGAGAGATTGAGATAGTGATTAGGAAAGATTTAGTTAAGGATATAATAGTCTGATAAAATATTTAAATAATAAATTTTGTCCTTTATACAAGACTTTATAATTATGAGGGGATTTTAAAAGTATAATTTTTTCTTGGTCCTTTTAACAATAAAAGGAAGGTAAAGGGGGTTTATAACCAAATTTCTCAAGACCCCATAATTCTTGTTTTGCCTCAATTAAAAAGACTTAGAATCTCTATAGAGTTTTTAATGTCAAAAAGAGAAGTAAATAGAGGGAAATGAACACCAAAAAATATACTCATAATTTCATTGGATTGAACAAATAAAAGTATGAAAACAAGTTTGAAAATATGAAATTAAGTTACAAAATAAATGTAAACACAATCTAATGCCTCATTTGGGAAGTAATAGTTTTAGCCTAAAAATACAAAAGTTACTAAAAAAAACTAAAAAGTCTATAATCTATACCAAAAGTCAAAGATTTCCCTTTCTCTCTACTTTTTACACATCTTTTCATAAAAAAATCAAAATATTATTTTAAACATACAAGTTTTTTTTTTCTTCATATTTTAGCCAAAAAAGTAAAAAGTTATCAAAATAGCATGTTCCCAAATGAGGCCTAAGTCTCAAAACAATGCTTATGAATGCCAAAAACCAGCAATTTGAGACAGATGCCATGAAAAATTAGGAAACTAAGGCTAAATCTATGGCAAAGATGCCTTTCAAATTTACTTCTAAGTTGAATTAGGGTTAAACTAAGGACAAACAACGCGGGACTATGTGCTAAGTTGTGTTGAATATTGATTGATTAGGGTGTACTCTATCTTCATTTCTTGTATTTATAGATGCTGAAATCTCTTGAAAATTATGACTGCCTCTTAGAAATCAGCAACAACCTCCTAAAAATCTCTCATGATCTTCTGAAAGTGAGGTGCTGGATTGTCTCTTGAGCTAACGCTTGTCCCAATCTCCTCCATCTTCTTAGTAGGTGGTTGGGTAGTTCCCCATGAATGAGGTTGATCAGATCCTCCTAAAAACATGTAGTATTGGATGGTGAGTGGGGATTCTGATTGGCTACCACCTGGCCTTGCTTGGTCAACGCACACCTCCTTCGTTGCACATTTTTGAAATGGGACCATTGGATTACCTCTGGTAGTGGATGAGATACCCATTAGATCAAAGCCACGTGCCTTCTTGCCTAAACTGTTTGAACTTCCACAATATCCAAATAAATTAAAATATTTAATATATAGATATTAATATATAAATATATAGGCTGATATATCCATTAAGAGAGAGGGATAAGGAAGCACGCAATTGTGTCCCCTTTTTATAGGGATTAAGCATGATCTTCTCATCATTGCCAACTCTGCCTAATTCTACCACCATTCAAACCTGCTAACATCACCCAACTTTCATCACCACCTACACAAGTTGCACCCAATCATCGGCCTATCATTCTAGGTACAAACAATATGTAATATAACTACAATGCTCCGTATTAAACACTACGGTTAGAAAATGGTTTTGGAGAATCAATTTTCGGTCAACATTGAACCAAAATTTAGGTGAGTCTCCCACGTCACTTCCATAAGTAGATGAACATTGAACTGTAATTTGTTCAAAATCGTTAAGAAGTGTATGAGAAATTAAAAAATCATCCATTAAAATTTTGGTTGAAGAGTGGTAACTAAGGCCTCGTTTGGGAACAGATTTTTTTAGTAATTTTTTGACTTTTTGACTAAAATATGATGTAAAAAAAAAACTAGTATGTTTGGGATGACTTTTTAGCTCTTTAGAAAAAGATGTGCAAAAAGTAGAGAGAAAAGAGCATCTTTGACTTTTTGATATGGGTGATTGACTTTTTTATTTTTTAGTAACTTTTTAACTTTTTGACTAAACCGGTCGCTTCTCAAAAAAGACCTAAGTTTGAAAAGTTTTGTCCTACATTGATTTTCTATCAAAAACTTGATTGGATTTATTTAGACCACCCATGGACTTGTGGTTGGCCCAATGAGTGTCCAAGTTTTGTAAAAGATTAGGACTTACCCAATAGTGGGTTCAAACCGCACTTGTGCTTTGTTGCCCCAAATTGAACCGGGCCCAGTGTTATTGTGGGTTAGCCCAAGAACATATTTTCTTTTTGGATGAAATTTATTTATTTTAACAGATATTCTAAAAAAATCGTGTTTGGTTATTACCGTTTGTTTGTGACTGCTCTACTGCAGCTCTTCACCACCAAACTGGTGTGTTTCATGTTTGTTCGCGGTGAAAGGTTGCTTCTAAAGAGACATGAAAACGCTTATATAAAATCAATTAAGGAAAGCAATAACGGTTTTGGTTTTGGTTTTGTTTTCTATTTACAGTAATCAGAAACAAATAAATCAGTATTTACACAACCACAATTTTATAACACTGTCTTAACTGGAAAAATCGAAATTTGTATTACAGAAAAACATGACATGTTTTATGAAGTTTTTATCTTTGACCTTCTTTTTTTTTAATCTTAGTTTAAAAAATCAAATTGTATTATTTTAGTTATACAGAATTTGACTATGGCTTGAGAACTTCCTTGTTAATCATAATATCCATGCCTTCGTATGATATGTAACATGTTGTTAATTTTTTCATCAAAATGGGTGGTAGCATTTGAACCTCAATAATTCATAACATAACCTTAATGATTCATATATAACTTTTACTTTTAAGTGCGCATCATAAATTCATTCATATGTAATTTTTACCACAGATAATATAACTAAAATCTCAAAATAAGCTAATATTTCTTACCATATGTTTTTTTAAAGTGCATATTATAAATTAACTAATTTTATTGCCTTTTGTGTGAATGTCCAAAAGTACTTTAAGGCTGTGTTTGATTTATGAATATATGTAGAGATTTGAAAATGAAAAGGAAAAAGATATGTAAAATGTTATTATATTTCATTGGCATTTTATCTACCTATCCTCTTTTCCTTTCTAAATTTTTATCCAAATTCATAAAAACAAACACAGCATAAATTCACATTTCAAGTACTTTCATGGAAGTTGTTAGTTTGAATGTCCATTACAAAGTCAATTCTACGTTTGTCATCCCATTGTCGAATTATGAAAATGAAAAGTTTAACATTTTGAATTTTTTTTCTAATTTTTTATTATGACAAGTGAGAACAAATGGAGTTGATGTCTCATTAGTGTTTCCTAAACCATTTATATATATTTTTTTCAATATATAAAAATACCCGACAAAAGTAACTTGAATTAAAATGTAGAGAGGTGACTATTATAATTCGAATTGAAGAGACGAAAGTAAATTTTTTATACAGATTCAAGGGTACTTAGTGTAATTTACCCAATTGCAAATTCAAAGATCACTCGGTATTAGACTGAGTGGATTGAATTAATTGATATATTGACTTCATTCACTAGAGTTGTTTAATTAAGACAACAACATATTTGAAACTTCATAGAAAATTTAATTTAAATAGTTGACTTGGGTAAGAAGGTTCAACAATAACTTGATCAAATTCATACAAAACTAGAATAAGTGTTTTGCGTTAAATGGTGAAGGTAAAAGTTTCTTGGAAATTTATGAATTGAACCCATTTGAGAGAAGATGCTAAACAATGATTCCAGTTTTAGGGAGTTGATACAGGGTGCATTCTTCAAAATAGGTATGTTGTATTCATTTTATCACAATTTATGTATTCGTGCAAAAAATATAAATTTTTTTACCAAAATATAAGTTTTGACTAAAATTAAGATGTTTTGGGTGATTTGCTGGTGTACCAAGGCAATAGTGCATACGTTGATGAAAATGTACTCGGAAAAATCTTACTTTCGAAAACAAGAGGTTGTGTAAGGTTCAAAGGGATAAAATACCTCCCGGTTCTTGTTTTGCCTCAATTAAGAGGATTTAAAATCTCCATAGAGTTTTTAATGTCAAAAAGAGAAGTAAATAGAGGGAAATGAATACCACAAAATATATTCATAATTTCATTGGATTGAACAAATAAAAGTATGAAAACAAGTTTGAAAACATAAAAATGAGTTACAGAATGAATGTAAACACAATCTAAGTCTCAAAACAATGCCTATAAAGGCCAAAAACCATTAATTTTACACGGATGTCATGAAAAATTAGGAAACTAAGGCTAAATCTATGGCATTTCAAGTCTACTCCTAAGTTGAATTAGGGCTAAACTAAGGATAAATAACATAATGTTATTTATTAAGTTGTTTTGAATGTTGGATTTATTGAGATTTGTTCCATCTTGATTTCTTGTATTTATAGATGTTGAAACCTCTTGGAAATTGTGGCTACCTCTCGAAAATGAGCGACAACTTCCTAAAATTCTCTCATGATCTTCTAAAAGTGGGGTACTAGTTTGCCTCTTGAGCTGACGCCTATCCTAATCTTCTCCTTCTTTTTAGCAAGTGGTTAAATAGTTCCTCATGAATAGGATTGACCAGATCCTCTTAAAAACATGAACCGTTGGATAGTGAATGAGGCTCTAGTTGACTACCACCTGACTTTGCTTGGCCAACGCACGCCACCTTTGTAGAGTCGTTGCACATTTTTGAAATGGGACCGTTGGATTACCTCTGGTAGTAGATGAGATAACCACGTACCCTCTTGCTTGAACTGCTTGAACTTCAACAATATCCAAATATATTTAAATATTTAATATATAGGTAGTAATATATAAATATATAAGCTGATATATCCATTAAGAGAGTGAGAGAAGCACGTGATTGTGTCCCCGTTTTATAGGGATTGCCGACTCTTCCCAAGTCTGCCACCATTCAAATCTGCTAAAGTCACCCAAAAATGCTCTAGACCACTAATTAGTGATGGCTCTAATGATGTGGCAGTAGGTCCCACCCACCGCCACATGTGTTTTGTGCCCCGTTTTTTTTTTTTTTTTTCACTTGCCACCTCACTAGTGGTGGAGTTAGTGGTGATAAATTAATGGTATGTAGCATTGCTCAAAGTCACCCAACTTTCATCACCGCCCCCACACATTGCACCCAATCATTGGCCTATCATTTTAGGTACAAACAGAATGTAATGATGCCGTTTGGTAACACTTATGTTTTCAGTTTTCTATTTATATTTACAAAAATTTAAAAAACTCAAATAAAAACTTGTTTGGTAAAATTTTTGATTTATAAATCAGTGGTCTCAGTTTATAAATTTGGTCAAAAAATGAAAACACAAAAAATGTGTTTCCGTTTTGAGTTTTGAATTTTTTTTTTTTTTTTTTTTTTTTTTTTTTACCACCCAACACTAACCATCACCTGCTACCATTTTTCACCACCGTCTTCCGCCACCACCACTTGCCATCACCACTCACCACCCACCTGCCACCACCACCCGCCACCACCCACCTGCCACCCACTCGCCACCACCACCCACCCCTCGCCGCCATCGCCACCACCACCACGACCACCACTACCACTACCATCCACCCGCCACTACCCACCACCCGCCACTACCATCCACCGTCCGCCACCTACTTGCCACCACCACTCACCACCCACCTGCCACCGCCATCCACCAGCCACCCATCACCACCAGCCACCTATCACCACCAGCCACCTGTCACCCACTCGCCACCCACCACCACCACCGCCACCATCACCCGCTACCCACCTGTCACCACCACCCACTTGCTACCACCCGCCACCGTCACCCACCCATCCACCACCACCACCACCACCACCACTACCCGCCACCTACCCGTCACCACCCACCACCACCACCCGCCATCCGCCACCCACCTGCCACCACCGCCCGCCACCCGTCACCACCCACCACCACCACCCGCCATCCGCCACCCACCTGCCACTACCACCCACCACCCGCCATCACCACTACCACCACCACCACCACCACCCACTCGCTACCACCCACCACCGTCACCCACCCACCCACCATCACCACCCACCGTCCACCTGCCACCACCCGTCACCACCCGCCATCCGCCACCACCTACCACCCGCCACCACCACTACCCACTCGCTACCACCCACCACTGTCACCCACCCATCCACCGGCACCACCACCCGCCACTACCTACCACCCACCCGCTATCCGCCACCCACCTGCCACCACCACCCACCACCCGCCGCCACCACCACCACCACCACCCACAACCCGCCACCGTCACCCACCCACCCACCACCACCACTCACCCGCCACCACCCACCACCCACCGTCACCACTTTCCACCACCGTATTCCGGTGCCACTTGCCACCACTTGTCATTTCTCACTCTTTTTTATATTTTTAAAATTTTTTAAACATTTTGTCAATTACCAAACGCGTTTGTAGTTTATGTTTTTCTAAAAATAAACAAAAAATAAACAAAAATCAGTTAATAAAATTTTTGTAAATATAAACTGAAAACGTAAACGTTATCAAACAATTAAACACCATGGTTAGAAAATGGTTTTGGAGAATCAATTTTCGGTAAGTATTGAACCAAAGTTTAGGTGAGTCTCTCACGTCCGTTGTGGTTGCATTCACTTCAATAAGTAGATGAACATTGAACTGTAATTTGCTCAAAACCGTTAAGAAGTGAATGGGAAATTAAAAAATCATCCATTAAACTTTTGGTTGAAGAGTGGAAACAAAGTTTGAAAAGTTTTGCCCTACATTGAATTTTTTATGCAAAACTTGATTGGATTTATTTAGCCCACCAATGGACTTATGGTTGGCCCCAACGAGTGTCCAAATTTTGTAAAAGATTAGGACTTACCCAATAGTGGGTTTAAACCACACTTGTGCTTTTTTGCCCCCAAATTGAACCGGGCCCGGTGCTATTGTTGGTTGGTCCATGAACATGTTTTTTTTGGTTAAATTATAAACACACTTCTTGAGATTTATTTAAATTATAAATTACTCCCTGTGGTTCTATAAATTACATTATGCCCGCTAAAGAGACATGAAAACACTTATATAAAATCAATTAAGGAAAGCAATAACGGTTTTGGTTTTGATTTCTATTTACAGTAATTAGAAACAAATAAATCGGTATTTTACACAACCACAATTTTATAAAACTGTTTTAACTGGAAAAATCAAAATTTATATTACAGAAAAACATGATATGTTTCATGAATTTTTTTTTTTTTTTTTTATCTTTGACCTTCTTTTTGTTTATTTTTAATCTTAGTTTAAAAAATCAAATTGTATTATTTTAATTATACAGAATTTGATTATGGGTTGAGAACTTCCTTGTTAATTATAATATCCATGCCTTTGTATGATATGTAACATGCCAATTTTTTCATCAAAATGGGTGGTAGCATTTGAGGCTCAATAATTCATAACATAACCGTAATGATTCATAATTTTTACTTTTAAGTGCACATAATAAATTCATTCATATGTAATTTTTACCACAAATAATATAACTACAATCTCAAAATAAGTTAATATTTCTTACCATATGTTCTTTTAAAGTGCATATTATAAATTACCTATTTTTATTGCCTTTTGTGTGAATGTTCAAAAGTATTTTAAGATTATGTTTGATTTATGAATTTATGTAGATATTTGAAAAGGGAAAGCAAAAAGGTATATAAAATGTAATTATATTTCATTCGCATTTTATCTACCTTTTCTCTTTTCATTTCTAAATTTCTACTCAAATTCATAAAAACAAACACTGCATAAATTCACATTTCAAGTACTTTCAGGGAAGCTGTTAGTTTGAATGTCCATTATAAAGTCAATTCTACGTTTGTCATCCCATTGTCGAATTATGAAAATGAAAAGTTTGACATTTTGAATTTTTTTTCTAATTTTTTATTATAGTGTTTCCTAAACCATTTATATATATTTTTACAATATATAAAAATACCCGACAAAAAACTCATAAAGATAGTGCTTTCGTTTTCCAAATGCTACAAAGCCTCATGCATTTGATGTCAAAACGCATTATGCACAGGTTGTTTTTCTCTATCTTTGGAAGTTAAAGTTTATTTTTTTATCAATAGAGCTTGTCTCCCATTCATATTTATTAATTAAACTCATGAAAAAGAAAAAGAGTAAATTAATATGATAATTATAGCAATATTATTATTATTTTTTATATTTGTCTTAAAAATGAATAATTAATTTTTAAAATCATTCTTACTTACTGTTATTTAGAAGAAAAAAATATAAAAAAAAAATATAGCGACGATTATTAGATTATTTTTATTTTTTTTCATGTATAATTTATACATGAGCTCTTATAAAATGAATAAATAAGATCATCAAAATAGAACCTGTGATGAGTCCCATAGATACAACTAGATTTTCCAGTCCACAAATGTAGACTAAACATGGGCCTTTTTTATTTTTATTTTTATTTTTATTTTTATTTTTATTTGAGAATATTCTTTCTAAATTCAAAAATATGAAATTGAAACTGAAATAATAATTTTTTCACTAGGAATTTTTTATTACTATAATGATTATTTATGTGTGGGTTGAAATCTATACCAAATCGCGACTGAGAGAAACACCTTCTGCTTGAGGTTGAGAAGTAATACAGAATTGTAGAGATGATTACACTGCGATCTACACTTGCAAATATGAAATTGATACATGCCCGGTCATGTCTCTCTCAGAATACTCAATAACACAACCGCTTAAAGTTATAACAGTAATTACTAGAATATACTACATATATTAATAGTATTTATTTAGAGTAATTAGTAAATCAAACCAAATTAAACTAAGTCTTAAGTCTCATCAAATGAGATCGATCATATGAATATTTTTTTCTCTATTTGACTCTATCAAGAGTCATTTGATTAGTCAAATTAAGGATAGTCATATCTGTATTTACTATATTTGTCTACGTCAATCTAAGTCTATCCCTTCTCATAATACTTTCATATCGTCATTGTATTGCATCTCTTCATTACTGCATCTGTTAGTCTTCGTTATACATGACCAAACCATCTCAATCTATTCTCTCTCAACTTAGTTTCTATCGATACTACTCTCATCCATTCATGAATATACTCATTCCTAACTCTGTATTTTCTAGTCTTGCTACACATCCACATTAACATTCTCATCTCAGTAAGACTCATCTTATCTATACATTGTTTCTTAGTTGCCCAACATTCATTCTCATACAACATTGTTGGTCTAATAGTTATTCTATAGAATTTTCCGTTTAGTCTAGTGAGTACTCGTTTATCACATAGTTACCCAGACACACTACTCTACTTAAGTCAACCCGTCTCAATTCTATAGACCACATCCGCTCTAATCTCCCCAGCTGTTGTGATAATCGATCATAAATAACAAAAATGTTCACTCTTAGGTATTTATTGGTTCTCAATCTTCACTTTTCCTTTATTTCCATTGTTATTGTTACTAAAATTACACTCTATATACTTTGTCTTAGTTCTGCTTATTCTAAACCTTTTAGATTCAAATGCTTCTTCCAAATCTCCAACTTAGTGTTAACTCCGTCTCTCGTCTCATCTACTAACATGATATCATCTGCAAAAAGCATATACCATGGCATATCATCCTGAATATTTTTCATCAACTCATCCATAACTAAAACAAAAAGATAAGGACTCAAGGTTGATCCTTGGTGTAACCCCACAATTATTGGAAATCCACTTGTCTCCCTAGCAAACGATCTAATAATGGTTACCACACCTTCATACATATCTCTAATCACATTAATGTAACCTTTTGTCACCCCTTTCTTTTCTAACACCCACCAAATTATATCCTGAGGCACTCTATCACATACTTTCTCAAGATCAATAAAAATTATATGAATGTCTCTTTTATTTTTCTTATACTTTTCTATTACTGTCTTCAAAAAATATGTCGCTTCCATTGTTGACCTACCAGGCATAAATCAAAATTGATTCTTTGACGCATCTGTTATATCTTGCAATCAACGTTCTATCACTTGCTCCCACACTTTCATTATATGACACATCAACTTGATTCTGCTATAACTGTTGTAATTATGGACATCTCCTTTATTCTTATAGATTAGCACTAAAATACTCTTCTTCCACTCCTTTGATATTTTCGTAGTCAACAAAATCTTGCTAAATAACTTAGTCAACCAAGCAACCCTCTTCTTACCCAAACATTTCTAAACTTCAATAAGGATATCATCGGATCCTAAAGCCTTATTCAATTTCATCTTCTTAAGTGCAATCTCCACTTCAAAGTTCCTAATCCTGTGATAGAACCTATAGTCTTGGTTTTTTTTTATTACTGGCTACTTCCTTTCTTTTTGACCTTCCTCCATGTTCCTCATTTAAAAATTTCACAAAATAGATCTTCCACATTTCCTTAATCTCTTTATCTTTCATCAAAACCTTAGAGTCTTTACTCTTGATGCCCTTAACCTGATTAAAATATCTTATTTTTCTCTTTCTTATCTTGACAAGTTTGTATGTTCTCTTTTCTTCTTCCTTACTATCTAGTCTAGTATATAGGTCATTATAGGCTTTTAACTTAGCCCCTCTTACTACTTTTTTGACCTCTTTATTAGCCAATCTGTAGTTCTTAAGGTTTTCCTCAGTGCTATCATTTTGTCACTTTTTAAGCACTCTTTTTTTGTCTATACTACTGCTTAAACCTCCTCCCTCCACCACCAAGTTTCCTTGGAGTTGGGTTCATTTCCTTTCAACTCTCTAAGGACTTTCCTTGAGATTCTCCTCATACAATTGGCCATCGAGTTCCACGTAGTGTTAATATCATCTTCCAAGTCCCAAGTACCTTCTTTATCCATTGTATTCTTAAATATTTCTAATTTATTCCTTTTTAGGTCCCACCATCTCGTCCTACGACACCCAATATCCTTCCTAACTTGGTATTGCCCTTTAAAGCATAAATCTACTAGAATCCTATGTTGAGATGTCAGGCTTTCTGCAGGAATCACCTTACAGTCGTTGCATTTTATACGGTCCACTTTTCTTACTAGAAAGTAATCTTTTTGGCTCCTAAGTGACCCGCTCTTAAAGGTTATCAAATTCTTCTCTCTTTTTATATATAGTATTGGCCACTGCTAGGTCAGAAGCCAACGCAAAATCTAAAATATTCTCTCCAACCTCATTTCTATCACCAAAACCATACCTACCATGCACCCTCTTATAACCTAGTTTATCTATTCCTACATAACTGTTGAAATCTTCACGTATAACTAGGTTCTCTCTTACAAGGTATCTCTTGTAATACTTCATCCATCTGGTACAAAAAATTGCTCTTAGTCAGATCATCTAATTCTACTTAGGGGGGCATATGCACTAATAACGTTCACTATATTTTCTCCAATAACTAGTTTAACGAACATAATCTTATTACCTTTCTTAATTACCACAATTATATTTTCTACAAGACCCTTGAAAACTATTATTCCTACCACATTTCCATGTCTATCCTTACTACTATAATCTAATTTAAAACTGGTATCCTCTATTTCCTTAACTTTCTCACCCGTCCACTTAGTTTCTTGTACGCAAATTATATTAACTCTCTTCCTGATCATGACATCTACCAATTCCATAGTCTTATCAATTAAAATTTCTACATTCCATGTGGCTACCCTAAACCTATAGTCTTGGACTAGTTTCTTCACCTGTGCTCTTCCAGAAAAGCGCAAAAACCTTTGCCCATTTTTCACCGCACCTAGGTGTTGATGCGGCGCCCCATGCTCACTTTTCGAAACCCGGAGGTACGCACAACGCATCACTTAAGGGAAATGACCTAGCATTTAATCGATTCAAAATAGGATTCATTTTCATAAAGGATCCGTGCAGCTTTTCTACGTGTTGGTTGTCGGCTACATAACACACAACCCTCCTCATTTTCCTGGGCATGGGATCGGCAGAGTAATTATTGAAAAAAAACAAAAACAAAATTTAACTCTTATAACAAAATAAATCTTGAATTTTTAATTTTGTTAATTTAAATTCTATTCTTTTAATTTTTTTTGCAATCTAAACTATCAACTTATTTTCGTTAAACAAAACCAATGGAAATTTGGTAATTTACTTATTAAGCGCAATGTAGGTGTATATCAAATATCTAAAATATCATTTTCATTGAGTTTAATGATTAAAATTCTATTTTTCTTATCAATTTTACTTAATGGAAATAGCATGTTTGTTTAGATTGAAAATAAATCAAAAATTTAGAATTCAAATTGACAAAATTAAAAATTTAGAATTTGTTTTGTTATAAGGGTTAAACCTTAGGATTTTTTTTTTATTTGTTTGTAATTTTCCCTATTTACTTTTTGAAAAATTAGTGATAAATTCACTTTTATGGGTGTAGGAAAATCAGAAATATACAGCAGAAATAAATAAATGGATTCGGGCATATTTTAGTTTCTAAAATATGTATTTATATTTTCTATGTATTATTTAACTATAGAAAATCTCAAAAAATTATAGAAAATTCCAAAAAATTCTGAAATTTATTTGCTTTCGTTTAGCATATTTGAAATGTTAGAAACAACATGATTAATTTTTTTTATATGGTAGAACTCATGTTGTTATCTCCAAAGCATGATTAATATTAATCAAAGTTTCATGATAAAACATTGGCTATCATTTTCTAGTTGTATTAGCATAATGAGATACTCATACATGAATCTTTCAATCATGCTTATTATATGTCATATGTACTGGAGGATTATTCTTTTGATAAGCCTTTTTTTTTTTTTTTAAATTTTTTTTTACGTATTAAATTAAATTGAATCTTTGATAAAAATCACTAGAGGCACAAGAGATGATTAATGCGACATGTGCATTTTTTAAAAAAATTTAATTTGAATTTATGCAGCAAACTTATTTTGTATTGTGCTAAAATTTTATCCCATGTGCATTTATCTCTGGATGTAATTAACTATGGCAACAAAAGGTATTGTAACTAATTTGACTAAGGGAGAAATGCTAGATGGTGGTAACTATGACATATGGTGCCATAAGATCCAATATCTCCTAAATGAGCAAAGCAAGTGATGGCTGAACCTGAGCAAGACACTACAACTTAACATCGTCGTGATCTTGGGACCTGTAAAAAATGGCGCAACAAAGATCTATGTGCACGCTTTATGATGTTAAGTAGCATGCATATCTACTTGATAGTAGAGTTTGAAGACTCCAACTGCTTTTGAAATATGAGAGGCTCTCAAATAGAAATTCCATATCACCTCTTTGGCTAAGTTGCCCAGGTTGACCATGAAATTTGATTCCTATAAGAAAAAGGCGCATCATTCAATGAAACAACATTTGAGGGTAACGTCAACTATGATACGCGAGATGGCCACAACATGTCATAATCTAACACAAGAGCAGCAAGCTCAAGTAGTGATTTGCTCCCTTCCTTATTCTTGGAAAGAATTGAAATGTCATATGATGCACAATGAAAATGTTAAAATATTTGAGGACATATGAGCACCTAGAGATGGCTAAATCTGATGGTACTACTCGTGTTGTTGAGTCTAATTCACGCCAGGCATTTGGCCCCAACTGCAGAGGGGCTAGGCGTGCTTCCAAAAAGAAAGATGGGGTTGACTTTGGGCCAAAGCACGCTAGCCATTTCAAGCACAAAAGAAGTAAGAGGTCTGGCAACAAAGCTAAGGCTAACATGGCGTGCTTTAACTATAAGAATGATGGACACTTCGCTCGAGATTGCCTTGAGCAAAAGAAGGTATTCCCTAACTTATTTTCTCTCGCTTTGACTGCTATGTTTCTAGTCAAGTTTTTATTCCTCACTCTCCTCATTTTGTGGGTTGTAGACTCAAGAGCAGTCTGCCACATAGCGAAGGACAAAGTTGTGTTCGTTGAGTATCATCAAGTTCCAGTTGGTAGTAAAAAAGTATACATGGGGAATGAATCTAGTGTGGAGGTGATTGGAATTGGCACTTACAAGGTGGAAATGCGACTTAGGCACACTGTGTATCTTCATAACGTACTCTATGCTTTGGAGATTTGAAGAAACTTATTATCAGTTATTAGCATGATAAGTCTTGGTTTTAATTTTCAGTTTGAGAGTGGACAAGTTAGCATTTATTTGGGTGCAATTTATCATAGTAGTGGTTTTATTTTAGATATTTTATTTTAGATGGTTTTTTTGTTTTTGTTTTTGTTCTGGATGTTAATAATTCTAGTTTGAATAATGTCAATGACTCTATTTCATATATTATGTCTATTTGTGATATTGATAATGATTCTACAACATGGCAGGCTAGATTAGACCACATTGGGAAAGACAGAATGATCAGGTTAACTAGAGAAGGTCTTTTAGACCCACTCGCTAGGGTCAATCTGCCCATTTGTTAGCATTGCCTTACCGGCAAGGTAACCAGAAAACCATTCAGAAAAGCGAAAAGGGCATATTTTCCATTACAACTAATTCATTTTGACATATGCGGACCAATGAATGCTAAGGAAAGACATGAAGCTACTTACTTTATCACATTCATAGATGATTGTAAGCGTTTTGATTATGTCTATTTGATCTCCCATAAGTCAGAAGCATTGGATTGTTTTCGATGTTATGTTTTTGAGGTTGAGAATCAATTAAACAAAATCATCAAGGCTTTAAGGACAAACCGAGGTCATGAATATCATCTGAGCTATTAAAAAAGCTTTGTGAAGAGAAAGGGATAATTAGACAGTTGACAATTCCTAGCACTCCGCAACAAAATGGTGTAGCAGAGAAAAAGAATTGAACACTGCTTGATATGGATAGGTTGATGATGGCACAAGCTAACCTTCTCATTTCTTAATGGAGAGATGCTTTGTTAACTGTTGCCTACATCGTTAATCATGTGTCTTTCAAATTAGTTCCTTCTATCCCTTATGAACTATGGACTGACAAAAAGCCTAATTTGGACAATTTGTGGCAATAGGGGTTTAGCAGCTTTCATACACAACACTTCTCATAACTATGGGAAGTTAGGCCCTAGAGGGAAGAAGTGTATCTTCATTCACTATTCTGAGCATTCTAAGGGCAGTGTATTCATTGGAGAGCATCTGGATGAAAGTGTGATTGAAATTTAGTAGCGTGATGTAGATTTCCTAGAAGAGGATTTTCTTGTAGATGTTGATCTTTACAAGACGGAGCAACCAAAATATGGCGCACCAAGTAGCTTAGTTAAGAATGAGAAGGAAATCTCTCAAGCTCCAAGGGACAGTGCGAGCGACGTGTCTATTGATGGAGTAGGTCCAGCAGATGTGGATTCTTAAAAACCTCAACGTTATAGAAGCGAGCGTGGATCCATTCCTCATTGTCGTTTTGAGATTGACAGGGAAGCATTCATGATTTCTCCAAGTGACATTGTTGAGCCAAAAACAGTAAAAGTGGCTCTAGCATCTCCTACTATTAATGAGCGGAAAGTTGCGATGCTTGATGAGATGGAGTCTATGAGAAAAAACCATGTCTGGGAAATTGATTGATCTGCGACCCGGAAGCAAGATCATTGGGAGCAAATGGGTTTTCAAGATCAAGTGCAAGGCAAATGGTTCCGTAGAAAGGTATCAGGCTCGCCTAGCGGCGAAAGGTTACACCCAATTGAAGGGTATAGACAATATGGAAACTTTTTCTCCAATATTAAGGTTTGCCTCTATTCGCCTTATTCTAGCAATAGTAGCTCGGTTAGACCTTGAGCTATATCAGATGGATGTTAAAACTGCATTTCTCAATGAAAAACTGGATAAAGAAATCCATATGGATTAGCTAGAGGGCTTTAAAGTAGTTAGCATGGAGCGCAAACTTTGCAAGCTTCAAAGATGTATTTATGGTTAAAGAAACCATCTCAATAGTGGTATTTGAGATTTCATCTAGCAATTATCACCGATGGGTTTACGATGATCGATGAAGACCACTGTTTGTATGTTAAATGATCCATGGACAGTTTTCTGATTTTGTCATTTTGTGTTGATGATATACTATTGGCCGAAAATGACAAGGAGATGATTGGCACCACCAAAGGGAGGTTATCTTCAACCTTCGAGATGAAGGACATATGTGAAGCAAACTATGTACTCAGGGTTAAGATCTCGAGAGATCATTCTAAGAGACTTCTCGGTTTGTCTCAAAAGACTTACATTAAGAATATCTTAGAGTGATTTTGGATACAGAGCTCCTATATTTAAAGGTGAGAACCTAATTCTTAATATGAGACCTAAGATTTCAGAAGAGAAAGAAAAGATGGCCTAAGTACCCTATGCTAATGTAGTAAGAATCCTGATGTATGCTATGATGTGTACTTAGCTAGATATATGCTATGCAGTGGGATTGGTAAGTCGTTACCGGTCTGATCTAGGACCTGCTCATTGGAATGCAGTCAAGAGGATATTGTGTTACCTCAAAGGGACTGCAGATTATATGCTTTGTTACTAAAGTATGGATTTATGCTTAGTTGGCTACAATGATGCTGATTGGGGCGGTGATATAGATAAGCGGAAGTCCACATCTGGATATGCTTTCCTACTCGATGGTGGAGCCATTACCTGGAGCAGTAAAAAGCAATCATGTATTTCCTTATCTACCATTAAGGCATGCTCAATTGCTGTATAAGAGGCTGTTTGGTTATGAAGGTTCTTACAACATTTGGAAATAGTCACACGAGCCTTAAACCCTGTCACTAAGGGTGTGTGTGGTGTAGTTCGGATGATTTGAGAGTAAAATTGTAAACTGAATGACAGATTGGCGGATAGACAAATTACGATTTGGGCAGTTTTGGGCAAATTGGCAGATTGAAGAATATTCTCACCAATTATCAAATATTTGCATAATATATAGCACTAATTTGTATAATATTTTTCATATATATAACACAAGCTAATTTATATACATGTTTCATATATATAACTACTAATTTTAATAAATTTTATGTCTTAAATCTCTCTCGCACTCATTTTTACTTTAATATTTCATTAGAAGTTAAAAAATATATATGTATTAACTATAGTGAAGCGAAGTGGTTTCGAAGGCGGATTCTAAATTTTAAATTTTAATTTACAGTTAGCGGATAGAGCGGTGCAAATTGATGCAAATCAATGTGATTTTAGCAGGATCAGACAATATTTTGTACAACCCTAACTATCACTATTCATTGTGATAGCATGGCTACACTTGCCTATGCTAAAGATCCTAAATATCATGGAAGAACCAAATATATAGACATAAAGTTTAACTTCATCAGAGAAATAGTGGTGCAGAAGCAAGTTGTCTTAGAACACATTTCTACTAGTCGCATGGTTGTAGACCCATTAACCAAAACCCATTTTGAGAGATGCTCATTGTACTCATGTTAGGACTTTGGGTTTACATAGATGGTAGTGAGGTTTAGGTGTTTTTTTTTTCCTTCAGTCTTGGATGACTATTTATGTACCTTGTAATGTTTGGGATATTATCTATGCAATCAGTATTTATGCTCTTTTGTGTGTGTGTGTGCATGTGTGTTTAGATATGACTTGCAAGAAAGCACATACAATTTTGTTGATTGATGTCAATAGGCAAGATTGGCTCATTCACATGAGCAATCATTTTTGGTGCTTGATGGAGCGAACAAAAATTAGACACGTGGTTGTTAGATCATAGTGGGAGTTGTTTCTGACTTAGATCACCCATAGTTAGAGTCGCCTTGGTTGTGACCAAGACGAGGTCATGTTACTTGACCGACCATGGATACAAATTTTTACTTTCCATAATGTACCTATAGATGATTGCCATATGCGAGATCTCATTATAGCGCTTGTATAGAAGCTGAATGAAGAACTCGAGTTAGGCGCTTGAAAAGCGACATGTGTGCTAGTTAGTGACTGAACTAAGATCTGTACGGTGTTTGGAAAATGACATCACTTTTTGGAAGAGTAATTCCATCGCAGCATGTATTTATACTACATGTGCTTGGCGACCAGTTAGTGAGGTAAGAGAAAGGATCCCTGTTTTCCTCATTGTGTGAGTCCAAATAGGTCAAAACATGCTTTGATTTTGACATTTCTACTATACCCTTAGTAACTTTCAGACTATGTCATAAAGTAAGAAGTTGATGTTAGCTACTTTGGTATGTTGTTCGCAGCCATGTGTGATTCGTCTTTGAGGTACATGTTCAGAAAAGAGATTGAATTCGAACTAAGTGACATGAGAGTGAAAGGAAGATTGTCTAGAATTACACCTCTACTCTATATTTACTGTTAACCATTCATGTCGCTCTATGTGGGATGCAGATAGAGTGTGAATACATTGCATGATTAAAAGAGTAAAGCTTGCTCTTTGAGAGATCGGAGATGCTTGACTCGATGTAACTAAATGGATCTAGGGTATATGAGATACTATCTTTGGGTTGATGCCTCTATGCTGGCTCGTGATGAGTTTCTAGTGTAGGACTCCCACATGCAAGTATCCTCAGCAGTTGCACGGTTCTTTGGCTAAGTTTGATTGTGTTTATTGTGTAGATTGAGATACAAAAGGCGCGGTGTTATGCCAGCACATGTTTGAGTAAGAGATGTTGGAAATTCGGTTAAGTTTAGAACTCGAACCCAACTAGGTCGCCCATGGTTACATGTCCCGATTAGGAGAGATCCAAATAATATATCAGTTTATATTTGTTATTCAAGACATAGGACAATCTTGATATGGGATAATTATCAATATAAATTATATGATAATTATTAATATTAGATTTTCTTGATATGGGATAGATATTATCTGGGATAATATATTTATCCTATGGGTTTCCTAACTCTCTTATATAAACTGAATTTGGATTCTGTATTTGACACAACAACTATACGTTCTCTTTTCTCATAAATCATACCACCTTTGTATTGTGAATAGTGTGGGTAAACCTCTGGTGGTTTTACTCCATCACTTATGGAAATTATTCAAGAGTTCGTGATTAACCTTTTAAACTGGATTCGTTGTGTAATCTGTTTACCCACAAGATACACCTGAATCTATATAAATTTTCAACTGTGTATATAGTATTATCGTTCAATGGGTGTATATGATATTAAGTCTAGTAATTGGGCTGTTTTGATTTTAAAGATATGGTTAATACAATATATTAGTAAGAAATGCAAATCATTATTTTACGCTATGTTTGGTTGGGGAATTTAGGAAGGGATTTGGAAAATATATGAGAAAATGTGTGTGAAACTAGGTGAAATGTAGGTATATTTTATTCACATTTCATCTACCTTTTGCATTTCCTTTTTCAAATCCCTTCCCAAATCCCCAAATCAAACAAAGCGTTAGAGAATTTTTTTTTTCCATTCTTACCTTTAGAATTTTCTATCTTTGCTTTTTCTATATTCTCACACACTACTATCAATTGGCACCCATCCTCTGTGACTAGTTGGAAAGTCACCGACCGTGAAAACGGTGGACACGGCGGTGGACACATGAATAAATAGACAAATAGATTAATATATATTTTAAATTGTTGTTATTTGTATGAAAAATAAGAAAATAAAAAATTGAAATTATCTCAAAATTTTCAAATTTTCACCTTTAGTCCGAGTGCCCTTTAGTTTTTGGGTTATTTTTAAATGTGGTTTCACATTCACAGCTGATTATTGTTACTCATTAGACCAAAAACTAATATTTGTTATTTCTTAATTTTTTTAGTTAATTCCAAATGGTCTCTCGGAAGTAAGATATCTTTTGTGAGAAATGTTCATTGGGGAATTGGGTCCTATTGTGTGCAAAGCATAGCAGGCACTGTTGTGCTTGTGTTGAAGCGTATTGTAAGTCTTATTTTGATAATTTAAATCGTTTGTTTTTTAAAGTATATAATGTAGAATATACCTACAAAAAATTAAAATTTTTAAATGTCGGTAGCCCTTTTATGAAAGAACATTTGTATCGAAAACAATGACTAATAAATGTTATTTAGATATAAAATTGAATACAAATGTGTTTTGATAAAAAAAAATAAAAAATAAAATAATAAAAAAA
Organism: Camellia granthamiana; assembly: GCA_036172215.1. Lineage (NCBI taxonomy): Eukaryota > Viridiplantae > Streptophyta > Magnoliopsida > Ericales > Theaceae > Camellia > Camellia granthamiana. The sequence goes on along the minus strand of CM069913.1, from coordinate 83,018,769 downwards.
AATTACTAATATTCGATCAACTTAATTTTTTATAAATATATTCTACATGATATAATTTAAAAAATAAACGATGTAGATCAAGACCCGAAATGTACCTCAACGAGCGCACAATAATGCCCCCTCTGCCTCACGCATAGCAGGCACACCCTTATTCCTATTATATTTCACACTGGCCTCGTTTGGTAGAGCTATGGGAAAGTAATTATAACTTATAGCCAAACAGCTTATAGTTTATAACTGTGAACATAAACTGATTTTTGACTTATATACTAAGATTCTCCTCCTCCACTCAAAGAATAAGTTGATTTTTAACTTATAAAAAGCTATAAACTGTATTGTTAAGCTGAACCAAACACATCAAAATAGCTTAAATTAAGCTAAAAGCTGAAATAAGCTGAAAATAAGCCCTACAAAATGGGGCCACTATTTATTATGTTGTCTATAAAACTTAACACAGACTAGTGTGGCTCATTTTTTTAATCAATAAAAAAATTAAGGTAAATTATAAATATATCTTTTGAAATTTACTTAAAATACAGATGGTTCTTATAGTTCTAAAAATTATAAATATCCTCTTATTAGAATTTTTTATTTAATAGGGTTAACTAAAAAAATAAAATTTCTACATACTTTTTTATACAACAATAAAATTACATAGATTATTAATTAAAATGTATTTCCTTAAAAATTGTTAATTGACTTGATAATTTATTAATGAAAAGAGTCATTTGTTATGCGATGTAATTTCTAAAACTATATGGGATAATTTATATTTTAAGCAAAATTCAGAGGGTATATTTGTAATTTACTCTAAAAATTAAGTTGAGATATTATCTGGACTTGATCTAAGATCACTATATAATTTTTTGAGTTTTTTAAAATACAAATCCTTTTGGAAGTGTGTACCATATGCAAGTCATGACATTTGTGATGTTAATTATCACAAATGTCATAGCTAAATCATTTTTAGTCATAATATTATATATATATATATAAAGAAAATTAGGGATAGATCACTCTATATCACTACAACAAAAAGCACAATTGGCGACTAAAAGTTATTTTTTCGTCGCTGAAAGTATGGATTTTGGCGACTAAAATGGAATTAGTCGCCAAAGTTGCTCACTTTTGCCGACTAAAACAGTTTAGTCGCCGAAGGTAATGGTTTTAGCGACTAAAAGGCACTTTAGTCGCCAAATATAGGGTTTTTAGCGACAAAAAAAAAATTAGTAGCCAAAGGTTAGGGTTTTTGGCGACTAAAACCATTTAGTAGCCAAACGTTAAGGTTTTGGCGACTAAAAACCAGTTTGGTCGCTGATTGTACCTGTTTTGGCGACAAAAAACAATTTGGTCACTGAAGGTCAAGCTTTTTGGCTACTAAAAAAAAATTAGTAGCTGAAAACAGTCAATTGGCGACTAAAATTCACTTTAGTAGGCAAAAGGGGACGTTTTTGGCGACTAAAAACAGGTTTAGTCACCAAAAGGTGAGGTTTTTATGCGGAACATATGTTTTTTAGCGACTGAAATTAATTAGTAGCCCAAAATTGTGGAATTGGCGATTAAATCTATTATTTAGTCACCAAAAGTGAGCTAAATTTTTTTTTAGTAAATAATTTATTTTTTACATAAATTATATTGAATATATATACTTATATTTATATATATAGTTTTGTATTAATACCGGTCAAAGTAATATATAAATAATATAAGTTGCAATAATATTCACGTGATGGTTCAGTGGCATAGTGGGGGGGACTGTGCTGTGAAGGTTTGGAACTTGGAGGTCTTAGGTTCAAAAAGTGGGAGGTGGTGCTCAGGCAGAGAGGGAATTTTTTTTTGTTTTTCAATAATGCTTTTGGCGACTAAAGAGTTTAGTCGCCGAAAGGTATATGTTTTGGCGACGAAAAGTTTTGTCGGGGAAAGTGAAAATAAAAAAAGAAAAAATCACTATTTGGCGACTAAAAGTTTAGTCGCTAAATGTAAAATTTCCAAAAATGGAATTGCATTTGGCGACAAATTCTTTCGTCGCTGAAGACATATATATTGCCGACTAACAGTTTTTTAGTCGCCAAAGGTATTCGCGACCATGAATTGGCGACAACAATGGCGACTAAAATTTTTAGTCGGGGAAAGTGAAAATTCGACATGTTTTAGTCGCCAAAGGTGTTTTTTCTTGGAGTGTATATTTGTGTAAGAGTGTAAGAACACTAAAAATTTACTTGCTAGTAAGTCTTTAGGATTTCAAATCATAGAAGGATAAGAATAAAATGGAAAAATTACAAAAAATAAAAAATAAAAAAATTCCCCGGGGTTGACCTTGTAACAAAATAAATCTTAAGTTTTTAATTTTGTCAATTGAAATTTCAAATTTTTGATTTATTTTCAATCAAAATTATTTGTTTATTTTCGTTAACTACAATCGATGAAAAATATATATTTTGATTATTAAACTCAATAAAAATAGTATTTTAGACATATTATGTAAATCTACATTGAGTTTAATAACTAAAATGCTCTTTCTCCATCGATTTTATTTAATAAAAATAGATAAATAATTTATATTGAAAACAAATCAAAAGATTAAGATTTAAATTAATAAAATTGAAAATTCAAGATTTATTTTGTTAGAAGGTTCAAACTCTAGAATTTTTGTTTTTAATTGTCCTAAATAAAATTTAACATAAATAGTCAAAACTAACCTTATAGCCTTAAAAATCCTAAAGCTCTCTCTCTCTCTCTCTCTAGCATTGTCTTTATTATGTTTACCAGTGCCGCCTCAACAAAATCTACCACTGCCTTAACAAAATCTACCACCACCTCAATCACATTCATCGTTGCCGCCACTACTTCTATTATTTACACTTAAAATCATTGCTGCCACCACCGATCTCTCAATATTCTCTATCATTCAGTATTGAATGTGCTTTATTCACTTGAAATAATTATTATCATCATCAATTAGTCAAGTATTGATTCTATATCTTTGTTTGACGCATCTCACTAGTTCGGATAAAGACATTGCTCACCTTCAATAAAGCTTCTCATTCTTTATTAAATTTTATTTATCTATTTGTTGATTTGTATGCTATTAGTTGACAAAAATTGGTTGTTATTATTTGTTTTGTATGTTTTTTCTTAGTCTGTTCTCTTTTTCTTTTCTTTTCTTTTTTTATACTATTTATCATACTAAGTGAAATTTATATAAGTAAAATAAATGAAATTGCTAGTGAGATAAACTAAAAGTCAGTGAAATTTCTCTGATCAAAGTCTTGTAAAATTTCACTAATGGGGCATTTTTTTTGAGCGATTTAAATAAGTATATTTTTTAATTTTTTTTATGAAAAGATGTGTAAAAAAATAGAGAGGTGATATAACCAAAAAAAGATAAAAAGATAATAAAAAAAAAGTGTTAATATAGATAGTGCCTTAAATTTGGAAGCAATGATCTAATTTTGTATTTGATTCTTAATTTTATAATTTCTAATGCTTAAATAAAATTTTAATAGATGTTGAAGAGTAAAATTTTACTATGTTTTATTTTTTATTTTTTAAAAATGTCATTTTAAAGACTACAATTTGAATTTATTTGTCCTAAATTTGGAATTAGAGATCTATTTTTATTTTATTTTTTTGAGTTGGTCCTTTAATTTACAATTTTAAATGCAAAAATATAAGGCTATGTTTGGAAGTGTTTTCAAACTATAATTCTACCCACAGATTCTAATACCATGTTTGGATAGGATTTTCAAATTATATTTCCATAACAAACAGAAAACTTTGTGTAAAGCGGGATTTTCATTTTTTTTTTTTTTTTTTTGAAATTTGGTTTAACTGGTCATCCTGCCGATCAACTGAAACATGGTAATTTTTTTTTTTAAAATTTTATAAAAAAATATTTTGGGATTTTTTAAAAAAAATTATGAACTTTTAATAGATTTTTGAGTTGTGTGTTTGGTTATGCGTTATAAGTTTTTCTATCAGATATCATATATCACATCAAATATTTCCCACTCAATTTAAAACTCTTTTCAAAACTCATTCACCAAACAAATTTTTTACACTCAAATCATAATTCCAAAACTCACAAATTTAAAATACAACTCTATTCTCAAATCATATTTAGAAAACTCTATCAAACGCTACCAAAATTTCTTTTAGCAAAATTTTATTATGATATAACAATGAACACAAGCCCCGTTTAAGATAAAAGTTGAGGGTAAAATAGTCATATAGGACAAAATAGGCTATTTTAGTCAAATAAGACAAAATATTACATCAAATCCATAATCATTTCATTTTTCCCTCACAAAAGTAAAAAAAATCAAAAAATCTATTCCAAACGAAAATTTTTAATCCCAAACTAAAATAATTAAAAAGTCAACTCACATCTCGAAGGAATCCATAAACATAATTGTGAGATTATTTTAGTTCAAAATTACTTTCATGTTTTGTTACCTGCACTAATATCATAAAATTTTGGAGTAATTACAAAAAAAAAAAAAAACAAAAAAAAAAAAATTTAAAATTTGATCATTATTATAAAATAAATTCTGAATTTTAAATTTTATCAATTTAAATCTTATTATTTTTAATCATAATCTGACCGAAAAAATGATGTATTAATTTTCATCATTTTTTGTGTGTATAATTTTTCTTTATTTTATTTTGTTTTTCAGTTGCGGGGCCCGCATGTAATCCACTGGGACAACAAAACACGGGTTATAATGGGTGCCAGTCAGCAGCAACCACCGGTGAGGGGAGGGTGGACAACGCAGACAAAATAGGCCCCAATTGTCCCCTACTTAATCATCAAGGTGGGACACATACAACACAGTGCTGCCAGTCCCTAACCTAATCATCAAATGTTGGGTCCACCTTTTCGATCCTTCTTTGGCCTATCTTGATAAGATGATAAAAAATAATTCTTTAGCTTTTAATCAAATTTTTGATTTTTTTTAGACATATAATTTGAGAAGTTGGTAAATGTGATTTTTGATTTTTTTTATTAATATTTGTTTATGATGTCAAATCATAATAAAATAACTAAACTATCCTCATTTAGTTTAAAATATTTACAACTTTACTTATGTAACACAATTTGACCCATGAGGGGTAGAATTGTAATTTCATCATTGGCTAAAAACTAACTTCTCAAATGAAAAAAAAATTCAAAAAACCAACTTTTGACTTTTGCTACAAATCAAAAAAGTGACTAAAAGCCAACTTCCCAAAACAAGCCTTTATAAATGAGCTGATTTTAATTTTTTTTATTTTAATAAGTCACAATTTTAGAGAAATTATTGATAAATCTTAAATTAAGGAATGATAATTCATTTAGTTTTGTATTTTTTTTTTATGAATTATTTGGTCTTATTTAATTGGTAAGAAATATTTTTCTTTGATTGGGCATAGGCGGAGTTTACATTTACCTTTGTTATAATTATGGTAGATTCTTTTGTGTTCATTTGTAATGATTGGAATACTAATGTTTTACATTTTTATTTTTGTGTGTTTGATTTTTGTAGAGTGATATGTTAGGGAAAATATAAGATTCCTCACAAATAAATCAATCAATGGGAATAAAAACTAATGTGGAAAAATTAAATCAAGAGCAACACAAGAATTTTTACGTGGTTCCCTCAAGGTGAGGTACATCCACGGGATCGAAAACCGATTCCACTATCAACCAAAGAGTTTCCAAACGATTACAAACGAGACACGAATGGTCTCACAAAATCACCCTTTGGTGAATTCCAAATAATCACAAATAAATAAGAGGAAAGACCTCACCAAATAGATGAACAAAATCTTCAAAACTAGAGTTGTAGAAGATCCAAAATAATAACCCAAATCCGCCAAAACAGAGCAGCTAGCCGAAGATGCACACCTTAACCAATTAACCCACCGAATTGATTTTTCTACACAGGCACTATCTCACCAAAAAATAAGAATCAACTTGCTGCCACTCCTTTTTTTTCGAATTGCTTACCCAAGTCCTATTTTTTACCAAAATCAATTAGCCACTGCTGCTGCTATATATGCCGAGAAAGACAAAACAATATTTATATATTGTTAATTCTAGGATTTGTTTTTATCAAAATCTTAGCTGTAACCAAATTGGAATGGGTCTCCACAAATTAGATATAATATATTAAAATATATTATACCTAAACAAAATTAAATTAAAATTCTTTTAACAAACCAATTGGGTTCCAAACTCCACTAAGAAGGTATACCCAACAATTCTCCCCCTACCGACTTAGGTGGAGACATCAACCATACCCGCCAAAGTTCGACACTTTAAATGTTTGTCCCTCGACAAAGTCTTAGTCAACATATCCGAAATATCATCATCTGTGTGAACCTTTTTGAGTTGTAACAATTTCAAATCTAACACATCACGAATCTAGTGGTATCTCACATCAATGTGTTTCGATCTCAAATGAAAAGTAGAATTTTTACTCAAGTGAATAGCACTTTGACTATGACAATAAAGCACATACTTTTCTTGCTTCAAACCCAACTCTTGCAAAAATTTCTTCAGCCATAACTCTTCTTTGCAAGCTTCCGTAATAGCAATAAATTCAGCTTCGGTAGTTGAAAGAGCAACACATTTTTGTAATTTAGATTGCCATGCCACAGCTCCCCCTGCAAATGTCATCAAATACCCTGAAGTAGATTTCCTAGAATCAATATCACCGGCCATGTCAGAATCTGTGAACCCATTAAGTATCGGCTTACCATTCCCAAAACACAAACACACATTCGAAGTCCCTTGAAGATATCTTAAAATCCATTTTACCGCTTCCCAATGTTCTTTACCCGGATTAGAGAGAAAACGACTCACTACACCAACGGCGTGAGCAATATCTGGCCTTGTACAAACCATGGCGTACATCAAAGAACCAATTGATGAAGCATAAGGAACTTTCAACATCTCTTCTTTGTCTTTCTCGTTTGTAGGACATTGATTCGAATTAAGCTTGAAGTGACCCGCAAGTGGACAACCAACTAGCTTTGCTTTATTCATGTTGAACCTCTCAAGAACGTTCTCAATGTAACTTTCTTGAGACAACCAAATCAGCCCCTCTTTGCGATCACGAACAATTTTCATACCAAGTATTTGCTTTGCCGATCCCAAATCTTTCATAGCAAAAGACTTGCTCAACTCCAATTTCAACCTGTTAATCATGGTAGAATCTTGACCCACAATTAACATGTCATCAACATAAAGCAAAAGAATAATAAATTTGCCATCCAGGAAATTTTTCACAAACACACAATGGTCCGAAGTGGTTTTAGAAAAACCATTATTCATCATGAAAGAGTCAAATTTTTTGTACCATTGCTGCGGGGCTTGCTTGAGGCCATACAAACTTTTCTTCAATTTGCAAACAAATTTCTCTTTCCCTTTTTCCACAAAACCTTCCGATTGCTCCATGTAAATTTCTTCTTCAAGGTCACCATGAAGAAATGCGGTCTTCACATCAAGTTGTTCAACTTCAAGGTTTATACTTGCAGCCATGCCAAGTACAACCCGAATAGAAGACATCTTCACAATTGGCGAGAAGATTTCATCAAAATCAATACCTTTCTTTTGCCCAAAGCCTTTCACAACAAAACGTGCCTTGTACCTCAGATTCTTGCCATCATTATTCAATTTGAAGACGCACTTATTTTTCAGAATTTTTCTCCCCTTAGGCAACTTCACTAAATCATAGGTGTGATTTTCAAGTAAGGAATTCATCTCTTCTTCCATGGCCTTTTTCCAATCACCTTTCTTTGTATGCTCAATTACTTCTTGGTAGCTCTCCGGCTCCTCTTGATCAGAAATCAACACAAACTCATTAGGAGGATACTTTCTTGAAAGTTGCCGGTCCCTTGTAGATTTCCTCAACTCAAGTTGTGGTGGCGGTTCTTGAGTTGGATACTCTTTCTCAATTTCTAGCTCAACTTCATTAGGATTAGCATCATTCTCAACGTCTTCAATAGGTGGCTGCACATCTCCCCCATTTTCATCATCAACTAAAGATGTAGGAGATGGATCCATGTCAATGAGATCACTAGTTTTTGGCTCCGGTTGATCGCCTTTGCCAAAGTCTTCAATTGTTTGGTCTTCAAGAAACACAACATCACGGCTTTGAATAACTTTCTTGTCGACCGGATCCCACAATCTATAACCAAACTCATCACGCCCATAGCCAAGAAAAATACATTGTCTTGACTTACTATCAAGCTTGGACCTCTCATCCTTTGGAATGTCAACAAAAGCTCGGCAACCAAACACTCTCAAGTGCTTATAAGACACATCTTTACCAGTCCAAACTCTTTCTGGAATATCACCATTCAAAGGATAGGAAGGAGACAAATTGATTACGTCAACCGCTGTCTTCATTGCCTCACCCTAAAAGGATCTTGGCAATTTAGCTTGTGAAAGCAAACACCTTGTTCTTTCCACAATGGTGCGGTTCATCCTCTCGGCAACGCCATTTTGTTGAGGAGTCTTCTTAACTGTCTTTTGGTGCCGAATACCTTGGTTGCGACAATACTCATCAAATGGCCTAATGTATTCACCACCATTGTCTGATCAGATGCACTTCAATTTCTGCCCTGTTTCTCTTTCAACCATGGCCTGAAAATGCTTAAATACTTCTAGAACTTGATCTTTAGTTTTTAGTAGAAAAGTCCAAACTTTCCTTAAATAATCATCAATGAAAGTAACAAAATAAAGTGCATCACTATGTGTTCTAACTTTCAAAGGACCACAAACATCCGAATGAATCAACTCCAAAACATTTTCTTTTCTAGAAGTAACATTTTTCTGAAAAGAAACTCTATGTTGTTTACCCGCCAAACAATGAACACAAGTTTTAAAATGTGTACCTTTCAAACCGGGTAGAAGCTCTTTCTTGAACAAAACTTGCAGCCCCTTTTCACTCATGTGCCCAAGTCGCTTGTGCCACAATTCAGTAGAAGTATCATCTTTAAGTGCATTGACAACACCTTTATAAATTTTTCCTTGCATCAAATAAAGTGTATGAGTCTTCTTGCACTTAGCCACCACCAAAGAACCCTTTGTGAGCTTCCATATTCCATTACCAAATTTGTTGTTGAAGCCTTCATTATCTAGCTTCCCGGTAGATATCAAATTGAGGTGAATGTCGGGAACATGCCTCACATCTTTAAGCAACAACTTGCAGCCCAAATTTGTTTCCAAGCAAATATCACCCATGCCAATAATCTTGGACAAACCTTCATGACCCATTCGAACAGAACCATAATTTCCTTTGGTGTAGGTAGTAAAGAAATCAACTCGAGAAGTCACATGAAAAGAAGCACCAGAATCAATCACCCAATTGCTCTCTTGGCCCACAAAATTGATACAATCATCTTTACAAACGACCATGAGATCACCATTGGTAGTAACTGTTGTTGTGTCTTCTTGCTTCTTATCTACACTTTTGTCACGTCTTTTCTCCTTGTTCTTGAGCTTTCGGCATTCTCGCTTCATGTGCCCTTTTTCATGGCAATAATAGCACTAATGTCTTTATTTGAAAAATAACCGTCTTTTGATTTGTCACAGCTTTGATCACGACCATGAGGAGTCTTACTCCTCCCCCTTGTTTTGCTTCGGCCTCTCACAACAAATGCTTCTGAATTAGAGGAACCTGCTGATTTTCTTCTAGTTTCTTCATTCAACAAGCTACTAGTGACTTGGCTCATTGTGACAACTCCATCAGGTGCCAAATTACTAACCGTCACAACTAAAGTCTCCCAACTTTCGGGCAAAGAACTAAGTAGCATCAAAGCCTGCAACTCATCATCAAAAACAATTTTCATAGAAGCAAGTTGGATAACAATACTCTTTATTTCATTCAGATGTTCCGGAATAGGGCTGCCCTCTTTATATTTTAAATTAACCAACTTACGAAACAGAAAAGCTTTATTTGTGGCTGATTTCCTATCATAAAGGCCTTCTAATTTTTTCCATAAATCATGTGCTGAAGTTTCAGTAGCAACATGATGAAACATACTGCCATCAATCCATTGACAGATAACACCAACAACTTTTCGATTAAGCTTATTCCATTCATCATCTTTCATACTCTCGGGTTTGCCATTATCACCCTCAATGGGTCCATACAAATCTTTACAAAATAATAGGTCATCCATTTTAGTTTTCCAAGTTACCCAATTACTTCCATTGAAGCTAGACATATGACCCACATTCCCCTCCATTGATTTACACAAATAAATAAACCCAAATAAACCGTAAGCTCTGATACCAGTTGTTAGGGAAAATATAAGATTCCCCACAAGTAAATCAATCAATGGGAATAAAAACTAATGTGAAAAAATTAAATCAAGAGCAACACGAGAATTTTTATGTGGTTCTCTCAATGTGAGGTACATTCACGGGATCGAAAATCGATTCCACTATCAACCAAAGAGTTTCCAAACGATTACAAACGAGACATGCATGGTCTCACAAAACCACCCTTAGGTGAATTCCAAATAATCACAAATAAATAAGAGGAAAGACCTCACCAAATAGATGAACAAAATCTTCAAAACCAGAGTTGTAGAAGATCCAAAATAATAACCCAAATCAGCTGAAATAGAGCAACTAGCCGAAGATGCACACCTTAACCAATTAACCCACTGAATTGATTTTTCCACAGGCACTATCTCACCAAAAAATAAGAATCAACTTGCTGCCACTCCTTTTTTTCCGAATTGATTACCCAAGTCCTATTTTTTAACCAAAATCAATTAGCCACTGCTGCTGCTATATATGCCGAGAAAGACAAAACAATATTTATATATTGTTAATTCTAGAGTTTGTTTTATCAAAACCCTAGCTGTAACCAAATTGGATTGGGTCTTCACAAATGAGATATAATATATTAAAATATATTATACCTAAACAAAATTAAATTAAAATTCTTTTAACAAACCAATTGGGTTCCAAACTCCACTAAGGAGGTATACCCAACATCATATATAGTGAATGTGTTTCAATTGCTGATGTTATTTTCTTCATTAACATTGATATGGTTAAAATTACATTTTTACTATCACAAATGTTATTAACATTCTATATCACCACCAACATCCATATACTCAAAAAATAGGGAAATGAGTGATACATTACAACACAACAAATCAAAAAAATGATACCGACACTACACTTCATTAACATCGATACGGTTAACATTACATTTTTTATTACCACAAATGTTATTAACATTCTATACCACAACCAACATTCATACACTCAAAAAACAGGAGAATGAGTGGTACATTACAACACAACAACAAACCTAACACAACAAATGCCATTAACATTAGACTGTTGCCAATCACACAAGAAGCTCAAATTGCAAAGGCACACTAACACACTAACTGAAACTAGCAGAACTAACTCTACAACAAGAATAAACACTACAAGACTATACCCCCATTGAAATACAAAACCTACCATAACATTAACACATAACAACATTACGAGCTAGTATGTAACATTAGGATGCAATCACAACATATAATCTGACATTCACCGAACAATCCAATTCTTTCATAAAAACAAAGAAAACAACATCAGTAACCACATAAGTAACGCCATAGGCTACCAACACAATCATTGCCGGCGACGAACGTATTATGTAAACTCGCCGGCTACACGTCGTCAACAACTACACAAATGTCAAACACCAACGGAAACACTATGAATGTTTCCGAAATTCCTCTAATCGAAGAAGACAAATTGACAATCTCATCAGTGCAAGTTACACAATTGATGTTGAGTTGGGAAACAAATGGTGTGTCAATGAAATGTGGATCACGCCAATTGGGGTTCAAGCCGAATAAGTGGAATTCGCTTAAAATCCTATTCAGTTGTCTTTCAACAACATTTAGGGTTACATTACACTGACATGGAAATGTTAGTAATGTCGGGATGTTGAATGTCAAAGTTTATAGAATGTTAGTAATGTGGGAATATTGAATTCTAATGTTTCTTTACGCTGATTAAAAGATTCTGTTGAAAATGATGAAAAACTAAAAAAAAGCCTATAATGTGCTCCATGTCCACAAATGTAATTTGACCATTACCCAAACCCCACATTATCCCATCATGTGAGGACAAAAAATGACGTCATCCTTGATTTAGGACTTTTCAGTTCTAAAGAAAAGATGCGGGATTAATTGGTATACAAGTTCACAACTTGGGATTTATTGGTATTTCATCTTAAAATTTTTATATTTGAAAAAACGGTTGGATTCTTTTATAGTTGGATCTAATATTTGCGATAGAAAAAATAAAATAATTATAAATTTGATGTGATATTTTATCTTATTAATTATTTTAATCTATTTTATTTTTTTATAAATTTTAACCTTAAAAAACCCATAAACTCACTTCCCAAATAGGGCGTAGTTTCCGTCGGCAATGTACGTGCGTCCCATACTGCTACAATTCATACAAATTTCTGTTGGTTGAGGGAAGAAAATCGTCTACCAATAATATACCCAATTTATTTGTGGAGAATTTAGTGCTAATGTTTGGTTGCAAATTATTTAAAATTTTTTTTTTTAAAATTACTTCTCTCTCTATTACACATCAATCAATCACTTTTTCTCTTTCTTCTCTCATTTTCATTCACTGTTTCTCTTACATATATATACTCAACTATAACAAAATATCAAATCATCCCAAACTCTCAAATTCCAAAACTATTTTCAAAATATACAACCAACCAAATCAAAAAAATTTCTAAACTCTCTCCCCAAAATTGTTTTTGAAAATTTATCTCAAAACACAAACCAAACACACCCTATCACTACAAGAAAAGTTGCCTATTGCAACGTTTCTTTTATGGCGTTTATGAAAAACGCCATTATAGATTAGTTAAATACAACGTTTTCAAAACGTTGTCTCTCATCTCAGTAAAATGGTGCCGCTTGGGTCAATTTGTTGACACCGTTCAATACTCTGTCCATTTCAAAACGTCTCTCACTCTCACTCGCACTTTTCTATAATTCAGACTCTCTCTCTCTCTCGCTTCGAAACCCATTCGATTTGGAGCTCAGAAACCCTCACTCTCACTGATCAGCTCTCACTCTCGCTCGATTTCAAACAAACTCACTTGATTTCAAACACTCTCTCTCACTTTATTTCAAACAAACTCACTCGATTTCAGAACTTGTTGCAGATTTTAAAAGCCACCAGATTTGCGCTTCTCTTCTGATTTTGGTTCTCCTCTCTTTCGATTTTGTGAGTTTCGATTTTGATCCTTTGGTCAATCCAGATTTTGAAGAATGTATACATTGGGATTGATATCTTGCATGTTTTGTTGCTGCTCTGTTTTGTTGCAGATCATATATTGGAACTGATACATTGGAACTGAGTTTCGATTTTGAAGATTTTGCTCAATCGGTCACTCAGATTTGTAAGTTTTTATTATATATGATATATATATATATATATTACATCAAATCATTGAGTACATCATCCAGATCTCACTCAGATTTGTAACTTATAGAACAGATCTCACTCATGGGTGAACAATACACAAAATCTATTTGATATATATATATACATGTATATGTGTTCTCTCTGATATTGAGTTCATTGTTTTGGTTCTATATATATACATGACCTGTATGTGTGACTGCTTGTTTAGGTTCTTCGGATGATTTTTAGTTGTCAACTTATTTTGGATATTTTTCTTTTACACTGCTATAGAGGTTTATTTTCTCAATTAGGGAAAATTATTTAGGGATATTAGGTTTAGTTGATTAGAAATGTGTTGCTGTCTTCATAATTCATATTTTAGTATTAGATATCCCTTTAGTGTCTATGCTATAACCCTATTGAAATCATCATTTGTGTGTGTGCCACTCCTGGCTTTTTCACACTTGATTAGAATTGGAACATTTTGATGTGTAAAATTTGTCTTAGCTCAGAAGAAAAGAAAAAGTAATTATGCTTGCTTTTGTAACCAGTGTTAGAGAGGTGTGAATGGATTGAAGAAAGATATAATCGTCACTTTGAGTAGCCGTCATGGCTCTTTTTTGCACCTGACGATAATTAATATATTTAACTGTGTAAACTTTGTCTTAGATGTGGAGCAAAGCCTGGCAGTCAGCAATTGTAAGTGCTTTGCTTGTTTGATTGCATGGAACTTCTTATTTTGATACATTCCAGTTCAAAACTTATAATGCTGTTTTGTTTTATTGTTTCTCCAAGTTTTTCTTTGAAAGTGAGGAATGCTGGTGATGGATATGATGGAGGGGAAGCTTTAGAGATTACTGTGTATGATTATTTTACCAAACACCATAACATTGAACTTACTTATTCCGCATTCATGCCATGCATTGATGTTGGAAACCAAAACCGCCCAATTATCTTCCGCTAGAGGTACGCAAAATTATTTTTTCTTGATTGTGTTTCTCAATCCCCACCCCCCTGGCCCTCCTTTTTTTCTTTAACTCTCTCCCGCTACTCCCTTTCCTTTTGTACAAGATTTTGATGTTTTTGTCTTGGTATTCCAGCTTTGTACCCTTGTATCTCTTTAACGTTATACGAAGGCTTTATCTTCAATACAGAGAGCATCTTTAGCTGAAAAGTCGAGGCAAACGCCACAAGAACGAATACAAGTTGTGACTGATGTAAATTCTTGTTGCCATCTTGTACATGTGTTCTTAGTTTTTAATGTTGTAATCTTACTATTCATTTAATTTTGCAGGCTTTGAAAACCTACTGTTATGATGATGACCCTCTCTTTGTTGCTTGTGGCATTTCAATTGAGAAACAGCTCACCCAGGTTGATGGCCGTGTCCTTGAAGCACCAAAGGTAAATTTTGACTTTCTATTAAAGGATGTTTCTATGTAACTATTGTTTCAAATATCAATAGTCTTTTAAATTTATTTAAGGATGTTGTTGTGCAAATTTTATTTCAAATTCCAATTAACTACCATTGTCTTTTGACTTATATTTGTCTTGCAATTTGTAGTTGAAGGTTGGTAATGGTGAAGATTGCATATCTCGTAATGGACGATGGAATTTTAACAAGAAGGTATTCCCTTGGTTTTGTTATAATAATGGAAGAGAAGTGTTCCAACTTTAGGTGGAGGGTTGCAGAAATTGATAATTCTTTTACATTCACTATTTTGCTTAAATTCAGCAACTTTGTGAACTAATTTGGCAGTTACTTGTTCTTGTTTTATTCTTTTAAAGCAACTCTTCACCCCCATCCGAATAGAATGGTGGGAAGTTGTCAACTTCTCTGCTCATTGTGATACAAGTCATCTTTCCCGAGAACTTATTAACTGTGGGATATAAATGTTAGTTTAATGTGTGCAGGAGGTAAATACGATGTGGGCAGGTTTTAGGTTATTACAGATGGGCACGATATCTACTAGAGATGAGCTCTTTTTTTGACTCTTGTGCATCTAGATATTTGTAACACTATTTGATATGAATCTATTTCTTGTTGGATTTCATTTGGTATTTAAGATGGCATTCTTAATGGATAGGATGTGCTTTTTCAAGTTCATTGGTTGACAGCGATGCTAACCAATTTCTTATTCTCTAGTTGCTTTACGTTCTTTATGAGTATTTGGTTTCACTTTGCTTATAGTTATTTTGGCTAAGAATTTTTAGTAACTTATCTTGGTTTCTTTTGTGAAGATACTTTAATTTTACTTGATTTTGCTTTAACGTCAAGGGTAAGAAATGCTGCTTTGAAGTTATAATTAATTGTAAAAATAAAAATAAAATTCAGTTTATTATTTATGTTTTGTTGTAATAGTTCATAAAAGCTCTGCAAGAGGATCTGTCAGCGTTAAAAATGCACACTAAAAGTTGAACTTTACTCATTTCCTCACCTGCAAAATTTTCTTCTTCAAGCTATGTCTCTTAACTGTTGTCTTCATTTTTTTGTTTGCCCTAGGTATGCATTAGATGATGTTGGTTCTCGATCTCGTGTGCATCTCAGTTTGTGGGAAAATGGGAAAAATATATTTACGCATGGAATGTCGAAGGTTGGAGAAGAGTTCATGGCAGGGATTTTAAATCATCTTCCTTCAATTCTGGCCTTTACGGCTCCACTTCCAAACAGGTTTTTAATTTTTTCTTATAATTTTGATGATTCTTGTGCAAAACATGTGTCAGAGTTGAACCCATATGAATTACCAAATTCTGCACAGATAAACAAAAAGAACTAAGAGAAAAAAGAAAGAAAGAAAAAATGCTAGTTTAAAAGCCTTGTTGAGAAATGCTAGAGACCCACAATTTAAGTTCCACGATTCGCCTACAATGACAGGGAAAGGGAGTTGGGCCTTACATGGTTGGGTTTATGACAAATCAAAAGGTGACACATAAACTGCCATGTCATTGTGGATACAATTGTGAGATTTAAATTGCGAGTCTCAATATTTTTCCAATTTTGTAACTCTCCTTTTTGATGCCAAGAAGAAGAAAGAAAAAAGAAACAAATTTGATCAATTATTTTAACACTAAGGAGTTGTGGGCTATGCTCTAAGAGATGGGTCATCAGGTGTTTGAGATGGCTGTGCGGATGTATTAGTTGCATGTGGAAATTTCAATAGAATCATGTATATTATATATATGACTTTTGCTTCAACTAGTTTTCATTGCCATATAACTGAACCATGGGGGTATAGAATTAACTTTATTTTTTAACATTGTAATTGTTGGTATAAAAAAAATTCAGGTTGAGATTATGGTATTAGTCTTGGTGCTTCTCTATATACTGCAACAAATTCTGATCAGAAAGTCGTGAAGGATTGGAATGCATCTTTTCAAGCCCATCTAGTAGCAGCTTATTTTGTCCCTCCAGCAAATTGCAGAAGCAGTAAATCAGGTTTGAGCTACTTTCTTTCCTAAAATATTTTTTGCAGTTTGGTATTTTGCATCAAACTTTTTGTTTTTGCCCTAATTTTCTCCTGCTTATTGAGGAAAATGACAGAAATGATTATTGACATAAAAATGAAAGATAAAGCAGAACTGTGGAGTTTCTACTGTCAAAAAAGCATACTTTTGTTGAAATGCTACATATTTATAGTTGAACTGTGGAAAGTTAGCTGTAATCTTGTCATAGAACCTAAAAATATTCAAAATTTCCCCTGAATTAAAAGGTGTGGTTGCTGGGGTAGCACAATTTTTGAAGCATGACCCTCTAGTGGTAAGGGTCATTGCTTGGTGTGACTTAAAGCTTGGTCTACTAGGCATCAAATTTTGGGTTTGAATATGAGATCAACTACTTCATGCAAATAAAACTGGAGGTTGCCTTTGTAACCAGTCAACCATTCCACCACCCTTGATTTTGTTTATTTGGCCTTTATTTTTTCAGTTGAAAATTTCAATGTAACTGTAGACACCCCATTTTTGACCATCCTCAAGACTTGGTTGTGCTTGTAGGTACACCCAACAACTGGTTCGATTGCTCGCCCAGCATTCGACTGTCGAGGCAGAACGTTACTGGTTCGAGTTTCCCGGACCTGGTATCCTTTCTGCCTTATTTTAGGACCGTGTTTTGGTCCTTTCAGAGTGGCCCTCTTGGTGCATTGCCGGCCATGGCTTTGCCTCTGACGGCCACTGATGAAGCCCTGTTGGCCATCAGTGTGGCACTGTCGGCCATTACTGATGGCCGGCACCCTCCCTATCTCAGCTGGTTTCCAGGCAGATCTTTTGAGCCAGCTGGATTTTTGTTATCTCCCCTCCATACACGTGTATGGAGGGATGCAGCTCTTGCAAAGCTTCTTGAAGAAGCTTTGCATTGCCTCCTTCTATATAAGCAAGAGGCCATCCTCTTAGTCAAGGGTTCAGAGCTTTTAAAGGGAAAAACCTCTCTTTCTCTCTATATTGTGTGTGTTTTAGGCTTTGAAGTTGGATTTCCTTGCACTTTTGCACTACAACACCTAGATATACAGCTCCATCCTCCATTCCAGCACCTTGGAGGCCATTTGCAAAGGTTGAAAGCTCAGAATCTTGGACCAAAAGCTGCTGGAAAGCTGCTCTTCAAGGGTAAGTGCCTATTTCCCTTAAACTTGCACTTTCTTTGCTCCATTGGTTATCCTCACTTGCAAGCATTTCTGGACTTTGTAATGAACTGAAAAAGATCATATTTTGAGCTTCTCTACATGTTTGATTAAGAACTCTTTGCTGTTTGAGGCCTCCTCCCCCCCTTGCATGCTTTATCCCTCTTTGTAGGCCTATTTTGCATGATATATTAGCCTCATTTGTGAGCACTTCTGGGCTTCAAGCCAAACTATAAAGTGCATTATTTTGAGCCCCTCTTCAACTTTGCTGAAGGGCTCTTCTCTGTTTGAGGCCATCTACTATCCCTTGTGCTTTATCTCTCATTTTAGGGCCATTTTTGCATGATAGATTAGCCCTACTTGTGATTATTTTCGAGATTTGATATAAACTGGAAGGAGTCTTGTTTTGACATCCTCTTCAAGTTTGGTTAAAGTCCTATTTTTGTTTGGGTCATCTTCCCCCATGCATGCTTTATCTCTTCATGTTTAGAGCCATACATGTGAGTATTTGCATTGGCCTTGTTTTGGCCTATTAGCCACTGAAATCCAATGGATTTTCAGTGGCCTTGTTGTGTTCTTGAAGGCCAAAATTAGAGGGGGGGTGACCCCCTCTCTCCTTGTCTTGTTTGGTGGTCTTTTTGGCCTTCCAAAGAGACCCCATTTTGCATGCTTCTAGGCCTTGTTCCAGGCCCTTTTCAATAGGTTTTGGGACCCTCTTGAGCCATTTCCAGAGTTGGTTTGGCCTTGTTGAATGTCCATCTTGCATGTGCCTAATAATCCCTTGTATGGCCCTCCAAAGAAGCCCCTCATTTTGGCATGCATTGGCTGCATTTTCATGATTATTTGGGCATATTTTGGCATGTTTTGTTCACTGATTTTGGCTGGTTTGGTGAGATTTCATTTGCTTCATATACATGCCATACAACTCATGCTTACTAGCCAACCTCGCATGTTGCCTTAGTCCTTCATGTGAGCACCTTTTGGCCATGCTTTGAACTAGAAATGTTCATGTTTTGGGATTGCCTTGGCTTTGTCTTTATGCTTCATAGTCAAATAATGCATACTTTGTATAGCTGTAGTGTAATTGGCTTTGCAAGCTTTGTGTTTTGGTGATTCATGCATGCTATCTTTGAGATATTTAGATGATTTGGCATCATTTAATACTTCATTTTAGAGCATGTACCATTGCTACATTTCCACTTCATTCATGCTTCAAGTGTCTTTGAATGTCGCGCATTATTGCCTAGTTTAAGGCTTAGCTTGTATGCTTGCATGTCTAGGTGTTCGAGCCTTCATTCCAGCATGTTTAAGTCCTTGTTTAGGCTTAATTAAGCTCTGCCCACACTTAGTTCATGCGTTCGTGCCATGTATTGCATGCCTCCTTTGTATTGCTCTTTGCTAGCTTTCATGACTTAGGACCTTCACATGCTTTACTTGTGTCGTTTAAATGATTTGGCATCATTTATCATCTCATTTCAGTGCATATAGTGTTGTTACACTTGCACATTTGTCACTTCTTAGGCACTTTTGAGAGTTGCCCTTTTAGGCCCCCTTTGTTGAACCTTTCGCATTTTGCATGCTTGAGTATGCTGTGTGGCTTAATTCATCGCTTTGGCTACTAATTTGGACCTAGTTGAGAGTTGTCCATCTTTGGTGTAAGCCCATTTTACCATGTTGTCGCATGCTTGTTACATGTAGTATGTTGTTGCATACTTATTTAGCTTTACATGCCTTGCATGTTCACATGTTCATGTTGCATTTCGTCATGTTGTCCAAGGTTGTCACCTCACATCATGCTTGTGTGCTTGTTGCATGTCATTAGCCTTGTTAGGTTGTTCGCATTGCATGTTTGCCATGCTTATGTGTTGCATTGCTTGGATTAAGTGTTAATCCGAGCACGAGGAACGAGGGGCGTTTCATACTTCAAGTGATGGAACGTGTCTCAATTCTCGGTCGCCGAAGCTCTTGATGATTCATGATAGAGTTCTAGGCTTTACTTGCTTTATTTGTGCATTCATTTTCATATTGATTTGCACAAGTTGGATCTTTGGCCATCATGCATCGGGATGCGTGATTGATGGTCGTGGATCCGATTTGGCCTCTCCTTTGATGTTTTGAGGTGATTTGGAGTGCTATGGTGCGTACATGCCCTTGGGAGACCCTCATTTTTCTCTATTTTGTGCTTCGTTGCAGTTTGGTGTCCCAGCACACCAGTGGCCGGCAGCCTGCCGTTGATGGCCGGCAGTGTGTCACCCTTGGCCGGTAGTACTCCTCTCATGGCTGGCAGGCCACTGGTAGCTTCCCCCTGCAGTGTTTTGGTAAGTTGCAGCAACAAGCACTGGAAGACACCCTACAAACAGAGCCTCTAAAGAGCAACCGGAAGGCCTTCCAAAGCGAGGAACCGAAGCGAGCATGCATGCCTCCCTTCTTCAAACAGAGTTGGAATAGCATCATTTACGGCTTTCCCTATTTGCTTGTTGTCATTCATTAATTAGTTAATTGATTTGTTAATTAATTAAGTTGTGTAATAATTAGTTATAGCTAGTTATTTATTTGGTTTTATAATATTTAATTAGCTCGTGGGTTAGTTAATTAGGTGGCTTGCATTATTTATTCGGACCCTCCGAGTGAGGGCCAATGTTGTAATAAGTGTGCGTGGGTGTATTTATGTCTTCCAACCTCACGTCTTTCTTCCCTTTTATTTAACCGCTTACAATGGTTAGATTTAGGGCATATCTCAATTAGCATTCTTATGCTTCGCATGTTTGCATTCATTCATTTGTATTGCATGCACCGGGCTCGGCGCATCATGCTAACTGCATTGTATTTCAAATTCAATTTGAATACGTGTATCAATTGTCACATTCTACATGCCATCCTAGGATTAGCCGAGCCTATTCTAGATTGCATTTTGTATGTGATGCATTAGCCACTTAACATGAATTAGGGTCATGCATGTTTTGCTAACTAGCTTCATTGTTTTGGCACGGAGTACGATGTAAGTATTTATGCTTTAGCATCTCGCATGAGTGTGAATGTTAACATGACAGCATGCTTACCATGTGGCTAAATGCTTAGTTGATATAACTGTCTGAATGCCTGTGAGTGAAGGTTGGATTATTTGAGTTGGAACAACTTGTTGAAATCCGTGTTTTAGCCTACTTGCGAGTAGCAAATCTTAAAACATTTCCAAACAAACGGATATGCAATGCTTTGTTCCAAATTAGGCAATCTAGTCTATACTTGTTTTGCTGTGCGCATCACATAGTAATTCTAGCTAATTAATCGGAATAAGAACGCATGTGTTTTCAAAAACGAGATATCATGGTTAGTAGAGGCCGATCTTCGGATCGGGCGAGAGGGGGTGCTCATAGCTGACCTTCCCCAATCGTACCCAAGTTCCCGAGCCTAGGCAACTTTGGTGATGACGGACACGTGGCCTTTGGCACCGAGTCAGGGTTTCCTAAATTTCCCCATTATAAAATATTTAGGTGGCGACTCTGTATCTGGCAAAGCAGTCCATGTTTGGCACTTTTTTCAAAAAAATCTATTTTTTTCTCAAAACGATTTGCCGGATTTGGACTCTTTGGTTCAAGATTAAGAACCGTGAGAAATCGAGTCCGAACTGTAACACCATTGAGGTCCCTCGCGGGCTTGTTACAGTAACAAATTCAACATAGGCACCATATAAAACTGGAGGTTGCCTTGGTAACCAGTCAACCATTCCACCACCCTTGATTTTGTTTATTTGGCCTCTATTTTTTTAGTTGAAAATTTCAATGCAACAAATTCAACATAGGCACCATATCCAAGTTATGGCTTTCATACGCAATTATGAGATTCTAGACTTATTCTCCTATTTGTTTGGATTATTCCTAGCAAATTAAATGTTCGAATGTTGAGCTGTAGTGCATTTGATTCCAGCAACTTTCACATATGTTTTCATTGATGAACTCAGGTAGGTTCCATCATTGGTTGTTGACGTCTGAGGCTAAACATGATAACTTATTTATGTTGAAACAAATCATTTCCACCGTGCTAAAGCATCATCACAACACATGGGAATGAGTTTAGTTTATTATAGATCTTTGCTTAAGAGTGGTTAGAATGGATGACTTGTAAAAGAAAATCGTTAGAAAGGCTGGTTAACGTAAAGTTTTAGTGGATTTCCAGTGGCAAAAGTGTATAAAAGCTTTATAAATGTTTATAGTAAAAGAATATGGTCTCTAATACCCTGGATGGTATGGAAGGAAGGTTAATCTTAGAAATGGTTTAATGAAACTTAGAATCATAAGCTTTGCAACACTAAGATTGATAATTTGTTGATTACAAATTCTTTGACTCTTCTGAATGAAAAATACGGATTCTTTTGGGTTTTCTGTTACTGGAAAAATTCTGACCATTCCTGATCCCTTACCTAATGTTATCCGCATACTTCAATAATACAGGGAATAACATTGCAATTATAATGATGTGTGCCTTGATTAATTGATCTGAAAGACTTTAGTTCTTTATGTTATTTTTTAGAACAAATCTTCTGTATTGGATCATCCCATATACCTAACTGAACAGGAACCAGTAGACGCAAAGTAAATACTTAGTTATTTCCTGGGCCTTTGATTTGTGCCACAGTTCATTGGTGAGATAGGTGCATTTGATTGCTAAGCATCTCATTTCTTTCATGTCTATGTTTATTATTTGGGGCATGTGTTTCTTGTTGGTTTCCTTTTTGAATCAATAGTAAATGGGGTGCACAAATTTATCAACAATGCCCTTTCCTAGACTAGAAGTATTTTGACATTTTGTAAACTAATAATTTCAGGTTCGTCAAGAAATTTCTCCAATAGTGATGACAGTCATTTCTTGCTTGATCCCAATTCTTCAACATGCTGAGGTGATTGTTTCTTTGCTATTTTCCAGTCATGCATGTGTATGCGTGCACACACTTGTGGGCATGGGTGTATGTTTCAGACTGTTATCTCTAATTAATTACATTTCTTGATGTTGTGCAGGAGCTTAATAAGTCACTTATAGAAAATAGTGCTACAACGCTTGGTCGAGTTGCCTGGGTTTGTCCAGGGGTTGTATCACCACACATGGAGCATTGTCTTAGGAGTTTTTGAGTTGTTTGGGAAAAGATTGAAAGCTGGAGAAGGGGGTGGGATGGAAAACTTATGTTTGGGTCCCATATTATAGTGACAGGTTGATATAGTTGCATCTCTATTGATGGCTAATAAGAGGGGATCCCTGCCAACCACATAACTATATTGACTTTGTCCGATCTCTCTCTCTGCAGATTATTGGAAAAGGTGCTTCATATATGTGTGTATTTGATGCACACTACTCCTTACATGTAACATGACATTTTTTTTTATTTTTCTATATGATGAAATTTAGAGAACAGAAATGTTGCCTTCAGTTTTTTGTTCTTTGATTGGAAGATGACATTCAAATAATAGAAATTCTTTAGGGGGCCAAATTGCTATTCATTTATGTGCCTCTTGGTATTCTAGTTTTGCACGATGGTGGAGAGAGAGAGAGAGAGAGAGAGAGAGAGAGAGAGAGAGGAAAAAAAAAAAGGTGGCGTTTTTGAAAAAACGCCATTAAATGACATCATACGTTAGTTTGTGACGGAAGTTATAATGGGAGTCAAATATTTTGTGGCGTTTTAAAAAATGCCGTCTAATGTTTTTAGCGACGTTTTTCAAACGTCGTAGAGCTATTGCGACGATCGTATCAGCGGCGTAAAGCAGATCAACTCCAGGTTCCGCAGCTTTTATAAAGTAAGATCTTCACGATCCGGTTGACTCATTCATAAGAGATAGGAACGCACAAGCACAGGCGAGAGGGAAGATTACCTTCTGACAAGGGATTGGCTAAGATTTGAGATTTTCTTTTGTCTCTCCCATTTCTGTGACCAAAATCGCTTTGACTTATTCGACTAGACGGGGAAGGTCTGTCCCTTCTCCACTGGAAGAAAGTAGATGATCACGTAGGGCGAATGAATCAAAGAAAGGGAAACTTCTCCATCCCAGAAAGCGGAGTGACTTCTTGAATCTTTGAATAGAGAGCCCCATTAACCAGACAAGCTGGAGGAGACAAGCTACCTCACAGAAAGGATGACGAAGGGCAAACATTAAACGTCGCTGTACCTTTTTACGGCGTTTTTCAAGCTTTTAGTGGCGTTTTTAAAACGCCACTAAAACTCCAATTTCCTGTAGTGTATATTCCCTTATGTCCCATTTTATTGATCAACTAGTTCATTTTAAGATGACCCAAAATGATAGGATTGAGTAAGGAAATAGAAAAATTAATAGTCTGAATTGGTTCAATTCAATTATGTAGGTTTGAATTGATTTTTTGAATCCGTAGTTCAATTTTGTTTAGAAAATTAAGAACCGGTCTCCGCAGATCGATTCCGAATTTAAGTTCTCGATTTTGGATTAAAACCGAGTAGGACCGTGTGTAATTTAAACGATATACATCTTTTATGCTTGCTCCATGTTGAACAATATATTTATTTATTAAATATTATGTTTGTTTAAGTTATATTTCAAAAAATCATAGATAGATTAATGTTAAATAATGTTTGCTTCATTTTGGGGTTGTTTGGAAAGTTGTTGTTGTTGTTGTTATTATTTATTTATTTTTTTATTTACTTTTTTGTGAGTAAAATAGCTAATAAAGACAAAATAGGTTAAAATAGTCATTAAGATAAAATATCACATCCAAACTATAATCATTTCATTTTTTCTTTCACAACTATCAAATCAACTACCAAAAAAAGCCAATCAACTTCCTAAACACAACTTTTTTAATTAGGTTAAAATAATCAAAAACTAAAAAACCAATTAGAATAGCCAACTTTTTAAATGAGCCCTTTATGTTTTTATTTTGTGGGCATGCTATTATTATTTTTAAATTTTATGATAGGTTGAATTTTTTGAGAATATTATATAATTTTTCTTGTGAACAAATTATGTAAAATCGTGGTTTCAAACCGAACTGAACAATGTTTAAATGGTTTAGTTTGGATTGATTCCATAATTTAAATGGATTGATTTGGTTCCAATTTTTATGGAACCAGTCCTGATTTTACTCCAAACCGAATCAATCCGGACCATGTTCACCCATACAAAATGATAGTCTCTTTTGAAATGCCTAAGTAAAAAATATTTGGTAGTGTTTGGTTTGATTTTGGAATCATGATTTGGATCAAAAAATTTCAAAACATTTTTCAAAAAAACTTATAACCAAACAAGTTTTCAAAACTCTATTTTAAAAAAAAAAAAAATTCAATTTTTTAAATTTTGTTCTATAAAATTATTTTTTATTTCTGAAAAAAAATATTTTGTTATGTTTTTAAGTATTGGCCAAATAATTTGTTATGATTTAGATATATATGGGCGATCTAAAATTTTTTAAAATTTAAAAAATAAATAAAAAAATTAAAAAGATTTTTAAAAGTATTTAAAAAAAGAAAAAAAGAAAATATTTTAAATAAATAATATATCTTTAAAATAAAAAATAAACCCAAAACAATTTTAAAATACAACTCAAAAATCATTTCAAAATTCATAACCAAACAAGAAATTTTTTTTTTTTTTTTTTTTCAAAACTCATTTCAAAAACTTATCTTTCAAAACACAATTCAAACCTCAACTCAAAACTCAACTTTCATTTCAAAAACTAAACCAAACGGAGTCTTTCCAAAACTAACCCCCTTTGAGTAATTATAAGTATATTAAAAATTTTAAAAAATAAAAACATTACTGGAAAAATAATTTGAAATTTAAATTTAAGTACAATAATTGTACGTCCCTTTAAAAAGTTAGAATCTCCAAAAGGGGACCAAGAAATTAGGACAGAGAGAGTATAAAATTTTATTTTTTTCACTTATTTTTTAAATCCAATAAGATGTAAAGTGAAATGATTGGTTAATTAATTAGAGAATGTATGAAATATTCTAAAATGATGCCATATTATTGGATTTGAAAAGTTGGTATAATTTTTTTAGCCTAAGTAGTACTACCCTTTTAATAAATTTCATTATTTTAAAGATTTAATTCATCAAATTTTAATTTTTACATTTGAAATTTATAACGGCCAACTTAGACCAGACCCGACCCTTTTCATACTTTTAGATCCTGGATTTCGTATGTTTAATTATTGTCCATGTCCTTTTATCATCTTGTTGATAGTCGAGTTGGGTTGTTGATTATGTTTGAAACAGGTTGTGAGTTAGTTTTTCGAAAGAGTTGTCTATTTCACTTTGGGTTCGCTCGAGCGATGCTTTGGTTGCTCGAGCGGTCTTTGAGATCTCTCAATATTTTTGCAAACCTGTAAAACTTCTGGGATTGGGTGATCTTCGCTTAAGTGGTCTTTTCTTTGCTCGAGCGGTCTTTTGCAGGTTTGAACTTTTGGGAGGGGGTCATTGTGTGCTCCAGCGGTATGTTTGGTTGCTCAAGCGATGTCACTTATTGTGTCTGACGCTCGAGCAGTGGTTTGGTCGCTTGAGCTGTTTGTGCGTATATGAGATCGGAGAAATGGGATTTTTGTCACTTTTTTACTCTCACTTTCTCTCTAAAACACTTCAAAACCTAATTTCTTCACCTTCTCTCTCTAGAACACTCCAAACCCTTATTTCTTCACCTTCTCTCTCCAGTTCTTACTTAAAACCCTTTCATACAACTCAAATCATTGATTTCACCACCATTGTGCTTTGGAGTAAAACATAGAGCTCGTCGGTGAGTTCAATCTAATCGGAATAGATTTCAATTTCGGCTCCACTAAACATCAACATTTGCTCTTTTTTTCTTCTAAACTTGAGGGAGGGATTTCTTCAACCTTTGGTATGATTCTTAACATAGTTATTTGCTCATTGAAAATGGTTAGTGATTTGGGGATTTTGGGTAAACCTAGGATTTGATTTTAAAATGCAAAGGAGGAGTTTTTTAAATAAGTTTTTGAGAAAGGTTGTGGGAGTATATAAAATGTTGGGTCGTGTTAAAATGTTGGAATTTCCTTACTTAAATGTGATTCTGAAAGTAAAAAAAAAGGATGTTGGTTTTTTTTAAATAAGTTCTTGAGAGGTTTTGTTTGAAAATCATTGATATTTGATTTATGAAAGAAAAAGGAAGGATATTGGGTTTTGAAAAGATAAGATGAATGTATTTGTTAATGATGAGAGTGGAGTTGGATATGTATTATTGCTTCAATTTTGAAAATTATCTGTTGAGTAGAAATATTTGCTTTGGTCTATCGGTGGATGATAGCTTTAATTGTTGTAGAAATTATATGAGGATTAGGTGAATTGAAACTAATTACTCATATATCTTGCATTGAGCATTGTTTCACACTTAAACATTGACAATATATTCTTTTGAGAAAAAGAGTTGTATACCTTAGTGAATCTGGTTAGGGGGTGTGGTTGTGTTTATTATGTTAGCATGTGTGTCCTTGGTGAAAGTCCTGAAACTTGTGCGATTAGGTGCTGATTCTTCCGATTAGTACTAGTAAAATGGCTGTGATAGTGTTTGTATTGCCTATTAGCAGACACGTACCTAGAGATTCTTAGCGTTTTGTATCCACTGCCCCTATTTTTCTAATATAAAATGATATTTTTCATGAATTGATACATAATATTGACATACATTGTTTTGAGATGGAAAAAGAATAATGTTTGGCAAAGGGCATGCATATGCATTCACTTTATGACTTCGTTAAGTTTTATACTTTGTGTTAAAGTATTTTTACTGGGTTTTAGCTCACCCTATGTGGAAAACAACTTTCAGGTGCTGATGATATGCCCCAACAAGGATATAGCTTGGGAGAACTTGGAGTCGAGAGCTCCTTTTTATTTCTTTTGTGTAATTATTTTGTACAAGCCTTATGGTTTATTTGTATTGAGTTTAACTCACTTTTGTTGTACCCAAGCATTGACTTGGAAAGACGTAGCTATTAGGGCATAAACTTATACGTATGTCCTTTTGTTTAGATTCATTTACTATTAGCATATGCTATAGATTCAGAATCTATGATTTATGAATATAAACCCGCATATGTCATCTTTTGTATGATTAAGGAGTATTAATGAGTCGTTAAATATCACAAATTATACATTCTATGGAATATTATGCTACGGGTAATTGTTATTATTTCGGGGCATTACAACTTGGAATCAGAGCTATCGGGGGTTTGAATACTTTGGGATCATGGGATGTGATTTTTACCAAAATGGGTTTATCTCGCTAGATGATATTAGAAATAAACCTAGTGTTCTATGTGATAACATGTTTATGTGACTAGATGAGTATGTGATTTAATTTTGAAGATATTAATTAAGTCTACAAGTTTGTAAAGTCCTATTACAAGAGCATTTGATCACTGCTATTTCTAATTGGAACTCTGGCAATGTCACGGAATGATCATTATCTAGACAGGAAATTCATTTGTGATTATGTGATTCGGTGCTTATGTAGAATGAATTACTTGTTGTCCACCGTATTAGAATATGAGTGAATTAGTTTGTTTTGAGGAACTTGAGCTATTACAATTTTTTTGGGTGTCCTTTATCCTCTAAAATCATAATATTAGGGACCTTGAAAAAAATTCCCCTAACTTTTTCGGCTAAGGAGCTTATAATAGGTGTTAACAAACATCGAGTCAGATCAAATTGAAGTTAGTAGTATATGTATCATCCTAAGTTTGATCCCGCATAATATATGGCTTAATCTAGACATTCCATGTATATTCTTAAAAGAATGTCTAAATTTCAATCTCACCTAATAGATATAAGTTATTAATTAATTTATTTATTTATTTGTCTTCAAGGACTATTAAATTTTTTAAACTCTTTTAATAATTATTTGAATTTAAAAGCCACTCGAGTCTGATTTGCAATCGGTTCCTTTTTCTCACCTCAATTTAGAGCACCCACTTTAAAAATTATACCATCCCAACAAATCCATTGTTATTTGCGAAAATTATAACTCTTTTTTTTTGTTTTGTTTTGTTTTGTTTTGTTTTGTTTTGTTTTGTTTTTGTTTTTGTTTTGTTTTTGTTTTTTTGTTTTTTTGTTTTTTTTTTGGTTTTTCATTTTGGTGAATCTTATAGCTTAAACCATGTAACAAATGAAATCTGGATCATTTAATTTTAATATTAAACCCTACAATTTAAAAGCAGTGTTTTTTTTTTTCTCTTTTTTTCTTTTCTTTCTTTTTTTTTTCTTTTTTTTTTTTTTTTAATCATTTGTCCATCTCTATTTAGAGAGACTAACAGTAAAGGATAATTTTGTTAATTAAACCATCCTTCCACCCTTCTTTAATTGTCTTTTAACCTATGACAGTCACCACCATCGCCAGTGGAAACCTTGTTACGACAACCCATCCTTCCCTAGTTGCAAGACTACCACCACTAACAGTATGACCCCACGCTTTCCTACCCCCATTGCTACCACCACATCCTATCTTGTTGGTCACCTTTCCCACTACCCCTTTCTTCTGTTACAAACCCCATATAATCAAAATCAAGATTTTTCACAAAATTTGTGTTGGAAAAAATAGTTTTATGGTACTTTAATATGAAATTAACGTGGATCCCAATCACCAATTGAGGTGGGTCCTAGTGGGTCTAGATTTTTTGCAATAAGATCTTTACACCACAAAAAGAATAACCAAACACCATTGAGAATTGCATCAGAAATTGTCTCATAAAGTTGGCCTCGTGAATGAGGTATTGGGAAAGGCATGCAACCACCTATCCCACATTGATTGTAGATAAAAGCATTGATAGGTATTTAAATCCTTAGTTTTTGATAAGGGTGTGAGCCCTTTGGGGCATTCAAATTTTCTGAAGGAAGGGAGTTATGGATACTTCAAGAATGGGTTTAGGCCAAAACTATGGTCCAAGTTGGTTATACAAAAAGTGCCACGAGCGTGTTGGACTGGTCCAAGTCCATGGATCTTGGATCTTGGGCTTGAGGCTTAGACTAGATAAGGTTTGGGTTGGGTCGGGTTCATAGGTTAGAGTGTGTTGCAGAATTCATTTTTACGTTGGTTCATTAGTTTTGTAGACTTTATTCTTGCATTTGTTGCTAGCCTTCATGGCTAAAGGTTTCTTCCTTTCTCTCCCTTGTGTATAAATAGAGACCACCCTCCTTTTGTTTGATAATCAAAATTTTTTCTCTCTAGTTATATAGTTAGTCTGCGTATATTATTCCTCCTAGTGCGAGAGAGTGCTGCCATTGTTGAAGTGTGACGAAGCTATACAGAAGGTGTTTCTGCTTTAGTTGGTTCCAACCGTCGTATTCTAGGAGGCAGATGCCGGCATACCTCCAGAACCCTACGGTGAAGCAACGAATTTGTTTTAAAGAAACTATGGCTACACAGGCTTCAGTTTGCTTCCTTTTTTTTATTTTTGTTTATTATGATATTCCAGAATATGTTTGTTCTATATTTATGTTCATCAATTTGTAATTTCTAGTTTAAATTAGTTCTATCATTTATTGTTTTGTAATATGAATTTAATCAAATCTAAATCTGTCTATTTTATTTAAATATACATTGTGGACAACAATCTGAAAACAGATTCTATGTTTCTCAACAAATTAGATAGATATATTCATTTTATATAGTAGTTTCTAATGGACTAATTTTTTCCCTAGGAAAATATACTTCTCTAGTTTTTTTTTTTTTTTTAATGAACTAGGGGTGTTTGGTTTGTAGTCTAGTTTTCTTGCATAATTTGCATGCCTATTATTTTCTAGTTTCTAGCTTGATTTGCATGCTTATTATTTTCTAATTTCTAATTTAATTTGCATGCCTATTATTTTCTAGGTTCTAGTTTGATTTACATGCCTATTATTTTCTAATTTTTAGTACAATTTGCATGCTCATTACTTTCTACTTTTCTAGTATTATTTGCATGCTTATTGCTTTCTAATTTTTAGTTAAAGTTGTATGCTTTTGCTATCTAGTTTTTCTTATTTAATTTGCATACTTATTGCTTTCTAGTTTAATTTGCATGCTTGTTAGGTTCTTAGAATTTTTTTGCATGTTTTGCTTTCTAGGTTGCATGTTTATTACTTTCTAGGTTTCTAGCATTATTGACATGTTTATGGTTTAGTAGTTTTATATAACTCTTAACTATTAAATTTCAATTTAATTACTTGAGTTATTAGTTATTTTTTTATTTTTTTTATTTTTAAACTTGTCTAGCACTTTATTCTTTAATTATTTTTGCTATTAGGTAGATTGCTAGTAGTGGGAAAAAAACTATTGTTGCATTGCATGAGACTTTATAGTTCTTTTTAGATTATTTGTTTTGTATTTTGTTGTGCTTTTCTGCTAACTTTCTTTACGGGTATACCTATGCGAAAGGAAATGAAAAAATAAGAACAAAATAGAATGATTATAAATTGGGACTGTAAAACCTGAATTGCACTACTAACCTTTTTTGTTGAACAAAAATACTTAAGCGTGGAAGGAATAATTTGGACTTTAAAATCCACTGGCGCGAATTCCAAGAGGTGGCAACAAAAGATATTGGTTTACTTGACAACTCTTAGCCTTGTAAGGTTTTTGTGCGAGGATCCATCAGCTATGGAGGATAATGAGCAAGATAAGCAAGAGCTCACGGCTCTAGATGCTTGGAAGTAGGTGGACTTCCTTTGTCGAAATTATGTGTTGAACGACTTGGCAGATACATTGTTCAATGTGTTTTATGCCAAGAAGTCAGCAAAGGAGTTGTTGGATGCTTTGGACAAGAAATACAAAATCGAGGATGCTGAGGCAAAGAAATTTGTCGTTGGCCGGTTTTAGATTTCCAAATGGTAGACTCTAAAACCATCATTAGCCAGGTCCAAGATTTCCAACTAATTCTACACAAGATTCATGCAGAGGGAATGTTACTCAGTGAATCATTCCAAGCAGCTACTTTGATTGAGAAGCTACCTCCAGACTGGAAAAACTTCAAGAACTACTTGAAGCACAAGTGAAAGGAGATGATAGTTGAGGAGCTCGTTGTCAGGATCCATATTGAGGAGGATAATAAGAAGAAATGGGGGAGTACTCCAACTATTAAAGCAAATGCCATTGAACATGGCTAGTCTATAGGGGTCAAGAAGAAGCAACTAGTGAACAAGGGCTCAAAATTGGGGCCAAGAGGTGGTATCTCCAAAAGGCCGATCTATAAATCATAGTAACCTACTTATAGGTTCAATGGGAAGTGTTACAACTGTGGTAGCGATGTGCATAGGGCTGTTGACTACCACAAAAAGAAGAAGTCGTACAAGAAGAATCCTCCACAAAACAAAAGTCGAGCTCATATGGCTGAAATGGAGGATCTTTCTCTAGACATAGATGATATACATCTCTTGGCTTTCGTCTTTGAGGTGAACATGGTAGGATCCAATTTGAAGGAATGGTGGGTGGACACTGGGGCCACTTGCCATATCTATGCAGAGAAAAAGATGTTCACAACTTTTGAGCCGATTTCAAATGGTGAGAAGTTGTTCATAGGAAATTTTTTAATCTCAACTATTGAGAGGAAATCCAAGGTAGTCCTAAAGATGACTTCAGGGAAAGAGCTAACCCTGAACGATGTCCTATTTGTACTGGACATTCGCAAAAAACTTGTTTCGGGGTCTTTCCTAAGCAAGCATGGCTTTCGCATGGTTTTTGAATCTGATAAGGTTGCGTTGACCAAAAGCAGAGTTTATGTGGGGGAGAGATATATGTCAAGTGGTATGTTCAACTTAAATGTAATGACTATTATCCCTAAAGTTAATGAGAAAGTTTATTCTTCTGGTTATATGCTTGAGTCCCCTGAATTATGTTGCGTAAATTAATCAAGTTAGATCACATACCATCTTTCAAGATTAATCCGATTCATAGGTGTGAAACTTGTGTAGAAGCAAAATTGACTAGGACTTTATTTCATCATGTTGAAAGAAATACCGAGCCTTTAGATTTAGTGCATAGCGATGTGTATGACTTAAAAGTTGTACAATCTCGAGGTGGCAACAAGTATTTCATCACTTTTGTTGATGTTGCACTAAATTTTGTTATACGTATTTTCTTAAGAGCAAAGATGAGGCCATTGATAAATTTATTTTTATAAGAATGAAGTTGAGAATCAACTAAGTTGGAAGGTTAAGGCTTTGGGAAGTAATCATGGTGAAGAATATGAATCACCATTTATTAAGATTTGTGCTCAATCTGAAATTATCTACCAAACTATAACGCCTTATTGCCCTTAGTTAAATGATGTTGTTGAGCGAAAAAATAGGACGTTGAAAGAGATGATGGATGTAATGTTCACAGAACTTGTGGGGGAAAGTAATTCTCTTCGCGAATTACATTCTAAATAGAATACCATGAAAGAAAGTGGACAAGACCCTATATGAATTATAGAAAGGCCAAAAGCCTTCTTATAATTTTTACGAATGTGGGGTGTCTTGCTAAAGTGG
Organism: Camellia granthamiana; assembly: GCA_036172215.1. Lineage (NCBI taxonomy): Eukaryota > Viridiplantae > Streptophyta > Magnoliopsida > Ericales > Theaceae > Camellia > Camellia granthamiana. Next base: position 82,985,233 of record CM069913.1, on the reverse strand, counting down.
CGGTACCTATATCCAAGCGGGCTAGGATAGACCCGAAAACCGTGGATTGTATATTCATTGGTTATGCACAGACTAATAGTACATATAGGTTTCTTGTGCACAAGTTTGACATTTCAGATATACACATGAATACCATTATGGAATCAACAACTACGTCCTTGTTTGAGGACATGTTTCCTTGTTGAACCCAATGATAGGATCAAAGTTTCGGAAATGAACTTGAAGATGATGCTAGTGATTGTGATCAAGATGAGGAGGCAGATGAGCCAAGAAGGAGTAAAAGGTCTAGGACTTCCAAGTCTTTTGGACCAAACTTCTTGACTTATATGTTGGAGGATGAGGCTCAAACTTTCCATTAAGCTGTGACTTCACTAGAAATTCCTTTGTAGAAAGAAGCGATTAAAAGTAAAATTGACTCCATCTTACAAAACCACACCTAGGAGTTGGTTGATTTACCCCAGGCAGTAAGGCTTTTGGGAGTAAGTGGCTCTTTAAGAGAAAGATGGAAACTGATGGCTCAATTGATAAGTATAAAGCTAGGCTAGCTATCAAAGGATATAGGTAGTGAGAAGCTCTGGATTATTTTGATACGTATTCACTTGTGACAAGGATAACATCTATAGCGATTCTGGTTTCGACCCGACTCATTTGATGTTTTAGATCTGGGTTTCATTGTCTTATATTGTTGTTCATGTCTTGTTTTCCTTTATTTCTCTTTGAGTTTGGCTATTGGGATGTGTTGGTTGTGTTTGGAATAGGTTAGTAGCTTGTTTTTCAAACTGTTGTTACCTAGAATTTTACTTCTTCGCTTGAGCAACACTTCTTGCGCTCGAGTAGTGTTGGCTTGAGCAGCCCTTCTTAAGCTCAAGCGGTGGTCTTCTGTCCGTAAAACTTTTGGGAATTGGTATTCTTCACTCGAGTGAAGCTTCTTGTGCTCGAGCAGTGTAACTTTTGTGTCTAGTCGCTTGAGCGACACTTCTTGCGCTCGAGCGACACTTCTTGCGCTCGAGCAATCTGCGCGTATATTAATTCGTAAAAAGCCACTTTTGAGTCACTTTTTCATTTCTCTCTCTCTCTCTCTATAAACATTCTAAAACCCTAGATCTGCACCCGCTCTCTAAAACTCTACTTCTCTCTACAAATACACCTAGATTCGTTGAGTTCTTCACCCGCGTCCCTTTGTTAAAACGGTAGAGCATGCCGTGGGCTTCCTTTTGATCCGAACGAAGTTGGGTTTGGGTGTTATTGAAGTTCCTTCACTCTTTCTCTCATATTCTAAGCTTGAGGTAGGGATTCTCCGCACTTCCTTTTGATTTTTAACTTAGATATTGGTTTTTATAAAACAACATTGTGATTTGGAGGAATTTTGGACAAACCAGGGGTTTGGCTTGATTTCAAAAGAGGGGTTTTCAAATGCTTTGTGGGAAATGATTAAAAGAATGTATTTATTGTTGAGTTATGATGAATTAGTGGATTTTTACCTTTGAAATTAGTTTTTAAAGAAATGGGGGTTTTACCCTAAATATATCAAATGTTGATTTTGAGAGAATAAATGAAATTGATATTGGAAATGTAGAATTGGGTTGATATTGATGAGGATGGTGGAGTTGGATATTCATTATCACTCACATCTTGAAATTTAGAAAGTTTATCTTTATTGAAAATTGTTTATTTGTTTAGAAATATCTGTTTTGGGCTATCGGTGGAGGATATCTATGATTGTTGTAGAAATTGCATGAGAATTAGGAGAATTAAAACTATTGTCTCATCCATTTGCATCGAGTATTATTTCAGATTTATACATTTGAAATGTTTATCGTTTTGAGAAAATGAGTGAATCTGGTAAGTATGTGTTGTCTTGTTGAAATAAGTTGGCCTGAGTGTCCATGGTGAAAGTCCTAAAAATTGCGTGCATACATGGGTGTCGATCCTGTGGATGAAATTTCCGTGAAATGGCAATAGTAGTGCTTGTAGAGCCTACGTTTACATGAGTGCCAGTTTACGGTTTCTCGCGGATGAAATTTCCATGAAGGGTTTGAATTGTTTTGAGATTCCCAAAGTGTGATTCACTGCTCTATTTTCTGTTGTAAAGGAAGAGACTTATGAATTCTTATACTAACCTGGCATTACATGGTTTTGGAAAAAGATGTAAAATGTTTTGGCACGAGCATTGCTTATGCATTCAGTTGTATCTTTGTTAAGATTCATATACTGTGATGGATTATTTCTACTAGGTTTTGGCTCACCCTATGTGGGAAAAACATTTTTAGGTGCTAATAATAAACCTCCGCCAAGGCAATAGCTTGGGAGGACTTGGAGCAAGAGCTTCATTTTGTTTGATTGTTGTATATGTTTTGTACAGGCCAAGAGCCTTTAATTGTATTGGATTTAAATCCACTTTTGTTGTAACCAAGCATTGTCTTGGAAAGTTGTAAGCCTTTAGGGAAGTTATTATTTATTTTACTTTCATATCATATCTTCTGTTGTAACACATGCTACAGATTTAGGGTTAGAGCTTGTGAATGTGTAAATGCATGTATTATCTTTTGTATAATTCAAATCACATATGAATGGAAAGGCTATTCACTTTGAAAATACATTATCTTATTTGATTATACATCATGGGCTATCGTTATATTTTTGAGTTGTTATAACTTAGTATCAGAGCGTACTGGGTTTGAATACTTTGGCTACGAGGGAAGTGGTTCTTACCACAATGGGTTTATCTCGCTTGATAGAGATATTTATATGTATGGTATGCTATGTGATAACATGTTTATATGGCTAAATGGGTGTGGAGTTTAATTTCTAATATGTTGATTGGGTCTACGAGTTTCTAGCAGTCCTATTAGAAGAGCACTTGATTACTACTATTTCTAATTGGAACACTGACAACATTGCGAGACAACCATTATCTAGAAAGGAAATTCGTATGTGTTTATGTGATTATGTGGAGTGAATTAATTGTTGGCCATCGCTTTAGAACATGAGTGAGTTAGCTTCGACACATTTGTGAATGTCCTAATCTTTGGTGTTACCTTTATTAGGATGTTAGGACGTGGACGTGGTGGTAATAGGTGTGGCAGGCCTAGATGGCAGGAGGTGCCGTTACCGGATGAAATTCTAACGCAGGAGGAAGGGGTTAGTCAGGCCAATATGGCCGAACCGGTTGGTCAACAGGCCATGGGCACTTCGGCCCGAGAAATGGCCGGAGCTTTGCAGGAATCCATGGACATTCTCAAGGCTGAGAATCAAGTCCAAGCCCATGTTGCTGAGATAAGGCCGTCTTTCTTGAAGAGGGAATTCTTCTGGTTGAATCCAGATGAGTTTTTGGGGCATCCTAAAGAGCTTTTGAAAGCGGATGAATGGCTCGAGTAGATGGTTAAGACGTTCAAGATGCTTGGCATCAAGGATGATGGGTTGAGAGTGACCTTGGCATCTTTCAAGTTGAAGGGAGATGCAGGTCAATGGTGGAAGTTTGCATGGGGATACATCGGAGCGACTTGAAAGGCTTTTATCAATGCCTTCCAGGACAAGTTTTTGCCTCCCACTGTTAGGGAGAAGTTGAGGGAGCAGTTCTTGAAGCTCAAGCAACTTAACACATCGGTGGCCTAGTTTGAGGCTACCTTTACTAGCTTGTCAAGGTTTGTACCAGAGTTGGTAGCGATGGAAGAACGCCGTTGCTTAGAGTTTGAGAAGAGGTTGAGGACCATACTCCTTTTCAAGGTGGCTGCATCCATGATTAGGGATTACGGTCATCTTGTTGAGGCGGCGGTTTACTTAGAGGCCGTGATTCAAACCGAGGAGGAGATAATGAGGGGCTCCAGGCAGAGGAGTCAAGAGGTTTAGGGGGAGAATCGAGATAGTAAAAGGCAGAGGGGTTCTAACCCACAACAGTCCCAGGCAGTACAGTTTAGATCCACCTTTTCTGTGCCGATTTTGGGTTTCGAGAGAGTTAACCAGGGAGGTTTCACTTGTTTTAAGCGTGGCCAGTTGGGTCATATGTCTCATTCTTGCTCGCAAAGAGGAAGAAGGCAACAGTCTGCACTGTCTTTGGCTTGTCCTCAGAACCAGAGTCAGGGGAGAGGGCAACCACTTATCTGTTTTTAGTGCATGTAGTTAGGGCAAGTGAGGAGGTTTTACCCTCAGTTGGGTGGCACACCTGGTGCGTCTGGTTTGAGGTAGATACAGAGCCATCAGCTTGCACAGTCAGCTCAGGCCTCGAAGGTGAATCAGAGAGTCTCTTTGGCTCAGTCAGTGCGTCAAACTTATGCTTCGAGGGGTGAGCAGGTAGAGCAGAGACTTATATGACGTGTGTATGTTGTTACCACGCTAGACTTAGTGTCAGCGCCTTCGGTAGTGAGAAGTAACTTCTTGTTGTGTAATTCTATTGTCAATGTGTTGATTGATATGGGTACATCCCATTCTTTTATCTCGTCTGCATTTGCATCGGCATTGGGGTTAGAAGTGGCTCGATTAGCATTTCCACTCAGCGTAGAGTCACCGTTGGTAGTGAGGTTGTGTTAGGCCAGGGGTGTCAGGGTTGTGGGATAAAGGTTGCCGGTCGTAGACTTTTTTTTGCGTTTGTGTAGATTGATATGTTGAGCTTTGATGTTATATTGGGCATGGATTAGTTGTCATCTTATCAGGTTGTTATAGACTGTTACCGTCAAAAGGTTACTATATGTACCTCGAGTGGTGACTTTTTTTTTATTTCTTGAGGGATCAGGTTGATAGAGCTTTGTTGCCAGTGTGTGACCCACGTGGTTGGGGTGAACTTAGACTCATTTTTGCTACATTTTTGGGTGTTGAGAGTGATGTGGTCTGAGTTGAGTTGCCAAGGGTAGTTTGTGAATATCTGGACGTCTTTCCCGAGGATCTTACTAGTTTGCCACACCGTGAAATTGAGTTCTTTATTGATTTAGTACCTAGCACGGCACTGATTTCTATGGCACTGTATAGATTTGCACCCATCGAGTTGATTGAGTTGAAGGTTTAACTCTAAGAATTGTTAGATAAGTGTTTTATCTACCCTAGTACATCGCCTTGGGGAGCACCGACTCTATTAGTTAAGAAGAAAGATTGTGTATTGCGACTTTTTATTGATTACCGAAAGTTGAACAGGGTAACTGTTAAGAACAAATACCCTTTGTCTCCGATAAATGATTTGTTTGATTAGTTGAAGGGTCTTGTTGCTCCTCTTAAATAGACTTGAGATCGGGTTTTTATCAGTTGAGAGTGATGGAGGAGGATATCCAGAAGACGACATTCAGTACGTGGTATGGCTATTACAAGTTCCTAGTGATGCCGTTTGGGCTAACCAACGCACCGCCCTCATTTATGGATTTGATGAATTGAATCTTTCGCAAGTTCCTAGACTATTTTATAGTTGTCTTTGTTGATGACATTTTGATTTACTCACTCTCTGAGGAGGAACACGAGGAACACTTGCGAGTTGTGCTTGAGTTGCTTAGAGCCCATAAACTCTATGCTAAGTTCGGGAAGTGTGAGTTTTGGTTGAAGGAGGTGAAATTCTTAGACCATGTGGTATCCGGGGAAGGAGTGACCGTAGACTCTTCTAAGATAGAAAAAGTGCAAGATTGGGAACAACCTAAGAATGCCTTTGAGATTCGTAGTTTTTTGGGGTTAGCCGGGTATTACTGTTGGTTTGTGAAGGATTTCTCTAGATTAGCCTCACCATTTACTAGGCTTATGAGTAAAGGAGTTAAGTTTGTGTGGAGTGAGACTTGTGAGAAGTCATTTCAAGAGCTTAAGGTTAGACTTACCACCGTTCCAGTGTTGATTATTTCGGAGAGGGGTTTGGGCTATTCTGTGTATAGTGACGCATCTAGGGAAAGTTTGGGTTATGTCTTGATGCAAGAGGGGAAGGTAGTAGCTTATGGCTCATGTCAGTAGAAAACAAATGACATAAACTATCCTACTTATGATTTAGAGCTAGCAGCAGTGATCTTTGCCTTGAAATTTGGACGCATTACCTTTATGGTGAGAAGTTTGAGGTGTTTTCTGATCATAAGAGCTTGAAGTACCTATTTTCATAGAAAGATTTGAATCTGAGGCAGAGAAGGTGGATGGAGTTTATGGAAGACTACGATTTTGAGTTGCACTATCATCCGAGAAAGGCCAACGTAGTGGCTAATGCCTTGAGTAGAAAATCCATTAGCAGTGTAGCTAGTGTTGCCATTCTGAAATGGGAGATGTTGGGTGCTATTGGCGAGTTTAGCTTGCATCTTGACAAGTTCATTGAGTCGGCAGCTTTGATTTCGGTAGTTGCACAACGTACACTTATGAGCTGAGTTATAGAAGTACAAAGGGGTGACCTTGAGGTAGAAACCCTCCGAGAGAAGATCTCTAGTGGGAAGGTAGAGAAGGGCATGAACATGTATTTTGATTCGAGTGTTAGATACCTCGATTGTCTTTTCGTATCGGAGTATTGCAGAGGGAAGGTACTTCGAGAGTTTCACCATTCACTTTAAGGGGTCGTAGGAGAGACACTTACCTTTAGTGGAGTTTTCTTATAACAATAGCTTTCAGGCGAGCATTGGCATGGCACCGTTTGAGGCCTTGTAAAACTGATCATGTAGACTTCCTGTGTGTTGGGCCGAGGTGGGCGATGTATCTATGATAGGTCCGAAGTTAGTCCGAGAAATGATAGAGAAAGTTACACTTATCTGTAAGAAGTTGGTTACAGCTCAGAGTCATCAGAAGAGCTATGCCAGCCGTAGGAGGAGACCGTTATCCTTTGAGGTGGGAGATCATGTCTTCTTGAAGATATCACCTAGACGGGGTTTGATGAGGTTTGGGAAAAGTGGGAAGTTGTCTCCTAGTTTATTGGGCCTTTTAAGATCCTAGAAAGAATTGGAGAGGTAGCTTATCGTTTGGCCTTGCCGCCACAGCTTTCAGGGGTTCATGACGTGTTCCATATCTGTATGCTTTGGAAGTATGAACCGGATCTTTCATATGTGTCGGATTAGACTGAGTTAGAGATAGACGAGGATACCTCATTTGAGGAGAGACCGGTGAGTGTTTTCGACACTCGAGATCAAGTCTAGCGAGGCAAGACGATTCCTTTAGTAAAAGTATTGTGGTGACACCACGGGGGTGAGGAGGCCACTTGGGAGCGTGAGGTTGAAGTTCGTGAGAAATATCCGGACCTATTTTTTGATGTTTGAACATGTATTGAAAGACTTTGTTATGTTAATGTAATATAAACATTGTATAAGTTTTGGAAATGTGAATTGTATATTCAGTATTAAAAACTCGTTTATCATGTTGATGAGAATGGATGACTAGTGGATGGGTCATAATGATGAATTTGAATTACTATCATTGTGGTGATTGGTTTAAACATGGTTTTGATGTTTGATTTAACATTTTGGGGATGGAATTCCTTAAGGGGGAAAGTTATAGCGATTCTGGTTTAGACCTGATCCATTTGATATTTTGGATCCAGGTTTCATTGTCTCATATAGTTGTTCATGTCTTGTTTCCCCTTATTTCTCTTTGAGTTTGGCTATTGGGATGTGTTGGTTGCGTTTGGAACTGGTTGGTAGCTTGTTTTTCAAACTGTTGTTGCCCAGAATTTTGCTTCTTTGATCAAGCGATACTTCTTGCGCTTGAGCGGTTTTTGTGAACTCTCAGTACTTTTGCAGGTCTGCAAAACTACTGGGAGGTGGTATTCTGCGCTCGAGCTGTAAGGACCCACATTTATGGCTTAGTCATGTTCATGTGCATTCATATACTTTTGCCTTGTTAAGTTAACATTTATGAATCTTGTCTTGTTTTGTACGTATATGGGTTGCCTAAGTGGTATGTGTATGCTTTGTTCCTCCCTTGTTATGATAAGCTTAAGTTATGTTAAGACTAAGTCATGCCAAGCCTAGGTCATGTGAAGCCTAGGTTGATCCAAGCCGAGGTCATCTTAAGCCTAGGACCATCTTAGAACCACTTTGATTGACCTCCACCTTTGTCCTGGCATATTGGCCGAGATGATTATCATCTGGGCCGAGGTGTGTATCGCCAAGGCCGAGATGTGTATTATCTAGGCCGAGATGTCATCTTTGTACCGAGGTGATCTTGTCCGGGAGTGGTATGACCTAGACCGGGGTGTGGCACATCTAGGCCGAGGTGTGGCACAGCTTAGTCAAGTGTTGTCCTTCCTAGCCGAGATCATTGTTACCTTAGTTGCCGAAGTTTTGTCCTTAGCCGAAGTCATTGTCCTTTGTTTGCCAATGTCTTGTCTTTTGGCCGATGTCATCACTTGCCGAGGTGCCCTTGCCACCAAGCTTGTTGAATACGCTTTGCCTTACACCTGTCTTGTCAATCTATCACCTTTTTGAAGAGAACCAACCCGGTAACGCCACGTGTCCGAGCTGAGTGTTAAGTCAGCCGGCAGAGAGAGAAACCTATCATTTGTTGTGTTTTGTTCTAAGGAAGAAGAGAGAGAAGCTCTAGAAGAGGGAGAAGGAGTTCCTAGAGAGGGAGTAGAGATCCAAGCTTGATTCCTAGAGATCAAACCGTTAGATTCGTGTTCTAAGGTTAGATTCTTGATTTGCTCATGTAGCTCTTTATGTTTATGTTATTGCATTGCATGATTGAACACGATTTGTAAGCCATGCATCGTTTTGAAGTTCGGTTTTTAGAAAGAGAAAATGGTGTTCAAGTGTTCTTCAAGAAAAGTCATGTTTTGATCCAAAAGCTCATGCTAAGATGTATGTTTTCATGTTTGTTTTCCCATGATCTTCAAGTATGGGTGCCCAGGTCCATGTTTTCAAACTCATGGCATGAAAACCCAGATTTTGTATAAGCAAGTTATGATTTTGGCATTCATCATACTCATGTTCTTCATGTTCTTCATGTTCATGTTCTTCATGTTCTTCACGGGGGGAAACCCAGATTTCCAGACTTCACTTCCCGAAGTGTAGTCGCCGAGATCATTCTTACCTAGACCTTACACTTAGGCCAAGCATCGTATCTCACCTTGGCCTACTCTGCATGATCACTTACACTTGTCTTGTTTGAACCTCGGCCTGCAGCCGCACGCCGAAGCCGTGGTAACCACACCTCGGCCAGGAGGTGTGGGACCTCGGCAAAGACCTGGTTAGTACCCAGCATGTCCTCCCGACATGTAAAACAGTGTTTTGACTTCCAGCATGTTTTTCCGAGATCATTTGCATGTATGTAAGACTTGTTTTGAGATGTGTTTTCAGTGGACCTTGCCATGTGTTTGTAGGACTTGGACCTTGCCCTGAGCCCGACGTCCCAAGAACTAAGTGAGTGGTATTTTTAATAAAGCTATGTTATAACGTCTTGTTAAAGCTTTGCTTTGCTTGTTTGAAAAGTATTTGTTAAGCATGAATGATTACTCATATTTTTATGTATCAAGAATAAGTTTTGATTGCTAAGTATAAGTTCGGTTTCGGTTAACATCCTCGGGAAGTCCTTACGTGCTGGAGAACTCTAAGCTTATGCAGCACAAGTTTGGAAGTCCGTACGTGCCAGGGGACTTTAAGCATAAGTGGCACAAGTCCGTACGTGCCAGGGGACTTTAAGCGTAGGTGGCACAAGTCCGTACGTGCTAGGGGACTTTAAGCCTAAGTAGCACCCTTGTTTTGCCACCGACGGTCTATGAACGGGTGGGTATGTTTTGTTACAAGTTAAGCCAAGTACATGTTTTGTTACAAGTTAAGCCGAGTACATGTTTTGATACAAGTTATGCTAAGTATATGTTTTGAACAAGTTATGTTATATGTACATGTTTTGAGGAAGATATGATATACGTATTGTTTTGACAAAACCTCGGGAATCATTCATTTAACCCCTTTATTACTTGTACCATTCACTGAGTATCCAAGCTCACCCTCTCTATGTATATATATAGGTTTCAAGCAAGAAGTCGGCTATGCCGAGATGTGTGTTTTGTGCCGATGTTTTGTATGCATGTTAGGTCGGCATCAAGGATGTCGGCAACTGTGAAGATTATGTTTTTAACCTTGTACTTCTTGTATTATATTTATGTCGGCATTTTGTGTTTAGGTCGGCAATCTTGTAATGACGTCGGCAGTTCTGTGGATGACGTTTCTTGACTTGTATATATTTTGTTTTGTTTATGTCGGCTTGAGAAGCCCCTTTTGTCAAGATGTAATGTATATTCTATAAGTTGTAAAGTTATGTAATGATGTATGTCATTTCATTTGGCTTATGCACAGCTCTTATGGACCACTTGTATTTTAAGCTATTGCTTCCGCTCTTGTTAGCCCCATAGATTATACTCTGATTGTGTGTGATCTTTGTAAGTTGGCCTTTGGTAATCTCGGATTACTGGCCATCACGGCACCATTCTACTAGGGGCAGTTTGGGGTCGTGACACGAGCGGTGCTGGCTCAAGTGGCCTGTTTTAAGCTCAAGCGGTGGTCTTCTATCTGTAAAACTTTTGGGAGTTGGTATTCTTTGCTCGAGCGGTGCAACTTTCGTGTTTGGTCGATCGAGCAATCTGCGGGTATATCAATTCGTAAAAGGCCACTTTTGAGAGCGTAAGGCTGAAGTCCGTGAAAAGTATTCGGACCTATTTGTTGATGTTTGAACATGTATTGAAAAAGTTTGTTATGTTAATATAATATAAATATTGTATATGTTTTGGAAATGTGAATTGTATATTCAGTATTAACAACTCGTTTATCATGTTGATGAGAATGGATGACTGGTGGATGGGTCATAGTAATGAATTTGAATTACTATCATTGTGGTGATTGGTTTAAACATGGTTTTAATGTTTGGTTTAAAATTTCGGGGATAAAATTCCTTAAGGGGAGAGGTTATAGCGATTTTGGTTTAAACTTGACCCATTTGATGTTTTGAATCCGAGTTTCATTGTCTTATATAGTTGTTCATGTCTTGCTTGCCCTTATTTCTCTTCGAGTTTGGCTATTAGGATGTGTTGGTTACGTTTGGAACAGGTTGGTAGCTTGTTTTTCAAACTGTTCTTGCCCAGAATTTTGCTTCTCTGCTCAAGTGACACTTCTTGTGCTCCAGCGGTCTTTGTGAACTCTTAGTACTTTTGTAGGTCTACAAAACTACCGGTAGGTGGTATTCTTCGCTCGAGCGAAGCTTCTTGTGCTCGAGCGGTGTTAGCTCGAGCGGCCTTTCTTGAGCTCGAGTGGTGGTCTTTTGTCCGTAAAACTTTTAGGAGTTGGTATTCTTCACTCGAGTGAAGCTTCTTGCGCTCGAGCGGTGCAACTTTTGTGTCTGGTCGCTCGAGTGACACTTCTTGCGCTCGAGCGATCTGCGTGTATATCAACTTGTAAAAAGCCACTTTTGAGTCACTTTTTTATTTCTCTCTCTCTCTCTCTAAACATTCTAAAAACCCTTTATCTACACCCTCTCTCTAAAACTCTACTTCTCTCTACAAATACACCTAGATCCGTTGAGTTCTTCACCCGTGTCTCGTTGTTAAAAAGGTAGAGCACGACGTGGGCTTCTTTTTGATCCGAACAAAGTTGGGTTTAGGTGTTGTTGAAGTTCTTTCACTCTTTCTCTCATCTTCTAAGCGTGAGGTAGGGATTTTCTGCACTTTCTTATGATTTTTAACTTAGATGTTTATCTTTGTAAAACACCATTGTGATTTGGTGGAATTATGGACAAACCTAGGGTTTGGCTTGACTTCAAAAGAGGGGTTTTCAAATGTTTTTATTGGAAATGATTAAGAGAATGTATTTATTTTTGAGTTATGATGAATTAGTGGATTTTGACATTTGGAATTGGTTTATAAAGAAATAGGGGTTTTACACTAAATATATCAAATGTTGATTTGAGAGGATAAATGAAATTAATGTTGGAAATGTGGAATTGGGTTGACATTGATGAGAATGGTGGAGTTGGATATGCATTATTACTCACATCTTAAAATTTGGAAAGTTTATCTTTATTGAAAATTGTTTATTTGTTTAGAAATATCTGTTTTGGGCTTTTGGGCTATTGGTGGAGAATAACTATGATTGTTGTAGAAATTGCATGAGAATTAGGAGAATTGAAACTTTTGTCTCATCCATTTGCATCGAGTATTATTTCATATTTATACATTGGAAATGTTTATTATTTTGAGAAAATGGGTGAATCTAGGAAGTATGTGTTTGTCTCATTGAAATAAGTTGACCAGAGTGTCCATGGTGAAAGTTCTTAAAACCTCTCGTATACATGGGTGCCGATCCTATGGACAAAATTTCCATGAAATGGCAATAGTAGTGCTTGTAGAGCCTATGCTTACATGGGTACTGTAGACGTCCCCGAACGTCCCGGGAGGGAATCCCATTTTGTTCATTTGGGCTTACTACAGTTCAGGACTCAATGTCACGGTCCTGTATCTAATCTCGCAGAGTGCAATGCAAGACCGATGAATCATCAAAGAGTCCAAATCCGGTAAATCGTTTTTGAAAACAAATTTTTTGAAAGAAGTGCCAAACATGGACTGCTTTGGCAGATACAGAGTCGCCACCTAAATATTTATTTTGGGGGAATTTAGGAAACCCTGATTTGTGCCTAAGGCCACGTGTCCGTCATCACCAAAGTTGCCTCGACTCGGGAACTTGGGTACGATTGGGGAAGGTCACTTCGTGAGCACCCCCGCTGGCCCGATCAAAGATCGGCCTCTACTAACCATGATATCGAGTTTTGAAAACATTACGTGCTCTTATTTCGGTTTATTAGCCTAGAATTACTATGTGATGCACGCAGCATACAAGTATAGACTGGATCAACTGAGTTGGAACAAAACATTTCATGTTTGTTTTTTAAAGCGGTTTGCTACTCGCAAGTAGGCTAAAATGCAGATTTTGCCACCCTCAAGTGGGCTTAGAAAACATCGTGATTTGCCACTATCAAGTGGGCTTAAAACTCGCAATCAATGAATTGTTCCAATTCAGATAATCCAACCTCCACCCACAGGCATTCGGGCAGTTATATCACATAAGCACTTAGCCTCATGGTAAGCATGCTATCATGGCAATCCCTCACACACATGCAAGGATGCTAAAGCATGAACACTTACCGAGTACTCCAAGCCAAAACAGAAACTAGTTAGTAATCAATGCATGATCCTAGTTTATTTTAAGATGGCTAATGCAACACATGCAAAATGCAACTAAGATAGGCTCGGCTATTCTAAACATGGCATATGAAATGCAACAGATAACATGTATTCAACTTGGAATTGAAATACAATGCAGTTAGTATGATGCGCCGAGCCCGATGTATGCAAGACAGATGAATGGATGCAAACATACGAGCATAAGGATGCTAATTAAAACGTGCCCTAAACTAACCATCATAAGCTGGTAAATAAAAGGGAGAAAGACGTGGGGTTGGAAGACATACATCACACACACGCACACTTATTATAAAATTGCCCTCCTCGGAGGGTCTGAATAAATAATACAGACCGAATAAATAATTAACTACTCTAGCTAATTAAATATTACAGAACCCTAATTAATTAACAAATTAACTAAGAAACGAAATAAACTAGTATGCAGATCTATGGACTGCCTCAGCTCTGTTCCGAATGATGAAAGATGCATGCATGCTCGAGTCGCCTTGTCGGGAAATTCCTCGCGATGCCCCGATTTGCCTCTGTTTGCAATTGATCTCGAAATATTGTACAAAGCTCTAAAAGGCTGCTGGTTTCTGGTTTGCTGCAACAGAGAGCAAGAAAGGGGCATGGCAAAGAATTTTCAACACATGTGCGCAGGACCACTCTCCCCGTCATTGCACAAGCTCTAGGGAGTGTAGTCCTCGATCCTTGTGCCATCAATCATGCGTCTCGATGCATGATGGCCGAGGAATCGAATTGCATGACTCAATATGAAATGGGTGCACACATAAACACAACAAGGCCTAAACTCCATCATAGGTAATCCGGAGTGTCGGCGACCAAGAATTGAGACACGTTTCGTCACTTTGAGTACGAAACGCCCCTCGTTTCCCGTATTTGCACTAACCCTACTCCAAACACAATGCAATGAGATGGCATACACAATGCGACTAACATGTAACCCTAAACGCAATGCAACCTAATCATGCTGGCATGCGAGGGATGATATGCACACATGCAACCTAGCATACGCAATGCTATGGACTAAAATGGCATGCACAATGCACATGAGCTATATGGCATACACAATGCACACATACGAAGATGGACATACACAAAGGCATAATCAAAGCATACACAATGCGATGGTCAAACATGCAACAACATGAACCAAATGGCATACACAATGCAAGGTGGACTTAAACCAATATGAGTGGACCTCAGCCACACTCAAATCAGTGGCCAAACATGATGGAATGAAAGGTAGGAACACTCATGCAAACATGCCCAATGCAAGGGACCGAACCTAAGGCATCGAATGCCACTCTACCAAAGCATGGCAAGGGATGACACATGGCATACAATGACACAAATTCCAGCTCTGAAATAGCATAGCAGATGGTCCCGAAACATGCAAACACCTCACCCGATGCATGCTAGATGAATCGAATACCGAAACTAGTGGAATGGATTACGCTATAGGTGTCACGCCTCAAACTCGCCCCTAAAAGTTCGGGCATGGCCCATACAGAAACGGACACTTAACCTGATATACATATCATATGGGGCCTGAACGGAAGCACTTAATATAATAAAATAACACGGAAAAGCATCCATTGAGCTAAACCTAACATGCCAGGATCACATTCGTAAGAGCCATTTATTTATTATTTTTTTTTCATACCCATACACACAGATGATTGCATAATCGAACATTGGTATAAAAAGGGACCATATATATACATTTTAACCTTAGGTAAATAATTAAAGTGCAAGCCAAAATCTTATCAGAACTGGACATAAATGCATAGACTTGGTCTGGGAGTCTGGACAAACTGAGGTTGACAACTGAAGGGTGAGCTTCAAGGGTTAAGACGGACTCCCAAAGTGATTACCTACAGAACAGACATAGTACAAAGTGAGCGAAGCTCAGTGAATAATAGTACATAAACAATTCAATGCTTAACTTGAATTAAAATACATATCAATGCATACATAAATCATGAGGCATAAGGTTAATTGATTTTGTATTAATTCTGGAATGGCCTAAGGCCCAGTCTTGAAACATATTGACTTGAAACATAATATTTTGGAACATAATGGCCTTAAACCCTTGAACAAAGTGGCGATAGCCCTCGAACATATTAGCATTAAACTTTTAAACATGGTGGCATATAGCCCTTGTACATATGGCATGAAGCCCTTGAAAAGTTGGCATAAAGCCCTTGAAAGATTGGCACGAAGCCCTTGAACATGTGGCACGAGGCCCTTGAAACATATGGCACGAGGCCCTTGAAACATGTGTATGAATTCAAGAGGTGTCTCACATGGACTCTAGAGGTGTCTCACTTCATAGCACTTAGTTCCGTGTAGCACTTTGTTTCATATTATAATAACTTATCCGGAATGGCCATAGGCCTCATAACTTGCACATATGTATGGACTCAAGAGGTAGCTCGTACGGATTCTAGAGGTGACTCGCATTGCAGCACTAAGTTCCGTATAGCACTTTGCTCCATACCAAAAATATAGAATGGCCTCTGGCCTCATAGATCATATAGAATGGCCATAGGCCTAGATTGGCTATAAGCCTCATTCACATATGTATGGACTCAAGAGGTGGCTCACATGGACTCTAGAGGTGGCTCACAATGTAGCACTTAGTTCCAAGTAGCACTTTGTTCCATACTAGTAATTAACAGGTTTTACAGACTAACCATACATATCATGTCATATCATAAACGGAAATAAATTCATATATATGCATTATACTTAATTCATAAACAAAAATCAGAATTCAAACTTAATTATACCTGGCACTTCAATAGTGCTAACAAGTCCATATAAAGCATTCTTGTACCTCGGTACTAAGAACTTATAATATCCTTGAACTTATAACATACGTGAACTTGTAACAGACTTAAACTTATAACATATGTAAACTTGTAACAGGCTTAAACTTGTAAACTTGTAACATACGTAAACTTGTATATACTTGAACTTGTAACATATATAAACTTGTACCATACTTGAACTTGTAACATGCGTATACTTGTAACATACTTGAACTTGTAACATACATGAACTTGTAATATACTTGAACTTATAACATGCGTAAACTTGTAACATACGTAAACTTGTAACATACGTGAACCACGGTATTATGACCCCCGGGTGAGGGCCTTGCGCTAAGAATACCTTAAATGCCTTTATATAAGTGAACAATCATTCAGTGATTCAAAGCGTAACATGTTAGGAAATAGGGCATTTCTTGTCACATCATGTTATTATCGTATACTTAACAAAGATAGAATAATTCACATTCTCAGGAGGGTTACAGAAACATGTTAAACCTTTTGCCCTTATGCCGTGGTGTCTGAGTAATTTCTCATTCACGCAAATACACATAGCTTTTCAAGTATTCTGATTCATCGAAGGTATCTACCCTTGATAACCTATAACTGTCTCATATTTACTCAAAATCCATTCTTCAAGAATGAACATAATTTCTCTTTATTCTTTAGGAAACGGCGTAGTTCACTTGATTTATTACTCGGTAGCACATAGAAGCATACATCTTGTTTGATCATTCGTATAAGTTAACATAGTTGACTTGTAATTAACAGAGTACTAATGGTAATCGTTACATCAGTCACATGAGTTAACTTAGTTAACTTAAGTCTAACAGGACATTCCTGATAATTATTAACAAAAGGTAAGCATGTTGTACAGATTGAATAATATCAGAGATACGTGAATACCATAATTCGATAGTGCTTATACGTTCCCTTGGCTCGTCGTGAATCACTATAGATATCTTGCACATAACGTTAGTATTCTTTGTCAACAATAAATAAAATGTATTGCACAATGATGCCTTTAGATTTTCAAATCAACATACTTGCAAGAAACAGAATATTAACAATAAGAATCATTAACAATCATTGAATGTATGACTATCGTACTATTACTCACAGTGTTCAAATGCTTAGTCCGCCCCTATAGTTGACCCTACACAAGTCATAATACACATAGAAATCGGGTCACATATAGTTATTCCGTTCTTAACTTGTTTAATTCTCTTTATACCAAATTACACATCAATTTGCAATTCAACATAATCCAAATTAAATCCTTGAATCTCATTTCAACATTCCACAACTGAATTCATGTCTTCCATATCCTTAATAGATTATTTCCCCAAGTTTTCCTTTACATTATAGCATGAATTACAACGTTCATAACAAAGTTCATTCGCAAATTTTAAACATAATTTTCAAACATTTCCAAATTCCAATTAAACTTGTACATATATAATTCAATATCTCAATTTCATTAGTCTACCTTCAATTTGGGCAAAATCATTGGTTATCATCGTTAATCAACCTAGGGTTTCAAGAAAATATTGAAATTTCAAGAAGAAAATCAAACTTATTAACCCATTACTTTTTATTCCAATTTTCCCATTGATTAAACACCTAGGATTCATAATTCACCATTTTAACCCATTAATTTAACTCCCAAGATTCCATACCTCAAGAATCAAGCAAGCTTTGGTGAGATTCCTCCATAATTTCGGAATTCCAATCGGTGGAAAAATGTTGATCTTCATGCCTTCTTCACTCCTTGGTGGAAGATCTTGATCAAAACTTAGAGAAATGGTGAGGATTTGGGATCAAAACCCTAGGGTTTTCGGACCTAGGGAGAGAAGAGAGAAGAGGGGAAAAGAAAAATGTAAGAAATGATCTCAAAATCCCGTTTTTAAGTTGCTGTACTCGCGAAACCCGCTCGAGCGTTCCTATTCCCGCTCGAGCGTACCTGCTTTCAGCACAGATTCCAAAACTTCAAACAGGCATAACTCTCCCATCCGGACTCCGTTTTAGGTCATTCTTGTGGTCAAATTGAAGCCCCGGAGATAAAATTTCCAATGGTTCTAACCTCACATCTAAATTCAAAGTGTGGAAAAAGAAAAAAGCAAAAGGGTGCCGGCTGATCATAGACGAATTATTCGAATTAAAGTTTTTGGTCCAATCTTACTTTACCAACATATTACTACCTCAAGCAACACCCCAAAATAAAGTGAGAAGGTTCCAAGCATACCAATAAAAATGTCAAAAACGAACCCACGTGTCTCAGAAATTCAAACTCAACCTGGAGACCCGCTCGAGCGCCCAAACTTGCGCTCGAGCTCACGGACCAACAAAGCCTCCCGCTCGAGAGACCACTTCTACGCTCGAGCGGAAATTTACAACTCTCAGAATCTCAAGCCGTCTGCAAAATTGCTGGGAACCCCAAAAGTCCGCTCGAGCGTCAACTCCCCCGCTCGAGCGGAGGGAAAAATTTCAGATCATATAGCGATCCCGGGTTTACCCTTGTTGTACAGTGATCCGGACTTGTGTCCGTGGATGTCGGTAGTTGATTATTATCTTGTCTACATCCTTTTCTACTTTGTATTTGAGTTATAGGATGTGTTGGGCAGGTCTGTTACAGGTTGGTTGTGTCTGGGAGCCAAGTGTTACTGCCTAGAATTTTGGGCCTTCGCTCGAGCCAGGGTTTGGTCGCTCGAGCGAGAGGTATGTTTTGTGTCTGGTGGGTCGAGCCAGAGTGACTTCGCTTGAGCGAGCGATTGCGTCTGGTTCAAATGCTGAGAGTTGCATTTTTTGGCTCGAGCGAGCTTTCTTCGCTCGAGCGATCTGGTTTGTCTTCGCTCGAGCGAGCATTCCTTCGCTCGAGCGAGATTTTCTTCGCTCGAGCGAGCTTCTAAGTTTTTGGCTCGAGCGAGACCTTCTTGGCTCGAGCGAGAGTTTCTGTGTCTGGTCGCTCGAGCGACCAAGTCTTCGCTCGAGCGAGCGTGTTTATATCAGTTAGCAGCAGCCGAGATGAACTTCACTTTTTCAAAACTTTTTCATCTTCAAACCCTAAATTCGGGACCCTCTCTCTCTAGACTTGTCTTCTCTCTAGGAAATCATCTCTTTCTAGTGTGAATCCACCCAAAGTGCTTTGTTAAAAAGATAGAGGGTGACTTGGGCTTTGATTTAATCTGAAAATCTTTGGATTTGGAGCACATTGGTCGTTGGGTCTTCATCTCCTTTTGAGCTCAAACTTTGAGGTAGGGATATCCTACTCTTCTTTATGGACTTTGTCTTTAAATTTTAGCATTTTGACATGTTAGAAGTTGTTGTGTAATTTTGAGAAAACTTTGGGCTTTTGTGTAATTTTAACAAAGGTTGGGGTTTTGTTTATAATAAACCTGTTTGCGTGTTTAGCATAGAGAAGTGGGATTAATGTGGAAACATTGATGGAAATGGAACCTTAAGGGTTGAAATGTTAATTATGAAAAATGCCCTAATTACATTGATTAATTAATTGGTATAATTAATTGTGAGAAATGAGGAAATGAAGTGGAAATGTTGAGATTGGGAGTATATGGGAATAAGGGGTGTAGTTGAATTACTTATCACTCCCCGAATTGAAATGTTGATTTAATATCCATTTGTGCATTTATTTTCTGTTTAGAAATAACTGCTTTGGGCTATCGGTGGAGGATAGTCGTGATTGTTGTAGACAATGCATGAGGATTAGGCAAACGAAAACTAATCAACGGAATGTGTCATAAGAGTGTGACGATTGTTAGAATACATTAATTTTATGTATTGATTGATTGTGTATAGAACCTATGTGTTTATATGCATTATGTGTAGAGGAGGAGATGGGGGATGTACTCCGCGGTTTAGGGGAAGATGGGGGATGTACCTCTAAACCGGATAGTGTTGGGAGGAGATGTGGGATGAACTCCGTAGATACAGCTCATATGCTTGTCTAGAGAAGTGAAGATACAACTCATATGCTTATCTTTGAGAAGTATAGATACAGCTCATATGCTTGTCTAGAGAAGAGTAGATATAGCTCTTACGCTTATCTTCGATTGTGTGATATAGTTCTTATACTTATCTGCTGAGGTGTTGATATGGCTCATATGCTTATCGGTTAATGTGATGACATAGCTAGTATGCTTATTTATCGAAAATGGAAAATGAAAAGTAACATAGACTTGTAAGTCATGTAATTGAAATGTGATATAAGTGGATGTATCAGTGTTGGCCATCTATCAACTGCTAATCTTTTAATCATTATTCATAGTTGGTTTAGTATATTTCTACTGGGCTGTGACTCACCCTATATGGGAACATCATTTTCAGGTACAGGTAGCATGCCACCTCCAAGGACATAGCTTGGGAGGCTAGAGGCGGGCAGATCTTTTGTTGTCTTTCTTTTGATGTATTACATGTAAATTCAAGCCAAGGGCTTAATGTGTAAATGAGTTAGCACTCTCTTTTTGTAACCAAGTGTTAACTTGGAAAGCTGTAAGCCCTTAGGGCATTTGCTTTTGTTGTTAACATGTAATACCTTTTGTAATGAAACTATGATGAATAGATGATTGTTGATCTTTTGTATATCAATGCATGCTTATATTGATGGATTTAATGTTGTTATTTTGAGGGCGTTACAGGTCATGCAGGTCACAAAACTCACAAATAATAGCCTGAAACATGGCTTGAAAACATGCAAATAAGGGCTCCTTTGTAAGGCCAAGAAAGCTAGTAAACAAGACAAGGGGTGAGCGGATCACCCCTCTCTGATTTTGATGCTCAAAAACACATAATAACCACTGAAAATCCACTGGATTACAGTGGTCAAAAGGGCCAACAAAGCTCAACACAAAAGCCCTAATGCATGGCTCAAAACAAAGAGAAATGAAGCATGCAAAGGGGGTAGATGACGCCCAACAGAAAAGAGGTCTTAAACAAACTTCAAGAGGAGCTCAAAATAAGCCTTTTTTTAGTTTATGACAAAGCCCAAATATGCTTGCAAATAGAGCTAAGATATGAAACAAAATAAGGACCAAAAGAGGGAACTAGTGTGTTACCCTTGTAGCACAGCAAGACAGCAAGCCCTGGACCAAGAAACCAGCTCCTCAAGCTCTGAAAACAAGCTCCAAGGACCCCCAAGCAATGGTGAAAGTGTGTGGTTGTGAGATGGTGTGTGAAGGGCCAAGAACAAGGCTCTATTGAACCTAAAAGAGAGAGATATAGAAGGAGATACGTGTATGTATGCTCCATCAACTTCTCCACCCTTGCAATGGAAGAGGACCTCTTCCTTTATAGAGGAGAGGGGCTAAAGCTTCCTCAATAAGCTTAAAACCAAGATTAAACATTCTCCATACACGTGTATGGAGGATGCAGAAAATGCCTCCCAGCTGGCACAGCTGGAACACACTCAGGCCAAGTTTGGGAAGACTAAATAAGTGCACTTTTTGTCTTTTTTGACTAAAAAATTGAGGTTGAAAATATGGATGTTTGGGTTAACTTTTTGACTTTTTATGGAAAAATGTGTAATAAAAAATTGTGAAAATTGGTTTTTAGAGGAAAATTTGAATTGGGAGTTGTGCAGCCGTAATTGTTGACTTTTGGTGAATAGTGTTAACTTTTTAACTTTTTGAGTAACTTTTTGGCTTTTTGGATTATTTGGGAGTACCCAAACAAGGCCTCAGTGAGACAAAAAAGCAGAAAGCTGGCCGCCCAGTTCAGGTGGTCAGCCGACCACTCCCCCTAGTCGGCCGACCAGGGTCAAAAGGTTCAGGTGGTCGGCCTGCTACTAGGGTGGTCTCCAAGCTGAAAGCAATCAAGTAGTGTAGTGGGAGACCTGCAAAAGTGGCTCAAAAACCAAGGAGACCAGCTTCCTGACAAGAAAATCGGCCGGCGGGAGAAGAGGTGGTCTCCAAGAGAAAAGGTGATCTCCCACCCTTGTACTACCTTCCAAACAATGAAAATAGGGTCCACACCAAAAATGAACCAAGACGGATGCAAAACGAGGGTTCGGGAGCCAAAACGCGCAGCCGGGTGCCCCGAAAACTGACTATTAAGCATCGAAAGTAGCGCGTGACCACGAAGGTGGTCTTTCGGGCCACAATGTCCCTCTAGAGAGAGGAAACAAGGTGTGTGCCAAAAATCGGAGCAAATAGAGAAAGTTAAGCTGTCCCGAACCGAGGCGTATGACCAACGGCTCTGAAAACCGAAAATCGATCTCCAAACGGGAACAGTGGTCTACGAACACAAAAAGTAGCCTACGGCCACTGAGAGATGATCTACGAGACCTCTCCCTCCCTTCGGGAAGAGAAAACAGAACCTGGTTCGCAAATCGAGGCAAAGCACAGAAGAGTCCCGAAGTCCGGAGGCAAGGCTCTCAGCCGAGACTCTGTAACCTCAGAACGAGCACAATATGCGCAATCACCGAGCGCTCAATCGATGACATCTGAGTCTTAAGGTCGGTTAAAAATGGGATGTCTACAGTTGTCCCTCTTTCACAGAACTCGAAAGTCATACATGACGGGAGTGAATCTCAAAGCCCAGAGACGACCCATTTTTGACAAGGTCGAAGACTTAGACAAACAGGCAAGATAAATGAAGAGATGTGCCCGCAGGCGCACCCACAGGCAGGCGGCAAAATGCAAAACGATATGCACAAAGCCGAATGTAACTCATGACCATGCAAAGCAGCAAGTTACAATGAAGCAAATATTCACAATAGATGCAACAGTTCTAAGTGAGAATGCAAGGCGAAACTACATTTCATGCAGTAAGAGTGTAAGAGAATTACAATTCTCGCTATGTCTTACACGGAGAAGATACAATACCTATGCGGCTCGTCTGGTCGCACCAGCTTCAAATGAACTGTACATACAATATCGTGCCTGCAAAAGAGAGAAGCTTAACAAGCACAACATAGTTAGCAACATATGTTCAATGCTATATCGAACGCAGACAAACATCGTGTCAGCGACAAAAGTGCATCGCAATGCGAGAGAAACGCGTGCGGCGATGCAAGTTAAGCATGGATGGCATGACAATACCAATAAAACGTGCGTGACAATGCAAGTGATGCGCATAATGATGCCAGTGACGTGCATAACAATGCAAGATGAATGCAACTTCAAAAGCGTATTTGAAACAAAACATCGAGCAAAGAAATGTAAGCCTCGATGAGGGCAACTCAAATGTGACCTCCAGTTTACCTCTCGGAGGGGGTGCAACGTACTCAAAAAGGATACATCTTGCTCTTGGCAAGTAACGATGAACCATACGTCGAAGGTTGGATTTGAAGTTCTCGTGAAAGGATTTCACGTCGAAAAGTGCACTTTCCTTGTACTTTCTCGAGAGCCGGGGACTCCGATCACCACCAAAATTTGCAGGGAGAACAAAGAGGCATTGGAGACCACACAGGAGGGCCACCGACCACCCTAGAGAGCCACCGACCAGGTTTGGTGCCAGGGGGTGGTCAGACTACCAGAAAAGGTGGTCGGCCGACCACCTTGCCAAAAACAGGGGTAGTTTTGTCCTTTTGCACTTGTTTCTTTAAATACACTTGGCCAAAGCACTTTTGCTCACACCTTCAGATCCGAAATCAGCTCTCCTCCCTTCCTAGACCATTTTCTGTCTCAGATCTGCTCTTTATACGCGTTTGCCAATGCCCCATGCTAAGTTGTTTCGCAAAATCTTTCAGTTTTCTTCACTTTAGACTGATTAAAATTTGATTTCGGAGCTTCTTTCTCCATTTTCACCACTTGAGGTAAGTTTGTCTCGACATTTGGAACGTTTTCTCAGGAGTTGACTTTTGTTGACTTTTTCATTTCCCGAGAGTTGACTTTTGTTGACTTTTTCCAATTTTGGCTCATTTTGCTCATTTTTGCTCCTTTTTGTAGATTTCTCGAAATGGTGGGTCATCTTCTTCATGGCGGAGGTCCTCTAGGTGCCGAGAGTGGGCCGGACATCATGTCCTTGCCTTCGAGGATCCGCCCCTTTGATCCCGAGAGGTACGACCCTCCGGAGCACATCCTTCCCCCGAGTGTTTTCTACCATTTCATCGACTTTGATCGCCGGGCGCCCGCAGACCTACTGTTACGGGAACTAGAGTCCCACCTCTCTCGCCAGGCACGAGAGGCACGTATTTTATTTTTACATTTTCTGCAATGTATTCTGCATTTCTTGCGCGTTTCATGCTTTCGCTATGTATGTTTATCCATTCGTTCTGAACACATTTGCGCACCATACTTCTGCTTATTTTAGCACATATCTCACAACACAGACTTCCGTTGAGTTGGCACACAGCTTGTTCTGAACACTTAGTCTATAACATAGCATTCTGTTTGTATTTTGAACACACAGCTCAATCACTCGAATTTCTGAACACGCAGCTCATGCTTTTTATTGTGAACACGCAGCCCACAGTTTTTGAAATTTGAACACGCAGCCCAAACTCTTGATGGTGAACACACAGCCCACATTTTCTGAAATTTTGAACACACAGCCCAAACTCTTGATGGTGAACACACAGCCCACATTTTCTGAAATTTTGAACACACAGGCCAAACTCTTGATGGTGAACACACAGCCCACTGTTTTTGAAAGTTGAACACGCAGCCCAAACTTTTGAGGTAAACACACAGCGCACTGTTTTTGAAAGTTGAACACGCAGCCCAAACTTTTGAGGTGAACACATAGCCCATAGTTTTTGAAAGTTGAACACGCAGCCCAAACTCTTGATGTGAACACACAACCCATAGTTTCTGAAATCTGAACACTCAGCTCAAACTTTTCACTTCAACTCTGAACACACAGCTCATATGCTTCATGTTGAACATGCAGCTCACACACTTCAATTCTGAACACACAGCTCATATACTTTATGTTGAACACGCGGCTCACACACTTCAATTCTGAACACACAGCTCATATACTTTACTGATGAATACACAACTCATTCATTGCATTTGCACTCAGCTCATATTGAACACGCAGTCCACAACATTGTATCTGATTTGGTTTGCACACAGTTCATACTTTCATTTTGAAACTGAATACATGTGTTCATTCTGAATGCAGGTATCTTCCCGTGTTACACGAGGCTATGGCTCGATCATTGCTAGGGAGTGGTACGGAGAGCTCCCAAAGGCCGTTCGTGATCTGGTTAACCAGGCAGGGTTTGGACCCTTCTGCGCGGGGATATCACGTTATCCTGCGAGCAGGACCCTGATGGGGGCACTCGTGGAGAGATGGTGGGACACCACCAACTCGTTCCACTTCTCAACTGCCGGGAACATGGCGATGACCCCGTTTGACTTTGCCCTGTTGACTGGTCTTGACGTGGCCGGCCGATCGGTCCCCTATGACGAGGATATGGGTGAGTGGAAGGCCACCTGGATTTACCTGCTTGGAGCCCGTCCACCGATCGACAGAGCATCAGGCAGGGTCAGGTATACTTGGTTTTCCGCACATTACAGGGGGACGATGCCCGGGACTTTCAAGGAAACAGAGCAGTATGCTCGAGGGTTTTTGATGTTCCTTCTCGGGAATACTTTGTTCTCCAACAAGGGGAACACAGTTGGGCTATATTTGCTCAGTGCTCGAGTAGACCTATCACAGGTCAGTCAGTACGACTGGGGTGGCGCCGGCCTTGCTACCCTTTATTGTTACATGAGTGCGACCTCCCGCGGACGGGGGAACATAGTCGGTGGCTATTGGAGAGGCTGGAAGGTACTTTCTGCCCTCTTGATTTACATTTCTGCTTTTCATTATCTGTACACTGCACACACGGCACACTTTAAATTCTGCACTTTACACTCCGCTCTCAACATTCTGCATTCTCTGTAAATTCTGCATCCACATTCTGCGCTTAGCATTCTGTATTCTGATGGCTATTGCCCTGTTTTCCACAGCTATGGGTTTTTGCGTACTTTCCAACGCTAGCCCCAGAGCTCGAGGTGGAGGCACCTCTTGTGATCCCTTACTCGCTCGTGTTTGAGGGCCAGTACCGGCCGAGAGCTCGGGAGACTCTGCCCTAGCTGCGACAGTTTTTTGATACAGTGCGGACGACTGAGGTAATTCAGAACTCTCAGTTTTTCATGTTTTCACCTTTGATTCATCTTGTACATTTACGATTTCTAATCAGCTTATGCATTTGATTATCTGCAGATCACCTGGCAGCCTTGGGCGCCCTTGGGTGGAGATACCCGATTTCAGTTTGCTGGGGCATGGGGCGCTTCTCGATACAGGGTCCTATTTGAGGGGCCGGTTGGCAGGGCCTGGTTTCTGGGGGACCGCTTCATGCGCCAGACGATGGGC
Source organism: Camellia granthamiana (assembly GCA_036172215.1). NCBI lineage: Eukaryota > Viridiplantae > Streptophyta > Magnoliopsida > Ericales > Theaceae > Camellia > Camellia granthamiana. Next base: position 82,958,953 of record CM069913.1, on the reverse strand, counting down.
TACCCCGAGTAGAGTGTCCCCGCAGCGCCTCCGAATGACATGCGGTCTATTAAGGGACTCACTCCCCAGGAGGTTGATTTGGCTATGCTGGGTACTGATGCAGTTCTACATTTGGAGGAGGGGGAGTACGCGACCTACCGTCATACATACTTGATGCCCCTATTGACAGGTGTCCACACTCCCAAGAGGAGGTCTACTGGCATGCCATCATCGAGTCGAGTCCAGGCTACGGATGCTCCTTCGACCAGCAAGGCTGGCACATCGAGAGGTGGGGCTGGACTGGTTCCCCCAATTCCTCCGACTTACCCTCACGCCGGGTGGCCAGATCTTCCGACCGAGTTGACTGGATGGCGATACAGGTCACCTTACCCGATTCCAATGGAGCCCCCAGTGCCTGGTCACCAATACGTTAGAGACCCTGACTCGCCACCGGTATGCTTTACAGTTTTGATTTATCACTCAGATATTTGGACATTTATTTATTCACTAATAATTTGCACTTGCATCTGCAGCCCCCCATGGAGTACATGGATAGGATGCTTGGAGTGATGGCCTCACTTGAAGGCATGGTTCTGCGGAGGGAGACACAGCTATTCATTGCTGGCGTCTCGGTGCTTTTCAATTTCCTTGCATTTATCATACTTCTGATGACATGCTGCATTTACCCATTTCACTGTATTGCTTGACTGTATGCATAGAGCACATCTGACACACACCACATTCATACATTGTATCTGCATACACCCACTCTATGTAGCATTCTTGTCTCTGCATCTAATATACATGTTGGCTAATGTACTCAAATTGCCCTTTTCAGCTGCCACCACTACAGGCCGAGCCATCCAGGCCTTCTCGAGGGGCTGGGAGAGGGGACTCGTCTCGCAGACGAGGCAGGCACAGAGCACCTGTCATAGATGACGAGGAGTCCAACGAGGAGGAAGAGTCTGCGCATCCTCAGTCAGAGACATCTGTAGGTAGAGAGGATGACTCTGAGTCCGGTTCTGAGGGCGGAGGTGATGCCGAGGAGGGTTCCGAGGACAGCAGCTCCGATTCAGATGGTGGTGCTAGTGGAGATGGTGTAGGGACTTCTCAGCCGAAGAGGACGAAGAGGGCCTCTTATTCTTGCACTTGATAGCGCTGATGCAGATGTTCCTGCTTTATTTTCCTTTTTTACTAGTAGTTGTAGCACATTGTACATTATTAGTCAGTTTTATTTTCTGTAGAAACTTGTACCCTTGTTGTAAAATGTTGTAACAAAGGAAGCATGATGGAATGAAACAGCTTTTTGAAAAAGTGTTGTATTTTATGTTCTTAGCATCGCATCGCATCATTTTGCACAAAAAAATGAGATTGAATGAAAATTGAGCATTGAAAATTACCAAGTCAGGTAGTGAACCAATGCAACAAACTAAACAACCTAACTTACTAAGAAACAAGAAAACCTTAGCAAGTTCACAACTCGATAAGCAAATCCCAGAAATGTCGATGAACAACAAACAACAATTTGACGAACAAAACTTGACAATCTGGTAAAACTTAATGACTCGATAAGCAAAACAACAACTCAGTAAGCAAAACAACAACTCGATAAGCAAAACAACAACTTGATAAACAAGACTTAACAACAACTCGATAAGCAAATGCATTTCGGAGAAAACGGACGATGGAATGCGTCCGAAACAGAGGGAAACGCGGTCCTTTGACACTCCCAATGCATGGAAAGGCTAGGAACTCTCTGCTAGAAGCTAGGATAAGACCAAAGCCCTGCTTTTCTCCATGGCCGACCACCCTAGGAGGCTGGCCGACCAGCTTTCTGCCTTCGAGACCAAAGGGGTGGTCGGCCTACCAGAAAAGGTGGTCGGCCGACCACCTGGTTTGGCGACCACCAGATTTTTAACACGTGTCCCCAAACAGTGCCTTATCCTCTATAAAAGTTCCAGCTTCATGGTTCTTTCATTTCATCTCAGTTTTGCATCAAAATGGAGGCATTCCTCATCGAAAATCTCGCAGTTTGGATTGCTACTTTAGACGGCTCGAAAAAGTTAAACTTCTGGGTCTTCGGCTTGAATGCACTGTTCACGTTGAGTCGCACTCCGCCGCATCTTCCATTCCTCCATGCCGCAGCAAGGTTTTGGAATCTGGTAACACACGTCTTTAGCTTCGGCGGGCAAGAGATGTGTCCTACCTTTGAAGATTTCCAAGCTTTGATGGAATCCGAGCGTAGCGAAGAAATCTTGCCCCAGCTTCGCTTCGGCCACGCCCAAGCTTTAGGACGGATGTGTGGGCTTACTATGCATGACGCTCGGTCTTTGATCTGCAACGGGGAATTGGACATCCTCGGCTTGATTCATTGCTTTTCTGACGCCGGTGACCGTGGCGACCAGCATTGGCAAGGTTTTCGGCGTCATGCCCTTTGCTTGTGCATGCTATCACACTTTTTGCTTGCCTCAGGCTCCAGAGGATCTAGTGTCCGGTTGATCGAGGTTGCCCAAAGCTTGAAAGAGGGCAAGAGCTGCATTGCCATGACATTGGCCGAAACATTGCTGGGCTTGGATACTTTCACTGCCGGGAGACGACCAGATTTGCGGGGAGTCCACTACTGCTGCAGGTAATGTTTCCCTCCTTATCTCACATATATATTGCTCACATCACTCGGCCCTCAAGCTCGATTTTTTTTTTTTCTCTTGAAACCCTTTTCTCACTTTTTCTCTCATCGTACACCTCTCTACTCTTTAATCTCTCATTTTTCATCCCTCCCCAGGTGTGGTTGATGGATAAGTTATAGGTTGTGGACTCTTGCCCAACATACTCAGCTCGCGGCTACTTTTTTCGGCAACGTCTAGTCGATGCCCTTGATGAGGGATGGTGGTTCGACTGGATGTGCTATTTGTCCGCAGACCGCATTGCTTGGTGTTGTCCTTGGCTTAATCTACTGGCAATGAGCTACAGCATGTCCCGGCAGATTGGGATTCAATTGATTGGTCTGACGCACTGCGTGTTTTACTTTTCTTTCCGGTTCCAGCGCCAGTTCGGCCATGATCAGACTTGCTCGCCAGAGGGGATAGAGTACCCTGCTGCATTCCCGGTTTGAGGCACACAGCTTGCTCGATATGCCACAGCATGGAGGACGAGAGAACTCCTGACCCCCGCTCCCACTTTCAGTTACATTTTGTCTGATGAGTGCATAGATTGGCTCAATGAAGAGGCACATATTAGGCCCAGCTTGGCATCAGAAGCTTCGACCAGCTCTGGGAGGGGGCGCAGGAACACCTGACTTAGCTATGCCCCGGATTTATTGCTTTATAAGTACTTTCAAGTTTTCTTTATGAATGTAACCAAAAAGCAACTTCAATTTGTATGCAAGAGCAGGAGGACTCTGTATTGAAATCAATAAAGTTGAAGGTTGTGGGTACTGAAAATTTTTCGCTTTGGTCCAAAAATGGTCTAAGTTGTAAAAAGATTAATTTGAACAAAATCAACTTTTATTAAAACTTTTCAAAATCATTTTCGATATGGATCAGAACTCGACACGCCTGAGATCTGTCACTGAGATGCACAACCCCGGATTCCCAGCAACTGGAAAGTTGCCCCTAGTCTGAATAGCACTGTACCGGAGATAACCGAAGCTCCTGAATGCGGAATAGACAAAGATGACCGAGGTGATCAATTGGACAAAGTTGATCGGGGAAAAGTTTATGGCTGAACTTCAGGATGAAGTTGCCTACGTATCCCAAAGATGGGAATCAAGCCTTACGTAGTTCAGGCTCGGGTTCACTCGAGTATTTTCACTCTCCTTTTACGCTCTAACTTTTGCCAAGGCCGCCCTTTGCAGGTTTTCAACCTTGCGAGCTCAGTTTTTATCATTTCAAATTTTTTGTGCTCTAACTTTTGCCTAGGTCGCCCTTTCAAGTTTTCGGCCTAGCGAGCCACTCAGGGGTAATATTTCTTCAACTTGTCCATGTTGATCGGTTGGGAGAACTCTAGGCCATCTAGATCCATCAGAACGACAGCTCCACTCAACCAGATAGACTTAATGATGTAGGGACAAGTCCAATTGGGTCTGAACTTACCCCTAGGGTCGTGGATGGGAGCTCGGTTGTCTTTGAGCACCAAATCTCCTTCCTTTAAATTCCTGGACTTAACTTTCTTGTTGAAAGCCCTGACAATTCTACGCTGATAACCTTGAACATGGTACAGTGCTTTTATTCTTCTCTCACCAAAGAGCATGAGTTCTTCAAATCTACTCTGTTGCCAATCTACTGTGGCTATCTGACACTCAGCCAGTACTCTCAAAGATGGAACTTCAATCTCGATAGGTAGAATAGCCTCCATTCCATAAACTAATGAATACGGAGTCACCCCGGTAGACGTTCTAATTGAAGTCTGGTAGCCCCACAGAGCAAATGGCAACTTATCTGGCCAGTCCCAGTAGGTTTCCACCATCTTCTGCAGTATGTGTTTGATATTCTTGTTGGCGGCCTCGACCGCTCCATTGGTCTGCGGCCGATAGGTGGATGACTTATGAAAAGCCACATTGTATTTTTCCAACAAATCAATCACTTCCTTCTTGAAGTGGAAACCGTTATCTGAAATGATCTCGTTCGGGACCCCGTAGCGACAGATGATGTTGTTTTTGATGAATTTCGCAACATGTGAAGCCTTCAACACCGCATAGGATTGGGCCTCAACCCACTTTGTGAAATAATCTATCGCGACCAGAATGAACTCATGCCCATTAGACCCCTTCGGAGTGACAGCCCCGATCACATCGATTCCCGAAACTGAAAATGGCCATGGCGAAGTCATATTATATAGCTTCGACGGCGGGATGTTCATGCGGTTTGCATGGATCTGACATTTGTGGCATCGCCGAACAAAGCCAATACAATTCTCCTCCATGGTGGACCAGTAGTAACCCTGTCTGAGGATCTTCCGAGCTAACATTACCCTGTTCATATGCGCTCCACATTCTCCTCCATGGATGGCCTCCATCAGGCTCTTCGATTCTTCGGCATCAACGCACAACTTATGCATTCCCAGATGACCTCTTTTATACAGTTTACCCCCATAGATGATGAACTGAGCAGCCATTCTTCTGATTGCCCTTTTATTCTTGGCATTTGCCCCTGGTGGATACGCTTCTTTTTCCAAGAAGTTCCTGACATCGTAATACCAGGGATTCTTATCTTGAACCTCTTCTATGGCAGCAATCGACTCATAGGCTGGCGCAAACTTCTGGTCAACGATGATCGGACGCATCCGGATTCCAAAAGGGATGTCTATCATGGAAGATAGAGTTGCTAGTGCATCTGCGAACCCGTTGTTCTCTCTTAACAGATGAGCAAAGTTTAGTTTCTCAAACCGAGGAATTAACAAGTCCAAGGTCTGGTAATACATTATCATTTTTTCTTCTTTAACTTTCCAATCTCCTTTCCCTTGAGATACAACAAGGTTCGAGTCCCCGATGACGTCCAACCGTTTTGCCCCTAGTTCTAGGGCGGCTTCTAAACCAGCAATGCATGCTTCATACTCTGCTTCGTTGTTCGAGACTTTGAACCGGAGTTTAAATGTAGAGGGATACAGGACTTGTTGAGTGCTATCAGCAACACTCCAACCCCATACTCGTACTGGTTTGATGCTCCGTCAAAATACATCGTCCAAAACTCATCGTCGATATGCAAAATGGCCTCATCTGGGAATAAGTACTCAATTGCTTCACCTCCTTCCACTGGATGATCGGCTAAGAACTCTGCTACCGCTCTTCCCTTGACTGACTTGCGCGCCACATATTTCAAATCGAATTCGGAAAGCAACAGCAACCAACGAGCTAGCCTTCCCGTAAGTGCCGGTTTCTCGAATAGATATTTGATTGGATCTAATCTTGAAACCAACATTACAGAATGAGCTAACAGGTAGTGTCGCAGCTTCTTGGTAGCCCATACCAAGGCTAAGCAAGCTTTTTCCAACAGTGTGTAGCGGGTTTCATACTCCAGCATCTTCTTGCTCAAATAGTAGATAGCCCTCTCTACCTTATCCTCTGATTCCTGCGCAAGCATGTAGCCCATCGTGGTTTCAGTCACTGAAAGGTACAAAATCAATGGTTTTCCCGGCTCAGGCGGCGACAGCACAGGTGGGTTCTGTAAGTATTCCTTGATCTGTTCAAAAGCAGCTTGGCATCGGCCGTCCCATTGGAACTTCTTTCTTTTCTTCAGGAGACCAAAAAGTGGTTCACAAGTCAAGGTTAATTTTGAGATAAACCGTCTTATGAATTGCACTTTACCCAGAAAGACTCGCACCTCTTTTTCAGTCTTTGGTGGTGGCATTTCTAAGATGGCCTTGATTTTGGAAAGGTCGACTTCGATACCTTTCTGTGTAATCAGAAACCCCAACATTTTCCCTGCTGTAACACCGACCGTACACTTCTGAGAATTCAGCCGCAACCAAAATTCTCTGATCCTTTAGAAGAACTTTTGCAAAGCGGTGTAGTGGCCCTCTCTTTCTTTGGACTTGACAATCATGTCGTCCACGTACACCTCAACCTCTTTGTGGATCATGTCGTGCAATATTGTGGTCGCGGCCTGTTGATATGTAGCTCCAGCATTCTTTAACCCAAATGGCATCACCCTATAACAGTAAGTCCCCCACGGGGTGGTGAAAGCAGTCTTCTCCCGGTCTTCAGGCGCCATCACTATCTGATTATAGCCCGAGAATCCATCCATGAACGAAAGCAAAGCATGCCCTGCTGTGAAGTCCACTAACTCATCAATATGCGGCAAGGGAAAGTCGTCCTTCGGACTGGCTCTGTTCAAATCCCTAAAATCCACGCATACCTCGATCCTGCCATCCTTCTTCGGCACTGGAACAATGTTGGCCAACCAAGTCGGGTATTCGGATACCAGCAGGAACCCTGCATCAATTTGCTTGGTGACCTCTTCTTTAATCTTGAGGGCCCAGTCCGGGCGGATCCTTCTGAGTTTCTGTTTAACGGGTCGGGCCTCGGGGTCAAGAGAGATCCGGTGCTGTACAATTTGAGGATCAATCCCAGGCATGTCTTCGTAGGACCACGCGAAAACATCTTTGAAATCTTTTAATAAAGTGACTAATCGCTCACGTTCCTCCGAAGACAACGTGGACCCGATCTGGACCAGCCGCGGGTTCTCCTCAGTACCAACATTAACAGTAGTGATTTCATCAACTAAAGGTTTAACAAATCTTTCCTCCTCTTGATCAATTAAGCGTTGCAAAACTGAAAGAATTTCTTCCTCGTCGTTTTCATCAAAATTTTGAAAGTCCTGATCAATACAATAAATCAAGGGCACAGAAAAGTACTCAGAAATCACATCCATTCCATTCTCATTAAGCATTTCCTAATCGTCCGATTCTTCTATTACAACAGACTCAAAAGAGAAAGAAAAAGATGACCTAGACAGGACTGTGGCATCCGAGTTATCACCTCCAGGAATACCGAACTCAGTCTCAGTCGAGCTGGAACTTGATTCCGACTCAACAGATTCAGAGGAATCAGATTCCGGCTCACTACCTGACCCGGTGCTACTTGACAAAAATCCCTCCTCATATTGCCAGGTGAGAGAGGGTGGGATGGAAGCATCCAAAATACTTGACGGTAGGCCCGCAGCCGTTTCATTCCTGATCATGGACACCGAGAAGTTATCCCCCAAGCACTTCTGTACGATCGAAGGATCTGAAAGTAGACAAGCCAGTGCTACCCCCATTTCAATTTCAACGCTCTCGGAATCCACATTTTTACACTGCTCAACCTCAGTTGATGGGTCTGTCTGTTCCTCGGCAACATCATCCTCGGATAACTGCAGGTCGAAGAAGATCTCAAACCCCGGCAGGCGCTTCCTCTCCTCATTCAGCCATGGCTCTGGGAAGCCACAAAATGGAAAATCCTCTCCCTCCCGGACGAAGCGTCCGTTTAGGGTACCCTGGGTGCATCAACTCAAAAGGCTTCCCCGCCCTCTTTGCTCTGGCTCTCCCGGCCATCTCCTTGCCTTCTCTTACCCAATTCTCTTTGGTGGGCAAATAACCCAAACCAAAGGTGTGCGGGTTGTGCGGCACTTCGGCCGATGCTGCAGTGCCTTTCTGGCCACTCTTTCCCAATCCCATCCCAGGGATATGTTGAAGGTTGTTCATGAGGTATATTGATTGTGTGCTGACATACACCCCCTCATCAACAGCCAAGATGTTTTGCACGACTCGAGCCTCAACTAGAGTAAACCTCGATAAGAACACATCCTCCGTGCCGTGCTCGATTTCCAAGACTGGTGTAGACACTTTTGGCGGTGGATGGATTGACGAATTCCCGAAAACAATGGGCACCCCCTTCCCGTGGGGGTATTTCAACATCTGGTGTAAGGTGGAAGAGACTACCTTTAACTGGTGCAACCACGGTCACCCCAAAAGTAGGTTAAAGGTTGCGGGAACGTCCAGGACATGAAAGTCAATCTCGTGTTGTCCCGGACCAACCTGGGTCTAAATTTTGACAGTCCCCATCACCTCCCTGCTTGTGTTATCATACGCCCGAATCACCTGGGCAGTTGGCACGAAGCCCGTGGGCTTTAACCCGATTGCATATGCCGTCCTTGACGAGCATACATTAATAGCGGATCTCATGTCGACAAGAACCACCGGTATCCATTTGCTTCTACACTTCACAAAGATGTAGAGCAGTTTGTTATGATTCGCGCCCTCAGGCGGCAGTTCTTTGTCAGAAAAGGTCAATGTCGAGGAACCTCCTTCTGGAAAGACCAATCCCACCAGCTGTTCAGGCGTGGTGTCTATCGAGAGTTTGGCCTTGTCCATAGCTGATAGAACAGCCTGTCTATGCACACGTGAAGCCATAAGCAGTCCCCAGATGGAGATGTCTGCTTGTATCTTTTTCAATTGTTTTAGCACGGCCTCTTTTTCAAGTTGCTTCTCTTTCTGTTTCTCCACCTCCTTGTCCTTTCCGGACACCTCTGGCTGATCTAGGTGTGGGGGCTTAAAATACCGCCCACTCCTAGTCATATGGTCGACTTCACCAATATACCAGGTATCGTCCGGTTGATTGCTCCCCCAATCCTCATCTGTGTGGGCCAGACATAGATCATCGTCTTCCCACCACATTCCATCGGCAGTCGACAGACACCTGTCTGGCTCCGATATGACTGTCCTTGTACTCGCAGTACCTTCTGTCCACATGCTCGCAGCATTCTCTGTCCTCGTGCACACAGCACTTTCAGTCCCCTCAAGGGCTTTAACTTTCCTGATTCTCTCAGAATCCTCAAACCTTTCCTGTTCCAACTGCGTCAGTACAGCTGGCTGTTCAATAATTCCTATATTCAAAATGCCCAGATCCCGAGCGAAATTCTTAGCACCGGCGCTCTCCGGCGATGCATTCTGACTTCCAGCCCTTCCAGCCACAATTGATGTCCTTGCCCCTGATGGGCCCTTTTCCAGCCGAGATTCTTCAACAATATCTGGTTGGTCGTCAAGCCACCCTGTGACCTTTGCGGACTCCTCCAAATCGAACCAGTTGACTGCACTGTCCCCCGGGTCTTGTTCGTTGAAAATCTGAAGGTCAGCAATGTCCTCTTCCAGAACTGCTAAGTCATCTATCCTCTGATCAAATCCATCCCCCCGCAGCACACAAATTTCTGCCCCTGCCGGCAATTCCACATTTGGCCTAATCTGACCCGCTGATGCAATGTAGCCATTTGGATTGTACACCCCCTCAGCAAAGCTCACAGCTTCCTCAAACTCTGACTCAACAATCCCATTCTCCTCTGAAGTCATCCCTGTTCCATCTTCGATGGTCACCACCATTAGTTCAGGTTGGGCTCGGGAGATGTCTAACATGCACAAGTCAGTGCTGTCGAGAAGGAACACCTCTGGCTTGGGTAGGTGAGAGGGAGTGATATAGATGCTAGCATCGTAAGACACAACCCCAGTCTGGATAAAGTTGATGCGTTTGGGAGGTAGAGCTTGGTTGGCGGGAGGGAAAGGGTTGTTTGTGACATTGGATTTTTCGGGAGGCACAATCACCTGCTTGTCAATGAGATCTTGAATCTCATGACGCAATCTAAAACATTGGTCGGTGTCATGACCATGTTGTTCGTGATATGCGCAGTATTTTGCCAGGTTATGAGAGGGTGGGAGTAGATTTGGCAATGGCCTCGGCTCTAGGGGCTTCAAGTGCCCTTTTCTGATTAATACCCCTAGAACTTTGGACAGGGGCATATATAATGGAGTGAAGGTTCTTTGGCCTCGAGGTTGGTATTTGGTTGTTTGTGTGTTACTTCCGGACACACCGGAGAATGGTGTAGCTACCATGGGTCTTGGATGGGGAGTGGTGGTGACCATGCTTACTTCTGAAGCTCTAGCATTTGCGGCATTGCTGGTGCCTGTATTGGTGTTGCGGTTGAAGGTTCTTCTGGGTTGCTCTCTGTCATTATCAATCAAGCCCTGCTTCAAGGCATCCTCGATCTGTACTCCCATCTCATGCAGATCTGAAAAGGTAAGGAAGGGGAGCACGATCATTTTCTGCATAAGCTTAGACTGGAGATTGCGCACAATCATCCGTATTTGATCTTTGTTAGTGGGCCTAAGGGTCATCATTGAGGCCTTGGACCTCCAACGGGCTACGAATTCAGAGAAGCTCTCCTAAGGCTCCTGCCTTGTCGTCCCAAGATCATGGGTTGTAATCTCGATTTGCGTGTTATAGGAGTACTGTGCAATGAAAGCCTCGGCCATCTCATCCCATTTCCGTTTGACATCGTCTTCCAATTTTGCATACCAGATGGCCGCCACACCCAACAGGGTTCGGCCGAATAATGAAAGCTTCTGTAACCTGGTGAGGCCCATCAGCCTTAGTATGTCTGAGAACAACTGAAGATGCACCATGGGATCCCCGGATCCGTCAAAGCGGTCAATTTGGGGCATCTTGAAACGGTCTGGCAGCGTCACAGCCGCGTCAGTATAACCGTCCTCAATGTCTGGAATGGACTTTACCCCCTGGGATTTTTTGAACATTTTTTCCAGCTTGCTCAACTTCAACGCTGTAGGGTCCACCTCGAACTCAAAGGGAGAGTCTGGTTGATTGACAGGCGTAGGTGCCTTAGATAGTTGAGGTAGAATCGGGAGTGGAGCTGCCCTGTCGGAATATCCGTATCTTCCTGGACATTTGGTGCCTCCCCGAGCGCTGGAACTCCTGGTGGGGGAAGAGCTTGGTGTGAAGTAGATGCTCCGGTTTGTTGTTGCAGCTTGGCAATTAACTCTGCCTGCTGGGCCATGATCTCGGCCTGTTGTTTCGCAAATTCATCTCGACGAACAGTGTCCTGCTGCATGGCTCTCATACTTTCTTGAAGTTGGCGCACCATGTCTTCCATCCCTGCCATGTTCTGCTGTTCCAGCTGACTGACTGGTATATCTATCTGTGTGGTAAAAACTAAACCCTCAGCCTGACTATCCACTGACGGGGTAGACCACTGTTCTGGCAACCTCTGCTCGGATACACTGCGCTTTCTCGAGCTCCGTCTGATAACCGAGGGTAAGGAATAAAACACTAGTTGTCCGTCGACCAGATCCTCAGATCAATTGAGTCAGCGACCTCTAGTCCAGAGTGCTTGGGGAATATCTGCTTGGTTTGAAGCAATTGTGCTAAATTACCTAGCAAAAAGATAAATAAAGCAATAATAAGGAAATAAACAACCAGGCAAACGGACAGCATAACAACGTAAATAAACACACAACACACAGTTGGGCATCACAACACACAGTTGATAAGCTGAATAGACTGTTCTCAAATACTGATCATTGTTCCCAAATCACTGCCCCCAAAACTGAATCTGATACCCGCAGATAACTGATTCCCAAAATACTGAACTAGTGCCCGCAGGCCTGATACCCAAACTTGTAAACTGATACATGCATTCCTGTAGAGACGCACTCTAAAAGCACATAGCAAACAAGTGAGAACCAAAACACCCCTATGGAGGGGTAGGGTTTCCCTGTCCTATTTTGTCAGGAGCTAGGGTTTCACTACGCACACAGCGGTTTCAAATAACCTACAATCTGGTAAGCAACCTGTCCAAGTTTGGAATGGTCACTATGGATTCCGATATGCACTAGGCCGAATGGTCAAAAAGGGTGCCCCAGTAAAAACCGAGGTTTGTGTTCCCATCATGGCAGAGCCCGTAACCGGTCAGCCTTATGGCACGCTTCTCAAAGCGAGCCTCCGGCAAATCGTTCAGGAATAGTAGATGGCAAACACGATGTCCTAGGCGCACCAATGCACATGCAATACAAAGAAACACATGAGTGTAATCAAAACAAGATATCATGAGTTGGAGTCAAGTTCTCTAAATTCCCCAGTAGAGTCGCCAGAAACTGTAAACGTCCCCGAACGTCCCGGGAGGGAACCCTGTTTTGTTCATTTGGGCTTACTACAGTTCAGGACTCAATGTCATGGTCCTGTATCTAATCTCGCAGAGTGCAATGCGAGATCGATGAATCATCAAAGAGTCCAAATCCGGTAAATCGTTTTTGAAAACAGATTTTTTGAAAGAAGTGCCAAACATGGACTGCTTTGGCAGATACAGAGTCGCCACCTAAATATTTATTTTGGGGGAATTTAGGAAACCCTGACTCATGCCTAAGGCCACGTGTCCGTCATCACCAAAGTTGCCTCGGCTCGGGAACTTGGGTACGATTGGAGAAGGTCACTTCGTGAGCACCCCCGCTGGCCCGATCAAAGATCGGCCTCTACTAACCATGATATCGAGTTTTGAAAACATTACGTGCTCTTATTCCGGTTTGTTAGCCTAGAATTACTATGTGATGCGCGCAGCATACAAGTATAGACTGGATCAACTGAGTTGGAACAAAACATTTCATGTTTGTTTTTTAAAGCGGTTTGCTACTCGCAAGTAGGCTAAAATGCAGATTTTGCCACCCTCAAGTGGGCTTAGAAAACATCGTGATTTGCCACTATTTAGTGGGCTTAAAACTCGCAATCAATGAATTGTTCCAATTCAGATAATCCAACCTCCACCCACAGGCATTCAGGCAGTTATATCACATAAGCACTTAGCCTCATGGTAAGCATGCTATCATGGCAGTCACTCACACACATGCAAGGATGCTAAAGCATGAACACTTACCGAGTACTCCAAGCCAAAACAGAAACTAGTTAGTAATCAATGTATGATCCTAGTTTATTTTAAGATGGCTAATGCAACACATGCAAAATGCAACTAAGATAGGCTCGGCTATTCTAAACATGGCATATGAAATGCAACAGATAACATGTATTCAACTTGGAATTGAAATACAATGCATTTAGTATGATGCGCCGAGCCCGGTGCATGCAAGACAGATAAATGGATGCAAACATGCGAGCATAAGGATGCTAATTGAAACGTGCCCTAAACTAACCATCATAAGCTGGTAAATAAAAGGGAGAAAGACGTGGGGTTGGAAGACATACATCACACGCACGCACACTTATTACAAAATTGCCCTCCTCGGAGGGTCTGAATAAATAATACAGACCGAATAAATAATTAACTACTCTAGCTAATTAAATATTACATAACCCTAATTAATTAACAAATTATCTAAGAAACGAAATAAACTAGTATGCAGATCTATGGACCGCCTCAGCTCTGTTCCAAATGATGAAAGATGCATTCATGCTCGAGTCGCCTTGTCAGGAAATTCCTTGCGATGCCCCGATTTGCCTCTGTTTGCAATTGATCCCGGAATAATGTACAAAGCTCTAGAAGGCTGCTAGTTTCTGGTTTGCTGCAACAGAGAGCAAGCAAGGGGCATGGCAAAGAATTTTCAACACATGTGCGCACGACCACTCTCCCTGTCATTGCACAAGCTCTAGGGAGTGTAGTCTTTCATCCTCGTGCCATCAATCACGCATCTCGATGCATGATGGCCGAGGAATCGAATTGCACGACTCAATATGAAATGGGTACACACATAAACAGAACAAGGCCTAAACTCCATCATGGGTAATCCGGAGTGTCGGCGACCGAGAATTGAGACACGTTTCGTCACTTTGAGTACGAAACGCCCCTCATTTCCCGTGTTTGGACTAACCCTACTCCAAACACAATGCAATGAGATGGCATACACAATGCGACTAACATGTAACCCTAAACGCAATGCAACCTAATCATGCTGGCATGCGAGGGATGATATGCACACATGCAACCTAGCATACACAATGCTATGGACTAAAATGGCATACACAATGCACATGAGCTATATGGCATACACAATGCACAAATATGAAGATGGACATACACAAAGGCATAATCAAAGCATGCACAATACGATGGTCAAACATGCAACAACATAAACCAAATGGCATACACAATGCAAGGTGGACTTAAACCAATATGAGTGGACCTCAGCCACACTCAAATCAGTGGCCAAACATGATGGAATGAAAGGTAGGAACACTCATGCAAACATGCCCAATGCAAGGGACCGAACCTCAGGCATCGAATGCCACTCTACCAAAGCATGGCAAGGGATGACACATGGCATACAATGACACAAATTCCAGCTTTGAAATAGCATACAAGATGGTCCCAAAACAGGCGAACACTTCACCCGATGCATGCTAGATGACCCGAATACCGAAACTAGTGGAATGGATTACACTATAGGTATGCAAAACAATGCTCAAATGATGAAACCAACCCCAAACAGTCCTTATGCAGACCAAAATCAGTGGCTAAATGTGTTGGGATGGTGGCTCGGAATGCATTCAAATGAAGCTCATGCAATGGCCGGTAAATGAGGCATTCAAGCATAACTCTCAAACGCATTTAAAGAGTGAAAATCATGGGAATATGGCATACATGTAAGCTCTGAAATATGATGTGCAATGGCCCCAAAACATGAAAACACCTCAGTATATGCATGTGATGGACCTCAAAACTCAAAGTTAAGCACGGATATTGTACTACAAGCATGCAAAACAAGCATCATTCGTCCATGAGACCCAAAAACAAAGCTAAGGCAGTCTAAATCAAGCACAAAATTAGTTTAAGGAAAGGCTAAAATATGCTAGGAAAGGCGGCCAAAACATCATACAAAACAAGCTAGTGAACCATGACTTACACTACAACTATATGAAGCATGTGAAGGACTACCAAACCAGCCCAAAATAGAAACATGGCATGCCAAAATATGACCAAAAAACCACTGGAACTCAGTCAACACATGCTAGAATGAGGTGCTCCTTTGAAAGGCTATGCAAGGGGTTACTCTACACGTGCAAGATAGACATCAAAAATGGAAAAACCACCTCTGGACATAGGTTATGAGGGCCCTAAAACTTATCAAAAAGGGCCTGAAAGGGGGCTAGAAAGCATGCAAGTGAAGGCTCCTTTGAAAGGCCATGAAGAGGGTTACTCTACACATGCAAGATGGACACTTAACATGGAAAAACCACCTCTGGAAAGAGGTCATTCAGGTCACAAAACTCACAAATAATAGCCTGAAACATGGCTTGAAAACATGCAAATAGGGGCTCCTTTGTAAGGCCAAGAAAGCTAGTAAACAAGACAAGGGGTGAAAGGATCACCCCTCTCTGATTTTGATGCTCAAAAACACATAATAACCACTGAAAATCTGCTGGATTTCAGTGGTCAAAAGGGCCAACAAAGCTCAACACAAAAGCCCTAATGCATGGCTCAAAACAAAGTGAAATGAAGCATGCAAAGGGGGTAGATGACCCCCAACTGAAAAGAGGTCTTAAAAAAACTTCAAGAGGAGCTCAAAATAAGCCTTTTTTTTGTTTATGACAAAGCCCAAATATGCTTGAAAATAGAGCTAAGATATGAAACAAAATAAGGACCAAAAGAGGGAACTAGTGTGTTACCCTTGTAGCACAGCAAGACAGCAAGCTCTGGACCAAGAAACCAGCTCCTCAAGCTCTGAAAACAAGCTCCAAGGACCCCCAAGCAATGGTGAAAGTGTGTGGTTGTGAGATGGCGTGTGAAGGGCCAAGAACAAGGCTCTATTGAACCTAAAAGAGAGAGATATAGAAGGAGATATGTGTATGTATGCTCCAGCAACTTCTCCACCCTTGCAATGGAAGAGGACCTCTTCTTTATAGAGGAGAGGGACTAAAGCTTCCTCAAGAAGCTTAAAACCAAGATTAAACATCCTCCATACACGTGTATGGAGGATGCAGAAAATGCCTCCCAGCTGGCACAGCTGGAACACACTCAGTGAGACAAAAAAGTAGAAAGCTGGCCGACCAGTTCAGGTGGTCGGCCGACCACTCCCCCTGGTCGGCCGACCAGGGTCAAAAGGTTCAGGTGGTCGGCCTGCTTCTAGGGTGGTCTCCAAGCTGAAAGCAATCAAGTAGTGTAGTGGGAGACCTGCAAAAGTGGCTCAAAAACCAAGCAGACTAGCTTCCTGACAAGAAAATCGGCCGGCGGGAGAAGAGGTGGTCTCCAAGAGAAAAGGTGGTCTCCCACCCTTGTAATACATTCAAAACAATGAAAATAGGGTCCACACAAAAAATGAACCAGGACGGATGCAAAACGAGGGTTCAGGAGCCAAAACGCGCAGTCGGGTGCCCCGAAAACTGACTGTTAAGCATCGAAAGTGGCGTGCGACCACGAAGGTGGTCTCCTGGGCCACAGTGTCCCACTAGAAAGAGGAAACAAGGTGTGTGCCAAAAATCGGAGCAAACGGAGAAAGTTAAGCGGTCCCGAACTGAGGCGCACGACCGACGGCTCCGAAAATCGAAAACCGGTCTCGAAACAGGAACAGTGGTCTACGACCACGAAAAGTAGCCTAAAGCCACTGAGAGATGGTCTACGAGACCTCTCCCTCCCTTCGGGAAGAGAAAACAGAAGCTGGTTCGCAAATCGAGGCAAAGCACAGAAGAGTCCCGAAGTCCGGAGGCAAGGCTCTCAGCCGAGACTCCGTAACCTCAGAACAAGCACAATATGTGCAATCACCGAGCGCTCAATCGATGACGTCTGAGTCTTAAGGTCGGTCAAAAATGGGGTGTCTACAGGTACCGGTTTACGATTTCCCGCAAATGAAATTTTCGTGAAAGGTTGGAATTGTTTTGAGATTCTTAAAGTGTGATTCACTGTCCTGTTTTCTATTGTAAAGGAAGTGATTTATGAATTCTGATTTTAACCTAGCATTACATGGTATTAGAAATAAAATGTTTTGGCACGAGTATTGCATAATTATTCACTTGTATCGTTGTTAAGATTCATTTACTGTGTTGGATATTTCTACTGGGCTTTGACTTACCCTATGTGGGAAAAACATTTTCAGATGTTGATGATATGTCTCCGCCAAGGCAATAGCTTGTGAGAAATTGGAGCAAGAGCTTCATTTTGTTTGATTGTTGTATATGTTTTGTATAGGCCACGGGCCTTTAACTGTATTGTCTACTTTTGTTATAACCAAGCATTGTCTTGGAAAGTTGTAAGCTTTTAGGGCATTTATTATCTGTTTTACTTTCATATCATATCTCTTGTCGTAACACATGCTATAGATTCAGGGTTAGAGTTTGTAAATGTGCAAATGTGTTTGTTATTTTTTATGTAATTCAAATCATATATGAATGGAAAGGATATTCATTTTAGAAAGACATTATCTTATTTGATTATATGTCATGGGCTACCGTTATATTTTCGGGACGTTACAACATCCATTCGCATAGTGATTGCAATAGCATCTTTGCGTAGTCTAGAGATACATTAAATGGATGTAAAGATAGCTTTCTTAAATGGAGATTTAGAAGAAGAAATCTATATGGAGCAACCTAATGGGTTTTCAACTCCAAGGCAAGGTAAAGAAAGTTTGTAAGGTTGTCAAATCATTGTATGGTTTGAAGCAAGCCTCTAAGTAATGGCGTGAAAAGTTTGACAATATTTTGTTGTGAAGGGGATTTAGAATTAACAAGTGTGACAAATGTATGTATGTCAAAAATATTGACGAAGGTTATGTCATTTTGTGTCTATACGTTAATGACATACTCATTGTTGGTAGTAATGATGAGATGATTATAACTACCAAGAGGTGTTAAACTCTAAGTTTAACATGAAAGATATGTGCCTCGTAGATTTGATTTTAGGTATTAAGATTATCAGAACATCTAGTGGAATTGTACATTCTCAGTCTCATTATGTTGATAAGATACTTGAGAAATTTGGTAAATCAAATACAAGTGTCAAGGACACCGGGAAACTTGAGTCTACATTTGGCCAAGAATAATGGTGAGAGTGTCTTTCCACTAGAATATTCTCGGGTTATTGGAAGTTTGATGCATCTAATGAGTTGTACAAGGCCAGATATAGCCCACTCTGTTAGCATGCTTAGTAGATACACCAGTAATCCTAATGCTATTCATTAGAAGGGCATTATGGAGGTGTTGGGTTATTTACGCTACACCCGGTTTACACAAACGACAGAACAGTTCAAGACATCATGTTAACTGGTTAGCCAATAAATTCGATAAGCTTTCACTACGAAAGGTCAAAGCCAACAACTACCTTTTCTGATGGAGGGGTATTCTGTGTGCTCTCTTTCCGAGTCTTTATTGTTAAACGTTGTCCGTTTTTCTCTCTGAGTCTTCAGGCTTGCTGGATTGGATAAGATTTGGGTTGGGTTAGGCTGGGTTACTGGCCCGCCAATCTAATCTTTTTTAGACTAGGTCAGAGTGTGGTGGCTGCAGATACAGATATGCACACATGTGTATATAGTGTGTAACCTCTACACTTAAGATGAGTTTTACTCCATCGGTTTTGCAAAATTCATTTCTATATTGGTTTATTAGTTGTGCAAACTTTATTCCTGCATTTTTTGCTAGCCTTCATGGCTGAAGGTTTCCTCATCTCTCCCTCTTGTGTATAAATAGAGACTACCTTTCTTTGGTTTGGTGCTTAGAATTTTTGCTCTCTAGTTATATAGTCAGTCTGCGTATATTATTCCTTCTGGAGTGAGAGAGTGCTGCCATTGTCGAAATTCTCCGAAACTATACATAAAGTGCTTCTGCTTTAGATGGTTTCGACCGACGTAACTTGGAAAGCAAACGTTGGCATACCTCCAGCACCATACGGTGAGGCGGCGAGTCTGTTTTAAGAAAACTATGGTTACACAAGCTTCAGTTTGCTTTCTCTTTTTATTTCTGTTTTCTATGTTATTCCAGAATATGTTTGTTCTATATTTATGTTCATCAATTTGTAATTTTTAGTTTATATTAGTTCCATTATTTCTTGTTTCGTAAACTGAATTTATTCAAATCTGAATTTGTCTATTTTATTTAAATATACATCTTGGACAACAATTTGGCAAAGCTAGGAGGCCTCTCTAATGCACCAATCGTGTACCTCTACGAGAGTACTAGTTGGATCTAGCCCTAGTAGATCACTGAACAAGATTTTGATCAGATCTATACTTGGTATCAACAAACAAAGCATTGGTCATGTAGCTTTGCAACAAGTCAACGACATTGTCATTAATTGTGGTAAAAAAATGAGAATTAAGTAGATGGCAAGGGTGGAGGAAGAACAACATTGCCAGGGAAAAGGAATCGAATTGGGAGCTCTTAGGAGAAAGGTTGTCACGCCGCAGATTTACAAAGTCCGGTCCACATGAAAATGCATGTGTTATTCCAATTATATACATCCTATATTCACATCTATGTGGAATCGATCTTCTTTGACTAAAATATAAAACAAATGATATATATATTAAATTGAAATGGCCAAAGGCTTACATCA
Organism: Camellia granthamiana; assembly: GCA_036172215.1. Lineage (NCBI taxonomy): Eukaryota > Viridiplantae > Streptophyta > Magnoliopsida > Ericales > Theaceae > Camellia > Camellia granthamiana. The sequence continues at coordinate 82,939,169 of CM069913.1, read as the reverse complement.
TTTACAAATGGTGCAACCCTTACATGAATGGCTCGTGGGCTAATAAATAAAATAAATGGCTCAAGGCCTACAAGTAATGGAACTGCCCTACACAACTCAAACCACAACTCCAATGTCTCATCCCACATTTGTACAAGCTACACACCTGAAAACATTTTTAACCACGTAGGGTGAGCATAAAGCCCAACAGAGAATATTTCAAAAACTAAACATGTTCCACTAACATACATGATTATGGTCCAATACATATATTCAATACGCCCAAATGCAATTTCAAATCCATTTGATTTCTCAACAAAATCCTTTCTTTCCAATTACCAAAACCTTTCGTTTATTCAAAACATTTCCCGAGCTCAAAACATTTTCCAACCACAAAATCCTTTCTTTGGTTAAACCACTTTTCAAACATCTTCCTTGAATCACAAAATCGAATAACAAATGCAGTGTTGGACCATTCCAGAGTTCAAATCATAATTCGTTATTTTCTTTAAAACAGAAAACATGGCGGTAAATACAAACATTGGAAATCTCTAGGCAAGTGTATAAAAAGTAGGCTATAAAAGTACTACCAACATTGCCATTTCACTGGACTCTCACAAGAGAGATCAACACCCAAGTAAACATAGGCTATACAAGCATTACAACTGTCATTTTACCAGCACCTTCAGGAAGGATCGACACCTAACCACACGGGTTTCTAGCTTTTCACCAAGGACACTAAGGCCAACTTAATTCACCAAAACACACTCCCTACCCAGATTCCACATGGTATTCACCATTTTTTTTCCTCAAAACATTATAAGCATTTCCAAAACATACAGTTTTGAGTTTCATGACATGAATGATTTCAGTTTGCCTAATTCACATGCAAGTTCTAACACATGACAATGCTATCCTTTATCGATAGCCAAAACAGTTATCTCTAATACAATAATTAAAAGAATACAATACGGATATACAATCCAATATCCCAAAACTCATATATATGCATTTCCCAATAGCCTAATATTTTCCTAAAAGAGTAACAATACTCATTGTGTCCAAAACCAAATCCTTTTCCGAAAATCTATCCAATTCCTAAAAACGACAACATTTAGAGTTTTTCACAAATTGGTGCTTTTTCATTTTTAGAAACCCACTTGCAATTTTATATACTGAATATAGATTTAATTGCCAAATCATAACCAAACAACCCCTAATTTGGAACAAGCCCTCAATCCTAAATCAAAATCCCAAAATCAACCTGATATGAACAAAATCTATATAACGAAAATATGCTACAAATATACTACTGAACTCATATCGAGTCAATGAAATAGACCCTATCTCTTGAAGCGAAGATGAGACAAATCAGAAAAATTGCGGATGACGAAAAAATGATTCTCTCATATTAACTGAAAGCCCTCGCCGAGCTTTACATTTTCGTATATATAACTAGGGGTAGAAAGTTGGTAAAAATAGATGAAGCCCAAGCTTGAAAGCTTTAAAAGGTTGAAAATGGCAAAGGAGAGAGAGAGAGAGAGAGAGAGAGAGAGAGGAGATGGAATCAAGAAAAATAGATATTTTTAGCTTTTGGAGCCTTTTATAGACAAACGGACCACGGGCGCGAAGGCCTAACCGCGAATGTGAGCTAGATAACTAGCCTAGTCAAGGGCGCGACCAAGACCACTACGAGCACGACCGGGAGACTCGCTTCTGACACAGCAGGCAACGCATTCTCCCCCAGCGAAAGGACTTGTGAGAAACTTTTGGTTGCAGCCTAGTCGTGGCCCCTTACGGGCGAGACCCCCCAGCACAGGCCATCGCGGGCACGACCTAGTTGGTGGAGGGCACGGCTAGCCAAACTCAAAAGACCTGGGCTGCTGCCCAATAGCCAGCCCAATGCATGCCAAAGGTCCCAATCACCTAGAAAGGTCTAAGCCAACCGGGACAACCCCGTGTCCCAACCAAATAGAAAAAGGGTCGAGTTGAACTAACCCGGGCCATTACAATCTCTGCCATATAGGAAATTTCGTCCCTCGAAATTGAATAAATGCCAAAAGCAAACAGGCCACCCAATCTATAAAAGAAAACACAACCCCAACCTAAGCTTAGATCCAGCTAGGAATAAGTTCCTGGATCCTGGTCCAACACCTCGGGCCCTAGAGACACTCCAATACCAAGCATTCTAAGAAAACCTCACAGATGCCTCTTTAACCTACATAACGCGTTGTGGTCTATGAGACAAGAAACAACAACCACCACAACAACAACTCCTCGAACTCAAAGACATTAGCCACGTCTCACCACCGACAATACTCAAATCACCACCAAGTTCTGAACACTCGAACACAGAAAAGGAAAATTATTTTCACCCAAACTCTTGGCCCAAAATTCACAAAAGAGAGGACCAAAACAAAACATGAACAAAAGATAATGGATACAACATAACAAGCCCCGACAACTCTAAATTCTTTGCAAAATAAATATATAATACATAACTAGCAACGCAGGCTAGATCGCAACACCACTCCACAACACAAAATAAAATACAACCCATTCAGGTTTAAGTAAAATTCTCTTTTCTGCATTTCCGTTAAAATACTTCATTTCTCAAAGAATATGTTTGTTTGGATGGACTGGATAAAGGAGGATTGTAATCCATGAGACTATTAGTCCTGAGAAACATTGTCCTCGGATTATTTGGGTGGACTGGATTTATATCCTATGCTTGTTTAGTCATGGGATTAGATGTCTGGATTAGATTATTCTATTGAATCTTATGTTTGTTTGGGATATTACGGAGAAGGATAAATGCTCAAAAGACTATTTTGCCATTTTGAATTATTTACTAAATAATAGGAATATTACATCTGAATTATAAATTTTATTTTATTTTTTTACCAGAACTTTTAAAAAATTAAATAAATAGAATATTAATAAAAAATACATAAATTTATTTTAATTTGTAGTTGAGATTTTTAAATTTTATTTTACTTTACCAAGTATAATTAATGCCATATTATTAAAATAAATAATTTAATAAAGTATAAATAATTTAATAAATAAATTTATTAAGTATAAATAATTTATTAAGTATAATAGTATAAATAATTTAATAAATAATTTTTAATTTCAAAACGATATTAAATAGTAGAGGGTCAAAAATGTAATTTCACTACCTAATCCCATGGGATGAGTTATCTTATAGATTGTGTCCCCCTCCCCCTCCCCCTCCCCTCTCTCCCCTATGGGATAGAATAATCCCATAGATTTAGGATTCATAGTCCGGTGCAAAAAATTTCAATAAAACAACGGACTATTAGTCCTATCCCATACGTGAATCCTTCTAAACAAACACCACCAAAAGGTGCTCAAACTCGCAACGCTTGCAACCAAAATACCTCTTTTAACCATCCATAACCAAACCCAAAGGTTTCAAAACTATTTTCTTTTCCAAAAACCATAAGTGTTGTTGATAATACAAAACCCCCTTTATGTTTATGATTTGTTAGATTTAGCTTTTTATTAAACCAAAAACTTACTTTTTTGATTGAAGTTTAAAACAGTTCCAATCAAATAAGACCATCCAAGGCCATAACGCCATAAAGAAACATGTTTTTCCCCAAAATCATTTCCTTGTCACTCCATTGGTGAACCACAACATGGTCACCCAACAAGACGCATCACACCCACAGTGACATCACAATACTAACACAAAATTTCTATGATAACAATCTCTAGAAATTCAAAAATGCCAACACAACAAACATGAGAAAAGAAATTTCGCAACCACCAATCACATAATGGCGCGAAAGCACTCACTGACCCAAAGTTTCCACCTGTAACTGCAAACTACTACCACAAGCTCACAATAATGTTCCCTCGATCTATTGAGACCTAGCACTTAAAGCCACACTATAGCACTGTGCAACCACATAACCTTCAAATCCAACTCTAATATATTCCCGAAGTGACTATATATCAACCACCCCAAATACCAACCAACTGACTAATCACACAACAACCTTGTACTAGCCCCAAACACCAATATACCACTTAACTCCACCTAACCCAACATCGATACAAACATACTGCCCAAATTCACCAACTCCGAGACGGAGTTCCACAGACTCTCACACATTTGTTGAATCACACCGGATTCCTAAAAAGTCAACCCATACTACGTTAGTTTCAAATAACCCACCACACATATGCCTATATGGAAAGCGCATCCTCATTTCATATACCTGTCCGAGTTCGACTCCTGAAGGCCCAAAACACACAACTCACACCCTTAGATTTACTTACACATACACCAGACCAATAATGCCCAAACAAACCATGACATAGCACACCAAGCACTCCACACAATCTTACTATATCTCTCGAAGTTCCACTTCCAAACCAAAAACCACAACAAGAATCATCCCAACGCGAGAGATTCCTTACAAACTGCCAAACAATAACACGCACACCAAAGTGACTTGACACTATCGAACAGTAGACCACCCCATCAATACATTAAACACACTATTGCCACACCGAGGCAACCTCCTGGGATAGTTCTATGACTAACCCCCCTTCTACACATCCCCTACCAACATACAAAACCATAAGCCATTATACACCGCACAAATCAAACCTCTAGTACTTTCTACACAACATCTCACCACTAACCCTAAATAGGTTATTTCGACCTTGGATACCTTATCTGCCAATGTTCGCACAACCCAACTGAACTCCCAACACCCAACTATACATACTTGCCCTCTCGCACTATAACAACTCATAAGAGTCTACCGTGTCACAATGCCACCGCTACCACTTAGCAACCCAAAGCCAACAATAATCAAGCACATCACCTCAACCCCTCAGTGACCGATGAGGTCAACCTTTGATTCAACATTCTATATCATAACCCATTACACAGGTATAAACAAAAATAGTAATTATTCTGGCCAACCTACCAATTGCTACCATTCACCAAACAAGTACCCTGAACCAAACCCCCAACAAATACACACAACACTCATAGACCTTTCAAGATCATACCACTCTAACTCTACAAAAGGATAAAAGAAGTTTTTAATCTCCTCCACCACCCGAGTTACAACTCCACGATCTCGATTACCTTCTCAACCCACCTATAATACTTCATGAGCCAAAGCCAATGGCATAACTCGAGGGACAAACACCTCCCTAACACCACCCCAAAACCTCTACAAACAACCACCAAGCTACCACAACACGACATAACGAGTATGACACCAACCGTGGGTTATATACACAACCAACTATTTCACAACTTCTCATATCCTAAGCTAAAGTGAAGTATACAGCTTCCGCATCCAGACACAACCAATGAAATCCTAGAACTTAGTAAAAAAAGTTCACTATATCACGTCCCCAAAACACAACATAAGGTGTTCAAAACACACCACCCACCAAACACTAACAACCAAAATTACAATAAGGGACTAACATTCCTTCACAAAGAACAACCAAACATTCATTACCAAGAAGCAAATAATACGGGAGACCCACATCTCTCTTATAATTCAATGATCAATCATGCCCCACAAATCCATTATCATCTTCCGCATTTAAGGTACAAGGCTATACCTAACCAAACCACAATTCTATTCCCAAAACACTAGTAACCCTAAGTCTCTATATACCAAAATAAAACCAAAATCAACATAAAACTCCCAACACAACCACTAACAGGGATACTTCACCTTTGGATACATCCCACACAACGCTTTATCATTTCATTAGGTCAACCCTAAACAAGCCCACTATAACAATCCATCGCTAGAACACCAACTCCTAACCAACAACACCATCAACAACATCCTAGCACCCCTCGTGCCTCACTGAATTACTCACAACAACCATAACCATACCAAGTATTCAACCAACCATGCATCATCTACAATGAGAAACCCATGGCCTAAATGGCCCAACTAACTTCACCAACCCCAGAGGGAAGTCAAACCACAACTCTCATCCCAATCAACCACATTCCACAACATGGACCCCTAGGTTACCAACACCGTAGTCAAAACCATACACCAACACTACTAACACACACGAGTTTATTCCCGACTCTTCGTGTCCCAAAACTCTGACACCACCTACACCTCTTCAATGAGTTACCAGACTTAATTGGGAAACGTAACCCACTTTACACCTCATACCTTTGACCGTTCAAGGTCATAACCAACTACAAAAATATACCAGTCCAAGGACTACCAATCAACACCAAACCTACACAATATCACCCATGTGAGTATAAGAACTCAACCCTCACACATCGTCACAAAGGACTCAGAACCACCACCATCTCTCAAAGATGTACAAACTGCCTCCAAGGCAAACTAACACTGGCTCGCAACCAAAACCACACGGCATATACGGTACACACCGAGGTGCCCACTCCGGGTTCACTACTCCATTCCAAAACGTCTCTATAAAGAGATAAACACAACCTAGGCTACTCAACAAGAGCACCCTTCATCAAACACTCATACATTACACTCAGCATAATCAATTACTCAAACAAGCACGTTAAGACTCCATTCAAATTACACATTATCTACCACATAACATGTAATACATAATTGAACTGAGTCTACAAAGATAGTCATTAATTTCAGCGCTCGCTTAGATTTCCCATTAGAAAAAATGTCGATCAAGCGCGTTCCAATAAGATCTTCAAGTTACTCAAATGGACACCAAATAATATCTATGAGTCACAACACCATACTCACGTAAGATGCAATACATAAGCATGTTATCACTTAGCACACAATATACAAATGTCTTCACCGAGCATGATAAACCCACTATGGCTAACAACTTCCCACGAGCCCAAGGTTTTTAGACCTGGTTAGCTCTGATACCACGTCATGACGCCTCAAAATTTATAGAGTTCAGCCCACATGAAAATACCCAAAGCCAATAAGGGAAAATACAATAGTTAGATAGAAATAAATTTTATCTCTCATGCACATGAGTATAATAGTGTCACACGATACATGTGTTATTCCAATTATATACATCCTACATTCACATCTATGTGGAATGGATGTTCTTTGACTAAAATATACAACAAATGATATATATATATATATATATCAAATTGAAATGGTATATATATCAAATTGAAATGCTCAAAGGCCTACATCATTTACAAAGGGTGCGACCTTTACAAGAATGACATATGGCCTAATAAATAAAGAAAATGGCCCAATGCCTACAAGTAATGGAACCACCCTACACAGCTCCAACCACAACTACAACATCTCATCCTTTATCTATACAAGCCACACACCTAAAAACATTTTTAGCCACGTAGGGTGAGCATAAAGCCCAATAGAGAATATTTCAAAAACTAAATCTGCTCCACTAGCATACATGATTATGGTGCAATACATATATATAATATGCCCAAATGCAATTTCAAATCCATCAGATTTCTCAACAAAATCCTTTCTTTCCAATTACCAAAACCTTTCGTTTATTCAAAACATTTCCCGACTTCAAAACATTTTCTAACCACAAGATCCTTTCTTTGGTTTAACCACTTTTCAAACATCTACCTTGAATCACAAAACCGGATAACAAGTGCATTGTTGTACGTTTCCGAAGTTCAAATCATAATCCGTTGTTCTTTTCTTTAAAAACAAAAGACGTGACAGTAAATACAAACACTGGGGATCTCTAGGTAAGTGTATAAAAAGTAGGTTATAAAAGCATTACCAAGATTGCCATTTCACTAGACTCTCACCAGAGGGATTGGCACCCAAGTAAACGTAGGCTATACAAGCACTACAATTGTTATTTTACCGGTATTATCCGGAAGGATCTGTACCTAACCGTGCGGGTTTCTGGATTTCCATCAAGGACACTCAAGCCACTTAATTCACCACAACGCACTTCCTACCTAGATATCATATGGTATTCACCTATTTTTTTTCTCAAAACATTATTGCTGTGTTTGGTTGAGGGATTTGAGTAGGGATTTGGAAAGGGAAATGGACAAGGTAGGTGAAATGTGAATAAAATATATCTATATGTCACTTAGTTTCACATTTGTTTTCCCTTTCCTTTTTCAAATCCCTCCTCAAATTTCCCAACCAAATACAACGTATAAGTATTTCCAAAACACTTTTTCCAAAACATACAGTTTTGAGTGCCAAAATCCATGACATGATATGAATGATTTCAATTTGCCTAATTCACATGCAAGTTCTAACACACAACAATGCTATCATCCGTCGATAGCCAAAACAGTTATCTTTATTGCAATAATTAAAAGAATACAATATAGATGTACAATCCAATATCCCAAAACTCAGATATATGCATTTCCCAATAAACCCAATATTCTCAAAAAAGAGTAACAATACTCGTTGTTTCCAAATCTCACAATATTTTCATTCCAACCAAATCATTTTCCAAAAATCTATCAAATTCCAAAAAATGACAACATTTAGGGTTTTTCACAAATTGGAGCTTTTCCATTTTTAAAAACCACATGCAATTTTATATACCGAAAATAGATTTAATAGCCAAATCATAACCAAACAACCCACAATTTGGAACACACCCTCAATCCCAAATCGAAATCTTAAAATGAACTCGATATCAACAACCAAATCTATATAAGAAAATACGCTACAAATACACTACCGAACTCATATCAAGTTAAGGAAATAGACCCTACCTCTTGAAGCGAAAAGGAGACAAGCTAGAAAAATCACTGGCAACGAAAAGAGGATCCGCTTAGATTAAATAGAAGCCCTTGCCGAGCTCTACATTTTAGTATATGGAACTAGGGGTAGAAAGTGGGTAAATATAGATAAAACCTAAGCTTGAAAGCTTTAAAATGTTGAAAATGGCGAGGGGAGAGAGAGAGAGAGAGAGAGAGGAGATGGAATCAAGAAAATAGATATCTTCAACTTTTGGAGCCTTTTATAGACAAACGGACAGCGGCTGCGAAGGCCTAACCGCGGCCTCGAGTTAGACAACTAGCTTGGTCGCGGGTGTGATCGGGCCACTCGCGGCCTACACCGCTAGCAACGCACTCTCCCCTAGCTAAAGGACTTGAGAGAAACTTTTGGTCACAGCCTAGTGGCGACTCCTCGCGGGCGTGACCCCCCCAGTACATACTATCGTAGGTGTGACCTAGCTAGTCAAGGGCACTACTAGCCAAACTCAGAAGACCTAGGCTACTGCCCAGCAGCCAGCTCGACGTACATGAAAGGTCCCAACCACATAGAAAGGTCCAAGCCACTAAGGACAACCCTGTGTCCTAACCAAATAGAAAAAGGGTCGGGTTAAATTGACCCAGGCCACTACAGATGGAAAGGTAGTTGGTGGAAGCAAAGAAAGGAATTGAGAGGTATTGAGAAAAACATAGAGGGAAGGGGCAACAATAGAGAAGGTAAGAAAGAGGAAGGCTGGAGGAATGGCAATGGGTCGGGGTTTTCAGGTTTCGTGGGAAAATTCTTGATTTTAAACTTAATCATTTTAGTAATTTAATGTCACACTTTACTCTAACTCTTGCAATTTTGACATGCCTGTTTCTATAGTCAACCCTACCATATCAATCCTCTTCTAACCCTTTTTTATTAGAATGAGTTCAAATATAATCGGATTGAGTAATTTTTTCATCCCTAGGCAGAGGGAAAGGGATAGTGATAAAGATACTAAAAATGAAGGAGATAGAGAAAGAAGTATCAAGGGAAAGGATAGGGTGGATAACAACAGAACTACTGATCTGGAAAGAGAGAGGAAGAGAGAGAGCAATGTGAATGTGATCAAATTTGTTGAGGTCTATGGAAGGGTCAATGACGGGTGGTTATGATATTTGTTAATGGTTGATAAAACAGGAATGATGTCATGTTTGCTTTAAAAAAAAAAATCCTTTGTTACACAAGGTAAAGAGATGGACAAATGGTTAGGATTGATCTCACTACAAGAAAAATGACTATTTGTTATACGGTTTAATATGACAAAATGTTTAATTTGATATAAGGATCAAGCTTTGGAGGTTGAAATTTATCTCTCATTTTTTTGGTTCTTAAAGCCTAAAAGGCCTTTAAACTAATTTTTTTTTTTTTAAATCAATCAAATTTTTAAAAATCTTTCTAAACACAAAAAAAATTAAAAAATTAAAAAAATTAAAAAAAATAACTTTTTGTTTTTGGAGAAATAACCACTGCTGGAAAAAAAGACTTTTAGTGGCGTTTAAAAAACGCCGCTATAAGTGCCATAAACACCGCCAATTCCTTTCGCGACGCTTAGCACCAAACGCCGAGGACGCGGCCGTCGCTATAGCTTTGTGGCGTTTTCAAAACGTCGTGATATTGGTATAGGCGGCATTTTTAAAAACGCCTTCAAATGTCCTAAACACAAGCTGACGTCACTGATGATATTTAGTGACGTTTTGGAAAAACGCCGTCATATCTTTTTTTACAAATATGACCGTTAGTGAGTAGGGTTTAAGAGGCGTTTGTAGAAACGCCGTCATATCCCTTTTTTTTTTTTTTTTTGAAATTGTGCTAATTTTATTTGATTGAACTAAAAAAATACCTGTAATAGCACTAATATAAAATAATAACTCTCATTCAAATAGCTGTAATGAAGCATTAATTCACTTTCTCATTCAATTAATATCTAATCACCATTATCCACAAAATTAACATATCCAAAATCCAAAAATCATGTCTTAACATTAACCACAAACTAACATATATCCAAAAATCATGTCTTAGCATTAAAGTTGTAGCCTTCATTGGTCTACATGCCTGCATCAGAACATAAACTGCAATCAGAATTCACCAAAATAAACACAAATTGAAGAATTTGTACCCAATGCTTAGAAACAGTACTTAAAACTTGAAGAGAAACAGTACTTAAAACTTGAAGAAGCACTAACAAGAAGATTTTATCACATACCAAGAAGTACTAAATACATATAAAGAAACGGGCATACCCAAAGACAATACAGACATGTATCAGAATCATGTAAAATTAATGCTCTCATAGCATAAACAAATTTAGAGGCCATTTGATCTAACTCGCACTCATCAAATTAGGCAAGACTTCTGAAGGGTCTTTAACATATTTTTTCTTTTAGAATGTGTATAACCTTATCAAATTGAGATTTATCATCACATACAAATTCAAATTTCAATCCAACCAAAAATCTAGGCCAATGTTGAACAGGTCTATAATGAACAAATCTAGACCTTTAATTGACAATAAAAAAAAATAATTGATGATGCTCTCCAATTCGGCAAACACCATTCTTTCTAAAAAAATTGTCAGTGACATGTTTGTTGTGTTTTGGTTAGGAACTTTTTTAGAATCATATGCGGCCAACTATATATATTTTAAGTAAATGTCAACTGAAATCAAAGACAGTTAGCTGCTTGTGAACAGCAATATGGTACCTGCAATAATTTTTTATATGCGTTGGATCAAGGGGAGTTGTGCCCGACATAAAGATTGGGAGTCCAACTGGGTAACACTTAAGCCTACAAGCTCAAATATCATTAATAATCAGTAATGAAAAGCAGCCCGATTAATGCATCACTGTTTGCTTAGGTGAGCATTTTAGATTGTTGGAGCTACAGAGTGCAATCTAGAATGCCAGGAAAAGATATAATCAACTCAGCATCTACGATACAAGTCAAGCTGATTTTACACATCTAAGATAAGCAATAAATTTCTCAACAAGTTCATGCAGATAACATAGGCATTGTATAGTATTAAATACAGATTTAATGTTGCTTTTGCTTACCATGTAACCGATCATTGTGCCTCGTGGTGAAGAAGCAGAAAGTATCTCCAAAAAACTACAAAGCACTTAAACTAACCTGATATCTGGATCCTTCAAGGGGGTGATGATCTGTGATTGATGCCTTTTAATAATGTCCTGAACATCTGAGACCATCAACATCTGGGTCTCCTGCATCAGATCGATCCATAAATCATGCAACCAGATGAAAACAACCAGATCAAACCTTCCAAATTCTGACATTTGCATACTATAACTTGGCATGCTTTGAACATAAGTTGCATCAATGAGATAAGAACTGTTGTGTTCTCGTAACTTACCAAACCAAGATATCGAATATTTGGCTCACGAACAGCAATGAATTTCCCAAGCAAGGCAACACACTGAGACATCATTTCTTTCTCAGCATCAAGATGCATGACCTGTGATAAGGCGAATAGAACACATAAAACCACAAAGAAGCCCTCAAAAACCTTAGCAAGGTGAAGCAGATTAAACCTACCCATACAAAATTAGAAGTTGGTCTAAGCAGTTAAATGGGCTGACAGAGTCCCTACATTACATTATTTTATTAGAACATACAAGTATAAGGGAGACCATAGCCAAAAAACTAAAAAGCATCAGATGAAAACAAAAGACTCAAGTGTGTTCCTTTCAAGATTGTGAATGGCAATGGGTGGATTTCAAAAACTTGGAAGAAGGAAGAGGATGAAGGAAAAGCCTGACTTTGACATGATTAAAAGGCAACATAGCATCATATTAACGTTAACACACATTTCAGGTCTCAGAAACTGTGAGAATCTGTCTTAAAAAGTATATTTAATTAAAGATTTCATTGCTCTATATAAATCTTATGACTTATTATATAAATATAATCAATTTTAGTTGGGAATCCAAAAACAATATCAAGTTATTACAAAACAGATCGGCACAAAAGATGCAATTCAAACTAATTATACATACAATTCCAAAGCCTTTCGGGTTTAATTTTTCCCAGGAGTGTTTGTTTCCTGAGAAATTGTTGGGGAATTGGTTGCCAACAGGGGAGAATGGTTTGAGCTGTTCTGCCATTGACATTTGTGTTGTTGATCTATGGACTCTCAAGTTTGTGCATTGAATTTTGCTCTGTTCTCTCTTCTCTTAGTGGGTTTTCATTTTCATTGTCATCAATTACTTATATGCTGAGTAGAGAAAAGAGATAAGTTAGAGAGAAAAATGTTATGCTCTTCGAATGTAGAGAGTTTGCAGTGGATGAATCAAAATAACATGCTTTCAAAGAATGTTGGGGGACTACAACTGAATCAATGCTAGCCAAAATTCCTAATTTAAGCTTTTTTAAAGAATCTGTTAGAGATGCTCTTATGCTATTTTTAATAACTACTATAATTTTTTTGTAAATTTAAATAAAATCATAATTTCATACATTTCTCCTCTAATCCGACCAAAGGTATAATTCTACATCCAAGTTAAATATCATACATGATGAAACAGATCTTTCACATTTAGATTCTCTCCATTACTGGAGTTCCATATATTAATGTTCCTTCCATAATCTTAATTGCTTATTGATTGCATTTCTTATCCCAAAAAAAGAAATTGAAAAAAAATAAAGTTCAATGAAAGGGGAAAAAGAAACATAGTTGTTGAGTTATAATTAATAAGATCCTATGCTATTCCGAATACTGAAGCAACATAGCTGTTGAGTTATATTAATATTTTAAGTAATTGAGAAGCAATGAGCTTAATCCTAATTTCTTTCTTCACAAAAATTACTTTGCTGTGGCGAAACGAATTTCTCCATGTCAACGACCAACATATTGGGCTGCAAATATTGTGATGACTCAGAATCAAAAGTCTATATAACTAAATAATCAACTGCTAATGTCTTTGAGAAAATACAAAAAGAGAGCCCAAACTATCTCAATGGAATAAGGAAAACACTAAAACACTACAAGGGAGTATCAAAGTCTAGAGAAATTCACCTCAACTAGTGTCTGCTCAAACGCAACAGCGAGAAGCTTATCCTAATCAACAAGAAAGATTTAATAATAAAAAGAAATTAGTAAGAGATAATGAGAGAGACGTGTCGAAGTAATCGTTGCACATGAAACATGACAATAACTTACCAACCATCCAGCAATCCCAGGAAGTTCTGTAACATGAGTGAAAATAGGTTTCACTGTCATCTGAAAATATGGTGGCTCGACAAAGCATACTCTCAAACGGCCAAGGAAAGGCCAGTGACGAAGGAACTTTACCCCAATCAAGACCTAGAAGAGACAAAGAAAGACATTTTCTGTTAAATGCAAGAAGAAATTACTAAGCATTAGTAATTTTTTCGCAATCAATGGCACATGACAACTATTCCAATTTTAAAAATCATTACAAAACATTCTAGATCGATTATGTACTCTACAGATTACACATTTCAGATGCAGGGAGAAAACATGAAATTAAGAACAGTATAACAAAGGATAACTCATTATAGATGTGTGATGTAAAAGTAAAATTTAAATTTAACAATAATTTATTACCTTCCCTTCAACAAGCATGCCCATCAAATGCAACTTTGCCCGCATTCCAAAACCCAATCTCTTACTTAATTTCACAGCAAGTATAGCACTCATATCATCTGCAGTCCGAAAATTCATTCCCAACTCCGAAACCTGCATTTAATGAATTTCAACTATTATTCTGGCTACGAAACAGATTATGACTAGAAGTAATACATTATTGACATGAATCCACAATGACTAAGATAGTATTACATACCAAGTGGTCGTCATCAGTGGTTTGATGAAGAACCCTCATTTCTATGAACACAGGAGGTGATCGTCCCATATACAGATGCTGAACCACAGCGTCTTTCTGTGTATATACCCAAATAATTCTCAAAACTAATCATCAACACATTAAAAATGATTTAAAAACACAATTTTCATACATAAAACTCATCCAAAATGATGTGGTGTAAGTAATGCCATTTTTCAAATTATAACTGCATACATATATATACATACATAGCAACATACATACATAGAGATAATAAAAAAGATGCAAAGAAAAAATGCCACATATTTGTTCGAGAAGTTAACTTGCACTCCACTATGAACAAAAACAAATTTTGTGGAGAAGTTAATAGGATAACTATTCTATTTAAAAAAAACTCATTGATACCTAAGTTTATTAAATAGTCCTAACAAATTATTGAACAACTCAGTCCAAGATGCAGGGTTCTTAACTTTTTTTATCCCCAAATTATAAAGTTGTTAATACAACTTCAACAGTATGTCTTCCAATCAAATTTGATCAAGTAAAGCAATTCAAAACAGCATTTTAGTCTCATCAACTGATAACCTTACTCGCATAAATACAACCAAAATAAATATGAAAAAGAAAAGAAAAGAGAAAGTCCGCCAAAAAGAATATCACATACTGCAAGTTAAAACATGTAAGAGGAACTATATAACACTTCTGTAGACTAAAAAGATTTATTAAGCTGATATACAAGATATTATAATTTTTTGCCAATAACAATGTTATCAATGAAGTCGGACAAACCTGGCCATAACAAAAAGTTCTCTAACCATTCAAGAGCCCTCACCAACATACTTCTGAACCAACTCAGAGCCAGAAACCCTTATAAAGGTACAATCAGTATGAGATCTAGAGAGAGAGACGGCGGAGCACGCTACCTCGCCGGTGCAGATGACGGAGCTTCGAAATCGCTCTGAACAGCCAATTGATATCGATCTGAATCTTCGAAATCGCTTCGAAATCGCTCTTTACAGCCAATGGAGCTTGTGTTCTTTGAAGCTCTCTTCAAGAACAGCCAATTTATCTTTCGAGAGACGAAGCTTCTTCGTAGAGTTATCTCCTCTGTCTTCTTCGTCGCTGAGAGAGAGAGAGAGAGAGAGCTCTGCGTATAAGATAAGAGAGTATAAGAGAGAGAGGGCTCAGATTAAAAAATAAGGGTTTCAAAAAAGGGGTGCATGTATCTATCGCATTTGGAGGCGGTTTTAAAAGCCTTGAAATAGAAAACGGTGCCGTTTTGGTTAAACAAATATGCGACGGTTATAAAACGTCGTTAAAAAAAAAAAAAAAAAGTGACGTTTAATAAAATGCCACTAATTAAACGCCGTTAAATCCCTGATTTCCTATAGTGAACTTGACACTGGATGTCAGGAAAACTAATTACAAAAATGTGATAAATATTATAAATATGAATAATTAAAATCATAAATATTTTCATTAATCTGTAATTATTTTTGAAGATTACCACTGCATCTTAATTTCCTTTTTGTTTTTCTATAAAATCTATTTTTTAGTGAGCTTTGACTCATTGGATTTATCTTTAAAAAAAATTTAGGGGTTTTTGGACGAGAAAAACCTATTGTCCAACTCAATTCAATATTTTCTAGACTTGGAGAAAAAATATTTAGCCTATATGGCCGGGTTGGACGAAACTTTTGAGCTCATTTAATTTTCAGATTAGGGTTGGAATAAAGAGTTTTAGCCAGCCCAACCCAGCCTGCCAATTAACAAAATATTAATTTAATTTTTATGTTATTTAGTTACAATATAAACTAGAAAATTTAAAAGACAAAAAATAAAAAGGGTAGATATATACATACCCTTTCATCAAATCACATTTGTATCAGAAAAAAAAAAAAAAAATGAATGATAAGTAATGTAACACATATATGATTTGATGAAGAAACTATCAATGTCTGATTAACTTGTTTTTTTGTAGGTTGTAACTTGTATTCGATGTATTGTAAACAGGGAATAGTTTGGATTATTAAAATAAGACTCGAAGTGAGTTCAAACAGTTGTGCACAAAAAATAACTTCTCATAAACTATTTTTAAATGGATTTTCGTTTGTCTATACTGATCTTTTTTCATATTTTAGTCAATATTTTTTTTTTCTTAAAAAAAATTTGTAGATACAATAAGGTTGGATGTATCTAAAAAGTATAAAAATAAAAATAAATAAATAACCAAAACATGAAAAAAAAAATTCACTTAAAACAAACGAAATCTCGAACAAAAATGCATGCAAATTTTTGTTTGAATTTTCATCTATTTTTAGTGTCTTTTTAAAAAATATTTTAGCTAAATAGACACAAAATTTGTTTAATTTTTTAAATGAGTCTGGATTAGGTACATCTAAAACATACAAAGAATTGATTAAAATATAAAATAAAATAAAAATCACTAAAATAAATGAGACCGCATCTAACAATCACCTTTAAAAAATCAAATTAAACAAAGAAGAAATTTGTCGAATTAAGTACGATGCGTGAGTGAGCGATGGGCAAAATTGAGTGATCAATGGAAAAAGTAACCTATTAAAATAGTCAAATTCATTTAATACAAAATAAAAAATTAATAAGACATATATATTGAGTTAAATGGACAAGTTTAAAGTTAAAAATACTCTAAGACTGAAACTTGGAGTAACGCACATGTTGTTAGTATGTAGTATAATTCTGATCCAAACTCGCTCCATTCCAATCAGTGCGATGCAGTGTTTGAATCAACAAATTTGAGTTTTTATTTTTTATTTTTTTTTTAAATTTAGATATAAATTTGAAAAGTGAATAATATAAAAAGGATAAATGACATGGACCTCTCCTAAGATTTGGAAAAAAATAAGTTCTAGAATTTTGACATACTTATACTGATCTTCTTTTTATTAAGGTTAAATGGACTGAAACTAATTCAGATGGTGCAAAATTATAAAAATAAATATCGTAAAATATATATTTTTGTGTAAAAAAATGATAATATTATTTTTTCATACATGTTACTAACAAATTATTGTTAAAAATGGGACTAAATGCTATATAAATTAAAATTTTAGAAAAACTTAATGTAATTATGTCAAAATTATAATTTTTTTTTTTTTTTTTCAAAATTTCAAAGAAGGTTAATATAATTTATCAAATAAAAAATTATACTATTATCCGTATCATTTGACTTTGTTATAAACTCATACAATTATATGATCCGGATCACGATTTTAACAAGAATATTTTATTGGGTAGTGCAGAATACGTTTGACAGATCTCTATGGAAGAGAGCCAACTTGATTGACAGTGTTAGGGATTAATTCAAGGTCACTGTCAAAATGACATTCAAAGAAGATGCCAATGGGACCTGAAAAAGTAGGTGGCATGGGCTGACTTTCTTACATTCTATGGTCAATATGATTTTCATTCTCATCAAAGCTTGACCATTTCACCTCTCTCTCTCTCTCTCTCTCTCTCTCCTTCAAAGATGCCCCTTATTGCAAGTTGGTTGACTTTCAGACTAACAATGTGAACTTCATTATAAGGTTTTAGACCATAGGACTATGAAGCATCCTTGTCAACCTTGTTCCAAACTCAAAAGACTATTTTGAATTCCCAAACCCATGTGCACATGTAAATTTTGTTTATACAAATATACTAGTCTTGTATATCGAAAAATTCTTGGGTGCATGTCGCATAGTATTCTCAACCAATCACAAATATCATTACTTTTTATGTTATCTTCCCATCACCCAACATATAAATGTAATCCCCATTCTCTCAACCAATGAGAGAAGATAAATATATCACATGGCACCAATCCTATCTGTACCCAAAAATTTCACATTGTATATATAAATGTCATTTTACATTACCCTAGAAAAGAGTGCTATTATTGACACCCCATCAATTATTTTAGACTTTCAATTTCTTTGGGCCCTCACTTATTGTAAAACAAAGTATAACGCAGCGGAATAAAAATTATGGTCATACCTTTACAACAGAGTCTGTGAAGAAAGGATCTCATGGGTAAATCACGTGCTTCCTGAATCTGATCAATCAACCCAACAATGGAGTGATATTACAATAGTGAACATCACCCACACAAATCACAGTGCAAAATGGTTTTGATCGTTATATTTGGGAGAGAGTCAGTATATGGGAAAAAAAACTCAAACATACGTTGTTTTTCTCTTAATCACCCATATCCCATATCATCTGATATATAATATGTTTATCTCATTTATCCATATCAGTTATATGAGATAATATAAGATATATCATCTATCCATATCAATTATATGATAGATATATATATCCTGCGTGGTTATCCAAATATGTTTGAATTTGAATTCAAAACCCATTTGGATAAGGTTCAAAAGATTCAAAGGGTCATGCCACATGGGCGCCCATTTCTAACATCTCCCACTCGCACATGAGTTGGCATGACACTGCCACATCTCTATCTCAATCTCCCCAAAAATGAACAATCTCATACTAGCCAATGCACCGTGCGACCGCTGAGAACACCTGCATGTGGGAGCTCTATACTAGAAACTCAATATGAGTCAGTATAGAGACATTAACCCAAAAAGAAAAGAAATAGTGTCTCATGTACCCAGACCCATCTAGCTACATCAGTCCAAAAACATCTCTAATCCCTCAAAGAGCATGTTTGACTCTCCTAGGTCCCGCATTATATTCACACCCAATCAGCATCCTATAAAGAGCGATGCGAGTTGTCGACAGTGAATATAGAGCAGAGATGTAGAACTAGATGATCTTCCCTTCACCCTCATATCATTCAATTTGAAATTGACCGCTTTCCCAGTAATGTCCCTTAAAGCCGAATCATACATGACCGCAGGCAATATACCAAAGTAGCTGAACATCAACTTCTTATCTTATGACATAGTCAAAGGTCACAAAAGGCACAAAGTGAAGTCATTTAGGGAAAAATGACTTTTAGGACTCACACAGTGAAGAAGTAGGGATCCATTTTTTCACCTCGCTAACGGGTCGATAAGCACATGCAGTACAAATGCATGTTATAGTGGAGTAACTCTTCCAAAGAGTGATGTTAAACTCACACACCATACAGATCTTAGTCTAGTCGCTCTTAAGCGCACAAGTCGCTTCCTAGCGTCTAACTCGAATTTTCTATTTGCTCGCCTCTCAGGCATCAAATGAGATCTCGCATCTGGCTATCCATAACAGGCACATCATGGAAAAGTGGGTACTCTCATATCCTTGGTCAGTCTCTAACAAGACCTCATCTTGGCTCCAACCAAGGCGACATAGCTAGTGGATAATTTTGGCTTTTCTATTTGCTCCAAATACAATAAGCCACTAGTCTCATCCTTACTCGCTACCTAGCGCTAAGGGTGATTGCTCGTGTGAGTGAGCCAATCTTGCCTGCTAGCATCAATTTAATTATTTTGTGTATGCTAATTCACAAACCATTGCAAAAGGTAGTAAACATAAATGTGTAATAGAAACAAATATGAATACTAATGGCATAAATATCCCGAAAATTTGAGTTCAACTGAATACACATAAATATATCACCACCTACGTAGTCCTAAAGCCCTAACATGAGTAAGATAAACATCTCTAGCAATAGGCTTAGTCAAAGGGTCTGCAACCATGCGACTCGTAGGGATGTGCTCCAGGATCACTTCTTTCTGCGCCAAAATGTCTCTGATAAAGTTGAACCTCACATCAATGTGTTTGGTTCTGTCGTGGTATTTAGGATCCTTAGCGTAAGCGAGTGCAGCCATGCTGTCACAATGGATAGTCACAGGGTCTGAAGTGTGTGTGACAGCATCCAAATGCTGAAGGAATCTCCTCAACCACACGGCTTCCTGAACGGCAGATGAACAAGCCACAAACTCAGCCTCCATAGTCGATAAGGCGATACAGGATTGCTTCTTACTACTCCAAGAAATAGCACCATCGCTAAGCATGAAAGCATATCTTGAAGTAGACTTACGCTTATCTAGGTCTCCTCCCCAGTCAGTATCACAATAGCCAACTAGATGTAGATCTGAACTCTGGTAGCAAAGTGTGTAATCTGCAGTCCCTCTAAGATATCGTAATATCCTCTTAACTGCTTTCCAATGAGCTGGTCTTGGGTTGGATTGGTAACGACTCACCAATCCGACTGCATAACAAATGTCAGGACGCGTACACATCATAGCATACATCAAGCTTCCAACAGCATTTGCATAGGGAACACGGGCCATCTTTTCATTTTCTTCTTGAGTCTTAGGACCCATATCAAGGCTTAGGCTCTCGCCTTTTGCAACAAGAGTGTCAATGGGTTTGCAGCTCTGCATCTGGAATCGCTCTAGAATAGTCTTAATGTAAGTCTCTTGAGACAAACCAAGAAGTCTCCTAGAGCGATCCCTAAGGATCTTAACACCGAGCACATAGCTCGCCTCACCCATGTCCTTCATCTCAAATGTAGAGAACAACCACATTTTCGTGGCGACAATCATCTCTTTGTCATTTCCAACCAATAATATGTCATCTACATATAATGACAATATCAGAAAAATGTCCTTGGATCGCTTGACATACACACAGTGATCTTCATCAATCATCGTAAACCCATTAAAAACAATGGCTTGATGAAATCTCAGATTCCACTGTCTGGATGATTTCTTTAAGCCATAAATAGATCGTTGAAGCTTGCAAACTTTACGCTTCTGACCTACTGCTACAAAGCCTTCTGGTTGATCCATATAGATCTCTTCATCCAATTCTCCATTGAGAAATGCAGTCTTAATGTCCATTTGATATAGCTCTAAGTCCAACTGAGCTACTATGGCCAGGATTAGGCAAATAGAGGCAAACCTTACAACTGGTGAAAACGTTTCCTCATAGTCCACACCCTCTCGTTGGGTGTAACCTTTCGCCACTAGGCGACCCTTATACCTTTCTATGGAACCATCTGCCTTGCGCTTGATTTTTAGAACCCATTTGTTCCCAATAGTCTTGCGCCCTGGCGGCAAATCAACCAAGTCCCAGACATGATTTTTCTTCATAGACTCTATTTCTTCATCCATTGCAGTACTCCATTCTTTACTAGCAGGGGATGAGAGAGCCTCTTTGAGATTCTTAGGCTCCATCTCATCACTCAGAGCAATCATGAATGCTTCCCCTTCAATCTCAAAACGACGACGGGGTATAGCTCCACGTTTGCTTCTACGTAGTTGAGAATCCTGAGAATCCTCATCTATTGGATCTAATCCATGGGCAGGTAGATCACTTCCACTGTCCCTAGGAGCTTGAGGAATTATCTCCTCATTCTCTACTAGGCTACTAGGTGCGCCTTCAAGTAGATCCTCCATCTCATAGAGTTCTACTTCTCTAGTTACCTCACCTCTGCTAGGGAAATCCTCCTCTAGAAAATCCACATCTCGTGACTCAATTTCAGTTACACTTCCATCCGGATGCTCCCCAACAAACACATAGCCCTTAGAATGCTCACTATAGTGAATGAAGATACACTTCTTTCCTCTAGGGCCCAACTTCCCAAACTTATGAGAAGCGTTGTGTATGTAAGCTGCCGAACCCCAAGGCCGTAAATTGCCCAAATCAGGCTTTTTTCCAGTCCACATCTCATATGGGGTGGAAGGAACTGATTTGGAGGGCACACGGTTAAGGACGTAGGCAGCAGTCAACAAAGCATCTCCCCAATAAGAAATGGGAAGATTAGCTTGCACCATCATTGATCTAACCATGTCAAGCAATGTGCGATTCCTTCTCTCCGCTACACCATTTTGTTGCGGAGTCCTAGGAATTGTCAATTGCCTGATAACTCATTTTTCCTCACAGAGCACTTTAAATTGCTCAGATAGATACTCACGTCCTCGGTCAGTTCTTAGAGCCTTAATGCTCTTGTCTAATTGATTCTCAACCTCATTAACATACCGTCTAAAGCAATCCAATGCTTCTGACTTGTGAGAAATCAAATAGACATGACCAAAACACATGCAATCATCTATAAATGTGATAAAATAAGGGGCTCCATGCCTCGTCCTCACATTCATTGGTCCACATATATCAGAATGAATAAGTTGCAATGGGATAGATGCTCTTATGGCTTTCTCAAATGGTTTCCTTGTTGCCTTTCCAGCAAGACAGTGCTCACAAGTAGGCAAAGTGACTCTAGCGAGTGGGCCTAAAAGACCTTCTCTAGCCAATCTAGTCATCCTGTCTTGCCCTATGTGGCCTAATCTAGCATGCCATCTCATAGAATAATTATCACAAAAAGATGCAATATTAGAAACAGAGCCATTGGCATTTTTATTAAGACTAGAATCATCCACATCCAAAACTAAAAAACCATCTGAAAGATAACCAAAACCATAAAAAATTGTTCCCAAATAAATGCTAACACCATTATTCTCAAAACAAAAACTAAAACCAAGGCTCATCATGCTAATAACTGAAACTAAGTTTCGCCGAATATCCGGAGCATAAAGAACATCATGAAGATACAAGGTGCGCCCTCATTGCATTTCCAGCTTGAATGTGCCCATGCCAAGCACCTCCACACTGGACTCGTTCCCCATGTAAACTTTTCTGCTCCCAGCAGGTACTCGGCGATACTCAACGAACCCTACTCTGTCCCTCGCGATGTGGTCTGTTGCTCCGGAGTCTACAACCCAAAAATGAGGAGAATGAGCAATTAATGCTTTGATTAGACACAAAGCATTGAATGCGAGAAATTAAGTAAGGGAGTACCTTCTTCTGCTCAGGGCAATCCCGAGCGAAGTGTCCTTCTTTGTTACAGTTAAAGCATGTCAATTTAGCCTTTGTCTTCTTACCACCTCTCTTGCCCCTACGCTTGAAATTTCTAGCGCCATTGGGCTTAAGCGCAGTTGTTGCTTGCTTCTTAGGGGCACCTTTTGCTTTTCCACGTTTGAACTGAGAAGTCCTACGTGAGCTTGACTCAACCACCATAGCAGAACCATCAGACTTAGCTGCCTCAGGGCACTCAACCTCTAGCTCCAAATGACGCGATATGTCTTTGAATGTTTTCACACTCTCATTATGCATCATGTTCTGCTTCATCTGCTCCCAAGAATTTGGCAGAGAGCGAATCACAGCTTGTACTTGCTGCTCTTGAGTCAAATTGTGCCCAGCAGCCGCAAGCTCACGTATCATGGCTGACATGACCCTCAAATGCTGCTTCATCGAGTGATGCGCCCTTTTCTGATATGAGTCAAACTTCATAGTCAACCCACGTAGCTTTGCCAAAGAGGTAATACCAAACTTTTGCTTGAGAGCTTCCCATATCTCAAATGCAGTCGGGCAATGCTCAAACTCACTAATCAAGTCGTTGTGCATGTTGCTCAACATAGTAAAGCGCGCACACCGATCTTTGTTACGCCAAGTCTGAAAGGCTTCAAGATCACGACGATGTTGAGCTGTATTGCCCTGCTCTAGCTCAACCATCACTTGTTCAAGTGTGGTCAACACTTCTTGCTCATTGAGGAGGTATTGGATCTTACGGCGCCATATGTCATAATTGTCGCCATCCAATTTCTCTCCCTTAGTTAAGTTTGCCACCACTGTCTTAGCAGCCATTTCTACATACAGAGTAAACAAATGCGCAGGGGATATTAATGATAGCAACACAAAAAATTATTTTGCAGCAAAAGAATCTAAATTAAATAATGATAATTTTACACATGTCTCAAGATCGAAAATTTGCTATGCTCGTAATCATCTCTTGCGCCTCTAGTGATAATTATCAAAATTTAATTTAATTTCATGCGCAAAAAACAATCAATCTCCCACTACTTATGGCATATACAAAGCATGATAAATTCCATACAATAGCATCTTAAAGTAAATTTACAAATAACTCATGCTACATTCATTTAATAATGGAATTCAAATAAATAAATAAATAACTAATCATCCTTTTTTAATTGCAACATATTACAAACCCAAAAAATATGCTGTATACAATATTCAGATTATGCCATAATAAAATGTAATCATTCTGAAATTTTCTAGAAATTTTCTGCAATTTTCTGGAATTTTAAATAACTAATAAACACACATTAAAATTAGAAATAAAAAATCCAGAAACTGATAAACTGAAAAAATTATTCCAGTAAATAGTAAAACATTTTAGAAGTCTACAATAAAAATTTCAACCCCAGAAAATTATTTATGCAATACCAGAAGCATTTTAAAGCATAAATAATGAATTATAATTACAGGAAAAATACTTTTTATTTTCTTAAAATTTTCAAAATTTTACAGAATATAGAAAATCCAATTCTGAGTCTAACAATACTAACCACACATAAAACAAATCTATAATGAATTAATTATGACCATTTAACGCGATTCAGAATTAAAAACAAAACAAACAGTGCCTTATGCATCAGCAGCCAAGCCAGCCAAGCCGGCGGAGGAAAACGGCGCGGCTCAGTGCCCCGGCTCTGCGCGGCTTAGAGCGCGGCTCAGAACGCGGCTCAGCACGCGGCGCGCTTGCGTGGCGCGGACGGCGCGCACGTGGACAATGCCACTGACGTGCGCGTGATGGCGCGTGCAGGCGCGTCGGCAGGGCGTCTGGCACGTGGAAGCGCGTGGAAGCGGCTCACGGCGTCAGGTGGCGCGTGCAGACCACGCGCCGCCTTCCAGGGTGTTTTCTGGTCCGATTTTTGTAATGCCGGACTCCATTTTTCAAAATAAAACCATTTATGGTATTAAAAAAGACATTAAAGAACATAAAAAATAGGTATTTATGCTCTTAATCTAATGAAAGTAGATATTTTCCTCCTTTATAAACATTCATGTATATAATGTGTGTATATACATATAAAAAATATACACATGATTAAATATACATATAAAAATATACACATGATTAAAGAAAATACGAAAATACCCATTCATGCTCTGATACCAATGTAAAACAAAGTATAACGCAGCGGAATAAAAATTATGGTCATACCTTTAGAACAGAGTTTGTGAAGAAAGGACCTCGTGGGTAAATCACGTGCTTCCTGAATCTGATCAATCAACCTAGCAATAAAGTGATATTACAATAGTGATTATCACCCACACAAATCACAGTGCAAAATGGTTTTGATCGTTGTTTTTGGGAGAGAGTCAGTATATGGGAAAAAACTCAAACATACGTTGTTTTTCTCTTAATCACCCATATCCCATATCATCAGATATATAATATGTTTATCTCATTTATCCATATCAGTTATATGAGATAATATAAGATATATCATCTATCCATATCAATTATATGATAGATATATATATCCTGAGTGGTTATCCAAATATGTTTGAATTTGAATTCAAAACCCATTTGGATAAGGTTCAAAAGATTCAAAGGGTCATGCCACATGGGCGCCCATTTCTAACACTTATCAATTCTAAAACTCTTAAAATTTCTTTCCTCCTTCCAAATAATATTAAAATTATCCTTGTAAAAATATTACATCCATTCAAATGTACACCGCCACACCTCAAAAAACCTATCTCCCAAAACCCTAACAAAACCCTCGACAAATTTGTTGATTCAAAATCTAAATTGTTGGGTTTCTGTTTGTGGGTTTTTGCTATCTGATCATTTTCATGGCTTCTTCAATGCTTAAAGGAGCTAAAAATCTTTACACTCACTAGAACAATAATGACGCTTAATTGAAAATTTATGATGCTCTGTTCTTGAATTGTGATTTTTTTTTTTTGGGCAAAATTCTTGATTTCTTATTCCTGAATGTTTCTCAATTTCCTTATTTTTGTAAGTTATTGATGGATGAATTTAAATATATATATATACACAATTCTCTACATATATATTGTTAGTCTGAGATTATCACTCAATAATTTATCATATATTCACTGAAATTTTTTTTTTCCATCCCTGCTCTTTTTTATATTCATGACTATGCTTCTTGAAGTTTTCTGCATAATTTTTTATTTCTTGAATATTCATTGCTAGAGAAGTGTATGTAATCGAATGGTGACCACCATTGCCGCCGGAATACTGTCGCCGAAAGATTTTCAAGGTTTAAGGGTGGGTAGGCTTTGAATGTGGGATTTGGAAAAGATGGATGGGTGGTGATGGAGGTGTGTGCTATCATAAATTCTATCTTATGATGTAGTGGGTGTATGGGCTTAATTGTC
This sequence comes from Camellia granthamiana, assembly GCA_036172215.1. NCBI lineage: Eukaryota > Viridiplantae > Streptophyta > Magnoliopsida > Ericales > Theaceae > Camellia > Camellia granthamiana. The sequence continues at coordinate 82,912,405 of CM069913.1, read as the reverse complement.
AGATGAGATGTCTGAAAATTATTGATGTCTTTTTTAGTAATTGTATTTGAGATTATTATTGTAATAAATAAATTTAAAAAAAGCAAAAAAATGGGAGGTTGAAAATAATTGATGAGGTTTTAATAGCAGCACTCCATAGAAAAAGAAAAGAAGAGAGTATGTTACATTTTTAATTCTTATAGTTTGATTTAAATTTTATTTTAGTCTATTATTTTAAATTGTACAATTAGATCTATACATTTCAAGTCTAGTTTCAATTTGCTCATTCCTTTTAGGTTGGAGGTTAAATTTAATATTGTCGAGAGAGTTGTCAATCTCTTAAGGAGTACATGAAAAAATAATTAATAGAAATTTTGACGAAACAATCAAATTGAGACTTGACTTAAAGCGTAGATACCTGATTGTTTAAATTAGAAAAATATAAAATAAAGATCAAAGTAAAATTGAGTCAGAAGTGAAAAGTGTAATTTATTCAAAATAAAATAAAATAAAATAAAACAAGTGTAAAATAATATTTAGGGGTTGTTTGGGGTGCCCTAAATAAGTGTACTTTTTGTCTTTTTGGACTAAAAAATTGAGGTTAAAAATATGGATGTTTGGATTAACTTTTTGACTTTTTATGAAAAAATGTGTAATAAAAAATTGTAAAAATTGATTTGTAGGGAAAAATTCAAATTGGGAGTTGTGCAGCCGTAATTGTTGACTTTTGGTGAATAGTGTTAACTTTTTAACTTTTTGAATAACTTTTTCGACTTTTTGACTTTTTTGGGAGTACCCAAACTTGGCCTTAATCTTAACATAAAGATGATATGATTTGATGGATTAATTTATTTAGTCCATTTTTCTTGTTCGGAAATTAGCATATGAATTGAAGTTTACGAAGATGAGACTTTGACGCTTTTGAGAGGTTTGCCGGAGCGTAAACAAACCATGTCATGATGTTTTCTTAAAATTGTGAACATGTATTAATGTTTTTATATGAAGTAACAAGACAATAATGTGGGGTTTTGTATAAGATCCACCAGTACCTATCAAATAACTAATCTATGTATTATTATTATTATTTTTTTTTGGAATTAATCTACTCGGTGCAATTGTCATACTATGACATATTGGTCTGTTCGGTGCAACTTTATCATATTAAAAATTGGTAATAAGAAAACATAAATTAAAACACTCTTTCTCAATTTTTAGATAATTATTTTTTTTTAAAAGCTATTTTTGTTTTATAAATTATAAGCAAAAGTTACATCAAAAAAATTTGACAAAGATGTACAAAATAAATAAATAAATAAAAAGAGGCATAATTAGCTCTAATAAGCAACGACAAATAGGCCATTGCCTCATCGTATTACTAACTAATATACAGCTTTAAATAAGATTACGTGGGGATTACCTGGTCAACAACAATGACATATGTAGTTGAGAGGGAGATTTCTACCGAACTATTGGGTTGGACAAAGCCCACCATAGCCTAGCCCTGACAATCTAATAGAAGGGTCGTTTTGCCTGCTTTGAGCACAACATAAGTTTGGACCAAGTAGATATGGTCCAAGTACTTAGCGTTGCATTAGAGTTGGGCTGAGCTAGGCACAAGTAATTATATAGCATTTCTGATTTAGACCTGACCCATTGTATGCTTTGGATCCAGGTTTCATTGTCTTATGCAGTTATTCATATCTTGTTCCCCCTTATCTCTCTTTATGTTTGGCCTTTGGGGTGTGTTGATTACGTTTGGAACAGATTGGTAGCTTGTTTTTCAAACTTTTGTTGTCAAGAATTTTGCTCCTACGCTCGAGTGTCACTTCTTGCACTCGAGCAGTCTTTGTAAACTCTCAGTACTTTTGCAGGTCTGTAAGAGTACTGGGAAGTGATATTCTACACTCGAACGAAGCTTTTTGCACTCGAGCAGTGTAGGCTTGAGCGGTCCTTATTACGCTCGAGCATTGGTCTTTTGTCTGTAAAACTACTGGGAGTTTGTATTTCATACTCGAGTGACAACTTCTTGCGCTCAATCGGTCACATATTTTGTGTCTATATGCTCGAGCATCACTTTTTGCGCTCGAGTGGTTTGTGCGTATATCAAATCGCAGAACTATCTTTTTGGATCACTTTTTCATTTCACTCTTTCTCTAAACATTCCAAAAACCCTAGATCTAGTCATTCTCTCTCTAAAACTTACCTTCTTTCTACAAAAACATCGAGATCTAGTGATTTCTTCACCCTACTCCTTTGTTAAAAATGTAGAACACTCTGTGGGCTCTCTTTGCATCCGAACAAAAGTGGATTTCGGCTCCTTTAAGGTTTCTCCACTCTCTCCTTGGTCTTCTAGTTTCGAGGTAGGAATTCTCCGCATTCTAGTATGAGTTTTACCTTTGTTATTTGTTATTTCAAAAAATTATAGTGGTTTGGGGGGTTTTGGCAAAAACCTAGGATTTGAAATCAAAATGTAAAAGAGGGGTTTTGAAAATGGTTTCTTGAAAATGGCTATGATTATGAATTTGGGGTTGATATATGTTGAAATGAGATATTTCTTGCATTAAAATAGATGGCCAAAGAGAAAGGGGTTTTTGCCCTAAGATGTAAATGTTGAGATTGTAAAGAGAACATAGAATTGATATTGGGAATTGTGAAATTGAAATGATGATAATGATGAGGGTGGAGTTGGATATGTATTATCACTCCCATTGAGATTTTGAAAAAGTGTATCTTTAATGGAAATTTATTTATTTATTTGGGATATTTGTTTTTGGGCTATCGGTAGAGGATAGTTATGATTGTTGTAGAATTTGCATGAGGATTAGGTGAACTAAAACTAAATTCTCATCCATTATGTATTGAGCATTGTTGCATACTGATTAATACATTGAAAATGTATATGATTTTGAGAAAATGAGTAAATTTGGGAAGAAGGTATGTAACACCAAAGTTAAGTTGGTCTGTGTGTCCAGGGTGAAAGTCTCAAAAACTGCGCGTATACATGGGTGTCAATCCTGCGGACGAAATATTCATAAAATGGCAATAGTAATGCTTGCATAAACTATGTTTACATGGGTCCCGTTTGACGAATTCTCGCGAACGAAATTTTCGTGAAAGGCTGTACTTGTTGAGATTCCCAAAGTTGTACTTCACCACCCTGTTTACTATTGTAAAAGAGATGATTTGATGAATTGTGATTTAAACTTGACATGGTATGATTTTTGGAAAGAAATGTAAAACGTTTTGGTATGTACATTGCATATGCATTCACCTTATGGCTTTGTTAAGGTTCATACATTGTGTTGTAGTATTTCTACTGGGCTTTGGCTCACCTTATGAGGGAAAACTATTTTCAGGTACTAGTAATATGTCTCTACCAAGGACTTAGTTTGGGAGGGTTGTGGAGCTGAAGGCTCATCGTTGTTATTTTATATTTAATTTTGTACAGGCTTAGGGCTTTACCTGTACTGAGCTTAAGACTCACTTTGATGTACCCAAACTTTGACTTGGAAAGATGCAAGCCACATGGGCATATGATTATCTGTTTAGCTTTCATTTATTTTCACTATCTTGTAACACATGTTGTAGATTCATGATGTACTGTTTATGAATGTATATCGCATGTGTCACCTTTTGTATGTCAAACTCTGATTAATGAAAGCTTATCATTTCATTTATGTTGCTATTTATTAGTTGTTATGAGAAGGGTATATTGTGTTTATTTTGGGACATTACAAATTAGGCGGTGATACTTGACTGGACAGAGTTTGCTAGGTCATTGGATCTAGATGGAGATAAATGCATGACGTGAAGCTTTAGTCTTAACTTAGTAGAACTTGGACCGAAATAAGTTTGGAGATAACTAAGTAGCTGGCCAAACGAAAAATAACCGGGCAAATGGTTTGCTCAGCCCGGTTGTTGGGTCAGAAGTAGGTAAGCTTCACAAAGACCTTATAGGTCAAGGTGCTTAAGCATGAACTTCATCCTTAAGAGATAGACTTATAATAGATTGAGGTTATCCATTAGAGTGACAGTCCTACTAGGACTCTATCATGTTGGAAGATACAAAAGTCTCAGAGTTTAACCTAATCGAGGTAATGAAATTTTGAATACTCAAACTCTAGAGAGCTTTTTCCCATTATTGATTCTATAATCCAACTTAGGTTTTGGAGGAGCTTTTTGACACACACCCATTGGTAAGCTCACTGTTCTTGAGTTTAAGGTCAAACGACGACGTTCGCTGAGGTTTAAGCTTGATCACGAGGTACTAACGTGCGGGGTAAATTCTGTGTCCGCACAGTACTTATTATCTTATACATTATTTAACATATAGTCATTGAAAAACGTTATTGTTGAAAATCCTTTAGAGTATTAGAAATTGTAAAAAAAAAACACAAAATTGTGTTTCACATGAAACACTATTACAAAAATAATTAAAGATCACACTTTGACAAATGAAACTATCTCATTTTTATTGGAAGTGTGATAAAAAAAAAATTAGATTGATATTTTAATCATACTTAATTTGAGTGAGTTAGATAATGTTTATTTTTAATCTCATTCTTTAATTAAGTGTGATTATATTTTCTTTTTTTTTTAATGGCATTTTCTAAGTAAGTGTGATTGTATGTTGTTTATACTAACAGTCCTCTAATATGTCACAAAATATATTTTTTAATGTTTGACATGAAAATCCTAAATTAATTAAATAATCATTTATTTTGGTTTCATAGAAGGCTAACAACATTGTACTCAAAGTTTATAAAATCATGCAACACTATCCCATTTGAAGGTTTCATAGTGATACCTCAACATAGTTCAAACATGAGTTATTAACTATGAAACAAAGTATGAATAGGAATTTAACTTAACACATTCAAAACATGGATTTTAACGGAGCATTAATTTCATGGATTGAAATATGTAAAACTACTCATGAATACAAAACTAACTCAGGAATCTTGCTATTAGTTAAAAATATAAACCCTAGCATGGTTCTAATGAAGATGTGTGAAGACCCTTACCATTACTTGAAGCTTTAATTCAGAAGGAGGAGGAAAAATATAGAGTTGATGGTTGGAATGGTGCAAGTAAACCCCAAGCCTGAAGAACACGCTAAACCTTCAAAGTGTTCTTCAATATTCTTTCAAAACTCAATCAAAGCCCTCTATTTACCTTCACAAGTGGCACCATGTCCTGGGTAGATGTGAGTCTGCTGCAGTTTTGGGCTGGGACTCGTATGAAAAAGATAGAATAAAGAATTTGGAATGACACCCCAATTGCAATTTTGTGGTCTATTAGGAAATTGAGAAAAGATGTTGTACTTAATGGGGTGTAGCCAAATCTGGAGGAAGTCTGTGAGCTTATAAAAGTAAGAATTACAACGTGGGTAAAGGATTCATCTCCTACTATGGTGTTTTCTGCCAATGATTTTGTGTTTAATATTCATCAAGTTCGATTTTGCATTATTTCCTTATTTAGTATTATTTCCTCATTTATATCGTTTACATAAACTCCAATCATACTTTTAATCTCATATTAATCAATAAACAAAATAACACTACGACAAAAATAGTTAAAAATCACACTTTCACAAATGAAACTATCTCATTTTTATTGGAAGAGTGATAAAAAAAATTAGATTGATATTTTAATCACACTTAATTTGAGTGAGTGTGATAATATTTATTTTCAATCTCATTTTTAAATAAGTGTGATTGTATGTTGTTTATACTAATAGTCCTCTAATATGCCATAAAATATATTTTTTAATGTTTGACATGAAAATACTAAATTAATTAAATAACCATTTATTTTGATTTCATAGAAGGCTAACAATATTGTGCTCAAAGTTTATAAAATCATGCAACACTAACCCTTTTGAAGGTTTCATAGTGACACCTCAACTTAGTTCAAACATGAGTTATTAATCATGAAACAAAGTATGAATAGGAATTTAACTTCACACATTCAAAACATGGATTTTAATGGACCATTAATTTCATGGATTGAAATGCATAAAACTACTCATGAATACAAAACTAATTCAGGAATCATACTATTAGTTAAAAATAGAAACCCTAGAATGCTTCTAATGAAGATATGAGAAGACCGTTATGTTTACTTGAAGCTTTGATTCACAAGGAGGAGGGAAAAGATAGAGTTGATGGATGGTATGGTGCAAGTAAACCCCAAACCTCAAGAACACGCGAAAACTTCAAAGTGTTCTTCAATATTCTTTCAAAACTCAATCCAAACCCTCTATTTAACCTCACAAGTGATATCATGTCCTAGGAAGAGGTGAGTCTGCTGTAGTTTTGGGCTAGGACTCATATGAAAAAGCTAGAATAAAGAATTTGGAATGCCACCCCAATTGCAATTTTGTGGTCTATTTGGAAATTGAGAAAAGATGTTGTGCTTAATTGGGTGCACCCAAATCTGGAGGAAGTCTGCGAGCTTATAAAAATAAGAATTGCAATGTGGCTAAAAAGATTTAGCTCTTGCTATGGTGTTTTCTGTCAATGATTTGGTGTTTAACCTTCACCAAGTCAGATTGTTCATTATTTCTTTATTTATATCGTTTCCTAAATTGTATCGTTTACATAAACTCCAATCTTTACTTTTGATCCCATATTAATCAATAAACAAAATTACACTACTACAAAAATGTTAAAAATCAAACTTTGACAAATGAAACTATCTCATTTTTATTGGAAGTGTGATAAAAAAAAATAATTATACTGATATCTTAATTACACTTAATTTGAGTGAGTGTGATAATATGTATTTTCAATCTCATTTTTTAAATAAGTGTGATTATATCTTCTTTTTTTTTTAATCACATTTTCTAAATAAGTGTGATTGTATGTTGTTTATACTAATAGTCTTCTAATATGCCACAAAATATATTTTTTAATGTTTGGCATGAAAATCCTAAATTAATTAAATAATCATTTATTTTAATTTCATAGAACGCTAACAATATTGTACTCAAAGTTTATAAAATCATGCAACACTTACCCTTTTGAAGGTTTCAGAGTGACACCTCAACTTAGTTCAAACATAAGTTATTAACCATGAAACAAAGTATGAATAGGAATTTAACTTAACACATTCAAAACATGGATTTTAATGGAGCATTAATTTCAAGGATTGAAATATATGAAACTACTCATGAATACAAAGCTAACTTAGGAATCATGCTATTAGTTAAAAATAGAAACCCTAGCATGCTTCTAATGAAGATGTGAGAAGACCCTTACCTTTACTAAAAGGCTTTGATTCACAAGGAGGAGGGAAAAGATAGAGTTGATGGTCGGAATGGTGCAAGTAAACCCCAAGCCTTAAGAACACGCCAAACCTTCAAAGTGTTCTTCAATATTCTTCCAAAACTCAATCAAAACTCTCTATTTAACCTCACAAGTGACACCATGTCTTGGGTAGTGGTGAGTCTGCTGCAGTTTTTGGCTAGGCCTCATATGAAACGCTAGAATAAAGAATTTGGAATGCCACCCCAACTGCAATTTTGTGGTCTATTTGGAAATTGAGAAAAGATGTTGTGTTTAATGGGGTGTAGCCAAACCTGGAGGAAGTCTGTGAGCTTATAAAAATAAGAATTGCACCGTGGGTAAAGGATTAATCTCCTGCTATTGTGTTTTCTGTCAATGATTTGGTGTTTAATCTTCATCAAGTCAGATTTTATATTATTTACTTATTTAGTATTATTTCCTTATTTATATCGTTTCCTTAATTTTATCGTTTCCTAAATTGTATAGTTTACAAAAACTCTAATCTTACTTTTAATCACATATTAATCAATAAATAAAATAACACTACTACAAAAATAGTTAAAAATAAAACTTTGACAAATGAAACTATCTCATTTTTATTGGAAGTGTGATAAAAAAAAATAAATTATATTAATATTTTAATCACACTTAATTTGAGTGAGTGTGAAAATATTTATTTTTAATCTCATTTTTTAAATAAGTATGATTATATCTTCTATTTTTTTATTATCACATTTTCTAAATAAGTGTGATTGTATGTTGTTTATACTAATAGTCTTCTAATATGCCACAAAATATATTTTTTAATGTTTGACATGAAAATCCTAAATTAATTAAATAATCATTTATTTTGATTTCATAGAAGGCTAACAATATTATACTCATAGTTTATAAAATCATGCAACACTAACCCTTTTGAAGGTTTCATAGTGGTACCTCAACTTAGTTCAAACATGAGTTATTAACCATGAAAAAAAGTATGAATAGGAATTTAACTTAACATATTCAAAACCTGGATTTTAATGGAGCATTAATTTCATGGATTGAAATATATAAAACTACTCATGAATACAAAACTAACTCAGGAATCATGCTATTAGTTAAAAATAAAAACCCTAGAATGCTTTTAATGAACATGTGAGAAGACCGTTACCTTTACTTGAAGCTTTGATTCAGAAGGAGGATGGAAAAGATAGAGTTGATGGTTGGAATGGGGCAAGTAAAACCCAAGCACCAAGAACACGCCAAGCCTTCATAATGTTCTTCAATATTCTTTCAAAACTCAATAAAAACCCTCTATTTAACCTCACAAGTGACACCATGTCTTGGGTAGTGGCGAGTCTACTGCAGTTTTGGGCTAGGACTCGTATGAAAAGCAGGAATGAAGAATTAGGAACGCTAGCCAAATTGCAATTTTGTGGTCGATTTGGAAATTGAGAAAAGATGTTGTGTTTAATGGGGTGCAGCAAAGTCTGGAGGAAGTATGTGAGCTTATAACAATAAGAATTGCAACGTGGGTAATGGATTCATCTCCTGCAATGGTGTTTTCGGTCAATGATTTGGAGTTTAATCTTCATCATGTCAGATTTTGCATTATTTTCTTATTTAGTATTATTTCCTTATTTATATCGTTTCTTAAGTTGTATCATTTACATAAACTCGAATCCTACTTTGAATCACATATTAATTAATAAAGAAAATTACCCTACTACAAAAATAGTTTAAAATCACGCTTTGAACAATGAAACTATCTCATTTTTAATCGAAGTGTGATAAAAAAAAAAAAAAAAAACAGATTTATATTTTAATCACACTTAATTTGAGTGAGTGTAATAATATTTATTTTTAATCTCATTTTTTAAATAAGTGTGATTATATCTTCTTCTTTCTTTTAATCACATATTCTAAATAAGTGGGATGGTATGTTGTTTATACTAATAGTCTTCTAATACGCCATAAAATATATTTTTTTAATGTTTGACATGAAAATGCTAAATTAATTAAATAATCATTTATTTTAATTTCATAGAAGGCTAACAATATTGTACTCAAAAGTTTATAAAATCATGCAACACTAACCCTTTAGAACGTTTCATAGTGATGCCTCAACTTAGTTCAAACATAAGTTATTAACCATGAAACAAAGTATAAATAGGAATTTAACTTAACACATTCAAAACATGGATTTTAATGGAGCATTAATTTCATGGATTGAAATATATAAAACTGCTCATGATTAGAAAACTAACTCAGGAATCATGTTATTAGTTAAAAATAGAAACCCTAGCATGCTTCTAATGAAGATGTGAGAAGACCATTACCTTTACTTGAAGCTTTGATTCAGAAGGAGGAGGGAAAAGATAGAGTTGATGGTTGGAATGGTGCAAGTAAACCCCAAGCCTCAAGAACACGCCAAACCTTCAAAGTGTTCTTCAATATTCTTTCAAAACTCAATCAAAACACTCTATTTAACCTCACAAGTGACACCATGTCCTGGGTAGTGGTGAGTCTGTTGTAGTTTTGGGCTGGGACTCGTATGAAAAGCTAGAATTAAGGATTTGGAATGTCACATCAATTGCAATTTTGTGGTCTTTTTGGAAATTAAGAAAAGATGTTGTGTTTAATTGGGTGCAACCAAATCTGGAGGAAGTCTGTGAGCTTATAAATTGAAAAATCTAGAAACCTCCTAGATGTTGATTTGTGATTATGTATCAATTTTAAGCAGAATATAAAAATCCCAATCAAACAATCAAAAGAAAGAGACACAAAGATTTTACGTGGAAAAACCACAATTGGACACCTTCCAATTGTGATAAAAAAACCACGGGCCACAGTCACCAGAACAATCCACTAAGAAGATATAAAGGAATTACACAGGTATCACTCTCAATTATCTAGCGAATCCACAACGCCTAATTGAACCAACCTCTATGTGCCTCTTCCAACCCCATCTTCACCACGGAATTGTCTTTCTGATGAGCCACTCCGGATTCCACCACCGAAGCTTCAGACCGAATTCTTCAGAATCCACAACTGAAGAACAACTTTGATGAGCCACTCCAGAATTCACAACTGAAGCTTCAGGCTCGAATTCTTCAGAATCCACAACTGAAGAACAACTCTCTCTTTTGTGTAACAAACAAAACCTTTGATGTAGCCTTTTCAGATCATGAGTTGAATACTCAATAAGACATCAAAGAAAAATAAAATATCCCCAGATATAAACCTTTAAGAACCAAAAAGAAGATCTGGAGGAATAATTAATCAGTAGTCTGGTTTTGGGAGAAAACCAACTACTTATAAAGAACCAAAAAAATCCTTGTTAAGGAAGAAATCCAACTTCTTGTAGAACACCAAAAGAAATCCTGTTTCAGAAGAAAACCAACTCTTTGAAAAAAATCCGGATTCTGAGGCTCGCTCGAGCGAGGATTTCCTGGCTCGAGCGAGGAGAGTAAATTTCGTGATTTCTACTAGTGCCTTCGCTCGAGCGACGGATCTTTGGCTCGAGCGACCAATCACTCCTTTCAGGTTTTTGTGCGGACGCAATCCTTCGCTCGAGCGAGCATTCCTTGGCTCGAGCGAGAAAGTCTTGGCTCGAGCGAGCACTCCTTGGCTCGAGCGAGCAACGGCTGACATGCAATTTTGAATGCACTTTTGCATTTTGCTTCGGCCGCAAGCTGACCGGGCAGCTCGACCCCCGTAATAATCAGCGAAGTGGCAATCTTGAAAGCATTAACATCACAAACTTCTCTGCATGGCTCGATTCGGGTTTGGATTCGCATCTAATAAACTCATAGCCTCACTGAAATAAAAGAGCGAAAAAAATTACAACTCAAAGGAGTTTTGTCAAACGGGGTTGCCAATAATAAAAACCTAACAATCTCCCCCTTTGGCAATGCCGTGACAAAACACATCTAACAAATAAAATCCTAATCACCCCAACCCATTACAACCAACAAAAACAAACTTCTTTCTGAAAATCCAGATCTGCAAAACAACTATCAGTGCCACAATCTCCAAAACAAATATTAGTCCCACAAGAGTATATGAAAAGCAATAATCATATGACAAGATTATCTTGAAGTATGAGATGGAAAACATGAGTAGATGCAACTTTGGAGATTTTAAGAACATGTAGCATAAAAACCTGAACATAAAAACATGAAATCCTAAGACACATGAAAAATAACTTTCTCCCCTCAAACAACAAAAGCAAGATCATAAACCACACAAGCATGATATGATGATGTAAATATCAGGACATGCAAAACATGCAAAACAACTAAAGCCAATCTCCCTTACCAAACAAATCAAAGTGATCATGCGAACAAACTCTTGTAATAATAAACCAAACTCCCTTACCAACCCAAATCAAGATGAACCAGACTCCCCCTCACTAAAAGCAACCACAAACACTGAAAACAGTGAACAAGAAGAAAACGACAAAAATAATATGGTGGAGCAAGCAAGGAATTTCTGATTTGTACCTTGAAACACACAAGATTATCCAAGAAGCACAATTACAAGAAAACACCATGTGCACAGCCTCTAGAAAATTCCTCATAAAAGAAAGTGATGCATTATGTGAAAAGCATAGATCCCATGATAAAAGTGTGTGTGTGACTCTTGGAGTTCGACAAACACAAGATTCAAATCCTAGTAGTGATGTAAAGGCTGGACCTCCGACAAAAGAATCTAAGCACAACTAAGGAAAGTCAAACCACTAGGAATCAAGGGGTATTTGGTGAGTAAAGGCGGAGGCTCCCCCTCAATCAATGAATCCTTTTCTTTTCTTTTTTCACTTCTTTTTTTTCTCTTTTCTTTCTTTTGCACATTTTTTTTTTCTTTCTTTTCTTTCTTTGCACATTTTTTTTCCTTTTCTTTTCTTTTGCACACTCATCGGCGGCTGACACGCTCAAAAGTATGGAAACCGAACCAGAGAAGCATGGATATAATAAGGATGGCCTGGTTGGTGACTCTGAGGTAGCCTTTTCCTCATGGCTGGACTACAAAAAATAGAGGGGAAAGCCATGGAGATGCAAAAAGATGGAAGGTGGTTAAGAGACTCAACATCACCCATGATATGCTAGTATAGGTCAATTCCTCTAGTAAAGCAAAAGATATCATGCCAGAAGTCCATAGAAAAAATAACCACTAAGGCAAAAGACTCCAATATTTGCTAATCCAAGAGTGTGTACAGAATGAGACATACTAATCAAAGAACACACACTCCAAAATGAGTAATTACCACAGAAAGCACACACATATTAACATGTAATGGATATTCTGATCAATTCCAATATGCACCAAGGACATCTCAAAAAATTTCAAGCTTGCAAAACCATACTAAGAAAAATCTTTTTGGGTTTTTTTTTTTTTTTTTCTCTTTCAACAATAAATAAAAAAAAACAAAAAACACACACAGAAACCCAAAAATTAAAACAAATAAACAAATTAACACAAGTCAACTTTTCTCACCCAAACCGCTCTAGTATGAACAACGTTGTGAGCATTGCGGTTCTTGGGTGGTGTCTTGACGTTATGGTTCCCTTTGCTTTCAGTGGGAACCCGTCTCGACGTGGTTTCCAACTTCCTACTTCTAGGTCTAGGTAAACACAACCTCTGTTCATGTTTGGTCTCAAGCAAATCAAAATAGCAAGGTTTATTATGACCCTTAACCTCCTTATAACCAATGAAGTGTCTCCTACCCCTTGAGATATTAGAATTTCTTCCATCTCTATGAGACACTCTCCCATGCAATTTATAACAATAAGGGCGAATATGACCATGCATACCACAATGATGACAAATAAAAACAGGGCGTACCTTCTTTTCTTTTACCTTACCAACTCTAGGAAGTTTGAGAAGTCTATCCTCATGTTGAATCTTTTGTCCTCCTTTTCCTTGAGTTCTTGTATCATGAGATGTGGATGCACTCTGTTGTTGCTCTTTCTTACCTCCAAAGCCAATGCCACTCTTGTCAGAACAGATTTGTTGAGATCCAATAATATCCTCCAAAGTCTTTGATCCTTTGTTCCAAAGACTAATGGTAACCATGGCAACCTTGAGCTCTTCCTCTTTCTTGATCATCAGTTCTTCCAAGGCAACTTGTGACATCTCGAGAGATTCAATCTTTTCTTCATACATGGCATGAGTTTCCTGTAGCTCATTCCTCTCTGTCTCACAAGTCAACAGTTTTGCACAAAGAACTTGTTGATCATCAGCTATCTTGATGGCATTGATCCTAGCCTCGGAAATCTCCTCTTTAAGTTTGACATTCTCACTTTCACATGCTTTGAGTTTCTTTGTGAGTTTGTCATTCAGTTTGAACAAATTAAGAGACTCCTTATACAGCTTTTCATAGGCTTGCTCAAGGTCTTCATGATCACTCTCCGATGATTCATCATCAGTGGTATTCTCAACTAACCTTTTCGGAGACTCTGTTTGTCCTTCAGTTTCGGAAGCCACCATGAAAGCAAGGAATTGCTTATGTCCCTCTTCGCCTTGATCTTCATCGTCACTTTCATCTCCATTAGATTCCGATTCATCATCCCAAGTGATGGCGAGGGCTTTCTTCTTCCTCAAACGAGTGGGGCATTCTTGAGCAAAGTGGCCAAATCCTTGGCATTCATAGCATTGGAGTCTTTCAGAGTTCCCTTGTATCTTTCCTTTCTCCTTCTTGGCTATAAAATTAATTTTGACTTTATCTTTGCCTTTGGGTTTATGAGAATGAGTAGATTCCAAAAGATTAGGATTTTTATTCAAAAAAGATTTTTTAAATTGTTTAACAAAAGCAGCCATAATCTTGGAATCTATCTCACAATCCTCATCAGAATCCTCAACCACTTTATGAGCACTACTAAAAGCAAGATCTTTTTGTTTCTTTTTGAAATTTCTATGTGCCTCATAAGTTTGAAGATTACCAACCAACTGATCTAGCTTGAGGTTGTCAACATCTTGAGCCTCCTCAATAGCCGTAACTTTTGGTTGGAACCGATCGGGCAAGGATCTCAAAATTTTTCCTACAATCTTGGATTCCGGTATTTTTTCACCTAAATTGAAGCTGGAATTTACAATGTCACTCAACTTCGCATAAAATTCATCAAAGGTCTCACTATCTTTCATTGAAAGGTTTTCGAAACTAGATGTGAGCCTTTGAAGTTTTGAGCGTTTAACAGAAGGAGTGCCCTCATGGATAGTTTGTAAGATATCCCAAGCCTCTTTTGCGACTTCACAATTACAAATACGGCTAAACTCTTCAGGTGTGACAGCGCAAAAGAGAGAATTGATAGCTTTACTATTCCAGCTACTATTTTGGTAATCAGTTGTGTCCCACTTATCAATTGGTTTGGGGAAAGTTACTCCATCAACAGTAATTGTTGGTTCAGTCCACCCATTCATGACGGATTGCCAAACTTTTTCATCAATAGATTTTAAAAAAGATCTCATCCGAGCTTTCCAAAAAGAATAATTGGATCCGTCAAGTAGGGGTGGTCGAACCATAGAATTTCCCTCACGAATTGAATTCATTATCACAAATCAAACAAGATCTCGTTCTTAAAGAAATTTTTTTTTTTAAAAAAAATAGAGCGATCTAAAAGAATTTTTTTTTTTAAAAAAAAAAAAAAAAAAAATAGAACGACCCGCTCTGATACCAATTGAAAAATCTAGAAACCTCCTAGATGTTGATTTGTGATTATGTATCAATTTTAAGCAGAATATAAAAATCCCAATCAAACAATCAAAAGAAAGAGACACAAAGATTTTACGTGGAAAAACCACAATTGGACACCTTCCAATTGTGATAAAAAAACCACGGGCCACAGTCACCAGAACAATCCACTAAGAAGATATAAAGGAATTACACAGGTATCACTCTCAATTATCTAGCGAATCCACAACGCCTAATTGAACCAACCTCTATGTGCCTCTTCCAACCCCATCTTCACCACGGAATTGTCTTTCTGATGAGCCACTCCGGATTCCACCACCGAAGCTTCAGACCGAATTCTTCAGAATCCACAACTGAAGAACAACTTTGATGAGCCACTCCAGAATTCACAACTGAAGCTTCAGGCTCGAATTCTTCAGAATCCACAACTGAAGAACAACTCTCTCTTTTGTGTAACAAACAAAACCTTTGATGTAGCCTTTTCAGATCATGAGTTGAATACTCAATAAGACATCAAAGAAAAATAAAATATCCCCAGATATAAACCTTTAAGAACCAAAAAGAAGATCTGGAGGAATAATTAATCAGTAGTCTGGTTTTGGGAGAAAACCAACTACTTATAAAGAACCAAAAAAATCCTTGTTAAGGAAGAAATCCAACTTCTTGTAGAACACCAAAAGAAATCCTGTTTCAGAAGAAAACCAACTCTTTGAAAAAAATCCGGATTCTGAGGCTCGCTCGAGCGAGGATTTCCTGGCTCGAGCGAGGAGAGTAAATTTCGTGATTTCTACTAGTGCCTTCGCTCGAGCGACGGATCTTTGGCTCGAGCGACCAATCACTCCTTTCAGGTTTTTGTGCGGACGCAATCCTTCGCTCGAGCGAGCATTCCTTGGCTCGAGCGAGAAAGTCTTGGCTCGAGCGAGCACTCCTTGGCTCGAGCGAGCAACGGCTGACATGCAATTTTGAATGCACTTTTGCATTTTGCTTCGGCCGCAAGCTGACCGGGCAGCTCGACCCCCGTAATAATCAGCGAAGTGGCAATCTTGAAAGCATTAACATCACAAACTTCTCTGCATGGCTCGATTCGGGTTTGGATTCGCATCTAATAAACTCATAGCCTCACTGAAATAAAAGAGCGAAAAAAATTACAACTCAAAGGAGTTTTGTCAAACGGGGTTGCCAATAATAAAAACCTAACATAAATGTAAGAAATGCAACGTGGGTAAATGATTCATCTCCTACTATTGTGTTTTCTGTCAATGATTTGGTGTTTAATCTTCATCAAGTCAGATTTTGCAGTACTTCCTTATTTGGTATTATTTCCTTATTTTTATCATTTTATTATTTACATCGTTTCCTTAATTGTATCGTTTACATATACTCCAATCTTACTTTTAATCGCATATTAATCAACAAACAAAATAACACTACTACAGAAATAGTAAAAAATCACACTTTGACAAATGAAACTATCTCAATTTTTTTTTGAAAGTGTGATAGAAAAAATAAAAATAAATTATATTGATATTTTAATCACACTTAATTTGAGGGAGTGTGATAATACTTATTTTTAATCTCATTTTTTAAATAAGTGTGATTATATATTCTTTTTTTTAATCACATATTCTAAATAAGTGTGATTGTATGTTGTTTATACTAATAGTCTTCTAAAATGCCATAATATATATTTTTTAATGTTTGACATGAAAATCCTAAATTAATTAAGTAATAATTTATTTTGATTTTATAGAAGGCTAACAATATTGTACTCAAAGTTTATAAAATCATGCAATACTAACCCTTTTCAAGGTTTCATGGTGATACCTCAACTTAGTTCAAACATGAGTTATTAACTACGAAACAAAGTATGAATAGGAATTTAACTTAACACATTCAAAACATGGATTTTAATGGAGCATTAATTTCATGGATTGAAATATATAAAACTACTCATGAATACAAAACTAACTCAGGAATCATGCTCTTAGTTAAAAATAGAAGCCCTAGTGTGCTTCTAATGAAGATGTGAGAAGACCCTTACCTTTACTTGAAGCTTTGATTCATAAGGAGGAGAGAAAAGATAGAGTTGATGGTTGGAATGGTGCAAGTAAAACTCAAGCCTCAAGAACACACCAAACCTTCAAAGTGTTCTTCAATATTTTTTCAAAACTCAATCAGAACTCTTTATTTAACTTCACAAATGACAACATGTCCAGGGTAGTGGTGAGTCTACTGCAGTTTTGGGCTGGGACTCATCTGAAAAAGCTATGATAAAAAGTTTGGAATGCATCCCAATTGGAATTTCGTGGTCTATTTGGTAATTGAGAAAAGATGTTGTGTTTAATGGGTTGCAGCCAAATATGGAGGAAGCCTTTGAGCTTACAAAAGTAAGAATTGTAACGTGGGTAAAGGATTCATCTCCTACTATGGTATTTTCTGTAAATGATTTGGTGTTTAATCTTCATCAAGTTAGATTTTGCATTATTTCCTTATCTATATTGTTTTCTTATTTATAAGATATCCTAAATTGTATCGTTTGCATAAACTGCAATCTTATTTTTAATCACATATTAATCAATAAACAAAATGACACTACTACAAAAACAGTTAATGATCACAGTTTGACAAATGAATCTATCTCAATTTTATTGGAAGTGTGATGAAAAAAATTAAATTAATATTTTAATCACACTTAATTTGAGTGAGTATGATAATATTTATTTTTAATCTCATTTTTTAAAAAAGTGTGATTATATTTTCTTTTTTTTAATCACACTTTCTAAGTGTGATTGTATGTTGTTTATACTAATTGTCTTCTAATATGCCATAAAATATATTTTTCAATGTTTGACATGAAAATCCTAAATTAATTAAATAATCATTTATTTTGATTTCATAGAAGGCTAACAATATTGTACTCAAAGTTTATAAAATCATGCAACACTAACCCTTATGAAGGTTTCATAGTGGTACCTCAACTTAGTTCAAACATGAGTTATTAATCATGAAACAAAGTATGAATAGGAATTTAACTTAACACATTCAAAACATTGATTTGAATGGAGCATTAATTTCATGTATTGAAATATATAAAATGATTCATGAATACAAAAACTAACTCAGAAATCTTGCTATTAGTTAAAAATAGAAGCCCTAGTATGCTTCTAATGAACATGTGAGAAGACCCTTACTTTTACTTGAAGCTTTGATTCACAAGGAGGAGGGAAAAGATAGAGTTGATTATTGGAATGGTGCAAGTAAACCCCAAGCCTCAAGAACATGCCAAATCTTCAAAGTGTTCTTCAATATTCTTTCAAAACTCAACCAAACCCTTTATTTAACCTCACAAGTGACACCATGTCCTGGGTAGTAGTGAGTCTGTTGCGGCTTTGGGCTGGGACTCATATGAAAAGCAGGAATAAAGAATTTGGAATGCCACCCCAATTGCAATTTTGTGGTCTATTTTGAAATTGAGAAAAAATGTTGTGTTTAATGGGGTGCAGCCAAATCTGAAGTTAGTCTGTGAGCTTATAAAAGTAAGAATTGCAACATGGGTAAACGAATTCATCTCCTGCTATGGTGTTTTCTGTCAATGATTTGGTGTTTAATCTTAATCAAGTTTGATTTTGCATTATTTCCTTATTCATATTGTTTCATAAATTGTATCGTTTACATAAACTCCAATCTTACTTTTAATCGCATATTAATCAATAAATGAAATGACACTACTACAAAAATAGTTAAAGATCACACTTTGACAAATGAAACTATCTCATTTTTATTGGAAGTGTGAATAAAAAAAATAAAAAAATAAAAAAAAAATTAGATTGACATTTTAATCACACTTAATTTGAGTGAGTGTGAAAATATTTATTTTTAATCTCATTTTTTTAAATAAGTGTAATTATATCTTCTTTTTTTTTCTCACATTTTCTAAGTTTGATTGTATGTTGTTTATACTAATAGTCTTCTAATATGCGATAAAATATATTTTTTAATGTTTGACATGAAAATCCTAAATTAATTAAATAATCAATTATTTTGATTTCATCAAAAGCTAACAATATTGTACTCAGAGTTTATAAAATCATGGAACCCTAACCCTTTTGAAGGTTTCATAGTGATACCTCAACTTAGTTCAAACATAAGTTATTAACCAGGAAACAAAGTATGAATAGGAATTTAACTTAACACATTCAAAACATGGATTTTAATAGAGCATTATTTTCATGGATTAAAATTTGTAAAACTACTCATTAATACAAACTCACTTAGGAATCATGCTATTAGTTAAAAATAGAAACCCTAGCATGCTTTTAATGAAGATGTGAGAAGACCATTACCTTTACTTGAAGTTTTGATTCAGAACGAGGAGGGAAAAGATAGAGTTGATGGTTGGAATGGGGCAAGTAAACCCCAAGCCTGAAGAATATGCCAAACCTTCAAAGTGTTCTTCAATATTCTTTCAAAACTCAATCAAAACCCTCTATTTAACTTCACAAGTGACACCATGTCCCGGCAGTGGTGAGTCTGCTGCAGTTTTGTGTTGGGGCTCATATGAAAAGATAGAATAAAGAATTTGGAATGCCACCCCAATTGCAGTTTTGTGGTCTATTTGGAAATTGAGAAAAGATGTTGTGTTTAATGGGGTGCAGCCAAATCTAGAAGAAATTTGTGAGCTTATGAAAGTAAGAATTGCAACGTGGGTAAAGGATTCATCTTCTGCTATGGTTTTTCTGTCAATGATTTGGTGTTTAATCTTCATCGAGTCAGATTTTGCATTATTTCCTTATTTAGTATTGTTTCCTTATTTATATCGTTTTATTATTTATATCGTTTCCGAAATTGTATCGTTTACATAAACTCCAATCATACTTTTAATCGCATATTAATCAATAAACAAAATAACGCTACTACAAAAATAGTTAAAATTCACACTTTGACAAATGAATCTATCTCATTTTTATTGGAAGTGTGATAAAAAATAAAAATTATATTGATATTTTAATCATACTTAATTTAAGTGAGTCTGATAATATTTATTTTTAATCTCATTTTTTAAATAAGTGTCATTGTATTTTCTTTTTTTTTAATCACATATTCTAAATAAGTGTGATTGTACGTTGTTTATACTAGTAGTCTTCTAATGTGCCATAAAATATATTTTTTAATGTTTGACATGAAAATCCTAAATTAATTAAATAATCATTTATTTTGATTTCATAAATGGCTAACAATATTATGCTCATAGTTTATAAAATCATGCAACACTAATTCTATTGAAGGTTTCATAGTGATACCTCAACTTAGTTCAAATATGAGTTATTAACCATGAAACAAAGTATGAATAGGAATTTAACTTAACATATTCAAAACATGGATTTTAATGGAGCATTAATTTCATGGTTTGAAATATATAAAACAACACAAAAATACAAAACTAACTCAGGAATCATGCTATTATGTAAAAATAGAAACCCTAGCATGCTTCTAATGAAGATGTCAGAAGACGGTTACCTTTACTTGAAGTTTTGATTTAGAAGGAGGAGGGAAAAGATTGAGTTGATGGTTGGAACGGAGCAAGTAAACCCCAAGCCTCAAGAGCACACCAAACCTTCGAAGTGTTCTTAAATATTCTTTCAAAACTCAATCAAAACCATCTATTTAACCTCACAAGTGACACCATGTCCTGGGTAGTGGTGAATCTGCTACAGTTTTGGGCTGGGACTTGTATGAAAAGCTAGAATAAAGAATTTGGAATGCCACCCCAAATGCAATTTTGTTGTCTGTTTGGAAATTGAGAAAAGTGGTTGTGTTTAATGGGGTGCAGCCAAATTTGGAGGAAGTTTTTGAGCTTATAAAAGTAAGAATGCAACGTGGGTAAAGGATTCATCTTGTACTATGGTGTTTTCTGTCAATGATTTGGTGTTTAATCTTCATCAAGTTAGATTTTGCATTATTTCCTTATTTAGTATTGTTTCCTTATTTATATCGTGTTCTTATTTATATCGTTTCGTAAATTGTATCGTTTACATAAACTCCAATCTTACTTTTAATTGCATATTAATCAACAAACAAAATAACACTACTACCAAAATAGTTGAAAATCACACTTCGACAAATGAAACTATCTCATTTTTATTGGAAGTTTGAAAATAAAAAAAAATTATATTGATATTTTAATCCCAGTTAATTTGAGTGAGTGGAATAATACTTATTTTTAATCTCATTTTTTAAATAAGTGTGATTATATTTTCTTTTTTTTTTAATGACATTATATTAATAGTTTTCTAGTATGCCAAAAAATTTATTTTTTATTTTCTGATATGAAAATCTTAAATTAATTAAATAGTCATTTATTTTGATTTCATAAAAGGCTAACAATATTGTACTCAAAGTTTATAAAATCATGCAACACTAACCCTTTTGAAGTTTTAGAGTGACACCTCAACTTAGTTCAAACATGAGTTATTAACAATGAAACAAAGTATGAATAAGAATTTAACTTAACACATTCAAAACATGGATTTTAATGGAGCATTAATTTCAAGGATTGAAATATATAAAACTACTCATGAATACAAAACTAGCGCAGGAATCATGCTATTATTAGTTAAAAATAAAAACCCTAGCATGCTTCTAATGAAGATGTGAGAAGACCCTTACCTTTACTAAAAGGCTTTGATTCAGAAGGAGGAGGGAAAAGATAGAGTTGATGGTCGGAATGGTGCAAGTAAACCCCAAGCCTCAAGAACATGCCAAACCTTCAAAGTGTTCTTCAATATTCTTTCAAAGCTCAATCAAAACCCTCTATTTTACCTCACAAGTGACACCATATCCTGGGCAGTGGTGAGTCTACAGCAGTTTTGGGCTGGGACTCGTACGAAAAGCTAGAATAAAGAATTTGGAATGCCACCCTAATTGCAATTTTGTGGTCTATTTGGAAATTGAGAAAAGATGTTGTGTTTAATGGGGTGCAACCAAATTTGGAAGTAGTCTATGAGCTTATAAAAATAAGAATTGCAACGTGGGTAGAGGATTCATCTCCTGCTATGGTGTTTTCTGTCAATGATTTGGTGTTTAATCTTCATCAAGCCAGATTTTGCATTGTTTCCTTATTTAGTATTGTTTCTTTATTTAGTATTGTTTCCTTATTTATATCGTTTCCTAAATTGTATCGTTTGCATAAACTCCAATCATACTTTTAATCGCATATTAATCAATAAACAAAATAACACTACTACAAAAATAGTTAAAAATCACAATTTGACAAATGAAACTATTTAATTTTTATTGAAAGTGTGATAAAAACAAATTATATTGATATTTTAATCACACTTAATTTAAGTGAGTCTGATAATATTTCTTTTTAATCTCATTTTTTAAATAAGTGATATTATTCCTTCTTTTTTTTAATCACATATTCTAAATAACTATGACTATATGTTGTTTATACTAATAGTCTTCTAATATCCCGTAAAATATGTTTTTTAATGTCTGACATGAAAATCCTAAATTAATTAAATAATCCTTTTTTTTTTTTTTTTCGTAGAAGGCTAACAATATTGTACTCAAAGTTTATAAAATCATGCAACACTAACCCTTTGGAAGGTTTCATAGTGATACATCAACTTAGTTCAAATATGAGTTATTAACCATGAAACAAAGGATGAATAGGAATTTAACTTAACACATTCAAAACATGGATTTTAATGGAGCATTAATTTCATGGATTGAAATATATAAAACTACTCATGAATACAGAACTAACTCAGGAATCATGCTATTAGTTAAAAATAGAAACCCTAGCACGCTTCTAATGAAGATGTTAGAAGACTCTTACCTTTACTTAAAGCTTTGATTCACAAGGAGGAGGGAAAAGATAGAGTTGATGGTTGGAATGGTACTGGTAAACCCCAAGCCTCAAGAACATGCCAAACCTTCAAAGTGTTCTTCAATATTCTATCAAAACTCAATCAAAACCCTCTATTTAAGCTCACAAGTGACACCTTGTCCTGGGTAGTGGTGAGTCCGCTGCAGTTTTGTGCTGGACTCGTATGAAAAAGCTTGAATAAAGAATTTGG
Source organism: Camellia granthamiana (assembly GCA_036172215.1). Classification (NCBI taxonomy): domain Eukaryota; kingdom Viridiplantae; phylum Streptophyta; class Magnoliopsida; order Ericales; family Theaceae; genus Camellia; species Camellia granthamiana. The sequence goes on along the minus strand of CM069913.1, from coordinate 82,889,381 downwards.
AATGCCACCCAATTGCAATTTTGTGGTCTATTTGGAAATTGAGAAAATATGTTGTGTTTAATGGGGTGCAGCCAAATCTAGAGGAAGTCTGTGTGCCTATAAAAGTAAGAATTGCAACGTGGGTAAAGGATTCATCTCCTGCTATGGTGTTTTCTGTCAATGATTTGGTGTTTAATCTTCATCAAGTCAGATTTTGCATTATTTCCTTATTCATATCGTTTCCTAAATTGTCTCATTTACATAAACTCCAATCTTACTTTTAAACGCATATTAATCAACAAACAAAATGACACTACTACAAAAATAGTTATAAGAAACTATCTCATTTTTTTTGGAAGTGTGATAAAAAAAAATTAGATCGATATTTTAATCACACTTAATTTGAGTCAGTGTTATCATATTTATTTTTAATCTCATTTTTTAAAAAAGTGTGATTATATCTTCTTGTTTTTTTTTTAATCACGTTTTCTAAGTAAGTGTGATTGTATGTTGTTTATACTAATAGTCTTTTAATATGCCATAAAATATATTTTTTAATGTTTGACATGAAAATCCTCAATTAATTAAATAATCATTTATTTTGATTTCATAGAAGGCTAACAATATTGTGCTAATAGTTTATACCTCCACTTAGTTTAAACATGAGTTATTAACCATGAAACAAAGTATGATTAGAAATTTAACTTAACACATTGAAAACATGGATTTTAGTGGAGCATTAATTTCATGGATTTAAATATATAAAACTTTTCATGAATACAAAACCAGCTCAGGAATCTTGCTATTAGTTAAAACACAAAACCCTAGCATGCTTCTAATGAAAATGTGAGAAGACCTTTACTTGAAGCATTGATTCACAAGGAGGAGGGAGAAGGTAGAGTTAATGGTGGGAATGGTGCAAGTAAACCCCAAGCCCCAAGAACACGCCAAACCTTCAAAGTGTTCTTCAATATTCTTTCAAAACTCAATCAACACTCTCTATTTAACCTCACAAGTGGCACCATGTCTTGGGTAATGGTGAGTCTGCTGCAGTTTTGGGCTGGGACTCGTATGAAAAGCTAGAATAAAGAATTTGGAATGCCACCCCAATTGCAATTTTGTGGTCTATTTGGAAATTGAGAAAAGATGTTGTGTTTAATGGGGTGCAGCCAAATCTGGAGGAAGTCTATGAGTTTATAAAAGTAAGAATTGCAACGTCGGTAAAGGATTCATCTCCTGTTATGGTGTTTTCTATAAATGATTTGGTGTTTAATCTTCATCAAGTCAGATTTTGCATTATTTCCTTATTTAGTACTATTTCTGTCACGACCCAAACCCGCCCCTAAAAGTTTGGTCCATGACCGGCCTGTACTTGGGACTCCAAACTAAATTTCAAAAATAATATTTATTCAAATACGGGGCCTTAAGCGGAAGCAGATATCAAAATAATACTGTCCATTGAGCTTGTGTCTACATGCCAGGATCATTATACAAATTATACATATACATATAAGCTAGTACACGCCATGTAGGTATATATAAGGGTTAGTAACCAAAACTTTTACAAAGTAGCCACAGGCTTGACAAAAGTCACCAAAAACTTGGCAAAACATGTGTCGTCAAAAGGGACCAACCAAAAAGCTTCAATTGTGGAGGCTAAACACAACAGACCACCAAAAAGGCTCCTGAAGTTGACCTATGGCTGTCCTCCAAGCTGTTCACCTACATAGACATGTATAAACAAAACGAAGTGAGCAGGGCTCAGTGAATAATAATAATGTAAAGAGATTCGTGTGAATAAGCATATGTCTTAGAGAATATTTATCTAACGTTTGTATGTTTCCTTCGTCGTATTCCAAAACGGCCTCTGGCTCACATGAGACGGAACGGCCTAAGGCCCAACATATTACAAAATGACCTCGGGCCCAACAGAATACAAAACGGCCTCAGGCCCAACATAATACGAAACGGCCTCGGGCCCAACACATAAATAGCTGTTCGGAACATTAGAGGGTAGATAGAACATCGATATGTCTCCACCTCCTTTGGCCTTGGGCCATGTGTCATAAACAATTCATGTCATTATAGGATAGATGGAACATCGGCATGTCTCCATCTCCCTTGGCCTTAGGGCCACGATTAATAAGTAGTTCATATCATAACGGCCTCAGGCCCATCATTATTAATAGACAAAGCGACCTTAGGTCCATGCCGATGCCATTTGAATCATTTTCATCAAACCATAACCCACATGATGTATACCATTACAATAAACACAATTCGTATCCAACAAAAATACATGAATTCTAGCACTACTCATCTCAAATATGCCATTCATAGTCATAATAGGTAAACTATAGCACAATGATTCCAACATGCCAAGTACAATTAGGGTATAATAGTTTAGAAGCAAAAAATACAAGAATAGATATACATCGGAATAGATATACATCATTACACTATTATTACTCACAGTGATGTGGATGAACAATGGTCTCCTCCGGTATGTGCCCTACACATAGAACATAACTTGTAAGTATATCATTTCTCTTTAGTTTCCTCTTATTTCTCAAGCATTCGATCCGTTAAGTTCCATGAAATTAAATGTATTGTAGGAACATCAAATGGGCAGTATAACACATGCTGAGGGTCAAACAGAACAAAAGGAGGTTATAAAATTTCTCAACTTTGGCCGTATGTGCGGGCAGGTGTGCCGCACGTGTGGGCCACACGTGCCTTTTTAGCAGTGTCTGCACGTACGGCTGTGAGCCCTGCACGTGCGGTTGTGCCTTCCGCACGTGCGGCCATGGGCCCCGTACGTTTGGTTTGTCCTGTTTTCTGCAATCCGAACATCACCAAAGAGCCAACTTCCCAATCTCATTCCTAAGGCTCAATTCAAGCAAATTTCATTTCAAAACATCATATATGATCATAGTAAACATGAATTTCAAGTTCAATTAGATCACAATTTATTTATTTGATTTCTTCATCTTTTCATGGTTTATACCACATATCTTCACATATATATATATATATATATAAATTAACAATAAGGCAATTGTTCATAATCTAAGTCAATGTAACTCAAAACATGAGAATTAACTCTTTAATTAATGGAATCTAAAGATCACATGCTCAATTTCATGGAATATACCCAACCAAGACTATAATTCATAAACCCTAACTTCAAAGAGTGTAAAGCTTCATCTTTGGACTTGATTCTAACCAATTTAAGAAAGATTAAGAGAAGTTTAATGGATTTTTACTTACTTTGAACTGTATTCTTGATTTCTCCTTACAATCCTCAAGTCTTCAAGCTTTGATTTGTGCTTTCTTCTTCTTCTCTCTTTTCTCCTCTCTTCTTCCCCTCTCTTGGTGACTCTCTAGATTTGTCCACTTCCCCAAAATGAGAGAAGATGGACTCAAAAGGGTTTTTTAGTGCATATATATGTATATGGCTAAACATGCTTGCCAAACACGCCTAAGCGAATCAGACTAAATCAAATTCCAGTTCAGCCTCACAGATGACTCTAAAAATTATGCTGATCATACTTATGTATTCCGTTCTGATTTCTGAAGCCTCTAAGGCCTTCAATTTGCAGTGCAAAGTTAACCACCAAAACATACCTTAACAAATCAGACAAAATAAATTTTTAATTAACTTTCCCAAATGGCTCTAAAAATTTCCATTAGCATATCCATGTATTCAATTTCGGTTTTTGAACCCATGAAGGTCGGCAATTTCAGTTTTAAAGTCGTAACTCAACAGATAATTCCTCAATTATCATTAAATTAAAGCACATTAACCCATAATTAAATAAAGATAATTTCTGATACGCATTTTGGGGTCGTTATAATTTCCTTATTTATATCGTTTCCTAAATTGTATCGTTTACAAAAACTCTAATGTTACTTTTAATCGCATATTAATCAATAAACAAAATAACACTACTACAAAAATAGTTAAAAATCACACTTTGACAAATGAAACTATCTCATTTTTATTGGAAGTGTGATAAAAAAAAAAAAAAATTTATATTGATATTTTAATCACACTTAATTTGAGTGAGTGTGATAATATTTATTTTTGATCTCATTTTTTAATTAAGTGTGATTGTATGTTGTTTATACTAATAGTCTTCTAATATGCCATAAAATATATTTTTTAATGTATGACATGAAAATCCTAAATTAATTAAATAATCATTTATTTTGATTTCATAGAAGGCTAACAATATTGTACTCAAAGTTTATAAAATCATGCAACACTAACCCTTTTGAAGGTTTCATAGTGATACCTCGACTTAGTTCAAACATGAGTTATTAACCATGAAACAAAGTATGAATTGGAATTTAACTTAGCACATTCAAAAGATAGATTTTAATGGAGCATTAATTTCATGGATTGAAATATATAAAAGTACTCAAGAATACAAAACTAACTCAGGAATCACGCTATTAGTTAAAAGTAGAAACCCTAGCATACTTCTAATGAAGATGTGAGAAGGCCCTTACCTTTACTTGAAGGTTTGATTCACAAAGAGGAGGGAAAAGATAGAGTTGATGGTTGGAATGGTCCAAGTAAACGCCAAGCCTCTAGAACACGCCAAACCTTCAAAGTATTCTTCAATATTGTTTCGAAACTCAATCAAAACCCTCTATTTAACCTAAAAAGTGACACCAAGTCCTGCTTTGTAGGGAGTCTACTGCAGTTTTGGTTTGGGACTCGTATGAAAAAGCTAGAATAAAGAATTTGGAATGCCACCCCAATTGCAATTTTGTGGTCTTTTTGGAAATTGAGAAAAGATGTTGTGTTTAATGGGGTGCAGCCAAATCTGGAGGCAGTCTGTGTGCTTATAAAAGTAAGAATTGCAATGGGGGTAAATGATTCATCTCCTACTTTGGTGTTTTCTGTCAATGATTTGGTGTTTAATCTTCATCAAGTCAGATTTTGCATTATTTCCTTATTTATATCGTTTCCTAAATTGTATTATTTACATAAACTCCATTCTTACTTTTAATCGCATATTAATCAATAAACAAAATAAATTTCTTTCAAGAAAGCTTTAGAAACATTTCAATATATATATATATATATTCTAAATAATTTTAGTTAAAAGTATAGTTAAATTATATGAAACAAATTTATGATGAAATAATTTTTTGTTTTTTATTTTTACACTAGAAGAGAAACTTATTTTAACATGCATATATAAGTATTAGTGTTATTTATTATTTGAATAACCACCACCAAAGACAAAAGTATATTTAATAATAATATTTCTTGGCAATCAATTGTCAAGGTGTTGAAAATCTTCTAAGGCAGTTCCGTAATTCATAAGGATCTACATTGGAGTTTATGATGTCATTGAACCAATTGCAAGCTTTCATGCATTAGTTGATATGCCTATAATAGCAAGCCTATATGCATTTTGATATGTACACATCATAAAGGAATAAGAAAAGAATTTCTTCTCTTTTGGTCCCTTATTTCATTCTATTCTCGTTTGGCTTTTTCTTCTTTATTTTCTTTAGTTTTATAATACGTTATCAGTATGAGATTCTAACTAACTGGGAAGAAAAAGTTGAACCACATACAAATAAAGTTGGTGTGATTTGTGTGTGTGTGTGTGTGTGTGTGTTTTTTTTTTTTTTTTAAAGAGTGGTTGAGTGAATAAACATGTCAAATCTTTCAAAATTGGAATTCTTAGCCCTTGACATTTCATGAAAAAAAAAAAAACTTGGATTCTTAATGTTGAGATCCACCTTGAGGTAATGAATCTTGGAGATACCATAAAGAATGAAAATGAAGCATCCATATGAGATCGCGCAAAGGCAATGATAGTCATTCGCCACGATCTCCAAGAAGAATTAAAAACTGAGTACCTCACGGTAAAAGATTCACTTATTTTGTTTAATAATTTGAAGGAGATATACGAGCACCAGAAGATCGTAATCCTCCCAAAAGCTCATTATGATTGGTTGCAAGATTATAAATCAATTAGTGAGTACAACTCCACTTTAGTTAAAATTATCTCTCATATTATAACTATGTGAAGAAAAAATTACTGAAGAAGATATGTTTGAAAAAACATTCTCTACATTTCATGCTGATAACATGCTCATGCAACAACAATATGGAGGGCATCGATTTACTAAGTACTCTGAACTGATTTCATATCTTTTTTGTGGCTGAACAAACAAACAACTTTTATTGAAAAATCATAAATTTTGCCCAACTAGCTCTGCTCCATTCCCTGAAGTGAATGAGGTTGAATTTTATAGCCGTGAATGAGCGAGAAGTCATGGTCTTGGACATGGCTGAGGCAGAAATAATTATAGAATTCGTGGGGGACATGTTTAGAAATATTCGAGTAAAAATACCTTCCCATTCCACCAGAAGTGGAATAATCCTAGGACTTGACAAGAAAAGGAAAACAGTTTACAGAATAAACCTCCCAAGAATTATAAAGATATTTGTTATAAATGTGGCATGAAAGGACATTGGTCATGTACCTATCGTACGCCCAAACCTTTGGTGGATCTCTATCAAGTCTCAATAAAAGAAAATGGAAAAGGAATTGAAATGCACTTCGTAGATCACTATAAACCAATTGAAGACCTTAAAGGAAAAATTGATCATTTAATTAGCGATAGAAATTAACACTGATAAATCTGATTTTCTAGATATCATGTTTTTGAGTTATGTTTCGTATTGTCCTACTTTGATTATGGTTTTGGAATTTGTATTTTTCTACTTAGGAGTTTGCATTTTTATGTTTTAGATAGGCTTTCAGAATTTGTATTTTTGGGTTTAACAGTTTGTATTTTCCTGTTTTGATCATATTCTAAGAGTAATGAATTTCATTTTTCTATGGACATGGCTTTCATTGATCATTGACTAATTCCAAAATGATAGGTAATGATATATGTTTAGTGGACAATGCAACCAAACACACAATCCTACGTGATGCAAAATATTTTATGCATTTAATCATAAGAAAAGCTAATGTCAATACAATTTCAGATTTTGTAAGAGCTAATATTATGTTTCCAAACGGAACAAAATTTTGTATAGATGAAGTTTTGTATTCTATCAGATTTAGAAGAAATTTGTTAAGTTTCAAAGATATATGTCGTAATGGTTATCATATTAAAGCTATAAATGAAGCTCAGGAAGAGTATTGTTTATTTCTTTAACTAATAGTATTAGAAAATTTTCATACATTTTCCTCTGGATATATTATACGACGATAAAAATGATTGAGTCACATCTTATAATGCACTAGAAGTGCTCTGACCAAAAAATGTTTATGCTATGGCATGATCAACTCAGGCATCTAGGGTCTATAATGATGCTTCAAATACTTAAAAATTCACATGGACATCCATTAAAGAATCAGAAGATTATTTTATCAAGTGATTATCTATGCTCTACTTGTTCACAAGTGAAACTAATTACCAAACCATCACCCACAAAAGTAATTCTTAAATCTTCATCTTTTTTGCAAAGAATTCAAGGAGATATATGTGGACCCATACACCCTCTATGTGGACCATTTCATTATTTCATGGTTTTAATAGATGCATCAACTAGATGGTCACATGTTTGTCTATTTTCTACACATAATATTGCATTTGCTAGACTTTTTGCTCAAATAATTAGATTGCGAGCACATTTTTCAAACCATCCTATCAAGACAATTTGTCTAGATAATTGTAACATTCTAAAATTTGGGGGGCTGTTCGAGCGGTGGAGATACCGCTCGAGTGGTGAAGCAAGGATCTCAAAATCTCCTCCACAGGTCTAAAATTCTAGGAGGGAAGGTTTTTTGCCCGAGTGACCAAGTTACTGCTCAAGCGGTTCTTGCTATCACACTGCTCGAGTGGTGGATTGATTACTTGAGTGGTCTGTTCGAGTTCAGCCACTTAAAAAGTCACTTTTGCTATATTTTTTCTCACTTGTTCTTTTCATCTCTCTCTTCCCTCTCCATTTTTGAAAAATCCTAACCTTCACCCTTAGATTTCTTCTACTTAGATCTTGTAGTAGAAGTGAAGAACAAGTAGAGATTGTCACTGTCACCAATTAGATCGCGGTTTCTTGAAGTTTCCTCCTTGGGTTTTCATCTCTTGCTCACATTCTTGAGGTAAGGATACCTTTAACATAATATATCTATGATTTGAGATGTATATGTAGTATTTTCCTAGTTACATTGATGTATGAGATGAACCACTTGATTTACAATGAAATATTGATGTTAAAAGGGTGATTCCTTCCAAATTCTTGAAATGTTTTGAACGTTTTGGCATATTAAAAATGATACTTGAAGATTTGATGGTTTGTTAAGGAAATGAGAAAAGGCCACAATTTCTTGGAAACCCTAGAATTTAATTATGAATCAAAGGAGGATCTTGGAATAAATTGATTTTTTACTATGAAATTGAGATCGATTTGACATTGTTATGTGAGAAATACTTGATTGTTGCAAACCTTGAGATATGGTTATTATTGTTGAAGTTTATAAAAAGCGTTGAAATTGGTGCACGAGGTTCACGAATTTTGTATTAAAGGCTTTGAATTCTCTTATGATTGAATTGAACTTTAGTTGACTTGAAGCATTTGCAAATTCATGCATAACATAGCATCCATGGTTATTCTTATGATAGTGCACTTATTGGTTGTTGATAAATGTAAAGAGCTGGTGAATAATGTCTAGGTCTTGCTAATAAAGTTAGATCATGTTAATGGGTTAAGTATTGTATTAGTACCCGCACGGGGAGTGTAGGTGCTCAATTGCTCTATCTTGAGCTTATCACTAGATGAATGTGGGAAATGTTTTTGGGTGTCCACTAGCCCTACTGTATCAAGCTGGTGAATGTGGAAAAACATGTGATTTTGAGTGTCCACTGGCCCTACCGTATTGTGAGCCAACAAATGTGGAAATGTTATATATGTTCTAGGTGCCAATCGCCCTGCCGTATTGCGAGCCGGCAAATGTGGGAGTAGCGTAATGACAGTTGAGTGATGGATATGCTAAATCCTTGATTTTACATGGAACTCCATGCATCTTGTTTCTTAAAGCAAAGATAAACAAGGATTTTATTTAAGCATGAGCATGGCATGATCACATCCATTTCAAGCATATATATAAATTAGATGTATTCCTACTGGGCAACTTTGCTCATCTCAATCATTAACTTTTCAAATATGGGTGATGTGTTTCCACCTAATTGATGGACAGTGGTGATTATTTTTTAGTGGAGCACGAAATTGCTTGTTGGATGTTGATTATGCTCAAGCTATCGAGCTTTGTTTTTTTGGGATTGAAATCAATTTTTGTGTAATCAAGACACATGTATTGAAATATGTAAGCCAATAGGGCACTTTTCTTTTATTTCTCTCTAACTCTTTGAACTATAATGTATAATCAAACGCTCACTTTTGGGAACAATTTATATTTGATGGGAAGTAGTTCAATGAGAAAGAGTATTTTAAATGGAAGTCTTACATAATATTTTATTGTTGTTGAGGATCATATTTGGTAAATAAAATTATAATATCAGGGTGTTACAATAATGCTAGTGAATTTACATCTCGAGCATTTTATAATTATTACATGTCCATTGGCATTGATATTGAATATCATATTGCACACACTCATACTCAAAATGGTTTAATTAAGAGGACTGCTATTAGCACCTACCTCTTTACTTTGGCCCCCTCTATTTCTTTGAACTCCCACCCAACAAAATAAATTCCCTCCCTTTTTTCTTTAAACCCCCACCTTAATACCAACTATACCCCAAATCTTTTTGACTCCCCATTATCATCACTGATTAGATTAGTCTCTGTTAGATTCACAATCGGCAGAGCTTGAATCGCTGAAATTGGCGCCAGAGGAGATTCCTCGTTGATAGGACTTTCACTATCATTCACAGCACATAACCTTTAACAGCCACCACCACAAACATAAATGAGAAATCCACTGCTTCTGAAAGCACCCAAAACAAAAATAGAGTAAGAAACCTCAAAACCAAAAATTTAGATCAACTTGTCAACTAGTTTTGAAAGAAACAAGCAACACCTAGGGTATAGAGAAAGCAAAAAACAAAAAATAAGTTCAAAGGACTAACCTTTAAGTCTCAGAAATGACATATTTTATCTCCTTTTGAAGCAGAAAGCAGCCCACAAAAGATTGATCCTGAAATCTCTCTCTCTCTCTCTCTCTCTCTCTCTCTCTCTCCAAATGGAAACCCAGAAAAAATTTCTTCAAATCTCCCAAGAAACAGCAACCCAGATTTACTTTCTAAGAAACAGAAATACCCACAAAATACTGATCCTGAAATGCCTCTCTCTCTCTCTCTCTAAATGGAAACTCTGAATAAATACTTCAAATCAGATCTCTCTAAAGAAACACCAACCCAGAATTGAATTTTAAGAAACAGAAAAACCCAAAAAAAGCTGGATCTTTAAAAACACTCACTATCACTGCTCTCTCTTCAGAACTGGAGATATGGGTTTGCATTCTTTGGACGCCATTGACGATGAAGTGAGAGCGGTGGATCAAGGACATGGTTGTTGTGATTGAAGTTGAATTGGGTTTGTTGGGAATTTGATTTTTATGGAAGTGAATAAGGAAACAGAGAAAATGAGAGGTTTTTGCATAGGTATGAGTTTGATGAACAGGGGAGAAGAATAAGAATAAGGAGGATGAGAGAGACACGCAATGGTAGCAAAATTGCCGGAGATGGAAAGAGAGGTTGTCGACGACAGTGGGCAGTGGTGGTCACTTGTGGGGTAGGGTTTGGAAAATTAGGGTTAGGGTTGGGGTTGGGGTTAGGGTTTGGGAAATTAGGGTTAGAATATTAGGGAAGAGGCTAAAAATGTAACTTTATGTTTGGACAAAATTGGAATTAAAAAAAATAAAAGAAATGAGAGGTCCAAAGAAGAAAGGTAGGTGCTAATAGTAGCACTCTTAATTAAATCTTTCATTAAATGACTTTAGTTGATTTCCTGACAATTGCTTATGGAAAGCAAATTACTTGTTTTAGCATGGGGTCATGCCATATTGCATGCAACATCATTGATTCATGTCATTACAGCCTGTATTTGGTCAACCACCAAATATTAGTGACCTTAGAATGCTTGGTTATGCTATATATGTCCTTATTACACTCCCACAGCCCACTAAGATGGTTCCACAATGTAGACTTGGAATTTCTTTGGTTTTGATTCTCCCTCAATCATTAGATATCTAGAACCTTTGACTGGTGATATGTTTAAGAGACGATTTGAGGATTATCATTTTAATGAAACAATTTTCATATCATTTGGGGGAGACAACTTGCAGCTAGAAGCTTGACAAAAAATCATTTGGAATATTTCAACATTATCTCATCTTGATCCTCGTACTAAACAAGGTGAATTAAAAGTTCAAAAGATCATTCATTTGTGAAGTATTGCAAATCAGTTACTGGATACATTTGCTGACATAAAAAATGTGACAAAATCTTACATACTAACAGCTAATACCCCAGTAAGAATTGATATCCCTGCCAGACCATCAGTGGGCATAGCAGCAAATGAGTCTAAGACACGCTAGAAACATGGAAGACCCGTTGGTGTAAAGGATAAAATTCCTTGAAAAAGAAAAGTTCAAGAAAAAACAATTGATACTCTAGAAGAGACCATAACTGAATCTCCTGATAAGATCATACCTATAAAGAAAACACTCCTGAAGAGGTTAGAATCGCAAAACACACTATAGTAAGTTTATCCAAATCTCCTACTTATAAACCTCCTTAAGAGGAACCTCTAGAATGAGATCTCAATATATTATATGAGTACAGGAGAAGTTTGGGATAGAAATCAAATTGTTGTCAACAACATATTTTCATTTAAAGTTGCTCTTGACATTACCAACAATAATGGTTAAAACATTACCAGAAGTGATGATGACAATGAACCATGAACTATCGAGGAATATCAACAGAGAAATGATTGGCTAATGTAAAGAGAAGCAATACAAGAAGAGTTAAACTTGCTTACCAAATGTGAGTATTTGGACCTGTAGTCCAAACCCTAGAAAGGATATAACCTGTGGGATATAAATAGCTGTTTGTTAAAAAACGCAGTGAAAAAAATGAAATTGTAAGATATAAAGCACAACTTGTTGCGTAAGGTTTCTCGCAGAGACCTAGTATTGACTATGAGGAAACATATTCACCCATAATGAATGCAATTACATTCAAATTTGTGATTAGCTTGGTAATCACAGAAAATTTAGATATGCGTCTAATGGATGTGGTTACAACATACTTATATGGAAGTCCATGAAGGATTTTAGATGTCAGAAGCATCTAATTCAGAGCCCAGAAGTGTTTATTCTATCAAGCAACAAAGATCTTTATATACTATAACAAGTTGGGTCTTGCATGACGATTTTTTTTTTTTTTTTGGTCTCCAAAGAGCTAATTTCGTCACTATAGATATTTGTGAGGAAATATTTTCTTCACCGGTTTCATCATTGAATATTTGTCACTAAAAAGCATCGTAACAAAAAATAATTTCGTCACCAATGAAATTACTTCAATGACAAAACTTTTTATCACCAATAAAACAACATTTTGTCACCAAAACTCCTCATTTTCGTAACCAAATAGTTATTCAGTACCACATTTATAACTTTAGTTGACAAATAAATTTGTCACACATGTTGATCATTGATGAGGAAATAATTTTGTCACAGTAAGATGTAAAGTTGACGAAATTTTACGTCTCGAAACGTCATACATGGGTGACGAAATATATTTCGTGGCAAAAATATATATACATGACAAAATTTTTAGTCACCAAACAACAAAATCAATGAAAACTTTCATATATAAGCTGCAATAAATTTTGTCACAAAAAATATTTATTAGTGACGAATAATCACTTTGTCATAATAACAAATACAAATGACGAAAAAAATTCGTCACTAAACTTGTCCCATATTTTATATTTCAATTTAAATTATTATTTCACAAATATCCCTGCTCATATCGCAATAGCATTTTAAATGTACTACGAAATCCACTAGCTATTATACACCATTTCACAAAAAAATTCACTAAACAGTTTATATTATAAATCAAAATATTCCATCAAACAAATTTAATAATAATCCATTAAGTATAATAAAAAAAAAACATCAAAGCAAATCGCAAAATGAACTAACATGGAGTCCACAAAAAAAATCAACACTCGATCTTGATTTGCAACTAAAACTAAGTATCAGTTCAAGAAAAAAAAAATTCAACACTTGGTCTTCATTTGCAAGTATGCTTCCAGACGTCATCAAAAACCAATCTGCAAAGAAAATAAACAAGAAAAACATTAACATATTATCAATTACGTTGTGTAGACCTCTCTATCCATGTCAATACAAATTGTGTACACAATAAGTCTAGCTTAACAAGCAGAAGTTCCTTTCTACATGGACAGCTCCTATTAATCACATCACTAACTTAGAGCAACTCAAATACTATCTAGCAAAAATACACAAAAAAGTATACACATAGTTTTGTCTCTACTTGGGTTACTGTGTATTTTAACGAGGGTCATGCTAAGTAGGAAGTAACTAACGATTCTATTTTCATTAAATACATCTTCAAACTTGTTAAATCTTAGTTAATAATTAGTGAAACTACTGTGCTTTAACTAGTATATACTAACCAACATTAGAAAAATAAAAACATAAAACAAGCGAGACTTACCAAAACGGCAATCTACGAGTTCATGGGATACCTCCTCCTCTAAATTGTCCTTTGAAACCTTGCTTCTTAAGAAACTCCATGATTCTTGATGTCATCTCAAAATTCTCCTCAAGCGACTCATTCATCTTCCCTATCACACTATTTTGTGCTTGAATTTCCTCTTTTTGTGCTTGAATTTCATGTTTCTATGTTGTAATTTCCTCTTTCTGTGAATGAATTTCCTCCTTTTGCTCTTGTATTTCCATCTCTAGATGCCTCACATAGTCACTGTCAGTCGAAGCACTGGTTGTCCTGACAGAGAAGGAAATCCTCAACCCAAGTCCTTTAACATATCCCAACCTTTGCTTGAGCACCTTCATAGATAGGTCCTCCGGAGTAATTGGAACCATACCAGGTTAGGAGTCATGTTCAGCTTGGATCTTTATCATATTATCCTATCATTTAAATAAATAAATAAATAATTGAATAAAGATACAATAAAAATTGCAATCATCCTAATGCAAAAGGTAAATATACATACATAATTCTTTTTGCACTCCAGAGAAATCCACTACTTTGTGACATCATTAAAGTGTGTGGATTTGTAAACACATGACAACTCTGGCAGTTGGCCCCCATTTGCACTTGTTTGATTTTTTTTATTTTTATTTATTTTTCAACTAGTAAGTTAAATAAGAATGATGGTAGTAGAATCATCTTTAAAAAAAAAAAAAGAAAGGAAAAAAAAAATTAAAGAAGATGCACCGCCTCGTGCACCTTAACTGGGAGCGATTTTGACCCACATCTATGCTTCATCTTTAATTGATTTCTATTGTCAATGTTAGATTTTGATTGCTTCTACAAGGAACAAGTTCCAACAGAAAAATATATATATTAGGAAGACAAGGTAATTGTCAACAATAAATAAACATAAGAAAAGTTTACCAGCCAATTGCTATCATTCCACTTCTTGTCAATCAAGTTTTTCCATTTCTCGAGGTCTCATTCAGGCGGTGGGTGGCTTCTAGCATACTCCTCTCCCTTAAGGTTTAGGTAATTTATTCGTAGTCTATAGGTGTGGGTGCTCAAGCTCCGTCCACACTTTGTTGTCACCTCTTTGCTAACATCTGTCGATTTACCTTGTATGTCAAATTGATCCTAGCAACAACCACAAATATTGTGAGTCATAATTAATTATATTACATGAATTCAATCAATTATGCAAAACTTTTATCGTCAGACGCTGAAACATAGGTGTCGTAACTTCTTCGTTGACATGTTTCCACCTACGAATGCTAAAGTCTGGCAAGTGTGTTCGGACCTCAACACCAATTTTGGAGACTAATTGAGACGCACGATCCCCCACTGACGCACGCTACTCCTGTGGTATGGGAACTTTGAGCTTTCCATCTTTCTCAATGATTGCTTGAAACTTCAACCCGTGTGTCAAGCCACGAGGGTGTCTACTAATAAAGACATAACATTTACTGGTTAGTAATTAATTAAAGTGAAATCATAAAAGCAATATAAGTAACTTTTTTTTTTTTTTTTTTGTTGAACAAGTCATAAAATAAAATGATCACATATAGCGAAATACAAGGTGCATTCCCCAGCCACATAGTTATAGTTGCAGCTTTATTCCCTACTCTCAAGTTGTTTTCTCTTTCTCAGAGTTATATTTGCTCTTCCATTTTCTTATTTCTTCACTCTCTCCTACCTCTGCAGCTTCTTCATTCTTCTCATAATCCTGAATTTTCTTGCTTGCACAAAATGGATTGTGGTTTCTTATGTATCTTCTTTGGACCAAGTTGTTGATATATTTACCAAGCCTTTACATGTCTCTTGGTTCCAGATGTTTGTTATTAGTTAGTTAGTGTGGTGAAAGGGGTTTGGGAATGCTCTCTAATCTAGACAGACCTTCCTGATCCTTGAAATTATACTTGAAAGAGGAACAAACGCTTCGGACGGGGATGCCGGAATTAACCCTCTGATGAGGTAGTTAGTACTTTTAGTCTTTGTGTTTACTTTTTCTATAAGTTATTTTCTATTTTTTCACGTACCTGTCCTTAATCGAGGCTCCTCCTTTTATACTGCTTGTGGACCCATGGTTGGGCCCATATCAGATGCATTGTTTGGCTTCCGGTCAGCTCTTCTTATGGCCGAGTTGTATACGTTGTTGTGTGGGCTTTTGGATAGGATCGAGTTGTATTTGGCCCTATTCTCTAATGGACCTCATCACCTTGATGAAATTTGGCCCCCATAATTGCCCCTCGAACATCCGATTAGTCCCATTTAATCAACGTGTTCAGTTCATGCGGACGTTTCGTTTAGCTTGCAGATGGAACAGTTAATGGAAATAAAAATACGGCACTAGCGCTCCTTTTGATACTGAATCATCAGAATGAACACGATCAGGAATCATTACAACTTCCCGCCTCTTCTTACTTGACATTCATTTAATGTGATTTGAAAACCCGCTGTCCCTTCGAGTTTTTTGAATTGAAAGGCTTTTGGGTTGTTTTCAGTATTCCTCACTTTTCTTCCAAGACCTCTGCGATTTTCTCCTGCTCCCTACCATTCTTCTCTCTCCGACCTGTAAGTCTTTCTCTATTTTGTATTGCTGCCTCATTCCAGCTCCCATTTTGTTTTTGTTTGGTTTTGGTTAGTATATTTTTTATTCCATTTTAAATGGAGAAACACTTGAA
The DNA here is from genome assembly GCA_036172215.1 of Camellia granthamiana. Taxonomy (NCBI): domain Eukaryota; kingdom Viridiplantae; phylum Streptophyta; class Magnoliopsida; order Ericales; family Theaceae; genus Camellia; species Camellia granthamiana. Next base: position 82,872,960 of record CM069913.1, on the reverse strand, counting down.
AGCTCTCCTTTCTAAGGATCGCATCACTGCTTTTCATCGCCATTTCTCTATCTCAGACGACGTCCATCTATCTCTTGTAGCAGACATCATGGTTGACATGGAGAGGACTGATGTGAGCACGATCATTTTTCCTCTTCTGTTAATCACTGAGGGCAGAGTTCGTTTTCCTCTTCATCCTTTCTTTAGGGTCATTTTGCTCTACTGGGGTTTGATTCCTTCCCAACCAAGCGTGAACTTTTGTCAAATTATAATGGGCATAATAGAATTGAATCGCCGACTTAGACTTAACCTAGGAATCCCTATTATTCGGCACTACTATGTCTTGGCGAAATCATCCGGTGATCAGGGACGTTACTTTCTCAGAGCCAAGAACATAGATCACCAGTTGGTGACTATGCTTGCCAGTTCTGGAAAGCGAGTTAACGACGTTATGGTCGTTGTCCGAGGCAACTGGGAATTTGGCGATGGCGAAGATTGCCTAGACCCTATGCCTAGACAGAAAGGCGAGCCAAGTGGCCGTGATTTGCCTCGAGTTGGCCTCTATTCCGCTATGATTCACAATATAGCCGAATGCACACTTCGAGGCATTGAGTTTCATTTTATACTTTCGGAGGACGCTGAAAGTCATGGCTAAGTCGACTAGATGAGCATGCTTTTCCTTGGATTTCACCACCATATCATCAATGTATACTTCCATGTTGTGATTGAGTTGTTCTTTAAACATAGTGGTGACTAGTCTCTGGTAAATTGCCCCCGCATTCTTCAGTCCAAACAGCATGACCTTGTAACAATAGGTTCCCCATGGGATGAGGAATGCGGTCTTTTCCTGGTCCTCTGGATGCATGGAAATTTGGTAGTAACCCCTGTAAGCATCCAAGAAACTCATGCGTTGGTGGTGCACAGTTGCATCCACGAGTTGGTCGATTCGGGAAAGAGGAAAGCAATCATTGAGATAGGCCCTGTTCAAGTTCGTGAAGTCTACACAAACACGCCAGGATCCATTTTCCTCCTTTACAACCATGGTATTGGAAAGCCATGTGGGGTAAGTTACTTCACGGATTGCTTCGGCTTTCATCAGCCTGTCAATTTTGTCGACAATGGCCGAAGTATGCTCTGTGGCTGACCATTGACTTTTTTGTATAATTGATTTAACTTTTGGGTCGACGTTTAAACTGTGTTGGGCCACGCTCGGATCCACCCCCGGTATCTCATACGGTGTGCAGGAAAATACGTCAATGTTGCCGAGTAAGAAGGAGACTAATTCTTGTCGTTTAGCTACGTTCAGGGATGTGCCGATCATGAAGAACTTGTCAGGTTCACCGTTGATTCTGATCTGATCAAGGTCTTTTGTTGCCTTATCACTGGGAATTTTTCCAACGTCCTCGAGGCTTTCTCGATCCGGGACTTCAATCGAGTTCACTTCCAATTCTTTCGACCTCTTTGCCGAAGCAATAAGATAGCATGCTTTTATCAATTTTTGAGACCCTCGAATATGCTCAATGCCATGTTGCGTTGGAAAGCGGAGTAATTGATGGTAGGTACTTGGTACCAGTTGCATTGCATGCAACCATGTTCTCCCCATGATGAGATTATATGGTGATGTAAGCTCAACGACCAAAAATTCCACGTAGACTGCTTTGGTAACCGTACGTACTGACAGTGTGATCTTGCCCAAAGGGTACTCAAGGATGGCGTTGAAGCCGAACAAGGGATATTCGGCCAGTAACAAGTCCGAATTGATGAGGTCGAGTTTGAGAAATGTCTTGTGATACATTATTTTTGTGGTGCTCCCCTGATCAATCAGAATGCGTTCGGTGATGAATCTATTTATGTGCAACTCGACGACAAGGGCATCATCGTGGGGGAGTGTTACACCTTCAAGATCGGCATCGTTGAAGCTGATTTTGCCGGTCTCATGAGGCCATTTGGTTGGTGTGAACGGCTTGAATGGGCTAGGTTGTAGCTGGATCGTGTGTACCTGAGTCAGCGGCGGTAGGCTATATATCATGTGAATCACACCACGTTGAGGTGACTCTAGGCGTAGAGCTACCGTGTTTGGTGGATTGCCCTTTTGGACATTCTGTGTCAATCGGCCATCTTGTACCAACTCCTCCAAATGGTCTTTCAGTACATAACAACTGTCAGTCTCATGGCCATGGTCCTTGTGATATTCACACCGCCTATCCATTCACCTTATGTCAGGGGGTCCAATCATCTTGGACAGCCGCTTAAAGAACGACAGATGCTGGATTTTGGGTAGGATCTTGCTAATTGGCTCTGCCAACTCCGTATATTTCCTGTCCAAACGTCTGGGGTGCCTGCTATCCACCTGATACTGTTCGTTTGAACAGTGCAAACATTGTTCACTTGACCTGCGCGAATCCCGCTGATCGTCTCGTTTTGCTCGGCCCCGTGGTTCAGGGCTCTTTGGTGGTACGGTGCTTATCGGCTGAACCAAACCAGATGGTACTGACTTAAGGACTTTTTGTCCAGCCTTGACGTGAAGGGCATCGTCTTCCACCTTGCAATACTCCTCAACCTTCTTCATTAGCACCCAGACTATTTTGGGAGGCCGTCTGGTCAACGAGCTCTTGAGAGGACTGTCAGGGTGTAATCCCACTTTAAAGGAGGTGATGGCCATGGACTCATTGCAGGCGTCGTCTACCAAGTTGAAACATTCCTAGTAGCGCGCCGAATATTTACGAAAGGTTTTTTCTGGTTTAATTTGCATTGCCCAGAGAGAGTCGGCTTGCTTAGGCTGGACCTTGTTGGTGATGAATCTTGCCCTGAAGGGTTTTTGGAGATGATGAAAACTTTTTACTAAGGCCGACTCCAGTTTATAATACCATCTGATAGCCAATGATCCCAGGTTGCTCAGAAACATTCGGCACATGAATGCTTCATCATCAACATGCAATGTCATCGCTTGGTTATAATGGCGAATATGATTCGTACAGTCAAATTTGCCATCATACAGGGTGAATGTTAGCACTTTAAATTTTTTTGCTAGTGCAGCCCTTGCAATGCTTCGTACGAAAGGATCGTGTTTATCCTCTTCATTCGAACCATCATCTCCTTGTCCTCGCCTATGCTAAACATACGGACTTCCCTCGGATGAGCTGGGCATGTCAACTCGCCCCTTCTTCCTAGGTTCTTAAGATGATGAGTCGGAAGCACTGCTACTATCATGTTTATGATGCCGACGCCGTTAACCATCCTTCTTCTTCTGTGGTGACCGACCCCAGTCGTGACGTGGTGCGATTTGTTGGGATTTGGATAACTCGAGGGCCAACTCCTTACGTGAACGTTCATTGTTAGCTGCTACATCTTCCAAATGTTGTTCGTTTCGTTTTGCTTGATCCATGATTGTCTGCATGGTTTCCTACATCGAGGTTGAAGGGGAGGTTTGAGCCACTGGGTCAAAGTTCAGGGCCCTTCGTGCGGGGATATTCTCCGGACCAAGCATAGTTCTTGGTGTAACATCATCTCTTGGTGTACCATCATTAGCAACAAGCGAAGGATCATCTGCTACGTCTGCCATGAATGCGTTTGAGTCTTCTCACAGACGGCGCCAATTGTGGTGAAAAGGGTTTGGGAATGCTCTCTAATCCAGACAGACCTTCCTGATCCGTGAAATTATACCTAAAAGAAGAACAAACACTCCGAACAAGAGTGGCAGAATTAGCCCTCCGATGAGCTAGTTAGTACCTTTAGTCTTTGTGTTTACTATTTTTGTAAGTTATTTTCTATTTTTTCACATACCTGCCCCTGATCGAGGCTCCTCCTTTTATATTGCTTGTGGGCCCATGGTTGGGCCCACATCAGACCCATTGTTTGGCTTCTAGTTGGCTCTTCTCATGGCTGAGTTGTATACGTTGCTGCGTGGGCTTCTGGATAGGGCCGAGTTGTATTCGGCTCCATTCTCTAATGGGCCTCATCACCTTGATGAAATTCGGCCACCACAGTTAGTTACTCTTCTCTTTCTTTAATTGTTATGTGTGTGTGTGTGTGCCTAGCTTAGAGCTGAGAAATGAACATTCATTAGAATCTATTCTTTTGTTCATCTTAAAGTTCAATTTTAGAAAAAGTTTTCAGTAATATAGGAATTTTGCACCAAGAAAGTTTTCAGAGAACAGAGTTTTCTTTAACTGTTAGGCACTCAAGGTCAATAAAACTTTTTTACTGAAAACTTTCGCTGTAACTTAAGTTATAGAGAAACTTCTCTGGAATTTATTAGAGTAAACTCTGTTTTCAGTAAGGCACTCAAGTTTTCTTTAACTGTTAGGCACTCAAGGTCTAGAACATTCGTTAATACAATCGCCCATGCGTTTTTATTAAAAATCAGAATTCAGATTTGCAATTATTGAAGTATATGTTGATGATTTGAATCTTGTGGAAACTCTAGAAGAGCTTACAAAAATTGTAGAATATTCAAAGAAGGAATTTGAAATGAAAGATCTTAGCAAAATTAAATTTTGTCTCGACCTGTAGATCCAATGCTTGCCAAATGAGATTCATGTACATCAATCAACATATACATAAAAAGTCTTGAAGAACTTTTATATGGATAAAGCTCATCCTTTGAGCACTCCTATGGTTGTTCGATCACTTGATGTAGAGAAAGATCTTTTTGGACCTTGAGAAGATAATGAAAAACTCCTTAGTCTTGAAGTACCATATCTTAGTACAATTGGTGCTCTTATGTACCTTGCAAATTGTACCAAGCCCGATATTGCATTTGTTGTCAATTTATTAACAAGATATAATTCTGCACAAACCCGAAGACATTGGAATAGAGTGAAGCAAATATTATGTTATCTTCGTGGAACAACATATATAATTTATTTTATTCAAATGAATCAAAGCCGTAGCTAGTTGGATATGCAATTACTGGATATCTTTCTAATCCACATAAAGTCAAATCACAAATAGGATATGTTTTTACCTATAGAAATACTACTATATCTTGGCGATTAGTAAAACAAACATTGACTGCTACTTTTTCAAATCACTCGGAGATAGTTACAATTCATAAAGCAAATAGAGAATGTATTTGGTTAAAATCCATGATCCATCATATTCAAGAAAGGTGTATATTGTCTTCAACAAAGGATAGCTCAACCATATTATATGAAGATAATGTTGAGTGTATCACACAGATCAAAGGAGGTTATATCAAAGGTGATAGGACTAAACACATTTCATAAAAATTCTTTTACATACATGAGCTTCAGAAGAACGGTGATATTGATGTTCAACAAATACGTTCAAATGATAATCTGGCAGATCTGTTTACTGAAGCTTTACTGACTACAACATTCAAGACGTAGGTGCATAATATTAGGATGCGTCGACATAAAGATCTATTATGCAACATTGAGGGGAAGTCATCTATTTAAGTAGATTTGCATATTGTACTCTTTTTCCTTTATCTAAGATTTTTTCCAATTGAATTTTCTTTAGCAATGTTTTAATGAGGCAATCTAAGCATATCCTATACCATTATATGGAATATAAAAATAATGTAATCTTTTTCCTTCGTGAAGGTTTTTTTCCTATTGGATTTTCCTTGACAAGGTTTTAATGAGGCATATTTTTAATGAATGGTTATCCAAGGGGGGAGTGTTATATAATATTTGGATAACCACCACCAAAGACAAAAGTATATTTAATAATAAATATTTCATGGTGGTAAATTGGCAAGGTAGTGAAAATCTCCCAAGGCGGTTCCCTAATTCATATACACACTGTAGTTTAGGATGCCATTGAACCAATTGCAAGCTTTCATGCATTGGTTAATATGCCTATAAAAGCAAACCTATATGCATCGTGATATGTACACATCAAAAAGGAATAAGAAAAGAATTTATTCTCTTTTGGCCCCTTACTTCCTTCTATTCTCTTTTGGCTCTTTCTTCTTTATTTTTTTTTTCTTTTAGTTTTATAATAATTAGTGTATTGTATATATGGAGTTAGTCTGGAAAAGCATGAATTTTTACCCAAGTATTCAAAAAAAGGTAATTGATTTAAGTTATGTGTTCAGATGCTAATGTAATGTCCAAATATAACCATATGTGTGATACTCATGCAGCTTCAAAACTTGGCTCACTCTACTAGCCAGTGGTGGAAAAAACAAGCGCTAGGTACTTGTACCAATGCCTTTAATCCAAATCCAAATTACTTTTTTAGAACTACATTTTGAACTTTGTTTTTATCTTTTATTAGATTCATTTGAACGAAATAGAATAATAATTCTTTAAGATTTCTTATGAAATCATTATTCCCTTAACACAATGAAGGATGATTCTATTTGTAATGTGTTTGTCAGTATTTTTCTAGTCTAACCAAACATGGAATGAACATTTCGATGGAATGATTATTTTATTCCACTTCATTCCAGTGAATCAAAAACTACCTTCGTTCTTAAAATTACATGACAAAAATTTTAAATTTCTAATGCACAAATTCCAAAGTAACTATAGATATAAGCAAAGTTGGAATGAATTTTCCCTTATTAAAATAGAGAAAATCATATTTGTACACCACTACTCATCTCATTACAAACTAATTGTTCAATACACACCGCACACAAATTGAATTTTCTAATTTTTTTCTCAATTCATACTATGAATTTTCAGATAATATAAAAAATACCCTCATATTTTCCAATTTGAAAACCCTAACCCTAACCTTAACCACTGTTACCATTGGCGCCAGTTGCTACCTCTACTCGTCGCCTCGCCTAGTTGTCGTAACCCCTTTTTTCCATCACTGTTCCCTATTGTCCTTCCCTTTCCATCACCACTTTCTTCCCAACTTCCCTTTTTCTCTCGTTGTCACCTCTTTTATCACCACCCCCACCTTCCATTTCCTTCCTCTCCCCTCCCGTCGCTACCCCTTAACTAGATCATAAAATATCCCATTGGGTTGATATAATAAAATTCAAAGAGATTGATTTTCCAACTCTGGTTGTCTGAACATTGGTTTCTCACTAGGTTGGGCAATCTTTGGCTTTTTTTTTGATAGAAATAAGTAATTGTAGGTGTAGCTACCCCACTTTTTGGCACACCCACACGTTGCGTTTTCGACTCTTTTTATCTTTTAAATCAATTGAGGAAGTGGCCATTTAGTCTTTTATATTGAACTGATAAACCATTTGACTCCAAAACATTAAGACACTAATCTATCACAATCAAAGAACTTGGTTTAGGAGTTTGTGTACGAAATGGGAATGTCATTAATGTGAGCACCCCTCTCGCTCAATCAATTGATTGACCTCTACTAATCTTTATTTTATGAGATTTATGAAATGAGTTGACTCTCATGAACTCAATTATTCACCACAAACATTAAACTAAACTACCATCTATGTGATTGAATAAATAAAATATCACTTAAATTGAAAATATAAACATACTATGTTTGTCAAGATTTGTTTCTAAAAATAGATTTATGGAAAGTTTCCAAAAATAAAAGAATTTTTTTTTTGCCAAAAATGAATTTGGGAAACTTTCCAAGATGGAAAGCTTCCAAGAAAAAAAGGATTTGTTTCAAAAAATAGACTTAGCAAATATAGTAATGACACCAGTCCTAATCTATGCAATCTCTCAAAAACAAACAAAACATTCATAGAAATAGCGCATATGCATTAAAACTTGATTTATTGGGAAAAAAAGTGCACAAAAAACAAGCAATATATGAAGGAAGGAGGAGGATTTACCAAGGAATCCTCAGCACCATGCCATTGAAAATGTAACGACCCCAAAATCCGTATCCGAAATTACTTTTCTGTCCTTGTGGGTTAATGCATTTTAATTAATGATATCTGTTCAAACTGAGGAATTATCTGTTGAGTCACGACTTTAAAATTTAAATTACCGACCTTTACGAGTTCAAAAATCAAAATTGAATACTTAGGTATGTTAATCGGAATTTTTAGAACTATTTGAGAAAATTAATTGGAAATCTAATTTGTCTGATTCGTTAATGCACATTTGGGTGGTTAATTTGGTATTGTAAATTAAGGGCCTTAGAGGCTTCAGAAACCAAAACAGAGGACATATTTATGATCAGCGTAATTTTTAGAGTCATCTAGAAGGTTTAATTGTAATTTGATTTCGTACGATTCGTAAGGCCGTGTTTGGCTCTCCCTATTGTGTTAGGTTTGTGTGTGTGTATATATTTATATAATGGATGCTTTATGAGTGGATGGACTCATCTCTTAGAATCAAAAATATCTAGAGAAAAGGGGGAGCCACGTGAGAGAGGGAGAGATAGAGAACTCAAAGAGAAGAAGGAAGGAAGAGCTTGAAAATGAAGAGGAAAGAGGGGAAAATTGATGGAATTAAAGTATACTTCAAGAGATTGGCTCAAGGTATGTGAAATCAACTTAACCCCTTAAGATTGAGCTATTACTAGTTTAAATTCATGATCTAAAATGAAGAGAAACTGTCTAATTGAGTTGGGGTTGGGAGATATAAGTTTTGATGAACTCTTTTCATGAATTGAACCTTGATTCCTTAAGAGTTGTTTAATTGAAGAGTTAAATTCTTTATAATGGTTTATCTTGAGCTTGATTATGGAAGTTGAGCTCCCATCTTGAGGTTTTGCATAGTTAGCCCACTACGCCAAAATTGGGCTTTAGCGGCGGTTTTTTACCGCCGTTAAAACCTTTAACGGCGGTATTAACGGCGGTTTCGTTACCGCCGTTTATGCGCATATCAGAAAAAGTACAACCGTCGTAAAAAGGTAAATTACCGTTATTAAAAGTCGACCAAAAACGGCGGTAATATAGGACCAAAAACGGCGGTTTTTTACCGTCGTAAATAGGTCCAAATTTTTCAAAAAATAATTCTTTCTTCTTGCACTCCCTAAGTTTTGAACCCAAGACCTCTCATCCACCCACACCAACCACTCTGCCATAGCCACTCTTCATGAAATATATTCCCTAAATAAATATTTAAACATTACTTTTACTTTATTGTAGATGGTTTCACCGGAGCTCGCCGGAGTTTCGCCGGAGCACATCGGAGTTTCGCCGGAGCTCCGCCGGCAAAGACCGCCGTCATTAACGGCGGTAATGATTGGGCATTAGCGGCGGTTTTTTATCGCCGTTAAAGGCGGGCATTAGCGGCAGTTTTGTTACCACCGTTAATAGAGGGTTTTATTACCGTCGTTAAAGACACTTTAGTGGCGGTTTTTTTAACGGCGGTAACGAAACCGCCATTAATGATAAATTAACGGCGGTATTAACGGCGGTTTTCGTTACCGCCGTTAATAGTACCTTTAACGGCGGTTTTCGTTACCGCCGTTAAAAAAACCGCCGTTAATGCCCTATTTTGGCGTAGTGGCCATATATGTGAATGAAGATATATGTAAATATGTAAGAAGTGAGCTTGAATCCCAAACCATGGCTATTTTATGCTTTTGGTGTTCTAATTCTTACCCTTGTTTTTGTGCTTGGGAATTGGGTAGTATTTTGAGATTATGATGCTTAATGGAAGCTAAGAATGTGAAATTTATCATGTATTAAAGGGTTTTGGGCTTGGAATTGCATGAAATTGAAGTTTGGTTTTGAAAATGAGAAGTTCCAAATCAAAGAGCCATTTTCGGGCTGAAAATTGCCCAGGGCCGCACGTGCGGCGGGTCTTCCCGCACGTGCGGCAGTACAGTCCCAAAACCAAAATTGAATCTGCTAGAAAAGCACGTTCTCCCGCACGTGCGGCTCTGTTTCCCGCACGTGCGGGAGACAGCTCTGTTCAGTCAACTTTGAATAAGAATATCTTTTGCCTCCGGACTTTGTTTTGAGTGATTCTTGAGCCTAAAATCAAGCCCCGTAAGTCTAGTTTCCAATGGTGGTGGTCTCACTCCCAAATTCTAAATATAGAAATAGTTATGCCCAAATTAGTGAGAGTTGCTCACTTTCTGTCTACCGGTTTTGTACCATTTCTTCGTCTGAACCATTTTCCTATTGATTCTTCCTATTTCCTGAGGCATGGATTATAACCTACTAAGGACTAAGGAGTTTAGAACCGATATGACTAATTAATTAAAGAGTAAAGTAAGGAATCGGGTATATTCTTATGATACTATGTGCATTGTGTTTGTAGGTCAAGACAAGGACATCGTCCCACTGCTACCAGAATCTATCACTGTGAGTAATAGTAGTGTAACGTTACGTTTCACTTACTTTCTATGATTATGATTTATGTATTGTTGTTTGTGAATGGCCTATTCCATTGATATTGTGCTTTGATTAAATTAATAGATATGTTTGAATAATGGCATTGATATGGACCAAAGGTCAGTCTGTCCCTATTAATAGAAGTGGGCCCGAGGCCATTATGATGTGAATGGTTCTATCTCTATCAATAGTACTGTAGTGATACATGTGCCTTCTGTCAATAAGTATTGTTAATATTCTGATATACGTAAGACAATTATATCAACTTGTAATAAACCATGGGGTAATTGATATACCCTATCGTGTAACGGTATTCTCATGAATCTGGGATTAATCTGTTCTGTTTACCCGTCCCGTTTATGCTATGACATGATATGAATTGTTCAGTCGTTATGACCTATTGATTTCTGGTATGGAACAAAGTGCTGTACGGAACTAAGTGCTACAGTGTGAGTCACCTCTAGAATCCGTACGAGACACCTCTTGAGTCCATACATATATGAACTGGGCCCAAGGCCGTTCTGACATTTAATATCTGTTAGGCCTATGGCCGATCTGTGGAATCTGTTAGGCCTATGGCCGATTTGTGGAATCTGTTAGGCCTATGGCCGATCTGTATCATATCTGTGGGCTTAAAGCTGATTTGTATCATACATGTGGGCTTAAAGCCATTATGTATCACATCTGGGCTTAAAGCCGTTCTGTATTATATATGGGCCCGAGGCCGTTCTGTAGTACATGTGGACCTGAGGCCGTTTTCAAAGATGATTATAAATAAGATCTGTGTAGGGTTTGATATGCATGTTTACATTCTCTAAGTCTATGCTCGTTTAACTCACCTCCTTACATTACTATTATTCACTGAGCCTTGCTCACTCCGCTTTTATGTATATTTATATAGGTGAGCCATCGGGGATTGACACTAGAATTGTATTGAGGTCTACCTGTTTACCAAGCCGCCTGGGGTACGCCTCCGTGTTGAGGCCTTAATTTTGATATTCTAGGAGTTGTGTAATTTTATTTTTTTTTGGAGTCTTATTTAAGTATGTGTGGGATCTGTATAATTCCGTGATTGTTTATGTAACTCTGGAAATGTATTTAAATGCTTAAATCTAAATAAGCCATCATGTATGCACAAGCTCAATGGATGTTGTCTTTTATTGATATTGCTTCTGCTTAAGGCCCCGTATGTGGTTAAATATTATTTTAAAATTCTGTTTGAGGCCTATGTACGGACCGGTCATGGACCAAACCTTGAGGGACGGGTTTGGGTCGTGACAGAAAATGTGTTATTATACAAATATACATGACCTAGAACATGGCAACTAATGCACAAATGCACAGCATGAAACCTATGGCCAGTTAGGCTACTAACATAATGAACACGCATCAAAATCATGGATTCAATATATAACAACTACTGATTGAAAAATACAACAATAAAATCAATATATATACAAGAATTAATCGGGCCATTATGCATGAATATATGATATAAACAACCTAAAATAACTATACAATGCGAACATGCATTATAATCAACAAAATAATGAAGAAAACATAAGCTATGTAATGATATGAGTATGGGATTATCAAACACATAAAACATGGTTAAACTACTAAAAACAAAAGAGAAAATCGTTGAATACCTTGGGTTTGATAGACAAATCGAAGAAAAACTAAGCAAAGGCAAGGAGAAAGTTGCTCGAATGCTTCCCTCAAGCTTGGGTAAGTGTTTGCTTTGATTGTGTTTGTCTTAGATTATGTTTAGGTGTTGTATTACTTCCTGTGAGTTTATATTAGAGTGTATTCTCGGATTCGGGGGTGTTTGGGAGCAACGGAGGTAGAGGTTCAATGCTATGAATTCTTTCCCTCAAAAAAGAGGAGATGAGGGGGTATATATAGGCTTAGGAGCCTTAGGGAGAAAGTGTATACATATTAGGCCTAAACCTAATGTGTATACACTTTGTTCCATAGTGCCTCTCTCCTGATAAGACAATAAGATCTTTCGAAAATCGAATCTGTCAACACAGAGATTCTCGTGCGGCCGCAGTGTGCGCCGGTACAACTAATGTACGACTACACAACATCGTGCGACTGTAAGTGAAAGGTGCGGATGAACATAAGATGTGCACCATAGGTCAAAAAAGTCACAAGCATACTTGGCTCTTGGGTCAACTTTTTAACTCTTGGACTATCTTGTTGCATAAGAAACCCCAATTTAAACCCAAATTGACAATTTAGATTATGAAAAATAACTAATGTTTTGTAAAATTTATCAACTCAAATGTCATTGGGCCTTTCCCATTCTCTTCATTTTGAAAGATGCTAAAATAGCAGGTTTTTGACAAAAATGGGTTTTAGGTATGCAAAAAGGTTCAATGAGCCCTATAGTGGCCCAAACATAATCCTGGTCAAAATGTGCAATTTTCATCATTGAAAAGCATCCAAACACTTAAGTCTTAGGGTCAATCAAAATGAGGTGTCTACAATAGGGTCAAAAGGGATAACAAACTCATTTTGATCTTGAAAACATGGTGTTATAAGTGGAGATCAAGTCGTAACGAATAAGAATCTGACTTTCATTTATTCGCAAAATGAAACTCTAATTTTTAATTGTCCAGCTATAAATTCTACAAGAATATTAGGGTTTCTATAAGGTTTTACAATTCTAGGTTGAACATGTGCAACAAAAATTCACAACTATGTAAAAGAAAGGTTTGCTCCAGCCTATGATGGTCCTAAATTTGACTAACCCGTTGCTATGGTGAATCACTTGAGTTCTAATACATTTTCAATACCATGGAGCCAGACGAGTGAGCTATTACCCTTTCTTCAAAGAATGACTTCTTCCAAGCCCACCTATTGGTTGACATTGATCAATCACTTCCTTTTCTACTAAGTGATGCTTAGGAACTATAGGTCAGACCAAAGTCTCGAAAAATAAGGTACTTACAATGGATTGAATGACATTTTATAATCTTGTGCATTTTAATCCTTATAGGCCTAGTTGTCAACTTGGCAAAAAGCTACCTTACTAGACCCCAAAGAGACATTTTGTGACATTCCTTCCTCAGACACAATATTTAAAAGAGGTGCGAATGTGAGATGCTAGCAGAATGATTGGTCGAATATAGGCTAGGGATGCTTGCTTCCTACTGCGTCCTTTCTTGTGTGTCAGAGATATAAAGCGAGTGCACCAAAAAAGAACAAGAACTAGGTCATATTGAGCCCATTATTGTAGAGAAATGGTCTTCTATGGTAAATACTACTTGAGGGGATGAGATGACTTCAATTTTCTGTTTTGTATAGCAATGGTTGTTCGAAAGACATTCAATCTCTTTATTCTATTTTCTTCCTTTTGAAAACCTTTGATCTAAAGTGACTAGTTTGTGGTGGTAGTGGTGGGTTTGTGATGTTAGGGTTTGAGAAGGGGGTTGATGAGAAATGAAATGCGGTGGCAGTGAGCTGACGGGGCTAAAGAAGGAAGGCTGTTGGGAGAGGCGATAAAGAAGGTATGAGATAGTGATGTACGCAGATCAAATTAGTCCAATTTTAGAGTAAACCAGGTATTGAACCAATTCTTATGGTTCCAGAAAAATTGAAACTGTAACTAAATTGCTAAATGTGTAAAATCAAACCAAAAATAGAAATCGATTTGGTTCAATTATGTTTTACAGTTCTAGAAGTTTTACATGACAATAAATATAATTATTATTTTATGTTAGTAAATAAACTACCAATAATTAATTTGGTTAAGTTGATTAGAGTTTATTAATTTCATAAGAAACTTTTGATATTTTAATTTTTACATATAAAAATATTAAATAAATATTTCATGGTTTGGAATTGTAACCAAAGCCTTGGAAACAGGAACTAAACCGATTTGAACGGTTCTACCATTTTCAGAACAAAAAACAGAATTGAAACTAATAAAAAGCAAACCAAATTGGAGGTTTGTACCTATAACGCCCTAAAATAAATAACAATAATCAAAGTCATAACATTTCTTACAATGATCAACAACATCATATCTTCTATGTCATTCATAACTTTCATCAATACAAAAGATGACACATGTAATATACATTCATAAACCCTAGATTTTGAATCTATATAATATGGCATGGATATATGACATAAAACAAAAGTAACACCAAATAATTATATGCCCTAATGGCTACAACTTTCCAAGTCAATGCTTGGGTACAACAAATGAGTTTAGCTCAATACAGGTAAAGCATGAGGCTTAAACAAAAGTAATTGCATCATTAAACAAAATGAAATCTTTAGCTCCAAGTCCTCCGAAGCTACGTCTTTGGTGGAGGCATATCATCAGCATCTAAAAGTTGTTTTCCACATAGGGTGAGCCATAACCTAGTAGAGATACTCTAACACAGTATATGAATTTTAGCAAAATTATAAGGTGAATGAATATGCATGCCGTTTGTCAAACATTCCTTATTTTCCATCTCAAAACAATGTAATGCCAGATTATAAATCAATTCATGAAAACATTCCTTCTATAACAGAAAACAGGGCAATGGATACAACACACTGTGAATCTCTAGGTACATGTCTACGAGTAGGCTATACGAGCATTACCAAAGCCATTTTACTGGTACTCTTCGAAAGGATCGTCACCTAACCGCGTAGGTTTCTAGACTTTCACCAAGGACACACAGGCCAACATAATAACTACAACTACACCCCCTAACTAGATTTACCAAGATATTCACTCATTTTTCTCAAAATCAATACATTTGCAATGTCCAATATGAAATGATGCTCAATGTACAATGTATGAGAAATTAGTTTCAATTCAACCTGATCCTCATGCAATGTCTACAACAATCAAGACTACCCTCCACGATAGCCCAAAACAGTTATTTTTATACATAGATAGTTTCCAATCAAAATATACAATTCCATCCTTTTACAATGGGAGTGATATTACACACCATCATCATCAACATAACCATAGTTCCAATCTTACGCACACACACACACACACATACACACACACACAAAAAAAAAAACTTACAACATTCTCCATTTTCTTACATAAATCCAAATATCCGGAATTTAGGGCAAAAAACCCCATTTTATTTACAAAAATCAATTTCAAGAAAAAATATCCACCATTTTAACATTTCTCACCCAAAACCACATTGTCACAACCGTTTTCAAGAATCAATTTGGAAAGCCCTTCTTTTAATTTCAAACCCAAACCCTAGGTTTTCCCAATATCTCCAAATCCTTAACCCTTTTCAAAGAGCAAATAACTAAGGTAAAAATCATATAAAATAGTTAAAGAAATTCCTATCTCAAAGTAGAAGACAAGAAGGAAACAAGGAGTAGAACTTGATGGAGCCGAAAACATTAACTTCTCTGATTAAAACGAAGCCCTCGAATATACAATTCCATCCTTTTACAATGGGAGTGATATTACACACCATCATCATCAACATAACCATCATTCCAATCTTAAAATAAAATAATAATAATAAAAAAAAGCCTTACAACATTCTCTATTTCTTTACACAAATCCAAATATCCAAAATTTAGGGCAAAACCCCATTTTATTTTACAAAAATCAATTTCAAGAAGAAATATCCACCATTTTAACATATCTCACCCACAACCACATTCCCACATCCATTTTCAAGAATCAATTTAGAAAACCTCTCTTTTGATTTCAAACCCAAACCCTAGGTTTTTCCAAAATCTCCAAATCATTAACCCTTTTTAAAGAGAAACTAACTAAGCTAAAAATCATATAAAAGAGTCAAAGAAATCCTATCTCAAAGTAGAAGACAAGAAGGAAACAAGGAGTAGAACTTGACAGAGCCAAAAACACTAACTTCTCTTATTAAAACGAAGCCCTCGACATACTCAATGTTTTTCGCCAAAGGACTAGTGTGAAGAAATCGAAGGATAAGGGGTATTTTGAGCTTGAAGTAAGAGCTAGAGAGAAAGTGTGAAGGTTTTTAGGGTTTTGAAATGTTTAGAGAGAGAAGGAGATGAAAAAGTGAATCAAAATGGCCCTCTCTCGGACTGATATACACACAGACCGCTCGAGCGAACAGACATAAAAAGTTAACACCACTCGAGCAACCAAAACCACCGTTTGAGCACATAATGACCCCCTTCTAGTAGTTTTGCAGACTGCAAAAGACTACTCAAGCGCAAGAAGCATCACTCGACTGCAGATATCACACTTCTAGTAGTTTTATAGACTATAACAGATCGCTCAAGTGAATAAGCAAAAATCTGAGCAACAACTCATAAAAAAACTAACTTTTCAACTTGTTTCGTAAATAACCAAAACTCTCAATAACCAATCTCAACACGCAATAAGATGGAAATGAGATAAACAACAATTAAGTACACGGGTTCTCGAATTCAAAAGCAAGAAAATGGGTCGTGTCTAAACTAGAATCGTTATAGTACCGAATTGGATCGGTTTACCAGTTCCATCAGTTTTTTCAAACACACCTAATATGGGAGGTGCTGCGAGGGTGGGGAGGGGTGGCATAAGGGGCGGATGAGGGGTTGGGTGTTAATGTCTAAACGACATCTTTAAAATAATTAGTGTTTTTAGTAGGGGTGTTTACGAATCAAATTGGATTTTAAAGTAAATTAGGAACCGAACCGGTTCCTATGATTCTAGAAAAATTAAAACTGTAATTAAGTCATCAAAAATATGAAATTGGACTAGAATTGAACTATAGAAATTGTTTTGGTTAAGTTCGTGTTTATAGTTCTAGAAATTTTGTATAACCATAAATTTGATATATATTTTATGTTAGTAAATAAATTAACAATAATTAGTTTTGTTAATCTAGTTAGAGTTTAATGAAGGCTTCTTTCCAAATCTTATAAGAAAATTTTATATGTTAATTTTTACATATAAAAATAATAAACTAATATATCACGATCCGATTCAGTTCGAAACCATAACCAAAGCCTTTGAACTAGGAACCATACTGATTTGAACAATTCCATCATTCTTGGAACCAAAACCAAAACTAATAAAACTAGACCAAACTGATAGGTTGGACTGGATTGGATCGATTCCACAAATTTTTTTGAACATCCCTAGTTCTTGGGCTAGTTTTTTTATTTTTCATTTTAGGTAAGTTTAAAATAATAGAATTTACTCAAAAGTTCCCCAACATAATTTTGTAACAATAAAAAGACATTGTAACAATTGTTAATATATAAAGTCTTCCAAAGCAAATTTCTCAACTCTAACAACTTTTAATTTATAAACTCTTTCAAAGTAGATTTCTTATGTAATCAAGGCACAATGCCTTACACCTCTATCTTTACAGGCAATTATGCTTTTTTTCAAAAAGGAACTTACAAAGAGGAAAATGCTATCAAGGCAAGAATGATAGAGGTAAAAATGTAGACAGGATAGCAAAATACATTAGAAATAGCCTCAAGTAAAGATTTAAGGAAATGTCAACTTTTCTTTAGTCTTTTTGATCCTTGTGTTTTGCTTAGAATCTATAAAGTGTGTGAAAAATCCCTAGGATAGGCTGACCCAAAGATCTAGACCTGAAGGTTAGGTCCAAGACTAAGAGCCCAAATCCTCTGTTCCTTTTTAAGCCCAAATACAGAGAAGGGGGAAAGGGATGAGGAGAGGAAGAGAGAGAGAGAGAGAGAGAGAGAGAGAGAGAGAGAGAGAGGCGCATAAAAGATAGGTCGGGAAGGAAAAACCACATTGGCCAACCAAGTACGTTGGCTAAAGAAGCATAGCAAAACCAATCAGATTGAATGAAAATGAAAAGTGTTAGAATAGTGTTGTGTGGCAAAATGACCATAATTCCCCACTACTTGCTAGCGTAAGTAACGTGTGAGTCTACCAATATGACTTAAAATTTTAAGCCTAAGTTACATAGTAACAAGCTAATAAACTAGAGGAAAACCACAACAAGAAGAAAAACCAGAAGAAAACAATACAAATAAGGGGAAGGGAAGGTGAAACTCTAGATATGCAACAATATTTATCTAAATACTATTCCTCATCTCTCTATCAAGTACTAACTTGACCGTCTGAGAGCTCTCTCCACCGACAACCATGTCGGGAAGCCTTTAATGACCTTATTTGTTTTGTAGGTCTCAGGAATTCCATGGTCATCTTGATATCCTTCACAATGACAATATTTGAACACCATACAAAATCTTACAATATCCAAATAAAGAACAAATGTGTTTATGAGTGTGATTGTAGATGCTAATGTAATGTGCATATCTTTCTTGTAGATGCTAATGTAATGTGTATATCTTTCTTATTTCATTCTTGTGAAACAATGTTTTAAAAAAAAAAATTGGCAAAAAAATCATAACAAAATTTCATAGTAAAGTGAAATTTCATAATAATTTTCCAAATTTATCTTCTACAAGTGGTGGTAGTAATATATAATGCTTCCGATTTAGACCCGACAATGTTCGTGCTCCTAGATCCGAGATTCAGTACCTTTAATTGTTGTTTATGCCCTTTATCATCTTGTTGATAGTTGAGTTGAGTTATTGGTTGTGTTTGAAACAGGTAGGGAGTTAGTTTTTCCAAAGAGTTGTTGTCTGTTTCACTTCTGTTTCGCTTGAGTGATGCTTCTATCGCTCTAGTGGTTTTTGAGATCTCTTAGTATTTTTGTAGACCTATAAAACTTCTACGAATGGGTGATCTTTGCTCGAGCAGTCTTTTCTTCACTTGAGTAGTCTTTTGCAAGTCTGAACTTCAAGAAGGGATTCATTGTGCACTCGAGCAGTGTCTCTTGTTGTGTCTAACGCTCTGGTTTGATGGCTTGAGTGGTCTGTGCATGTATCAGTTTAGGGAAAAGGGAATTTTATCACTTTTTCACTCCCTCTATCTCTCTCTCTCTAAAGCACCCAAACCCTAATTTTTTCACCCTCTCTCTTTAGT
This sequence comes from Camellia granthamiana, assembly GCA_036172215.1. Classification (NCBI taxonomy): domain Eukaryota; kingdom Viridiplantae; phylum Streptophyta; class Magnoliopsida; order Ericales; family Theaceae; genus Camellia; species Camellia granthamiana. Next base: position 82,853,842 of record CM069913.1, on the reverse strand, counting down.
TCTTGCCTTAGAACCCCAAATACTCTATAATCCATTGATTTCTCCACCATAGTTTCTTGGAGCTCCTCAAAAGTTTCGTTTTAATCGGAATGGATCTCGTGTTCGGCCTTGTCAAACTTCCACCCTTGCTCTCTTCCTCTTCTACTCTTAAGGTAGGGATTTCTTCAACCTTTGGTATGATTCTTAGCTTAGTTATTTGCTCTTTGAAAATGTTTAGTGATTTGGGGATTTTGGGTTAAACCTAGGGTTTGATTTTGAAATGTCAAAGAGGGGTTTTTCAAATAAATTCTTGAGAAAGGTTGTGGAAGTATATAGGTTGTTGGGTTGTGTTGAAATGTTTGAATTTCCTTCCTTAAATGTGATTTTGACATGATCCAAACAGAGCGTAAAAGAAACAAGAGAAGAAAATTATGTTCCATTTCATTTTAATTTCCTTTCTTTTTTTTTAGGGAGGGGGGGGGGGGGTAAAGCACCAATATATCCCAAGTTAAGATCTTGTTAACCATTTAGTCCTGTGTTTTATCTTGAACCTATAAGTCCCATTTCAATGTTAATGACACAATTGTACACCAATTATGCACATGTTGTACCAATATTAGGGGTATATGTGGGTTTTTGTAATGTGGAATTTACAAATTTATCTAAAAAGCGTACTGTAGGTTTTTTGGATTTTCCTCAGTCTCGATCAAAATGGAATAGACGAAGATGGAAGGTTCTGGTATTCCAATGTTGTTTCCATGAAGTTTGCTCCATTTTTGCATTATCCGATTGAGATAACGTTCATCCTACATTTTACATTGCCCAATTTAAAATTCTGTTTCATCCCAAACCCTAGAAACACAAAAACCTCCTTTTGTGCGTGCATTTCCGGCACCGATTAGGGTCCGACACTAAGTCGCTCTGTCGTTATAGTTGACATTGTCGATGTGTTGCCTGTAGGTTGACTTATTGCCTTCCACATTAGTCGGTGATTGTGTTCCAACCCCATGGCATCGGGTATGTGTTTGTTATGTTCTTTTCTTTGTTTTGTTTGATGTGTTGAGTTGTGTGAGTGACGTTGTAGTTTGGGTTTGGTTTTAATGGTGGTTAAGTAATGTTGGTTAATTGTTCGACATGTTGTTGTGTGTCATTGTTAATGTGGATTTGGAATTTTGTTAGGGTTAATGTTGTGCAGTGTCCTTTGATTTTGAGGGTAGTATAACATGATTCAACTAAAATTCTTTGGCTTCTTGGGTCACTTTTTATTTTGTGGAATGGTGTGTTTGCGATTATATGTGATGTTATTGGTGTATGTGGTGTTGGTTGTCCTGTTCTGTTTGAATGTGGCAAGGGGTCCCCTGGTTTTTAGTGTATGTAGTTGGTAAGTGATGTGTGATTACAGAGACATCAATTTCAGTTAGGGTGTAACATTATTTGTGTCCATGTTAATTAATTGAAACGTCAGTGTTTGGTATTTGCGGTTGTGTTGTGGTGTTATTTTAGCAGTTAGGTCCCCATGGTTTGGCTCGTTGTTGATATTGGGTAATGTGTGTTGGTGTTAACATTAACAGTTGCATTCGTTGATGTGTGATAAAAAGGACATCGATTTCGGTAGAGTGTAACTTTGTTGGTATCCATGTTAATTAAATGCAATGTCAATTTATCGGGACTTGCGTTTGTGTTGTCGTTGTGTTATTTGGGTCCCCATGTTTTGGTGAGTTTATTCACGTTGGGTAATAGGTGTCATTGTTGACATTGACGGCTGCATTTGTTGATGTGTGATGAAAAGGATATTGATTTTGGTAGGGTGTATCATTGTTAGTGTCCATGTTAATTAAATGCAACATTAGTGTCGGTTGCTGCGTTTGTTTTGTCGTAGCGTGTTGTTTTAAAAGTGCAGTCCCCATGTTTGTTAAATTTGGTCATGTTGGGTAATATGTGGTGTTAACAACCACGTATGTATACGTTTTACGAATTAATACGTCGGGGTGTTGTAATGAAAACTGTTGCATGATGTTTTCAGGGCTTCCATTATGGTGGAGTGCGTGGTTTGTTGCGAAGGCTTCATATGTGTTACTCGAGCTTCTTGTTAAAGTATTATGTAAATTTTCGATTGTGTGATGTTCGTGTTATTGTGGTGAGGTTTGTTTGTATGTCAACGGCGGGTGAAAGTACTAGATCCACCTCCAACTTGGAGTGTTTAAAATGAAATAATGGAATGGTTATAACTCTGTTTCAATTCCGTAATTTTTTTATAGTAATATGGGATTTGTAATGTTGCATAATATTTGTACTCTCTAATATGTGGCGTAATCAGTGAGTTTTGTGTTTGCATCTCATTCGGTATTGTCGTTTAATAATTGCACTGCATGTGTGTGATGGTTTGCTGTCAATGTTTCTTTGCGTCAATATCTTGTTGATGTTTTGTGTTTTAGTATTTTTATTTTTATTTTTGTAAATTCAACAATGTTATTTCTTACGGGTTGCCATTATGATTATGCTTGGATTAATATTTCAGTGTGGCAATTATGGCAATTGTGGCAAGTAGTACAGAACGGTAGAGCTCAGTATGTAGGTCTGGTGGATGAACACCCCGCTTACAGTTGTCTAGTCAGACGTCCACCAGATTGGCAACGAAAAGACAAAACACAATTGCCTTTCAAAAAAATTAGACCTGTCAAAGCTAATGTACACAACAACAACACTACTGTAGACACCCCATTTTTGACGGCCCTTCAAGACTTGGATATCCTTGCAGGTATATCAGATGACGAGTCTGTTTGCCCATCGAGCACTCGAAGTCCTCAGCAGAATGCCATAGATTTAAGCCTTTCAAACCCTGCATCCATTTTGTCTTATTTTTGGACCAGGTCTTTATCTTTCCAGCCTGCAATCTCTGGTGGCCTGCCGGCCATCCTTGGAGGCTGCCGGTCATCATTTCTTGTCTACCAACCATTGATGTGCCTTGCCGGCCATCACTGATGGCAGGCTGGCTACCAGTGTTTTCTGCAGATATTTTATGCCAACTGTTTGCACAGATGCTTGCATTTGTCCACACGTGGAGGGCTGGATCTCCTTGTATAGATTTCATGTTTTCTATATATAGGGACCCCCTCTCTCATGTTTTAAGGTTAGAAAATTTTGGAACAAAATTCTCTCTCTCTCTCTCTATATATATATATATATTTCTCTCTCTCTCTTGAAATTTTGTGCTTAGTTGCTTGGATACACTATACTTTTGCATATCAACCCTTAACCAAAGTGGTTTGTCTTGGAGCTGAGGTTGCTTGAAACTATCTTGGAGCTTCTTAAGTGGGGTTTGGCTTGGTTTGTTGCCTAAAATTACTCTTTCCTTCAGGAGGTATAACACTTGTCTTGTACACTTTGTTTTGCATACTCATTTTGCTATATTTTCCCACTGTTTTTTGGGCTGCTTTTGAACTGTTAGAAAAACCTATTTTGGTGGACTAAAAGTGAAGGTTTGAGACCATTTTAAGTTAGGGGGTGCTTCACCCTTCTTTCTTTCTTATTTGATAAGCTTTTGCACCTTTGTTTTCCATTTTCAAACCAACTTTTTTTTTGGGCTTTTAACCACTGAATTTCAAAGTATTTTCAATGGCAAAAAACATGTTTTGAAGTCCAAAAGTGAAGGGGTTAGTCTCCCCTCCTTGTGTCTTGTTTGCTAGCCTAGTTAATTCTATATGTTAGCATGATTTTCTAGCTTTTTGTAGCTATATTCCAGCATGTTTTTGCCTTTGTTTTAGACTGCTTTGGCTTTGTTTTGGGCTGTTTGGGTCAGTTGAGTCTTGTTTTGCATGGTTGTAGTGTAAAGGTCCTCATAAGTTTGGTGTTTTAGGCTATTAGACACCCCTTGTTTGAGTTGATTGCATGTTTTGGTGTTGTTTGCACTTCATTTCAGTACCTAAAGCTCTGCAACCTCCCTTATTTCTTAACTTTTTAAATTTGCTTTGAGGGTTGTTTAAAACTTGGGATTCTTTAAGCTTGAGATTGAGGTCCATGTTTAATGGTTTAATCCTCTTTTGAGGGTTCATTACCAACGGTATGAAACTTCTCTCATGCCTTGAACTCCCCTTTGTTTGGCGTTTCCTTCCCTTTAGAGGACTTTAACTCACCTTTTGGACTTAATTGGATTAAGGAATGGTTGATAAAGTAAAATGAGTAATTAAAACTTGGAACTAAAAGTGAGCCAAGATAAGAATTTGGTTGTGTTTTTGATGTGTTCAATCGGACGTTAATTGAACACATGAAACTTGGACCATTTCATACTTGTTAGTGATGAAATGATCTAAGTCTCCAAGTTCAACTTCATCCCTTGATCTTTCATGAAAGGGAGGAGGTTTGTGTCTCATTTTGCATTTATTGAACTTGCACCTCTTGAGTCACAAGCCATCATATAATGAAATTGTTTGAGTTGGTAGTTTGTGACTTGAGTTCACAACTCCTTGGATTTGTTCATGAAAATGAGGGGTGAGTTGTGCAAACAATTTGTGGGAATACCCTCTTTTTGCTCTGTTTGTTTTCTGTTGCAGCAAGTTGAACCAATGCATCAGTGGCCAGTAGGTGGCTGGTAGTGCACAATTGATGGCTGGCAGTCTTTACCAGTGGCCGGCTGGCCACTGATGCAAACCTCAGTAGAATGTTGGTAAGGTGGAGCAAAATGGTTCTAAAAGTGTCCAACTCTGCAAACAAAGGCTTTCGGGAGCAAAACGGAGATCTTTTCAGGTGGAAACCGAGCATGCACATGCATCTTCCATTTCCCGAGGCAGAGTGGTGGCCGAGTAGTTAAATACCTTAATTACTTAACTTATTTTGCATTTATGTTATAATTTAATTAGCTTACTAGTTAGTTAAATTAAAAGTGTTGTAATAATTAGCTTATTATTTTAGTAATTTATTCGGTTTGTAATAATTAGCTTAATTAGCTTGGCTTAGTTAGCTAGTTAGTTTATTCATTCGGACTCTACTTCGTGAGAGCAAAATGTAATAATGTGCATATCTTCCAACCACACGTCTTTATCCCTTTTATTTAATCTCGTATGATGGTTAGATTAGGGACATGTTTCAATTAGTATACCTTATGCTTGCATCCATTCATTTTGTCTTGCATGCACTGAGACTCGGCGCATCATTCAAATTGCATTATCGTTTCAATTACTTTATTGAATACGTGTTTAATCACTTGTCATTTAATTGAGTCATATGCCATATTAGTAGCCGAGCCTATTAATTGCATTATTGCATGCGTTACATTAGACATCTTGTATAGTTAGGGATCATGTATATTTTTCTAACTCATATCTTTTTGGCTTGGAGTACTAGGTGAGTTTTTAATGCTTTAGTATACTTGCATGAGTGTGAGTGATTGTCATGACTAGCATGCTTACCATGAGGCTAAATGCTTACTTGATAAACTGCTTGAATCCTTGTGGATGAATGCTTGTTGTTTGAATTGGAACGATTCAATGAATGTACGTTTTAAGCCCACTTTGTTTAGTGGCAAATTCGCAAACTTTAAGCCTATTTGAGGTGGCAAATTCAAACCCGTTTCCAAAACAAACATGAAATTGAATTGTTCTAATTTGGGCAAACTAGTCTACACTTGCTTGTGCGCATCACATAGTAAAGCTAGCTTAATAACCGAAACAAGAGCACATAATGTTTATAAAAATCATATCATGATTAGTAAAGGCCGATCTTTGATCGGGCAAGTGGGGGTGCTCAATTCATGACCTTCCCCTCTTGTACCTAAGTTCCCAAGCCGAAACAATCTTAGATATGACGGACACGTGGCCTTTGGCACGAGTCATGGGTTTTCTAAATTTTTTCAAAAATAAAATATTTAGGTGGCAACTCTATATCTGACAAAGCAATCCAATTTTGGCATTTTTGATTTAAAATTGATTTTCTAAAAGATTTGCCAGATTTGGACTCTTTGATGTTTATCAATTTCACATTGCACTTGTGAGATTAGATTCAGAACCGCGTGAGTCCAAACTGTAGGGCTTCTTTTGAGCTTCCGAAAGGGGGCGCGAAAAAGTCGAGCTACAACTACAAACTCCATACCTTCCATTTAAAAAAAAAAAAAAAAAAACCATTGTGTTACACTATTCGAATGACGACCATTTGCTCTAAGATATGACAACGCATACCCCACATATAAAATAAATTAACACCACAAAAATAACATTGACAACATCAATGCCAAGCAATCAGCCTGACCACCATAGGCAGCATACGATGACACAACGCATCCCCCCAGACAGATAGGAAAAAATAACATCAAAATGTCAACACTAGAACTTAACACATCCACCGAAATGAACCCTCAAACAAACGCAATGAATCAATAGGTGCCAACATGTAAAACTCAACTCAAAGAATCCGGCCAACGTGTCAAAACACCTATCCAGAGGCAAAAACAAACAATAAGCAACACTCACCAACCCCTTCAACAGGAATAGAGAATCCACATCAACCCCACCACTCTAACCAATTAACACCAATAATTCCACAAATCACTCCCACAAAATCCCCTAAAAAAATAGAAACCTACTAACATACCTTATCCACACACACCTAGCATCAGAAAATAAATCAAAACAAAATCAAATATAAGGGCAAACATGTAACTCCAAAACTCCCGGATCAAATAAATACACCATGCCAAAAATAAACAAGACTAAATGGTTTAAAAGAAAACATCTAGGACCAATTAGAACAACATTTCTCCAAATAGAATTTATGAGTAATTTTCTCTTCTTTTTTTCTTTATTCTTCTTCTTCTTCGTCTTCGTCTTCTTCTTTTTTTATTATTTTTTATTTTTTTATTTTTTTTCTCCTTCCATAAATTTCTTTACAAATTTAAAATCCAAATACAATCAAATATGATTGGAGTAAAAAAAATTTTGGGGAATGGGGATTCCTGATTTAGGTCTTCAAAAAGACACATTGGTGTACTTTTTCCTTCTCTAATTTTTAAAATATTTAGAATTATAATGTACATTTTAATAAATTCTCAAATGTATTATTCACACATTTTTAAAATATATATACATGTACATATATATTGATGTACTTTTATATACAAAATGATCATGACTTAAGTCATTGCTTACAAAAATGGTTCATGAGGTGTTTTTGATATATTTTTTTGGCACAGGAGAGGGATCATTGGATGAGCAATAAAAGTGAAAAAATCAAATCAAATCTATGATGAGAATTTAATCAAACTAGTCAAGTCAAGGAACCTACTTGGGCCTAACAAGGTTATTATTGTTAGGTTGGAATCACCTTTGGTACCTTAAATCAACCCAATGAAAACAAGAAACTGACTAATTTTCACTATTATGGAATGGAAAATTGTAAGTTAGACTTCAGCACATTTGAGAGTCCATAATCTGTTTCTAGATCTTTTGACAAGAATCTGTTTCTAGATCTTGAAATCATAAAAATTAAAGACAGTTTACCAGTTTCATATGAAAGTCATTAGTTAGGACTAAGTCAAAACAAAATAATTATGGCTCGACTATAATTATGATCAACGTTATGTTAATAAAGATGGTTAGTAACTTCATACTATTTTATTTTATTTTAAAGTTTTTTTATAACAGTTTTAAACGAAGTCAATAACAAGTACAAATTATAAAGATATTTATAATCTCAATAAATTCTTCATATATTCTCAAATAATTTCATTCATTTCAGTACGACTTTGATATGCCTTTTACATAACTTTTCAACTCTAACAACAGCCTTTAAGAACACTAGTAATATTTGTTGTTAATTATAACATGGTGGTTTGAAAATAATAATAATAATAATAATAATAATTGGTGGCAATTGCAAAGAGATGAAGAAAAGAGGGGGATACAGAGGATTATACGCTTGGAAATTAAATAAGCCTTTTAGGTAAATTAGACTTTGTCCCATTATGTTTAGTCACTTTTTCACTTTGGCCCTTTAATTCCTCTCCACTTTGATCTTTTATGTTTCAAGTTTTTTTCAAAACTCGCTTTTGTTCAAAATTAGATAGAAAATATAACAATAACTGTCACATAACATAAAAAATATATTATTTTATTAAAATTTAAGTTTATGTTAGTATGAGTCATATATAATAAAATATTTTTATATCACGTGATTGATAATTTGTCACTTTTTGTTTAATTTTGAACAGAAATTAACTTTAAAAATAAAGTGAGAAAAATTTAAAACATAAAAGTTCAAAATAAGAAAAAATAAACTTAAAGAATCAAAGTAAAAAAATAATTAAGATAAAGTGTAATTTACCCTAAGTCTTTTTGTCATTTTCACTTCCCAAATTAAATGTCATTCTCATCTTGCCATTAAATGTCAAGGAGGCGTTACAATTCCAGTGTACCTGCAAATTGGTAAATAACCATTAATGCATCGTTATCAAAACAGTCAAACACATGACAATATACATTGCACCCAAATATTGTTATTAATTACATGCAAATCACATTTCCCTCTCCAAGATTTTCTATTCAAAATTATTATTATTATTATTATTATTATTATTATTATTGTATGTGACCCACCCTGATTCTAATATAAAAGATTTTGGAGAACATTGATGGAGTAAAATTGAGTATAGGCCTAGGAAGGTCAAAGTTGCAACCGTCTAGTTAAAGAAAAATACTAGTAACTTATCTTTGACTGATCTCGAATTTATTCTGAATATATGTGTAGTGATAATTAAATTAATAAAATATGAAGTTTACATATGAAATGAATCTTTATTTTTTTAATAAATTTTGAATTAATAAAGATAAATTTGTAGTGTTGTTGTAAGTTAAAATATGTAGCTAGTGTTAATAAAATAGTTAGTTAAAAATCAATAATTAGTGAGCAAAATCGGAAAAAACTCAAACTATTACCATTTTAATGTCATGTGAAAAATTATTCATTAATTCTAAAATATTATATAATATTATTTATGTGACTTTTCAAATCGATCAAGTAACGAAATTTTTTAGGGCAAATTACAAACACCGCCTTTGAGATTTGGTGAAAATACAGATTCCCTCTTGAGGTTTGAGAAATTACATCCCGTCCTCTGAGGTTTATATTTCCATAAGAAATTGTCCCTTCAGGTTTTTATTTTCATACAGATTCCCTCCTAATTTGTTATGCAAATTTGACCTTCAGGGAACAATTTGTAATTTTTCAAATCTCATGGGAGAATCTGTATTTTCACCAAACCTTGAGGAGGGTGTTTATAATTTGCCCAATTTTTTATAACGGAGACATGCTGAGTTATCTTATTAAATAACTGATTGACAATGGTGAACTCACTAACAACATATCAAATGGTAAAAGAATTAGGGTTGGTTTGGGGTGTCCTAAAAAAGTGTACTTTTTGTCTTTTTACGAAAAGATGTGCAGAAAAGTAGAGAGGTGATATGATGGAAAAAAGATAAAAAGATAAAAAGATGGATTATATAGTGTATCCCAAACTAGCCCTTAGTCTTACTAAAAAGGGGGAAAAAAAAAAAAAATACAAGACGTTTTTTTTTAAATTTTTTTTATTAATTTCAAAACTCATTTCATTGATTTCAAAACTCTCTTTTTTTTTTTTTTAATTCTTTTTTATTATTTTCAAAATAGTTTTTACATAATTTTTAATAATAAGCATTACCTCAGGAAGCTCAATAATATTTGAAAAAAAAAACATAAAAGAAAGGATTTTCTAAAGTAGAATATTTTCCACCACACGATCAAAATTAAATAGTTTATCACAATAACTCGTAATAAGAGAATAAGAGAAGATGGGGATGGGGAATTCGACCTTGCTACATCAATTGGTATTGAGGCTTTTTTTGAAAACGTCCCAAATAAGCAACTTATTGAGGCTTATTTTGAGAACATAGAAATCAACAGTTCTTTTTTTTCAAAATTATTCTAATATGGTATCACATCACTTGCAAAATTATAAATTGACGATACTACCCTCATACAATTTTTCTTTCTTTCTTCTTTTTTTTTTTTTTTTTTTTGGTTGGAATTATTCACACACATGAGGGTATTTGATAATTTTGTTTATTGATTTATTTTCAACTTTCCAAATACTTTTTTGCTCAAATAAGTTGGCTTTTGATTTTTTGAAAATAAGTCAAAAGCAAAATTTTTTCTTTCTTTTCAAAATAGGCTTGATTTATTGACTTATTTTTATTACATTTTTTTTCCTTACTTTTCTACATATCATTTTGTAACAAATAAAAAAAAAAATTAAAAAATAAATCATAACCAAAACAACAATCTTCTTCACCATAAACCTCTCCATGATAAGTCATAGTCTAAACAGCATTGATGATATATCAATGATGAGGTACATGATGGACAATGACTCTGAGACACACCATGTAAGTATTTTTGTACACATATATGCATACATAATATATATGTACATAAAATCATCAAAATGGTGGGGTCTCATTAAATTCAAGTATTGAAGAAGGGGCTTATTGCGGGGGTGGGGGGTAGGAGAGTTTTTGCCAATCATTTCGCCAGCTGACCTCTGGGCCGACAAGTGCACAGCCTCAACCTCAATGGTTCAAACAAAGAGAACCACCTCTTGAGAGTAATTATATGGTGTTTCATAGATTTTAACATCACAGACTATTCATCTAATAACAAGGAATTGTGTACGATTTATAAAAGGAAAAATATTAAAAAAGTGAAAAGCTTAAAAAAAATAATTACAAATTTATAAAAGGATAAGTTATTTATGCATTAAATTATGTAAATAAGTTCTATACTTTTATAAATTTACAATTATTTTTTATACTTCTCAATTTTTTTTTTGATATTTCCCCTTTATAAAGTACAAATAATAAAATATGATTAGTTAAACACATAATCATGCGGTGTTCCTTAAAGGGACTGGACTCGAACTGGAGATCATCCAATTCGGCCCATTAGGTTGATTTTAAATTCCGTTTCGATAATTTAAACTGTTCATATTTTAGAGTTTGTCGAGTGCATTATACCTGTAAAAAATAAGTTGATTGGATAACAAAAAACACGTGTTTTGATCAATTTTGTATAAATCATTTATTCTCTTACCTTCTATTTTTTCTAATACAAAACTAATCTCAACACATAGTTGTTATCTGATTAACTTGGTTTTTTACATGGATGATATACTCAACGAATTTTAAAATGTAAACGGTTTGAATTGTCAAAATTAAATCTAAAAGTGGGTCCACTAGGCTGAACAATGCCTCTCCAATCTGATGAAAGATGATAGAGAAGCCAATACCTTTCAGAATTGCTTAATAATTTTTATCCCTTGCCTATTCTTGGAAAATTATTAAGTATTTCCGAAATATCACGTCTCCATACTCTTTCACTAATCATTATTCACCATGCTCTCTCATGTTTCTCAAAATCGCTCAACACAAAATTATAGTACTCCACATTCTCCACCAAATATAATATCATGAAACACCACATGACCGTACTTCCGGACTACGAAATAATCACTACTACCCTTTTTAAGCAAATTTTCAATTTATAGAAAAATTAATAATAATACTAACTAATTCATTTTCATTAAGGAAGCGGGTATTTAAGATAATCTAAATAAGTATACTTTTTGATTTTTTATAAAAAGATGTGCAGAAAAATAGAGAGGTGATATGATCTAAATAAGTGTACTTATCTAAATAAGTGCACTTATATAGGTTATGCCAAACACCCCTTAAGTAAAATATAAGAGACGATACAGTTAATATATTTTAATGTTATTTTTTTAGTTAAAATATATAAATAACATCACATAATATTTGACATTAACTAACTAAGGCCACGTTTGTTTGGCAGATTAGGTTAGATGTGATTATTAGTGAGAGAATATTTAGTGAATAGATTGTTAATATGAGGATTGTTAGTGAGGGGATTAAGTAAAAGTGTATTTATTTTGATGATAGGATAGAAGATGGTTAGCGATGAGATTGTTAAATTATTTTTATATAAAATAAATAAATAAATTATTTCTATATTAAAAAAAACTAAAACAAACAGGTGCACTTAGTAAAATAAAATAAAATATTTATATAAAATAGATTCAATCCGTTCATTATTTTTATAAGTCTACCTAAAATCTAATCAAGTTAATCTCCTACTAAGGGGAATTACTAAGGGCTTGTTTGGTAACCGTTTTGTTTTCAGTTTATATTTAACAAAATTTTAAAAACTGTTATAAAAACTTGTTTGATAATTTTTTTGGTTTATAAATGATTGTCTCAGTGTATAAATTTGAGGAAAACAAGTAAACTCAAAAAATAAGTTTACGTTGGGTTTTAAACAGAAATTTAAAAATTTGACTAACAAATTTTTTTTTCAATTAATTTTAATTTCAATTAATTTATTTTTTCAATTTTTTTTTCAATTAATTTTTTTTCAAATATATTTTTTTCAATTAATTTTAATTTCAATTAATTCTTTTTTTCCAATAATTTTTTTTTCAAATATTTGTTTTCAATTAATTTTCTTACTTATTTTTTTTTCAATTATAATGTGTATGATCCTATTGTCATAAATAATAAAAAATAAATAAATATTTTAGGCCTGAACAAACATATTTTTTAATTTATGTTTTTAAAATTTTTAAATATTTTGTTTAAACCAAACACGTTTATAGTTTATATTTTTCAAAAAAAAAAAAAAACAAAAACTAATTTATAAAATTTTTATAAACATAAACAAAAAAACGTAAACGTTACCAAATATCACCTAAGTCTCTAGCACTATCAATCTGTGATCCCAAACCATCACCAAACACACTTTGGGTCCAATCCCTCCACCAACGCGGATGAACAAACATGAGCTAATAATTTTTAAAAATGTTAGAAATATTAAAAAATTTATCAAATTTTTTATTAAATGTCTCATATAATTGTGGGATCCACACCATATAGGTCTCATGTAAATCCCACACTCATGTAACACATTTAGTAAAAAATTTGATTAAATTTTTAGAATATCTGCCATTACTCAATAGTTTTTGTAAATTTTGTAATGAGGCAGACACGTGTCTTACATCAGAAGGGTCAGAGTGTTTGACTTGACGACCACAGTCAAAAAACCCTAGGGAATTCCCAGTACAATAACCCATTACCCACTCTTTTCTTTTTTTCCAACAACCTCTCTCTCTCTCTCTCTCTCTCTATCAAATAACCATTTTATTCTTTACCTTTCTCCATTTGCATACCATCACCTACCTTTTCTTCAAACACCCCCCCCCCCCCCCCCCTCTCTCTTCTTCTTGCTTTTTGTCTGTAGCTTTCATGGCGGTTTTACCTACAAGCTCTACGTGCTTGGAGCTCTCAATATCTATGCCAGGCTTTGCTTCATCGCACTCTCTTCCTTCCTCCGGTAATCAACAAACTCTGCTTGTTTTTCTTTCTATTATATATATATATATATTTATATCTATTCCTCTCTCTCTCTCTCTATGCTCTTCTCTTCTCTTCTTCTTCTAATTTTACTTCTGATGTTCTTTTGGGGTTTTAAGAGTTCATTTGATGTTTGTCTTTTTTTGTCGAAATTTTTCCATGGCGATGGCTTTTGTATTAATTAGGTATAATCTTTTAATATTATTTTAGTAAAATTTTTTTAGTATTTCATAGATATGATCTTTTTTTTTTTCTTTTTTTTTTAATTATTATTATTGGGCTTCTTGCATGGTTCTTCAATTAAGTCAAACTTTTTTTTTTTGTTTTTTTGTTTTTCTTTTCTTTATGTCCTATTCTCTCCCTCTACATATGATTTTTCTGTTGATTGGATGGTCAAGTCTACGAAACTTCTGTGAATTAATATTGGGTTTTGACTCCATTTCTTAATTCTGTTACAAATTTTTATTTATTTATTTTGGTTTGAAACAAAACAATGAAGCAGAAGGGGTGGGTGGTGGTGGTGGGATGATGAGAGATTTGGACATAAATCAATTGCCTCCCTCAGGAAGAGGAGAAGAAGAGTGGACAACTGCTAGCATGGAATTAGATGAAGATGACACCAACACTGGCGGCGGAGACGGTGGCCCTCCCCGGAAAAAACTCCGTCTCACAAAAGAACAGTCTCGTCTTCTTGAAGAAAGCTTTAGACAGAATCACACCTTGAACCCTGTAATTTCTTCTAAAACCTCTCTCTCTCTCTCCCTCTCTATGATTTGATTTGATTGGTTTTGTAATTTGTTAATTTTTGTGGATGAAGAAACAAAAGGAGGCACTGGCAATGCAATTACAGCTAAAGGCAAGACAGGTTGAAGTGTGGTTTCAAAACCGTAGAGCAAGGTACTGTTTTTCGTGTCTGTGTTTGTGTTTGTGTTTTTTGCTTTTTTACGTGTTTTTTGGGAGACCGAAATGATTTCTTTGCCCCCTTAATCATGACGTTGGTAGGTAGGATTAAACAAATACTTAAACAGCATACAGAATATTACCAAGTATATAATAATCTGAATCAGATTCTACCCAGAATATCTTCATGCTCTCAGACCAACTCTTGGTATTTCTACAAATACTAAACATAGCTAGAGAATCTAACCTTCTATGAGTTTTTCTGACCTATGACTGGTTCTAAAAACCGGCCCTACACAGCAAACCGGCTGGTTCCTATCGGTTTTTTGTCCCATCTGTTCCAGTACATCGAGGGTTTTAAATATTAGAAGGGATTTTGGTATTTCAATACAATTATTTACGGATATTATCTAATATTGGTTGACATGTATTATTCAAAATCATGAATACATCCTGGTCTATGTATATTTGTACATTTGTATGAGTGTATATTGTATATGACTAATGATATATAAAATTACTATCATTTAATTACTGAAATGGCACCAACATATAATTTTGGAAAGAAAAATTTGTATAAAATTATGTAAGAAGGAAAAAGTTAGGGATCATGAAATTTTTTTCATGAAAAATTTATGATCCTTAGATTACCTTGATTAGTGTGTGGTGCTTTATTCTAAGTGTAATTCAAGGGTCACAAAGCTTTTATGATTATTTTCATTAAAGATTTTTCATGATACCTAGCATTGCTCATGTAAGAATAATATATTCCTTTGTTATATGTGTAAAACTTGTACATTTGTTTGTGCACTCATATTAAGTTTGCATATACAATTTTAGTTAAAAAGGATTGGCAATGGAATCAACTTTGGTGTATAATACTACCTATACGTACAACAAATGATTTTCACATTATATGTATGTATTGACTGTAATGCAATAGAAATTAAAGCATTGCAAATACATTCAAATTAGTTGTATAATGATTATGTTTGGATATGCGAATTTCATGAGTTATACAAGTGGGCCACCAAGTATTTACAATTGCTAAGGTCATATCTATTCATGAAAGCAATGAGAAGGATATGGGTATCTTACTATACTGAAAGGGACAAATAACAAAATAGGTCAATAAGTTACTATTCTCCATAATCACACACACACACACACACACACACACACACACACACCCCTCATGAACTCTTCTAATTCACTATAATGATAATATTGCATAATTTGAAAGTTAACTATTGAGACCCATGTGTTCTTTGGCTTCATGTGTTAGTCCCTTTATCAAAATTATAGTCCTTTCAAGAATTTGCCCTTCCATATCATATTATGAGCCATTCATGTGTTGTGCCCAAATTCCCAATTTTCTGTGTCTATTGCACTTGTAACTACTTATAAGAAAAAATCAAAATATAGGAAAGAAAATGATCTATAATAGAAGGATTGCTGAATGTTACTTCAAATTTATGTGATGTTACAAGTAAAGAGTTATTGATCTAAATAATAGAGCCAATTACTTTTATGTTGACATTTTAGAAGACAACATGAGAGATGTCAATTATGTTATGGAGCATTGCTTAAGGTGCACCAAATAAATATATATATATATTTTTTCTTTTTCATGTGATGCCTATTATATTGTTGAAGAAAAATGTTTGGGAGCACTAATTAAGCACTCCCAAACCATCCCTTCTCTCTCTAACTCTTTATATTCTCTCTTTCTTCCACTTCATTAGAGGTTAAAATGATGATGGTATGTTGGGAAATGTTGCATAGTTGATTATTGAAATGAAATATTCAAACTTTCTTTATTACATGACACATTAGTTAGTAATAAAAATTTATGAATTAATTGAATTCTTGAAAACATAAATTTTGGGTAAAAAGAAACATGTGCCTCCTATTATGACCCCAATAAGAGCTGTTCCGTATGTTACTTTCAACTAATTATTAAGCTACAGTCAAAATTTGTTAAATGTAACTTATTAATTTTTTACTGTTTTATCTCTTGTAATAAATATGATAAATCTATTCAACGGAGAAGCATGTACAAAATGAATTTTGCAGTTAGATGAATAATAATTCAGTAAAATTTATGGATCAGTTGTAGTTGTTGCGAGTTATATACCATTATCATTACATTTTTCTTGCAAATAATGTTATATAAATTACCTAATTTTTCTTATGCAATATGACACATTTTATATCATTAAAAAAAAGTCATGTTTCGGTTTAAATTTTATTATTGCATGACGTGACTTTATAAATATATTTATATATATATATATAAATATATTAAACAAATAATTTGATTACAAAAATGTTAGAAATTCTAAAAATTCTATCAAACGTCTCACATGGGACCCACATTGTATGGGTCCCACACTCATGTGAGACATTTGATAGAATTTTTGATAAAGAGTTAGGCTGGAGACTCCAAATATTTTATCAAATATTCTACCAAACCTCTCACATTGGTGTGACACCCACACATATGGATTTATTTGAGTCCCACTTTATGTGAGAGATTTGATAAAATATTAAATAAAATATTTAAAATAAATAATATTTCTCTTTAATAAAATTTTTAGAATCCCTAACATTACTCTTTTGATTATGCTCATGAATGCAATTGTTGAGTCATTTAATGAAGTGATGCATTAGGCATTAATGTGAAATTTGAAAATTGGGAAAATGCATTTGTTACAATCTCAATAAGCATGAAGTGACATCCAAAATATAGTAAATACCCTACTTAGCAAAAGAGATAGCCTTTATGAAGTGGGGTCTTCCCAAAATTGCATTAACTCATCTTGTGGCCCTCGGATCTATCTTAAAAATTCCTTTCACATTCAATCTGTAGAATTGACATTTGTTTGGTTATATTTGGTCGGAAAATTATTAGATGCTTCCGAAATAATATTATCTACCTAATATTTTTGGTTAATAAAAATTACAATATATATTAATTGGATAAATTTTTTTTTCGTAATTACTTAACAAAAGTGAATCAATATGTTCTTATTAATTTGTTTGATTTGATACACTGCATAAATTATAACCTGTAATATTTTAGGGTTCCTGAATAATTACATGTTTGAACTTAGAATGAACCATTCCAACATATTTTGTGCATGCGTGCTCATGCATGGTTGCGTAAAAGTGATAGAGGTAAAGGACTTCCATGTGATGTTTTAAAAGTTTGTCCCTAAATGAGTATACATTTCAATGAGTATATTAAGACCACTTGTTAAATAAGTTGGATAGTTGTCCATTTTTGTATGACATAAAATTGTATAATTATTTTAAATTTTATCAATTAATTTTTTAAGCATTAGTTAATAAGACTCATTTGTATTAATTTTGTTAACGGGTATCTTAAAAGTACTTGTTAATAAGATGAAAGTAAATAATTGTATAATTTTTTATCAGTGCGTGTTCTAAGAAATATACGAAAAAAAAAATGGTTTTAATACCTTTAAAACATTCATTAACAAGACTATTAGTGGTTGTAAGCATGTAACATAAGATGGTAAATAAAATATGATAAGACATCATTTTTTTAATGGGTGCATAAAAGTCCTTTGCTAAGAAGATTGAAATAAATGTATATACTTTTATAAAATTATATATCATAAAAAAATAAACATTTACTTGTAACGTTATTAATTAATGCCTTTAGAGTAGTTGGCAACAAAATTTAATATACTCATCCTAAAATTGTTATTAGTTTATATCAAAAGTTTCATAACTAATGACTGAGGTTGTAAATAGTTCTATTTTGTTGGTGTTGAGGAAAAGTTTAACATCAAATTGAACTTTTCAATTTTAATGATTGAGGAACTGACATTACTGTTCGGTTTTGTTGGTTTGGTATACGGGGAATTTACATGAGGTCTTAAAATAATTTTATAAAAACTTGTATGAGTTCACATTGAAAAAAAAAAAAAAAAAATGAAATAGAAAAGTATAAAAATTTCTCTATAAAATGCCTCCCCTTTAATTTTATTAAAAAAAAAAAAAAAAACGTGTTGAGATATGTGTAAAGGTGGAGTCTTACATTTGATAAATAGTAAAAACAGATGAGTGTTAATATATATTTGATAAAACCTTTATTTATATATTTAATTTTTTAAATGAGTATGAGTGTTTGGCCTTGATGACACTAGTCTGAAATTTGGAGTTTCTTCCGACGGATTGGGCAGGTGTTAGGAGAAAGGTAATTTTATTATGAGCAAATTATATCGATGGTTTTTATATTTTATTTCTTTTATCATTTTAGTTTATATACTTTCAATTGTCTCAATTTTAACACTTAATTTTAAAGTTTGCATCATTTTAGTCCAATTGATAATATCGTTAGTGTTTTTTAAATAAAATTATTACTAAATTGGGTGAGGTTAATTCACTAAGATCAGTACGTTTATAAATTTGTCCTTAAAATAGGACATATGACACTTATGTGTGTATTTTTCGTAAAGAAATGCTAAGAGTTGTAATCAATTTGATCAAATTGAGACAAAATTATAAATTCATGATCAAAATCAAACCAATTGAAATTACAATAACTAAAATAATACAATGATCATAAATTCCACTTTTTTTTTTTTTTGGATTTGATGGGTTTAATTTTGTGATTGATTTGTAGGTAACTGAAACAATTGATTTACATATATATATTGTTTTTTTTTTTTTTTTTTTTTTTTTTTTTTTCTTCTGGGGGGGCAAAATTATGTAGGAGCAAGCTAAAGCAGACAGAGATGGAATGTGAATACTTGAGGAGATGGTTTGGGTCCCTGACAGAACAAAACAGGAGGCTACAAAAGGAGGTGGAGGAGCTGAGGGCCATGAAGGTGGGTCCACCCACCGTAATCTCTCCCCACAGTTGCGAGCCGCTGCCAGCATCCACCCTGACCATGTGCCCCCGCTGCGAGAGAGTCTCCTCCTCCTCCGCCACCACCACCCAAGACAAGGGACCCACCACCAGGGCCACCAACAACCCCACCACATTGTCATTGTCTTCCTCTAAAGTGCAGCCTATCATTCATCCCCGACATCCTTCGGCAGCTTGTTAGTCAAATGACCTCCACCTCCATCTCCATCTCCATCTCCACCTCCACATCCACCTCGTATAAAGGAAGGATGAAAAATTCAAGAATTAATGTTCATAGTTTATATAGTATAGTACTAGTAGTTGTTCATACAATGCACTTTTGGATACTAACCTCATATATCTATTTCTTTAAAATAATTTTTATTATTCTAGTTGCACATTCTCTTTATCCTATAGTTTAGTTTAATAAAAATTTTAATTAAAATAATATATATATTCTTTGTCCCAATATTTTCTTAGTCTTATGATTATATATGGATACCCAACTATGAAAATTTCAAGATATGATTTTAAGACTATAAACTCAAATATCACTTTGTTTCAATGCAGTTTTAGATAATTATTTTGTAAAAGCGTGGTACTCTAAATTAATCATGTAGTGAAATTTTTATAATTGTCACATGTTAACTCACATTTGTTAGGTAGTTAAGAGACAAAGAACGACATATTTAGTATCTGTTTCAGTTTCACATTTGCTGAGAGTACAATGTAAACAATAATACATGATATTTAGGATAATTTAATAATTTTCTTGCATTTTGGGCTCATGATTATGTAACAAACTCGAAATACACAAAATTTCAAACTAAAATGAATTGGCTAGGATAGAGAAACAAAGAAATTTCAAGACCTATGAGGGATTCGGAACTCGTGTGAATAAGCACTTGGCTCTCTAACTTCAAATAGCTGAATAAAATGACAATTGTTTTCTATCTTCGTTTCCTAATATCCAAACGAAAAAGTAATTGGGAGAGTAGAAAAAAGACTAAAAAATGTAAGCTGGATAAGTTTTAATTACTTCACTACAATTAGAAGCATGATTTTCAGGTCATTTTCTATCTTGGTAATTGGTAAAACTCAGTTCAGTAACAAGTCTCAAACAGTAAGCAACTGGCCTAGAGGAAAACACAATACTCAAAGAAAGACTTGATCTAAGATCGAACTTAAGCTAAGTTTTCATTGTTGTTGGTTAGCTTAGCTTGTTTAAATACTATACTACTCATTTTTGCTCATTGGCTATTTTAGTTTTTTGATTTTTTAAAAAAGATGTGCAAAAATAATAGGAAAAGTGATGTGATAACTTGTCTTTTCGACTATTTGAGCCAAAAAGTAACTCCCCAAACAACAATTTCCACTTCATCTCAAAGAAAGCCAACAAGCTAAGCACTCAGGGAACAAAAAAAGCACGCTAAAAAATAGTTTCAAAATGAGGTAAAACTTAGCGTGGTATGAACTATATTCAAAATAAATTTAGTTCACACATTTTATTTTTAAATATTTTACAAGATATTTTTTTTAGTGGAATATTGCTGAAAGAAAAAAAATGACAATCACACTGGGGTAGAGAAATTAAAGATTGCACTTGCAGCATTCATGTATGATTTGGAATAAATATATCAGAATATGTGTATTGACATTGACGATCTAGTTATATATGAGCGGATATCGGATAGTTATTATTTATTTGTCTTCTTAACACAACTAATTAAGGGCGTGCGAAGAAACAAACTGATAACAGGGTTTCTCAAATTAGTTTTTTCAACTTTACTTGACATAATCTAGATTTGATTTGCTCTATTTACAATTTGCCAAATCATTGTAACGTAATAATAAAATATAGGATGTATCAAGATTAGTCCAGTGATCACAATTCGTGTATCTTATTATAAGGTCATAGGTTTGATTTCCCTCCCCGCACATGTACTAAAAAAAATATGATAAGACATAGGCAGGGGAAGATTTAGCATCCCTCAACTTTTGAATATTTATATTAGTACCTCCTATACATAAAGACTGTTTTATTTACCCTTATATAAAATTTTAATAAGCCCCCCCTCCAAAAAAAAAAAAAAAATCATTTAAATTTTTTTATTTTATTTGTTTGATTGGCAAAAATTAGTTATTGGTAGCTAGATTAGCTCTTAGAGGAAGTTGAAACCCCAGCCTCTTCCTTACAAGCACCTGAGTGCGGTCTCCATGCCATTAGGTCACAAAGTCATGGGTAAATCATGTAAAACCTTCTTAGCTAATCTTTTTGGATTAACTTATTTGGTCATATTTATACATTTTTAACTGAGAGATCAAGAAGTCAATACTTACAAAGACAAGAAATGATTTTTTTCTTTTTTTTCTTTTCATTACCGTGGTTAGTTTAGTTTGTTGTTTCTCTCCATTATATGGCTTCTTGTTAGTTTGATAGGATTAGACTTGTTAATTGTAGATTCAGTTGGTTGTTTTTTTCTCATTGTTAGGTTAATAAAATTAGGTTGTTGTTTGTACATGTACGAGCAAGAAATATTCTTCTCGTATAATCTTGTTGATCAAGTCTGCGCTCCTCCAAATGTCGTTGCTTTACTCCCTGAAAACACAAACGTGAGCTAGCCGGCGGGTGTGTGCCGGATGCCTTTCCGATGCCTAAGTCAGCAAAATAGGCAAATAGGCAAAAAGCAAAAAGCTCTGTGTATTCGAGAATCAAAATTGTGTTACCTCTCCATAGATGATATTGTGAGCTTTTATAGGTTCCGTGTAGCACAATCCTAGTAGGACTCTTATTCCTCCATGTAGAGTCTTCCTAGGAATCACATTCTTGAAAGATAATGTTTATCCTTCAACACCCCCTCACTGCTTAAACCAAGTGAGATGGTTCTACCACGGTTGGATGTCAATACGACCGAGATAACATGGCCATGTTAAAGCCGCAGACTAAACGGAGCTCATGCTAGCTCGGTTCTTCCTTTCACTGCGTGTACCTCGGTTTGACATATTCCAACTGGGTTGTCTGAGACCGCACTAACCACAACCAGCTTGGACCGAGCTAACCAATAGCAAGGTTCTGAGGAAAGCTCAACATATTTCGGCTCAATATGGTATGACTGAGCTAATTGTTACCGCTCTAAGTGTGGTGACCGAGCTAACTGCAGAGCTCTCTTGGACTGGGCTAACTTCAAGGCCCCTTTTACTCAGTCCTTACTGTGGCTCACAGAATGGCCTATTACCCAGCTCGGCCCAATTTACAAATAAATTACCCTCTCAGTACATATATAAGTCACTTTAATGTAATTTTTTTGATAATTGTGATATTGTATCTTCCCTATTAATCACCAAAAAATAAAAAATAAATAAAATTGAATGTTTAAATTTAGTAAAATCTCATTATTTCTTATTATGAAAAAAAAAAAAATCAATATTAAAATTAATATGTATCTAACTTTGAATTACTCACTCCATCACAAAACATCGGTACAACGTGAAGACATGAACGAGGGAGGGTAATATGCGTGGTTGATTTGTTTGAGGGAAAGAGAACTTTGACATGGGTCACTACCGGATAAGAGCCCATTTAACCCAATGACTCAGAAGCCCAAATGTTTTTATTGTGAACCAAGAATGATGTTTGGTTTGCTTTTGAGGAAAACAAAAATCAGAATTTTTGTTATAAAAATAGAATTTAATTTGATAAAATAAAGCATCAATTTTTTTTAAAAAAAAATATATATAATTATTTATGACATCTCGAAGATAAAATTATATAAAAATTATAAGTGATCTTAATCTTTTGTCTTTTAACCAAATTAATTTTTAATTTTTTAGAATTTTGTTTTTTTTAAAGAAGTTTATGAAAACTAAACCAAACTTAGCCATTTAGCAAATTATTTCTGGAAACTATTTAAATTTTTTATAAAGACTCATTTTTGGAAATACTTTTGAGTAGTATTTTAAACTTTTAAAAGTCTAATTGTTTTCCAATTTTCATTGTTTTTGTTTAGAAAAATATGAAAAAGAAAAAAAAAAGTAGAAAATAGAAAATAGAAAATTAAATTGATAATATCTCCCACCTTTGTAGGCTAACCAAACAAACAAGTAAATGACGGAAAATTCTTTCAATTTTTAGAATTCACTTTTAAAAAAATTCTACTTTTTCGTTTTTCATATATATATATATTCGTTTTCACTAAATTTTTTTAATTTTTTAAGTAATTTTTTTAATTTTTAAACACACCTAACATAAATACATTTAAAAAATATGATATTATGAAAAAAATAATTAAAAAATTCACTAAATACCAAAAAAAAAAAAATGAAAATTCTATCCATTTTTCATATTTTTGTGTATTTATTAATTTTTTAAAATATTTTTTCACAAATATTTTACTATTTAGATACATCTAAATAAGGCACATCTAAAAAAATAAAAAAATAAATAAATTACTTAAATTTTTTAAAATATTCGCTAAAAATAAAAAAATACAGAAAATAAAAACATTAATTTAAAAAAAATTAAATTCAAAAAATTAAAACTAAACATACTGATTGTTTTCAAAGAATTGTTTTCCCAGTTGTTTTCAAACATACTGATTCTTCTTTTGTATTATTATTATTATTATTATTATTATTATTATTATTTTATCATTGAATGGAAGTACCAAGTTTACTGAATAGTGATCACCCAAAGTTTCAAGCCAATGAAAATAATATTTTGTAAATAGTGTAAAATTTCATACTAATATGCTATTTCTTATAAGGGCAAATTATTCATAAGTTCTTTTTGAAAAGTGTGTTTTATTTAATTTTAATTTTTTTTTGGATAGATCCGAAAGTGGATTTGGAGTGGCTGTTGTGTGTGATGCATAACAATCACTGTTGTGCAGCTCAATGGGCCCATTTCAGGGCCTATTTCGATAATTCAAACTATTCATATTGTAAAATACATTAAGTAGGATATACCTGCAAAAAATTAAGTTAATTGAATATCGTTTACCCATTCATCTACTCACATTTGTATCTACAAAAATAAATAATAATTGTGATTTAAAGTATTAAAATGAATACAAATGTGAGTAGATGAAACGGTAAACGATATCCGATTAACTTGATTTTTTACAGGTATATTCTACTTGATGTATTATAAAATATGAACGGTTCAGATTATCGAAATGAGCCATGAAATGAGCCTATTAGGCTGCACAACAGTGGCTATTGTGCACCCCCGCGTAACAACCACCCCAAATCCTCCAAAAGTCCTGTGCACATTTTTTTTCTTATCATTTTTCTCTACACCTTCTCTTTATGTCTCTTTTTCTGATATCTAGCGACGACCACGATCATGCCTTCCTTCTTTTGTTTTTCTTTCTGATTTGCAATCATCGGTGACCTGTGACCACCATTAATTGAGGTTCATCAACAACCACCGAGTACCAACTCCTTACTTCGCGCTCATCGACAACGAAGGAGATAGGTTCCTGACGACGAAGATGAGTAAATCTACTCCAAAATTTGATGTAGATTTACTCAGATCTACATCAGATCTAAGTAGATCTATGCAAGATCTTGTTAGATCTAAATAAAAAATAGTTGTCGAAATCCAATCCTCTCTCTATATCGGTATCTTTTCTTCGATCTCTCAGTTTTTTACTTTTTCTCCATTATATACTTCTATTTTCGTATTCTAATTGAGAAAATTTTCAAGTTCTAAACAAGTTGTTTTCGAGTTTTAATTATAAGCGGTGAAATAGTTTCAATTTTTTTTAGTACTGAAATGAATCATGTTTTGGAACTGTAAAATTTTGCGATTTCATAACATATTTTTCAATTTGATTAATAAGGACAAATGCTTAATAGAATCATTCTTTAAAACTGTAACATTTTACAGTTTTAAAACTTACTTTTCAGTTTTATCAATATTGAAGATTATTTGTTTAAATCCTATAAAAATTGAAAATAACATATATTTTTTTCCCACTGTTGTTGTTTGTTGTTACGTTTTTTCCTTTTTTTATTTTATTTTTTATTTATCAATATTTAGCACATTTAGCTATTTTTTTTGCACTAATTTCTCCATTTGTTCTATTTTTTTTGGGCAATATTTCTAGATATTCTGGTAAGTCTCCGTCAATATTCTTTCAGCGAACGTTCTTGACATTCCGGTTACTTTCAGTAACGTTCAAAACACTACGGCGAATTTCCGGCAATACTTCGGCAACTTCCCGGTGATGTTAAACATTTTGATGAGTTTCTGGTGACCGTTTGACGGAAGTCCAGTGGTGGTAGAATGTAGTAGCGTCTTTAAAATAAAAAAAATATTTTTTTTGTAATAATTAAAAATATATAAGACTAATTAGTATAAATATTTTGTTTTAGAAGTAGGTAAGTTTTAAATTTTGTGCATGAAACTTACTGATAAATTCCCCTTTCTTATAAGAGTGTTGTGTTAAGGTAAAGTCCACTTATACCAATTGACTGGTTGTAGAATATGATTATATATATATATATATATATGGGGCCAGCTGTGGTGTGAAAACATTGGGCCTGTCTACATTATCAGCCTGCACCAACCCAATTGATTCTTCTGTTTTGATGTTCCATTTTACTTCTTTTATTTTTATTTTTATTTTTATATCATTACAGTTATTTTCCAAAGAAAATGTCATTTAGGGTTGAATTGAAACTGAATACAGGGTGAAAGACTTTGAACACAATTTGTTATGTGGGACATCCCCTACGACTAATCTTTGATTCCATGCATAGTAAGAATATTGACTGAGAATAGAAAACTCATCCATGCTGTCATGCTGATGTTGCAATGATTTTCTTTCTTTTGTTTTTGTTTTTGTTTTTGTTGGGTTTTTTTATTTTTCATTTTTTATTTTTGTAATTAAGAACTCAAGTGATGAGTTTTTTTTTTTTTTTTTTCTTCTTCTTTGAAATGACATGGAACATGGCGTGCAGTGTCACTCTTTAAGAAAATTATGTTTTGCATAAAAAAATTGTTTATATAACGTTATTATTATTATTATTTTTATTTTTATCTTCACAACTTTGTGAAGCATACAAAAGCCGATGACAAAACTGCTAATTGAACAATTTTAAGGGGTTGGCCCAGTGTTCAAGACTTGAGTCTTGGGATTGTGTTCTTTTCAATGTTTCACATTCAAAACTTTTTAGTTGCAAATAATTTGTGAACGTCAGTCCAAAATGAACTTTGTCCCAATTTTACAGTGGATTAAATATGAGGGAAAAAAAAAAAGTAGTGTCCCAAATATTCTAATTAGTGAATGACCTAGTAGTGAGGACGATGTAGACCAAATACTGAGTTAAAAAAAAAAAAAAAAAGAAGAAGAAGAAGAAGAAGACTACTAATTGAACAATACTTTTTTCATGTGTCGTAATTTGAAAAATACACTTGATTTGTAATTTTTTCATTTGTTTACTTTTATATATATATAGACAATAATAAATTAATGGCATTTGGTTACAATTTCAAATTATAGTTTATTGACTTTTGTCAGTTTATTTGATAAAAACAAGTGATATTTTTTAAAATGACAATTTATAACTCTTTTTAATTTTTTTTTTTTTTTTATATAGTTTAAAGAGTCCTAACTATTCTATGTTAAATTTATCTTTTGAGGGCACTCTAGATATCTTTTCCAAAAAAAAAAAAAAAAACTATAAAAGTTGTGCGACCTTTTGTTTCAAAGTTCTGGTAAAAAATTGACTCACTTGGACTAAGACAACTTTATAATCAATGTTTCAAATGATAAATTTATGTAAACATGAATTAGCAAAAATTGCACAGGTAAATTTATATAATATATCCTATTTGCTAAATCAATAACATCAAAAAAAAAAAAAAAAAATCATAAAACAACACTCAATAATTCAGATAAATATTTTCAATATAGATAAAAAGAAAATTATATACATACTTTGGGAACTGTGAACAAAAAAAATTGGAAAATTACTTGAATATCGTGACAAAGAAATGCCAAGAGTAAAATGAAATCCCATTTCGTAAAAAGTATGTAGAATGTGAAGTAAAATAATTAATCACATCCATACAAATTGAGAAATATATGTGCAAACAAACATCAATAGAGGACATTAACGTAAATTGAGTCAATAATGCGAAGGTATGGTTCCATAAATTGGTTAGATTTATTCTATGAGACTTCAAAAATTACATATTATTCATAAAATTATCAATTGTAATTTCAAAGTTAGGCCAGCTTATAATTCTAGGAAACAATATTGGTTTAATCTGCCCTCATTGTGATCCTCTTAATACGATGTTCTCATAGCCCACATTTGTTTGACTCCATAAGATGGAGGGTATTAAGAATATGTTGAGATTGAGTGAAGAGATTATTAATGTGATAGTGTTAAGTTTGAGATGTAGAATAAAGAATGTTTGTTTGTACACCAGCAGATTAGTAATATTATAGATAATATTAATATATAAAATTAATATTTTTTAAGTTTTAGTATTATTTCAATATTATAATTATTTTTTTATTCTAAAAAAATATAATTTTTGCTTAAAAATCATTTAAAATTTCACTAATCCCCTTAATTTCTAATCCCAACTATCCCATAACTTTGTTACACTATAACAAAATGCACTTTTGGCGACCAAATTTGACGACTAAAAAAAATTTAGTCGCCAAAACTTGTGGAATTGCTGACCAAAAAATTTTTTAGTTGGCAAAAGTACAATATTTAGCTACTAATTTTTTTTAGTCGGGAAATATTGATTATTCACTACAAGAAAATACACATTTGACGACTAAATTTTTAGTCGCCAAAAGTGATTTTTTAGTCGCCAAAAGTCGGGTTTTAGGTTTTCCCGACTAAATTTTTTAGTCGCCATGTTTGTCGCTGGAAAATTGTCGTGGAAGGTATGGGCGACTAACCCACTTTTAGTTGCCAAAAACAAACTCTGTAGCGACTAAAATTTTCGTCGCCAAAGCTCATTTATATTTTTTAAATTATACATTTGGCGACTAAAGTTTTAGTCGCCAATAGTGATTTTTTTTTAATTTATACATTTGCCGACTATGTTTTTTCGTCGCCAATACTAAAGCTTTTGGCGACCACCAGTTTTAGTCGCCAAAAGCATATTTAAAAAAAAAAAAAAAATTTTGAACCTGATGCTCGCAGGTTTCGAACCTGAGACATCTCACCACCACCTTCCAAATCTTTTGCCAAACACTCACTCCACTATACCACTACAACATCACATTAATATACATGCAATACATATTATTTATATAGTATATTAATCGCTATTAATACAAAATAATATTTATAAATATAATTTTTTTAATTCAATACAATTTATGTAAAAAATAAATTATTTACTAAAAAAAAATTTAGGCCACTTTTGGCGACTAAACCATTATTTAGTCGCCAATTCTATTATTTTCGACTACTAATTATTTTTTTGTCGCTAAAAAAAGAAGTTCCAATTAAAAATCAGCAGTTTTGGCGACGAAACCTATTTTTAGTCGCCAAAAACGTCCCCTTTTGGCTACTAAACTGAATGTTAGTCGCCAATACTCAGTTTTTAGCTACTATTTTTTTTTTTGTAGCCCAGAAGCTTCACTTTCAGCGACCAATCTGTTTTTAGTCGGCAAAACACCTACAATCGGCGACCAATCTGCTTTTTAGTCGCCAAAACCATCACTTTTGGCTACTAAATTATTTTAGTCGCCAAAAATCATCACTTTTGGCTACTAAACAACCTTTAGTCGCTAAAACCTCTACATTCGGCGACTAAACTGCCTTTTAGTCTCTAAAACCATTGTATTCGGCGATTAAAGTCTTTTAGTCGCCATTTGTACTACTTTCAGCGACGAAAAATGAAATTTTGGTCGCCAAAAACGCTTTTTCTTGTAGTGATAGGCGACTAAAAAAAAATTTTAGTCACTAAAAATGCCACAATTGGCGACTAAAAAATGTTTTAGTCACTATATAGATAGTTTTGGCTACTGAAATTTTTTAGTCGCCAAATGAGAAATAAAAATTTACTTTCAGACTTTTGGCGACCAAAAATTTGGTAGCCAAAAATTTATTTTCAGCGACTAAAAAATGTTTTAGTCACTATACAGCTAGTTTTGGCTACTAAAATTTTTTTGTCGCTGAAGAAAAAATAAAAATTTACTTTTTATTTTTGGCGACCAAAAGTTTGTTTGCCAAAAATTTAGTTTTAGTGACTAAAAGAATTAAAATATTTGGAGGGAAAATTTCGAATTTTGGAGGGATTTATAAAATTAATTGGCGACAAAAATATTTAGTCTCAAAATTACTACTTTTAGCGACAAAAACAATTTTAGTCGGCAATAATATACAATTTAGGCTAAAATAATATTTATTAGTTAGATTTTTTATACCTTTTTTAGCGACCAAAATCATATTTAGTTCCCACAACCAAAATTTTATAGAGGGAATAATTTCAGATTCGTGCCTTTGTCTCACACTTTTACCCTCTCTGTGTATACACCACAGCCACAGAACCTCTCTCTCAGCAAATCTCACCACCACAAATCAACAAACCTCACGGCAATCAAACCTCACGACCACGCATCCTCAGCACCATCGGTCCCTGTACGTCGCAAATCAGCACCGCCACCGCCGCTAACAGGTTCGCTCTCTCACTTCATTTCACTCTGTTGCTCTCTCGCTCTCTGTCTCGCTCTTACTCTCTCTATCCCGCTCTCTCTCTCTCTACCCCCCCTCTCTCTCTCTATCCCTTCTATCGGCTTTGGGATTATTTTTTTTCACTTGTTGGAGTACTTGGTACAATCGCAATGATTGGGTTTTTAACAAGAAGAGTTAATCAGCAAAGGAGGTGGCTAGGTATGTGGCTGATTACTTACAAGGTGATACCAATACACATACACAGCTCAAGGTGGCTGCTTCTGTTCAACAAAAAGAGTTCCCAGTTGGAGGCCCCAGGTGGAGGGCGTGTTTAAAATCAATTTTGATGGTGCTTTTTTGAAGTGTTGGTGTGATTGTTTACAAAGGGGAGGTAATTGTAGCAGTAATAGTTTGCTAGGGTTTTGGGTCTTCATGATGTTCAGATTGAATTCCTTTAACTATGGTAAGTACTTTGAAGGGTACTGATTTTCTTTTGTCTTCTTTTGGCCATAACATCTAGAATTCTTGTGAGCTTCTCAACAACATAGTACATTCCCCGCCCTCTCATTTTTTTGAAAAGGTGAAGTATAAGTTGAAAAAGAGTTATGTAAGTGCATATAATGATATAAATAGGTTAGAATATATTCAATCAATAATTTTATAATATTTAGTTAATTTCAATGCTGTATTGTATATAATTGAAACAACATCCTTATATAGATAATAGATTTTTACCCAATATTCTTGCATGTTTTTAATTGGTAATGAAATATAATTATTGTTAGTGGTGCAAACAAATAATAAGATCTCATTGGGTTATATATAGGTTATAATCTCCAATGACACTACGAAATAACCCTTCTAAGTTCTACTCTACCTTGCTTGCTGGTTGAAATGAAACATACTAACTCTGCAATTCTTTCATTTAGTAACCATGCTAGTTATTACAACAATATTGTCAAAAATGGTTCTCATCAAGAAATTAGAAAAGTTGTTAAAATTGACATGTAACACCAATCTTGCATGTCATATAGGAACATGAAAGATTGTAATGTTTTTACCATAAGAAGGTCCTATTTATTCCAATAATTTGACATTGCATTGATATGGAAATGAGAGATCAACATTTGTAAACACAAAAACATTGCCTTAGAATTGGGAGTGTTGTAAAATCATTGCACCCACCCTTCTCCATTCTACGGCATGGGGTATAGGAGGAGTTCCTGTAAAGTTTATTTGGTCCTAATTCAAGTGCCTAGAGCAATTATTTATCGATTTGTGCCCCTCCACGTTTGCCATTTGTAGCATCCCATGTGTGGGTTTTCCCTCCTCATTTTTTAAAGTACCATCCAAGTGTAATTTGGAGTTTAGGTGATGAAAATGCATCATGCTCTTTCTTTTTACCAAATTTGATGGCCACAATTATGATATTTAAGCTTTGATATTAAAATTTCAATGTTCAGATCTTTGCGCTATTAAAAGTTTTGTTGAGCACGCTGTACTAGCTTTGGGGGAATGTGTTATGCTTCATTTTAAGGCTATTCAATTCACTAATAATTCACAACCAAAGAAGATTGGGAGGAAAGATGGCTCAGGTCTGTCATTTCTTCCGAACTGGTGCTCTTGTTATTTCATTTTTGCCTTGCTTGAGAAATCATCTCAATTTGTTCACTATGCTGTGATTTGTGGGCAGTCGTGACAATGTAATTTACCAGTGCAAACACAACAAAGCATCTCCTTTGAAGTGGAAACGTGGACAAGGCTTTTACTTAATCTGTTCATATCATATATGCATATGTTTACTTTTTCAAAGTTTAAATTTGTTTGCCAAGAACTGTAGATAGTAATGCAATGATATATAAATTAGTTGAAAATTATGGAACACAATCATGTACTTCTGCACCTTTATAAGGAAAGAAGTTACACTTTTTTTTTTCAAATGTCCAATATGTTGACATAGTATGGGTCTACACATCATAGCTCTTTTAGTTACAATGTTGGAGCAGCTGGTCCTCGAAAGATTCGCTTCATGCTTGCAACCATAATAATTTCTTATTGACCAAATATCTTACCAAAGTGGGTATTTTTAGTGAGGAGAAGCATTCCTGATTTGACCTGTTTCTCTTTTAGATGTTCTTTCTTAGCTTAATGGAAATCTTTTTCTAGATAATAGTAACACAACCTTTTGTATGGAATCTGTGATATAAAGTTTTGCACTGGAGATTTTGCCTCAGAATTGTTGAGATCTTTCAGTTATTGGCAACATTATAGAGGAGATTAATATACTTTGCAACGGCTTGAATCCTTCATGGTGTTCTTGGAAGGGAAGGAAGCAAACTGTTAGGCTAATGCTTTAGCATTTGAGGCTCACAACACAGTGGATGAATCTTTTTTATTAGTAGCTTGGCTAATAGCACTTGTCAAAAACAGTTGGAGTTGTAGCGATTTTATAGTATTATTGCTGAATCAACACAATTTCTGTTTTATCCACTTCTCTAGCCCATTAGATCTCCCACTGATCAATTCTTGCAACTATTAACTCATACATTAGGAGCAAATTAGTGCTGTTATTTTTTTTGCAATGCAGCAGTTTCTTTATTGAAACAACATGAATGAATACTTATGAAAGAAAAAGTCATGAGCCTTTTTTAAATCCCTCGACACATATCTTCATTTATAGCTTCTTAGGTGGTTGATTTATTAGAATTTAACTAGGTTCTACTCTGTGCCATAGGGCCTAATTGAGGGAAAGAGATCGTGATGAACTTATGAGGAAAAGAGAGGAGATGATGAAACAAGTCCAAGAGGAAAAAAAAAAAAAATCACGGGAGGCACAACAAGTACAACTCAATCACCTAAACGACGTGATGTCACGGCTCACAACCTTCTTGCAGGGTTCAGATGGTCATCCTACTATTCGGTAAGACAAATTTTATGGTAAGCTAATGCAAGTTCTACAAAAATATGGATCATATTTACATTATTGTGTACGATGAACATAGAATTGTTTTCTAAAGTTCGTTCCTATGCAAACCTATTAGAACGTTGATTATAGGGATTGTGCTATTTTTTATTTTTTTGTTTTTGTTTTCTGTGCTTCAAATAGGTTCTGAGGCATAATTTGAGTAGACTCTACAGCAGACGACCTGGTGTTTCGATACATTACGCAAAGGACTTCATTCTGATTCCCATAAGATAACCACATGATTTCAATGAAATATTAAGTTTCCCAGAATTGAGTACGAAGAGCTTATGAATATGAGGGCAGTTACTAAATTAGGAGCCCCATCCAATTGAATGTCATTTGAGATTTCAGACTAATTGAATAAACCAAGTGAACTTTCCATCAATTTGTAGCAACATGATTTGCTGGCTGAAATTTCTTAGTGTATAGTTATGCAATTCCTTAGTGTATAGTTATGAACCTTATGCATGTCAAGCTTTTGGAATGATTTAGATGCCTTTGTTTTCACATTTTCAACAGTGCTGCCAATATTTATGGGTTCTCCTAACTGCCCAAAGAGTGTTTTTTTAGCTAGGTTATGGTATATGGTTGTTTTGTGACTTAGAGTGTTGTTATTGAATAATAGGTTTAATAGAAGAGACCTTGAGGGGTGAAAATTTAAATTAGCTCCCGAACCACTCTACGGATGGCATGGGTAGCTTCTTTATGTGAAATAGGACCTGTGGGGATAGACGGGACATAATTAGCATGCGTAGGTTGGGAGCTGGCGTGAAAAACGCCATAAACTTAGCCGAAAAAAGCCTTTGAGGGGTGAAAATTTAAATCAGCCCCCGAACCACTCTATGGATGGCACGGGTAGCTTCCTTGTGTGAAATAGGACTTGTGGGGATAGACGTAACATAATTAGCATGCATAGGTTGGGAGTTGGCGTAAAAAACGCCATAAACTAAGCCGAAAAAGGCCTTTGAGGGCCAAAAATTCAAATCAGCCCCTGAACCACTCTATGGATGGCACAGGTAGCTTCCTCGTGTCAAATAAGACTTGTGGGGACTGACAGGATGTAATTAGCACGCGTAGGTTGGGAGTTAGCGTGAAAAACGCCATAAACTTAGTCGAAAAAGGCCTTTGAGGGCCGAAAATTCAACTCAGCCCCCAAACCACTCCATGGATGGCACAGGTAGCTTCCTCATGTCAAATAAGACCTATGGGGATAGACGGGATGTAATTAGCATGCGTAGGTTGGGAGTTGGCGTGAAAAAGACCATAAGCTTAGCCGAAAAGGCCTTTGAGGGCCGAAAATTCAAAGCATCCCCCGAACCACTCTATGGATGGCATGAGTAGCTTCCTCATGTCAAATAGGACCTATGGGGATAGATAGGATGTAATTAGCATGCGTAGGTTGGGAGTTGGCGTGAAAAACGCCAAAAATTTAGTCGAAAAAGGCCTTTGAGGGCCTAAAATTCAAAGTAGCCCCCGAACCACTCTATGGATGGCACAGATAGCTTCCTCATGTCAAATAGGACCTATGGGGATAAACGAGATGTAATTAGCACGCGTAGGTTGGGAGTTGGCGTGGAAAATACCATAAATTTAGCCGAAAAAGGCCTTTAAGGGCCGAAAATTCAAAGCAGCCCCCGAACCACTCTATGGATGGCATGGGTAGCTTCCTCGTGTCAAATAGGACCTGTGGGGACAGGTTTACAGAGGAGAGACAGATTTTAGAGAGAGGAACTAGATAGTGGAAGTTTTTGGATGGTTGTGAGCGGCTGCCAATGGCTGCCAAAACAAACTAGCTCTTGTTTATGTGATGGTTAGTGGTTGTGGTTGTTGCCAACTTAGAAATCATACTTATGGCACCCACCTGATTGGATTTTTAGGGGTGTAAATGACTCATGTCTAGAATCGAACTAATCTTGATCGTGAACATCATATGAGCTTTGGTATGAAATGAAGTCTCATTCGATCATGATTGCCAAGATTTTGACAAATACCAAAACATTTAAGTAGACTTTGTTCTATAAGCCAACGTAAATGTTACACAGTAAATACCTTTGCATTGAGTTTCCAAGTGCTTAGAAGTATATTAAGTTTTATTCTAGGACAATATTGTAGACAGTACATACCTTTCCACATTTTCACATATTGTCATTGTGGAGATTTAGATCCTAGATTTTCTGTAAGACCAAGTGAGCACCATGTTGGGGTTGGAGTGTGAAAGGAGCGTGCACATATGATGCAGAAAGCTGAAATGAGAAGTGTTGTAAAGTGATAATTAAAATTTTATAATACTCTCGCCATCTCATTTTATGTTTCTAACTCCCCATTTTTGAAAATTCATAAAAAAATTTAACCATTACTTCCTAAATTCAAACTATATTTAAATACAATTTCAATTACAATTGACATCCTTGCAATTTGTGTTTTGTAGATGGTTGTAACTTTTTGCTTACAATTTTTGTTTACAATGGAACTAATGGTTGTAATTTTTGTTTTGTAGATGGCTTTTGGCATTGACATGTGGATCTTCCATTTTTTTGTACGGAGGATAATTCATAGTTTTGAACATTTGGGAAGTTTTTTGTTGTCCTTTACTTTTTGTGTGGAATTTGGATGAATTGTATATATAATTTTTGGCGGGGTACATAATACTTTTGGAACTTGTATTAATTGTCGTGGTATATATAGATTACCTTTTGTTGTAGTACATATTACCATGATAATTTGTACCATGCCAAATGGTCATTACAATGCATAGTATAGTAAAATTTTTTTTGTGTATGGAGGACATTGTTTTGGTAATGTATTTGTTATGTATGACGTTATTATTTGTAATTGGAATATATATAGTTGGTTTGTATATAAGTTTACACTAAAAGGTGTTCTTTTTTGTTTGATGGTTGTAAATGAAATATGCATTATGAAATAGGCGATAATATATACATATTGTTTTGTTTGTATACCTATTATAGGTTGCAGTGGATACATATAGGTTGTGAAAAAATTTATTAAAATGAAAAAAACAAAACAAAAACATAAAATGATATTTTTGGTGACAAAACAATTGGTAGCCAAAAAGAAATAAATCTTTTGGCGACTAAATATTTAGTAGCCAAAACGAATTGAAAACAGTTTAGGTGACTAATTATTCAGTAGCTAAAAGGAAAAACACTTTTGGCGACTAAATATTTAGTCGCCGAAACATAATAATTATATCATAGGCAACAAAACATTTAGTAGCAAAAGAAAATAAACTTTGGGTGACTAACCTGTGTAGTAGCTAAACAAGAATTGGATTTTCTGCGACTCGCTATAGATATTTGAAGTTTTGGCGACAAAAAATTTAGTAGCTGAAGTTGTGAGTTAAATTAAAATAGAATCCTTTGGGTGACTAATATATTAGTTGCCAATTTGCCTCATCAGCGACTAAACCTATTTTGTCACGAATACCTTTTTACCTTTGCCTACTAAAACATTAGTCGCCATTTTGTAGGACTTTTGGCGACTAAATTTTTTTTAGTCGCCAATACCTTCGTCGACAATCTACCCGCGACAAAGCCAGTAACCAAAATATTTAGTCGGAAAAGTATATCGACGACTAAAAACCTTACTTTTGGCGACTAAAAATTTAGTCGCCAAAAGTGTATTTTCTTGTAGTGTTAGTCCTACCATATGGGGGGATTACTGGTCCAAGGGGATAGTTAATCCCCTCACTCATATCCCCAACCAAACATTCTTTAAGTGGGTCTTACAGACTATTAGTCGAATCCTCCTTTCTAAATAAAAATTCAATGAAAATAGTGGAGGAAGGAAAGCTAGCGCTTACTAAATCACTGATTAATTCAAAATTATTGTAAAATACAAAAATTATTTGGTTTCTTAATTTAGAATTCACTTTTCAAAAAATTAGAGTTTTTTGTTTTTCGTTTTTCATTTTTCGTTTTTCGTTTTTTTTTAACTAATTTTTTTTTAATATTTTAAGCAATTTTTTTAATTTTAGATATACCTAACATAAATACATTTAAAATGTATAATATTTGTGAAAACAATATTTAAAAAATTCACTAAATACAGAAAATACACAAAAAATATGAAAATTCAGTACATTTTTCATATTCTTGTGTATTTATTAATTTTTTAAAATATTTTTTACAAATATTTTACTTTTTAGATACATGTAAGTAAGGTGCATCTAAAAAAGTAAAATAATTGCTTAAAATTTTAAAAATATTCACTAAAATCAAAAAATACAAAAAATTAATTTTTAAAAAAGTAAATTCAAAAAATTGAAATCAAACACAATAATTATGTTTCTTACACTTATTAACATATAAGGGGCTCATATAACTTTTTAACTTCAATTCATATAAATATTGTTTGAGTAATAGTATATAAACATAATGATATGGTTGCATGAGTTTATCATTTAAAAATAAATTGTCTATTTAAATGAGATTTAACTACAAAAATATTATTTTGATGACCAATTTTGTATAAAAATTTTGCATAAATAAAACATTTTCATATATTATATACACAGATCAACAGTCTTATATCAAGAAAAAATAATAGAGACCCGAAATGTTTTACCAAGGTTGTGGGACCCACACCATGTGGGTCCCATCCCTATGTGAGACATTTGGTAGAATATTTATAAAATATTTAGAATCTCTAGCATTACTCTATACTAAGGGGTTCTAACTTGGGTGGCTAACTCTTTAGCCACCAAGTCTATCATAAGGGGAGTGTGGGATGCTTTTGGCATGATCAAGCGCGCCCAACAATTCAGACTCCCAATCTCCTGATCTAGTCTCACTAGTCCAATGTAAAATAGAAAATGAGAGTTCAAATCCAACAACTTTTATAGAAAATCCATTTATTGCAAAATATGCCAAACATGGACTACATTACTAGATTTCAAAGTCGCCACCTAATCTTTTGTGAAAATTAAGAAATCCGTGACTCATGCCAACGGCCATTGTCCGTCATAACTAAAAATTCTTATTTCGGGG
Source organism: Camellia granthamiana (assembly GCA_036172215.1). Taxonomy (NCBI): domain Eukaryota; kingdom Viridiplantae; phylum Streptophyta; class Magnoliopsida; order Ericales; family Theaceae; genus Camellia; species Camellia granthamiana. The sequence continues at coordinate 82,816,009 of CM069913.1, read as the reverse complement.
CCTTAGGTATGAGAGAGGAAGGTCATGAATTGAGCGCCCCACTCACCTGATCAAAAGATCGGCCTTTACTAAACCATGATATAAGTTTTATAAACATTATATGCTCATGTTCTGATTATTACTAATGCTACTATTACTATCTGAGACATTAAAATATAAACTGTTTCGTTAATTTTGGTTGTACTCTGACTTCATGCTTTTTTGAAAAGGGGTTTCTTGGATAAAATTCGAAGCATAAGAATCATTTACACTCCAAAATAAATAACACAACCTTCATCCACTGGCATTCAAACAGATATCTAATTTAAGTACTTAGTGTAGACACTCCATTTTTGACCGCCCTCAAGACTTGGACGTCACCGCTTGAACACTCGGTGATCATCCTTGTCTGTGTTTGTCTTGAGTTCCCGGAGGTCTCGGCTACGCGCCTTGCCTCAGGATCTCTCGACTTGACTGTTTTGTGTCTGGTTTTACACCAAACACTTGTGTTTTGCCTTGGAGGGGCAGATAATGGTTTGTGGGCCATTCTCACACTCCACCGGCCATGGCTTGAGGCCACCGGCTGTGTTTTGTTGCCATCGGCCAAATGTTTGGCCGGCTGGCACTATAGATGGTCGACCGGCCATCTTTTTTTGGTCAAATTGCATTTTGGCCGGCCGACCACTGTGCATCTGCTTTTGCAGATATTTTATGCTAGTTGGCATACACTTTGTTCCCCTCCATACACGTGTATGGAGGGATCTCCCTCTTGGCTAGCTTGTCTTGTAAGCTTGCAAGATTGAACCTTCTATAAGAGGAGGCCTCTTCTCCCTCTTTTAGGTTAGATAACATTTTCAGAGGGCTCGGGTTTTAGGGTTTGAGTTGTGTATCTATCCTATATCTATATCTCCCTCTCTTTTGTGTTTTGTGTGTGTTTTGTCTTACTTTTGTGCACAAACACCCACCATCACACCTTCCTTTAGCTACTGAGGTACTAAGAGGTTGTTCTTGGAGTTTTGAAGCTGGTTTGGACCTAAGGAGGCTGCTGGTCCACCATTTGTGAAGAGGGTCTTCAAAGGTAAGGACTTTACCTTTAAATACCCCATTTTTGCATAGCTTTTTTTACCTATCTTGCTACTGTTTTTGGGCTTTGTGTATAACATATAAAAGTCTTTTTTTTGCCTACTCTAAATAGTTGTTTAAGAGTGTTTTGAGCTTTGAGGTTGTTTGACCCCTCTTAAGGCTTGTTTGGCCTTTGTTTTTGTGCTATTTTGGTGAGCTCTGGGACCATTGTGTTTGGGCCTCCTCACCACTGAAATCTTGAGGGATTTCAGTGGTGAGGATGGTGCCTTGAGGTCCCAAGAAGGAGAGGGCCACCCCCTCTCCTTGTTGTCCTTGAAAAGGACCATTTTTGCCTTATGTGTGAGGATCTTGTTTAAGTGTGTGATGGCCATGCCTTAGCTGTTTTTTGTGCTTATATTGCCATGTATTAGCACTATTTTATGCTGGTTTAGGTACACCACGCTTGCTTAGCATACATGCCTTGTAATGCCATGTTTAGGTCGTAACATGCTTTAGGTTTTGATCCTTGTTTTAGCATGATTTTGGCCAAGCTTTGTGAAGCTTTTGTGTTTGTTTTAGCTTGCTTAAGTTCTGTTTTTGGTTGTTTTGGTCGACCATAGCATGCTTAGTATAGCCACCTTGCATTTTGGCTTGTTAGCCTTAGGTGTGTGAGTGTGTAGCATGCATTACTTGCATTATTTCAGTGGTTTGGAACCACTTACCATGTTATTTCAGTCCTTATAACATGCTTGCATACTTGCATTTGATACTCCTTTGTTGCTTTAAAAGGTTGTTGCCTTATGCTCCATGAATGTGCTTCTTTGTATGCTTGCATGTTTAAGCCACTTAGATGCCATCTAGGTGTTCCCTTAGCATTGTCTAGGTCTGCCTTGACCCTATTTTAAGTCCTCTTGGCCTTGTGAGGCTTGGTTGACTTAGCCATGGTTTAAGTCTCCTTGGCTTGCCTCAAGTACTTGGACCAATTGCATGCCATGTTTGTCTTGTTTAAATTGGTTTGGCACCATCATTAATATGATTTTCAGAGTTTACATTGCATGCTAATTGTCCATGTTTAGGCTCTTTTAAGTGTGCTTAAAGGTTGCTTGTTTGATGCTTAAGTGTTGGCCCATCAACATGTACATGTGTGTGTGTGTGTAGGCCCTCATTTCCATAGCATTGGCCACTGTTTTAGGCTTGTTTGAGGGCTGCCTAAATTAGTTTAAGTCCACCCCTTTGCATGTTGTTGCATGCTCACCTTGTGTGTTGTTGCATACTAGTGTGTTGTTGCATGATTGAATGAAGTCATATGCTTGCTTACATGCTTGAACATCCACATTGTGTCTTGCATACTTGGAGGTTGCATTACTTCATGCCTTACATGCTTCTTTACTTAGGTTGTGCCTAACCTATATCACATATTGCATTGCCATGTTGCATACCAGCCTCCATACCTAGTATGCATTGCATTGGCATGCATGCTTCACCTCTTAAGTTAAGTATGATAGAGGTTAAGCCCCCCTTTGTTTGCTTATGTGCATTGCATTCCATATTGAAATGCATACTTGGTTTCTTGGGCCATCATGCATGGAAATGCACGATTGGTGGTCCGAGAATCGAGAACCATATCCCTTTGAGTCATGAATATGATAAGGGGTGTGATTTGGTGCATACATTGCTTGAAATGCATTGCCATGCTATGTTTTGTCCTCTGCTGCTGTCAAAAACAGATTCTGCAGGAAGATTTGGCCGGCCGGCCATCTGTAGTGCCGACCGGCCATCCATGAGTGGCCGATGGATTAATTTGTGGCCGGTGACCATTCTCCATGGCCGATGACCAATTCCCTCAGCCGATGGTGTTCCACAGCATTCAGAGAAGCAACCCTGAGATTTGTGCAGTCTTCAGAGAAGGATAACAGTCAAAGCAGAGGCAACTTGTGCATGGCAGTGGCTTTCCGAGCAGAGCCGATCGTGCATTGCATTGGGCCCTCTTCCCGAGGCTGTTTACTGCTTTCATTAGATTAGTTAATTTGTTAATTAATTAATTGGTCTGTAATATTTAATTAGCTTGTAGGTTAATTAAATTGTATTATTCTTTCGGTCCCTCCGAACGAGGGCAAATTTGTAACAAGTGTGGGTGCGTGTGTGCATGTCTTCCACCCCCCACTTCTTTCTCCCTTTTACTTACCTGCTTTTGATGGTTAGTATTAGGACATGTTTACTTTAGCATACCTTATGCTATGCATGCGTGCATCATTCATTAGTATTGCATGCACCAGGCTCGGCGCATCATGCTAACTGCATAAAGTATTTTAAATCTAACTTGAATACATGCTATTTGTGCATTTTCACATGTCATCCTTAGATTAGCTGTCAAAACCCGAAACCGCCCCTAAAAGTTTGGGCATGACCTATGCAGAAATGGGCACTAGACCTGATATATACATGTAATGTAATGTAGGGGCTAGAACGGAAGCATTATAGAACAATAACCAACCATGTCCATTGAGCTACTACTGACTTGCCAGGATCATGCACATTTAACAGAAAAATAATATACAAAACCATACAGCTGTGCACCAGTTACTTTACACATACATACAGGCCCTGCCCTAGGAGTGGGCATATACAAAAATATTAATTACAGACGACCCAAAACAGGTACGTAGAATACAAGCCAAAACTTGACAAAAGTCTACAAAGGTAGAACGGGTCTTCTTCTGTGCCTGACCATAAGGGTTGACAAAAAGGAACGAACTTCAGGAGTTAAGACTGGTTCCCGGGTTGATGACCTACAGAAACAGACAATATGAGGAATGAGCGAAGCTCAGTGAATAATAGTACCAAGATAATCCAACGCGTAATTGAAATTATAACTCATAATCATATGTATGTAATTGCGAAGTTCATGAAATTAATCCAATGCTACCGAATGGTCCACGACCCAGAATGTTATAGAATGTTACAGAATGTTACAGAATATCATAGAATGTCACTGAATGTCACGGAATGGCCCTCGGCCCAGAATGTTGCAGAATGTCACAGAATGTTACTGAATGTCACAAAATGTCACAGAATGGCCCTCGGCCCAGAATGTTACAAAATGTCACAGAATGGCCCTCGGCCCAGAATGTTACAAAATGTCACAGAATGTTACGGAATGTCACAAAATGGCCCTCGGCCCAGAAGGTTACAGAATGTCACAAAATGGCCCTCAGCCCAGAATGTTACAGAATGTTCACAAATTCTTTCCACATTTACATCTCATTCATATCACATGTTATTCAAGCTCAAGTAAGGTAGGAATATACGGAAATCAGACGGAAATAGAACTTAAATAATCATCAATAGTAAATGAATACATATTCTTTGCACTATTACTCACAGCGTGATGGCGGAATACGGCTTCCTCCTGGAGTGTGTCCTACACACACATAGAACCCATAAGTTAGTTCAAAATTCCCTTACATTCGCATTCGCGTTTCAGTCCATAACTTCTAGTAAATAAAAGCACATTGTAACAATTTTAAATGGTCATTTTGCACATTTTAGAGGGTCAAACAGGTCAAAAGAAGCATCCCAACTTTTTGGTCTTGGGCCGCACGTGCGGCTGTGAGCCCCGCACGTGCGGTAACTCCTCCCGTACGTGCGGCAGTGGTGCCCCGCACGTGCGGTTTTAGTAGTGTGCATCGCCCAAAATTGCCCAAAATGTCGCACGTGCGGCAATGATCCCCGCACGTGCGGCGAATCTGCCAAAAATCTGTCTGAAAATCTTCAAAAATGGAATTTTTTTGGTGGCAACAAGAGGCTTCAAGATGGACTTTTAAATGCTCAAATTATGCTTCCAATATCATGTGGTTTAAGAGTGAAAACATATGATACTCAATTATAATCTAATTCCACAACATAATCCAAGTTCCATGAGTTCACAATATGCAAATCAAGTCCATAGACTTAAAGAGGATCACCCAATTTATAATGAGGCATGATCACACAAATATAAAGGATAGAATACAAGACCCTCTCAATCCAACTAACATCAACTTTACCCTTCAATTCATGCCATACATAACTTATGAATCCCCATATCAAGAACACAATTCTATTTACCAACAACTTCTATCCAAGATATCACAAAATATTTACATACCTTGAATTCAAGTCTTCTACTCTTCAACCCTCTTGGAGAATTCTCTTTTCTCCACCTCTCAACCCCTCTCCTAACCCCAACCTTTCTTCTAGGCTAAGTGTTGAGTGATGTCAAAGCATAAAACACAAGACATAGATATTTATATATATGAGAGGCCTAAAGTGAGAAAAAGACAAATTTCAATCGTTTAATCATCCGAAATTAAAATTTCACAGATAAGCTTAATATTACCTAAAAATTATGCTGAATCCAAATATAACATCAATTTCGAATTATTATGTCTCTAAAGCTCTCAATTTCTATTCTGAACAGTTTAAGAGTAACATATATCTTTCTTAAGCAACAGATAAAATCTCAAACATTTCACATTAAGCATTTCAAAGCACCAAAAGAAGAGATTAAACATATCAGAAACACATGCGAGGGTCGGGCTATTACACTAGCCGAGCCTATTCTAGATTGCATTCTGTATGCGTTGCATTAGCCACTTAACATGGACTTGGATCATGCATGATTGCTAGCATGTTCTTTGTTTTGGCTCGGAGTACAATGTAAGTATTCATGCTTTAGCATCTTGCATGAGTGTGAATGTTAACATGACAGCATGCTTACCATGTGGCTAGCTGCTTATGTGATAGAAACTGCCTGAATGCCTGTGGGTGAAGGTTGGATTGTTTGAGTTGGAACAACTCGTTGAAATCCGTGTTTTAGCCTACTTACGAGTAGCAAATTTCAAACATTTTCCAAACAAACGGATATGCAATGCTTCGTTCCAAATTAGGCGATCTAGTCTATACTTTTGTGTTGTGCGCATCACATAGTAATTCTAGCTAATTAACTGGAATAAGAACACATAACGTTTTCAAAATCGGATATCATGGTTAGTAGAGGCCGATCTTCGGATCGGGCGAGTAGGGGTGCTCATAGCTGACCTTCCCCAATCGTACCCAAGTTCCCGAGCCGAGGCAACTTTGGTGATAACGGACATGTGGCCTTTGGCACCGACTCAGGGTTTCCTAAATTCCCCTATTAAAAAAAATATTTAGGTTGCGACTCTGTATCTGGGAAAGCAGTCCATGTTTGGCACTTCTTTCAAAAATCTATTTCTCAAAACGATTTGCCGGATTTGGACTCTTTGGTTCAAGATTAAGAACTGTGACAAAACAAGTCCGAACTGTGGCAGCATAAGTCCCTCGGGGCGCGTCCACAGTTTCTAGCGACTCTGCTGGGGAGTTTAGAGAGCTTGACTCGAACTCGTGATATCCTGTTTTGACTACACTTATGTGTTTCTTTGCATTGCATGTGCATTGGTGCGCCTAGGACACCGTGTTGGCCATCTGCTATTCCTGAGCGGTTTGCCGGAGGCTTGACTTTGTCAAAGCATGCCATAAGGCTGACCGGTTGTGGGCTCTGCCAGTATGGGAACACAAACCCCGGTTTTACCGGGGCCCCCTTTTGACCATTCGACCTAGTACATATTCGGAATCCATAGTGACCATTCCAAACTAGGACAGGTTGCTTACCCGATATAGGTTGTTTGAAACCGTTGTGTGCGTAGTGAAATCCTAACTCCTGACAAAATAGGACAGGAAAACCCTACCCCAACATAGGGATGTTTTGACTCTCTTTTACTTGCTATGTGCTTTTAGAGTGTATCTCTACAGGAACGCACATATCAGTTTGCAAGTTTGAGTATCAGGCCTGAGGGCACCAGTATCAGTATTTGTGAGAATCAGTTATATCTGTGGGTATCCGATTCAGTGTTTCGAGGCAGTGATTTTGGGGAACAGTGATCAGTAGTACAGTGCAGTCGTTCGGCTACACCTGTGTTTGTTCCGTTTAGGACTGAAATGCTGCTTGTTTTTCTTTCAGTTCAGAGAGTTGATACAGAATAGCCAGTATTTTCCCTCGCTGAGGCAAGGTAGATATCTGATCCGTCAGTCACCGTTCAGTACAGCGGGTTTATGATGACGCAGAATTTAGAGGAAATCGTAGTTATGACAGCCGCATTAGATCAAGAAATCACCCTGCAAAGTGAGACCAATGTCGATGTGCTGCATCCACCCAGGTCACCTGCCGCGCGCCTGGTCTGGGCCCCCCAGTTGTATCAGGCTCGCGAGCCCACTACATTCGAGTTGATGGGAATGATAGGTGACCTCCAGAGGTCTGTGGCGGATCTCGCCTACGGAATGTCAGCTTCGCCACCAGCAGCACCATATGCTGGGAATTTTGTACCCCAGGAGCCCCCGTTATTGGGACGGATTGTGATTGAACTTAGCCAACCCGAGGTGATCTCAAGTTATAGCAATGATGTTTCAACATCAACCCAAACCCTCGATCAGGCTGAGGCCAGAGGCAAGGACAAAATGAAGGTAGATGCCAATCCCATTGAACAACTGCTGTGGGCAGTCGAGGCTTTGAAAGCTGGGGGGATGAGTAAACTACAGGTATTCGCAGTCGTAGCCAAGGCTGTGGATGATGTTTTTCCCACTCCAACCGGAGGTAGTACAAGCCAATCAGAAAACCAGGATGGACCCCGTCATGTTAGAACAGTCCCTTCCACTCCCAACTCTGTACCTGGGAAAGATCAGAAGGTTAAGGCAGTGCCTGCCGACCCTTTCGCTAGTGCGTCTAGCAAGAATACTCAAACTTCAAAGTACCTACCCCGAGGGCGCAGGGTCTTCCACGCTCTCTACATGCCTTTGTCTAAGGCGCTCCAGATCCTGGCCGAAAGAGGGTATCTTAAACCCCTCGAGCCTAGGCCTCTCCCAAAGAATCTCCCTCCCACACATGATGCTACTTTGTACTGCGCGTACCACCAGCAAACTGGTCATGCTACCGATAATTGTTTCCGCTTTCGTCATGGGGTGCAAGATTTGATCGACAATGAGGTTATCCTCCCACCCACCTCAGCTAAGTCTGTTACTACCTAGCTTTTCGATTTTGAGGATACTGCGAGTATGTGATCGGGGTTGGACCACCTTTGGGTGGCGCCCGGTATTTTTGATGTGGCGTTTGGCACTCATTTTTGAGCATCTGCGAATGCTAGTTTTGTAAATACTGGCTTGGGTGTCGAGTCAGTCTTTTGTTTTGTTTTGAGTCTGTCTCATCATCTTGAGTCAGTTCTTTTTGCTTAAGGATCTGTCTTGTTGTAGCGAGTCAGTCCCCTATATAGAATGTCAGGTGATTCCGGGGTTGTTGCCCCAAACACCGTTTTTGTCTTCTTTTGAGTCTGTCTCTGCTGTGGAGCCAGTTGCAACCAGGAAATCTGAATGAAATAGCTGCGGCTATCATGTTTCCGTGCTTATTGCTACCTTGACCTAGTTGTGCCAGAGGATTTGAATGAAACGGCGGAACATCTCACTTACTCTTCTGTGCTCTAAACTCATTGTATTGACCTAAGTTTTTCAAAACTGTTTTGAACACCGTGATGGTGAAAACAAAGAGGAAGGAATTCCTCGGGTTTTACAAAACTTTGATCAATTTGAGAGAAAGTGAGGCATGCTAAGCCTTTAATGAATGAAATCATGCTTGTTAGCATGAGTACTGAGAAGGACCCTGACTTGATTCAGATTGGTTCCACACTATCTTCGGCACGAGCGATGTGTCGCTTTCGTAAAAACTTTCAAAAACAAAATGTTTTGTGCAGTCCTGCGAAGACCTGTGTGGAATCGCTCTTGAGATTGTGCAGCCCAGGATCGCTCTCAGCCTCAAGATTCAATCTGTTTGTTTTCAAACCTTGAACCCATTCAGAATGTTCAACGGTCAACCGCCATGTGAGACCTGTGTGGCCTGATCAGAAGCACCCCTCGAACTAGGGGCAAAAATGTCCGATGTGCTCGAGGAGTCAGAGCTGGATCCTTTTGCAAATCGACAATAACAACCACTCTCCTGGATACGGACGGCTTCGAAACCCTGAAACCATTTGGCATGGACTTGTTACACTTTTACCCTTTGAGAGGCTCGCTGGGCCGAAAACCTGGAAGGGCGACCCAAGCAAAAGTTAGAGCAAGAGAAAAATACAAAAAATACACAAAAAAAGAGGAAAATGCAAAAAGAAAAGATAAAAAAAAAATGATGATGAAAAAAAAAAAGAAAAGAAAAAAATTGAAAAGAAAAAAAAAAAGAAGCTCACGAGGTCGAAAACCTGCATCGGGCGCCTTGACAAAAGTTAGAGCCTAAAAAGTAAAGATTAAAATACCCGAGTGTACCTTAGCCGGAACTACGTAAGGCTTGATTCCCATGATTGGGATACGTAGGCAACTTCATCCTGAAGTCCAGCCCCCAACGCTTTCATAGCGATTCTGTCCATGTAATGGTTTTGATCATCCTCGCCTGCTCTGAATCCGACAGTTCGGTTGTGACGCCGGAACTACGTAGGCTTGATTCCCATGATTGGGATACGTAGGTAACTTCATCCTGAAGTCCAACCACCAACGCTTTCAAAGTAACTGTGTCCATATATTGGTTTTGACCATCTTCGTCTTCTCCGTGTCCGAGAGTTCGGTCGTAATCATCAATGAGGACTGTTTACAAAATGCTGCGGCACCATCCAAACAAGGGGCAACTTTCCGTTGCCGTAAGTTGCCATGAGTCGCCATTCAAACCAGGGGCAACTTTCCGTTGCCGTGCAGCTCTTTCAAGCAAGGGGCAATTTTCCATTGCCTCCAATCCGAGGTTGCGCATCTCGAGAGTAAATTCCGTGCTCGTTGAGCATTGACCGTTTGCAAAAATAGTTTTTGAGAATTTTTATTGAGGTTGACTATTTTCTCGAAAATTATTCCATCTTTTCCAAAATTGGACCATTTCTAGGGAAAATTTTGAGTACTCATAGCCTAGCTTGCATGATTTTCAAATCAAAATCGAACAAGTATGTTAACCTAACTCTCATATTGATCAAAACTGTTTTAGTAGAAAACCAAAAAAAAGGGTCAAAATGATGAACTAGGGGCACAGTTGAGTCAGGCTCCCTGTCTCTCCCCCGATTGTCAATACTTGCCAGAAGGGCACTCTATTCGCCAGAAGAAGGCACCACTGAAGCTGTCAGTAAAGAGCTGAAAGCTCTCAACAACCTCCAAGCAACGAGGTATCAAGCCAAGTGCGAAGCACAAATTGGAATGGATCAAGATAATCCAACCGGAACATCGAATAGACATCCCGGGAAGAAATAGCCGCGAGTTAATAGTGTTGGGCATGAACCCACGACCTCCCAATTATCCATCAACCACTTTGGGGAGGGATGAAAAAATGAGAGAGTAAAGAATAGAGAGATGTACGATGTGAGAAAAGCGAGAAAAGGGTTTTGAGAGAAAAACTGAGCCTGAGGGCCGAGTGGTGTGAGAATCACAAATGAGAAAGGGTAGGAAACATACCCGGAGAAACTGGCTCCTCACGAATTGAGAAGTCTCTCGTCTTGGTAACACGTCTGTGTGTCGTGTCTTTTGTTTTGTTGGTCTCGATTCTTGTTTTGAGTCGTTTCGAGTGTCAGTGGATGTGTTTAGGCTGTTTACCTTTTTGTTTTCCGTTATTGAGTCTTTTTACTGTGTTCAGTTGTAGGCTCAATACCCAAGTTTGAAAAACCCTTTTTCAAATTTCAAAAACAAATCAGTTTGCGCTCAGAGTGCTGTGCCATTCTCTTCATTTATGTGAAGCAAAAGAAGAAAGGGAAAATTTGGGGCATCTGAGTGTGCTTCAACTTCAGCCGGTTCCACCTCCGTATGCTGTCTTATTGGACTGTTATTTAGGGTTTGTCGTGTGCAGAATGAACCAAGCGTTGTGTTACGGGCTGTATGCAGATTAATCCTCAGCAGAGTATGGGCTGTGTGTTCAGGTTGAGTAGTGGTTTGTATGGGTTGCTTTGTTGTTGGCTGGTTCGTTGTCTGATTATTACAATGCAAGTGTTCAATTTTCAGACAACAGATCAATTTCATTTACATTGAGGTGCAACATGATGCAATGTGATGCAATATATGAAATGTACAAATGTAACACTTTTTTAGATAAAAAGTTTGTTTCATTTCATCATCTTTTTCAAGTACATAGTTTTGGAAACAAAAATCTGCTTGCGGCAGTACAAGGTACTCTAGCTACCAGTAACGTACAAAAAAAAAAAAAAAAAAGAAGAAAAATAGCAAAAATCTGGATCAATGTCAAAAGGGCTCAGGCCTAGGGGTCCGTCCTCGTCCTCTTCCTGGACGAAGGTCCAGGAGCATCGTCATCAGCATCGTCATCTGAGCCTGAGCTCGAGCCGTCTCCGGTCTCCTCCTCGGACGACTCTGCCTCTGCCTCAGCCTCGGACTCATCATCATCATCAGGAACTGGAGCCCGTGAGCTACTCCCTACATGGGTGCGCCCCGCTTTGGTGCGGGGGTATACTCTGCCATCTCGGGTGGAAACGGAAGGTCTGGCCAGAGCACCTCCCACAGGAGGAATCTGAAAGGGGTGCTGAAAAGTATAAAAGGCAAACACATCAGTATACTGTGAGCAGTTTATCAGTGTAGAATGCAGTGTATGAGTACAGTGTGTGAATATTGTGAGCGATTTATCAGTGTAGAATGCAGTGTATGAGTACAGTGTGTGAATACTGTGAGCAGTTTATCAGTGCAGAATGCAGTGTATGAGTACAATGTGTGAATACTGTGAATAGTGAATTAGTGCGAAATGCCGTGTATGAATGCAGTATACCAGATGCCGTGAGGGTCGTGTATCGGGTGTTGTGTTGACAATATGATGCATCAGATTGTGTAGATTTTGAGACTGCGGTTGAAGAACATACCGGAATGCCATAGATGGATAGAAGGTCTGCTGGAGCATCCCCATCACGGAAGCAGTCAGCTCCAGGGACTGGCGAGAGTACTCGGAAGAGGCCTGCAAAAGGGTTAGAAGCATTAGTATTCTGCGGAATATCAAATGAATTGAAATGAACTAACTGTGCAGAATGCAAAATACATACCGGAGGTAAGTCGTAGAACCCGACTAACTCATGATCAGCCGGAGGGGGAGCAATGGGAATCTGGTAAGTCGCCCCACCCTGTCCTCGGCATGTCATCGAAGTGGGGAGCGCTGGCCAACTAGCCCCCCGTCCCCTCCGAGCTCCACCCCTGCCACGGACTCGAGCTGTCCTCGATGTCCCTGCCCCTGCTCCCGCTCCGGCCACTGGCGCCACAGGCCTCTCTTGCTCAGCTCGGCGGCCACTGCTCAGAGGCCGCATAATGAAGGTCCGGACGTACTCCGAGTAGTCGCCCTCGCCCCTGAAACCATCTGCCTCCCAGCCGATCGTATAGTCAGTCATCTACTCGGGATAAACCTCTCTGTCTCCCTCATATGCTCAGGAGGGTGAACCGGGACTATCTGCTCAGGTAAACCTAGGGTCTGGCGTAGGAAACGCTCACCCAGGTACCAAGCCCGACAGACCGGGCCCTCTAGCAAAATACTAAAGCGCAAGGTCTCCTCAGTACCGACGAACTGCGCCCGCATCGTTGCTGGTAATGGAGCCCAAGGCTGCCAGGTGATCTGAAAATGAAATGCAGTTTGTTATCTACTATTATTGAAAATACAGTGTAAAGTGAAGCTTAAATGAACTGCAAGTTGAACATACCTCTGCAGGAGTGATGGTGTCGAAGTAGCGGCGAAAAAGATGAGCGTCTCCCGGGGCCTCCGCACACACCTCACGTCAAAACGGCGCGAGAACGGAACGACAAGAGGGGTCTCTACGTCTGGCACGGGCGCAAGTCTCGGAAAGTAGGCGTAGACCCACAACTGCAGAGTAAATACTGGTACGCTTATCAGATAAAGCAGAGTGCAGAATAAAACAGAAATTGCAGAACCGTGTATTGTGCAGAGTGTACAGTGTGAGTAGCGTACAGTCGGTGTAAAGCAGAGCATGTGTGTGCCGGGTGTGCAGTATACAGTTAGCATGAAGCAGATCATAGTATGTGCAGTGTACAGAGTACAGAAAATATAGAACATAAATGAAAAACAGAAAAAGGAAACGTACCTTCCAAGCTCGCCAGTAGCCCCCGAGCAGCTGTTTGCTGCAACGGGAGGCTGAGCTCATGTATCTGTATAGAGTGGCCAAGGCAGCTCCACCCTAGTCGTAGTGTAAGATCTGTGAGACATCCACAAGAGCGCTCAGCAGATAGAGGGGCACGGTGTTCGCCCGATCGGCGAAAATGGTCGTCCCCAACAGAAACATGAGGAAGCCGCGCGCATATCGCTCCACCGCCTCCTGGGTCATCGGAGCCTCCTCATCTAAGGCTGGCTGAACTCTGAACTGGACCTCGAACCACGAATATCTGACGAAACCGGGACGCGCGAGAGGCGGCACCTCACCGAGCAGGTAATCTGAGCGGCCTCCCACTCGTCCATGTCAATGTCGAAGGGGATCGGATCACCCCCCACCCCGATGCCGGTGAGCATCGAGAAGTCATAGGGAGTCATCGTCATGTCTCCCGTAGCAGAGAAGTGGAAGGAGTCGGTAGTGTCCCACCACCTCTCCGCTAGAGTGGCAAGGAGGGGCCTACTTGCAGTGAGGCGCGAGAGTCCCCTGCAGAATGCGCTGAAGCCGGCCTGATCCACGATGTGGCGAACCGCATCGGGTAGCTCCGTGTACCAATCTCGAGCGGCAATGTTCCCATACCCTCGGATGGCATGGGAATCTCCCTGTATTCGAAAACAAAACCGTTGCGAAGCAATATAAAATGTACAGTTTTGAAGAACAGTCAAAATTGATGCAAATATAGCGTGTGTGCACGTTTTCAGATTCAAACAAACATTGGGTGTCGGTGTGCTTGCAGTAAACTATAACATGCGATATATCAGTGTGTTTGGGTGGTTCAGTACTGATATAGCGTGTGTGCACGGTTTCAGTTCAAACAGATATCGGGTGCCGGTGTGCTCGCAGTGAATTACAGTGTATGATGTGTCAGTGCGTTTGAGTGATTCGGGGCAAATACAATATGTGTGTGCACGTTTTCAGTTCAAACAGATATCAAGTTGCAAGTGTGTTCACAGTCAATTACAGTATACGGTGTATAGGTGTATCCGGGTTAAGCAATTAAAGAGCAGGATCAACTATGGCAGTTAAATGTTCTACATTGCGGAAAATAAAACAAAGGGAAGAATATACCTCGGAAGCACCAAAAGACAGATGAGACGTCGGCTTGCGCAAGAGAAGCTCTGGAGGCGCCGCCCTATCGAAGCTCCTGAACTGACGAAGTCCGTCGGGAGGCAGAATGTGAATCGCCGGCCGGTAGGTCGCCGGGTCGAACGGGCGGATGCTCAAGGGGAGAAGCTCAGCCCCGGGATCCATCTCATGATCCGGGGGAGTCCCGCCCCGTGGAATATCGTCTGCCATGTCGAGAGTGATGAGAAAATGACCGGAAGAGTGAAGACCGGGTGAGAATGCGGAAAGTCAACGGAAAGTCAACCCCGAGAGGGCGGAAAATGGCCGGAAAAGGCGGGAAATGAAAGAGGCAAGGAATTCAAGAGAAACTCAAGGGGAACAAACCCTAAAAGGTGGAAATAGCAAAAGAAACACCGAAACAAAGAAATGTTCGGTTCAAAATGTTCGAAACGCAAAGAACTTCGTGAATCGAACGACGAAACGGGCACGAAACGCAAGAAAATGGAGGATCGAAGGGAAGAAAATATCGTAGAGAGAGAGAGGGTGAAATTTCGGCCAAGGAGAATGAAAAGAATAGGGTTTGAAACCCTATTTTAAAGACCGAAGGCGAAAAGACAAAACTGCCCCGATTCAGCAAGATTTGGCCGGTCGGCTACATTTTTGGCCGGTCGGCTAAATACTTGGCCGGTGGGATGTTTTTATGGCCGGTGGATGGCCGGTGACA
The DNA here is from genome assembly GCA_036172215.1 of Camellia granthamiana. Classification (NCBI taxonomy): domain Eukaryota; kingdom Viridiplantae; phylum Streptophyta; class Magnoliopsida; order Ericales; family Theaceae; genus Camellia; species Camellia granthamiana. The sequence goes on along the minus strand of CM069913.1, from coordinate 82,800,973 downwards.
TCCCCTTATGGCCGGTGAGCCTCTTACAACCTTGTTTGGGTCAGATGTGTAGTTTGATGCCTTCATTTCTCAAGACAGTGCAAGAAATGGCATTTCTGAAGCTCAACCGGCCTCCGTTTTGACCTCGGATCGTGTCTTCTGTGCGTGGCACTCGAATATGTGCAAGGCGTATCCTTTTTGTATCCTTTTGTCTCCTAGAGAGATTCAAAAGTTGCCCTGCATGCATAAGTTGCAATGTTTTGTCGTGAAACGCGTGTTGGCTATACGCCATCTCACTCGCCTCGTTACGCACACATCTCGCATTGTCATGCGCACGCCATGCTTGCATTAGTGTGCACATTCTTATGACGCATTGTCATGCGCACTTCATTTGCATCGTCATGCATTTTGAGGGACGTGCGTTGTAACGCACATTTGAGTATAGTTGCATTGTCATGCATTTCTAGTGACGTGCGTGGCCGTGCATTCCAAGTATCATTTTGTAGACACCCCATTTTTGACCGTCCTCAAGACTTGGATGTCACCGTTTGAACACTCGGTGATTATCCATGTTTGTGTTCGTTTGGAGTTCCCGGAGGTCTCGGCTACGTGCCCTGTCTCAGGATCTCTGAACTCGACCGTTTTGTGTCTGGTTTTGCACCAAACACTTGTGTTTTGCCTTGGAGGGGCAGGGAATGCCTTGTGAGGCATCCCCACACTCCACCGGCAGTGGCTAGAGGCCACCGGCTAGTTTTTGTTGCCACCGGCAATGTTTGTGTCCGGTCGGCACTCCTTATTGCCGGTCGGCAGTCATTTTTGTCAAAATGACATTTTTGGCCAGCCGACTACTGTTCATCTGCTTTTGCAGATATTTTAGGACAGCTGTGTGGCATTTGGTTCCCCTCCATACACGTGTATGGAGGGATGCTCTCCTTGTAAGCTTGTTGTATAAGCTTTACAAGTTTGTTGCCTATAAGAAAAAGGGTCTCTCCCTTGCTCAAGGGTTAAAAAAGTTAGAGAATTTCGGAGAGAAAAACACAGAGAGAAGCTCTGGTTTTAGGGTTAGGGTTCATACATATTTCCTATCTCTATTCTTCTCTCTTTGTGTTCTAAGTGTTTTAGTCCATACTATTGCACACAAACACCTAGTGCTTCACCTTCCTTTGGCTACTGAGGTTCTAAGGGGCTGGTTTTGGTGTTTTTGACTGGATTGAAGCTTAAGGAGGCAACAAGATCACCATTGTTGAAGAAAGGCTTCAAGGGTAAGAAACTAGTCCTTTTTACCCCTTTTTTGCATCCTATTTCTACCTATCTTAGAGCTGTTTTTGTGTTTAGTGTATAACATAAAAAAGTTCTATTTTTTAGCCCTCTTGATTGTTTATTAAGAGTTTTTTGTGGTTTGGGTTTGTTTGACCCCTCCTAAGCCTTGTAAGGCTCCCTTTTGTGCTATTTTTGTGCAAGTTTCGAGACTTTGGTGTTTGGGCCTCTTCACCGCTGAAATCTTGAGGGATTTCAGTGGTGGAGATGGTGCCTTGAAGTCTCCAAAAGGGGTGGGCCACCCCCTCTCCTTGTTGTCCTTGAAAGGGACCATTTTTGGTCTCTTAAGGGAGCTTATGTTTGAGTGTGTATTGATCATGTCTTGGCTGTTTTCCATGCTTATTATGCCATGATATAACATTGTTGTGTGTTGGTTTTGGTACACCATGCATGCTTAGCATACCTACCATGTAATGCCTTGTTATTGTCTTAATATGCCTTAGGTTGTTAGCCTTTGTTCTAGCATGTTTTAGGCTTAGCCTTGTGAAGGTTTTGTGCTTATTTTGCCATGTTTTAGGTCTATCCATAGTTGCTTGGGTCGATCTTGGCATGCTTAGTATAGTTCCTTTGTATTGTGGCTTGTATGCTTCAAGTATGTGAATGTGTAGCATGTGTTGCTTCCATCATTTTGATGGTTTGGAACCACCCTACATGTTATTTCAGTCCCTAAGACATGCTTGTATGCTTGCCTTATTTGCCTCTTTGTTGCCTCTTGAGCATGTGTTATATGCTTCTTGAAAGAGCACTCATGCATGCCTTCATGTTTGAACCACTTAGATGCCATCTAAGTGGTCCCTTGGCCTTGTTTTAACATGCTAAAAATCTGTTTTTAGTTGTTTAGTGCATGCCATGTTTGTTATGCTAAGCGTGCCTCAAAGCTTCATTACCTTGCTTCAAGTATTTGGGCCATTTGCATGCTAATGTTTGTTTCATTTGAGTCGGTTTGGTACCACATTCTAGCATGATTTTTAGAGCTTATATTGCATGCTAATCGTCCATGATATCCCCTTTCAAGTGTGCTTGAAATTTGCTTGTTTAATGCTTAAAGTTGGGACCATCACATGTGCATGTGTGCATGTGTGTTTAGCCTTCATTTTTGGGCATTTTGGCCACTGTTTTGGGCCTATTTAGGGCTGCCTAAATCATGTCTAAGTCCACTTTTCCATCAGTTTGCATTGCCTCATTGTTTGCTTGTATGCTTGCATAAGTGCCTCGCCATGCCATGTTGCATCCTTAGCTTGCATGCCTAGGTTGCATTGCATCTTGCATGCATGCCTTGTTTCTTGACTTGGTGAAAGGAATTGGGCCTTGTTTTGTTTGATTAGTTTGCATTTCATTTGACATGAAAGTTGCACACTTGGTTCTTTGGGCCATCATGCATGGAAATGTGTGATTGGTGGCCCGAGAATCGAGGCACATGCCCCCTTTGAGTCATAAACATGATAGGGGACATGATTGGTGCATACATTGCTTGAATTGTATTGCCATGCAAGTTTTGCCCTCTGCTGCTGTGAGTTGTAGGTTCTGCAGGCATTGTTTGCCGACCGGCAACATTTTCTGCCGGCCGGCAGTAATTTATCAGCCGATGGGTTCATTTTGTGCCGATGGCCACATCCTATTGCCGGTGGTAATTCTACTCAGCCGGTGGTGATTCCCAGTATCCAGAGAGGCATCCTTGAGACTTTGGCAGTCTTCAGAGAGGTAGAGCAGGGAAAACAGAGACAGACTATGCATGGCCGTGCACTTCCGAGCGGGACCCGAGCATGCGCTGTATCTGGCCCTCCCCCCGAGACGGTGTACTGCTCTTCCTAGTTTAATTAGTTTGTTAGCTGATTAGGCAATTTGTAATATTTAATTAGCTTTCGTAGTTAATTAATCTGTAATATTTATTTGGTCCCTCCGAGCGAGAGCGAATCTGTAATAAGTGTGGGTGAATGGTGTGCATGTCTTCCAACCCCCACCTCTTTCTTCCCTTTTATTTACCTGCTTACGATGGTAGATTAGGGCATATTTAAATTAGCATACAGTATGATAGCATGCGTGCATCCATACATTCATCTTACATGCACCGAGCTCGGTACATCACGCTAACTACATTGTATTTCAATTTCCAAATTGAATACTTGTTACTTGTAGCATTTCACATGCCATGTTTAGGATAGCCGAGCCTGTCTAGATCACACCCTTGCTTGTGTTGCATTAGCCACTTTAACATGAACTAGGACATGCATGTTTGCTAACTAGTTTATTGTTTTGGCACGGAGTACGATGTAAGTATTTATGCTTTAGCATATCGCATGCGTGTGAATGTCGCCATGACAGTATGCTTACCATGTGGCTAAGTGCTTATATGAGATAAACTGTTTGAATGCCTGGGGGTGAAGGTTGGATTGTTTGAGTTGGAAAAACTCGTTGAAATCCGTGTTTTAGCCTACTCGCGAGTAGCAAATTCTAAAGCGCTTTTCAAAACAAACGGATATGCAATGCTTGTTTCCAAATTAGGCAATCTAGTCTATACTTGTTTGCTGTGCGCATAACATAGTAATTCTAGGCTAATAACCAGAATAAGAACACATAACGTTTTTCAAAATCGGATATCATGGTTAGTAGAGGCCGGTCTTCGGACCGGGCGAAAGTGGGTGCTCATAGCTGACCTTCCCCGATCGTACCCAAGCTCCCGAGCCAAGACAACTTTGGTGATGACGGACACGTGGCCTTCGGCACCGAGTCAGGGTTTCCTAAATTTCCCATTTTAAAAAATATTTAGGTGGCGACTCTGTATCTGGCAAAGCAGTCGATGTTTGGCACTTCTTTTCAAAATCTGTTTTTTTTCTCAAAACGATTTGCCAGAGTTGGACTCTTTGGTTCAGATTACGAACCGCAACAAACAAAAAAGGGGAGTCCGAACTGTAACCCGTGAGTTCCCTCGCGGACCTGTTACAGTTTCTGGCGACTCTGCTGGGGAGTTTAGAGAGCTTGACTCGAACTCGTGATATCCTGTTTTGACTACACTTATGTATTTCTTTGCATTGCATGTGCATTGGTGCGCCTAGGACACCGTGTTGGCCATCTGCTATTCCTGAGCGGTTTGCCGGAGGCTTGTCTTGTCAAGGCATGACCATAAGGCTGACCGGTTGCGGGCTCTGCCAGTATGGGAACACAAACCCCGGTTTGACCGGGGCACCCTTTTTGACCATTCGACCTAGTGCATATCGAAATCCATAGTGACCATTCCAAACTAGGACAGGTTGCTTACCCGATATAGGTTGTTTGAAACCGCTGTGTGCGTAGTGAAACCCTAGCTCCTGACAAAATAGGACAGGGAAACCCTACCCCAACATAGGGGTGTTTTGGCTCTCTTTTACATGCTATGTGCTTTTAGAGTGTAACTCTACAGGGAATGCATATACCAGTTTGCGAGTCTGGGTGTCCGGCCTGCGGGCACCAGTATCAGTATTTTGAGAATCGGTTATATCTGCGGATATTAGGATTCAGATTTGGGGCAGTGATTTCGGGGAACGGTGATCAGTAATAGAATACAGTCGTTCAGCTCTGCTCGTATCTGTTTTGGTGAAGTTGAGCTGAGATGCTGTCTATTTTCTCTTTTGCTAGGGGGTAGTCCTGGAATCATAGCTTCAGAAGGCTCCACTATCCCCCGGGTACATTGGATTTGTGCTGATAGACTTTGTCAGGTCAGAGACTCAGTTCAAGGGTAATCAGGGCCAGAGAAGGCTAGTCAAGCACAGACCACCAATACAACAGCTACCAGATCAGTGATCTTTGAGTAGTCGGGTTGAGATTTCCAAGCCTACTGCAGACACAGATATACCGGTTGCTCAGTTAGATCAGGACAATATGTCGAGTCTGGAAGAGATGGTGCGCCAACTCTAGGATAGTATGAAAGCCATGCAGCAAGACGCTGTCCGTCAAGCAGAATTCGCCAAGCAACGGGCTGTGACCATAGCCCAACAGGCAGAGACAATTGCCAGGTTAGAGCAGCAAACTGGAGTACCTACTTCACACCAAGCTCCTCCCCCACTAAGAGTCCCAATACCCGAGGAGACGGTGAATGTTCAGAATGTCCAGGAGGATACAGACATCCTAATGGGGCCGGCTCCGCCCCCGGTTCTACCCCAACTATCCAAGACACCCATCAACCTACCAGACCCTCTCTTTGAGTTCAAGATGGACCCCACAGCATTGAAAGTGAGCAAGCTTGAGAAATTGTTCAAAAAGTCTCAGGGGGCCCACTTTATTCCTGATATAGAGGATGGTTATACCGACTCAGTGGTGACATTACCGGATCGGTTCAAGATGCCACATATCGATCGATTCGATGGCTCTAAAGACCCAATGGTGCACCTCCACCTATTTTCTGATATCCTGAGACCAATGGGTTTGACCACAGCCCAGAAGCTATCACTATTCGGCCGAACCCTGTCTGGGATAGCCGCAATCTGGTATGCGAAATTAGAGAACTCTGTGAAACAGAATTGGGAAGAGATGGCTGAGGCCTTCAGTGATCAGTACTCCTACAACACACAGATTGAGGTTACAACCCGTGATCTTGAAGTCACCCGCCAAGAGCCAAAAGAGGGTTTTTCAGAATTTGTGGCGAGATGGAGAGCAAAGGCCTCGATGATGGCTGCAAGGCCTTCCGACAAAGACCAGATAAGGATGGTTGTGCGCAACCTCCAACCCAAGCTTATGCAAAAGATGATTGTGCTCTCCTTTCCCACCTTTTCAGACCTACATGGGATGGGGGTACAGATCGAGGACGCTATGAAGCAGGGCCTTATTGACCAGGAGAAAGAACAACCCAGGAGAGCATTTACCCACAGTTCGGATGCGACCACCAGTGGTGACACAGCTGCTATAACTTCAGACATGGGCATGGTCACCACCACCCCACAAAAAATGACCACCCCATTCATCGGTGCATCCGAAACTAGCTCACAAATAGCCAAATACCCACCTCAGGGCCAAAGGGTGTTTACCCCACTGTACATGTCTCTGTTAACGGCCCTGATGAGCCTGATCAAAAAGGGGTATCTGAAGCCACTGGAGCCACAACCATTACCAAAGAAACCCCCTCCCTCACATAACCCAGCTGACTACTGTGCCTTCCATCAGCGAGCTGGCCATGACACTGACATGTGCTTTCGTCTTCGCCATGAGATCCAAAATCTTATTGACAACCGAACGATAACTCCACCTTCAGACCCCAATGACCAAGTACCTCATCCACATCTCAATTTAATCCACACATTGGCCGTCCCTTACGACCCCAGCGTATACATCACCCCAGCCCATTTATCCAAACTGGAGGTGTTTATCCCGGAAAGCATGGACTTATGCATGATGGGTGCATCTGAACCCCAGTTATCTCAAATCCATGAACCCACTACTTCTGAGCTGATGAAAATGATTGAAGACCTTCAGAGAACTGTGGTAGATCTAGCCTTTGGGGTTTTGGCCCCATCATCGACCATATCATGTACCAGGGAGTTTTTGTCTAAAGGCTCCCTAACCTTGGGACAAGTTGCATTGGAAAAAGGCCAATCCCTTGACGAAGTGGAAACAAGTGGAAAGAACAAGGTAGGGGCAGGCATTGGCCCCCATGAACACCTTCGGTGGGATATTGAGGCTTTGAAAACTGAAGGACTGAACAAAGAGCAAGTCCTTGCGGTTGTTACAGAGGCTGTGGATGACACTTTCGCCACTCAAGTTGGGAGCAGTTTGAATCAAGGGGTGAGCCGGGAGAAGGGCCTTTATATCAGGAATGTTCCTTTCAGCCCTAATCCCGTGCTCGGGAGAGATCAGCAAACCCAGTTAACGCCTGCCAATCCCTTTGCTGGTGCATCCAGCAAAACTCCACAAACCACAAAACACCCACCTCGAGTCCAGAGGGTGTTCGCACCACTGTACATGTCTCTATCAGCGGCCTTGAGGGTCCTAATTAAAAAGGGGCACTTGAAACCCCTAGAGCTGCGGCCACTGCCAAATAGACTTCCTCACTCCCATGATCCGACCAAGTACTGTGCCTTTCATTAGCAAGTCGGCCATGTCACTGATAGTTGTTTCCGTCTTCGCCACGAAATACAAGATCTGATTGACAACAAGGTCATCGTCGCACCAGCCCCTGCAAAGTCTATCGGCACTGGATCGGTGAACTTGGGGGATAATGTGAATATGTGATCGGGAGATGAACCACCTGCGGGCGTCGTTCAGTTTACTTCAGATGTGGTGGATGGCGTGCACTGTTTTGAGCAACGTACAAATGCTGTTAAGTTTGCTTTCTGACTTGGGTATTGGGTCAGTTTTGTTATGTTGCTTTGAGTCTGTCTCTTTATTTTGAGTCAGTCTTTTTATTTCAGGTCTGTCTTGTTGTATCGAGTCAGTCCTGTTTTGTTGAAGTCGGGTGATTTCGGGGGTGTTACCTCGGACATCACTTCCTCGTTTTGTGTTTGTCTTTTCATTTTCTTTTTGAGTCTGTTTCTGCCTGGAGCCAGTTACACCAACAGATCTGAATGGAACAACGGTGATTTTCACACTCTTGTGTTTGCTTCTGCCGTATGCCAGTTGTGCCAGAAATTCTAAATGAGATGACAGTATTTGACTATGAACTCTGTCTTTTCTGTGCCTTGAAGTCATTGTAATGACCTGAGTTTTTTCAAAACTTTTTGAACATTGTGTTGAAAATAAAGAGGAAGGAATTCCTCGGGATTTGCAAAATTTGATCAAACTGAGAGAAAGAGAGGCGTGCTAAGCCTTTTAATGAATGAAATCATGCTTGTTAGTGTGAGTACTGAGAAGGACCCTAGCTTTGATCCAGATTGGTTCCACACCATCTTCAGCGCGAGTGATTCGTCGCCTCCTTAAAAACTTTCAAAAATTCAAAAAATGTTTTGCGCAGTCCTGCGAAGACTTGTGTGGAATCGCTCTTGAGATTGTGCAGCTTAGGATCGCCCTCAGCCTCAAGATTCAATCCCTTTGCTCTCGAAAAACTTTGACCGTGGGTTCAGAGTATTCAACGATCAATTATCAAGAGAGGCCTGTGTGGCCAGATTTTGAAGCAACCCTCGAACAAGAGGCACCAAAGTCAGATCAAGAAGATCAGTTGTGATTGAAAGAAACTTGCAGAGCTAGATTAGAAGCACCCCTAGAACTAGGGGCAAAGAATTTCAAATGTGCTCGAAGAGTCAAAGATAAAGACTGGCAAGAATGTCAAATCCCAGAGGGGAAGGAAGAAGAAAGTATTGCTGAAGAAAAACTGAGTTCTTATCCACAACACTAGGGGCAAATTCAGCCCCCCCATGGGATGGACTCCTGCATTGGCAGCGAACAGCAGCCATTCTCCTGGATTCAGATGACTTCGGGATATCAAAACCATTTGACATGGACAAAGCTACACTTTTACCCTTGAGGGGCTCGCTGGGCCGAAAACCCGGAAGGGCGACCCAAGCAAAAGTTAGAGCAAGAGAAAAATACAAAAAAGAAGAAAGACAAAAAATACAAGGAAAAGAAAAGAAAAGAAAAATACAAAAAATGCAGAAGAAATGAAAAGAGAAAAAAAATGAAAAAAAAAAAAATTGAAAAGATAAAAAAGAAGAACAAAGCTCGCAAGGTCGAAAACCCGCGACGGGCGCCTTGGCAAAAGTTAGAGCCTAAAAAGGAGAGGTTAATACCCGAGTGTACCTTAACCCCGAACTACGTAAGGCTTGATTCCCATGTTTGGGATACGTAGGCAACTTCACTTTGAAGTCCAGCCACAAACACTTCAAATTCGATTGTGTCTATGTAATGGTTTTGACCATCCTTGCCTTCTCTGTATCCGAGAGTTCGATTGTAATCATCGCTCTGAGGACTGATCACAATGCGCCGCGGTGCCATTCACACAAGGGGCAACTTTCCGTTGCCATTCAATGCGCCGCGGTGCCATTCAAACAAGGGGCAACTTTCCGTTGCCATGCAGCTCCCCTCAAGCAAGGGGCAATTTTCCTTCGAATCCGAGGTTGCGCATCTCGAGAGTGGGTTCTACGCTCGTTGAGCAGTGACCGTTTGCAAAAATAGTTTTTGGGAATTTTTACTGAGGTTGACTGATTTTCTCTAGAAAATTATTCCATTTTTCAAAAACCGGACCATTTCTTGGACCCAAAAAAGGAAAATTTTCAGTGCTCATAGCCTGACTTGCATGATTTTAAAATAGAAAATTGAACAAGCATGTTAATCTAACTCTCATTTTGGTCAAAATTGTTTTAGTAGAAAGCCAAAAAAAAACAAAAAATGGTCAAAATGATGAACTAGGGGCACAGTTGAGTCGGGTGTCCTGTCTTTTTCCCGTTGCCACCATACTTGCCGGAAAGGGCACTCTACCTGCCAGAAGAGGGCACAACTGAGGCTAACAACAAAAGGGCTGAAAGCTCTCAACATCCTCCAAGTAACGAGGTATCAAGCCAAGTGCGAAGCACGAACTAGACTGGGGCAAGATATTCCACTCCATCATCTGGACAGATCTAACCATGTCCAAACTCCCCGGCAGAGCATCGTCGACTGATGTCAGCCGCAGATTCGCTATACACCCAATTGTAGCGCGGCCCCTCTGTGGAAGAAACTCACTGTTGTGAACAAGAGTCTGGTAGAATACCAGGGGCAAGAGCCCACAACTTCCTGTTTATCCGTCAACCGCCCAGGGGAGGGATAAAAAATGAGAGATTAAAGAATAGAGAGATGTGCGTTGAGAGAAAAGTGAGAAAAGGGCTTTTTCGTGAAAAATAGAGCTTGAGGGCCGAGTGATGTGAGGATCGCAAATGAGAAAGGGTGGGAAACACTACCCGGTGAAACAGGCTCCCTGTGCATGTCTGAGTGTCGTGTCTTTTTGTTTTATCTCGATTCTTGTTTTGAGTCGTCTCGAGTGTTACTCGATGTGTTTAGGTTGTTTACCTATTGTTTTCCGTTGTTGAGTCTTTTTCGCTGTGTTCAGTCGTAGGCTCAATACCCGGTTAAGAACTCATTTCTTAATTTCAAAAAAATCATCTTGTGCTCAGAGTGCTATGCCATTCTCCACATTTGTGCAAAAAAGGAATTTGTTCTTTCAAAAAACTGCAGGGTTCAACCCAAGTCATGTGAGAACAGTAAAATCAGGATCTATCTGAAGCTATATAGGTTCCACACTGCAAAGCAAAAGAAAAGAGGGAAAATCGAAGCATCTGAGTGTGTTTCACCTCCAGCAAAATTCCGTGGGATGTACCCCTTCAAGCCTTGTTAATGCTCCGAAGTATGGGTGTGCCTCTACCTCAAGCTGAAAATGTTTTTACAGAAGTATCAACTCATGTCTCCGATGCGTAGCTCATTGTCAGTTTGCATGCACGAATTGTATCCTTTTGGAATCTATTGTGACTCCTCCGAGAGGTAAATCGGAGGTTGCGTTTGAATTGGTCTCGTTAAGGAGTGTATTTCCTTATTCGACATTTTATTTCAAACACACTGTTGAGATTGCATCGAATATGCATTGATTATTGTGCACAGGATGTGTATGCACACTCGTTCCACTTGCATTATGATGCATGTTCCAATTGCATTGTTATGCACCCATTTCATTTGCATTGTGATGCACATCCCAGTTGCATTGTTATGCACTCATTTCACTTGCGTTATCACGCATGTTTTGCCCACATTGTTGTGCGCCTTTTTTACTTGCGTTGTTGTTCTTTCCTCTCTCGCGTGTACTACGCTGAGAGGTTTCTTTTTGCTTTTCTCTTTCCTCTCTCGCGTGTACTACGCTGAGAGGCTTTTCTCTTTCCTCTCTCGCGTGTACTACACAGAGTGGCTTTTCTCTTCCCTCTCTCACGTGTACTACGTTGAGAGGCTTTTCTCTTTCCTCTCTCGCGTGTACTTCGCTGAGAGGCTTTTCTCTTTCCTCTCTCACGTGTACTACGCTGAGAGGCTTTTCTCTTGCCTCTCTCGCGTGTACTACGCTGAGAGGTTTCTTTTTGCTTTCCTCTTTCCTCTCTCGCGTGTACTACGCTGATGAGGTTTCTCTTTGCCTTTCTTTCTTCTCTCGTGTGTACTACGTTGAGAAGTGTTGCTCTTTCCTCTCCTGTGTACGATACGCTGAGAGATGTTGTGTTTGAGACTCCGGGTATTCTCGGTAGTCGCTTTTAGCCTTCTCCGCATGAGACGCCGTGAGAATTGCATAATGCTCTTGCATCCTTTCTGCATGAGATGTAGTTTGGTTCATGTTTACTTGCTTGCATAGCTTTCGCTTAAAATGTTGCATTTATTTTGCATAATTGCTTCATCACAGCATCCTTTGCATGATCATAAGTTATGCACTTACATTGTGCATCACTTTGCATCCTGCCCCTGAACTATGCTGGTTTGATTCCTTGCAAAGGGATACGTAGGCAGCCTACGGGCACAACCATTTATTTATCTATATATTTTGTTTGCCCAAGTCTTCGGCCTTGTCAAAAATGGGTCATCTCTGGGCTTTGACATTCACTCCCGTCATTGTTATGACTTTCGAGTTTTGTCAAAGAGGGGCAACTGTAGACACCCCATTTTTGACCGTCCTCAAGACTTGGACGTCACCGTTTGAACACTCGGTGATTATCCATGTTTGTGTTCGTTTGGAGTTCCCGGAGGTCTCGGCTACGCGCCCTGTCTCTGGATCTCCGAACTCGACCGTTTTGTGTTTGGTTTTGCACCAAACACTTGTGTTTTGCCTTGGAGGGGCAGGGAATGCCTTGTGAGGCATCCCCACACACCACCGGCAGTGGCTAGTGGCCACCGGCTGGTTTTTGTTGCCACCGGCAATGTATGTTGCTGGCCGGCACTTTTTTTGGCCGACCGGCCATCAATTTTGTCAAAATGACAATTTTGGCCAGCCGACTACTGTTCAGCTGCTTTTGGAGATATTTTGAAACAGCTGGCTGGCATTTGCTTCCCCTCCATACACGTGTATGGAGGGATGCCCCTCTTGTTAGCTTACATTGTGAGTTTACAAGATTGGCTCCTCTCCCTTGCTCAAGGGTTAGAAAAATTAGAGCTTTTTGCTTAGAAAATACAGAGGAAGCTCTGGTTTTAGGGTTAGGGTTCAATACACATCCTATCTCTATATTACTCTTGTGTGTGTTTTAGTCCATACTATTGCACACAAGCACCTAGTGTTTCACCTTCCCTTGGCTACTGAGGTTCCTAGGGTTTGTTCTTGCTGTTCTTGGCTGGATTAGAGCTCAAGGAGGCAACAAGGTCACCATCTTGGAAGAGGTCTACAAGGGTAACAACTTTACCCCCTTTTACCCCTTTCTTGCATCCTACTTTTGCATATCTTAGAATTGTTTTTGTGCTTAGTGTTTAATACAAAAAAGTTCTGTTTTTAGGCCCTCTTGTTAGTCTATTAAGAGTGTTTTGTGCTTTGGAGAAGTTTGACCCCTCTTAGGCCTTGAAAGGCCCCCATTTTGTGCTATTTTGGTGAGCTCCGGGATTTTGGTGTTTGGGTCTCTTCACCACTGAAATCTTGAGGGATTTCAGTGGTAAAGATGATGCCTTGAAGTCCCAAGAAGGAGAGGGCCACCCCCTCTCCTTGTTGTCCTTGCAAAGGGCACTTTTTGGCCTCTTGAAGAAGCCTTTGTTCAAGTGTGTGTTGAGCATGCCATGACTGTTTTTCATGCTTATATTGCCATAATATAACATGGTTTAAGTTGGTTTTGGTATACCATGCATGCCTTGCATACCTACCTTGTAATGCTTTGTGATTGCCTTAATATGCCTTAGGTTGTGTGCCTTTGTTTTAGTATGTTTTAGGCTTAGATTTGTGAAGCTTTTGAGCTTATTTTGCCATGCTTTAGGTCTGTCTTAGGTTGTTTGAATCGACCCTAGCATGCATTATATAGCCTCTTTGCATTTTTGGGCTTGTTGGCCTTAAGTATGTAAGTGTATAACATGCTTTGTTTGCTTTGATTTAGTGGATTGGAGTCAGTTTTCATGTTATTTCAGTTCCTTTAACATGTTTTTATGCTTGCCTTGCATGCCTCTTTAACGCCTTATGAGCTTGTGTTGTATGCTCCTTGAAAGTGCATGTGTGCATGCTTTTGAATTCAAGCCGTTTAGATGCCATCTAGGTGTTCCTCGGGTGTTGTTTAGGTCTGTCTTTGACCTGTTTTGAGTCCCCTTAGCCTTGTGAGGCTTGGTGGGTTTGACCTTGGTTTAAGCCTCTTGGCTTGCCTCAAGTACTTGGGCCATTTGCATGCTTTACTTACTTGAATTAGTTGGTTTGGCACCTCTATTTTGTGCAATTTCAGGGCTTGTGTTGCATGCTAATTGTCTATTGTTTGGTCTCTTTAAGTGTGCTTAAGAGTTGCCTTGTTTATGCTTAAGGTGTTGGACCATGATTGCATGCATGTGTGTGTGCATTTTGGCCTTCATTCCCTCGGTTTTGGCCACTGATTTTAGGCCTAATTAGAGTTTCCTAGATCCTGTTTAAGTCCATCTTTTCATTGGTTTGCCTTGCCTCATGACTCGCAAGTTTGCTTGCATAGCTTGCATGCCTAGGTTGCATTGCATCTTGCATGCATGCCTTGTTCCTTGACTTGGTGATAGGAATTGGGCCTTGTTTTGTTTGATTAGTTTGCATTTCATTTGACATGAAAGTTGCACACTTGGTTCTTTGGGCCATCATGCATGGAAATGCGTGATTGGTGGCCCGAGAATCGAGGCACATGCCCCCTTTGAGTCATAAACATGATAGGGGACATGATTGGTGCATACATTGCTTGAATTGTATTGCCATGCAAGTTTTGCCCTCTGCTGCTGTGAGTTGCAGGTTCTGCAGGCATTGTTTGCCGACCGGCAACATTTTCTGCCGGCCGGCAGTAATTTATCAGCCGATGGGTTCATTTTGTGCCGATGGCCACATCCTATTGCCGGTGGTAATTCGACTCAGCCGGTGGTGATTCCCAGTATCCAGAGAGGCATCCTTGAGACTTTGGCAGTCTTCAGAGAGGTAGAGCAGGGAAAACAGAGGCAGACTATGCATGGCCGTGCACTTCCGAGCGGGACCCGAGCATACGCTGTATCTGGCCCTCCCCCCGAGGCGGTTTACTGCTCTTCCTAGTTTAATTAGTTTGTTAGCTGATTAGGCAATTTGTAATATTTAATTAGCTTTCGTAGTTAATTAATCTGTAATATTTATTTGGTCCCTCTGAGCGAGGGCGAATCTGTAATAAGTGTGGGTGAATGGTGTGCATGTCTTCCAACCCCCACCTCTTTCTTCCCTTTTATTTACCTGCTTACGATGGTAGATTAGGGTATATTTAAATTAGCATACAGTATGATAGCATGCGTGCATCCATACATTCGTCTTACATGCACCGGGCTCGGTACATCACGCTAACTACATTGTATTTCAATTTCCAAATTGAATACTTGTTACTTGTAGCATTTCACATGCCATGTTTAGGATAGCTGAGCCTGTCTAGATCACACCCTTGCTTGTGTTGCATTAGCCACTTTAACATGAACTAGGACATGCATGTTTGCTAACTAGTTTATTGTTTTGGCACGCAGTACGATGTAAGTATTTATGCTTTAGCATATCGCATGCGTGTGAATGTCGCCATGATAGTATGCTTACCATGTGGCTAAGTGCTTATATGAGACAAACTGTTTGAATGCCTGTGGGTGAAGGTTGGATTGTTTGAGTTGGAAAAACTCGTTGAAATCCGTGTTTTAGCCTACTCGCGAGTAGCAAATTCTAAAGCGCTTTTCAAAACAAACGGATATGCAATGCTTGTTTCCAAATTAGGCAATCTAGTCTATACTTGTTTGCTGTGCGCATAACATAGTAATTCTAGGCTAATAACCGGAATAAGAACACATGACATTTTTCAAAATCGGATATCATGGTTAGTAGAGGCCGGTCTTCGGACCGGGCGAAAGGGGGTGCTCATAGCTGACCTTCCCCGATCGTACCCAAGCTCCCGAGCCAAGACAACTTTGGTGATGACGGACACGTGGCCATCGGCACCGAGTCAGGGTTTCCTAAATTTCCCATTTTAAAAAATATTTAGGTGGCGACTCTGTATCTGACAAAGCAGTCCATGTTTGGCACTTCTTTTCAAAATCTGTTTTTTTTCTCAAAACGATTTGCCAGAGTTGGACTCTTTGGTTCAGATTACGAACCGCAACAAACAAAAAAGGGGAGTCCGAGCTGTAACCCGTGAGTTCCCTCGCGGACTTGTTACAGTTTCTGGCACAGGATGTGTATGCACACTCGTTCCACTTGCATCATGATGCATGTTCCAATTGCATTGTTATGCACCCACTTCATTTCCATTGTGATGCACATCCCAGTTGCATTGTTATGCACTCATTTCACTTGCGTTATCACGCATGTTTTGCCCACATTGTTGTGCGCCTTTTTTACTTGCGTTGTTGTTCTTTCCTCTCTCGCGTGTACTACGCTGAGAGGTTTCTTTTTGCTTTTCTCTTTCCTCTCTCGCGTGTACTACGCTGAGAGGTTTCTTTTTGCTTTTCTCTTTCCTCTCTCGCGTGTACAACGCTGAGAGGCTTTTCTCTTTCCTCTCTCGCGTGTACTACGCTGAGAGGCTTTTCTCTTCCCTCTCTCGCGTGTACTACGCTGAGAGGCTTTTCTCTTGCCTTTCTCGCGTGTACTACGCTGAGAGGTTTCTTTTTGCTTTCCTCTTTCCTCTCTCGCGTGTACTACGCTGATGAGGTTTCTCTTTGCCTTTCTTTCTTCTCTCGCGTGTACTACATTGAGAAGTGTTGCTCTTTCCTATCCTGTGTACGATACGCTGAGAGATGTTGTGTTTGAGACTCCGGGTATTTTCGGTAGTCGCTTTTAGCCTTCTCCGCGTGAGACGCCGTGAGAATTGCATAATGCTCTTGCATCCTTTCTGCATGAGATGTTGTTTGGTTCATGTTTACTTGCTTGCATAGCTTTCGCTTAAAATGTTGCATTTATTTTGCATAATTGCTTCATCACAGCATCCTTTGCATGATCATAAGTTATGCACTTACATTGTGCATCACTTTGCATCCTGCCCCTGAACTACGCTGGTTTGATTCCTTGCAAAGGGATACGTAGGCAGCCTACGGGCACAACCATTTATTTATCTATATATTTTGTTTGCCCAAGTCTTCGGCCTTGTCAAAAATGGGTCGTCTATGGGCTTTGACATTCACTCCCGTCATTGTTATGACTTTCGAGTTTTGTCAAAGAGGGGCAACTGTAGACACCCCATTTTTGACCGTCCTCAAGACTTGGATGTCACCGTTTGAACAATCGGTGATTATCCATGTTTGTGTTCGTTTGGAATTCCCGGAGGTCTCGGCTACGCGCCCTGTCTCAGGATCTCCGAACTCGACCGTTTTGTGTCTGGTTTTGCACCAAACACTTGTGTTTTGCCTTGGAGGGGCAGGGAATGCCTTGTGAGGCATCCCCACACTCCACCGGCAGTGGCTAGAGGCCACCGGCTGGTTTTT
Organism: Camellia granthamiana; assembly: GCA_036172215.1. Classification (NCBI taxonomy): domain Eukaryota; kingdom Viridiplantae; phylum Streptophyta; class Magnoliopsida; order Ericales; family Theaceae; genus Camellia; species Camellia granthamiana. Next base: position 82,784,170 of record CM069913.1, on the reverse strand, counting down.
GTTGCCACCGGCAATGTTTGTGTCCGGTCGACACTCCTTATTGCCGGTCGGCAGTCATTTTTGTCAAAATGACATTTTTGGCCAGCCGACTACTGTTCATTTGCTTTTGCAGATATTTTAGGACAGCTGTGTGGCATTTGGTTCCCCTCCATACACGTGTATGGAGCGATGCTCTCCTTGTAAGCTTGTTGTATAAGCTTTACAAGTTTGTTGCCTATAAGAAAAAGGGTCTCTCCCTTGCTCAAGGGTTAAAAAAGTTAGAGAATTTCGGAGAGAAAAGCATAGAGAGAAGCTCTGGTTTTAGGGTTAGGGTTCATACATATTTGATATCTCTATTCTTCTCTCTTTGTGTTCTAGGTGTTTTAGTCCATACTATTGCACACAAACACCTAGTGCTTCACCTTCCTTTGGCTACTGAGGTTCTAAGGGGCTGGTTTTGGTGTTTTTGAGTGGATTGAAGCTTAAGGAGGCAACAAGATCACCATTATTGAAGAAAGGCTTCAAGGGTAAGAAACTAGTCCTTTTTACCCCTTTTTTGCATCCTATTTCTACCTATCTTAGAGCTGTTTTTGTGTTTAGTGTATAACATAAAAAAGTTCTATTTTTTAGCCCTCTTGATTGTTTATTAAGAGTGTTTTGTGGTTTGGGTTTGTTTGACCCCTCCCAAGCCTTGCAAGGCTCCTTTTTGTGCTATTTTTGTGCAAGTTTCAAGACTTTGGTGTTTGGGCCTCTTCACCACTGAAATCTTGAGGGATTTCAGTGGTGGAGATGGTGCCTTGAAGTCTCCAAAAGGGGTGGGCCACCCCCTCTCCTTGTTGTCCTTGAAAGGGACCATTTTTGGTCTCTTAAGGGAGCTTATGTTTGAGTGTGTATTGATCATGTCTTGGCTGTTTTCCATGCTTATTATGCCATGATATAACATTGTTGTGTGTTGGTTTTGGTACACCATGCATGCTTAGCATACCTACCATGTAATGCCTTGTTATTGTCTTAATATGCCTTAGGTTGTTAGCCTTTGTTCTAGCATGTTTTAGGCTTAGCCTTGTGAAGGTTTTGTGCTTATTTTGCCATGTTTTAGGTCTATCCATAGTTGCTTGGGTCGATCTTGGCATGCTTAGTATAGCTCCTTTGTATTGTGGCTTGTATGCTTCAAGTATGTGAATGTGTAGCATGTGTTGCTTCCATCATTTTGATGGTTTGGAACCACCCTACATGTTATTTCAGTCCCTAAGACATGCTTGTATGCTTGCCTTATTTGCCTCTTTGTTGCCTCTTGAGCATGTGTTATATGCTTCTTGAAAGAGCACTCATGCATGCCTTCATGTTTGAACCACTTAGATGCCATCTAAGTGGTCCCTTGGCCTTGTTTTAACATGCTAAAAATCTGTTTTTAGTTGTTTAGTGCATGCCATGTTTGTTATGCTAAGCGTGCCTCAAAGCTTCATTACCTTGCTTCAAGTATTTGGGCCATTTGCATGCTAATGTTTGCTTCATTTGAGTTGGTTTGGTACCACATTCTAGCATGATTTTTAGAGCTTATATTGCATGCTAATCGTCCATGATATCCCCTTTCAAGTGTGCTTAAAATTTGCTTGTTTAATGCTTAAAGTTGGGACCATCACATGTGCATGTGTGCATGTGTGTTTAGCCTTCATTTTTGGGCATTTTGGCCACTGTTTTGGGCCTATTTAGGGCTGCCTAAATTATGTCTAAGTCCACTTTTCCATCAGTTTGCATTGCCTCATTGTTTGCTTGTATGCTTGCATAAGTGCCTTGCCATGCCATGTTGCATCCTTAGCTTGCATGCCTAGGTTGCATTGCATCTTGCATGCATGCCTTGTTCCTTGACTTGGTGATAGGAATTGGCCCTTGTTTTGTTTGATTGGTTTGCATTTCATTTGACATGAAAGTTGCACACTTGGTTCTTTGGGCCATCATGCATGGAAATGCGTGATTGGTGGCCCGAGAATCGAGGCACATGCTCCCTTTGAGTCATAAACATGATAGGGGACATGATTGGTGCATACATTGCTTGAATTGTATTGCCATGCAAGTTTTGCCCTCTGCTGCTGTGAGTTGTAGGTTCTGCAGGCATTGTTTGCCGACCGGCAACATTTTATGCCGGCCGACAGTAATTTATCAGCCGATGGGTTCATTTTGTGCCAATGGCCACATCCTATTGCCGGTGGTAATTCTACTCAGCCGGTGGTGATTCCCAGTATCCAGAGAGGCATCCTTGAGACTTTGGCAGTCTTCAGAGAGGTAGAGCAGGGAAAATAGAGGCAAACTATGCATGGCCGTGCACTTCCGAGCGGGACCCGAGCATGCGCTGTATCTGGCCCTCCCCCCGAAGGCGGTTTACTGCTCTTCCTAGTTTAATTAGTTTGTTAGCTGATTAGGCAATTTGTAATATTTAATTAGCTTTCGTAGTTAATTAATCTGTAATATTTATTTGGTCCCTCCGAGCGAGGGCGAATCTGTAATAAGTGTGGGTGAATGGTGTGCATGTCTTCCAACCCCCACCTCTTTCTTCCCTTTTAATTACCTGCTTACGATGGTAGATTAGGGCATATTTAAATTAGCATATAGTATGATAGCATGCGTGCATCCATACATTCGTCTTACATGCACCGGGCTCGGTACATCACGCTAACTACATTGTATTTCAATTTCCAAATTGAATACTTGTTACTTGTAGCATTTCACATGCCATGTTTAGGATAGCCGAGCCTGTCTAGATCACACCCTTGCTTGTGTTGCATTAGCCACTTTAACATGAACTAGGACATTCATGTTTGCTAACTAGTTTATTGTTTTGGCACGCAGTACGATGTAAGTATTTATGCTTTAGCATATCGCATGCGTGTGAATGTCGCCATGACAGTATGCTTACCATGTGGCTAAGTGCTTATATGAGATAAACTGTTTGAATGCCTGTGGGTGAAGGTTGGATTGTTTGAGTTGGAAAAACTCGTTGAAATCCGTGTTTTAGCCTACTCGCGAGTAGTAAATTCTAAAGCGCTTTTCAAAACAAACGGATATGCAATGCTTGTTTCCAAATTAGGCAATCTAGTCTATACTTGTTTGGTGTGCGCATAACATAGTAATTCTAGGCTAATAACCGGAATAAGAACACATAACGTTTTTCAAAATCGGATATCATGGTTAGTAGAGGTCGGTCTTCGGACTGGGCGAAAGGGGGTGCTCATAGCTGACCTTCCCCGATCGTACCCAAGCTCCCGAGCCAAGACAACTTTGGTGATGACGGACACATGGCCTTCGGCACCGAGTCAGGGTTTCTTAAATTTCCCATTTTAAAAAATATTGAGGTGGCGACTCTGTATCTGGCAAAGCAGTCCATGTTTGGCACCTCTTTTCAAAATCTGTTTTTTTTCTCAAAACGATTTGCCAGAGTTGGACTCTTTGGTTCAGATTACGAACCGCAACAAACAAAAAAGGGGAGTCCGAACTGTAACCCGTGAGTTCCCTCGCGGACCTGTTACACATTTGCATTGTCATACACCTTCATTCGTTCTGGCGAGACCTTAAACACGCATTTCGAGTTCATATGCATTGTCATGCATCTCGAGCGACGCTCATTGTCGCACATTAAAGTTAACATGCATTGTCATGCATTTCTAGCGACGTGCGTGGTCGCGCATTCAAGATCATGTGCATTGTTGTGCACATCAAAGGACGTATGGTATCATGCATTTGTATCAACATGAATCATTTGCATTTTCAAAAAAAAAAAAAAAAACAAAAGAAATTGCATATGTCATGCATCATTGTAAAGAAATAATGCGTATGTCATGCATTTCATTGTAAATAATGCACATGTCATGCATTTCATTGTATATATAGCATATGTCATGCATATTTCATTGTATCTATCCATCCCATTGCATATTTGTAAATATTGCATTGTAGCTTGCATGCATTCACTGCATCACCTCCATTTATGGCTTGCACCTTTCCATGTTGAGCTTGGTCTGGTATGTGCCCATACTTTTCACGTTAAAGCACAGTTCTGCATGTGTACGCGCCTATTCCATGTTGAACTTGGTTTGGGGGTGGCGGCACCTTTTCTGTGTTAGACGCGGTTCGTTTGTGTACATGCCTTTCCTAGGCAAGGTTTGGTTTGGCCCGCGTGCCTTATCTACTATATGTCCCATTCCATTGCATATTGTACATATTGCATTGTAGCTTGCATGCATTCACTGCATCACCTCCATCTATGGCTTGCACCTTTCCATGTTGAGCTTGGTCTGGTATGTGCCCATACTTTTCATGTTAAAGCACAGTTCTGCATGTGTACGTGCCTATTCCATTTTGAACTTGGTTTGAGGGTTGCGGCACATTTCTGTGTTAGACGCGGCTTGTTTGTGTACATGCCTTTCCTAGGCAAGATTTGGATTGGCTGCATGCCATATCCATTGTATATATTACATTGTAGTGTAATTTTTGCATCCAGCATTAGGATCGTTGTTCTTTCGTTAGCGGGTTATTTCCCCACTTATGTCATTCCACCCAATTACTTGTTCTTGTGTCCGTCTACATCACTCATAGTTCTGCATGTGTACGCGCCTATTCCACGCTGGTATGTTGGTTTGAGGGTTGCGGCACCTTTTCTATGGTAGACGGACTTGTTACCTCCATCAATCTATTTGACATTTGTGTGGTTTTGAACCGCTCATGATTGGATCATGATTCAATTGCATTGCATTTTCTTTTGCATTATTATACATAGTTTTGTATATATTGCATATCATTTTGCATTCGTTTTGCATGTTATGTATGTTGCTAACGATATCGTACCTGTTAAGTTGCTTTCTTTTTCAGGCACGATATTGTATGTACGGTTCATTTGAGGCTGGTGCAACCAGACGAACCGGACAGGTATTGAATTCTCCGGGTGAGACGTATCGAGAATTGCATAATTCTCTTACATCCTTTCTGCATTGTAGTGTAGTTGGATTTGCGTTTGCTTGCTTAAAACTATCGCATGTTATGCTTCGTTACAGCTTTCTTTGCATGATCATAAGTTATACTCGGCTTCGTGCATTGTCTTGCATTTTGCCCCTGCCTTCGGGTGCATATCTTTATCTGTAGCTTGTATGCTTTGTCTAAGTCTTCGGCCTTATCAAAAATGGGTCGTCTCTAGGCTTTGACAGTCACTCCCGTCATTGTCATGACTCTCGAGTTCTGTCAAAGAGGGGCAACTGTAGACACCCGATGTCACCGCTTGAACACCCGGTGATCATCCTTGTCTGTGTTTGTCTTGAGTTCCCGGAGGTCTCGGCTACGCGCCTTGCCTCAGGATCTCTCGACTTGACTGTTTTGTGTCTGGTTTTACACCAAACACTTGTGTTTTGCCTTGGAGGGGCAGAGAATGGTTTGTGGGCCATCCTCACACTCCACCGGCCATGGCTTGAGGCCACCGGTTGTGTTTTGTTGCCATCGGCCAAATGTTTGGCCGGTCGGCACTATAGATGGTCGACCGGCCATCTTTTTTTGGTCAAATTGCATTTTGGCCGGCCGACCACTGTGCATCTGCTTTTGCAGATATTTTATGCTAGCTGGCATACACTTTGTTCCCCTCCATACACGTGTATGGAGGGATCTCCCTCTTGGCTAGCTTGTCTTGTAAGCTTGCAAGATTGAACCTTCTATAAGAGGAGGCCTCTTCTCCCTCTTTTAGGTTAGACAACATTTTCAGAGGGCTCTGGTTTTAGGGTTTGAGTCGTATATCTATCCTATATCTATATCTCCCTCTCTCTTGTGTTTTGTGTGTGTTTTGTCTTACTTTTGTGCACAAACACCCACCATCACACCTTCCTTTAGCTACTGAGGTACTAAGAGGTTGTTCTTGGAGTTTTGAAGCTGGTTTGGACCTAAGGAGGCTGCTGGTCCACCATTTGTGAAGAGGGTCTTCAAAGGTAAGGACTTTACCTTTAAATACCCCAATTTTGCATAGCTTTTTTACCCATCTTGCAACTGTTTTTGGGCTTTGTGTATAACATATAAAAGTCTTGTTTTTGCCTACTCTAAATAGTTGTTTAAGAGTGTTTTGAGCTTTGAGGTTGTTTGACCCCTCTTAAGGCTTGTTTGGCCTTTGTTTTTGTGCTATTTTGGTGAGCTCTGGGACCATAGTGTTTGGGCCTCCTCACTAATGAAATCTTGAGGGATTTCAGTGGTGAGGATGGTGCTTTAAGGTCCCAAGAAGGAGAGGGCCACCCCCTCTCCTTGTTGTCCTTGAAAAGGGCCATTTTTGCCTCATGTGTGAGCATCTTGTTTAAGTGTGTGATGGCCATGCCTTAGCTATTTTTTGTGCTTATATTGCCATGTATTAGTACTGTTTTATGTTGGTTTAGGTACACCATGCTTGCTTAGCATACATGCCTTGTAATGCCATGTTTAGGTCTTAACATGCTTTAGGTTTTGATTCTTGTTTTAGCATGATTTTGGCCAAGCTTTGTGAAGCTTTTGTGTTTGTTTTAGCATGCTTAAGTTCTATTTTTGGTTGTTTTGGTCGACCATAGCATGCTTAGTATAGCCACCTTGCATTTTGGCTTGTTAGCCTTAGGTGTGTGAGTGTGTAGCATGCATTACTTGCATTATTTCAGTGGTTTGGAACCACTTACCATGTTATTTCAGTCCTTATAACATGCTTGCATACTTGCATTTGATACTCCTTTGTTGCTTTAAAAGGTTGTTGCCTTATGCTCCATGAATGTGCTTCTTTGTATGCTTGCATGTTTAAGCCACTTAGATGCCATCTAGGTGTTCCCTTAGCATTGTCTAGGTCTGCCTTGAACCTATTTTAAGTCCTCTTGGCCTTGTGAGGCTTGGTTGAATTAGCCATGGTTTAAGTCTCCTTGGCTTGCCTCAAGTACTTGGACCAATTACATGCCATGTTTGTCTTGTTTAAATTGGTTTGGCACCATCATTAATATGATTTTCAGAGTTTACATTGCATGCTAATTGTCCATGTTTAGGCTCTTTTAAGTGTGCTTAAAGGTTGCTTGTTTGATGCTTAAGTGTTGGCCCATCAACATGTACATGTGTGTGTGTGTGTAGGCCCTCATTTCCATAGCATTGGCCACTGTTTTAGGCTTGATTGAGGGCTGCCTAAATTAGTTTAAGTCCACCCCTTTGCATGTTGTTGCATGCTCACCTTGTGTGTTGTTGCATGATTGAATGAAGTCACATGCTTGCTTACATGCTTGAACATCCACATTGTGTCTTGCATACTTGTAGGTTGCATTGCTTCATGCCTTACATGCTTCTTTACTTAGGTTGTGTGCCTAACCTATATCACACATTGCATTGCCATGTCGCATACCAGCCTCCATACCTAGTATGCATTGCATTAGCATGCATGCTTCATCTCTTGAGTTGAGTATGATAGAGGTTGAGCCCCCCTTTGTTTGCTTATGTGCATTGCATTCCATATTGAAATACATACTTGGTTTCTTGGGCCATCATGCATGGAAATGCGCGATTGGTGGTCCGAGAATCGAGAACCATATCCCTTTGAGTCATGAATATGATAAGAGGTGTGATTTGGTGCATACATTGCTTGAAATGCATTGCCATGCTATGTTTTGTCCTCTGTTGCTGTCAAAAACAGATTCTACAGGAAGATTTGGCCGGCCGGCCATCTGCAGTGCCGACCAGCCATCCATGAGTGGCCGATGGATTAATTTGTGGCCGGTGACCATTCTCCATGGCCAATGACCAATTCCCTCAGCTGGTGGTGTTCCACAGCATTCAGAGAAGCAACCCTGAGATTTGTGCAGTCTTCAGAGAAGGATAACAGTCAAAGCGGAGGCAACTTGTGCATGGCAGTGGCTTTCCGAGCGGAGCTGTGCGTGCATTGCATTGGGCCCTCTTCCCGAGGCTGTTTATTGCTTTCATTAGATTAGTTAATTTGTTAATTAATTAATTGGTCTGTAATATTTATTTAGCTTGTAGGTTAATTAAATTGTATTATTCTTTCGGTCCCTCCGAGCGAGGGCAAATTTGTAATAAGTGTGGGTGCGTGTGTGTATATCTTCCACCCCCCACTTCTTTCTCCCTTTTACTTGCCTGCTTTTGATGGTTAGTATTATGACATGTTCACTTTAGCATACCTTATGCTATGCATGCCTGCATCATTCATTAGTATTGCATGCACCAGGCTCGGCGCATCATGCTAACTGCATAAAGTATTTCAAATCTAACTTGAATACATGCTATCTGTGCATTTTCACGTGTCATCCTTAGATTAGTCGAGCCTATTCTAGATTGCATTCTGTATGCGTTGCATTAGCCACTTAACATGGACTTGGATCATGCATGATTGCTAACATGTTCTTTGTTTTGGCTCGGAGTACAATGTAAGTATTCATGCTTTAGCATCTTGCATGAGTGTGAATGCTAACATGACAACATGCTTACCATGTGGCTAGCTGCTTATGTGATATAAACTGCCTGAATGCCTGTGGGTGAAGGTTGGATTGTTTGAGTTGGAACAACTCGTTGAAATCTGTGTTTTAGCCTACTTACGAGTAGCAAATTTCAGACATTTTCCAAACAAACGGATATGCAATGCTTCGTTCCAAATTAGGCGATCTAGTCTATACTTTTGTGTTGTGCGCATCACATAGTAATTCTAGCTAATTAACTGGAATAAGAACACATAACGTTTTCAAAATCGGATATCATGGTTAGTAGAGGCCGATCTTCGGATCGGGCGAGCGGGGGTGGTCATAGCTGACCTTCCCCAATCGTACCCAAGTTCCCGAGCCGAGGCAACTTTGGTGATGACGGACACGTGGCCTTTGGCACCGAGTCAGGGTTTCCTAAATTCCCTCATTAAAAAAAATATTTAGGTGGCGACTCTGTATCTGGCAAAGCAGTCCATGTTTGGCACTTCTTTCAAAAATCTGTTTCTCAAAACGATTTGCCGGATTTGGACTCTTTGGTTCAAGATTAAGAACCGTGACAAAACGAGTCCGAACTGTGGCAACATAAGTCCCTCGGGGTGCGTCCACACTTAGTCTCATGATATAACAACATATATGATAAGGAACATACACATGCAATATGCTTGTAGACACTCTATTTTGATTGGCCCTAAGACTTGGGCGCTTTCTTTTGAGTACCTAATGATAAAAACAAGAATGTGTTTCTCAGATAATTCTCAATAAGAAATATGGAATTTGTGCTTCATTTCTAACACTAAGCCTGTTTTGGCAAACTGCTTAAGTCTTGTTCAAAACTCGCTTTCGAAACTTTCTTTCCGCGCTTTGTTCCAAATATTTTCGTAGTGTTCCGAGACTTACTTTTAAACTTCAAAATGAAACTTTTTTTTGAGGAAATCGAGCAAAGAACAGTGTGGAAATAAGAGCAAAGGATGATAATTCTGTCAAAAAATCCTATTTCATGCAAAATATCAGCCATGACCAACTTTTTTGGTCAGCCGACCATCTTTTTGGCCAGCTAGCCAATTAGTGGGCCGGTTAGCCAATAAATTGGTCGACCAACCAATTTTCCTAGAAGTAGGGTAGTTTCGACAGAACTCTTGTTGAAAGCATGTGGGTTATGCCATTTGAGATCTTTTGTTAATATATTCTTGCACAAGGTACACACCTACCCACTCCATTTTCCTCCTTGGCCTCCATTATCAAAGGGGGATTGTCTTCTTTCCAAAAGAGGGCATCCATTTTTAACCACCCTTGTCATCCTATCAGCCTTGTCTCCCACCTTGTATCTCACCTCCTTGATTAAGCCTGCATTCATTGTGACACATCTAAATCTACACTAAGGGTTGTAGTCAAGGGAAGTCACTAATGAGTCCTATGGTCAATGACAAAGTAAGATCCTAGATCGCTGGATGAGTCAAAATAGACTCCCTTCTAAGTCCATCTTTCTTAGGTAGCAAGGCTACCCTTTTGACAGATCTTAAGAGACATTGACGCAAGGTGTCATAAGCAACGCGGGGAACTATATTGCTTTTAAAAAAAACAAGCATATAATAAGAAAATAGATACAAAATATCTTTAGTTACAGAAGATAGTTCCATCGAAATTACACCCCAAAAATAAAATTTCAGATGGACTTCACGAAACAATAAAAAAATTATAGCTTCTCTAGGACAACCAAAAGTCTTCGAAAGTTGCTGGCTCGTCGTTTTCTGCTGCAAAATTCTCTTCAATATTTGGCATGAAACACCATGAGCTTTGAATGCTCAGTAAATGCACACACACCCCGTCCGTTTTTCCCAATCTAATACACAATAGCAATTATAACAATAGGGAAAGAAACATGATATTCAAGTAAATAATAGGGGTTACAGGGTTAGTTGTTAGTAGTCTAGAAATCCTCCAAAGAGATTTCATCCTCTTAGCCACAAGAATCAGACGGGGATTACTTGGTATGCTCCCTCTTTTGGTGCTTTGCAGACCTTACCCCAGATGCCTACTAACGGCTACATACCACGTAATGCCAACCGAGGACCTCAAAAGAGACAGTGAAATAAGGGCCTTACCCATTTCCTCCTCACACCAAAGCCACCTAGGGTCCAAATACAACCGCTCCGTTCAAAAGTTCTGAAACAACCACTTGCGCAAGACTTTAACTTTCAAAAGGGAACACATCCCACTAACCAATTCAATTTAAACATAACCTTATCTCATAACAATACTCATGTGATCGACAACCCATTAGCCACACCATCAAGTTTTCCATTTAGATTAATGTTTTAAGTTAGTTAGCACAAGCAATAGAAATAAAATTTTCATAAATATAAACATCATGAAATGACTAAAATAAAGGTATATTACCATAACACATGCAATATCATACCATGACATGATCATATACTAATAAACATATTCATGAAGACAAGAGCATAGAACACCAATGCAAAACTAAATTTCCAAATTAAGTACCATTTAAAGATTAAAATCAAAAGGACTATTTCAGATTTTTTTTCTGAGCTTGGCCTTCCTATGGTTCATAGAGAATTTTATCTATTTTTCATAACATTTTTCAAAAATGGAATAGCTTTTCTAAATTTTTTGTTATTTAAGAAACACTCCAGCGCTGTCCAAATTCATCAATCGTTACAAAAATCGGATTTTCTTTCAAACTGCTCACTCTTTTTCATTGAAACCAATTTTCCTTGAAAGCTAACTCTTTAAGGAAGTTTTTGATATAGAGGTCCATGAGATTTTTCTACATTTTTATAGAATTTTTGAAAGTTGGCTATAAAAACTTGTTTTTCATGCATAGTACTAAAAATAAGAAGATTGGTGAGAAAAGAGGCCAACTAAGGGAAATTTTTCACTTCTTTTGTGATAAAACATACTAAATAATGTATCAATAACTCATATTTTTGGAGTGGAGGTGTGCCTTTGGAAATAATGTGAGAAATGGGAACAAAATGTAGTTTTGCATCTATTAAGAGGAAATATGAGTAGAAGAAGGATCAAAACTCAACTCATCAACTTTGAACATATGAACACCATTACAATACATCTGAAAATATGATTTTAAACTTCTAACAACATGTATTTGGAAAAGGAAATAGAATGAGAGATAGTGATGTGGCTTATTAGAGGCCTTGTAGAATTGCTAACAAAACCTTCTTTTTCTTTCCTTTTCTCTACCAAGCTTACTCTGTTGCCCTCTCTTTCTTCTCAGCTGAATATGTTGTTTGAGTGTGTTTTCTTGTGTGCAAAATTCCAAGGGAGAGATTTTATTTATAATAAAATTGTTGCAAAAGGTCCAATTTGCCCATTGGTTAGAAATGGATTGGATATTTTGGATTTAGTTTGAATTTAACAGAATAGTGGACGATTAGAGGCCTTCATTATGCAATTAATAATGATCTAGTTTGGCTTTAGTTAGGATAGAACTTGAGGTGGAAACAGGGTTCCTTGTTTTGGGGTGCACTAAAATACTTTTCCCTGAATTTATGGATTATGTTTGAAAAAGTTATATTCATTTCTTTTCCCTAGGGTGGCCGGCCATGTGGGGTGGATTTGAGGGGATTATTTAATTATATATATTTTTTGTGTGTACAATTGATGGAAATTTCAAAATATAGTATATAATTTATTTAAATAGGTTTAACGGTGTAAGTATATATATATAATAGTACTAACTTGGGGTCAATTAGTAATTTAATAAAAATGTGAGGGCTTTTGATTTAATTTATGAATTGGAGCATTTATTTTGGTGTAGAATTAAACTAAATTAGAGTTGGAGAATCTAATTTAGTTTAGATTTCTTATTTTGAATAAAAAGGCTATCAATCGACGAACATGATGAAAACCGAAAAAATCTAGGGCTTCAAGTGGTAATTTCATATTTAGGGAGTCATTTAATCAGTATTAGAGTATTAGAAATTATTCCTAAGTTACCGAAATCGATTAGGGTTTGTCAGTTTTTGCTTTTTGGGTTAAAGTTGAAATTATTTAAGAAATGAAGGGTCTTTATTACAATATTCCAAAAGTAAAGTACTTTTAAGAAAATAAAATTTTGAGGGGCCTCACAACCTATCACCCTTAAAGCAATTTCGTCCTCGAAATTTAACTATACATTATTTTCAAACAATTTGGGGTAGTCTACCTCTATTTAATCTTTGCGTTCCCAAGTAAACTTTTCAATCCCTTGATGAGGCCAAAGAACTTTTACTAAATGGATTGTCTTGCCCCTAAGATTATTCTCTTGACTATCTTGTATTGCTACAGGTCCTTCTTCAAAGGTAACATCCTTGTCGAGCTTGATTCCTTCCCAGTTGATGACATGCGATGGATGGGCGAGGTATTTTCACAACATAGATACATGAAAGACATTGTGTATCCTTGCTAACTGCAGGGGTAGAGCTAGTTAATATGCCACTTCACCCACCCTCTTTACTATTTCGAATGGTCTGATATATCGTGGTGATAACTTCCCCTTCCTTTCAAAACGTACAATCCCGTGCCTAGGTTGCACTTTTAGGAACATGTGGTCACCTAGTTCGAACATCTGTGGTCTTCTCCTCCTATCTGCATAATTCTTTTGACTATCTTAAGTAGTCTTTAACCGTTGTCGGATCAGTTTGACTTTCTTAGTAGTCTCTACAGCAAGTTTGGGTCCTATTAGATTTGCTTCGCCTACTTCAGTCCAATAAATCAGCGATCTACAAGGTCGCCCATACAATGCTTCAAAAGGCGCCATACCAATGCTAGCTTAAAAACTGTTGTTATAGGAGAATTCAATTAAAGGTAGGTGTCGCTCCCAACTTCCTTGAAAATCCATTACACAAGCTCTCAGCATATCTTTGAGTGTCTGGATGGCGCGCTTTGATTGTCTATCTGTTTGTGGATGAAAAGCAGTTCTAAAACATAAGTTGGTACCTAAAACTTCTTGCAGACTTCCCCAAAAACAAGAGGTGAATCGTGGATTGCGATCCGATACAACGGATACTAAAATTCCGTGTAGTCGAATGATTTCCCCAATGTAGCACATGGACTCTAAAGTGTCAACTATCTTATAGGGTAAGAAATAAGCTGACTTTATGAGGCGATCTATTATTAGCCATATAGCATCATGCCCTTTGGGTGTCCTGGGCAACCCGATCGCAAAGTCTATTGTCATGTACTCCCATTGGGGTGAATTGCCCAATCGAGCATTGGTTCTCCTAATTCCAAACGTGCCTTAACATAGGCTACTTCTTGATCGTGCTTTTGGGCCTCCATGATCTCACTTACTAACTTAGGCATCACATTCTGTGCACCAAGGTATACCTTCGTGTCTTGAGTCTTTACCTGAATTCCAAATTCATTGAGTGTCTTAACCATATCCTAATCCTTTAGGGCTAATCTAGTTGTCATTCCCCTACTCTTGCAACTCAGCAAGTCTGCCACTACATTGGCTTTACCGGGATGATATGAGAGAATAAATTGGAAATCCTCAAGATACTCCAAATACCATCTCCGTCTCAAGTTAAGGTCTTTCTATGTAAATAGATACTTCAAGCTCTTGTGATCTATGAAAATCTCAAATTGTTCCCCATATAGGTAATGTCGCCATTACTATAGAGCAAAAACTACTACCACCAATTCCAAGTCATGCGTTGGATAGTTTCGCTCATGTAGTTTTAACTGCCTGGAACCATGTGTGACTACGTTTCCATTTTGCATGAGCACGCAACCTAACCCTTTCTTAGATGCATCGCAATACACACTGTACCATTCGTTCCAGGATGATCAAAATTGGTGCACTAGTCAATCTTGTCTTTAGCTCTTGGAAGGATTTTTCGCAAGCTTCGCCCCATTCATATTTTACTCCCTTATGTGTCAAATGAGTCACTGGTTTGGCTAGTTTGGAGAAATCTTGAATGAACCTTCGGCAGTAACCAACCAATCCCAAGAAACTGTGAATTTCTGACACAATTTTTGGTTATCTCCAATCTAAGACTGCTTCTACCTTGGTTGGATCCACCGCAATCCCAATCTCAGACACATCATGTCCTAAAAATTTCACTTCTTTTAACCAGAACTCACATTTACTTGCCTTGGCATACAACTGATTGTCCTTAAGAACTTGAAGAATAATCCGTAAATGTTGTTTATGCTCTTCCTCAGACCTCGAATATACCAAAATATCATCAATGAACACCACTATAAACTGGTCAAGATATGGTGTGAAGATTTTGTTCATTAGGCTCATAAACATTGCCGCCACGTTGGTTAGTCCGAAGGGCAATACTACAAACTTGTAGTGACCATATCTGGTTCGAAAGGCAGCCTTTGGTATATCCTTATCCTTGACTCGTAGTTGATGGTAACCCGACCTGAGATCGATCTTTGAACAATACTTTGAGCCTCTAAGTTGATCAAAAAGATCATCAATCATTGGGAATGGGTATCAGTTCTTGATCGTGACTCGGTTGAGTTAACAGTAATCGATGCATAGTGTAGACACCCCATTTTTGACCGACCTTAAGACTTAGACGTCATCGATTGAGCGCTCGGTGATGGTGCATGTTGTGCTCGTTCTGAGATTTCGGAGTTTCGGCTGAGAGCTTTACCCCCGGACCTCGGGACTTTTTTGTGCTTTGCCTCGATTTGCGAACCAAGTTCTGTTTTCTCTTCCCGAAGGGAGGGAGAGGTCTCGCAGACCATCTCTCAGTGGTCGTAGGCTACTTTTCGTGGTTGTAGACCACTGTTCCCGTTTGGAGACCAGTTTTCGATTTTCGGAGCCATCGGCTGTGCACTTCGGTTCGGGACCGCTTAACTTTCTCCGTTTGCTCTGGTTTTTGGCACACACCTTGTTTCCTCTCTCTAGAGGGACACTGTGGCCTGGGAGACCACCTTCGTGGTCTCACGCCACTTTCGATGCTTAACAGCCTGTTTTCGGGGCACCTGGCTGCGCGTTTTGGCCCCCGAACCCTCGTTTTGCATCCGTCTTGGTTCATTTTTGGCATGGACCCTATTTTCATTGTTTGGAAGGTGGCACAAGGGTGGGAGACCATCTTTTCTCTTGGAGACCACCCTTTTCCCCGCCGGCCAGTTTCCTTGACAGGTAACTAGTCTCCCTCACTTTTGGGACACAATTGCTGGTCTACCACCATACCACTTGCTTGCATTTCATGTGGAGACCATCAATAGAGGCTACTGACCAGCTTTTGTGTATTGACCCTTTTGACCCTGGTCGGCCAACCAGGGCAAGTGGTCGGCCGACCACTTGAACTGGTCGGCCAGCTTCCCCCTTTTCTGTCTCACTGAGTTGATTCCAGCTGTGCCAGCTGGAGGGCACAGACTGGATCCTCCATACACGTGTATGGAGGATCTTCACTCTTGGTTTTGAAGCTTCTAGGAGAAGCTTTGGACCCTTGGCTCTATAAAGGAAGGGCTCCTCTTCCTTTGCAAGGGTTCTAGAGTTGGCTGAGGCTCATACATACATATCCCTCTATATCTCTCCCTTTAGGCCTTGAAAGGTTGAAGTTCTTGACCCCTTTGCATACCATCTCCTAGCATAACACCTCCACTATCAACCTAAGCACCTTGGAGCTTGTTTTTAGAGGCTAAGGAGTTGCTGTTTTGGTCCAGAAGCTGCTGGAGTGCTTGAGCTTCAAGGGTAACACCCTATTCTCTCTTTTGGTCTTTATTTTGCTTCATCTTTTAGCTATACTTACAAGCATATTTGAGATTTGGTGTAAACTGAAAAAAGTCTTATTTTGAGGCCCTTAACATGTTTGTTTAAGACCATTTTTCTATTGGGGGTCATCTACCCCCTTTGCATGCTTCATTTCATCTTATTTTGAGCCATGCCTTAGCGCCTTTGCATTGACCTTTGTTTGGTCTCTTAGCCACTGAAATCCAGTGGATTTTTAGTGGCTAGCATGTTGTTTTGAGCACCAAAATCAGAGAGGGGTGACCCTCGCACCCCTTGTCTTGTTTACTAGCAGATTTGGCCTAACAAAGGAGCCTGTAGACACCCCATTTTTGACCGTCTTCGAGACTTGGACGTCACCATTAGGGCACTCGGTGATCATCCTTGTTCGTGCTCGTTTTGAGTTCCCGGAGACCTCGGCTGCTTGCCTTCCCTCAGGATCTCTCAACTCGTTTGTTTTGTGTTTGGTTTTGCACCAAATACTTGAGTTTTTGCCTTCAAAGGGCAGAGAATGGCTTGTTGGCCATCCCCAACCCCCACCGGCCCTCCCTTTTCTTCACCGGCCATTCATTGTTTCCACCGGCCATGGTTTCTTGATACCAATGGCCGGTCGGCACTTAGTGTGGCCGGCCGGCACTTTGTTTGGCCGGTGACCTATTTTTCTGGCTGGTGTGAACCTCTTGCACCCTCCAGGCTTGGTGCATGCCAGCTGTGCCAGCTGGAATGCACCAACACTCCTCCCCGTGCATAAAGTGGCTGTTTTGAGCCTTTGCACCCCATTTCCTTCTAGAAGGATGAACCCCTTGGTCAAGCTTCTTGAGGAAGCTTGACCCTTTGTCATGGCTTCCTGAAGAAGCCTTGACCCCCTTGCACCCTTTGCCCCTTTTCATTTAGCTTCTTTGAGAAGCTTCAAGCTTTCTCTTTTACATATAAAAGGATCCCTCCTCTCCCATTGTCAAAGGTTGGAGGTTTTGAACAAAAAAACCAGAGATATACATATATACATCTGTCATATATTCTCTCTCTCTCTCTCTCTATGTTTCCCTCTCTCTCATCCTTTGTGTGTGTTTTGTGGCTTAAAAGTATATTTTTACCTTAGTTTTGCACTAAGACACACACCATCACACCTTATTTCGACCTTGAGGGGCTTGGAGGGTTTGTTCTTGAGTTTTTGGACTGATTTTGATCAAAGGAAGAGGGCTGCATTTGCTATTCATCAAGGGTTCTTCAAGGGTAACTACTTTACTTTAGTTTCCCCAACCTTGCATTGGCTTTTGACCTGTCTTGCATGCTGATTTAAGCTTTGTGTATAACTACAAAAGGTTTGGTATTTTTATGCTTTAGATCTTTCATTGAGGGTATTTTGTTGCTTGGGGTCGACCTCCCCCTCTTAGGCCTTGTTTGGCCCTTTTTGTGCTCTCTTTTGTTAAGCTTTGTTTACCTTGGTGTGTTGGCCTTCTCACCACTGAAATCCAGTGGATTTTCAGTGGTGAAGAAGGAGGTTTGAGGACTTGTGTAGGGGAGGGACACCCCTCTCCCCCATGTCTCTCATTTTTGCATGTTTTGGCTCATAAGGATAGCATGCATGAGTAGTTGCATTGGGTACCATTTCAGAGGTCTTTGGTTGTTTTTGGGTCATAATATACCCCTGTCCTTGGTCGGATTCATGGCCCTTTGCATGTATAATACACTTGCTTTGTAATTCTCCATTTTGCCTAAAAGTGTGCCATGTGTTTAGCCTAGCATATCCTCATGTTTTGACCTAACTTTGTGAAGTACTTGGCCATATTTTGTCATGCTTAAGGTCTGTTGGCCACTGATTTGGTCTTGTTTAGCATGTTTGATATAGTTGCTTTGCATTTTGGCTTGTGAGCCCTAAGGATGTGAGTCTTAAACATGCATTGGTTAGGCTATTTCAGTGATTTGGAATCACTTAGCATGTTATTTTAGTCCCTAAACCATGCTTGTATGCTCGCATTCATCACTTCTCTCATGCTTTGAAGATGTGCCCTCTTATGCCTTAAAATGTGCATTGTGTACGCCTATGTGTTGGGGCCATTTAAGTTGCCATATCAGTGGGTTTTGAGGCTCATTTTTACATGCTAGAAATTCTGTTTTAGGTTGCTTAGTTCATGCCATGTGTGGTCATGAAGAGTAGTAGCCATGTGCTCCATGTTTTATGCCTCTTTGCTTAAGTCATTTGGGATACCCTGTGTGCGGGTTTTGGGTCTCATTCTAGCATGTCATGACACTTTTTTTTGGTTGATCTAGTGTCCATGTTTGCCTTCTTTGGTATGCTTGAAAGTTGGCCTTCATGCCTTAGTCTTAGGCTCATTAGTTTGCATACTTGTTTTGCATAATTGGCATCATCATTTTAGTCCATTTTGGCCACTGTTTATGGGAAGGCTGAGGTCTGTCCTTTATGGTTTAAGTCCACCATTGCATGTTTATCATATGTTTGTTGCATATTTGGCCCATTATATGTTGTCACATGCTAGCCTTATTGCATAATTGTCCATGTTTGCATTACATTTGCATCTTATATGATTAGCATGTCACATACTTACATGCTTAGGATACATTGCATTTGTCATGCTTCCTAGCTTAGCCTCATGTTGCCTAAGTGAGCTACATTTGCATACATGCATTGCATTGTTTGGTTTGGGGTGTCAAGCCAAACTTGAGGGGTGAGAAGTGTTCATACTCCAAGTGATGTAACACGTCTCAACCCTCGGTCGCCAATGACCTTGACTTCAACATGATAGGGTGTTGGCACTCATGTGTTTTGTTTGCATGCATTTACATTGAATTGCAACCTTGACCTCTTAGGCTATCATGCATCAAAATGCACAATTGATGGCCCAAGAGTCAAGGATCATGCTCCCTTGAGTCCATTGCATGATAGGGAGTGTGGCCATGCTTACATTTGCTTGAAATTCCATGCCATACACTGCTACTGTCAACTGTAGGTTCTGCAGAAAGTTTTGGCCGGTCGGCTAAATACAGTGCCGGCCGGCCATTAATTTTTGGCCGGTAGACAAAAATGTGGCCGGTGGTCCCTCCCCTTGGCCGGTGGTGTTTATACTTGGCCAGTGGTATTCCCCAACATCCATAGAGCATGTCCCAAGACTTTTACAGTCTTCAGAGAAGCAGGGCAGTGTAAACAGAGGCAGCAGTGGCATGGTACGGGTTTTCCGGGCGAGACGGACTCGAGCATGCATCATTCGCGCATTCCAAGGCGGGGCTGTGGCCTTTTCCCCTCTGCATTCAATTTGTTAATTGAATTGGAAATTTTGTAATAATTAATTAGCTAGGATAGTTGATTTATTTATTCAGTCTGTATTATTCTTTTGGTCCCTCCGAGTGAGGGTAATTGTGTAATAAGTGTGTGTGAGTGTGTATGTCTCTCAACCCCACGTCTTTCTTCCCTTTTATTTACCTGCTTATGATGGTAGACTAGGGCATATTCAAATTAGCATACAGTATGATAGCATGTTTGCATTCATTCATCTGTTTTGCATGCACCGGGCTCGGCGCATCATTCTAACTGCATCTGCATTTCAATTCCAAATTGAATACATGTTAGTTGTAGCATTTCACATGCCATTCTTTAGGATGGCCGAGCCTATTATAGTTGCATTTTGCATATGTTGCATTAGCCATCTTAACATGAACTAGGATCATGCACATGATTACTAACTAGTTTATGTTTTGGCTTAGAGTACTCTGTAAGTTCTTTTGCTTTAGCATCCTTGCATGCGTGCGAGTGTTGCCATGACAGCATGATTACCATGAGGCTAGTTGCTTATGTGATATAACTGCTTGAATGCCTGTGGATGGAGGTTGGATTACCTAAATTGGAATATTGCATTAAAACTGTGAGTTTTAAGCCCACTAGATAGTGGCAAAACCATCTTTTCTAAAGCCCACTTGAGGGTGGTAAAATCTGCATTTTAGCCTACTTGCGAGTGGCAAACCACTCTTAAAACGAACATACAATGTTTTGTTCCAATTTAGGTGATTTGGTCTATAATTGTTTGCTGTGCGCATAACATAGTAATTCTAGGCTAATAACCGGAATAAGAATACATAACGTTTTCAAAATAGGATATCACGGTTAGTAGAGGCCGATCTTCAGATCGGGCGAGAGGGGGTGCTCATAGCTGACCTTCCCCAATCGTACCCAAGTTCCCGAGCCGAGGCAACTTTGGTGATGACGGACACGTGGCCTTCGGCACTGAGTCAGGGTTTCCTAAATTCCCTCTTTAAAATATTTAGGTGGCGACTTTGTATCTGGCAAAGCAGTCCATGTTTGGCATTTCTTTTCTAAAAATCTGTTTTCTTAAAAACGATTTGCCAGATTTGGACTCTTTGGTTCGGATTAAGAACCGTGACAAAATTGAGTCCGAACTGTAACCCGTGAGCTCCCTCGCGGACCTGTTACAGAGCCTTTATTTGCATGCTTCCAAGCCATGTTTCAGGCCATTTTTGGTGGGTTTTAGGACCTTCATAGGCTCTGTCCAGAGCCCATTTTGCCATTTTGGGTGTCCATCTTGCATGTGTAGAACAACCCTCTTTATAGCCTATCAAAGGAGCCTATCATTCTTGCATGCATAGACCATGTTTCAGTGGGTTTTGGGGATTTATTTGGCATGTCATACCTCTGAATTTTGCCGGTTTGGTGGCCTCTTGATTTCCTCACATGCTTGTAGTGCAAATCCTCTTTACTAGCTTACATTGCATGCTATTTTGGCCTTTGATTCTAGCACTTTTTGGCCATGCTTTAAACTAATTTTGTGCATATTTTGGACTGCCTTAGCTCTGTTTTTATGCCTCATGGTCGAATGATGCTTGCTATGCATAGTTGTAGTTCAATACCCTTGCCTAGCTTTGAGTTTTGGAACCTATTGCATGCTTATGTTGAGGTGTTTCCATGTTTTGGGGCCATTGTGCATCACATTTCAGAGCTTACATGTATGCCATATTCCCATGTTTTCCACTCTTTAAATGTGTTTGAGAGTTGTGCATGAATACCTCATTTTTGGACCATTGCATGAGCTTCATTTCTATGCTTTTTGAGCCATCATTTTAGACCATTTTCCCACTGTCTTGGACCTGCATAGGGACTATTTGTGGCTGGTTAGGCCATTTGAGCATTGCTTTGTGTACCTCTAGTGTAATACACTTCACTAGTTTCGGTATCCGGGCCATCTAGCACGCATTGTGTGAGGTGTTTACATGATTCGGGACCGCCTTGTATGCCATTTCAGAGCTGGAACTTGTGTCATTGTATACCATATTTCATGCTTGCCATGCTTTGGTAGAGTTGCACTTTGTGCCTTAGGATTGGTCCCTTGCATTTGTGCATGTTTGCACGTATTTTTGTTGTCTCATTTTCATCCTATTGGCCACTGATTTGGATGTGGCTGAGGCCCATTCATTTTAGTTTAAGTCCATCTTGCATTGTGTATGCCATGTCCATGTTGTCGCATGCTTGATCGTTGCATTGTGTATGCCTTGATTATGCCTTTGTGTATGTCCATTGTCATATGTGCGTTGTGTATGACATATAGCGTCATGTGCATTGAGTATGCCATTCGCAGTTCATAGCATTACGTATGCTAGTTGCACCTTTGCTTGTCATTCCTTGCATGTTTGCATGTCTTAGTTGCATTTCGTTTAGGATTGCATGCTAGTTGTTGCATTGTGTTTACATGCCATGCCATTCTAGTTGTTGCATAGTGTTTGGAGTAGGGTTTAGTCCAAACATGGGAAACAAGGGACGCTCCATACTCAAAGTGACGAAACGTGCTTCGATTCCCGGTCACCGACACTCTTAATTATCCATGATGGAGTTTAGGCCTTATTGTGTTCATTTGTGCATTCATTTTACATCAAGTCGTGCAATTCGAATCCTCGGCCATCATGCATCGAGATGCGTGATTGATGGCACGAGGACCGATGACTACACTCCCTAGAGCTTATGTAATGACGGGGAGAGCGGTCGTGCACACATATGTTGAAAATACTTTGACATGCCCCTTTCTTGCTCTCTGTTGCAGCAAACCGGAAACCAGCAGCAAAAACTGGCCGGTAGTATCCCTACAGCATGGTGGAGTTTCAACCTTCTGGGGCTTTGTACAGTGTTTTGGGACCAGTTACAAACAGAGGCAAATCGGGGCATCGCGATGGATTTCCCGACAAGGCGACTTGAGCATGCATGCATTCCTTATCATTCAAGACTGAGTTGAGGCAGTCCATTTCATATGTTTTGCATGCTAGCTTATTTGTTTTAGTTAATTTGTTAATTAATTAGGGTTGTGTAATAATTAGCTGTAATTCGTTATTCATTCGGTTGTGTATTATTTATTCGGACCCTCTGCGAGAGGGCGAACTTTGTAATAAGTGTGCGTGTGTGTGATGCATGTCTTCCAACCCCACGTCTTTCTCCCTTTTATTTACCAGCTTATGATGGCTAGTTTTAGGGCATGTTTCAATTAGCATCTATATGTTCGCATGATTGCATCCATTCATCTGTTTTGCATGCACCGGGCTCGGCGCATTATACTAACTGCATCGTATTTCAATTCCAAGTTGAATACATGTTACCTATAGCATCTCATATGTCACCTTAGAATAGCCGAGCCTATCTTAGTTGCATTCTTGCATGTGTTGCATTAGGCATCTCAGCATAGTTATGATTCATGCATGTTTTCTAATTAGCTTCTGTCTTTGGCTTGGAGTACTCGGTAAGTGTTTATGCTTTAGCATCCTTGCATGCGTGTGAGTGACTGCCATGATAGCATGCTTACCATGAGGCTATGTGCTTATGTGATATAACTGCCTGAATGCCTGTGGGTGAAGGTTAGATTACTGGAATTGGAACAATTCATTGAAACGCGAGTTTTAAGCCCACTTGATTGTGGCAAAATCATGTTTTCTAAGCCCACTCGAGGGTGGCAAATCCACGTCTTAGCCTACTTGCGAGTAGCACCATCAAACTATTTTCAAATAAACAAACACGAAATGTTTTGTTCCAACTCAGGTGATCTAGTTTATACTTGTATGCTGTGTGCATCACATAGTAATCCTAGGCTAATAAGCCGGAATAAGAGCACATAATGTTTTCAAAACTCGATATCATGTTTAGTAGTGGCCGATCTTTGATCGGGCGAGCAGGGGTGCTCATAGCTGACCTTCCCCAATCGTACCTAAGTTCCCGAGCCGAGGCAACTTTGGTGATGACGGACACGTGGCCTTAGGCACGAGTCAGGGTTTCCTAAATTCCCCCAAAATAAAATATTTAGGTGGCAACTCTGTATCTGGCAAAGCAGTCCATGTTTGGCACTTCTTTCTAAAAATCTGTTTTTCAAAACGATTTGCCGGATTTGGACTCTTTGGTGATTTATCGGTCTTGCATTGCACTTTGCGGGATTAGATTCAGAACCGTGACATTTGAGTCCGAACTGTAGTAAGCCCAATGAACAAAACGGGATTCCCTCCCGGGACATTCGGGGACGTCTACACATAGTCTCAATGACCCATCCTTTTTTTTAGTAAACAGAACGGCCCTCCCCATAGTGAAGTACTTGGCCTAATAAATCCTTTTTCGAGCAACTCCTACAGTTGTGTCTTTAATTCTCATAGTTCTGCCGGTGCTATACGATATGGGGCCATAGCTATTGGAGTAGTTCTAGGTTGTAGCTCAATACTAAAGTCTATCTCCTAGGTTAGTGGCAACCTCGGTAATTCCTCAGGAAATATATCTGCATGTTAGCATACTACTCCCGGGAGTTTTAGTTCTGCTTGGTCCTCCTTATTTAAATCAAACTTGTTACCCTACCCGTAAGTTGATCGTGTCACCGTGTCCTACGTTTCATTGAAGTCAGGGAATCTTGCCAATCCCCCTTAAACTGGAAATGTGTTCTGTCAGGCACGTGAGCCACTACTTTCTTTTGACGGTAGTCGATCACCGCTCGATAGGTAGACAACCAGTCCATGTCCAAAATGATATTGAAGTCTGGCATCTCCATGACACGAAGGTCGCAAGTCAGGTATAGGTCCAAGACTTCTATCTTACAATCCTTACAGATCAACCTTATCCGAGCACACCCTCCCATAGGTTATGTTACACTTAAGGCAATTTCTAAGGGTTCACATACAAGTTCTAATGACTTAATACAAGCAGAGGATATAAAAAAATGCGATGCACCAATATCAAATAAAACATGCACCCAAGAATTATATAGTACCAAACTACCTTCAATTATAGATGGGCCCCCCTCCTCTTCTTGCAAGGCAAAGACTCTTCCGGTTGCCTTCTGGTTGCCACTGGTCCTAGCATTCTGAGTTCCTTCACTCTTCTGTTATTGCTACCCAGTAGATCCCGTCTTGTTTAACTAGGGCTTTTGTCCACCTATTGCCTAGACATTCGCTCCGGAACCTCCTCTTTATTATCCTGATGGAGGAAGTTGAGTAGGGCTTCGGGGCCGTATTTCCCTTATGACTCCTTTGAGGTCCTATAGATGTCAGACCCCATTTCAGCTTGTTCCAAATTCTCCTATCATCGGCTACTTCCCTTTTAGATTCTAATGTCGTCTCTAATACCTCGTCTTATGAGTGGAGCTGTTGCGGTAGAACTCTTTCCCAGATTGTAAGATCTAACCCCCATCCGAACATCTTTGCTTTCTCTTCTTCATTTGCTACATATCTAGTTGCGTAGCGGGCTAATTCTTCAAATTTTGTAGCGTATTGGGTTACAGTCGTATTCCCCTCCTCTAGGTCTTGGAATTTCCTAACTTACTCTCAACAAACTGTACTTAGAAAATATTTCTTCAGAAACAATTCCTTAAACTGGTTTTATGACAGGTTTTTAATGTCACGGGTATTCTTGATTTGTTCACACCAATGATCGGCCTCATCATCTAGCTTGAATACTGCCAAGGCTATTCTATCGGCATCTTCAGTTATCCCCATAGTGTCCATCATTTTCTCTATCTGCCAAAGCCAATTTTCAGCCACTCACGGGTTTGGTACTCCTGTGAACTTTGGGGGCCTTTGTTTTCTGAACTCTGAAAAGAGTCGAGTCCTCTTGTTTTGCCAATTTTTCCTTAGTCGTCCTAGTTCTTCCAGAATTTGATGCCCAAGATTATTACGGATATTGGTTTCTGCAAGTACGGGTCCATGATGATTTCTGGAACGATATAGGCATTATTACTAGCCTTTGAGTAGTCATTAGCTCGCGTATCCACCATTCTGTTCATGGTACGAGATAAGTTGGTGTTTAGATTTCTAGTTGGAGGTAATCTTTCTACTAGACTTGAAATTAAGGTTTAGTTTTTTTAGGGTGTTCAAAATATTAAAGCAAGTAACAATCAACAAATATAGATCAAATAATCACTTCATATATTTATAATAGGCATCAGTACAAGAGGTTTCTAGATTAGAGTTTCATTTAGAAGGTACTAAACACATCATAGTCACAAAGTCACTACATATATCTTAAGGATCCCTACTATAAGTGGATCTTACAAAAGCCTAGCTTACTACCCTTAGATTAACTCTCATTCCTAAACTAGTCAAAATCTTCTTCAGGATCCTCATCTACTGAGTTGGTTGCCTGGCCAGGAGAGCGGGGTGTATACGTCGGTAAAGGAGGAACGTGCTCAGATGGCACTTTGATTGGAAATGCTAGGGTTGTTCCTGGCTACACTGGTTGTTGCGCCACCTCCATTGGTTGACTATTGTCCTGCCCATGGTTGTGAGATTCGCCACTCTCAGCTTGCATCAGGTGTCGGTGTGGTGCTTCATCTGCCAAGGCTCGACATATCAGGGTGTCCATCTTTCAGTTATCCTGCTCCTTACGGATTGCGCTATTTGCTGCGTGACTCAGGTACTACAGGCGGCGTCAAACTAGAGACCTCTTTTGCTCCTTTGTATAGTAAGAGTAGTCTGTCTCCACTTTTCGTATCTCCCTGATGATCATTTCTACAATGGAAAATTCACATCATCGGCGACTATAGTAGGTATTGACGGACAGGGACCTCCTACTTTGTATGTGAAAGCTTCCCCATGTGTCGAAGTTAATATCGGTTGTTTGATGGCTTTCCAATGACATCCTATGGTGGAGGGAAATTTTTTTAATTGTTAGTCTCTTTTAAATATATAGAATAGTGTGATAGTAAAAATACACTAGTGTACAACAGCAAGGGATGCTAGAGTTGGGTATCGAGTTGCACAGGCTAGGGGTTCAACCTAGGCTTTGATACCAAGTTGTGACGTTCCAAAATCTATACTAAGGGTTGTAGTCAAGGGAAAGTCAAGTCCTATGGTCAATGACCAAGTAAGTTCCCAAATTACCGGAGGAGTCAAATTAGTCTCCCTTCTAAGTCCAACTTTCGTAGGTAGCCAGGCTACCCTTTCGACAGATCTTAAAAGGCATTGACGCAAGGTCTCATAAGCAACGTGGGAAACTATATTGCTTTTAAAAAAGACAAGCATATAATAATAAGAGAAAAGATACAAAACATCTCTAGTTATAGAAGATAGTTCCATCGATATTACACCCCAAAAAATAAAATTTCAGATGGACTTTACGAAACAATAAAAAAAT
Organism: Camellia granthamiana; assembly: GCA_036172215.1. Lineage (NCBI taxonomy): Eukaryota > Viridiplantae > Streptophyta > Magnoliopsida > Ericales > Theaceae > Camellia > Camellia granthamiana. Next base: position 82,757,403 of record CM069913.1, on the reverse strand, counting down.
TTTAGCTTCTCTACGACAACCAAAAGTCTTCGAAAGCTTCTGGCTCGTTGTTTTCTGCTACAAAATCCTCTTCGGTACCTGGCATGAAATGCCATAAGCTTTGAATGCCTAGTAAACACACATACACCTCGTCCATTTTTCCTAATCTAATACATAATAGAAATTACAACAATAGGGAAAGAAACATGATATTAAAGTAAATAATAAGGGTTACAAGATTAGTTGTTAGTAGTCTAGAAATCTCCCAAAGAGATTTCATCATGCCAACCATAAGAATCAGACGTAGATTATTCGGTATGCCTTCTCTTTTGCTGCTTTGCATACCTTACCCCAAATACCTACCAATGACTACATACCACGTAGCGCCAACTGAGGACCATAAAAGAGATGGTGAAATAAGGGCCTTGCCCATTCCCTCCTCACACCAAAGCCACCTAGGGTCCGAACACAACCGCTCCGCTCAAGGGTTCCGAAACAACCACTCGCGTAAGACTTTAACTTTCAAAAGGGAACACGTCCCGCTAACTAATTCAATTTAAACATAACCTTATCTCATAGAATACTCATGTGATCGAAATCCCATTAGCCATCCCATCAAGTTTTTTGTTCAGATTAATGTTTTAAGTTAGTTAGCACAACCACTAGAAATAAAATTTTCGTAAATATAAACATCATCAAAGGACTAAAATAAAGGTATATTATGATAACACATTCAATATCATAACAAGACATGATCATATAATAATAAGCATATTCATGAAGACAAGAGCATAGAGCACTAATGCAAAACTAAATTTCCAGATTAGTACCATTTAAAGATTAAAATCAAAAGGACCATTTCAGATTTTTCCTGAACCTGGCCTTACTATGGTTTATCTAGTTTTCAGAACATTTTTCGATAATGGAATAGCTTTTCTAGATTGTTTTTTATTTAAGAATTACTCCAGCTCTGTCCAAATTCGTTGACTGTTACGAAAATTGAATTTTCTTTCAAACCACTCACTCTTTTTCAATGAAACTAATTTTCCTTGAAAGTTAGCTTTTTAAGGAAATTTTTGAAAGAAAACTGAGGTCAGGAGATATTCCTAAATGTTTATAGAATTTTCAAAAGTTGGCTGTAAAAACTGGTTTTTCATGTATAATACTCAAAATAAGAAGATTGGTGAGAAAAGAGGCCAAGTAAGGGAAATTTTTCACTTCTTTTATGATAAAAACCATGCTAAATAATCTATTAATAACTCAAATTTTTAGACTGATGGTGTGCCTTTGGAAATAATGTGAGATATGGGAAGAAAATGCAGTTTTGCATTTATTAATAGGAAATATGTGTAGAAGAAGGATTAAAGCTCAACTCATCAACTCTAAACATATGAACACCATTACAACACATCTGAAAATATGATTTTAAACTTCTAATAACATGCATTCAGAAAAGGAAGTAGAAGGAGAGATGGTAATGTGGCTTACTTGAGGCTTGGTTGAATTGCTAACAAATCCTTCTCTTCCTCTCCTTTCCTTCACCAAGCTCACTCTCTTGCCCTCTTTTTCCTCTCAGCTGAATATATGGTTTGAGTGTGTGTTCTTGTGTGAAAAATGGCAAGGGAGAGGTTTTATTTGTAATAAAATTGGTGTGAAAGGTCCAATTTGCCCATTGGTTGGAAATAGATTAGCTAGTTTAGATTTAGTTTGAACTTAATAGAATAGGGGATGATTAGAGGCCTTAATTATGCAATTAATCATGATCTAGTTAGGCTTTAGTTAGGATGGAACTTGAGGTGGACACAAGGTTCCTTGTTTTGGGGTGTACTAGAACACTTTTCCATGAATTTATGGATTATGTTTGAAAAACTTGTATTCATTTCTTTTCCCTAGGGTGGCCGGCCATGTGGGGTGGATTTGAGGGGAATTTCTGTGTGTGTGTGTGTGTGTGCGTGTGTGTGCAATTGATGGAAATTTCAAAATATAGTGTATAATTTATTTAAATAGGTTTAAGGTACAAGTATATATATATACATACATATAATAGTACTAACTTTCAGTCAATTAGTAATTTAGTAAAATGTGAGGGCTTTAGATTTAATTTATGAATTGGAACATTTATTTTAGTGTAGAATTAAACTAAATTATGGTTAGAGAATCTAATTTGGTTTAGATTTCTTATTTCGAATAAAAAGGCTATCAATCGATGAACATGTTGAAAATTGAAAAAATCTAGGGTTTCAAGTGGTAATTCCATATTTAGGGAATCATTTAATCAGTATTAGGGTATTAGAAATTATTCCTAAGTTACCGAAATCGATCAGGGTTTGCAAGTTTTCACTTCTAGGGTTAAAGTTAAAATTATTTAGGAAATCAAGGGTCTTCATTAAATATTCCAAAATTGTTGGACTTTTAAGAAAATAAAATTTTCAGGGGCCTCACATTCATTATCTATATTGAGAAGGAATGGAATTGAAAAGAGAGAAATGAATTAAGAGAAGAGAGGTAGAGAGAAAAAGAGAAAGAAGCCTTAAGCTTTGAGCCAAAACACTTCCATACACTAATATACCATCTTTCTATATACAAAAATCATCCCAGAAATTCTGTGAGAACCATATCCTTGAGCCTTAATCCAAAAGAGACTGCGTGTTGTTCAAATCAATAAAAACAAAGAGTTGTATGACTCCCCCCCTCCCCCCCCCCCCTCCCCACACACACACACTGTTAAATAACTCAAAAATGCCATTCTAATTAGAATTTTGGATTTTCAAACTAAGAATTGAGAACACACTTTTTAAACTTAAGGGTGGTTAAGGGTGGTCAAAAGGAAGTTTAGAAATCAAATCCTTCATTTGAAGGTAAATTTTGCAAACTTTTCATTTTCTTTTACTTTCTTGCATTTTGTTTCTTATATTACTTTTCTTGCTTCAATTTCATGTTAAAAACCTGTTGTATTGCATATTTTCTGTTTGTTTTTCTGGTGTTCGAACAAAACAGAGTTTTTGGCCTGGCCCGATTGCTGGCTGGTTAACTTCTGGTCGGCCAGCTCATCTTTTGGCTGGCCAACCACTTTTCCTTGGATAGAACCTAGCAGCCTCCCGATGATGAGGAAAACAGTCTTCAACGGTCTCCGAGGCCTCTCATAAACCTCATGCTTTTCTCTTTTTCTTTTAGTTTAAGAGAGATTTGTGAGGATATTTTGTTGTATATTTTTATTTCTCTCATCCCTTATTTGGATATGTAATATTCCAAAAATGTAATAATTTTCCGCTCCTGCTTCTTTATATTCCATTCTTTTATTTGCTTTCCTTATCTGCACATATGTAATATATATGCTTGTCATCATATCCATGCCTTGGATCCATGCTTTATGCCTTAAGATAAATTTTGCATTTGTGGGTTTAACAGATTATTATGTGATTTTGTGCACTACCTCATGTTCTTGAGATGATTCGCATGTCATATAATAGAAGCTGGATCTTTAGCTGCATTTCATCAGTGAGTTGCGTTAGGATCTTGCATATTTTTACTAATTTTGTTTCGTGATTATTTGTGGGACGTTGGTAAATATGTAAGCTTTTATGCTTTAGCATCCTGCTTATGTATTTGTTTTTACTATGTTTAGCATCCCTACCATGTGGCTATTTGCTTATTTGATATAACTGTATGCATGCCAGTGGGTGAAGGTTGTGTTGTTTAATTTGGAATAAAATTGATTTTCATGATTGCACCATTCAAAACATTTTTGGAATAATGAAATCAAATTGTTCCAAAATGAACGACACAGTCTCTATTTTTTTTGTTTCACATAGTAAATTTTAGAATTTATTAATAAGCAGAATATGAACATATGAATTTACTAAAATTCACATCATGGCTTAGTAGAGGCCAATCTTTTGATTGGGTGTGTGGGGGTGCTCAATTAATGACCTTTCCCCCTCATAACTAAGGTTTGAGCCAAGCATCTTCAGTTACGATGAACAGTGGCCTTGGCACGAGTCATGGGTTTCCTAATTTTTCCAAAATATTAGGTGACGACTCTAAGATCTGGTGTTGTAGTCCACTTCTGGGAAAGAATTTGCAATAAAATGGATTTTCTATACAAGTTGCCAAATTTGGACTCTCATCTACGTTTCACATTGCACTCGTGAGAGTAGATCAAAAAAATAGAGAGTCTGAACGGTTTAATGCACACGGGTACCCCTCGAGCAATGTTATAGTTTATGGCGACTCTACTAGGGAGATTAAGAAACCTTGACTCAAACTCTATGATTTATTTTTTTATTTTTTTTATTTTCAATTATATGTTCTTTGCATTGCATGCATGGTGCGCCTAAGTCTTGTGCTCGTCACTTGTTATCCTGGACGGTTATTCAGCTTTGGGCGGATAGACGATCATGGGCTCTAATGTGGTGTTAGCACAAGCCTTGGAATCAGGATCACCATGTACCACCTGATCCTCTAGATTGGGTAGGTATATTGGTATCTTGCTAAGGTATCCTTTTGACCAAAGACTGATCTAGTACATATGGTATACTCTAGCAACTTCTATATTAGGGTAGGATGCTACCCCATTCTAGGATGTATGATGCCACTTGTTTAAATAGTGAAACCCAAGATTTTAAAGTTAGGACAGGATAACCCTACTCTCCATAGGGGTGTTTGTTCTCCTTCCTACTATGTGTAATGTATGAGATTTGGGGTTCTCAATTCTGAGCAGTGGTTCAGGCTTTTTAATGTGTGGGGTTGAATTCATTTTTTTTTCTTCAAATGTTGTATAATGAGGGGCTGAGCCGGAATGCTACCGAAATTTGATTGGGAGTTCCATTTTGTTTTTGCTAGGTACTCGTAGCACTATAGCTTCAGTCTGATATCCCTCAAGTTTTGTGGTCTTGCACTGGTAGACTTAGTAGAACTGTAGATTTGGTTCAAGGACAGCCAGCGTTAGTTTCTCTAATGCCAGTTACAAGGAGGAAGATTAAAACCTCATTTTCAGAACCTTGCCAGCCGAAATTTCTAGGATCTATGATGGTTCCACCTTCAGTGGTGATGGACCAACCTCTAGTAGTGATGGACCCACTTTTAATAGTGACGGACCCACCTCCAGTAGTACCGGACCAACCCCTAATAGTAACGGACCTCAAGGTAAGTCTTAAAAATTCGGTTCATCAGGTCCATAAATCCTAACAAGGAATTCATAGCGACCGTATCTTGTCCAGAACGCAGTTTTCTCAACATCCTATGCTTTTACCTTCAACTGGTGGCACCCAGATCTCAAATCAATTTTGGAAAACAATTGTGATCCCTGCAACTGGTCAAACAAGTTGTCAATACAAGGTAAAAGGGTATTTATTCTTTATTGTTACCTTGTTCAATTCATGGTAGTCAATACACAGGCGTAAGGTTCCATATTTCTTTTTCACAAATAATACTGGTGCACACCACGGTGAAGTACTTAGTCAAATAAACCCCTTGTCAAGTAAGTCTCGCAATTGTTCTTTCAGTTCTTTCATTTTAGCAGTAGCCATTATGTAGGGGGTTTTTGAGATAGGCTGAGTGCTTGGTACAATATCAATAGTAAACTCTGTCTCCCTGTCAACCAATTCTCCTGGCAATTCATTTGGGAATACATCTGGAAACTCGCTAACAATAGGGCTACTACTCAATTCAACATTCAGAGATTGTTCAGACATAACACAAGTAACCTGGCACCCTTTCCTGATTAATTTACATGCTTTCATTACAAATATCAAATAAGGTGAAGGCACTACCCCATTACCCACAAACACAATTTTTTCCTGACCTGGTGGTCTAAATACAACTCGTTTCGTTACACAATCGATGGTGACACAGTATTTAGATAACTAGTCCATGCCCAGAATTACATCAAAATGTCTAAAGTCCAAGGGAAATAGATCTACATACAAAGTAGCATTCTTAATACGCATATCACAAAATTGACACACAAATGTACACAACACAGATTCGCCGGATGGAGTAGATACACATAACAAATATGGCAATGATTTTAGGGGTCTACTCAATCTAGATGCAAATGCATAAGTTACAAAGGAGTGTGTTGATCCAGAGTCAATTAACACAAATGCATCTTGGTTACATATAGAGATAGTACCTGAGATGACGGCTTCTGCGTTCCATGTATCGCCCGGAACAAGCACAAACACTCTCCCTTGCCTCACAGTGTCTCCGGTGGTAGTAGGCCTCATAGTGTTTCTCGATTTTGGGACCGATGCAGTTGAGCTAGCAGCTAACTTCCCACTATTTTGATTACATTCCCTGGCCATATGCCCTATTGTACCACACTTAAAGTAGGCCCCTGAAACACGATAGCAAACTCCGTGATGTCTTTTACCACATTGGTTGAACATTGGAGACGTATCTCTGGAAGAATTTGAAGTGCTAAGGAGCTTGTATTCTGTTTCTTTAAAAGTCTTTCCTTTGAAAAGAAGCCTTGCCTCTTACTTTTCCAATCAGTTGATGTTTTGCTCTGCCTGGATATGTTAGCTTATGATATTATGGCCCGATCAGGCACATCAACATAGATTTCTAGCTTTAGCACATTCACCTTCTCTAAGATATCATCCCGAAGACCTCCTTCAAAGTGTCTCACTTTCTTTTAGTCGGCATTGACCATGTGTGGTGCAAATCTGGCCAATTAAGTAAACTTGGCCTCGTACTCGGCTACTGTCATGCTGTTTTGCTTAAGTTCGATGAACTCTGGCACTTTCCTGTCAGGAACACATTGTGGAAAGTATTTGTCGTAGAAAATTTTCAAAATTTGTGCCCAGTCAATGTCTTTATGGTTTTCACACATCAACATCCACCACCTTCTTGCATCATCTTTCTCTGTAAAGGTGGCTAGCAATACTTTCTGTGTTTCTACAGAAGGAAACACTTCAAACAACTTCTCTATGCCAAGGACCCACGCTTTAGCCTTCAATGGATCCAATCCCCCATGAAACTATGGCAGTTTCATTTTCTTAAACTCTCTGGTGAGAGCTATTGTTCAGTCATCATTTTGTAGATCTTGTGTAGGCGACAAAGGAGGCAGAGGTGGAGGGTGTGGCTATTGCCACTGTTGTTGCCACTATTGTTGTTGCCTCAATGTTTCTGCCATGTCCTGTATTAATCTTTCCATCCTATCCATTCTGGGAGTAGAGGACTCCTCTAATTCATCACCTCCTCTTCTCACCATTATCTGATTATACTTGCATTATTCTTTATATAGAATTGTTCAGAAGTATATATATACGAAAGGGCGTATATATTCAAGTAATCACAATGCAAGCAACTCACAAAGCGTATATCATATAGTCATTCATTTCAAAACATTTAAGCATATTTTCAATGTCTTCAAGTTCATGCTCATCACATGAATGCATCCTGGATCTTTTCTAGATGCTTGTTGCAAATTTGGAAAAGTGTGTAAGTTATTAACTCGTGCTCTGATACTGCTCTGTCATGACCTGAACCCGCCCCTGTAGGTTAAGGTCATAACCGGCTAGTAATCATAAGATTACCTACGGCCTCAATCAATGACAAACTTATATTATGATAGTAATGGGGCCAAACGGAAGCAGACTTAAAAATTTTGTCCAAAGAGCTGTGCTTACATGGCATATCAAAACATCTCACATATATCCATTAATAACTTACACCAAAAAACAAACTTAGAATCTTGTACACACAGGATCATTCAAACTGAAGTTAGCCAAACCAAAAGTTTATATGCATAAGTGATCCAACGGAACTGCCAAGGTAATAAGATGCAAAATAGAAGAACAAGTACAAGAAACAAAGTCTCGTGCATGAGACGTTTAGGCTGACTCCACAAAACTTGACTTCCTCTCATACCCTTCAATGAGGCTGGGTTTGGACATTTCTTTGCTCACCTACATATATATAAATGAGAGTGAGCGAAAGCCCAATGAATAATATCAAAATAAAGAAATTACATGAATGATATTCTTAACAAACATATCAAATGGCCTTAGGCCCATTCATATTTTTATCCAATACATCAAACGTCCTCTAGCCCATCATATCAAACGGCCTTTGGCCTAATTCATTCTTATCAAACGACCTCAGGCCCAAGTCATTCATATTAGACGGCCTCAAACCCAATTTATTCTTGTCAGATGGCCTCGTGCCCAATTTGTTCATGTCAGTTAGCCTCGGGCCCCATTCATTCATTCATGTCATAACGAATACTCATTCACAATTCAAATTAACAAATCCATGAAACTTATACTGAAGTAAACATTTGGAAAGTAGCATACTTGCAAATATCTTTACTAAGACATTACTCATAGTGTTCTGCCGATGGATTTGCCCTTGCGTTTGACCCTACACATTTCATAACATATTGGGTCACAAGCGATCCAATCCGTTCTTAATTTGTTTATTTCTGTTAGGCCTCTTTCTTATCCCTTTAGTTCATTTACAATGTTCAATGCATGCCTAAAAGTGTTTAGAAATGAAAGATAATGGAAAATGAAGCATAAAATAACTTTTCAAAATTTTTGAAATAGGGCTCTCTGCTTGAGCGCAGCTTTGGTTGCTAGAGCGGCCTACAAAACTCTGTAAAACTTCTAGTTGCATGAATTTTATGCTCGAGCGAGAAGTCTTGCAAATAGGGTAGCGCAAGGTTTGATGCTCGAGTTATCGTGCAATCTCTGTAAAACTTCTGCGAGCTTGACTTTCATGCTCGAGCGACACTTTCCTCGCTCGAGCGGACATGCCGAATTTTGGGTTTTTCAACAAGCTATTTGAGCTTCAAAACACAACCCCAAAGGCTCCAAAGTTTGCAAATTGATGCCAAAACATAGAAAAACATTGAGTAACGTAACAACTTAGGTAATTTGAAATCAATTATACAAAATCATGGTCCATTTCCAAAATCATTCCAAATTCTTCTTTGCCAACCTCAAAACTTATGCATTCAAGCTTCATACCTTCATGAATCATGTATGCATGTTAATTATTGACTCTAATTCCACTTCAAATGGCACAAATGATGCTCAAAATCATGAAGCTCAACAAAATTATGCATGCATGTAAACTTTGGTGCACAAGTCTTAGCATGCCTTATGCTAGATTATGCAAATTCATGGCAATTCATGACAATTCTATACTGTGGACACCCCATTTTTGACCGTCCTTAAGACTTGGACGTCATCATTTGAACACCTGATGATTGTGCTCGCTTATGTTTGTTTTGAGTCTCTGAAGGTCTCAGTTGAGCGCCTTGCCATGGAGCCTCTCAACTTGTCTGTTTTATGCTTGGTTGTGGACCAAGAGCTTGTTGCTTTGAGTCAGGAGGAGAGAGTGGCTTGTCGACCATCCCTAGTGTCCATCGGCCATGGCTTCTGCCTGCCGGCCATCAGTGGTGGCCGATCGGCTACATGTGTGGCCGGTCGGCCACTACTGATGTTCGACGACCATTTTTCTCCTTTTTTAGATATTTATTTGCCAGCTGTACCAGCTGTTGATCACTGAGTGTATCCTCCATACACGTGTATAGAAGGATGAAGCCAAGCTTTTGGCTTGTTTTTCTATATAATGGGGAGTCTCTCCTCCATTTTGAGGGTTCAGAAAATTTGTGAGTAAAATTTCACTCTCTCTCTAGAATTCTCTCTCTCTCTCTCTCTCTCTCTCTCTCTCTCTCTCTTCCTATTTAGTGCTTGAAAGTGAGTTTTCTCTACACTTTTGGTCTAAGACCCTTAGCCAAGCACCTTCACCTTGGAGCTGAGGTTCTTTGAGTCTTGGTTTGAGGTCTTAAGCTTGGTTTTGGCTCTGAAATTGTGCTGTTTGTTGTTGTGCTTCAAGGGTAAGGACTTGTCCCTTTTGAGCTTTGCTTTAGTTTATTGTTTGGTCATCTTTACATGCTACTTTGAGGCTAGTTTTAACCTCCAAAAAACTCTGTTTTTAAGGTTTTAAAATGGTGGTTTGAACCTTGTTTAGTTAGGGGGTGGTTTCCTCCCTTTGCTCTTTGGCTTTGTGAAGCTCTTGAAAAAAAAAAAATGTATTCTCTTTAAAAACCCTTATGTTTGAATTATTTTCTTGAAAGCCCCTTAGTTTCTTGAATTATTTCGAATCTTGCCGGTTAGCATTTTTTTTTTTTATTTTCATCGAAACAGGAATATCCTAGCCGAATTAGGTTCCTTAGTCTAATTTAATTTAATTATACATAAATAAGGTTCCAATACATGAGTTTAATTCCAAGCTCTCACTTCTTTTATTAATTTCAAGATTTGTCCCAAAACTAGTACATGCATTTTTTATACTACTGTACCACCAAATCAATTTGAGATCTATATATATATACATTGGGAAATGTGTCCATAGCACCTATATATTGAATAAAAAATTCCCCATTTCCCTTCCCCATGGCCGGCCAACCTAGGAGAATGTGAGGGACCTATTTTCAAGACTTGTAAATACAACCACCCCCCTAGCATGGCATACACCGAAATTGCCTATAAATACAACCACCCCCCCTAGCATGGCATACACAAACAACACACTCACATACATTCGGCTTAGAGGAGAGAAAGGAGAGCAAGAGAGAAGTCTTGAGAGGGAGAGGAAGGAAGAGGAGAGCAATCTTGTTCAAGCCTAGCAAGTAAGCCGCAACACAACTCTCTCTTTTATTTTCCTTTTTCAAATACATGTTCTTAAGGGATCTACCCATTGTTTTCAGATGTGTTAGTAATGATTTCCTTGTGTTAAAAATGATAAGAGTTGAGCCATGATTCTACCTCTCTTGTAGTTCCTCTCATTTCGGTACAAAACTATCTTTTTCATACCAATCTCTCAAACTTTCCAAAGGTACACCTTCAACCTAATTTTTTGAGTTTCATATATATTATTTAGCATGTTTTCATCACAAAAGAAATGAAAGATTTCCCATGGTGGATCCCTTTCTCACAAATCTTCTTGTTTTGGGTATTGTGCCTTAAGAATTTGTTTTCACAGCTAACTTTCAAAATTTCTAGAAAAATGTAGAAAATTATTCTGGACCTCCATTTTATGTCAAAATCTTCCTTAAGGAGTTATCTTTCAACTAAAATTTTTTTCATTGAAAAGCATTGAGCGATTGTAAGAAACTCCAATTTTCGTAATGGTCGACCAATCTGGACAGCGCTGAAGTGTTTCTTAAATAACTAAAAATCTAGAAAAGCTATCCCATTTCCGAAATATGTTCTGGAAACTAGATTAAATTTTCTATGAACCATAGGGAGGCCGAGTTTGGTAAAAATCTAAAATAGCCCTTTTGACTTTAATCTTTAAATGGTATTGAATCTGGAAATTTAGTTTTGCATGGGTGTTTTATGCTCTTGTGTACATGAATATGCTTATTAGTTTATGATCATGCCTTGGTATCATGTTTCATGTGTTATGGTTATGTTCCTTATCGTCTTCATTTTAATGATGCTCATGCTTATGTGGATATTACTATCTTGTTGAGTTTGTTTTAACTTGACTTAAAACATTGATCCAAACGGAAAACTTAATTCAGATGGTATTGGGTTTTCGATCACTTGAATAATGAAGAGATGATAATGTGTTATGTATGGATTGATGGGATGTGCTCCCTAATTGAAAGTTAAGTCTTGCGCAAGCAGTTGTCGCGTAAACCCTGGAATGGAACAGACGTATTCGGACTCTTTGCGATGGTTTGATTGGTGAGATAAGGTTGGGTCCGGATGGGACATTCAGGAAGATAAATTTTTTTTGGAAGGATAAGGTTGGATTCAGGAGGTAAAACCTTTTTTTTTTTCGCTGTCCCTTTTGAGGCCCTGCGGTTGGCGCTACGCAGTATATAACTGTTGGTAGGCATCCGAGGTTAGTTCTGCAACAAAGCAGCAAAAGGGGGAGTTCCGAATAGTTCGGTGTCCAATTCTTGTGGTTGGGAGGATGAAATCTCTTTGGGGGATTTCTAGAAGACTAACCACTAACATTATAACCTTGTTATCTATCTGAATGACATGCTCCTTTTCTCTATTATTGAAATTGTTGTTATTGACTTGAATATCATGCTTCACTACTTGTTTGCCATAAATGTGATGGTGTATTGGATTGGGAAAAAGGGACGGGGTGTGTGTGTGTTTACTGGGCATTCAAAGTTCACGGCATTTCATGCCAAGTATTGAAGACTATTAGGCTGGTCGAAGGCAAAGCTGAAGTATTTGAGGACGTATGGCTATCCTATGAGAGTTAGGAACTAGTTATGTTAAACATGTTTTGAGATTGTAAGTGATAGATCCCATGTTGTATTTAAGAAATGATTTTTGTAATTTGTATATATATAACATTTGTAACATATCCTTATACTCCGTTAACTCATGTAGGCCTTGTGTTAATACCCTGTCAAGATCTATCAAAAAGGTATCTTTGCTATCTAAGGTGGTTGGACTTAGAAGGGAGGCTATTTTGACTCCTTCAACCTTCCTGGGAGCTTGCTTGGTTATTAGCCAAAGGACTCATTAGTGACATTTCCTACTCTTGTAACCTTAGATAAACTCTGTATTTAATGGTTAATATATTATCTGATGTTCCCGATTTTTGGGGCGTCACAGGCTTGTAAAGCCTTGTGAGCCATCTTTCAAAGCTTTTGAAACACCATTTTCTTGGCCTTTTAACCACTAAATTCCAGGGGAATTTTAGTGGTAAAAAGTTGGTTTTGAGGTCCAAAAGAGGAGGGGGTGGCCTTCCCTCCTTGTGTCTTGTTTGTATGTGTAGTTGGCCTAGCATGTGAGCATGTTTTTCTACCTTCTTATGACTTGATCTCAACATGTTTTAGTCACTAATTTAGCATGCTTTAACTCTGTTTTGGGTGATCTTGGTCATATGACTCATGCTTTGTATAGCCATAGTGTAAAGGCCTTCACTAGCTTTGTGTTTCAAGGTCTCTAACATGCTTTGCATGGGTTGTTTGCATGCTATGGCATTGTTTTGCATGTGTTTTTAGTGTATACATCTTTGTCACACTCTCACATATTCCACTCTTTCATTGTTTTTGAGAGTTGTGCGTTGTGCCTTGTTTGTGAGCCAACAAGTAAGCATGTTTTTCTTGCCGTTTATACTTCAATCTCAGCATATTTTAGCCATTGTTTTGGCATGTCTTAGCACTGTTTAGAGCTGGTTTGGTCATTTAGTTTGTTATTGCATGCCTCTAGTGTAGTGCTTTTCACTAGTTTTAATGCTTTTGGCTTTTGAGCATGTCTTGCATGTGTTGCTTGCATGGTTTAGTGTCTTTAGCATGCCATATCAGCACTGAAAGTTTGCAACCTCCCTCTATTCTTCACTTTTTAATTTGTTTTTGAAAGTGGTCTTGAGCCCCTTGTTGGCTTGAGCATGACATTGAGGCACTCATGCCTAATGGTTTTAATCCTCTCTTGAGGGTTTCCACTAACCAACAGCATGAGACCTCTTTCATGCTCAAGGCACTTATGGCTTAGGCCATCTTTCCAATTAGGGGTCTTTCACATTGGACATAACCGGGTAAAGGACTAATTGGTAAGCTAAAATCTATAAACAAGAATTGGACAAGTAAAGCATGAAAAAGATAAGCATTCGTGTTGCATTGCATGTGTTTGGATCAGACGTTAATCCAAACACAAGAAGTGTGGGATGTTTCATACTCAAAGTGATGAAACGTGTCACATTTCTTGGTCATCATCACCCTTGATCATGCATGATAGGGTGGTGGCACTTTGAGTCTTATGTGCGCATTCACTAAGCTTGTACAAGCTTGGTTCTTTGGCCATCATGCATGAAAATGCTTGATTGGTGGCTTCAGAGCCAAGTGCCATACTTCTTTGAGCTTGAGACATGATAAGGAGGTGGCAGTACACACATTCCTTGAAGAATACACTGCTTTGCCTCTGTTTGTTCTCCATTGCAGCAAAAAAGAGAATTACAGGGAAAGGGTGGCCGACCGGCCACCAATGGTGGCCGACAGCCATAAATAGTGGCCGACCGTCCAGTGGCAGTGGCTGACAGCCACCTATGGTAGTCGACCGGCCACCAGTTGAAGAGTTGTTCAAAGTATTCCTGTTTTGGAGCAAAGGCAGTCTGTTAATTGGTGTAAGGTTCAGAGATCAAAGCAAAGTGCAAACAGAGGCATCCAAAGCAAGGCGGTGGATTTTCAGGAAGAAGCCAACCAAGCATGTATGTCTCCCTCGCCCGTGAGGCCATTTTATTGCTTTAATTAGTTAGTGTAGCTAATTATTAGATTCAATTTGGTTTGTAATAATTCATTAGCTTAGAATAGTTAATTAGTTGTTTTGTAATAATTAGCTTAGCTTAGATTAGCTTGGCTTATTTATTCGAACCCTCTTTCGGAGAGGCTCGAATTAGCTTAGCTTAGATTAGTTGTTTTGTAATAATGCCTGTGGATGAAGGCTTTATTACTTGAATTGGAACAATCCCATCAAATATGAGTTTTAAGCCCATTTTGCGAAGTGGAAAAATCATGTGTCAAGCCCATCATGTTTGATGGCAAATCCGCGTTTTAGCCCACTTGACGGTGGCACTTTCAAACCATTTTCGAAAAAAAAAACATGAGTTGTTTTGTTCCAATTTTTGTGATTTTGGCCAATACTTGTATGCTGTGCGCATCACATAGTAAGTTAGCTAATAACTGGAATAAGAACATATGTGTTTATAAAACAACATATCATGATTAGTAGAGGCTGATCTTTGATCGGGCGAGCGGGGGTGCTTATTTCAGGACCTTCTCGTACCCAAGTTCCCGAGCCGAGGCAACTTTGGTGATGACGGACACGTGGACTTTGGCACAAGTCAGGGTTTCCCAAATTTTCAAAAAATAAAATATTTAGGTGGCGACTCTGTAATCTCGCAAAGCAGTCCAGTTTTGGCATTATTTGATTCAAAATCTGATTTTCCAAAAATGATTTGCTGATTGGACTCTTTGATGTTTATCAGTCTCACATTGCACTTTGTGATATTAGATTCAGAGCCGTGACAGGAGTCTGAACTGTATGACCAATTCGAGCCTCTCCGAAAGGGGGCACGCGAAGAAAGTCGAGTCTACAGTTTCTGGCGACTCTGTTGGAGATTTAGAGAACTTGACTCGAACTCATGATATGTTGTTTTATTTATACTTATGTGTTTCTTTGCATTGCATTTGCATTGGTGCACCTAAGTCACAGTGTTTGCCATCTGCTATTCCTGAACGGTTTGCCGAAGGCTTGCTTGGAAAAGCGTGCCATAAGGCTGACTGATTGTGGGCTCTGACACGATGGGAACACAAACCTTGGATCTGGATCACCACCGTACCGTTTGATCCACCTTTCACTTCTCGGTGTTTGGTGTGAGAGGTATATTAGGTGGTCTTGCTGAGGCACCCTTTTTGACTAATTGACCTAGTTGCATATCGAAAGCCATAGAGACTGTTCCAAACTAGGACAGGTTGCTCACCCGAATACAGGATTGTTTGAAACCGCATGCGTGCGCAGTGAACCCCTAGTTCCTGACGAAACTAGGACAGGGAAACCCTACCCCATCATAGGGGTGTTTTGGCTCTCACTTGCCTGCTATGTGCTGTTAGCGTGTGTCTCTACAGGAATACATGTATCAGTTGCAAGTCAAGGAATCAGTTTGAGAATATCAGTTTTGAGGCAAAAATTTGGGGGCAGAAATCAGTGTTTGAGTATAGATTGTCCAGCTTATGATTTCAACCGTGTGTTGTCTTTATCTAAGCCGAGGTGCTGTCCGTTTGCTGATTGTTATTTCCTTTTTGCTTTATTTTTCTTTTTGCTAGGTAGTATTTCACAATTGCTTCAGATGAGGTAGTTTCCCCCGAGCACTCTGGACCAGGGTCAGGAGGATTTATCGATCTGAGGATCTTATTGGAGGACAACTAGTGTTTGCTTCACTACCCCCTGTTACGAGACGGACGACAGTCAGGCATAGATCACCGGTTCAACAGTTGCCAATTTAGCGGTCATTATCTACTTCACCTGTGCGTAGTAGGGCACAGTTTTCTACTTCCACCTCAGAAAGAGAGTATACACCTGTTCAGATAGATCAACACTCCTCAGACAGTATGGAGGAAATGATGCATCAGTTTCAGCAGACTATCGAGGCCATGTAGCGGGATGTTGCTCGCCAAGCGGAAGTTACCGCTCCCCAAACAGAGGTTGTAGCTCAGCAGGCAGAACTAATTGCTAAGCTTCAACAGCAGCAGCAACCACAACAAACCGGGGCTTCTGCTTCGCACCCACCCCCACCTAGGGTTCCGATACCCGGGGATACAGCTCATGTCTAGGAGAATACAGACATCCCAGCAAGGCTAGCCCTGTCTCAGACTTCCAAAGCACTGGCCTACCCAACTGACACACCGTTCGAGTTTGAGGTCGATCCTACTGCTTTGAAAGTAAGCAAGCTTGAAAAGCTGTTCAAACGAGCTCAGGGAGTCAATGCAATCCCAGATATAGAGGATGGCTACATGAATTCGACGGTGGCATTGCAGGATAGATTTAAAATGCCTCACATAGACCGTTTTGACGGCTCGGGCGATCCTATGGTTCACTTGAGGCAATTTTCAGATATTCTACGCTTGATGGGCATGACTAGATTGCAGAAGCTATCCGTCTTTGGTTAGACGCTGTCGGGTATTGCGGCCATCTGGTATGCTAAATTGGAGGATTCAGTGAAAAGGAGTTGGGAAGAGATGGCCGAGGCCTTTGTCGCCCAATATTCTTACAACACCCAAATCGAGGTCACAACTCGTGATCTCAAGGCTACTCGGCAAGAGCCGAAGGAGGGCTTCTCTGACTTTGTTACTCGATGGAGGGCCAAGGCCTCCATGATGACCACCAAGCCAGCTGAGAAAGACCAAATCAGAACGGTCGTGCAGAATCTGCAACCGAAGTTGATGCAGAAGATGATTGTCTTACCCCTCCACACCATTGCTGACTTGCATGAGATAGGGGTTTAAATAGAAGATGCTATGAAACAGGGTCTGATTGACCATGAAAAGGAGCAGCCCAAGAGGGCGTTTACACACAGTTCGAATACAGCTACGAGTAGCAATGCAGCTGCAAGGACCTCTGACGTTGGCATGGTCACCACCACGCCAAAAATAGCCACACCCTTTACTGGCACATCTGGAGCCACCATACAACCTGTAAAGTACCCACCCCGGGGCCAGAGTGTTTTTACCCCACTTTACATGTCTCTGTCCAAAGCCTTGGGGGTTCTAATCAGGAAAGGGCATCTGAAGCCCCTGGAACCACGTCCACTGCCAAATCCCCTCCCTTCTATACACAACCCGGCCAAGTATTGTGCCTTCCACCAGCAGCATGGTCACAATACCGACCTATGCTTTAGACTCTGTCATGAGATTTAGGATCTCATTGACAACAAGGTGATAGCGCCTCCTGAGAAGCCAAACGTCACTACAAATCCCCTCCCACCACATAACCAACCCCCTCCTCCACCTAGGCAAGTAAACCCGATCCAAACAATGGCCGTCCCATACGACCCCAGCATATACATCACTCCCTCCCACCTGCCTAAGCCGACGCTGTTCATCCCAGAAAGCACAGATTTGTGCATGATGAGTGCGTCCCAATCCCAACCTGAACCTGTGGTGGTGGCTGAGGTAGAAGAAGGCATGCATGAGGGCTTCGAGAGCTTAACCAAAGAAGAGTACAACCCTTGCTATTACATTGGGCCAACTAGCTAGGCCAAGCCGCTGGTGGAATTGCCGATGAGGATGAAGGTAAATGTAGTCCGAGAGGACTGGCCGAGCCAGGGGCTGGATGATTTTGCTGAGCTGGAGGAGGATATTAGTAACCTGCCGTTCTTTGATGAACAGGACCTGGGGGATGTACAGGTCGGTTGGTTTGATGAGAACAGAGTAACGGATAATACATACTGGCTTAGTGACGAGCCGGATATTGATGAGGGGTCTCTACCAAAATAGGGACAGTCAGAAACAGGAACGTTTGCAACGGTCGGAACGGTCGACAATGAGGGGAAGTTGCCGGAGAGCACCGGTACTGAGAATTTTGCTCGAGAATTGGGCAGTTTGTGTATAGCTAACACAGAACAGGAGGCTGCGCTGAAGCAGTTCGAACATGAGAGAATTGAGATTGATTAAAGGGCTAGAAAAGCCAAGGGTCCTGCAGGGAAAAAATGTGTTATGAACACGGGAACCGTTACAGCGGGACCAGATAGTTGTTTATCGATTGCCAAAGGGATGTGGTGGGAAGACAATGATTTGCGTCTTGCCCATACGGATGAGGACTGGGGTCAGAATCAACCAGACGATACTTGGTATACCGAAGAAGTGGACCACATGACTCGGAGTGGGCGGTACTTTAAGCCCCCACACTTGGACCAGCCAGAACCGTTAGGGAAAGACAAGGAAGCAGAGAAATAGAAAGATAAACTGCTAGAGGAAGAAGCTGTACTGAAGTAGCTGAAGAAAATTCAAGCAGACATCTCCATCTGGGGATTACTCATGGCCTCACGGGTGCATAGACAAGCCGTCCTATTAGCAATGGACAAGGCTAAGCTTTCTATTGACACAACTCCTGAGCAGTTAGTGGGACTGGTGTTCCCGAGTGGCGCCTCACCGACTTTGACATTCACAGACAAAGAATTACCGCCTGAGGGCTCTGAACATAACAAGCCGTTATACATCTCTGTGGAGTGTAAGGAGAAGTGGATACCAGTTGTCCTGGTTGATACGGGATCTGCAATTAATGTGTGTCCGTCGCGTACAATCTACGCTATCGGTTTAAAGCCGGCAGATTTCGCACCAACAGCCCAGGTGATTCGGGATTATGACAACACAAGTCGGGAGGTGATGGGGATAGTACGGATCAAAACTCATATCGGCCCAGCGCAATAGGACATTGAGTTCCATGTCTTGGATGTTCCAGCCACCTTTAATTTACTCCTTGGACGGCCGTGGCTACACCAAGTAAGAGCTGTCTCTTCCACTTTACATCAGATCCTGAAGTACCCCATGGGAGGGGGGTAGCAATTGTTTTTGGGAACTCTTCCATAAATTCGCCGCCGGAGGTTTCTACACTTGTCTTGGAAATTGAACACGGCGAGGAGGATGTCTTTTTGTCGGGATTCACCTTGGCTGAGGCTCGGGTAGTGTAGGATATGCTGGCTGTTGATGAGGGACTCTATGTCAGTACGCAATCTGTTTACCTCATGAATAAGCTTCAACACATGCCCGAAATGGGATTGGGAAGGAGCGGCCGAAAGGGCATCACTGCATTGGCCAAAGTGCCACACAACCCTTATACCTTTGGTTTCGGTTATGCACCCACCAAAGAGGATTGGGTTAGCAAAGAAAAAGAGATGGTCGGAAGAGCCAAGGCCAAGCAAGCCGGGAAGCACTACGAGCTAGTGCATAGACCTATCCAAGGAACTCTGAACGGCCGCTTTGTTCAGGAGGGGCAAGATTTCCCGTTTTGTGGCTTTCCGGAGCCATGGTTGAATTCAGAGAAGCGGTGTTTACTCGGCTTCGAGATCTTTTTCGATCTACAGTTGCAAGCGGATGAAGTTATGGAAGAGCAGACTGACCTAGCAGCTGAGGCTGAACAGTGCAAAGAGGATGAGTCTGATGGCACGAAACTCGAGATAGGAGTAGCGTTGGCTTGTCTCCTCTTAGATCTTCAGATCACACCGGAGTACTTGGGGGATGACTTCTCTGTTTCCATGATTGGAGATCAAATGGCTATGGGCCCTTCTTTTGGCATTCTGGACGCATCTATCGCACCCTCCCTCGTTTGGCAGTACGAGGAAGGCTTTTTGTCAAGTAGTTCTGGGTCAGGTAGCGAACCAGAATCTGATTCCACAGAGTCTGTGGAGTCTGAATCAGATTCTAGTTCTTCGGAGTCAGAGTTTGGTATTCCTGGGGTTGATAACCCGGATGCCGTTGTTTTGTATAGGTTGTCTTTTCATTTTCTTTTGAGTCGGTTGTAATCGAAGAATCAGACGAACTGGAAGTTAATGAGAATGATACCATGGTTTCTGAGTACTTTTCTGTGCCACTCGTTTATTGCATTAATCACGACTTTCAAAACTTTGATGGAAACGACGAGGAAGAAATTCCTCCAGTTTTGAAACATTTGATTGATCGAGAGCAGGAGAGGTTTGTAAAACCTTTGGTTGATGAAATCACCTCAATTAACGTTGGCACTAAGAAGGATCCACGTCTGGTCCAGATCGGGTCCACGTTGTCTTTGGAGGAACGTGAGCGCTTAGTCACTTTATTAAAAGATTTCAAAGATGTTTTTGCGTGGTCTTACGAAGACATGCCTGGAATCGATCCTGAGATTTTACAGCACCGGATCCCTCTTGACCCTGAGGCCTGACCCGTCAAGCAGAAGCTCCGGAGAATATGCCCGGATTGGGCTTTGAAAATCAAGGAAGCGGTCACCAAGCAAATTGATGCAGGGCTTTTGTTAGTATGTGAGTATCCTACTTGGTTGCCCAACATAGTTCCGGTGCCGAAGAAAGATGGCAGAATTCGAGTATGTGTGGACTTCAGAGATCTGAACAAAGCCAGTCCGAAGGACGACTTTCCTCTGCCGCATATCAACGAATTGGTGGATTTCACCGCTGGACATGTGCTGCTTTCCTTCGTGGATGAGTTTTCTGGGTATAACCAGATTCTGATGGCACCCGAGGACAGGGAGAAGACTGGCTTCACCACCCCGTAGGGAACCTACTGTTATAGGGTGATGCCGTTCGGTTTGAAGAATGATGGGGCTACTTATCAACGGGCTGCAACTACGATCTTGCACGATATGATCCACGAGGAGGTTGAGGTGTACGTTGACGACATGATTGTCAAGTCCAAGGAAAGAGAAGGCCACTACAGCACCTCGAAGAAAATTTTCCAACGGATCAGAGAGTATTGGTTGCGACTGAATCCTCAGAAATGTACTTTTGGTGTCACAGCAGGGAAAATGCTAGCGTTCTTGATTACGCAAAGGGGCATCGAAGTTCATCCTTCCAAAATCAAGGCCATAATAGAAATGCCACCACCAAGGACTGAAAAGGAGGTGCGCAGCTTTCTGGGTAAAGTACAATTCATAAGACGGTTTATTGCAAAATTAACCTTGACTTGTGAACAACTATTTGGTCTCCTGAAGAAAGGAAAGAAGTTCCAATGGGATGATTGATGCCAAGTTGCTTTCGAGCAGATCAAGCAGTACCTACAGAACCCACCCGTGTTGTCACCGCCAGAGCTGGGGAAACCGTTGATTTTGTATTTGTCAGTAATTGACACGACAATGGGCTGCATGCTTGCGCAGGAATCTGAGGATAAAGTGGAGAAGGCTATATCTATGACCTGAGCAAGAAAATGCTGGAATATGAGACCCATTGCACTCCGCTTGAGAAGGCTTGTTTGGCCTTGGTATGGGCTACCTGGAAGTTGAGGCACCACCTGTTAGCTCACTCTATAATATTGGTTTTGAGATTAGATCCCATCAAATATCTCTTCGAGAAACCAGCGCTTACGGGTAGGCTAGCTCGTTGGTTGCTTCTTCTCTTCGAATTTGATTTGAAGTACATGACTCGCAAGTCTATGAAAGGGAGAGCGGTACCGGAGTTCCTAACCGATCACCCAGTGGAGGGAGATGAAGCAGTAGAGCATCTGTTCTCGGATGAGGCCATTCTGCAACTCGAAGAAGAGGTTTGGACTATGTACTTTGATGGAGCATCTAACCAGTATGGGTATGGGATAGGGGTGTTGCTGATAGCACCCGACAATTCCCACATACCTTTATCTTTCAAACTCCAGTTCAAAGTATCAAACAATGAGGTAGAGTACGAGACATGTATCGCTGGCTTGGAAGCCACCCTGGAACTAGTGGCAAAACGGTTGGACGTCATTGGGGACTCGAACCTGGTTGTGTCTCAAGCGAAAGGAGACTGGAAGGTTAAAGAAAAACAGATGAAAATCTATCACCAAACCCTGGACGTTCTAATTCCTAGGTTTGAGAAGTTAACCTTCACCCATCTGTTAAGAGAGAGCAACAGGCTCGCTGACGCTTTATCAACTCTATCTTCCATGATAGACATCCCTTTGGGAGTCTGAATGCGTCCAATCATCATTGAACAGAGGTATGTGCCGGCCTACGAGCTGAATGCCGCAATAGACGAAGTACAAGATCAGAATCCCTGGTACCATGACGTCTAGAACTTCTTGGAAAAGGAGGCTTATCTACTAGGGGCAAATGCCAAAGATAAGAGGGCAATACGACGAATGGCTGCTCAGTTTATCATCTGCGGGGGTAAATTGTACAAACGGGGCCATCTTGGGATGCATAAACTGTGTGTTGATGCTGAAGAGTCAAAGTGCCTAATGGAGGCCATCCACGGAGGAGAGTGCGGAGCGCAAATGAGCGAAGTGATGCTAGGTCGGAAGATTCTCAGACAGGGTTACTACTGGTCAACCATGGAGAAGGATTGTATTGGTTTTGTTCAACGATGCCACAAATGCCAGATCCATGCAAGTCGCATGAATATCCTGCCGTCGAAGCTGTACAACATGACTTCACCATGGCCATTTTCAGTCTGGGGGATTGATGTTATCGGGGCAGTTACTTCGAAGGGGTCGAACGGACATGAGTATATCCTGGTGGCGATAGACTACTTTACAAAGTGGGTTGAGGCCCAATCCTACGCAGTGCTGAAAGCGTCACACGTAGCAAAGTTCATTAGGAATAACATTATCTGTCGCTATGGGGTCCCGAATGAGATCATTTCGGATAATGGTTCCCACTTCAAGAAGGAGGTGATCGACTTGTTAGAGAAATACAACGTGGCTTTTCATAAGTCATCCACATATCGGCCAAAACCAACGGAGCTGTTGAGGTTGCCAACAAGAACATCAAGCACATTCTACAGAAGATGGTTGAAACCTATAGGGACTGGCTAAATAAGCTGCCATTTGCTCTCTGGGGCTACAGAACATCAATTCGAACTTCTACTGGGGCAACTCCGTATTCCTTGGTTTATAGGATGGAGGCTGTTCTGCCGGTCAAAGTTGAGGTTCTGTCGTTGCGGGTAATGGCTGAGTGCCAGATAGCAGAGGCAATTGGCAGCAGAGCAGGTTTGAGGAACTCATGCTATTCGACGAGAGAAGGCTAAAAGCACTGTATCACGTCCAAGGTTATCAACGCAGAATTGCCAGGGCTTTCAACAAGAAAGCTAAGTCCAGGAATTTGAAAGAAGGGGATTTGGTTCTCAAAGACAACCGAGCTCCCATCCACAACCCTAGGGGCAAGTTCAGACCTAATTCGAGTGGTCCTTACATCATCAAATTTATTTGGTCGAGTTGAGCCATCGTTCTTATGGATTTAGATGGCCTCGAATTCTCCCAACCAGTCAACATGGACAAGTTGAAAAAATACTACCCCTGAGTGGCTTGCTAGGCCGAAAACCAGAAAGGGCGACCTAGGCAAAAGTTAGAGCACAAAAAAAAATTGAAATAAAAAAAACTGAGCTCGCAAGGTTGAATACCCAAAAAGGGCAATCTTGGCAAAAGTTGGAGCGCAAAAGGAGAGTGTTAAAACCTGAGTGAACCCGAACCGAACTACGTAAGGCTTGATTCCCATCTTTGGGATATGTAGGCAACTTCATTCCGAAGTCCAGCCATAAACACTTCCAAATCAACTGTGTCCATGTGATTATGTTGGTCATCTTTGTCTATTCCACATCCAAGAGTTCGGTTGTGATCTTCAATATAGTACAGTGCTATTCAGACAAGGGGTAACTTTCTAGTTATTGGATTCGGGGTTATACATCTCAAGGATAGATTCCGGGCGTGTCCAGTTGTGATCCATATCGAAAACGGTTTTGAAAAGTTTTAATAAAAGTTGATTTTGTTCAAATTAATCTTTTTTACAACTTAGACCATTTTTGGACCAAACGGAAAATTTTCAGTACCCACAACCTTCAATTTCATTGATTTCAATACAGAGTTCTTCGACTCTCGATACAAATTCAAGTTGCTTTTTTATTACATTCAAAAGGAAAACTTGAAAGTATAGATTAAAGCAATAAACTTGGGACATGGTTGAGTCAGGTGTTCCTGCGCCCCCTCCTGGAGCTTGTGGAAGCTTTGGATGCCAAAGTAGGCCCGGTTTGTGCCTCATCTTCAAGCCAAGCTATGTATTCACCAGAAAGGGCACAACTGAAATTGGGAGCAGGGGCCAGAATTTCTCTTGTCCTCCAAGCAGTGGAATACTGAGCTAATTGTGCGCCTCAGATTGGAAATGAAGCTGGATACTCTATCACCTCTTCTGGGAAAGTCTGGTCATCTCCGAACTGATGCCTGAATTGGAAGGGAAAGTAGAAGATAGAATGTGTCAAGCCAATCAACTGAATCCCAGGTTGTCGGGACATGCTGTAGCTCATCTCAGGTAGATCAAACCAGGGGCAATGCCAAGCGATGTCAATAGCAGACTTGCTGCACATCCAGTGGCACCACCATCCCTCGTTTGGGAAGTCAACTAGCCGAGAGCAAAAGAAATAACCGTGCGTTGAACACGTAGGACAAGCGTCCACTACTTTCAACTTATCCATCAGCCATACCTGGGGAGGGATGAAAAATAAGAGAGATTAAAGAATAGAGAGGTATACGTGGAGAGAAAAAGTGAGAAAAGGGTTTTTTGAGAGAAAAATAGAGCCTGAGGGCCGAGTGATGTGAGAAACACATGTGAAAAGGGTGGGAAACATTACCTGTAGCAGTAGTGGACTTCCTGCAAACTTGGTTGTCTCCTGGCAGTGGAAAGCATCCAAACCCATCAAAGTCTCGGCTAGTGTCATGCCAATACAGCTCTTGCCCTCTTTCAAGCCTTTGGCAACTTCTATCAAGCGAATGCTGGACCCTCCAAAGCCAGGGGCAAGCAAAAAATGGGCCAACATACACAAGCAGAGGGCATGCTGCCGAAAGCTTTGCCAAAAGTGGTCACCGCGGTCACCGGCATCAGAAAACCGATAAATGAGATTGGGGATGTCCACTCCCCGTTGTGAACCAAAGATCGGGCATCCTGTAAAGTGAGCTCGCACATCCTTCCCAAAGCTTGGATGTCGCCAAAACGCGACTGGGGCAAGATTTTCTCATCACGTCGGGACTCCATCAAAGCTTGGAATTCATCAATTGTGGGACACATCTCTTGTCCTCCGAAGCTAAAAACATGTGTAATCGGATTCCAACATCTATCTGCGGCATGGAGGAATGGAAAACATAGCGGAGTACGACTCAGTGGGAATAGTGCATTTAGCTCGAAACTGCAAAAATTCAACTTTCCAAGCCATCCAGAGTTGCAATCCAAGTCGAGAGTTTTTCGGCAAAGAATGGTTCCATTTGGGGCAAAAATGGAGCTGAAATGAAGAAACCACGAAGCTAGAGCTTTTGTAGAAGATAAGGAAGTGAGTGGAAGACAGGTGGCAACAATCTGGAGGTTCTTTGCACTGATGGCCAACCGACGAGTATTGGTGGCCGATCGGCCACTTTTGTAGCCTACCAACTAGTACTAGTGGCCGACAACCATTCTTTATGGCCGGCAACATTTTTTTCTGGTCGGTGGCCTTCCATTTTGCCTTTTGGTCCTTCCAAGTGTTGAAAATGGTAAGAAACTGTATTTATTCCACTCTTGGTGCATTTTCTCCAGAATTTTGTCAAAATTGCTTATCGAGTTGTAGTCTTGCTTATCGAGTTGTAATTTTGCTTATCAAGTTGTTGCTTTGTTTATTCAGTTGTATTTATTTTGGTTGTTGAGTTGTTGTTTTGTTCATTGAGTTGTTTTGTGTTAGTTGGTTCACTACCTGACTAAGTAATTGCCAATACAATTTTCGATTTCCATCAATCCTGTTTCGTGAAAAATGGTGCGATGTGATACGATGCTTAGAATATAAAATGCAACACTCTTTTTAATCAAAAAGTTGTTTTCATTCCAGTCATGGTTTCTTTTTACAAAAAAAGTACAAGTTTTAAAGAAAATAAAACTGCCTAAGGCTGTGCAATGTGCTAACAGCTAGCAAAAGGAAAACTAAAGAAAAAAAAATGTCTGAATCGACACCAGCCACCTCAGGATCAAGAGGCCCTCTTCGTCCTCTTCCTCGGTTGGGCGGACTCAGAGCTGTGGTGAAGTCCACCAATTCGTCGATGTGCAGTAGAGGAAAGTCGTCCATTGGACTAGCTTTGTTCAGATCTCTGAAATCCACACACACCTAAATTCTACCATCTTTCTTCGGCAACGGAACAATGTTGGCCAACCAAGTAGGATACTCTGATACTAGCAAAAACCCTGCATCTATCTGCTTGGTGACCTCTTCCTTGATCTTCAAAGCCCAATCCGGGCGTATTCTCTGAAGTTTTTGCTTGACAGGTCGGGCCTCGGGGTCGAGAGGGATCTAGTGCTGTACAATCTTAGGATCGATTCCAGGCATGTCTTCGTACGACCACGCGAAAACATCTTTGAAATCTTTTAATAAAGCGACTAAGTGCTCGCGTTCCCCCGAAGACAAGTGGACCCGAACTGGACCAGACGCAGATCCTTCTCAGTACCCACATTAATTGCAACAATTTCATCAACAAGGGGTTTTACAAGCCTCTCCTCCTATCGATCAATCAAATGTTTCAAAACTAGAGGAATTCCTTGCTCATCATTTTTATCAAAATTTTGAAAATCGTGATCAATGCAATACACAAGTGGCACAGAGAAGTACTCAGAAACAGCAGTGGTATCATTCTCATTCAAAGCTTCCAGCTCGTCCAATTCCTCGGTTACAACCGACTTAAAAGAAAAGGAGAAAGACAACCTGGACAAAACAACAACATCCGGGTTATCAACCCAAGCATACCTGACTCTGACTCAGAAGAACTGGAATCTGATTCCGACTCCACAGCTTTGTGGAATCAGATTTCGGCTTCCTACCTGATTCAGAATTGCTGGACAAAAAGCCCTCCTCTAGCTGCCAAACGAGAGAGGATGTTATAGATGCATCCAGAATACCACCGGAAAGGTCCACACCTGATTGATCTCTAATCATGGAAACAGTGAAGTGATCCTCCAAGCTCTACGGTTTGATCTACGGATCCAAAAGGAGACAAGCCAGTGCTGCTCCTAGCTCAAATTCACTGTTGTTGGACTCATCCTATGTACTCTGTTTTGCTTTTGAAGTTAATTCAGTCTGTTCTTCTGTGGCTTCATTCTCTTGCAGCTGTAGGTCAAAGAAAATCTCAAAACCGGGCAGACACCGCTTCTCAGAGTTTAACCATGGCTCAGGAAAGCCGCAAATTGGGAAATCTTCCCCCTCCCGGACAAAGCGGCCATTCGGGGTTCCTTGAATTAGTCTATATACAATCTCGTAGGCCTTTCCACTTTGCTCAGCTTTGGCTCTTCCTGCCATTTCCTTCCCTTTCCTTACCTAGTCCTTTTTGGTAGGTGTGTAACCTACACCAAAGGTATGAGGGTTATGTGGCACTTCGGCCAATGCGATAACTCCCTTCCAGCCGCTCCTTCCTAATCCCATCCCAGGCAGATGTTGTAGCTTGTTCATGAGGTAGACTGATTGAGCACTAACGTACAACCCCTCATCAATAGCTAGGATATCTTGCACCACCTGGGCCTCAGCCAAGGAAAACCTAGACAGGAAAACATCCTCGTCGCAATGTACAATCTTCAGTACCGGTGTAGTGACTTCCGGCAGAGGATGTATAGAAGAGTTCCCAAAAACAATGGCTACACATTTTCCAAGAAGGTGCTTCAACATCTGATGCAAGGTGGAAGAAACAACTTTTACTTGGTGCAGCCACGGCCGTCCAAGGAGCAAATTAAAGGTAGCTGGAACATCCAGGATGTGAAACTCAATGTCCCGTTGTGCCGAGCCATCCTGTGTTCTGATCTGAACTGTCCCTCTCACCTCTCTACTCGTGTTGTCGTAAGCCTGGATCACCTGGGTCGTTGGTACAAAATCTGCCGGCTTCAAGCCAATAGCATAGGTCATGCGTGATGGACAAACATTAATTACAGACCCAGTATCAACCAGTACACCGGGCACCCATTTCTCTCTGCATTCGACTGAGATGTATAGCGGTTTGTCTGTAGATCGCCTGGAACTCTCTCCACGCGGCCCTCCCTTTCGAAGAGGACGCGAATTGGGTTCTAGCTACTACAGTTCGGACTCCTATCACAGTTCTGAATCTAATCTCACAAAGTGCAATGTAAGACTGATAAATCATCAAAGAGTCAAAATTCGGCAATTGGTTATGAAAAATCAATTTTGAATCAAAAAATGCCAAACATGGCCAACTTTGCCAGATTTCAGAGTCACCACCTAAATGTTTTATTTTGGGAAATTTAGGAAGCCCTGACTCGTGCCTAAGGCCACGTGTCCGTCATCACCAAAATTGCCTCAGTTCGGGAACTTGGGTACGAGAGGGGAAGGTCCTGAAATGAGCACCCCCGTTCGCTCGATCAAAGGATCGGCCTCTACTAAACATGATATGTTGTTTTTAAAAACACATGTGTTCTTGTTTGATTATTAGCTAACTTACTATGTGATGCGCACAACACACAAGTATGGACTAAATCGCTCGATTTGGAACAAAACATATGATGTTTTTTCTTCGAAAATGGTTTGAAGATGCTACTCACAAGTAGGCTAAAACGCAGATTTGCCATCAAACAAGGTGGGCTTAAAACATGATAATTTGCCACTTCAAGTGGGCTTAAAACTCATATTTTGATGAATTGTTTCAATTCAAGTAACAAAGCCTTCATCCACAGGCATTCAAGCAGTTAATCATTTAAGCAAATAGTCTCATGGCAAGCATGCTGTCATGGCAACACTCACACTCATGCAAGGATGCTAAAGCATTAACACTTACAGTGTACTCCGAGCCAAAACAGAAAACTAGTTAGAAATCATGCATGATCCTAGCTATGTTAAGATGCCTAATGCAACACATGCAAAGTGCAACTAAGTAGGCTCGGCTATCTAAGATGGCATATGAATGCAACAACTGATACATGTATTCAAATAGGTATTGAAATACAATGCAGTTTGACTGATGCGCCGAGCTCGGTGCATGCAAGACAAAATGAATGATGCACGCATGCAAGCATAAGGTATGCTAATCGAAATATGCCCTAATCTAACCACCGAAAGCCGGTAAATAAAAGGGAGAAAGACGTGGGGTTGGAAGACATGCACACACACACGCACCTTTATTACAACATTTGCCCTCTCGACGGAGGGTCTGAATAAATAAGAGCTAAGCTAAGCTACTTATTACAAATCAATTAACTAACTATGCTAAGCTAATTAATTACAAAACCGGCAAATTAACTAGATAAGTAGAGCAGTTAAAATGGCATCGAGGGGAGGGAGACATGCATGCTCGGTTTGCTTCGCCTGGAAAATGGATTGCCTTGCCATAAGTTGTCTCTGTTTGCACTCGCGGTGACCTCAGAGCATCAAACACACTTTCAGGTTGCATCTGCCTCAAAACAGGAGCATTTTGGAAAATTTTGCTGCAAGTGGCCGGCCGGCCACTTCCCTTTCCAGAATCTCAACTTTGCTGCAACAGAGATCAACAAAGGCACAACAATGCATTTGCAAGGAAATGTGTGTGCAACTACTCTCCTTATCATTTCTCAAGCTCAAAGGAGCATAGTACTCAGCTCTCAAGCCACCAATCACGCATCTCAATGCATGATGGCCAAAGAGCCAAGCTCGCACAAGGCATTGAATGCACAAATAGACTCGATGAAACTTCCACTCTATCATGCACGATCAAGGGTGTCGGTGACTAAGAAATGAGTCACGTTTCATCACTTCAAGTATGAAACGTCTCTCATTTCTTGTGTTTGGATTAATGTCCGATCCAAACACATGCAATGCAACACAAACATGTTATCTTGGCATGTTTCACTTGGTCCAATTTTGTTTACACATTTTAAGCTTACCAATTAATCCTTTAATTGATTTGGTCTAATGGTGAGAAGTTCTCTAAGGGGAAAGATGGCTCAAGCCACTAGCATCTTGAGCATGAAAGAAGCATCATGCTGTTGGTTAGTAGAAACCCTCAATAGAAGGCTAAAACCATTAGGCATGAATGCCATAATTTCGTGCTCAAACCAACAAAGGACTTAAGACCAGTTTCAAAAGTGATGAAACAAATGAAAGATGGAATGCAATGGCACATATTCCAGCACTGAAATAGGATGCTAAATGACAACAAAGCATGAAAAGGATGCATGCAAGACATGCTTGGAGTCAAAAGCATTGAAGCTAGCAAAGAGCATAACACTAGAGGCATGCAATACATAGTACAAGTGACCAAACCAA
Organism: Camellia granthamiana; assembly: GCA_036172215.1. Lineage (NCBI taxonomy): Eukaryota > Viridiplantae > Streptophyta > Magnoliopsida > Ericales > Theaceae > Camellia > Camellia granthamiana. The sequence goes on along the minus strand of CM069913.1, from coordinate 82,727,028 downwards.
CCCCGGATAGAGGTTAAACATGCCAAAATAGAGGCCTAATCATGCTACAATGGGAGCTCAAAATGCCAGAAGAACATGCACACATGTTGGCCTATAAGCAAGGCATGATACACAACCCTCAAAAGCTATGAAGAAGTGAAGTGAATGAGAGTGTGACTGCACTATATACACTGAAATTACATGCCAAATGGTGCCATACCATGCAAACATCACATACACAACATGTTAAAGGCCCCAAAACTCAAAGCTAGTCAAGGCCCTTTACACTACAACAATACTAGGCAATGCTCAAATGACCCTAACCATTCAAAACAGATCTAAGGCAGGTCAAAATAGTGGCAAAAACATGCTAGACTCGCAGCATAGATGGTAAGAAAAATATGCTCATTTGATGGCTCACAAACAAGGCATAAGGGCACAACTCTTAAACACAATGAAAGAGTGATAAACATGAGAATATGACATAAGTTTATGCTCTAAAATTACATATCAAATGATGCCATATCACACAAACATCACAAATATAGCATGCTAAGGGCCTCAAAACTCAAGACTAGTGAAGCCAACTATGCCATAGCTATACAAAGCAAGCCATACATGACCAAGACCACTCGGAATAAAGTTTAAGCATGCTAAAACAATGCTAAAAACATACTGGAGTGGAGCCGAAAAATGCTAGAATTATAGGCTAAGACATGAAGCATGTTAGGCTAGCAAGTAGGATTTCACTACAAGTGTATGAAGCATGAAACCAATGACCAAACCAACCAAAAAAAGAGTCATGGCAGGTCCAAAAAGTCACAAAAAACATGCTTGGACTAAGCTTCAAAAAGGGAGAAATACATGCTCATGTATTAGGCTACCAACATAAGCAAACAAGAATACAAGGAGAGGGGATCACCCCCTCCTATTTTGGGCCACAAGAACAACTTTTTACCACTGAAATTCCACTGAGTTTCAGTGGTTAAAAGGCCAAGCAAGGGATGATTCAAAAGCTTAGAGGGGTGGCTCAGGAGGCTTAACAAGCCAAAGAGCACAAGAGGGGAACCACCCCCCTAACCACATAAGGCTCAAACCAATATTTTAAAGCCTTAAAAACAGAGTTATTAAGAGGCTAAAACTAGCCTTAAAGTAGCATGCAAAGGTGGTCAAGCTCTTGATCAAAACAAAGCTTAAAAGGGACAAGTGTCTTACCCTTGAAGAACAATAACAAGGCAGCAACTTCAGCAACAATTTTGAGCCAAAACCAAGTCTAGGACTTCAAAACAAGCTCCAAGGGACCTTAGCTCCAAAGTGAAGGTGTTTGAGTGCAAAAGTGTGAAGAAACAACATTTTATGGCTCAAAATAGCACAATATAGAGAGAGAGTGAGAATTCTAGAGAGAGAGGGGGAGATTTTTTGCTCTGGAAAAATCTAAACCTCTCAAAAGGAGGAGGAAGCTCCCCTTACATACGCAATGCAAGCCAAAAGGCTTGCTCAATCCCTTCATACACTATGAAAGATGAGTTCAGTGAGCCACAACTAGCTGAAAATATCTAAAAAGGAGAAAAAGTGGCTACCGGCTAGTTAATTGGCCGGCCGGCCACTTTCCCTAGCAAGGCCCTCTCCAGTTAAAGTGGCCTGCAAGGGAGAAAAGTGGCTGGCAAGTGCCACAAGTGGCCGGCAAGGCCCTCTCCCCCCCCCCAAGCAAGAGGCAACAAGGTTGGGCCCAAAAACCAAGGCCAAAACACAAAGGGTTAAGAGGCTCAAAGACAAGGCACCTAGCCGAGACCTTCGGGCGCTCGAAACAAGCACAGACATGTAAGCAACTCATGCATTTCATGTTTAAAAGTCTAAAACATTAAGCTAGTGAAGCCTCTTTACACTACAACCACACAATACAAGCCTCAAAGGAGCAAACCAACTCAAAACAGAGCTAAAACCAGTCAAAATAGTAGCAAAACCATGTTGAGATTAAGGTACAAAATGCTAGAAAAATATGCTCACATGTTAAGCTATCTAGGCACGGAAACAAGACATAAGGAGGGGAGGCTACCCCCTCCAATTTTGGACTTCAAAACAAGGTTTTTGCCACTGAAATAACTCCGAATTTTAGTGGCTTAAAGGCCCAAAATGTTTAATTTGAATATGCTAAAAGATGGTGCAAAAGTCTACACAATTAGGCAACAAGAAGGGTGGATCACCCCTTAGCACAAAATAGCCTCAAACCATCATGTTAAGACTCAAAAAATAGAGTTTTTTGTAGTTGAAAACCAGCCCAAAAATAATACAAAAGGATGGCAAAAGAAGTACTCAAAGCAACTACACTAAGCAAGTGAACTACCTCTTGAAGCTCAAGCACAAAATAGCCTCAAACTCCAGCTCAAACCTCCTTCAAGAGCTCAAACTAGACTCCAAAGAACCTTAACTCAAAGGTGAGAGTGTGGTTATGGCTTGATGTGCGAAGGTGTAGAGAAACAAGGATTTAAGGCACAAAACAAGAAGAGAGAGAGAGGGAAATTTGATCCAAATTTTCTAACCCCTCCAAATGGAGGAGAGCACCTCGTATGTATAGAAAACCAAGGTTGAAGCTTGAATTCATCCTACCATACACGTGTATGGAGATGCACTTCGGTGAACAACAGCTGGCACAGCTAGCAAACAAATGCCTAAAAAAGGAGAAAAATGGCCGTCGGCCACCACTAGTGGCTGATAGGCACAAGTCATGGCCGGCAAGCTGTGGGGCTGGCCGGCAGGCCACCCTCTCCTCCAGACTTGAAACAACAAGCTCTTGGTCCATAACCAAGCACAAAACAGATAAGGTTCGAAGCCTCTAAGATGAGGCGCTAAGCCAAGATCTTCGGGCACTCAACACGAACACGAGCATACAAAATCATCGAGTGTTCAAACGACGACATCCAAGTCTCGAGGATGGTCAAAATTGGGGTGTCTACAGGAGGTCCTCAAATACTCAGAAAAGGATACAACTTGCTCAAGATTGAGATCGGGGCACTTTCACACTTCGGAGAAATGACGGGACCTGGAACGGTGTATTCAGAATGCAATCTCAGAATTTTCTGAAGCTAAAGCAAACCCAAATACTCTAATTTTCCTTTTAAGATGAACACAAGACACTCCATGCGTAGAATAAGCAATATCTTAGCGAAAGCACATTAGGACCACTTGAAGAATCAGCCGGCCAAATAAAGGGGTCGGCCAACCAAAATGTTGGACGACCGGCCACCCAACCTGTTTTGGGGGCAGTTTGGGGTTTTAACACCTGTGGATCTTTAAAACACAACTTAAGCCTCATTTTTCACACCTTACATCTGAAAATCACATCCCTCTCTCTTTAGTCTCTCTCTCTCCCTCTAGATTTTCACTCTATTTAAGTTACCCAATGACCCACGCAAACTTTTTTCGTAAAACCCATTTGGTTTCTACATTTTGAACCAATTGGATTTGGTGCTCTACATTTTAGGTCCTCTACGTTTTAGGTTTCTCATTGTTTTTTGCTTGTTTTTCATGGGTTTTCCTTGGTTTTCGTATACTCACTCTTCCATTTTCAATTTTTCTCTCACTTTCTCTCTCCTAGGGCTTGGTTTTGGGGTTATCCATATTTCTCTCATTTTTCTTGCTTTTCTCTCACCACCCACCACATTCTCCATGGCTGATGACATTCCACATGAGGATGTCCCTCCTAAGGTACCCATTCCTCTACCTAGCGCAGGTGTAGAGGATCCGATGATATAGGAGGCCGACGGCCAGCAGAGGACATTGTCACTCACATTACTGCGGAGGAGATCTACCCTCTAAAGCTTGAGCCCAAGTTACCACCGTTGAGCGTGAGGCCTTTTGACCCAGCTACCTACCACCCATGCACGCATGCGATGGCCCCCGAGGGCACGTTGTGTTTCGAGGACTTTGCCCGGGGCATGCCCGAGGACTTCCTTTTGTGAAAGCGCACCTCGCACCTCTCCCATGACACTTCTGAGGTAAGAACTTTGATTATTTTCATGCATTTTGCTTTCTTTTGCATTCATTTACAATCTTTCATCTTGCCATGCATTTAACAAATTTTTCTTTCAACACAAGGTGATGCCCATGCTTGGAGGGGTTACGACGCAGTGAGAGCGAGAGAGTGGTGCCAGGAGCTCCCCACTCGAGTCTAAGAGATAGTCGACAAGGCAGGCTTTGACCTATTTTGTTTCAAGCTCTCACGGCTGCAGGTGAGCTGGCCCTTGCTTGGCGCCCTGGTGGAGATATGGTGGGACACCACCAACTCCTTTCACTTCTGCATGATCACGGGCCTACGAGTTGGGGGTGATCCAATCCCCTTCGATCTGGACATGGGTTAGTGGTGGGCCGTCTGGGTCCATCTTCTAGGGGTACGCCCTCCATTGGATATGCCATCCATGGTGAGGTGCAATTAGTTCTAAGACCACTTTTATAGGAGCCATTCGGAGACTGAGGAGCAGATGGAGCAATACGCCTGCGGATTTCTGATCTATCTCCTCGGCACCACTTTGTTTACTAATATATGGAAAACCGTGGGCCTATATCGTCGAAGCACCTTGGTGGTATTGCTGCAGGTGCGCTACTATGACTTAGGGGGGTGCTGGCCTCGCCACCTTGTATGGCCACGTGAGCTCCGGTTCCCGCAAGAGGGGAAACATGGTCGGTGGCTACTGGAGAGCCTCGGAGGTATGTCCTAAACTTCCATTTCAAATTCTGTTGTAAAACATGCTTTATGCTTTATATTTTCAGCTTTTATTTTTGTTTTTTCCTGTTGACTCAAAAACTGTTCTCTTCTTGCAGCTCTAGGTATATGTCTACTTCGCCACCCTTGCCCCTAATCTGAGAGATGAGGTGGAGGCAACTGTGCCTCACTGCAGGCGATATGATGACAGGTGCTATCCCCGGTGCCCGTGTCACCACATTCGCCTACTACCATCGCTTCTTCAATACAGTGACGGCACGCGAGGTAATCTAAAACTCATACCCATTCCATTTTATCTCTATTGATTCCATTCCATACTTTGACAGTTGATTTCAATTATGAATTCTGTATTTGCAGGTTACGTGGCAGCCGTGGGTGCAGGGACACGGGATGAGTACGCCGGGTCCTGGGATACCTCCCGATTGCTGATCCTACTGCAGGGTCCTTTCTACCAGACTTGGTACCTGGGGGAGCGTTTCGTTTGCCGGACTACCATACCCCATTGTTCATGCTCCCCCTCCGCTCTCAAAGAGGACCGTAGATAGTCTTCCTGTTGAGGCTATCGTGCAGTTCATGGCAGGGCAGGATACTGATCTATTCCGTGGAGTTGGGGACTACACTACATTCATCAAGACCCACCTTATGCCAGCTCTAACAAGAGCTCACGTAGGTGGCGCTACAGATGTACCCGCTGCTGGAGGTGCCACTCATGTGGCTGAGCCAGATGTTGGAGGGGTTGCCCCCGCCGTTCATGTAACCGGCCTTCCCGTGATCCCGACCACGATCACATACTAGCGGCCAAACGGGACAGCCCACCAGATTCCCGATTGAGTAGCCAGAGGAGCACAAGTACCTTAGGGACCTCGACGTGCAGCAGGTATGCACTTTGTATTTCATATTACCTTTTATGTATACTGATGTTCAAACTCACTTGTAGGTTTCAGTGGGTTATGTGCATGGCCTCCTTTAGTTTGTCGACTCCTTGGTCTAGATGGTAAGGAGGAGGGAGGCCTTGCTTGCCTACCACGGATATCATGTACCTTATTTTTCTCATCTAACATACACTAATTTCCTTTTTACATACTAATACTATTTCTGCACAACACCAAACTGTACTGATGCTCTGTTTATTGCAAACTCTTTTTAGCCTCCGCTTGCACCAGTGACACTTATCGCACCACTTCTAGCTGTGAGAAGGGGAGATAGATGAGCCCCTACACGCCGCAGGGGTGAGGCAGAGGTAAAGGCTGGGACTGAGGTGCCTGGAGTCGGAGCCAAAGTCAAAATGAAAATAGCGAGTCCTGAGTGTAAGGGGCTTCTTCGTCCATATAGAGGACTTTGACTGGCGAGGACACTGAGACTAGAGACACTGAGGAGATCGTGAGTGAGCGCACCGAGTCCAAGGATGGGATGATGATTCTGGCTCGGAGTCACACTCTTCCAGTGAGAGCGGTGCTGATGGTGATAGTGATCCTGAGTCTCGTCCTTGAAAGAGGACGAAGATGGCTTCCGAACGCACTTGACTTGGAAAATACCAATTTTGGACTACTCTTTTTTTTCCGTTATTTTGATTTGTAGTATAGAAATTGTATAGCTTCAAATAGGTTCTTTACTGTTTGCTTTTGAAAACTTGTATTCTCTTTTTTGTAAAAACTATGATCGGGGTCAAACCCTACAGTTTATAAAAGAAGGAGTTTTTGTTTTGCCCAACATCTCGAGAATGAAACAATACTTGCATAAAAAATGAATGTATTTGAAATTGAAACTGCTTGTGCTTGAAAGAGTTTTTAATCGGATACTGTGCCTACAATCGACCAAAATACAAACTATGACTCAATGAAGGAAAATCAAAGTAAAAACAAGTTAAGCACACCTATTTACAGTTGCTAGAAACAAAAGACTCAAAACAAGACTCAAAAACAAGGAGGGCAAACATAATACTATTGCCAAACTGTTTGGTCAGCATACTTGGCTGGCTGGCCAAGGAAATGTACGGCCATCTAGATAAGTGGCTGGCCAGCCAGGACCTGCGGCTGGACAGCTGGCAAGAGCTATCAACCACTCACAGACCCTTATCTTCTATAAAGGTTTTCTCTTGTTTCTTTTACGACAGAATCTCATATTTTCTGGTGGTTTTCTCTAAAAATGGAGATTTTTCTTATGGAGAAGCTCAAAGATTGGACGGCCACTTTGAATGGCACAGAAAAGGTAAATTTTAATGGTTTTGGCATAAACGCCCTTTTTTCTTTGAGCCACACTCCACTCTGTTTTCCATTCCTCCATGCTGCTACCTGTTATTGGGACCCGATTACTCATGTATTTCGCTTCGGATGACAAGAGATGTCCCACTTTGAAGAATTTCAGGCGTTAATGGAGTCTCAGTGCAATGAAGAAATTATTCCTCAACCCCCTTTTGGCTGTGCATGGGCTCTTGAGCAGATGTGGCCTCTTTTTCAACGAGGCTAAGTCTTCGGCTCATGATAGGGAGTTGAACATTCTTGGCTTGATTCACCATTTTGCAGACATCGGGAATAGGTGTAATCTTCTTTGGCGAGGTTATCGCCAACATGTTCTGTGCATATGCTTGCTCGCCGATTATCTTCTTGCCTCCAGAGGTAGCGGAGTCAGCATTAGATTGATAGAAGTGTCTCAATGCCTCAAGGAGGGCCAAAGCTATATAGGCTTGGCACTGGCCAAAACTATAATGGGTTTGGATGCTTTCCATCGGTGAGAGACTTCTTGGTTTGCGGGGAGTCCACTACTTTTCCAGGTATTGTTTCCCAGCCTTTCTCATTTACAATTTCTAAGATCGCTTTAGCACTCAATCTCTATTTTTTTTTTCTCAAAATCCCTTTCCTTACTTTGTCCTCAACGCACATCTCCCTATTCTTTAATCTCTCTTATTTTTTTATCCCTTCCTAGGTGTGGTTGATGGATAAGCTGAAAGTGGTGGACCCTTGCCCCAAGTATTCGGTCAGATCCTACTTCTTTCGTCCACAACTAGTAAGCTTTCCCACGAAGGGGTTGTGGTGCGACTGGATGTGCAACAGATTGGTAATTGACATGGCTTGGCGATGCCCCTGGCTTAACTTGTCCGAGATGAGCTATAACATGTCCCGCCAGCCGGGCATACAGTTGATCAGCCTCACCATTCTGTTTTCTACTTCCCATTCCAGTTCAGATGCCAATGTGGGCATGATCAAACCTGTCGAGATGAGGGGGTGGAATACCCAACTCCATTTCCAGTTCGTGGTTCACACCTGGCTCCATACCTCGTTACTTGGAGGATGAGAGAGCTTTTGGCCCCTGCTACTAGCTTTAGTTATGCTCTTTCAGGTGAGTGCTTGGCTTTGCTTCAGGATGAGACATGGGTTGGACCATTCTTGGCAACAGAGACTTTTGCGAGTGCGGGCAAGAGGCAGATGACCACTACTTGACTTATCTGTGCCCCTAGTTTATTATTTTGATTTTTCTTTTCAAGTTTTTGTGATGTAAAAGCAACTTTGATTTAACTTGAGAGTTGGAGGGTGTACTTGTGTTGAAATCATGTAATTAAAATTGTGAGTACTGAAGATTTTCCTTATTGGTCCTAAGAAAGGTCTGTGATGCAAAAAGTAAAATTTTGAAAAAATCAACGTCATTAAAACATTTCAAAACAAATTTTCGTGAATGGTCACTACTAGACACGCATGGAATCAATCCTCAAGATATACAGCCCCGAATCAAGAAGATCATAACTGCATCCACCTTTACTGTTGTTATACACCCTGCTCTATCTTGCAACTGACCCTTCTGCCAAATGGAGAGAAAACAACCAAGACAATAGATGGTAAGATGGACCGAGCAACAATGGATAAGATAGTTGAGTTGAAAATGATTATGGCCAAACTTTGAGATGAAGTTGCCTATGTATCCCAAAGATGGGAATCAGGCCTTACGTAGTTCGATTAAGATTCATTCAAGTATTAACTCTCTTCTTTTGCATACTAACTTTTGCCAAAGCCGCCCTTTCAGGTTTTCAACCTTGCGAGCTCTAATTTTCTTTTTATTTCCAATTTTTCATGCTCTCACTTTTGCTTAGGTTGCCCTTCCAGGTTTTTGACCTAGCGAGCTTCTCCAGGATAATATTTCTTCAATTTTTCCATGTTGATCGGTTGTGAGAACTCCTAGACATCTAAATCCATGAGGATGATTGCTCCTCATAACCAGATAGATTTGATGATGTAAGGACCAGTCCAATTGGGTCAGAACTTGCCCCTAGGGTCATGCACGGGAGCTCAATAATCTTTAAGCACCATATCTCCTTCTCTGAGGTTTCTAGACTTGACTTTCTTGTTGAAGGCCTTAGCTATTCTGTGCTGATATCCCTAAATGTGATATAATGTCTTCAACCTCCGCTCATCAAACAACATCAATTCTTTGAACCTGTTCTGTTGTAATTCTGCCTCTGTTATCTGACACTCGGCCATAATTCTCAATAACGGTACTTCAATATCGATTGAAAAAATAGTTTCCATCCCATATACAAAGGAGTAATGGGTTGCCTCTATAGATGTGCAAATTTGATGTTCTACAACCCTAGAACGCAAAAAGCAGTTTATCTGGCCCCTCCTTGTAGGTTTCCACCATCTTTTGCAGAATGTTTTTGATATTCCTGTTTGCGGCTTCAATGGCTCCATTGGTTTGCGGCCTATATGTTGAATACTTGTGAAAGCCACGTTGTATTTCTCAAGTAGATCCACGACCTCTTTCTTGAAGTGTGAGCCATTGTCCGATATTATCTCGTTTGACACCCCATACCTACAGATAATGTTGTTCCTGATGAACGTTGCCACATGCAATGCTTTCAACACAGAATATGTCTGAGCCTCCACTCACTTGGTAAAGTAATCAATTGCCACTAAAATGAACTCGTGTAAATTGAGCCCTTTGGCGAGACCGCTTCAATGATGTCGATTCCCCAAACTGAGAATGACTATGGTGCAGTCATGTTGTAAAGCTTTGATAGCGAAATATTCATGTGATTGGCATGGATTTGACATTTGTGGCATCGCTGAACAAAGTTGATACAATCATCATCCATGGTCAACCAATAGTAGACTTGCTTAAGGATTTTCCTAACTAGCATCGCACCATTCATCTGTGCTCCACACTCTCCTCTGTGGATGGCCTCCATGACACATTTTGACTCTTCCCCTTCGACACAGAGCATGTGCATTCCCAGATGCCTTTTTTTGTACAACTTCCCTCCGTATATGATGAACTGTACAACTAGACGCCATATTCCCAGTTTATCCTTGGCATTTACCCCTGGTGGATATGCATCCTTCTCCAGGAAGTTTGAAATGTCATGATACCAGGGGTTCTTGTCCTAAACCTCGTCTATTGCGGCTATCGTTTCATAACCAGGCGCGTACTTCTATTCAATGATAATCGGACGCATCTTAACCCCGATAGGTATGTCTACTATAGAGGATAGAGTTGCCAATGCATAGTGAACCGATTGTTCTCTCTTAGCAAGTGTGTAAATGTCAGTTTTTCAAACCGTGGAATCAGAATGTCCAAGGTCTGGTGATAAACTTTCATATTCTCTTCTTTGACCTTCCAATCTCCATTGGCTTAAGAAACAACTAGGTTCGAGTCTCTGATGTCTTCCAACCTTATTGCCCCTAGTTCTAAGGTAGCTTCTAATCCAACAATACACGCCTCATACTCTACCTCGTTGTTGGATACTTTGAACCGGAGTTTAAGTGCTAGAGGTATATGGGAATCATCGTGTGTGATAAGCAACATGCCTATCCTATAACCGTATTGATTAGCTGCTCCATCAAAGTTCATTTGCAACTTCTCTTCTTCTATCTACAGAATCTCCTCATCTGGGAATAGGTACTCCACTGTTTCCTCTCTTTCCACTGGGTGGCCTGCCAGCAATTCTGCTACAGCTCTTCCTTTGACTGACTTGTGAGTGACGTACTTGACGTCGAATTTGGAGAGAAGAAGCAACCAATAAGCTAGCCTACTCGTAAGTACCAGGTTCTCAAAGAGGTATTTAATAGGATCCAATCTCGAAACCAAAATTACATAATTGGCTAACAGGTAGTGTCTCAACTTCCTACTAGCCCAAACCAAAGCTAAGCAAGCCTTCTCCAAAGGAGTGTAGCGGGTCTCATAATCCAACATCTTTTTGCTCAGATAGTAAATGGCCTTTCCCACCGTAGTTTCTAATTCTTGTGCTAGCATGCATCCCATGGTTGACTTTGTCACCAATAGATACATGATTAGTCGCTTCCCCGACTCTTGTGGCGACAATACAAGTCGATTCTGAAGGTACTGCTTGACTTGCTCGAAGGCAAACTGACATTGATCATCCCACTAGAACTTCTTCCCCATTTTCAAGAGACCAAATAGTGATCACAAGTCAAGGTTAATTTAGAGATAAACCGTCTTATAAATTGCACTTCCCCCAAAAAGCCCCACACCTCCTTTTCAGTCCTTGGTGGTGGCATTTCTAAGATAGTCTTTATGTTGGATGGATCTATTTCAATTTCCCTTTGTGTAATCAGGAAACCCAACATTTTCCCTGTAGTCACCCCAAAAGTGTATTTTTATGGGTTCAACCTCAGCTTGTACTTCCTGATCCTCTCAAAGAACTTCTCTAACATGATGTAGTAACCTTCTCGTTCTTTAGATTTCACAATCATATCGTCCAAATACACCTCGACTTCTTTATGGATCATGCCATGCAGTATTGTGGTTGCAACTCTTTGATATGTAGCCCCAACGTTCTTTAACCCAAATGGCGATGACCCTATAGTAGTAGGTAACCCAAGGCGTATTGAACGCAGTCTTTTCTCTGTCCTCAGGTGCCATCAAGATCTGGTTGTACACCAAAAATCTATCCATGAACGATAACAAGGTATGGCTGGTGGTGAAATCTACCAACTCATCAATGTGTGGCAACGGAAAGTCGTCCTTTGGACTAGCCTTATTCAAATCCCTGAAGTCAACACAATCTTTGATTCTGCCATCTTTCTTCGGAACTAGAACAATGTTAGCCAACCAAGTCAGATATTTAGACACCATCAAGAATCCTGCATTGATCTGTTTGGTGACTTCCTCTTTAAATTTCAGTGCCCAATCTAGACAGATTCTGCAGAGTTTCTACTTCACTAGTCGAGCCTCAGAGTCGAGAGGGATCCTATGCTATACAGTCTCAGGATTGATTCCAGGCATGTCTTCATAGGACTACGCAAAAACATCTTTGAAATCTTTTAATAAAGCGATTAAACGCTCACGTATCTCCAAAGACAACGTGGACCCGATCTGGATTAAGTTTGGATCTTTCTCAATACCCACGTTAATTGCAATGATCTCATCTGTGCCAGGCTTAGCACGCCTCTCCTCCTCTTGGTCAATCAAATTTTTCAAAGCCCGAGGAATTTCTTCCTCTTCATTTAAGTCAAAATTTTGAAAATCAATATCAGTGCGGCAAACTAAAGGCATAAAGAAGTAAGCAAAGTCTACTGCATTCCCATTGATAAAGTTAAGATCCTTCGTTACAGTTGACTGAAAAGAAAAACTGACAGAAGACCTAGATAGGACTTTGGCACCCGGGTTACCACCCCCGGAAATTCCAGACTGCAACTCCTCAGATTGACTCGGATATGACTCTGACTCAATAGACTTGGTGGAATCAGACTCAAGCTCATCACCCAATTCAGAACTGTTAATAAAGCCCTTCTCAAATTGCCAAACTAGGCGTGGAGCCTCGACTGCGTCCATAATGAGATCGGTGTAATTCACCGTTGGTTCATCCCCTATCACAGAGATAGTAACACTATCCCCCAAGTTAATAGACTCAACCCCAGTGTTAGAATCTTCCAAGAGGTCAGCCAATGCTATCCCCAACAGTTCGTCTTCATCGCTATCCAAGCTTGCACTTCTGTCCTACCTTATATCGATGTTTGGGTCAATCCTCTCCTTCTCGTTGTCTGAAAACTAGTGATTGAAAAACATCTCAAACCCAAGGTATCTCTTCTTTGTTTTCCATTCAATCCATGGCTCTAGGAATCCACAGAAAGGGAAGTCTTCTCCTTGACGGACAAAGCGTCCATTTAGGGTCCCCATGATCAGCTTGTGGACCAACTCAAATTGCCTCCTGGCTTTCTTTGCTTTAATTCTCTCCTTCAATTAGTCTCCCTTCCTCTTCCAATCTTCGGCAGTTGGCTCATACCCCAACCCAAAAGCATAGGGGTTATGGCATACTTCTTTGGCAACAGTATTCCCCTGCCTCCCACTTCTATCCAGTCCTGATCCGAGAAGGTGTCCTTACTTGTTCATCATATTTATAGATTGGGCACTCACATAGCCCTCCTCATCTTCTACCATAACAGTCTGCACCAACTGTGCCTCTGCTAAGGAGAACCCAAAGAGGAACACATCCGCTTCTCCATGGAGTATTTCCAACAAGGGTGTGTTCGTTCACGGGGGAGGCTGGATTGAAGAATTGCCATAAATAGTCACAATCCGCTCCTTGATTGGATACTTCACCAATTGGTGTACCGTTAAAGAAACCGCCTTCATTCGATACAGCTAAGGTCTGCCCAAGAGTAGATTGAAGGTTACTGGCACATCTATCACATGGAATTCAACCTCATGTTTGGATAGCCCAATCAGTACCTAGATCTTAAAGGTTTCCATGACATTGCGGTTGGTATTGTGGTAAGCTCGGACAGCTTGAGTCATAGACGTGAAGGCAACTGGCTTCAAGCCTATGGCATAAGTGGTCCTCACCATACATACGTTGATTACTGAGCCGATGTCTACTAGTACTACCGGGATCCACTTCTTTTGGCTTTCCAAGGTTACATACAGTGGACGTGCCCTCGGGCTTTATACTTACCACAGTTCGGACTCGTTTGTCACGGTTCTTAATCTGATCCCACAATGTGCGATGTGAGATTGATAAATCACCAAAGAGTCCAAATCCGGCAAACCGTTTTGGAAAACAGATTTTTAAGAAAGAAGTGTCAAACATGGACTGCTTTGCCAGATACAGAGTCGCCACCGAAATATTTTGTTTTGGCGGAATTTAGGAAACCCTGACTCGTTGCCTAAGGCCACGTGTCCGTCATCACCAAAGTTGCCTCGGCTTGGGAACTTGGGTACAATTGGGGAAGGTCAGCTATGAGCACCCTCGTTCGCCTAATCCGAAGATCGGCCTCTACTAAGCATGATATCGAGTTTTTGAAAACACATGTGCTCTTATTCCGGTTTATTAGCCTAGAATTACTATGTGATGCGTATAGCATACAAGTATAGATTAGATCGCCTAATTTGGAACAAAGCATCGCATATCCGTTTTGTTTGGAAAATGGTTTGGAGTTTGCTACTCGCAAATAGGCTAAAACACGGATTTCAATGAATTGATCCAATTCAAGTAATCTAACCTTCACCCACAGGCATTCAGGCAGTTTATATCACATAAGCAATTAGCCTCATGGCAAGCATGCTGTCATGGCAACACTCACATACATGCAAGGATGCTAAAGCATAAACACTCACAGTGTACTCCGAGCCAAAACAAGAACATGTTAGCAATCAAATGTATGATCCAAGTCCATGTTCAGATGGCTAATGCATCACAGGCAAAAATACAACTAGAATAGGCTCGGCTAATCTAAGATGGCGTATGATATGCGGCAATTTGATAAATGTATTCAACTTGGAATTGAAATACTATGCAGTTAGTATGATGCGCCGAGCCCGGTGCATGCAATACTGATGAATGAATGCAAACATGCAAGCATAAGGTATGCTAATTGAAACATGACCTAGAACTAACCATAGTAAGCGGTTAAGTAAATGGGAGAAAGAAGTGGGGGTTGGAAGACATGCACACACGCACACACACGTATTACGAAACTCGCCCTCTCGCAGAGGGACCGAAAGAATAATACAAATTAATTAACTAACAAGCTAATTAAATATTACAGACCCTTAATTAATTAAACAAATTAATTAAACTACTGAAAGCAGTAAAACAGCCTCGGGAAGAGGGACGAATGCATGCATGCTCAGCTTCGCTCAGAAAATCCATCGTCATGTCACATGTTGCCTCTGTTTACACAGCTCTGCACCTCTGAGGACTGCACAAGTCTCAAGGATGCTTCTGAACTACTCCATGAAGGTTGTGGGAGGTCACCGACCAAGAGATGAGGCCACCGACCATGAAGAACTGGTCATCAACCATTTGTAGCAATCTCGGCCAACTATTCATAGCTGGTCGGCACCGAAGGTGGTCGACCGACCATCTATTCCTGCAGAATCCTGTTTTGCTGCAGCAGAGGACAAACAGAGCATGTCAATGCATTTGAAAAAGCAATGTTTGCACCACCACCCTCCTTATCATGTTTGAGACTCAAAGGAGTATGGTTCTCGACCCTCGGACCATCAATCACGCATTTCAATACATGATGGTCCAAGATGCCAAGTGTGCAATTTGATATCAAATGAAATGCACACAAAACAAATGAGGGACCCCCAACCTCTATCATGGTTTATCAAGGGGCGATGGATGCATGCTCGATACTATGCAACCTAAACATGCAAGCATACTAATGCAATATGAGCAATGCAACCCAATGCAATCGACCTAAGCATACAAGCTAAGTCAATGTAATATGAGCATGCAAGCAACAATGTTATATAAGGCAATTAGCATGTAACAATGTGCAAAGACAAGCATGCAAACAAGCTTGTGACTTCATTTAATCATGTAACAACATGTTAAGCAACCTAAAACCAAAAGAATGCATGCCAAACGCAATTCCATTTAAACATGCAACAAAATGTTAATAAGCCAAGTATGCAACAACATGCAAGGCGAGCATGCAACAACATGCGGGGATGGTCTTAAACCAAAATGGGCAGCTCTCAAATAAGCCCAAATCAGTGGCCAATATGCTAAGGACATGAGGGCAAATGCACATACAAACATGCATGCTAAATGGTCCAATACTTAAGCACAAAAGGACAACTTTTAAGAACGCTTAAAAGGAGACAAACATGGACAAATGACAAACATGATAAACTCTGAAATCATGTTAAGGTTGATGTCAAATCAACCAACCCATGCAAGTAAGGCATGCCACAAAGTCCAAAACTTGGACCTAGCCAAAGGACTTAAACCACGGCTACACAAAGCAAGCCCAAAAGGGCCAAGGGGACCCAAAACATACCTCAGGCAGGTGTAAACAAGACCAAAAGTGAGCTCAACACTAGCCAACACAAGCTAGAACATAAGGCCAAAACATGAGGCATGCAAGGCTACCAAAGAGGTGTTACACTACACCTAATAAAACCAAACATGGCATGATTTAAGCAACCAAAAACAGAGTTATGGCATGTCAAAATGAGCCCAAAAGCCCACTTAGATGGCATCCCAAAGACCTAAGCATGATGGCATAGACAATGACACATTCATGAGGCATAAGACACTAACTCTTTAAGATATTAAAGGAGTCATAAGTGCAAGCATGTGAGCATGAAACATGGACTGAAATACCATAACTAATGATGCCAAATCACTGAAATAGCCCAAGTAAAACATGTTAAAGGCTTGGACACCTAAAGCTAACAAGCTAGGTTGCATGGTGGCTATACAAAACAATGCAAGCATGACCAAGACAACACAAATTAGAGCTCTAGCATGCTAAAACAAGGCTAAAAGCTTCATGGAGTTGGGCCAAATCATGCCAAAAAGACATGTTACAACATGATGCAAGTTAAGGTAAATAAGGGGATTGCAAGGCAAGTATATGAAGCATACAAGAGGCCATCAAACCTACTCAAAACAGAGGTATATCATGGCAAGACAAAGCCTAATACTCACTGAAATGGAGCTAAAACAAGCCAAGCACACATGCTACCAACATAAGCCATTTATGTAAGCATTAGAGACAATAAGGAGAGGGGATGACCCTCTCCAATTTTGGACCTCAAAACCACCTCTCCACCACTGAAAATCCTCTAGATTTCAGTGGTAGAGAGGCCATGCACAGCTCAAAACAATGGCCAAAATGGGTGGCCTAAAACAAGGCCTAACAAGGCCTTGGAGGGTGGATACAACCCCAAACCTCAAAGTAACCTTAAACAAAGTTCTAAAACACACAAAATCAGAACTTTTATCAGTTATAGTCGAAGCTTAAAACAATAAGCAAGAAGGGCTAAAAGCCTAAGCCAAAATGGGGTATATAAAGTAAAGATGCTCACCCTTGTAGACCCTCTTCAAGAACAATGCTCCAGCAGGTTTTTTTAGTTCAAAGCAACTCAAGAACACCAAAATCAACCTCCAAGGACCTCAGCTACCAAGGATGGTGTAATGCTAGGTGTTCAAGTGCAAAATTAAGAACAAAACAACCTTATACACACACAAATATGTAAAGAGAGGGAGATATAGAGATAGATAGATACAACTCTCTCTAACCCTAATTTCAGAACCTCTGGAACCCCTGAGGAGGGAGGAGAAGCTCCCTCTTTATAGAATTCCAAAATTGCAAAGCTTCCAAAGTAAGCTAAGCCAAGAGGCAAATCCCTCCATAACACGTGTATGGAGGGGGCAATTGTGGATGCCAGCTATTATAGCTGGCATAAAATATCTGCCAAAAGCAGATGGAAAGGGGTCGACCAGCAGAAATGGCCGATTGATCAACAAAGGTGGCCGACCGACCACAAAGGGTGCCGACCGGCCATAACGTTTGGCTGATGGCAAAAAAGCAGGGCCGGTGGCCTCAAGCCATGGCCGATGAGGTGTGCGGATGGCCAGCAAGCCATTCCCTGACCTTAGAAGCAAAAAACACAAGTGTTTGGTCCATAACCAAGCACAAAACAAGCAAGTCGAGAGGTCTTGAGGCAAGGTGCGCGGCCGAAACCTCCAAGAACTCGAGACGAACACGAACATGGATAATCATCGAGTGTTCAAATGATGACATCCAAGTCTTGAGGACGGTCAAAAATGGGGTGTCTACAGTTGCCCCTCGTTGACAGAACTCGAAAGTCATAACAATGACGGGAGTCAATGTCAAAACCCAGAAATGACCCATTTTTTACAAGGCTGAAGACTTAGACAAAGCATACAAGTTACAGACAAAGATATGCACCCGAAGGTAGGGGCAAAATGCAAGAATAATGCACAAAGCTGAGCATAACTTATGATCATGCAAAGAAAGCTGTAACGAAGCATAACATGCAATAGTTTTAAGCTAGCATAAACCAAACTACCTTACAATGTAGATAGGATGTAAGAGAATTATTCATTTCTCGCTACGTCTCACACGGAGAATACAATCCCTGTCCGGTTCATCTGATCGTGCCAGCTTCAAATGAACCGTACATACAATATCGTGCCTGTAAAAGAAAGAAACTTAACAGGTACAATATCGTTAGAAATATGCATAACAATGCAATCTAAAACTGCGTGACAACGCGAGTGGAGGGATGCAAAACAATGCAACCTAAGGACGACGCATAACAATGCGAAAATGATGCAAAACAATGCAACCTAAGTGTGACGCATAACAATGCGGGTATAAGATGCAAAATGATATGCAATATTTACAAAACAATGTAATAAACAATGCAAGTGATATGCAGTGTATTTGAGATGATCAAACTGAAAGCAGTACAAAAACCTCACAAATATCATAAAGGGATGGAGATGCAAAATCCGTCTCCCATAGAAAAGGTGCCGACACCCTCAAACCACAATCCCATCAGTGGAATAGGCGTGTACACATGCAGACCTATGTGTGTGTAGGCGGAACACAAAATACAAGTAATTGGGTGGTGTGATATAAGTGAGGAATGACCCGTTGAGGAAAGATCGTGATCCTAAATGCTGGATGCAACACACTGCACTACAATGCAAATGAATGTAATGGATAAGGCGCGTGGCCAAACCGTATCTTGCCTAGGAAAGGCGTGGACGCAAACAAACCACGTCTAACACGGAAATGGTGCCGTCACCCTCAACACTAGGTGCGTACACATAATATCATAACCGCGCGTCAATGTGAAAAGTATGGGCATATACCAGACCAAGCTCAACATGGAAAGGCGCAAGCCATAGATGAATAATGCAGTAAATGCATGCAAACTACAATGCAATATATATTCTACATGCAATGGAATGTAATAGATAAGGCGCGCGGCCAAAACATATCTTGCCTAGGAAATGCATGGACACAAACAAACCACGTCTAACACGGAAATGGTGTCGTCACCCTCAACACTAGGTGCGTACACATAATATCATAACCGTGCTTCAACGTGAAAAGTATGGGTACATACCAGACCAAGCTCAACATGGAAAGGCGCAAGCCATAGATGGATGATGCAGTAAATGCATGCAAACTATAATGCATGCAACATATTCTATATGCAATGAATGGAGTGGATAAGGTGCGCGTCCAAGCCGCATCTTGCCTAGGAAAGGCATGGACACAAACAAACCACGTCTAACACGGAAATGGTGCCGTCACCCTCAACACTAGGTGAGTACACATAATAACATAACCATGCTTCAACGTGAAAAGTATGGGCACATACCAGACTAAGCTCAACATGGAAAGGCACAAGCCATAGATGGATAATGCAGTAAATGCATGCAAACTATAATGCAATTATATATTCTATGTAAGGAAATCCACGACAATGCAGGTGGAGGCGAAACATGCGTGTCGACACAAGTGAAGAGTGCATGACAATGCAGGTGGAGACGAAACATGTGTGCCGACGCAAGTGAAGAGTGCACGACATTGCAGGTGGAGACGAAACATGTGTGCCGACGCAAGTGAAGAGTGCACGACAATGCAGGTGGAGGCGAAACATGTGTGCCGACGCAAGTGAAGAGTGCACGACAATGCAGGTGGAGGCGAAACATGTGTGCCGACGCAAGTGAAGAGTGCACGACAATGCAGGTGGAAGCGAAATATGCGTGTCGACGCAAGTGAAGAGTGCACGACAATGCAGGTGGAAGCGAAACATGCGTGTCGACGCAAGTGAAGAGTGCACGACAATGCAGGTGGAAGCGAAACATGCGTGTCGACGCAAGTGAAGAGTGCACGACAATGCAGGTGGAAGCGAAACATGCGTGTCGACGCAAGTGAAGAGTGCACGACAATGCAGGTCGAAGCGAAACATGCGTGTCGACGCAAGTGAAGAGTGCACGACAATGCAGATGGAAGCGAAACATGCGTGTCGACGCAAGTGAAGATTGCACGATAATGCAGGTGGAGGTGAAACATGCGTGTCGACACAAGCGAAGAGTGCACGACGATGCAGGTGGAAGCGAAACATGTGTGTCGACGCAAGTGAAGAGTGCACGACAATATAGGTGGAGGATGTATGACAATGCGGGTTAAGGAAAATGCATGACAATGCAAAGTAAAGAAATGCATGACAATGCATGTTTTAAGGAAATGCATGACAATGCAAATGAAATGCACCTGACAATGCGAAATAAGGAAGGTGCATGACAATGCGATATAAGGAAAATGCTTGATAATGCATGTGTCGTGCGCATGACAATGTGAGATAAAGAATGTGCATAACAATGCACATGAGGTAATGCATGACAATGCATGTATTGTGCGCATGACAATGCGAGATAAAGAATGTGCATAACCATGCACGTGAGATAATGCATGACAATGCATGTATTGTACGCCTGACAATGAGAGATAAGGAAATGCATGATAATACATGGTGAGGAAATGCATGATAATGCATGTATCGTGCGCATGACAATGTGAGATAAAGAATGTGTATAACCATGCAAAAGCAAAATGACGTATAACCTACGCGTGTTCATTATAAGCATAACAAAACGTTATAAAGCAAATTCTGAATTTTGCAAGAGACAAAAGGATGCAAAACAAGGATACACCTCGTACGTATCAAGTATTGCCCATAGAAGACACGGCTCGAGGTCAAAACGGAGGCCGGTTTAAGCTTCAAAAAGGCACTTTCTTGCACTGTCTTGAGCAAATAAGGCCCCAAACCACATCAATGACACAAACAAGGGTGTAGGAGATGCATCGGCCACCGGGGAAGACCACCGGCCATCCACCGACTATGAAATAAGGTCACTGGCCAAATATTTGGCCGACCGGCTAACAATTTGGCTGACCGGCCAAAAATTGCTATGTCGGGGCAGTTTTGTCTTTTGGCCACGGGTCTTTAAATATAGGGCTTCAAGCCCTATATTTTCACTTCCTCCTTGGTTGAAAATCTCTCCCCTCTCTCTCTAGGTTATTTTCCAACCCTCGATCCTCGCTTTTGTTGCGTTTTCGAGCCCTTTTCGTTGTTCGATTCGCGAAACCCTCACCGTTTCGAACATTTTGAACCAAACAAAACTTGGTTTCGGTGCCTCTTTCTCGATTTCCACCACTTGGGGTTTTTTTCCCCCGAGTTTATCTCGATTCTTGTGCCTTTTTCGGACTTTGGACCTTCCGCTCATTTTTCACCCTCTCGGGGTTGACCTTAGGGTTGATTTTTCGCATATTTACCCAGTTTTCACACTTTCGGCTATTTTCACGCTCTTCCTGAGATGGCAGATGATGTTCCACTGGGTGGGAGTCCTCCAATGATAGACGTGGATCCTGAGGCCGAGCTCCTGCCTCTTCACATTCGGCTGTTCAACCCGGCGACCTACAGGCCAGCGATACACATGCTTCCTCCTAACAACCTCTGCCATTTTCGGAGCTATGCACGAGGTGCCCCACTAGAGCTTCTACTGCGTGAGCCAGAGTCACACCTGTCTTATGGCGCTTCTAAGGTACACTCTCCCTCTGTTTCATTTTCTGCGATGTAGAACATATAACTGCAATAGTCGAACTTGTTCTTTAACTGCTTGAACCAGATACACTAACACATCATACGCTGTAATTCACTGCGAGCACACCTACATCCTATATTTGTTGGAATCTGAATATGTGCACACACACTGTATTTTTACTAAACCACTCAAACACACTGATACATCATATGTTGTAGTTTACTACGAGGACACCCGCACCCGATATCTGTTTGAATCTGAATACGTGCACACACACTGTATTTTTACTGGACCACTCAAACACACTGATACATCATATGTTGTAGTTTACTGCGAGGACACCCGCACCCGATATCTGTTTGAATCTGAACACGTGCACATATGCTCCATTTTCACTGATTCTGAGCGCATTCAACACTATATTTATAACACTGCTTCGCAACCGTTTGTTCTGAAAACAGGGAGATTCCCATGCCTTCCGAGGGTATAGGAATACCGTCACTCACGGATGGTACATGGAGCTACCTGATGCGGTTCGTCGGATCGTTGACCAGCTGGCTTTGGGCGTTTCTACATGGGGCTCTCGCGCCTCACTGCGAGCAGGCCCCTTCTTGCTGCCTTGGCGGAGAGGTGGTGGGATATCACCGATTCCTTTCACCTTTTTGCCACCGGGGAGATGACGATGACTCCCTTCGACTTCTCCATGTTCACAGGCATCGGAGTGGGGGGTGATCCGATCCCCTTTGATACAGACATGGACGAGTGGGACGCTGCTCTGCTCTACTTGCTTATCACTCAGCCACCTCTCGCTCGAGCAGGGTTCGTGCGATACTCATGGTTCGAGGATCACTTCCGGATCCAGGCGCCTACTATCCGGGAGGATGAGGAGCAGTATGCTCGTGGCTTTATTATGTTCCTGCTGGGGACCACTCTCTTTACCGATCGGGCGAACACCGTGCCCGTTTGTTTGTTGAGTGCACTGGTTGACGTGACCAGGATCCACGGCTACGACTAGGGTGGCGCTAGCCTGGCCACACTTTACGGATATATGAGTTCATCCTCTCGCCTCAGCGGGTAGCTGCTTGGAGGCTACTGGTGAGCCTAGGAGGTACATATTCCCTTTTCTGTCTTTTCAGTTCTATTTTTCATTATTTGTACTCTATACACTGCACACACAGCACAATACACTGCACATACCGCTTTCTGTTTTGTCTGCATACTGCTTTATCTGATAAGCATGCTTATATCTGTTCTATCACACTGTACAGTTGTGGGTATATGCCTACTTCCCAAGGCTTGCCCCAGTGCCAAATGAGGAGATTCCTCTCGGTGTTCCATTCTCTCACCGCTTCGACGTGAGGTGTGAGCGGAGGCCACGGGAGTCCTTCATATTCTTTCGCCGTTACTTCGATACCATCACCACAACCGAGGTATGTCAAACATTATAGTTCATTTAAGCTTCACTTTATATTGCTCTTTCGATATCAGTAGGTAACAAGCTGTGTTTTATTTGCAGATTACCTGGCAGCCTTGGGCCCCATTGACTGATGCAGTTCGGGATCGGTATGCTGGTACTCAAGAGACGGCCCCATTCAGAGTTCTATTTGAGGGCCCAGTCTGCCGCGCTTGGTACTTGGGTGAGCGCTTCTTGCGGCCGACCTTAGGCATGCCAGAGCAGACAGTTCGGCAGCCGCCTCCTACTCATATGAGGCATACCAAGACGTACACTCTCGAGGAGATGATAGACTACACGATCGGCTGGGACTCCGAGCCTTTTAGGGAGGAGGGTGACTACGCCGCATACATTCGGGCTTATCTGATGCCACCTTTGACCGGTCTTCGCCGAGCTGAGAGTTAGAGGCCTGCGGTGCCAGCGGTCGGAATAGGAGCACGGAGGGCAGCTCGGGCCTGTGGCTAGAGCGGATCTCAGAGAGAGCAGAGAGGCGAGTGGCCAGCATTACCTACGATGATGGCATGCCGAGGGCAGGGTGGGGAGACTTACCAAATCCCCATTGCTCCCCCTCCGGCTGATCATGAGCTAGTCGGATTCCACGGTTTGCCTCCGGTATGTATTACTACACTTTGCGTTCTGTACAGTTATTTCATTTCATTTCTCTTAATATTCCGCAGAATACTGATGCTTCTAACACTTTTACAGGCTTCTGCTGAGTACACTCGCCAGTCTCTGGAGTTGACCGCCTCCATGATGGGGATGCTACAGCGGAGCCTCGACCAGCTGGCCATTTACAGTATCCCGGTAAGTTCTTTCAACCACAATCTCAAACTATGCATAATCTGTTTTACACATAATCTGATGCATCGCACTGTCAACATGGCACTTGGTATGCGGCCCTCACGGCTTTGATACTTTGTAACCCACAGATTGCTCACAGCATTGCACACGGCATTCATACACTGCACTCAGTCACTGCATTATGTTACTAATACACTGCTCACAGCATTCATATCCTATACTCATACATTGCATTCTGTATTCATACTCTGCTCACAGCATTCATACACTGTACTCATACACTGCATTCTGTATTCATACTCTGCTCACAGCATTCATACACTGTACTCATACACTGCATTCTGTGTTCATACTCTGCCTTGCGTAGTATAACTGATGCATTTACCATTTGTCCTTTTCAGGCCCCATTCCAGATGTCAGCTGCATGAGGTGCTCCAGCAGGACCATCTGCACCTACCCGAGGAGAAGGGAGAGTAGGGCGAGGGACCGCAGTACACCCCCGCACCAAAGCGGGGCGTACTCATGTTGGGAGTAGCTCGCGGGCACCGATTTCGGACGATGATGAGTCCGAGGTAGAGGCGGAGGCAAAGTCGTCTGAGGATGACACTGGAGATAACTCGGGCTCAGATGGTGGAGCTGATGACGATGCTCCTGGACCTTCGTCCAGGAAGAGGACAAGGACAGACTCTCATGCCTGAGACCAGTTGACTTTGATCTAGACTTTTGCTGCTTTTCTTCTTTTTCTGGCTTTGTTTTTCTTTTGGGCACACTGTACTGCTTCAGGTAGATTTTGCTCTCTTCAAAACTATGTACTTGAAAAGAATGATGAAATGAAACAAGCTTTTTGCTAAAAAAAGGTGTTGCGTTTACCATTTCATACATCGCATTGCATGGCATCGCATCATATTACATAACAATGTAATCGAATGGAAATTGAACATGCATGTGCTACTAGGCCAGGTAGTGAGCCAACATAACAAGTTGACTCAACAAGCAACAATAAAACCTCGACAAGTTTACAACTCGATAAGCAAAGAGCAACAACTCGATAAACAAAATTGCGACAACTTGGTAAACAAATGAGCAACAACTCGATAAGCAAATGAGTAACAACTCAATAAGCAAATGAGCGACAACTCGATAAGCAAATGAGCGACAACTCGATAAGTGAAATGAGCAACAACTCGATAAGCGAATGAGCAATAACTCGATAGGTAAATGAGTAACAACTCGATAGGCAATTTGAAGTAACACAGGTGTGACTTCGCAAAATCAACACCGGGAGGCACTGAAGGTGGAACCAATCACAAGTTCCCAACATGTTCAACACATAGGCTGCTCATTTTGAACACACAGCTCATAACACAGTACTCTGTTTATTTTGAACATACAGCTCATGCAGGATACTGCTGATTCTGAACATACAGCCCACTCTGAACATTGCTCATTCTGAACTCACAGCCCATAACACAACATTCTGTTTAGTTTAAACACACGGGATGCAAAGACGGAATCTGTAGGAGTCGAAATGAACCCAGATGCTTTGAATCCTTCTTCTGTTCTTTTGCATCGCAGTTTGGAATCTATAGCTTCAGATAGGTCCTGGTCCTACTGTTCTCACGGGACCTGGGTTAAACCCCGCGGTTTTATGAAAGAATAAATCTTGTTTCGCACAAATGTAGAGAATGGCATAGCACTCTGAGCACAAAACGATTTTGTTTTGAAATTGAGTTTTTAACTGGGTATTGAGCCTACGACTGACCACAGCGCCCTACGACTCAACAAAGAAAAACAAAAGGCAAACAACCTAAACGCATCGAGAAACACTCGAGACGACTCAAAACAAGAGATGAACAAAACAACAGAAGACACGACACACAGACGTGTTACAAAGGCAAGAGACGTCCTGGTCACGAGGAGCCAGTTCTTCCAGGTATTGTTTTTCACCCTTTCTTATTTGTGATTCTCACGTCACTTGGCCCTCAGGCTTTGTTTTTCTGAAAAAGCCATTTTCTCACTTTTTCTCTCATCGCACATCTCTCTATTCTTCAATCTCTCATTTTTCAATCCCTCCCCTGGGTGGTTGATGGATAAACAAGAAGTTGTGGGTTCGGAGCTTTCAGCCCTTTGTTGTCAACCTCAGTCGTGCCTTTCTTGGCGAATATGGTGCCATTCATGGTAAACATGTTGGCGATGGGGAAAAGACAGAACACCTGACTCAACTGTGTCCCTAGTTCATCATTTTGACCATTTTTTGTTTTTTTGTTTTTTGCTTCTGCTAAAACAATTTTAACCAAAATGAGAGTTAGATTAACACGCTTGTTCGATTTTCTGATTTGAAATCATGTAAGTCAGGTTATGAGCACTGAAAATTTTCCTTTTTGAGTCCAAAAAAATGGTCTAGTTTTGGAAAAATAATTTTCGAGAAAATTAGTCAACCTCAGCAAAATAATCTCGAAAACTGTTTTTGCAAACGGCCACTGCTCAAGGAGCACAAAACTTACTCTTGAGATGCACAACCTCAGATCCAAAGAAAAATTGCCTCTTTTCTAAGTGGCGCTGCACGGCAACGGAAAGTTGCCCCTTGTCGCAATAGCGCCGTAGCATACTGTAAACAGTTCTCATAGTGATGATCACAAC
Source organism: Camellia granthamiana (assembly GCA_036172215.1). Taxonomy (NCBI): domain Eukaryota; kingdom Viridiplantae; phylum Streptophyta; class Magnoliopsida; order Ericales; family Theaceae; genus Camellia; species Camellia granthamiana. The sequence continues at coordinate 82,700,598 of CM069913.1, read as the reverse complement.
CGAACTCTCGGATGCAAAGAAAACAAAGATGGTCAAAAACCCATATATGGACACAGTCATTGTGGAGGTGTTTATGGCTGGACTTCAGAATGAAGTTGCCTACGTATCCCAAACATGGGAATCAAGCCTTACGTAGTTCCAGTTAAGGTACACTCGGGTATTTAACCTCTCCTTTTACGCTCTAACTTTTCATTTCTTTTCTTTTTTTATTTCTTTGCATTTTCCTTTTTTTTTTTGTTCTTTTTCTTCTTTTTCTCGCTCTAACTTTTGCCTGGGTTGCCCTTCTGGGTTTTCGGCCCAGCGAGCCTCTCAAGGTTAAAAGTGTAGCTTTGTCCATGTCAAATGATTTTGAGATCCTGAAGTCATCTGAATCCAGGAGAATAGCTGCCGTTGTTTGCTGATGATGCAGGAGTCCATCCAATGGGGGGGCTGAATTTGCCCCTAGTGTTGTGGATAGGAACTCGGTTATCCTTCAACAGTAAATTCTTCTTTCCTCCCTTCTGGGATTTGGCATTCTTGCCGATCTTCATTGGTTTGCAGAATGATCCATCTTCGGCTCTTTGAGCACATCTGACATTTTTTGCCCCTAGTTCAAGGGCTATTTCTGATCCAGCTTTGCAAGCTTCTTTTGATGACATCTGATCTTCTTGATCTGACTTCCCTGCCCCTAGTTCGAGGGCTGCTTCGAATCTGGCCACACAAGCCTTACATCATGATTGGCCTTGGAACATTCTGAATCCAAGTTCAAGGTTTGAAATCAAGAGGGGTGGAGTCTCGAGGCTGAGAGAGATCCTAAGTTGCACAATCTCAAGAGCGATTCCGCACAGGTCTCCGCAGGACGGCGCAAAACATTTTTTGAAATTTTTTAAGAAAGCGACTAGTCGCTCGCGCTGAAGACAGTGTAGAACCAATCTGGATCAAGCTAGGATCCTTCTCAGTACTCACGTTAACAAACATGATTTCATTCATTAAGGGCTTAGCATGCCTTTCTTTCTCTCAATTGATCAAATTTTTTGCAAATCCCGAGGAATTCCTTCCTCTTTGTTTTCATCACAATGTTCAAAAAGTTTTTAAAAACTTAGGTTAATACAATGACTTATAGGCACAAAAGAGCAGGTGAAATAAACTACCGTTTCATTCAAACTTCTGGCACAACTGGCGCAAGGCAGAAGCAAACACAAGCATGTGAAAATTACCGCAGTTTCATTCAGATCTTCTAGTGCAACTGGTTGCATGGCAAAAACAGACTCGAAAGAAAGCCAAAAGATAAACACAAAATAAAATAGTGATATCCGAGGTAACACCCCTGAAATCACCGAACTTCTGTACAACAGGACTGACTCGACACAACAAGGTAGACCCGACCGACATAGTACAAAAAGACTGCCTATATACAAGATAACAAAACTGACTGAATACCCATGTCAGAAAGTGCAAAACTAGCATTCACAAATGCTCAAAAGTGCGTGCCATACGCCACATCCGAAGTACACTGAGCGCCGCCCACAGGTTGACCAACTCCTGATCACATACTTGTAGTATCCCCGAAATCTAACAACTCAGCAGTGACAGACTTTGCTGAGGTAGGTGGCAGGATGACCTCATTGTCGATCAAATCCTGTACTTCATGACGAAGACGGAAACAGTTGTCGGTGCTGTGACCGGTTTGCTGGTGGTACGCACAGTACAAGGTAGCATCATGTGAGGAAGGGAGATTCTTCGAGAAAGGCCGAGGCTCAAGGGGCCTAAGATGGCCCTTTTCGGCAAGGATCTGGAGCACCTTAGACAAAGGCATATAAAGGGCATGGAATACCCTACGACCTCGGGGTAGATACTTCGAGGTTTGCTGACTTTTGCCGGAAGCACTAGCAAAAGGATCGGCAGGTACTGCCTTGGCTTTCTGATCCTTTCCAGGTGCAGAGTTAGGGTTGAAGGGAACGGTTCTGGTATGACGGTTCCTATCCCGATTTTTTACCTGGCTCGAACTGCCCTCTATCGGAGCGGGGAAAGCGTCATCCACAGTTTTATCCACAACTGCGAATACTTGCTGCCTATTCAATCCTCCGGCTTTCAAAGCCTCGACTGCCCGCAGCAGTTGTTCAACGGGATCAGCATCTGTTCCCATTTTGTTCTTACCTCTAGCCTCAACTTGATCAAGGGTTTTGGTTGCTACATTAGAGTGGAACCCGGTTGTTGTTGACATGTCATGGCCATAGCTTGAGACAGCCTCAGGTTGGCTGAGCTCAATTACAATTCGCCCTAATAGCGGGGGCTCCTGCGGTATGAAATTCCCAGCGTAGGATGTGGTTGGTGGTGAAGCCGACATTCCGTAGGTGAGATCAGACGCAGATCGCTGGAGGTCGCCAATCATTCCCATCAATTCAGACGTGGTTGGCCCACGAGCTTAAAACAACTGGGGCGTCCAGACCGGGTGCGCGACAGGCGACCTAGGCGGATGTGGTATTTCAACATTGGTCTCATCCTGCAAGATGATTCCTTAATCCAATGAGGCTGCCATGACCATAATTTATTCTGAATCTTGTGTCATCATAAGTCCGCTGAATTGAACGGAGATGACGCAACTGATGGCTGACAGATCTGATGAACCGGTGAGCCTTGGCTGGTCTTGCCTTAACAAAGGAGAATGCTAGCTACTCCAAACTGAATCTCTGAACCCTGAAAGAGAAAGCAGGCAACATCTCAGCCCAATTTTATCAAGATAGATACCTGTAGATATAACTGAATTACTGTTCCCCAAATTACTGCCCGAAAACTGAATCTGATACCCACAGATATAACTGATTCTCAAAAACTCTGGTACCCGCAGATATAACTGATTCTCAAAAACACTGGTACTGATGCCCACAGGCCTGATATCCAGATTTGCAAACTGATACGTGCATTCCTGTAGAGGCCAACTCTAAAAGCACATAGCAAATAAGTGAGAGCCAAAACACCCCTATGGTGGGGTAGGGTTTCCCTGTCCTATTTTGTCAGGAGCTAGGGTTTCACTACGCACGCAGCGGTTTCAAACAACCTACAATCGGGTGAGCAACTTGTCCTACCTTGGAATGGTCACTATGGATTCCGAATATGCACTAGGTCGAATGGTCAAAAGGGTCCCGGTAAAAATTGGGGTTTGTGTTCCCATCGTGGCAGAGCCCATAACCGGTCAGCCTTATGGCACGCTTCTAAAAGCGAGCCTCCAACAAACCGTTTAGGAATAGCAGACGGCAAAAACGGTGTCCTAGGCGCACCAATGCAAATGCAATGCAAAGAAACACATAAGTGTAGTCAAAACAAGATATCATGAGTTCGAGTCAAGTTCTCTAAATCCCCAGCAGAGTCGCCAGAAACTGTGGACGCGCCCTCGGGCTTTATGCTTACCACAGTTCGGACTCATTTGTCACGGTTCTTAATCTAATCTCATAATGTGCGATGTGAGATTGATAAATCACCAAAGAGTCCAAATCTAGCAAACCGTTTTGGAAAACAGATTTTTAAGAAAGAAGTGCCAAACATGGACTGCTTTGCCAGATACAGAGTCGCCACCTAAATATTTTGTTTTGGGGGAATTTAGGAAACCCTGACTCGTTGCCTAAGGCCACGTGTCCGTCATCACCAAAGTTACCTCGGCTCAGGAACTTGGGTACGATTGGAGAAGGTCAGCTATGAGCACCCCCGTTCGCCCGATCCGAAGATCGGCTTCTACTAAGCATGATATCGAGTTTTTGAAAGCACATGTGCTCTTATTCTGGTTTATTAGCCTAGAATTACTATGTGATGCGCACAGCATACAAGTATAGACTAGATCACCTAATTTGGAACAAAGCATCGCATATCCGTTTTGTTTGGAAAATGGTTTGGAGTTTGCTACTCGCAAGTAGGCTAAAACACGGATTTCAATGAGTTGATCCAATTCAAGTAATCCAACCTTCACCCACAAGCATTCAGGCAGTTTATATCACATAAGCAATTAGCCTCATGGCAAGCATGCTGTCATGGCAACACTCACATACATGTAAGGATGCTAAAGCATAAACACTCACAGTGTACTCCGAGCCAAAACAAGAACATGTTAGCAATCAAATGTATGATCCAAGTCCATGTTAAGATGGCTAATGCATCGCAGGCAAAAATGCAACTAGAATAGGCTCGGCTAATCTAAGATGGCATATGATATGCGACAATTTGATACATGTATTCAACTTGGAATTGAAATACTATGCAGTTAGTATGATGCGCCGAGCCCGGTGCATGCAATACTGATGAATGAATGCAAACATGCAAGCATAAGGTATGCTAATTGAAACATGACCTAGAACTAACCATAGTAAGTAGTTAAGTAAATGGGAGAAAGAAATGGGGGTTGGAAGACATGCACACACGCACGCACACTTATTACAAAACTCACCCTCTCGCGGAGGGACCGAAAGAATAATACAAATTAATTAACTAACAAGCTAATTAAATATTAAGGCAATTAGCATGTAACAATGTGCAAAGACAAGCATTCAAACAAGCATGTGACTTCATTTAATCATGTAACAACATGTGAGGCAAACATGTAACAACATGTTAAGCAACCTAAAACCAAAAGAATGCATACCAAACGCAATTCCATTTAAACATGCAACAAAATGTTAATAAGCCAAGTATGCAACAACATGCAAGGCGAGCATGCAACAACATGCGGGGATGGTCTTAAACCAAAATGGACAGCTCTCAAATAAGCCCAAATCAGTGGCCAATATGCTAAGGACATGAGGGCAAATGCACATACAAACATGCATGCTAAATGGTCCAATACTTAAGCACAAAAGGACAACTTTTAAGAACGCTTAAAAGGAGACAAACATGGACAAATGACAAACATGATAAACTCTGAAATCATGTTAAGGATGATGTCGAATCAACCAAACCATGCAAGTAAGGCATGCCACAAAGTCCAAAACTTGGACCTAGCCAAAGGACTTAAACCACGGCTACACAAAGCAAGCCCAAAAGGGCCAAGGGGACCCAAAACAGTCCTCGGGCAGGTCTAAACAAGACCAAAAGTGAGCTCAACACTAGCCAACACAAGCTAGAACATAAGGCCAAAACATGAGGCATGCAAGGCTACCAAAGAGGTGTTACACTACACCTAATAAAACCAAACATGGCATGATTTAAGCAACCAAAAATAGAGTTATGGTATGTCAAAATGAGGCCCAAAACCCACTTAGATGGCATCCCAAAGACCTAAGCATGATGGCATACACAATGACACATTCATGAGGCATAAGACACTAACTCTTTAAGATATTAAAGGAGTCATAAGTGCAAGCATGTGAGCAAGAAACATGGACTGAAATACCATAACTAATGATGCCAAATCACTGAAATAGCCCAAGTAAAACATGTTAAAGGCTTGGACACCTAAAGCCAACAAGCTAGGTTGCATGGTGGCTATACAAAACAATGCAACCATGACCAAGACAACACAAATCAGAGCTCTAGCATGCTAAAACAAGGCTAAAAGCTTCATGGAGTTGGGCCAAAATCATGGTAAAAAGACATGTTACAACATGATGCATGTTAAGGTAAATAAGGGGATTGCAAGGCAAGTATATGAAGCATACAAGAGGCCATCAAACCCACTCAAAATAGAGGTATATCACGGCAAGACAAAGCCTAATACTCACTGAAATGGAGCTAAAACAAGCCAAGCACATATGCTACAAACACAAGCCATTTATGCAAGCATTAGAGACAATAAGGAGAGGGGTTGACCCTCTCCAATTTTGGACCTCAAAACCACCTCTCCACTACTGAAAATCTTCTAGATTTTAGTGGCAGAGAGGCCATGCAAAGTTCAAAACAATGGCCAAAAGGGGTGGCCTAAAACAAGGCCTTGGAGGGGGGAGACAACCCCAAACCTCAAAGTAACCTTAAACAAAGTTCTAAAACACACAAAATTAGAACTTTTATCAATTATAGTTGAAGCTTGAAACAATAAGCAAGAAGGGCTAAAAGCCTAAGCCAAAATGGGGTATATAAAGTAAAGATGCTCACCCTTGTAGACCCTCTTCAAGAACAATGCTCCAACAGGTTTTTTGAGTTCAAAGCAACCCAAGAACACCAAAATCAACCTCCAAGGACCGCAGCTACCAAGGATGGTGTAATGCTAGGTGTTCAAGTGCAAAAGTAAGAACAAAACAACCTTATACACACACAAATATGTAAAGAGAGGGAGATATAGAGATAGATAGATACAACTCTCTCTAACCCTAATTTCAGAACCTCTGGAACCCCTGAGGAGGGAGGAGAAGCTCCTTCTTTATAGAATTCCAAAATTGCAAAGCTTTCACAGCAAGCTAAACCAAGAGGCAAATCCCTCCATACACGTGTATGGAAGGGGGCAATTGTGGATGCCAACTGTTACAGCTAGCATAAAATATCTGCCAAAAGTAGATGGAAAGGGGTCGATTAGCAGAAATGGCCGATTGATCAACAAGGGTGGCCGACCGACCACAAAAGGTGCTGACCGGCCATAACCTTTGGCCGGTGGCAAAAAAACAGGGCCGATGGCCTCAAGCCATGGCCGGTGAGGTGTGGGGATGGCTAGCAAGCCATTCCCTACCCTTAGAAGCAAAAAACACAAGTGTTTGGTCCATAACGAAGCACAAAACAAACAAGTCGAGAGGTCTTGAGGCAAGGCGCACGGCCGAAACCTCCGAGAACTCGAGACGAAAACGAACATGGATAATCATCGAGTGTTCCAAGTCTTGAGGACGGTCAAAAATGGGGTGTCTACACATACAAAGGTTTTTTGTGGTCGGCCCCCTCGGGTGGCAGCTCTTTGTCTGTGAAAGACAACAATGGAGTAACATCCCCAGATGTGACCAAAGATACCAATTGGTCAAGCGTGACGTCTATAGGCAACTTGGTCTTGTTTATTGCCTCTAGCAATGCCTGCCTGTGTTCCCAAGAAACCATCAGCAGCCCTCAAAGTGAAATATCTGCCTGGATTTTCTTGAGTTGCCTCAACACCAGGTCTTCTTCCATATCCTTCGCTTTCAACTTCTCAGTCTCTTTCCTGGAGGGTTCTTCTTGTTCTAGGGATAGTGGTTTAAAATAGCAACCACTTCTTGTCAAGTGGTTTATCTCTTCCATGTACCATGTATTGTCAAGGGTGTCGGTTCGCTACCCTTCATCGGTGCACACAAGGCTTAGATCCTCATCCTCCCACCATTCTCCTACAACCATTGCTAGGCCACTATCTGGATTGACCAAAATCATGTTCACATCGGACCCTTCGCCATTAAGTAGATATTGAGTGCGTCCTCTGTCGGCATGCTGCTTCTCCTCTGAGGCTGACTCAATTTCTGCCTCTCGATAATGTCTTAGTTTCCTAGGCATCTTCTCTTTGTTACTGGATTCCCACTCAGGATTTTCTTTAATTTGGACGTTACGCTTCCCTGACTCGATGTTCTCTTTTTCTTTTCTTTTCACCTACTCCAAGGCTAGTTTCAATCTCTGTATCTCGTCAATTCTCTCTCTTTGAAACTATTCCAGCATTCACTCCCTTTCAGCGATAGTCATATCCTCAAACTTGTTATTCCCGTCAATTTCTTCTTTTTTCGGGTTCTTTTTTGTCTATTCCTCTACGTCAAATTCCTATTCACTGCTTAACCACCCATGGCTAGATTCAAGCTGACTCAGATCCCACCATCCGATGTACACACTTCTCACATCCTCTTCCTCAAAGAAATAGAGGTTCTCTAAGTCTTCCTCTATCTCTGCTAAGTCATCAAGATTTTGTTCAAGCCAGTCATCAAGACTTTGTTTGGGCCCATTTTCTCCAACAGTATTCATGCAGAGTGCGTCCGGTAGTATGATTGTTGGCTTTAGTTGGTCAGAAGCCACAATGTACTGACTGGGATCATACTCTTCTATGGGTGATGGTCCCTTCTCCACAATCTGGGTATCAGACAACCCTTCTTTCGATGAATTTCCCTTTTCTTTAATTATTGCCACCACAGGTTTGGTTGGGTTTCGAGTGTTATATCCATCATGCACAAGTATGTGCCTTAAGGAATAACCACCTCAGGTTTAGGCAAATGTGATGGGGTGATATATATCCTGGGGTTGAAGGTGGGCGGTAGTGTTTGGATGAGGTTGATATTTCTGGGTGGAGGGACTTGGTTGTGGACAGGGAATGGGTTGGTGGCTACAGTTGGCTTTGAGGGTGGAGCTATGATCTTATTGTCGATGAGATCCTGGATCTCATGACGAAGGCAAAAGCAACGATGAGTGGGGTGACCATGCTATTAGTGGAAGACACAGTATTAAATGGGGTCGTGTCTGGTCGGGAGTGGGTCAGGGAGAGGTCGAGGATCAAGGGGCTTGAGATGCCCTTTTTCCATTGTAACTTTCAGAGCACGAGTTGGACTCATGTGAAGAAGGGTGAAGGTTCTACATTGGTTCTACATTGGAGTGGGGTGCCAGCGAATGGATCAGCTATCTTGGTTGTGGTGGTGACGGTACTGATCTTGGCAGGCCTAGGAATAGTGTTATTGCTACCATTGGAACCCCTAGTAAACGGCCTATGTGCTGGTTCACTTGCTCTCTGGATAATTCCTTCTTGAAAGCACTCTCAATTTGAACCCCCAATTCATGTAAAGCAGCGAAGGTAGACAGTGGCACGACTATCATCCTCTGTAACATGTCCGGTTCAAGGTTCTGAACTACCAATTGAACTTGTTCCCTCTCTAAAGGCATGTTTTTCATTCGGGTTGCCTTTGCCCTCCATCTAGCAACGAAGTCGACAAAGGGTTCCTTGGAATTTTGAAAGGTTGCCTCCAGTTCGCTAATTGTTACCTCCACCTAAGTATTGTAGGAATACTGATTAACAAATTGCTCAAATAGTTCTTGCTGGGGTCGGGTCTTCCAGTTTGGCATACCAGGTGACTGCCACTTCCTGATAACGTCCTTCCGAATAATGACAATTTTTGAGCGAGCGTCAAGCCCATTGGTTTCAAGATGTCTGAGAAGAGACATATGTGGATGATAGGATCTATGCTTCCATCGAATCTGTCAATGTGCAGCATTTTGAACTTCTTTGGCAATCTCACAGAAACCTCAGTATGACCGTCTTTAATGTTTGGGATGGAATTGAAGCCCTAAGATTTTTTAAGCACCTTCTCTAGTCTCGCAATTTTTATCATTGTAGGATCGATGTCACTGATGTCGAAAGAAGGAAGCCCTCCATGTGGCTATGCCAGAGGCTTGAAAGTCTGAGCTTGAGCTTGAGCTAACACCGCTTGGGGATCCGGAACTTGAAGGTTTTCAGCTAGCGAAGGTGGATCAAGATTTGACTAGGTAGCCAGGATTGGATGTGTGGTAGATGCTGATGCCCCAAATGGGCATTGAATTTCAACAATGGTTTGATCTTGCACAGTTATCCTCTGGTTTAGTGTATCCATGGCCTGTTGGAATGCTATCATCATAGTCGTAACTTCTTCCACACTTTGCACCATTATAGATCCAGGTGAGTCAGATATTGGTGAACTAAGTGGGTGGGAACGAACAGGTGACTAATAAGTGCTCTGTACTAGTGATGACTGCCTGGTTCTTATCCTTCGAACAACTGGTGGGAGAGAGACTAACACTAGCTGACCGTCAATCAGATCTTGGATTTTACAAAGCCTACCGACGCGAGTCCAAAAAACTTAGGGGATATCAAGTCTCTCTGAAGCTATGATTTCAAGACTACCTGGCAAAAGAAAAAAACAAAAGCAATAATAAAAAATTGGACAGCACCTTGGCCCAAATTTACAATAGATATGATCACAGTTGTATGACCGTATTCCTTACTAATAAAACTAAATTCTACCCCACACAAACTGACACTGAACTAGTAATCTATACTCAAGAACCCCTGTATAGATCCAGAGTATAGCACATAGTAGGTAAAGAGAGCCAAAACACTCTTATGAGAGGGTAGGGTTACTCTATCCTAGCTTTGGCATGATCTAGAGTTTCACCACTTCAAGCAAGTGGTTTCACAAAATCCTAAAAACGGGTGAGCATCCTATTCTAATTTGGAACAGTCACTAGAGCTTTACTATATGAACTAGGCCAATTGGTTAAAAAGAGTACCTCAACAAGGTTACCTAATATACCTCTCGCACTTAACACCGAAAAGTGAAAGGAGGATCAAGTGGTACAACTGTAATACAGATCCACGGGTTGTGTTCCCTACGCGACATTGCCTACATTCAACCAGCCTTTTGGCAAGCCTCTGGAAAATCTTCCAGGATATCAGATGGTAAACACAGTGACTTAAGAGCACCATACAAATGCAATTCAAAGAACATATATATGTAAATAAAATTTCACATCATGAAGTTGAAGTCAAGTTCTCCAAATCCCTAACAGAGTCACCAGAAACTGTAACTGGTTTTTTGTGCTCCTCGGAGGGGTTTTAGTCTCCTTGGGTACGATAGCCCTATAGTTCGGACTTCCATGGTTTTGAATCTAGTTTCACAATTGCAATGTGAAATAGAAAGCAAATTAAAGTCCCAATCCGACAAATCTTAGAAAATCAATTAATCATCAGAGATGCCAAAAATGGACTGCATTACCAGATTTTAGAGTCCCCACCCAAATATTTTTGAAAAATTTAGGAAACCTGTGACTCATGCAAAGACTACTTCTCTGTCGTAACCAAAGTTGTCTCGGTTCGAGAACTTAGGTATGAGAGGGAAAGGTCATGAATTGAGCACTCTACTCACCTGATCAAAGATCGGTCTCTGCTAATCATGATGTGATTTTTATCAACATTATATGCTCTTGTTATGATTTTATTATGGTAACTTACTATGTGAGGCACGTAAGTATTGACTGTTTTGCTTGCTTTGGAAATGACTTAATTTTATGTGATTTTCAAAAAGGTTTTGAGTATACACAACTCAAAAGGAAAGAAATGAGCTTGTACATACACTTGATCAAAACTATCCCCAATGCAAGTAGAAAAACCTTCATCCACAGGCATTCAAACAGTTCATTTTGAGTACGCATGTAGCCTCATGGAAGATGCTAAGCATGGCAACAATCACACACATGAATATGCTAAAGCCAAAAAATGCTCACCTACTACTCCGAGGTAAGCCAAAGAAAAAAAGATATAATTAGAAAAATGAATGATCCTCACAATGTACATGACTAATACAACACATACAAGAATACAACTAATAAATAGGAAATGATATAGATTAACTCAATGCATGCGGTAGCACACGTATTCAAGTAAATAGGAAATGATAATGATATTTAAGAATGATGAACCGAACCTTATGTATGCAAAAATGGATACAAAGCATGGCAATGATATGAAATGAAAACATGACGCTATATGCAACCATGGTAAGCATATAAATAAAAGGGAGAAAGAAATAGGAGTTGGAAGACATACAAATATTACAAATTTGCCTTCGCGCAAGAGAGTAGAATGATTATTACAAACACAAATGAATAAACTAATTATTACAAGTCCGAATGAAAGCAAAACAACTAATTAATTATATATATGAATCAAAGCTACTAATCTAAAGAGGACTTGAACAGGAGGCGAGGAACCGCATGTGCGCAATCGAGAACACCCTATGGAAACTTCTTTGTTTGCTGCCAGAACCTGTTCTGTTTACAGTTAAAAAATTGTTCTGTTTTGGCCTCAAGATCTGCTCTGTTCTGCTATAAAATCACCATTGTCATATAACATGCTTGGTCGGCCGGCTTGATAAGATGGTTGGTCGTACAGAGTAATGGCTGACTGGCAACTGTTTTTAAGGAATACCTTGTTGTAACAGAGTTTCTCTATCATGAAGATATTCAAGGGAGGAGTAGATTCGATTCTCAAATCATCACTCATCGCAAATTTGTTGTGTGATGATCTTAGAAATGATAGGAAAAGAGTTTAATAAACGCAACAAAAGATAAACAATACCTCCTCCCTATCATGGAGTTACCTCAAGGGAGGGGGTAGACTTGCCTCATGAATCATTGAACAACACTAAAATAGTATGCAATAATTCTAGAAGTAATAGATTCAGTAAAACGTTTGACTAAACCTAACCAAATTTTATTATCTTTTTACCTCCTTTTTTTACTCCAATTTTATTAGCCTTTTTATTTTACCTTTCCATTTTCTTTATCTTTTCTCCTTTTTTGTCCGAAAGTCATGATTAAGTCCACTAAGTCCAAAGCAAGAAAGATTAACAAGCATGACTTGACCCAAGAAATTAACTCTTCCAGTCCTTTTCTACGAGGGAAATTACAAAAGAGGAATCAAACTCATTTGCAAGTGATAATGAATTCGGAATCAAACCCGAAACGGACGATATTGACTCTAAATCCAAACCCGATAATTTGGTATAATGAATTCTTCATTTATGATTTCCAAGGATCTAACTAGAAAATTAGTCCCTTAAAAGTAATGCACTGGTGACCAAAGGAGATGTCAAATAAGAGTTGTGCTTAGTATAAGGAAAATGTGATGCCCTGATAGTGAACCTCCGAAGAGATTAAACCATTTAGCATGAGGAACCCCTCCCTTATACCAAGAACAATAACTCTCTGTTTGATATAATTTTTGATCGAAACAGCAAAGGGAGAAGTTTGCAGAGTATGAATGAAAAGTGGATGGTTGCAATTACAATGACAATGACATGAATATATACATGAAAGCTGTAAAAAATAAGGAAAAGGCTATCAACTCAAATGGATTGGCAACTATGTCCTAAAACACACCAAATCCGGGAAGACTTACAACAACACAACTATAGTATTCAAAGCATAATTTAACATATTAAAAAGCACTCAAACAACACAAAAAAGTGCTGAAAATCATGTTTAGGAGGTGAAAAAAGTGGAATAAAACCAAGGGGTTTTATCTAACCAACCAGCCTAAGGAAGGGTGACTAACCCCTTATCTTTTTGTGACTTTAAATCACATATTTCAGGCCTCAAAACATTTTTAAAACAGCAAAAAATATTAGAAAAAAAGAGAGAAAAAATAGACGAAGAGTTCAAAAATTACCGCTTAAAAGAGGGGATGTTCTTCTTAGTTCACAAACCACACTCTTAACACTCTCTAGGATCTAAAATTATCTTCAAGAACCTCAGCAAAAGCATGAAGTTTAAGTTTATAAGGTGTATGTATTGTGTATGTAGAGGAGATGGTTGGTCAAGCTTTAGGCTCTTGGGAAATTTTTCTAACCCCAAACTATGAGGGGGTGTTGTATTTATAGAAAAACAAGTTCTCACATTGGAAATATCTGTATCAAAGAAAGCTGGCCCAAAGTATGTGCATGGGAGTAGGTGGCAGTTGTCAAAATATCTGCTACGTTGAACATGGCCAATCGGCCATAAGGAGGTCCGGCCGACCAAACGAAAATGGCATGCTGGCCATTTGTTGGCCAGTAGTTCTTTGAGTGGTCAAGCTAGAAAAAATAAGGTTTGGGTGCAAAGGGGGTGCAAGGTTTAGGTTTTAAATCTTGAAACTGAATCCTTTTCCAGAAGAATTGAACGATTGCAAAACGTAACATTTCATCATTGAGTGTTTAGAGTAAGGCGGCCAAGTCTTAAGAGCGGTCAAAATGGGGTTTCTACATGGTGTCAACACCCAGAGGAGGTGGTGTAGACCCCAAAACATAAAACCAAATTGAAGAAAAGAAAGGAGAGCTGGTGTTGACCCTCCTGGAGTTGGTGTCGACACCTAGAATAGAATTTTCTAGATTCCTAAAACACTTTTGGACAACTCCAAGTGCAAAAGAACAATTCTAACAAGTTTATATCAGATTTTAACAATCCAAAGCAATGGTACATCAATCTTACTGGCCCTAATAACACAATTAACAATATTTAATATATTTCAAAAGCTCAAAGGACAGAAGTGTTTCAACCTTCCTACCTTAGGAAATTTCATTCCCGAAATTTAAGATATATACATAGATCTGTAGACATCCTATTTTTGACGGCCCTTCAAGACTTGGATGTTCTTGTAGGTACATCTGATGACGAGTCTGATTGCTCGTCGAGTGCTCAAAGTCCTTAACAAAATGACACAGGTTTGAGCCCTCCAAACCCTAGATCCATTTTTTCTCTTTTTTGGACCATGTCATGGTCTCTCTCCTCTGCAGCCTTTGGTGGCCTACTAGCCATCTATAAGGGCTGCCAGCCAGGGCTTTTGGCCTGCCGGCCATTGATGTGCCTTGCCGGCTATCACTGATGGCCGGCCAGCGCCAGTGTTTTCTGCTGATATTTTGTGCCAGCTGGTTGCACAGAGGCTTGCATCTGCTCACACGTGGAGGGTTGGATCTCTTTGTATGGAATTCATATTTTCTGTATATAGCGAAGCCCTCTCTCATGTTTTGAGGTTGGAAGAATTAAGACTCAAATTTTTCCTCTCTCTCTAGATTTCCCTCTCTCTCTTGTATTTCTCTACACCTTTGCCTACTTACACTACAGTTTTGCACATCAACCCTTAACCAAAAGGGATCACCTTTAAGTTGAGGTTGTTTGAGGCCCTCTTGGAGCTTTACAAGTTGTTTTTGGCTTGAATTAAGCTTGCTTTGCTTACTTGTTTTTCCCTCTTTTTCCTACTGTTATGGGCTGATTTTGAACTATAAAAAACTCTATTTTTGTGGCCTAAAAGTTTTGGTTTGAGGCCATTTTCAGTTAGGGGGTGGTTCGCCCTTCTTACTTCTTTGTTTGTAAAGTTTCTATGCCTTTGTTCACCACTTTCAAACCAACTTTTTTGGACCCTTTAACCACTGAATTTCAGAGGTTTTTCAGTGGTAAAAAACTCATTTTGAAGTCCAAATTTGGAGTGGTTAGCCTCCCCGCCTTGTGTCTTGTTTGCATGCATAGTTAGCTTCATATGTTAGGATATTTTTCTAGCTTAACTTAGCTCAAGTCCAACATGTTTTAGCCTCTAAAATAACCTACTTTAGCTCTGTTTTGGACTGGTTAGTTCATTTGAGTCTTGTTTTGCATGGTTGTAGTTCAATAGCCCTCACAAGCTTGGTGTTTTAGGCTCTAGACCCCTTCTTGTTTAAGTTGATAGCATTTGTTTATGCTTTTATCACTCATTTTCAGCACTTAATCATCTCTGTAACCTCCCTCCTTTCTTGGTTTTATTTTTGCTTCGGAAGTGGTTCAAATCATTTGCTTGTTTAAAGCATGAAATTGAGGTTTTGTGTTTAATGGTTTAATCCCTTTGGGGGTTCATTACCAACGGCATGAGATCTCTTTCATGCCTAAAATAACCTTTGGTTTGAGCTTTCTTTCCATTTAGAGGACTTAATTCACCATTTGGACTTAATGTGATTAAATGATGGTTGGTAACTAAAATGTGTAAACAAAATTGATAAGTAAAAGAGGCAAGATAAGCATTCTTCTGTGTTGCATTGCATGTGTTCAAATCGGACGTTAATTTGAACACAAGGAAAATGGGACATTTCATACTCAAAAGTGATGAAATGTGCCATTTTCCTAGGTCTCCATTGCCCTTGATCATGCATGATAGGGTGATGGTCATTTTGGTCTCATTTTGCATTTATTAAACTTGCACAACTGGTTTCACAAGCCATCATGAAAGTGCTTGATTGATGGTTTGTGAACCAAATTTTGTCCCTCGTTTGATTTTCCCATGAAAAGGAGAGGCAAAGTGTGCAAACAACCCTTAAGAAAGACACTGTTTTGCTCTGTTTGCTCTCTGTTGTAGCATGGTGATCCAATGCATCAGTGGTCGGCAAGCCACCATCAATGGTCGACAGTGCACCATAGATGGCCGGCAGTGCACCCTTTTTGGCTAGCAGAGGGCCGACAACATCGATCCATGGCCGGCAGGCCACTGATGTAAACCTCGGTTGATTTTGGTAAGGTGGAGCAGAAAGGTTCTGGAAATTCTCAATGCTGCAAACAGAGGCTTTCGAGAGCAAAATAAAGGTCTTTTCGGGGCCAAAACCGAGCATGTGCATCTTCCACTTCCCGAGGTGGAGCAGTGGCAGCGTAATTTAATGTCTTAATTGCTTAGCTTGTGTGCATTTGTGTTGTAAATTAATTAATTAGTTTACTAGTTAGTTAAAAGTGTTGTAATAATTAGCAATTAGCTTAGCTTAGTTGCTAATTAGTTAGCTCTTATTCATTCGGACCCTCCTTCGGGAGGGCGTAATGTTGTAATAAATGTGTATGCGTGTGTGTATTTTTTCCAACCCCAAGTCTTTCTCCCTTTTATTTAATCACTTTCGATGGTTAGATTAGGGACATGTTTTAATTAGCATATCACATGCTTGCATCCATTCATCTCGTATTGCATGCACTAAGGCTCGACGCATCATTCAAACTACATTGTCATTTCAATACTTCTTTGAATACATGTTTAATTGCATGTTGTTCAAATCGATTCGTATGTCATACTAGTAGCCGAGCCTATTAAATTGCATATTGCATGTGTTGCATTAGACACTTAACATAGTTAGAAATCATGCATATTTTTCTAACTCATGTCTTTTTAGCTTGGAGTACTAGGTGAGTTTTTACGCTTTAGCATACTTACATGAGTGTGAATGTTTCCATGATTAGCATGCTTGCCATGAGGCTATGTGCTTAAATGCTAAACTGGTTGAATGTCTGTGGATGAAGGTGTGTTATTTGAATTGGAACGATTCAATGAATGTAAGTTTTAAGCCCACTTTGTTGAGTGGCAAATCATGTTTTAAGTCCACTATGTTTGGTGGCAAATCCACAATCTTTAAGCCCACTTGAGGTGGCAAATTCAAACCATTTTCGCAAACAAACATGATTTGAATTGTCCCAAAGTGAGCAAACTAGTCTATACTAGATTGTGCACATCACATAGTAAAGCTAGTCTAATAACCGAAATCAGAGCACATAATGTTTATAAAAAATATATCATGGTTAGTAGAGGCCGATCTTTGATTGGGCTAGTGGGGGTGCTCAATTCATGACCTTCCCCTCTCATACCCAAGTTCCCGAGCTGAGGCAACTTTGGTGATGACGGACACATGGCCTTTGGCACGAGTCATAGGTTTCCTAAATTTTCCCAAAATAAAATATTTAGGTGGCGACTCTATATTTGGCAAAACAATCCAATTTTGGCATTTTTTTATTCAACATCAATTTTCCAAAACGATTTTCCAGATTTGGACTCTTTGGTTTTTATCAGTTTCACATTGCACTTGTGAGATTAGATTCAGAACCGTGGGAGTTCGAACTATAGGGCTTCTTTGAAACCTTCTTAAAGGGGTTGCGAAAAAGTTGAGTTACAGTTTCTGGCGACTCTGTTGGGGACTTAGAGAACTTGACTCGAACTCATGATATGACTTTTTATCTACTCTTATGTTTTTCTTTGCATTTGCATTCTTGTACCTAAGTCACAGTGTTTGCCATCTGCTATTACTGAACGGTTTGCCGGAGGCTTGCTTGGAAAAACTGGCCAAAAGGCTGACCGGTTGTGGGCACTGCCACAATGGGAGCACAACCCTTGGATCTGGACTACTGCTGTACCGTTTGATCCTCCTTTCACTTCTCGGTGTTAGGTGTGAGAGGTATATTAGGTAGTCTTGCCAAGGTACCCATTTGACCAATCGGCCTAGTTGCCTATCGAAAGCCATAGAGACTGTTCCAAACTAGGATAGGTTGCTTACCCGAATGTCGGAATTGTGTGAAACCGCTTGTTTTGCGTAGTGAAACCCCTAGTTCCTGACGAAACTAGGACAGGGTAACCCTACCCCATCATAGGGGTGTTTTGGCTCTCACTTGACTGTTATGTGCTTTTAGAGTGAAACTGTACAGGAAAGTATGTATCAGTTGCAAGTCTGGATATCAATTTTTGGGAGGCAGAATTCGGTATTGAGCATGGTTCTACGGCTTTGATTACATCAGTGCACTGATTAGAATCTGAGCAGAGGTGCTGTGCGGTTTCTGATTTTTGTTTTTCTTTTTGCTTTATTTCTTCTTGCAAGGTAGTTTTTCATCATTGCTTCGGACGTTTCTGTTACCCCCCAAGCACTCTGGACACGTGTGAGAAGGATTTGCAGATCCGGGGATCTTGTCAGGGGATAGCCAGTGTTTGTTTCACTCACACCGGTCACTAGACGGAGGAGGATCAGGCAGAATTCACCGATTCAGCAGTCACATCTTACTTCACCTTCGCCCAATCAGGCCCAGTCTTCGACTTCTACTCCAGAAAAAGTGTATTCACCAGTTCTGATAGCTCAACATCCCCCAGTCAGCATGGAAGCTATGCTTCATCAGCTCTAGCAGACCATTGAGACTATGCAGCTAGATGCTGCCTGCCAAGCTAATGTCACAGCGCGCCAAGCTAAGGTCGTAGCCTGCCAAACAGAAGTGATAGAAGGCCTTCAGCAACAGCAACCACAACCGGCAGTAGCCTCTCCATCCCATGCATCCCCAGCGACTATGCCAGCACCTAAGGTCATGATTAATGTCCAAGAGAATATGGGCATCCCGGCAGATCCGATCCCACCTCAGACCTCCAAGGCACCAGTTTACCAAATGGAGGCGCCATTTGAATTAGAGGTTGACCCCACTGCAATAAAGGTGAACAAGCTGGAAAAGCTCTTCAAACAGGCGCAGGGCATGAATTCAATCCCTGACATTGCTGATGGATACACAGATGCCGCAGTGACTTTGCCGAATAGATTCAAGATGCTGCATATAGACCGGTTTGACGGCTCCGGGGATCTTATGGCCCATCTACGGTTATTCTCTGATATTCTACGACCAATGGGTCTCACCAGACTACAGAAGCTGTCGCTTTTTAGCCGGACCCTATCGGGTATAGCGGCCATTTGGTATGCCAAGCTTGAAGACTCTGTGAAGAGAAACTGGGAGGAAATGGCTAAAGCCTTCATCGTGCAGTATTCCTACAATACCCAGATCGAGGTCACTATTCCTAATCTTGAAGCGACCCATCAAGAGCCAAAGGAGGGCTTCTCAGATTTTGTGACTCGATGGAGGGCCAAGGCCTCTATGATGACCATTCGGCCATCTAAAAAAGGACCAAATTAGAATGGTGGTCCGTAACTTGCAAGTGAGATTATTACAGGCGATAAGAGTCTTGCCTTTGTTTACATTTGCTAAGCTCTATGAAATAGGGGTTCAAATTGAGGATGCAATGAAGCAGGGGCTAATAGACCATGAGAAGGAATAGCTTAAGAGGCCCTTTATATGCAAGTCCAATGCAAACACGAGTGGTAGCACTTCTGCATGGCCTTCAGATGTGAGCATGGTCACCACCACACCCAAAACTGCAAACCCGCTCGCGAACACCTCCAACATAACCCCATAAACCTTAACCAACCAAGCCCGATCTCAAAGGGTCTTTACCTCGCTCCATATGCCTTTATCCAAAGCCTTAGGGGTTCTGATCAAAAAGGGCATCTTAAACCATTGGAGCCTCGCCCTCTACTTGAACCTCTCCCCTCGAGACACAACCCAGCCAAATACTGCGCTTTTCACTAGCAGCATGGTCATGACACTGATCAATGCTATAGGGTGCGTCATGAGATTCAAGATCTCATTGACAATAAGGTGATAGCACCTCCCGAAAAAACCAACGTCACTACAAATCCTCTCCTATCACATAACCAAGTCCCTCCACCTCGGCATATAAACTCATCCACACACTGGCCGTCCCTTATGACCCCAGTATATACATCACCCCTTCCCACCTACCTAAGCCGGCGTTGTTTATCCTTGAGAGCATGAACTTGTGCATGATAAGCACGTCCACATTCCAACCTGAACCAGTGGTGGTAATAGTGGAAGATGAAGGGAGGTCAGCCTTAGTGTAAAATATCAGTCTGTTGCCCGAGGGCTCTGTGGGCTTATCTGAAGAGGTGTGCAACCCGTGCTGTTATATTGTCCTAGTGGACCAAGTTAAGCCGGAAGTGGTGTTGCCGACTGGGATGGAGGTCAGTGTAGTCCGAGAAGATGGACCAAGTCAGGGATTAGATGATCTAGCCGACCTAGACGAAGACATAGACAATTTGCAATTCTTTGATAAGCAAGATCAAGGGGATGTGCATATTGATTGATTCGATCTGAACGGGTCGACAGACAATTCTGGGTGGCTAAGTGATGAACCCGATATAGATGAGGGAACTGAATTGAAGTTGAAGGAACAGAAAATGGGAACCGCTGCAATGGCCGAAATGGCCAGTGGAAAGGGTAAATTACTGGAAAATACTGGTGAAGAACAATTGGCTCAGGAACTAGGCATTTTTAGTACTGTACATATAGAACAAGAAGCCACGCTGGAGTGGTTTGGGCAAGAAATGAGTGAAAGCGATTGGAAAGCTAGAATAGCTCAACACCCTATAGGGAATGTTTCTGCTAAGAGAACACTCAGATCGGAACCGAACAATTGTTTGTCAGTTGCTGGAGGTATATGGTGGGAAGATGATGATCTGCATCTTGCCCACACTGACGAGGATTGGGGTGAAGACCTTCCTGACAACACGTAGTATGTGGAAGAGGTCGACATATGACAAGAAGTGGCCGATATTTCAAACCACCACATCTAGATCAACCTGAGGCATCCGAGAAAGATAAAGAAGTTGAGAAACAAAAGGAAAAGCAGTTAGAAGAAGAGGCTGTGCTAAAACAATTGAAAAAGATTCAGGCTGAGATATCTATCTGGGGGCTGCTTATGGCTTCGCAAGTGCACAGGAAGGCTGTACTGTCGGCGATGGATAAAGCTAAGTTGTCCATCGACACCACCCCAAAACAACTGGTGGGATTAGTCTTCCCAAGAGGCGTTGCGCCGACTTTGACCTTTTCAGACAAGGAATTACTTCCAGAAGGCTCTGCACACAATAAGCCACTATACATATCCGTAGAGTGTCGAGAAAAGTGGATACCAGTGTTATTGGTCAACACCGGGTCAGCAATCAACGTCTGTCCTTGTCGTACGGCTTATGCTATTAGTCTAAAACTGGTCGATTTTGTGCCTACAGCCCAGGTGATCCAAGCGTATGACAATACAAGCAGAGATGTGATAGGGACAGTGCAGATTAGAGTACAAGTCGGCCCAGCTCAACAGGACATCGAGTTCCATGTCTTGGATGTTCCGGCCACTTTTAACTTATTACTTGGGCAACCCTGGCTACACCAATTGAAAGCTGTCTCTTCCACCCTCCACCAGATGCTAAAGTACCCCCATGGAAAAGGGGTGGCCATAGTTTTCAGGAATTCATCTATACATCCTCTGCCAAAGGTCACTACACCTGTGCTGGAGATCATGCATGGCGAAGAGGATGTTTTCCTTTCGGGGTTTACCTTGGCTGAGGCCCGGGTAGTGCAGAATATTTTCGCTGTTGATAAGTGCTTGTATGTCAGCGCTCAATTTATGTACTTCATGAACATGCTCCAACACATGCTAGGAATGTGATTAGGGAGAAGCGGCCGGAAGGGCATCATCGCATTAACTGATGTGCCACATAACCCTTTGATCTTGGCTATACGCCCACCAAGGAAGACTGGGTGAGAAAAGGGAAAGAAATGGCCGAAAGAGCCAGAGCTAAGCAAACCGGGAAGCGCTACGAACTTGTACACCGACCAAGTCGGGGAACCCTAAATGGTTATTTTGTTTGGGAGGGTGAAGACTTCCAAGTCGGGTTCCCGGCTTTGAGATTTTCTTTGACTTGTAACTACAAGGGAGTGATACAAAGGAACAGATTGAACTAACCGCTAAGGCTGCAAAGAGCATAGAAAATGATTCCAACAGCAGCGAGTCTGAAGTAGGAGCAGCACTGGCATGTCTCCTTTTGGATCCTCAGATCGACTTAGAGAGCTTGGGGGATAACCTGACCGTTTCCATGATCAGAGACCAACCGGGTGCGAACCCTTCTAGCAGTATCTTGGATGCATCTGATGCACCATCCCTTATTTGGCAGCTGGAGGAGGGCTACCTGTCTGGCAGTTCTAAGTCAGGTAGTGAACCAGAATCTGATTCCACAAAGTTTGTGAAGTCTGAATCAGATTCCGGTTCTTCTGAGTCTGGGTCCGGTATTCGTAGGAGTCATAACCCGGATGCCGAGGTTTTGTCCAGGTTGTCTTTTTTCTTTCCTTTTGAGTCGGTTGTAACTGAGGAATTTGATGAGCTGGACCTTTTGAATGAGAATGCCATTGTAAATTCTGAGTATTTCTCTGTGCCTCTTGTTTATTGCATTGATCATGATTTTCAAAATTTTGATGAAAACGATGCGGAAGCAATTCCTCTGGTTTTGAAACATTTGATTAATCGAGAGGAGGAGAGGTTTGCAAAGCCCCTTATTGATGAAATCATTACTGTTAATGTGGGTACTGAGAAGGATCTGCGTCTGGTCCAGATCGGGTCCACGTTGTCTTCGGAGGAGCGCAAGTGCTTAGTCGCTTTTTTAGAAGATTTCAAAGATGTTTTCGCATGGTCCTATGAAGACATGCTTGGAACCGATCCGGAGATTGTACAGTATCGAATCCCTCTCGACCCCGAGGCCTGACCCATCAAACTGAAGTTGCGGAGAATACGCCTGGATTGGGCTTTAAAGATTAAGGAAGAGGTCACCAAACAGATTAGCGCAGTGTTCTTGCTAGTATTTGAGTACCCAACTTGGTTGGCCAACATTGTTCTAGTGCCAAAGAAAGATGGCAGAATCTGGGTGTGTATAGACTTTAGGGATCTGAACAGAGCTAGTCTGTAAGACGATTTTCCCTTGCCGCACATCGATGAGTTGGTGGGCATCACCGCAGGCCATGTTTTGATTTCCTTCATGGATGGATTTTCCGGGTATAACCAGATTCTGATGGCACCTGAGGACAAAGAGAAAACTGCTTTCACAACGTCGTGGGGAACCTACTACTATAGAGTGATGCCATTTGGGCTAAAGAATGCCGGAGCTACCTATCAATGGGCTGCAACCACAATTCTGCATGATATGATCCGTAAAGAGGTCGAGGTGTACGGGGACAACATGATTGTCAAGTCCAAGGAAAGAGAGGGCCACTACACTGCTTTGAAGAAATTCTTTTCAACAGATCAAAGAATACAGACTAAGATTGAATCCATAGAAGTGTACTTTCGGCGTAACAGTTGGGAAAATGCTCGGTTTCTTGATCACGCAAAGGGGCATCGAGGTAGATCATTCCAAAATCAAGGCCATCCTAGAAATGCCACCACCAAGGACTAAAAAGGAGGTGCGAGCCTTTCTGGGTAAAGTACAATTCATAAGACGGTTTATTTCTAAATTAACCTTGACTTGTGAACCACTATTTGGTCTCTTGAAAAAAGGAAAGAAATTCCGATGGGATGACCAATGTCAGTTCGCTTTCAAGCAGATCAAGCAGTACCTTCAGAATCCACCTGTGTTGTTGCCGCTAGAGCCGAGAAAGCCCTTGGTTTTGTATCTGTCAATAACGGACACAACGATGAGATGCATGCTTGCTCAGGAATCTAAGGATAGGGTGGAGAAAGCCATCTATTATTTGAGCAAGAAAATGCTGGATTATGAGACCCGTTACACTCTACTAGAGAAAGCTTGCCTAGCCTTGGTATAGGCTACCAGGAAGTTAAGGCACTACCTTTTAGCTCACTCCGTAATTCTGGTTTCGAGATATCTCTTTGAGAAACCAACACTTACGGGTAGGCTAACTCGTTGGATGCTCCTTCTCTCTGAATTTGATTTGAATTATGTTACTCTCAAGTTTATCAAGGGGAGAGCAGTAGCAGAGTTCTTGGCAGATCACCCAGTGGAAGGGGATGAAGTAATAGAATACATGGTCCCAGATAAAGCTATTCTGCAAGTCAAGGAGGAAATTTGGACAATGTACTTTGACGGAGCGTCTAATCAATATGGGTATGGGATAGGTGTGTTGCTGATAGCACCCGACAATTCCCATATACCCCTAGCCTTCAAACTCCGGTTCAAGGTATCCAATAACGAAGCAGAATACGAGGCGTGTATCGCGGGTTTGGAAGCCGCCCTGGAACTAGGGGGAAAAAAGGTTAGACATCATCGAGGACTCGAACCTAGTTGTGTCTCAAGCAAAAGAAGACCGGAAGGTCAAAGAAGAAAAGATGAAGATCTATCACCAGACCTTGGACGTTCTAATTCCTAGGTTTGAAAAGCTGACCTTCACGCATCTACTAAGAGAGAACAACAGGTTCACTGATGCCTTATCAACTCTATCTTCCATGATAGACATCCCGCTTGGAGTCTGGATGCGTCTGATCATTATTGAGCAAAGATATACACCGGCCTACGAGTTTATCGCCACAATAGATTAACTGCAAGATGAAAACCCTTGGTTTTATGATATCTGGAACTTCTTGGAAAATGAGGTTTATCCACCGGGGGAAAATGCCAAAGACAAGAAAGCAATACGGCGAATGGCCATTCAATTTATCATCTGCGAAGGTAAACTATACAAGAGGGGTCATCTGGGAACGCACAAGTTGTGTGTTGACGTAGAGGAATCAAAGCACCTAATGGAGGCCATTTATAGGGGAGAGTGCGGAGCACACATGAACGGGGTAATGTTAGCCCAGAAGATTCTCAGGCAAGGTTACTACTAGTCTACTATGGAGGAGGATTGTATCGGTTTTGTTTGGCAATGCCACAAATGCCAGATTCATGCCAATCGCATAAATATTTCGCTGTCGAAGCTGTACAACATGACTTCACCATGGCCTTTCTTAGTCTGGGGAATCGATGTCATCGATGCAGTCACACCGAAAGGGTCGAATGGGAATGAATACATTCTGGTGGCGATTGATTACTTCACTAACTGGGTGGAAGCTTAGTCTTATGCAATGTTGAAAGCAGCGAAC
This sequence comes from Camellia granthamiana, assembly GCA_036172215.1. Taxonomy (NCBI): domain Eukaryota; kingdom Viridiplantae; phylum Streptophyta; class Magnoliopsida; order Ericales; family Theaceae; genus Camellia; species Camellia granthamiana. Next base: position 82,675,697 of record CM069913.1, on the reverse strand, counting down.
GTTGCTAAGTTCATCTGAAACAACGTCATTTGCCGTTATGGAGTCCCGAACGAGATCATTTTAGATAATATCTCCCATTTCAAGAAAGAAGTGATTGACTTGTTAAAGAAATACAATGTGGCTTTTCATAAGTCATTCATATATCGGCCGCAAACCAACGGAGCTATTGAGGCCGCCAACAAGAACATCTAGCATATTCTACAAAAGATGGTTAAGACCTATACGGAATGGCCAGACAAATTGCCATTTGCACTCTGGGGCTATAGAACTTCAATTCGGACGTCTACTGGGGCAACTCCTTACTCTCTTGTTTATGAGATGGAAGCTGTTTTGCCAATCGAAATAGAAGTTCCGTCACTGCGGGTTATAGCTAAATATCATATACCAGAGGCAGACTGGCAGTAGAGTAGGTTCGAGAAACGAATGTTGTTTGATGAGAGAAGGCTAAAAACACTATACCATGTTCAGGGATATCAATGCAGGATTGCCAGGGCTTTTAACAAGAAGGTTAAGTCCGAGAATCTCAAGGAAGGGGATTTGGTGCTGAAAGACAACCAAGTTCCCATCCATAACCCTAGGGGCAAGTTCAGACCCAATTGGACTAGTCCTTACATCATCAAAACTATCTGGTGGGGTGGAGCTGTTATTCTTATGGACTTGGATGGCCTAGAATTTTCCCAACCAATCAACATGGACAAGTTAAATAAATATTATCCCTGAGAGGCTCACTAGGCCGAAAACTCGGAAGGGCGACCTAGGCAAAAGTTAGAGCACAAAAAAAAAATTAGAAAAAAGAAAAACTAAGCTCACAAGGTTGAAAACCCTAAAGGGCGGCCTTGGCAAAAGTTAGAGCACAAAAGGAGAGTGCTAATACTCGAATGAACCCAAACCGAACTACGTAAGGCCTGATTCCCATCTTCGGGATATGTAGGCAACTTCATTATGAAGTTAGGCCATAAACACCTCCAAATCAACTGTCCTGCCCATGTGTTGATCAGGTCATCTTTATCTCTTCTTTATCTGAATGTTCGATTGTTATCCTCTCTGAGAACTGGCTACAATGCTGAGCAGTGTTATTCAAACAAGGGGCAATTTGTTGTCTTCAGATCCGGGGTTGTACATCTTGAGGATTGACTCTGTGTGTGTCAAGTTGTGATACTTATCGAAAATGGTTTTGAAAAGTTTTGATAAAAGTTGATTTTTACTCAAAATTTACCTTTTACAACTTAGACCATTTTTGGACCAAAAGGAAAACTTTCAGTGCTCACAGCTTTAATTTCATTGATTTCAATACAAAGTTCTCCAACTTTCAATACAAATCAAAGCTTCTTTTATTACATTCATAAAACTTGAAAAGAAAGATCAAAGTAAATAAACTTGGGGCGTAACTGAGTCAGGTGTTCTTGCATCCCCCGCTTGTGCTTGTGGAAGCTTCTGATGCTAAAAGTGGAAGCTTCTGATACTAAAGTGGGCCCGGATTGTGTCTCATCTTCGAGCCAAGTCAGGCACTCGCCAGAAAGTGCGCAGCTGAAACTAGGGGTAGGAGTCAGATGTCCTTTCGTCCTCCAAGCAGTGAGGTACCTAGTCAAATGTGAGCCTCAGATGGGGAATGAAACTGGGTATTCTACCCCCTCCTATGGGCAAGTCTGATCATGTCCAAATTGGCGCCTGAACCAAAACGGAAAGTAAAATACAGAGTGTGCGAGGCCAATCAGCTGAATGCCAAGTTATCGAGCCATGCTGTAGCTCATTTTTGTCAGACTAAGCCAGAGGCAATGCCAAGCAATGTCAGTAGTAGACCTGTTGCACATCCAGTGGCACCACCATCCTTCATTCGAAAATTCACTAGCTGTTGGCAAAAAAAGTATGCTCGGGCTGAGTATGCGAGACAAGAGTCCACTACCTTCAACTTGTCCATAAGCCATATCTGGGGACGGAAGAAAGAAAAGAGAGATTAAAGAATACAGAGATGTATTTTGAGAGAAAAGTGAGAAAAGGGCTTTCAGAAAAAAAGCGCATGAGTGCTGAGAGATATGAGAAACACATATTAGAAAGGGTGGGAACATTACCTGAAGAAGTAGTGGACTCCTTGCGAATTTAGTAGTCTCTCGCTGATGAAAGGCATCTAAGCCCATCAAAGTCTCGGCTAACGCCAAACCAATGCAACTCTTGCCCTCTTTCAAATCTTGGGCTACTTCGACTTACCGAATGCTAGACCCGCCGAAACTAGGGGCAAGAAGGAAATGTGCTAGCATGCACAAACAAAGGGTGTGTTGTCGAAAACCCCGCAAAGAGGGCCGCCACAGTCACCGGCGTCAGAAAATCATTGGATCAAACTGGGAATGTCCAGCTCTCCGTTGTGCACCAAGGAACAGGCCTCATGTAGCGTAAGCCCGCACATCCTTCCCAAAGCTTGGATGTGACCAAAACGGGGTTGAGGCAAGATTTCGTCATAGCGCCGGGACTCCATTAACACTTGAAATTCTTCAATTGTCAGGCATATCTCTTGTCCTCCGAAGCTAAAGACGTGTGTAATCCAGTTCCAACATCTAGCCGCGGCATGTAAGAATGGAAAACAAAGTGAAGAACGGCTTAGCGAGAATAGTGCATTTATGCCGAAACCCCAAAAATTTACCTTTTTCGAGCCATCTAAAGTTGCAATCCAATTCGAGAGTTTTTCAACAAAGAATGGCTCCATTTGTGAAGAATTTGTAGTTGAAATGAAGGAGCTACGAGGTCCAATCTTTTGTAGAAGATAAGGCAGCAAGTGGAAGCCAGGTGTCAACATTTTGGAAGACCTGTACATTGATGGCCGACAAGGCTTATTGATGGCCAGCACATGGTCGGCAATCACCACTTATGGCCGACAGTCTCCCTCTTTAGCCTGCTGTCCTTCCTTGTGCTAGAAAGTGCTGAAAGCAAGTGTTTTGTTTTGTTCTTTGTGTGTTTAGAGTCTTGTTTTGAGTCCTTTTGGGTTTTAGCACGTTTGTTCAGGTCTACTTGTTTTGTTTTGCTTATTGAGTTGTACTTGTGCTGTTTTGGTTTATTGAGTTGTAGTTGTGTTGTTTATCGAGTTGTGTGTTGCTATTATTTCAGTTGTTGGTCAGTTCATTACCCAGTTAAGACTGTTGCGGCAATACAAGCATTCGGTTTCCATTATCAAATTCAATCTCATTTCCATGCTAAGTGGTTCTCATGATGCAAAATACAACACCTTTTTCAAAATATACTGGTTTTCATTCCGATCATGGTTGTTTTTACAAAAAGTACATTACGAGTTTTTAAAGCAAATAAAACCTTCCTGAAGCTGTACAATGTGCTAAAACTATAAGCAAAAAGAAACTAATCAAAAATATAATAAATCAGCACTGGTCGCCTTAGGCTCAAGAAGCCCTCTTCGTCCATTTCCTAGGAGGAGAGGACTCTCGGGCACTGTCTCCGTCGGCACCGCTGTCTCCCTCTGGACCAGAGTCTGAACCAGAGTCACCTTCGCTCTTCGCCTCAGAGCTCATCTCAGCATCGCCCTCACTCTCGGAACCCGAGTCGGCATCATCATATCCACTCTCAGATGAATCTGAATGCTGACTCGCTGCCTCCTCAGAGTTGCTCATCTCAGCATCATCATCACTCGGAACGGGCTTTGAAGGGCCACTCCCGTCTCGGGTGCCCCTGCCTCTGCCTCGGCCCTGTGTCGGACTCTGTCTCTCTCTTTTCTCTACTGCTGGGGGAGGTACTACTGGTGCAGATGCTGCAGCTCCTACTGGCATCGTCGGCATGAGTGGGACCTGAAAAGGCAGTTGTAGCGTATCGGTTATAACATGTGTATTAGATGCAAGTAAAGTATGAATGAGTATATACAGAAGTCAGATACAATGTGAATACAGTGTGCAAGTGCAGTATGTTAGATATGGTCTATCGATGCAATGTATCAGTACAGTGTGGGATGTTTTCAGTAATGTCAGTGCGTCAATGTGTCAGTGCACTCAGTGTGTCAATATTTGATGCCTAGAGTGGAAAACTGAAGAAACTTACCGGGATACCGTAGAGTCTAAGTAGCGCCTCCCTCATTTGTATCATCCCCATCATCGAAGCTATCAGCTCGAGGGCACCTCCTATATACTTGATTGATGCTAGCAAATGTATTTGATTGATTAGTATCTGCTATAGATATATCTGAAATGAAATATGGAGTGTAAGTGCTAAAGTGTGGTTCATACCGGAGTCGGGCCTCGGACCCCGACAAGCTCATGACCAACCGCTACGGGCTTAATCTGGACCTAGTACGGTTCCTCGGTGTGTCGCCAGCAAGTCAGCATGGTGGGGTGCTCTTGCCAATCAGCCCTCTGCCTCGGGCACTGCTCACTCGGGTCACTCGGCGCTTCGCTCTAGTGGTAGGAGCCCCTGTCTTCTCACCTCCACAAACACCCATCAGGGGTGGCGTCAGGGGTGGCATCAGGTGTGTCAAGATGAAGTCTGCATAGTCGCCCTTTGCTCGGAAGAAGTCGATCTCGAGGCCCACCATGAATTGGATGACCTCCTCAGCGGATAGGCTTTCTGTGGACCTTATGGACTCTAGTGGAGCCATCGAGATGACTGGGTTCGGCATACCCATAATTTGGTGCAAGAAGCGCTCACCTAAGAACCAGGCCCGGAAAATCAGAGCCTCGAGTAGAATATGGTAGCGGGAAACGGCCCATGTGCCGGCAAACTGTCCCCGCACCCCCCTGGCATCAAGGCCTATGGCTGCCACTTGATCTGCAAACAAAAGTTGCACAGAGTATTAGTTGCTAAGTGAACATTTTCAAAACAGTAATGAAATGACCGTGCTTTTGGAATACCTCATGGGCGCCTACTGTGTCGAAGTACCGGTGGAAGAAAATGGAAGGCTCGCGAGTCTTGAGGCGAAGCTGACCATCGCATATCCGTGAGTAGGGTACCGTCAACGGAAGCTCCACAACAGGCTCTGGGGTGAGAATCGGGAAGTATGTATATACTCATAGCTACAGGGAAAACACAGTGGTATGTGATCAATACAGTATCGAACAGATACAGAAACTGCAAAGTAGAAAGCACAAGTGTTGAACAGATGTAAAGTAGAAAATGTAAAGTGCAAAGAGGAAAACTGAGATGTGTACCTCCCAGGCGCGCTAGTAGCCTCCAATCAGGCCTCCCTACAGACATGAGGTGGATCTCATGTATCTGTACAATGTGGTGAGGCCAACTCCGCCCCAGTTGTAAAAACGAACCCGAGAAAGGGTCACCAAGGCACTCAGCAAATACAGGCCAGCGGTATTCCACTAGTTTGAAAACAAGGTGGTATCGAAGATAAACTTTAGGAAGCCTCTGGCGTACTGCTCAGTCTCCTCTATCGTCTCGGGCTCAGTCCCTCTAAAGCGCTTTGCAAACCAAGTGTATCTCACCATCCCTGCTCGGTATATGGGTGGGTATGCTCCTAGCAGCTCAAACCAGGCTGCCTCCAACTCCTCCATATCAGTGTCAATAGGGATCGGATCACCCCCAACGTCTAAGCCAGTGATCATGGCAAAGTTGTAAGGAGTCATTGTCATCTCACCTGCAGTGGAGAAATGGAAGGAGTTGGTGGTATCCCACCACCTCTCCACCAATGCCCCTAGGAGGGGACAACTCGTGACAACCTAAGTCAAGCCAAAGCAAAAGAAGTTGAAGCCTGTTCCATCGATGATGTCTCAAACTCCAACTGGGAGCTCATCATACCAATCTCTGGCAGTTGTAGTGCCATAGCCTCTGAAAGTGCGAGATTCGCCCTGTCATAAAAGAAGACAGTGTATGAAATGTATCAGATAAGGGTAGTGCATGAAATGCGACCATATGAAAGAAATGCATCAGATGAAGACAGTGCATGAAATGTATCAGATAAGGGTAGAGCATGAAATGCAACCGGATGAAAGAAATGCATCAGATGAAAACAATGCATGGTTAGATAAAGGCAGCGTATGACATGCAGTCAGGTGGATCTAAATACAAAGCAGTGCAAGAAATGCAGTAAACAGTTGGATAAAGCAGTGATGGTAGCATATTCGAATAAAAGGGAGTGCAAGAAATGCAAATAAAGAAAGGCAGAAATACTTGAAAACAATGTTCTCACCTCGATGGCAATGGCTGATAAGTGAGACTCTGGCTCCCTCAACAAAAGGTCCTCCGGCGCACCACGGGCGAACTTAGTGAAGCATCTAATGCCTCTAAAAGTAGGCAGTATGTGTGTCTATGGGAGATACCGCGCCGCATCAAAGGCCGTACCCTCGGTGGTAGCAGCTCCGGTTCGACCTCAAGCTCAAACTCTACCTCCAAGTGAACCTCAAGATCAGCTATTGGCTCCTCTACCTTCGGTATAGGTGGAATCACTGGGGGAACCTCCAAAGGAGCCCCGTCATGAGGAACCTCGTCCGCCACCTAAAAGTAGATGCGATATGGGTGAAAAGTGAAGAAAAAATGAAGAAAAAGGGTAAACTTGGAAAAAGTCAAACCCTAGGAGACAGAAAGTGGAGGAAAAAGTTAAAGATGAGAAAAGTGCACAAAACTCGAGAGAAACTCGAGGGGAATGAACCTACAATGGTGAAAGTGAGGAAAGAAACACTGAAATCGAATTTCAATCAGTTTAAAGTGAAGTAAACAAAGGGGATTTAGCGAATCAACTTCACGTAGGGCGTTGGAAAACGCGTAGAAAGTGCAAATCTAGAGAGAAGGAATGTCTAGGGAGAGAGGAAGAGGATTTTCAATCAAAGGGAAGTGAGAAAATGAAGTGTGGTGATCTATACTTAAAGGCCCGGGCCGAAAACCCCATTTTGCCCTCAATCTACCATCGACGGCCGACAAGGCACATCGATGGCTGGCAGTGCCCATTGTTGGCCGACACCTGGCCGGCGGCCTTCTCTCATGGCCGGCAAGTGGCCGGCAGCTTTCTTAGGGTTCCTGATGCTGTGTTGTGTAGGGATTGTTCATTGTTTGGTTCAGAATGCCTCTGCGGAAGCTCGAAACTGTGTTTTCGATGCACGATGTTTGTTACTTGTCAACGTGAACAAGGTGTATCCTTTAAACGCATTGTAGTTCTTTCGAGAGGTGAATCGGAAGTTACCTTTTAGTTTGTTTTCGTCAAATCATGCTTCAATATCTTCCATGTCCTATTCGTTGTTGCATGGAACATGTACTTCACTTTATGACATAGAATATGCATTTCACATATGTTGTTGTAAGATGTGCATCTCATAGAGATTGTATGCTCATCTTGCATTTGCTCTTGAATCATGCATGGAACATGCATCCACTTTTACGCATAGAATATGCTTCTGTTACCAGTCATGCATAGAATATGCTTATGCTTTCGTTTCTTGCATAGAACATGCCATTAACATTGTATCTCGATTGTTAGTCTCGCATAGAGCATGCATTCATACTGTATCGCACTTGTTAAGTCTCTTTCCTTCACATGCACGATATTGTATGTACGGTTCATTCAGCGAAGTTCCAGGTAGAATCATTTGTGCCTCTCGAATCACATCCTTCCACACTTTCTCCTCTCGCGTGAAACACATTTGGACGTATTCACTTTCTCCTCTCGTGTGAGACACGTTTGGACGTATTCACTTTATCCTCTCACATGAGACACGTTTGGATGTATTCACTTTCTCCTCTCGCGTGAGACGCATTTAGACGTTTTCACTTTATCCTCTTACATGAGACGCATTTGGACGTATTCACTTTATCCTCTCGCATGAGACGCGCTTGGATTTATTCACTTTCTCCTCTCGTGTGAGACACATTTGGACGTTTTCATTTTCTTCTCTCGTGTGAGACACGTCTGGACGTATTCACTTCCTCTTCTCGTGTGCAACGCGTTAGAATCTTGGTTGAAACCTTGGGTGAGCCCGATGGTTGTGTTGCTTTTTGCCTTTCCTGCGCATCGCGTAGTTAAGCTTGCATAATTTTCTTACATCCTTTCTGCATGAAATGTGGTTTGGCTCATGATTCTCACGCGTGACGTGTTCATTTACTTATTTCTTTCCATGTTTGGAATAGTGTACCTTGTTTCGGTTTGTTCGTATGTGGCATTTTCATTGCATTGTATTTGCATGTAAATGTTTTATTACAACCTCTTTGCATGATCATGAGTTATGTTCTTGCATCGTACATATCATTTGCATCTTGTCCCAGAACTACGCTGGTTTGATTCCTTGCAAAGGGATACATAGGCAGCCTGCGGGCATAACCATTCTGTTTTCTGTCATGATTGTTTGTCTAAGTCTTGCGGCTTTGTCAAAATGGGTCATCTCTGGGTTTTGACATTCACTCGCGTCATTTCATGACTTTGAGCTCTGTCAAAGAGGGGCAATTGTAGACATCCCATTTTTTACGGCCCTTCAAGACTTGGACGTTCTTGCAGGTACATCCAATGACGAGTCTCATTGCTCAACGAGCACTCAAAGTCCTCAACGGAACGCCACAGGTTTTAGCCCTCCAAACCCTGCATCCATTTTGTCTCTTTTTTGGACCATGTCTTGGTCTCTCTCCTCTGCAACCTTTGGTGGCCTGCTGGTCATCTATGAGGGCTGCCGGCTAGGGCTTTTGGCCTTCCGGCCATCACTAATGATCCGCCGACCACCAGTGTTTTCTGTAGATATTTTGTGCCAGCTGTGCTAGCTGGTTACACAGAGGCTTACATCTGCTCACACGTGGAGGGCTGGATCTCTTTGTATGGAATTCATATTTTCTATATATAGGGAGGCCCTCTCTCATGTTTTGAGGTTGGAAGAATTAAGACTCAAATTTTTCTCTCTCTCTAGATTTCCCTCTCTCTCTCTCTCTCTCTCTCTCTCTCTCTCTCTCTCTCTTGTATTTCTCTACACCTTTGCCTACTTACACTACACTTTTGCACATCAACCCTTAACCAAAAGGGATCACCTTCAAGCTAAGATTGTTTGTGGCCCTTTTGGAGCTCTACAAGTTGTTTTTAGCTTGAATTGTTGCTTGGAACCACTCTTCTCTTCAAGAGGTACAATACTAGTCTTTTAAACTTGCTTTGCTTACTTGTTTTTCCCTCTTTTTCCTACTGTTATGGGCTGATTTTGAACTGTAAAGAACTCTGTTTTTGTGGCCTAAAAGGGTTGGTTTGAGGCCATTTTCAGTTAAGGGGTGGTTCACCCTTCTTGCTTCTTTGTTTGTAAAGTTTTTGTGCCTTTGTTCACTACTTTCAAACCAACTTTTTTGGACCCTTTAACCACTCAATTTCATTGGTTTTTCTGTGGTAAAAAAACTCATTTTGAAGTCCAAATTTGGAGGGGTTAGACTCACATCCTTGTGTCTTGTTTGCATGCTTAGTTAGCTTCATATGTTAGCATATTTTTTTAGCTTAACTTAGCTCAAGTCCAGCATGTTTTAGCCTCTAAAATAGCCTGCTTTAGCTCTGTTTCGGGCTGGTTAGTTCATTTGAGTCTTGTTTTACATGATTGTAGTGCAATAGTCCTCACAAGCTTGGTGTTTTAGGCTCTAGACACATTCTTGTTTGAGTTGATAGCATTTGTTTATGCTTTTATCACTCATTTTCAGCACTTAATCATCTCTGCAACGTCCCTCCTTTCTTGGTTTTATTTTTTCTTTGAAAGTGGTTCAAATCATTTGCTTGTTTAAAGCATGAAATTAAGGTTTTGTGCTTAATGGTTTAATCCCTGCAGGGGTTCATTACCAACAGCATGAGGTCTCTTTCATGCCTAAAACAACCTTTGGTTTGAGCTTTTTTTCCATTTCGAGGACTTAATTCACCATTTGGACTTAATGTGATTAAAGGATGGTTGGTAAAAAAAATGTGTAAACAAAATTGATAAGTAAAAAAAGCAAGATAAGCATTCTTTTGTGTTGCATTGTATATGTTCAAATCGGACGTTAATTTAAACACAAGGAAAATGGGACATTTCATGCTCAAAAGTGATGAAATGTGCCATTTTCCTAGGTCTCGATTGCCCTTGGTCATGCATGATAGGGTGATGGTCATTTTGGTCTCATTTTGCATTTATTAAACTTGCACAATCGGTTTCACAAGCCATCATGCAATGAAATTGCTTTACTGATGGTTTGTGAACCAAATTTTGTCCCTCCGTTGATTTCCCTATGAAAAGGAGAGGCAAAGTGTGCAAACAACCCTTGAAAAATACACTGTTTTGCTCTGTTTTCTCTTGGTTGCAGCATGGTGATCCAATGCATCAGTGGCCGGCAGGCCATCATCAATGGCCAGCAGTGCACCATAGATGGCCAGCAGCATCCATCCATGGCCGACAGGCCACTGATGTAAACCTCAGTTGATTTTGGTAAGGTGGAGCAAAAAGGTTATGGAAATTCTTAACCCTGCAAAAGAGGCTTTCAAGAGCAAAATGAAGGTCTTTTCGAGGCCAAAATCGAGCATGTGCATCTTCCATTTCCTGAGGCGAAGCAGTGACAGCGTAATATATTGTCTTAATTGCTTAGTTCGTATGCATTTGTGTTGTAAATTAATTAATTAGTTTACTAGTTAGTTAAAAGTGTTGTAATAATTAGTAATTAGCTTAGCTTAGTTGCTAGTTAGTTAGCTCTTATTCATTCAGACCCTCCTTCGCGAGGGCGTAATGTTGTAATAAGTGTGTGTGCGTGTGTGTATGTTTTCCAACCGCATGTCTTTCTTCCTTTTATTTAATTGCTTTTGATGGTTAGGTTAGGGACATGTTTTAATTAGCATATCACATGCTTGCATCCATTCATCTCGTATTGCATGCACCGAGGCTCGGCGCATCATTCAAACTACATTGTCATTTTAATACTTCTTTGAATACGTGTTTAATTGCATGTTGCTCAAATCGATTCATATGTCATATTAGTAGCCGAGACTATTAAATTGCATATTGCATGTGTTGCATTAGACACTTAACATAGTTAGGAATCATGCATATTTTTCTAACTCATGTCTTCTTAGCTTGGAGTACTAGGTGAGCTTTTATGCTTTAGCATACTTGCATGAGTGTGAATGTTGCCATGATTAGCATGCTTGCCATAAGGCTATGTGCTTAAATGCTAAATTGCTTGAATGCCTGTGGATGAAGGCTTGTTGTTTGAATTGGAACGATTCAACGAATGTAAGTTTTAAGCCCCCTTTGTTGAGTGGCAAATCATGTTTTAAGCACACTATGTTTGGTGGCAAATCCGCAATCTTTAACCCTACTTGAGGTGGCAAATTTAAACCATTTTCGCATACAAACATGAGTCGAATTGTCCCAAATTGAGCAAACTAGTCTATACTTGATTGTGCGCATCACATAGTAAAGCCAGTCTAATAACCGAAATAAGAGCACATAATGTTTATAAAAAATCATATCATGGTTAGTAGAGGCTGATCTTTGATCGGGCGAGCGGGGGTGCTTAGTTCATGACCTTCCCCTCTTGTACCCAAGTTCCCGAGCCGAGGCAACTTTGGTGATGACGGCCTTTCGCACGAGTCATGGGTTTCCTAAATTTCCCCACAATAAAAATATTTAGGTGGCGACTCTATATCTGGCAAACCAATCCAATTGTGGCATTTTTTTGATTCAAAATCAATTTTCCAAAACGATTTATTGGATTTGGACTCTTTGGTGTTTATCAATTTCACATTGCACTTGTGAGATTAGATTCAGAACTGCAGGAGTCTGAACTGTAGGGCTTCTTTCAAACCTTCTAAAATGGGGCACAAAAAAGCCGAGCTACAAGATCACAAGTCAAAAGAAGTATAAAATATAAATATCACACGTAAAAAAATTGGAATTAAGCATCCACAAACAAATCCAGATATTTAAAACGAACTTCCGCTTCATGTTCTTACGTCGTGTCTTTTACTTCATCATGCCTCTCAAAACTTGCTCTCAAGTGTCTAAAACCTGAACTAGTCTCTTCTCGTATAAGCAATCCTTGTCTACGTTTAGCTCAGCCTAATCAAGAACATACGAATGATCATGCTCGTACTTCTGAAGCATGGATACATGAAACAGATCCTGAACTCGAGAAAGTTAGGTAGTAATGCTAAATGGTAAGCTACCTCTCCAATCTACTCTGAGATCTCAAAAGGCCCAATGAACCTCGGAGATAACTTTCTGCTCTTCTCGAATCTCATCAAATCTCGCTTAGGTGACTTCTTGAGAAATATATGATCACCCATTTCAAAGGACAAACGTCTCCTACTTCGATCAGCATAGCTCTTTTGGAAACTCTGAGCTGTAATCAACCTCTTACAAATGAGAGTAACATTCTTGGAATCAACTTCGGACCTAACATAGGTGCATCACCTACCTCAACCCAACATATCGGTGGTTTACAAGGTCGGCCATACAAGGCGTCAAAAGGTTTCATCTTGATACTCGCCTAATAGTTGTTGTTATAGGCAAACTCAATCAAAGGTAAATATTTCTCCCAATACCCCTTAAAGTTGAGGGCACAAGGCTGAAGGATGTCCTCCAAAATCTGAATAATACATTTAGATTACACATTGGTCTGAGGATGGTAAGCGATGCTAAAGGTAAACTATGTGCCCAGTACCTCCTGAAGGCTTTGCCACAACTATGCTGTAAAACACGGGTCTCTATCCGAAATAATAATGATTGGAACCACATGAAGTCGAACTATGTCTCTAATGTATAACTCGGTGAGAAAATCCACCTAGTCATCCATGTGCATAGGAAGAATTGTGTAGACTTAGTCAATCGATCAACAACCACCAGAATAGTATCATTCGCCCGTTAAGTCTTCGGGAGACCTACAACAAAGTCCATAGTGACATGCTTCCGCTTCCACTCAGCTCTAGGTAAGGGTTGTAACAAACCCACTAGTTTTTTATCCTCAGCCTTCACTTGTTGTCAAGTAAGGCGTCTCGAAATAAACAAGGCTACATCCCTATTCATAGCTCTCCAACAAAACTGGTGACTAAGTGATGAAACTCTCAGAGTAATTCCTCCCTACAAGACTCAGGTACAAACAGACGATTTAAGAATCTCACACTTAAGTCAAAATGGATGTTCAGACCCTTCTCTACCTTCTCATTGGAGATTTTTTCCCGGCTAATCTCCAATTCCTAGTAAAGTTGTTGTGCTCCCAACACCTTACTTACCAAAATAGGTTAAGCAACCAAAGTGAGCAAAGTAGCACCCTCACTAGACTCACCAAGATGCAAGTCAAACTTGCCGATATCCCCTAACATCTCCCATTCACAAATGGCAATGCCTGCTACACAACTCACGAGTTTTCTACTCAAACTATCAGCTACTAGATTGGCCTTCGTCAGATGATAATGTAAATTGAAGTCACAATCTTCCATAAACTCTATCCATTTTCTCTGTCTCAAATTTAGATATTTCTATGAGAACAAATAATTTAAACTCTTATGATCGGAAAACACCTTGAACCTCTCACCATAAAGGTAGTGCCTCAAGATCTTCAAGGCGAAGATCACCACTGCTAATTCTAGGACATGGGTAGGATAGTTTTTCTCATGGGTCTTCAACTAACTTGAACCATATGCCACCACTATCATTTCTTGTGTCAACACACCACCTAACCCATCTTGAGACACATCACAATACACAGTGTAACCCAAGCCCCTCTCTAGGATAGTCAAAACTGGTGCGACATTTAGTCCCATCTTAAGTTCTTGAAATGACTTCTCACAAGTCTCATTCCACACCAACTATATTTCCTTCATAGTCAATCTAGTCAAAGGCGAAGCAAGTCTACAGAAATCCTTCACAAAATGTCAATAATACTTGGCTGAATCCAAGAAGCTCTGAATTTCAAAGGCATTCTTAGGTTGTTCCCGATCTTGTACAACATCTTAGAAGAATCAACAGTGGCCCCTTCTCCCGACACAACATGACCAAAGAACTTAACCCCGGATAGCCAAAACTCATACTTTTCGAACTTAGCGTTCAATCTATGTGCTCTAAGAAACTCAAGTACTACTCACAAGTATTCTCCGTGCTCCTCCTCGGAGGGTGAATAAATCAAGATGTAGTCGACAAAGACAACCACAAAATGATCTAAAAACTCACGGAAGATACGATTCATCAAATCCATAAATGAAGCTGATGCGTTAGTTAACCCAAAAGACATGACTAGGAACTCATAATGGCCACAACGCGCACGTGTGTGATCTCTCGAATGACAGTTAGAACTCTTGGTCTGGTTCTATGAGTGCAATGTGAAACAGAATGTGAGTCCAAATATGGTAAATTCATAGAAATCCACTAATCATAAAAAAAAAAATGTCAAAAATGGACTACATAACCAGACTCAAAGTCACCACTTAATCTTTTAGGAAAACTAGGAAACCCATTGTAGACACCCCATTTTGACTAACTTTAGGAATTTGGGTGCTTGCAAGCCTCTTGATGATGAAATGGAAATTACTCCATCCTTGGAATATTTAAAGTTGCTTGGAGTTGCTGTATGAACCAGTTTTGGCAAAAAATCAGCTTTTTTTATTTTTATTTTTTTTGCAAAAATGACCATTTTACTCCTGGACCCATTTTAGCCAAAAACTACCTTTTTAACCATGAGAAAGAGAGAGTGGCCCGGTTGTGCTTTGATCGAATAGATTTTCCAAAATTAGTGATCAGTTTTATCAAAAATATTGATCAGAAGGCAATTTGGGTTTACTTGAGCCACGAGCAGTCTACGGGCATGGGACTCTGCACTTGTGCATATATGCATGGCACGTATACCACGGCAAAAACATGAGTGTGCATGTTAGTTGTGGGTGCACACATTAGTTGTGCATGCGCATAAGGTTTGTGCGTGCACACATCTAAGCGTGACAGAGTTATTTTTGGTAACTTAATCTTGGTGGATTTCTGGTAGGAGACGGAAGGGAAAGCGATGGGGGTTACCCTAGCTTGCCCCCCACGCCTCCTACTGCCTATATAAGCACCCTCTTCTCTTTCCTTTAAAAGGGTTAAGAAATTAAAAGCTTTTGTGAGGTGTTTTAGAGCCAAAGACCTTCTTCTCTTTTCCTCTAACCTTAGCTCTGAAAATAACAGACCCAAAGGCAACTCTGGACTTCTGAAAATGTTCTAAGGCTTGAAGAAGACAAACCTTTATCAGAACCTAAAGCTTGAGGGAGGTTTGCATGCAAAGAACTCAAGCTTTCTTTGCATTTTCTTCGCATTATCTTTGGTCTACTGAAACTATAAGGTAAACTCCTTCTTTTCTCTATATTTCAGTAGTTCCTTACTATATTTTTAAGTGTTCGTTCATGTTAGGGTGTTAGCTCATCATCCCATCATGTAGTTTATTAGTTTTTCTATCATTTTTAGTTATCTTCCCATGTTTTCTTTATTTCTTATTAAACAGCATGTTTTAGGTTCACTTTAATCATAATCCTAGTTTGATCATTGTGTAGTTTTAGTTTATTTTTGCTTTCTTACTTGTTAGTTGCTTCCATGAATAAACATCATTTAGTAGCCTCAAACCGGGCCTAGGTTCGTGTTTTGCATGTTTAGTTGCATGATAGAACCATATTTATTTATGTTCTGCACGTAAGACACGTAAGTGGGCATCCGGGTAAGTTTTGTTGTCCTCCTTGGCATATTTGTGCTAAGTTTCTATGCTCTTCTATACAAAATTGTATGTCTTGAATGTTTTATGAAAGTTATTCATGTTAGGTTAAGTTTATGGAAATGGGTTAATAGAACCCACATTTTTTTATTAAAAATCATCATTTTAGGAAAGTATGACTTTATTTTCTTAATCTAAAGCAAATAATTTTCATTTTATTCAAATCACAGACTTAGGTTAGTTAAGGGTTTTAGGGCTTAAAATGAATTTATGTGAATAATTAGTAGCTAAAATCATAAAACAGAAAGTGAGTAGTGGCCAATCTTTGGATTGGGTAAGAGGGGGTGCTATCATTCAGTGACCTTCCTCTCTCGTACTTAAGCTTCTGAACCTGGACTTTTTTTAGTTGTGATGGACTGGTCCTTAACTTAGTTTTTCATTGTTGAAGGTGTGTGCATCATGCCATTTTCGAGCCTAAGGCATTACTTTCCACACCGGCTTACTTTGACCAACAAAGAGTCACCACTTAATTTTTAAAGGGGAAGCACCCTTTTTTTTCAATCTAAAAATTGGCCTCTACTCACTTTCTATTTTATGATTTTAGTGGTTAATTATTCACATAAATTCATTATTAGAGCTAAAAACCTTAATTAACCTAGAACTATGTAATTTGAAAAAGAATGAATATCATTTCTTTTAGATTAAGAAAATAAAGCCATATTTTCAAAAAATGATGATTTTTAGTAAGAAGTGAATTTTTAATAATCCATGGCCATAAACTCAATCTAAAATTAACAATATTCACAAAACATTCAAAACATACAATTTTGCACACAAAGAGCATATAGACTTGCATTATTCAAAAGACAATGTAAATAGCACATAAATACCAAGAAGGTAAAGAAAACTTACCCAGAAGCCCATTTATGTGTCTTTCAAACAATACATATATCAAACATGACTCTCTATATATATACAACTAAACATACAAGAATGATTCTAGGCCCGGTTTGAGACTACTAACATAATGATTATGTATAAAATACGACTAACAAGTAAAAAGCATAAATACAAACTAAACTACATAATGATTCAAACCGGGCCATGCATGGTCATTATATGATTAAAACAAGCCTAAAACATGTTGTTTAGAGAGAAAAGATGTGAAAATAACTGAAGAGGGTAAAGAAGCTAACAAACGACATGATGTAATGATGGATTAATACCCTAACATGCTTTAACACTAAAGATATATAGAGAATAGGTACTGAAATTGAAAGAAGAATAGGAAGATACCTGTTGGTTTGCGTAAACCGAAGAGCACTCCCAAAAAGTAGCAAGAAAGGCCAAGTTCCTTGCTTGCAAGCCTCCCTCAAGCTTGGGTTCCAAGTTAGGGTTGAAGTTCTTCAGCCTTTAGATGTAGGTGGGTATTTTTCGAAGTTAAGATAAAAGGGAGAGAGGAGATGAGTGTTTTGTTCTTAAAATTGAAAGAAAGTTCAAAATTTCTTCACCCTTTCAAATGGAAGAGGATAGGTAGTTATAAAGGCTTAAGGGGACGTAGAAAGCTAGCTAGGGCAACTCCCATCGCTTCATCTATCGTCCCTCTTCAAAAATTCACCAAGATTGTTTTTCTAAGAATCACACTTAGATGTGCGCACACACCATTCTTGTGTGCACACGTAGATAAGGTGCGTACACACCCTTTGCCATGGTGCACGTGTCATCTCTACATACATTCCATGCTCTTAACTTCCTTATAGCCTAAGTAAGTCGAAATTGTCTTCTAATCAATGTTTTTATATAACTGGTCACTAATTTTGAAAAATACATTCGATCAAAGAACAACCGAACTTTCCTTTCTTTCTCAAAGTGAAAAAATTGGTTTGGGTTACAAAAAGTCAATTTTTGGACAAAACAGGTTTAAACAACAACTCCAAACATCCTTAAATATTCTAAAGATGAAGTAATTTACCATTTCATCATCGGGAGGCTTGCAAGTGATGAGAAGTGAATCAAATTAGTGTAGTTCGGGGGCGGTTGCAAGTGCCTGAAGTCTTAGGGCTAGTCAAATGGGGTATCCACAGTTGCCCCTCTTTGACAGAGCTCAAACAATTATTACGTGACGAGAAGCGAATATCAAAGATCCGGGACTATCCCAGTTGACATAACCCTAAGGCTTAAGGCAGTGCCATACATTCATGCAAGTGCTCGAACTCGTAAATTGCGTACAATCCTTAATGCATGGAATCAGATCAGGGTAGTTCAAGAGCAGTTATGCAACAATTTATATGTGAGTGAGTATGTGCAACAAACACTTAAGCAATCATCCAAGCATGCATTCTAAGAAAATGAAAGCTAGCGATACCTGCTGTACTCATCTTGCCATACCTATGCCAAGTTCATTTCCATTCTTTTCCAAGTTGTGCCAATCTGTAAATTTTTCCAAGGAGAGCTATTTCGAATAATACACATCGCAGTGTGGTTAGAGTGATGCCATTATGATGTCGATGATGCCAATGTGTGCCATTCCATGCTTGTATCGACGAGTCATGGGTTTATTAAAGGCCAAGTGGTGTTGTTCCATGTTTGAATTGACGACTCATGGAGGTATATACCAAGTAGTGCCTTTCCATGCTTGTATCGACGAGTCATGGGGTTCTAATAGATGCCAAGAGATGTATTTCCATGTTCGTATCGATGAGACATGGGGGTTTATTAGGTGTCATTCCACACTCACATCAACAAAGTGTAGTGGGGTTTATTAGGTGCCTTTCCACACTTACATCGACAAGACGTGGTGTTTATTTAGATACCAAGTGATGCCTTTCCATGCTTATATCAACGAGACATGGGGGTTTATTAGGTGCCATTCCACGCTTGCATCGGCAAGACCTGGGGTTTACTAGGTTCCAAGTGGTGCCTTTCCATGCTACTGTTAATAAGACATGGAGGTTTATTGGGTGCCATTCCACGCTTGCGTTGGCAAGATGTTGGGTTTATTAGATGTCAAGTGGAGCAAAATGTTTTTGAATTTGCCAAGATTTACTAAGTGGTGCAAAATATTTTTCCAAAATGTATTAAATCACTAAAACAATTTGCTCTTTTCTAAAATTAATTTAGTCACCAAAAGTCATACCTTTGGCGACTAAAATTTGTATTGGTCAGCATTGTTTCATATATTAGTTACTAATTTTTTTTAGTCAGTGTAGATTACTTATTGACAACTAAAAAAACAATTAGCCACTAAAAACTACCACATTCTCTTAAATGAAGGTATTTGTGCTTGGATGGCGGCTCAATATCAGCCTCATAAAAAAATCTCTATTTGATAGGGCTTCTTTCTATACTTATGAATTCCAATGGACCCAAAAATGATACATTGGAAGACTCCTTTGGGTCTTCCAATATCAATAGGTTGATTTCACTCTTTTATCTTCCAAAAGGAAAAAAGGTCTCTACACATCCACCTCCATTCCATAATGGAGAGTCACAATAATTAGGATTCATTAAAAAATCGACAACTTCTACAACAGGCGCCTCGATTTGGTACCGCTCTCGTGGCCCGTACTAAAATAGTACTTTACCTCTAAATGTCCAAAATTCTCATTTTTCATTTAGAATTTTTAATTCTATTCTTTTTTCTTTTTCTTTTTTTTCTTTTTTTTAAAATTTTTATAGGGCTATATGGACTCGAACAGTAGACCTTCTCAGTAAAACAAGTCCTTTCCTTTTTGGCCGGTTGTGGGCGAGAAGGGATTCAGGCCCTGGCCTGTAAATGGACCTTTATGAGCTTCTAAAATATCTTGTGACCACGACTAATTACCCAGTTGGTCCTATACATGTGACCCACTATCACAAAAAGAATTGCAATAGCTAAATGATGGTGTGAATAGGCGACTAAAAAAACATATTAGTCGGCGTTAGTTTTGGTTTTTGGCTACTTAACTTTATTTAGTCACTATATACTAGTTTTTGTCCACCAAAATAAATTTAGTCAGCAAATATCTCGCATAATGTTTGATATTAATCTTTGACGACCAAAATTTTGTTGGTAAATATTTATTTTCGATAACCAAAAAAGTTTTTAGCGTGGTATAATAATTTTTGGCTACTAAAATAGTTTAGCCGCAAAATAATTAGCATTCTTTTACTTTTTTCTTTGGCTACAAAAAATGTGGTCAGCAAAGGTTATTTTCCGTACCCAAAATGACTTTGTCGGCAACCAAACAAATTTTTTTTTTGGTGGGAACGATAAATATTACCACCTCATTTTGGTTTATGTTTAATTGTATTATTATTATTTTATTTCTCTTTATGTATCGAATCGATACATACACCAAAGGAAAAACCAATCAACACTAAGTCTCTTGCTCTCACTCTTGTCGACTGCACATCGGTCTCCTCTCATTGACTGACCATCACCCACCGTCGCTCTTTATCTCATTGCCACTATCAGTACACCGTCTTAAGCCCATTGATTTGATTCAAGTTTTTCTCTTTCTCTCTCTCTCTCTCTCTCTCTCTCTCTCTCTCTCTCTCTATCTCTATTCATCTCTCTCACTTCCTTTATTTACCCATTTGACTTTAGCTGTAGGGTTTTTTTTTTTTTTTTTTTTTGTATGAGTTTGATTTATGGGAAATGAATAAATGGATTGCGATCCATTTGCCCTGTATCTTTGTTCCGATTACAATTACTTAAACCTTTGATTCATTAACGAGTAAATGTTCATAGTGTGATTTGATGTATTTTTGAGGTAGTGTTTGGGATAAACGTTTGCATTGGGAACTGCAAGCTCATTCTAGAGGGAGAGATTCAAAATGTTCAAGGATTTGGAATTCTTAGGATTGAGAGTGGGATCCCTCTCAACAAATACAACTTTGGGTCTTCCTCTTGTTTCAATTTACAAGGTTTATAGCTATTCGGGATGACGTTAAATAACACCTTGAGAGTTGCTTGTAGGGTGGAAGCGACAATATTCATCTAAAGGATATAAAATTACTTTTATCAAGATATATTGGCTAGTCTACCTATTTATTTAATGCTTCTATTCTTTGTACCTACATCAGTCGAAAAGAGTTTTGACAAGTTGTTGAAAAAGTTTTTGTGTAAGGCTTGAAGGAGTTCAAATTCCATCTTGTAGATTGGAATGTGTGTACACTTATTGAAGATAGTGGTTTGGGCCTTTGCCATTTTTATCAATTCAATCAAACACTACTGGGGAAGTGCCTATGGAGATATGTAGAGGGGTCTTTGTTGCTTATCATAAAATAAATAAATAAAATATAGCAATAATATTAAGTTAAGGAGGAGCACCTATTATTAGAAAAGCTAGAAGGGTGATTGATTGCAAGTTTGGAGTGGACCAAGGATGATGGACATCTAAGGTACATTAAGAGCCATATGAGGTGGGTGTGGAGGACTTGTTAAGTTGTTTGAGCTTTCTGAGCTCCTTTATGAGATCTGATGTTCCATCAAATATAGTGGATAGGAAGAAGTGGAAACATAGAAATTAGATTTTCTTGTTCAAATCCTATGATTCCTTGATTATTGGAGAGACGAGGAACTATTTCCCATTGAAGATCTTTTGGAAGTTGAGAATTATAACAAAATTCACATTTTATTATTTTTTAGAAATCCAATTTGAACTCCATTCTTACTATTGATAATTTGGTGAAAAGAGGTTCATACATAACCTAATAGGTGTTATTATAAAGTGGAGGAGACAGTGGACATAAGTGGAGCCAGGATTTTTGCACATATAATAGACATGTTTATGCTTAATTCTCTCAATCTATCCATGAATTCACAACCATTTGGTGGGGCTTGAGTTATTGGCATTGTATATTGGATGGTTGCGATTTTTCTTTCAAACAAATGTGGAGTGGTTACAAGTCCTAAATCCAAATTCTATAAGCTAGTTCAACAACTTTGGATTAGGAATGCAGTAAAGTTTGGCTCTGAAACTAGCCTTTGCCTTGAATTGGTATTTCAAGCATATAAGTGTACTCTACTATTAAAACTATAAATGAACTAGGTTTTGTTGTATAACTTTGTTTCTTGTTGTTTTTGTATGGCTTAATGTCTGATGGAATGATAGTATAGTTTTGACTTCAATTTGGAATAGAATTATGAATCTTTCTGTGTCTCTGATAAAAAGAATCAGTGGAAAAGGATAGAAAACTTGAAATTGTTTATCAGTTGTTGGTTGGTTGTTCTCTAGTCTTGTTTTGTTTCTTCATCTTTTTGTGTTGTGTTTGGTGTAAAGCATTCTTAGTCTTCATTTTCTACATTTGTTTGATAGAAGCTAGAGAGGGTTAGCAAACATATAGAGCATTGTTTCCATGATACAAATTATTACTTTTCCTGCATCCCTAGTGGAAAATTTGTATTATGGAAACATATAGAGCATTCCCTCTTTAAAGGTTTAATCAATTTGCCATGTATCTTTGTTCGTAAAATTTGTTAATGAATCAAAGGTTTAATTCATTTTCCTTGTATCTTTGTTCCCATCACAATTTATTACATCGAAGGAAAAAAAAAATTCCCTTTCTTATTTCTATTCAAGGAACATAAATATATAACACAATGTATTTTTATTTGTCACATTAAAAGAATTATTAAATAACAAATATATAAGCATGTAATACATGCCTTGGTTTTGAAGGTGTGGTTTCTTTGTAACATATACCATTATAGATGGCCTTCACAATTGTTTTATCTTCTAAGCAACCAAATTAACCAAATGACACTTCACGTTCAAAGGCTAGGTTCTTCTAGATATCCCTTTGTGCTAATTTTGTCAATATTCAATTATCAATTTCAAATCATTTTTGTTACATAGATGAAATGCATATGTTTATTTTTCACATTTACTATTTGTAAAAGAAAAAATTTCACATCAAAAATTGTATAGTTAATAGGATCTTGGTGCAACTAAGCCTTAATCCTTAGTTATTTACTATAGCGCCTAGCTTTTTATGATAGCTTGGTTGTTTCTTCTACTTATCATGGTTTTGTTTGGTGAGTTTTTTCATTCTTTTTTTTGTCACGACCCAAACCCAGTACGTAGAGGTTCGGCATCGTGACAAGATGATAACTGAAGTCATAACAAATTAATAGTGTAGCGTAGCAAAATAAAAGGGTACCCAAAACTTTATTTATTCATAACAAAAATATATATACATTGGAGCTTCTATTTAATTACATTGTCAGAGTTGAACTATGTCTATAAAGTGCTTTGTGCCTACCCATGCGATGATCCTAGTCCATCACCTAAAAGTGGTTAAAACTATAAGCACATGTGTAGACACCCCATTTTTGACCGTCCTCAAGACTTGGGCGTCATCATTTGAACACTCGTTGATCATCCATGCTCGTGTTCGTTTTGAGTTCCCGAAGGTCTTGGCTGTGTGTCTTGCCTTAGAATCTCTCAACTTGTCTATTTTGTGATTTGGTTGTGGACCAAGGACTTGTGGTTTTGCTTCTGAGGGAAGAGGGTGGCTTGTTGGCCATCTCTACAGCCCACCGGCCAAGCCTTGTGCTTATCGGCATTGTCTTCTTGCCATTGGCCATTGGTGGTGGCCGATCGGTACCCTTTTTGGTCGATCGGCCATATCTTTTGGCTAAGACCTTTCCACCTGCTTTTGTAGATATTTTTGTGCCAGCTATGACAGCTGGTGAGCACAGATTTCATCCTCCATACACGTGTATGGAGGGATTGAAACAAGTCTCAAGCTTGCTCAACAAGCTTGAGATTTGATTTTCTATAAGAAGGGAGACCTCTCTCCCTTTCTAGAGGTTCTGAAAATTTGGTATACAAGTTATATATCACTCTCTCTATATATATTTTCTTCCTCTCTCTCTATATATTGTGCTTGTTTGTGCTTGAAAGTGACTTTTCTTCACACTTTTGCACGCAAACACCTAGTGAAACACCATCCTTTTGTCGTTGAGGTACCTTGAGGTTGGTTTTGGAGTTCTTGGACTGGTTTGAGCTCAGAAAAGCTGCTAGAGTTGTAGCTTTGAAGTGGTTCTACAAGGGTGAGTCAACTAGCCCTTTAACTCTTTGTTTTGATTAAGCTTTTGGCCCTACTTGCATGTTGTTTTAGGCCTAACTTCCTACTGCAAAAAGTTCTAATTTTGCATGCTTGTAATGTTTGTTTAAGGTCTCTTTTGTGTTGGGGGTGGTCTACCCCCTCTTGTGCCTTGTTAGGCCTTGTTTTTATGCTATTCTTTTAAGCTATTGGGACCACCTTCTTTTGGCCTTCTCACCACTGAAACTCAGAGGAATTTCAGTGGTGGAAAGGGTGTTTTGAGGTCCCAAATGGGAGAGCGTCATCCCCTCTCCTTATTGCTTGGTTACTTGCTTTGTATGCCTCATGATTGAGCATGTTTGTCAAGCTTGTTTTAGCTCCATCTTAGCACGTTTTTGGCCTCATTCTAGCATGATAAATCTCTATTAAGGTTTGGTTTGATAGCCCCATGCATGCTCCATGCACTTGTAGTGCATTTCCATTCGCTAGCCTAACATGCATCATGTGTTTAGACCATCATTCTAGCATGTTTTGGCTCAGCTTCAAGAAGCTTTTGTTCATGTTTTAGTATGCTCTAGCTCTAATTTGTGTTGTTTTCTTCATGCATGCATTGCTTTGTATAGCCATGGTTCAATCTAGCTCACTCGCTTTGAGTTTCCAAGCCACTAGCATGCATTACTTAGACTATCTTCATGATTTGGCATCATTTGAAATGTGATTTCAGTACATGTAGTGTGGTCATACACTTGCATTTGTCACTCTTTCAATGCTTTGTAGGGTTGGTTCTTTATGCCTTAAGAATGGGCCATTGCGTATGCCATTTTGCCTAAGCTTGTAAGCTGCCATATCAGTGTGTATTTGGTCTCATTTTTCCATGATATAACTCTAATTTTTGTTGTTGAAGTCACCTCATGCTTGGTTTTGATAGGTGTAGTGTAATACCCCTTATTAGCCTTGCAAGTTCATGCCTCATGCCCTTCATGTTAGCTTGTTTTGGTGATGCTCCATGCATGTTTTAGACTCATCTTGGCATGATCTAAGACTGTTTTGGGTTGCCTTGGCTATATGTTTCATGTATTGCTTAGTCATGGTGTAAGTCCCTTTGCTAGCTTTAAGCTTTGAGCCCACTAGCATGCTTTGTTTGTCATTTGTGCATGATTTAGCCTCATTTGGAATGTGATTTCAGACCCTATTTCACTGCCACATTCCCACACTTTCCACTCCTTCAATGTGCTTGAGGGTTGGTGCTTTCATGTTTTGTTTGTGGACTAATATGTGTGCATGCATATTTTGCCTTTTAGTGCCTTAGTTTTGGTGTTGTTGGCCACTGTTTTGGACATGATTAAGGTCTGTCCATATCCAGCTTAAGTCCATCTAGCATGTTGTTGCATGCTTGAGTTGCATTGCATTTGGCATGCTTATGTTGAGTTGCATTGCATTTCCATGTTGTGTGCTTTGTATTGTGTTTGGATAGGGAGTTAGTCCAAACGCGGGAAACGAAGGACGTTTCATACTTGAAGTGTGACGAAACGTGCCTCATTTCTCGGTCGCCAACCCTCTTGATCATGCATGATAGAGGTTAAGGCATTTGTCTTTTGTGCATTCATGTGATATTGATTTGTGCAACTCAGCCTCTTTGGCCATCATGCATTGAAATACGTGATTGATGGCTCGAGAGTCGAGGACTACACTCCTTTGAGCTTTGAACATGATAAGGAGTGTGGTTGCTCACACATTTTCTTGCAAATACATGCCTCTGTTTGTGCTCTGTTGCAGCAAAAGGAGAAGTTTGCAGAAAGAAGTGGCCGATCGGCTATCAAAAATTGGCCGATAGCCTTAAAATTGGTCGATGACCATTATTCTTTCACCGATGGCCACACCTTTTCGCCGACTACCCCTCAGATGGTTCCTAAGGTAGGTCAAAAGCATCACAGAAGTTGGCATAATTTTCAGACGTGCAGAAGTGTGCAAACAGAGGCGACATGAGGCATGGTAACGGATTTCCGAGCGAGGCGATCGAGCATGCATCTTCGAACTCTTAGAACTAAGCTGAGGCTTTGTAATTTGTAGTTAGCTATACTTGTTAGTTAGCTTTTGAATTTGTAATTAAACTAGCTAATTTGTTAATTAGTTAACGTGTTGTAATAATTAGCTTAGTATTAGTTAGTTATTCAATTTGATTGTGTAATAATTAGTCTAATTAGATTATTAGATTAGTTAGAATAGCTTCGCATGGCTAGATTAGCGTACTCATTCGGACCCTCCGTCGAGAGGGCACAATTGTTGTAATAAGCGTGCATGTGTGTGATGCATGTCTTCCAACTCCTATTTCTTTCTCCCTTTTACTTATCAGCTTTTGATGGTTAGTTTTAGGGCATATTTCAATTAGCATACTTACGCTTTGCATGCGTGCATTCATTCATCTGTCTTGCATGCAACGGGCTCGGCGCATCATACAAACTGCATTGTATTTCAATTTCTATTTGAATACATGTATCGAGTGTTGCATTCTTATGCCATCTTAGAATAGCCGAGCCTATTTTAGTTGCATTTTTGCATGTGTTGCATTAGCCATCTTAACATGAACTAGGATCATGCATGATTTCTAACTAGTTCTCTGTTTTGGCTCAGAGTACACTGTGAGTGTTTACGCTTTAGGATACTGCATGTGTGTTAGCGTTGCCATGAAAGCATGCTTGCCATGAGGCAAACTGCTTATTTGATTTAACTGATTGAATGCTTGTGGGTGAAGGTTGGATTGCTTGAATTGGAATAATTCATCAAAATCATGTTTTCTAAGCCCACTTGAAGGTGGCAAAATCCATGACTTAGCCTACTTGCGAGTAACACTTCTAAACCATTTTCAAACAAACAAACATAAAATGTTTTGTTCCAACTTAGGCGATCTAGTCTATACTTGTATGCTGTGTGCATCACATAGTAAATTCTAGGTTAATAACCGGGATAAGAACGCATGTGTTTTCAAAAACAAAATATCATATTAGTAAAGGTCGATCTTTGATCAGGCAAGCGGGGGTGCTCATTGCATGACCTTCCCCTCTCGTACCCAAGTTCCCAAGCTAAGGCAACTTTGGTGATGACAGACACGTGGCCTTAGGCACGAGTCAGGGTTTTTTAAATTTCCCAAAATAAAACATTTAGGTGGAGACTCTGTATCTGGCAAAGCAGTCCATGTTTGGCACTTCTTTATTAAAATCGATTTTCCAAAACGATTTGCCGGATTTGGACTCTTTCGTGATTTATCGGTCTCACATTGCACTTTGTGAGATTAGATTCAGAACTGTGACATGAGTCCGAATTGTAGTAGCGAAGAACAAACGAATTCGCGCCCTCGCGCGCGGAGCCTGGAGTTCTCGGACAGTCTACAACATGGCGGAGTGAAAAATATTATACTAAGAGCATAAGGGCATAAAATTCACCAGGGACAATTAGTGGACTAAACAGATGATAGTTTGGTATTAAAATACAGAATATATAATACATAAATCATTTGACGTATAATACAGAAATCATATAGACAAAATAATCATAACCACAGTACAGAACGGAACAAAACAGATGTATGGACTCAAGAAGTGACTCATATGGATTTTAGAGGTGGCTCCCATCGTAGTGTAGCACTTAGGTCCACACAACACTTTGCTCTACACCAGAAATCAAAGGGTCAGTGGATCCACGACAGACAAAGAGTCACAAAGTGACTAATCAGAGAGTCAACGGTTATTTAAGTACCTCAAGGCGTGGAACCACTGTGGTGACACTTATAACATAATTATTTAAAACATATTTTAATAAACAGTTATATTCATGGATTTTCCTTAATATATAAAATAAGGTTTATAAAATAAATAACATAATTAAAAATGCTAATATAATCTATAAACATAATTTACACCAAATATTTTATGATAGCTCGAAATATAATACAACTCACCTTAATGTCGATTCCTATTTCCTCTGATCTCTCCGAGGCTCCTTTACTTTACTATTATTTCTATTGATTTACCTTTTGCTACCAAAGTTTGCTGTTTCAACTCCCTTATATACTTTAGCTTCACACAGTGACTCACCCCTAAATTAGCATCCTCATGGATGATTCAATCCCCCTACATACTAGGCTTAACAAGTGGCTTTCCCTTAGTTTACCAGCAAATTGTCCACCTTTCTCATATTTCCTTTGTGGCCCCACTTTTTTCATAATTCCGTAGTTGTGTTATTTTGGCCCCAAACAATATATTAATCACACTTTTGATAACTCAATGCCAAATTAAATTACATCTTTAGCACGTATAGTTATATAATTAGATATATCATTCGTATATTCATTTATCTTATTATAATTATTAATGATCCATAATTATAAATTAAATTACATTTTAACACACACCATTATAAAATTAAATATTCTTTTCCAAGTATCAATTTACTATTTTATATTAATTTGGCTTAACGTATTCAAAAGTAGACTATTGTATAATTTTCGTAAAAAATATTATTCGGGTTGTTACATTTGTAGCTCTCTATTAGGTTTACTTTCTCGTCTATTCTTGTGATCTTTAATTGTATTGTTGTCTTTACTATTATTGATTTACTAATCTATTTCCTTTGTTTTATACTAATGTGGTTTAATTATCTAGGTGCATTGTTTTATGTTCATATATGTGTCTCTTTCTATATGTTCTACTTGTATAGTCCTTATTCTACTTTCTTTCTTAATAACCAATGAGGTCCTTTTCTTTTGCAAAGACCAAAAAAAAAAAAAAAAAGGACTTATTTTCAAATTTGAACTCCATTATAGTTAGTTTTGTCAGTTTATTTTAAACTTTTATAGCTGAAAAACCAAGTAAGTTTATTGAAAACCAAATAGTTAGTTTTTTCCCCTAACTTTTTTCAATACAATTGCCAAAGCATGTGTTTTCAAATTTTAAGCTAAGTTGCAAATAATTTAAAAAAAAAAAAGAAAAGAAGAAGAAGCTTCAATACAACATGTTTTCTATTAAAGTTTATAGTCAACTATTAATAATGATTATAGTAAGACATATATATTGTCAACTAGGTTGAGTTTAGACTTTAGAAGAAGCTTATAAAATAGAGAATAGGACAAATTAAGCATCTACTATCGAGAAATCTTGCATACTGTGGACTTTCCATTATTGAGTATTTTTCTATGTGTTGTCCATTCCTATGTTCATCTTTGCTTCATTTGTAGGGTTCAAAAGATGGACAACTGTTTGATGATAATAAAAGATAGGTTGAAAATTGAAGAGTATGAACAAGGTGTTCAGTCATTTATTTACTCTACTACGAAAAATTTAGGCCCACAGTATAACATTAGTTGTTTGTATGTCGATTGCTTGAATGACGCAAAATTTAGTTGACAAGTTGTATTGTTGCACTTGATTCAAAGAGGAATCGCGTGTTTTTAAAGAACTTGGGTGAAAATGCAAAACAGCTCACGAACCACTGTATGGATGTCGTGAGCAGCTTCCTCATGGCAAATAGGACCTGTAGGGATAGATGGGATGTAATTAGCACATATAAGAGTCGAAAGCGCCTTAAACTTAGTCAAAAAAGGGCGTTCGGGCTTTAAACTCAGTTACCATAAGATTTAATTAAAAAAGGTATTTACCAGTAGGCAAGATGTCTCAATTTGCTAGAAATGGATGGAGATGATCTGTAATATTCCATGAATATCCAATTAGAGATGTGCAATGTTGTGCCTTTTGGCAGAGACAAAGTGCATCTAGGGTTGTTTGGGTGTAAATAAAACATTGGTTATTGTCTTGTTTGCCACATGTATTATTAATTGTAGATAACTCATTTCTGAGGCTTCAAATATATTTTATCACTACTTTTAATCTTAAATGTTACGAGTGATTATTGTTATTCACATGCATTTGGAACTTTATGTTGCTTGAGTCTATTGTACTGAATCTACTGATAATTTTTTATGGCAATAAGTGCTGCTACTTGTTTCCATGCATCTGTTATTTCAAAAAAAATAAATAAATTCATACAAAATTTCATCTTTTCAGCCAACACTTCAACCATGTCTAAGAGTATAATGGAAAAAATATTGAAGAAGATGAACAGTTTAATTCACTCACCATAACCTCTGATCTTTTTGCCTCAGACTAGCAAGTTCTACATGCATTTCTGATACTAATGGATGCAATTTTATTTATTTAAATTTTTTTTTTTTTTGGTAGATGGCTTTTGGCATGGACTTGTGGATATTCCATTTTTGTGTATGGAGGACAATTTACACTTTCGTATAATCTGGCTATTTTTTTGTCCTCTGCTTTTGTGTGGATTAGTATTACTTGTACAGATAACGTTTGGCATCGAACGGACAATTATTGTCGTGGTATATAGATTACCTTTTGTCGTGATACAGATTGCCATGGTAATTTGTACCACACCAAATGGCCATTTGGCATGGTAGTGAATATATTTTTTGTATACGGAGGGCATGATTCTCTGTTTTGTAAGAAATTATTATCTTAGGTTGGAATATAGTTAGTTTGTATGGAATTTGACATTAAAAATTATCCTTTTTTGGATAGTTGGAAGTGTAATGGATGCAGATTGTGAACTGATTGATAATATATGTATTGTTTTGTTTATATTGCTACAAGATCAAGTGCGAAACGAGACAAACTAGTAAAGGTTACCTCAAACTTTGCTACGGTGGAGTCAAACTAGTCAAGTTCCTCAAATTCTTTCCTTATGCGCTCCCAAGCTTTAGGAGGGAGGTAATTTTCTTGAAAAGCATGGGAAAACGCCTCCCAAGCATGCTAAATTCGACGCTTGGCGTACTTCTACTATTAGTCTGCATCCCCCTTTAATTGATAGGTGGCAAGCGCTAGCCGAAGTTCACCTTCACAGATGTCTAAAATCTCAAAAGACTTTGTAACTTGATTTAACCATTCGTTATCACTTAACGATTCAATGCTGCCGTGAAATTCAGCTGGATTTGAACGAAAAAACTCTTTCTTTAGAAAAGAAATCCGAGACTCTCCTTCAATGGTCCTAGCTACCTGCTCGGCTCTAAGAATATCCATGGACTCTCAAAGAACCCAAGCCATTTCTAAGGCTATTACACCCATATCATCTTGGACGGTGGAGCGGCCACATTGTTTTGACCCACTCCTTGTTCTTGAAGAGGGATCTCCAGTTGGGCCAGAATGTCCTAACCACCTCAGCGTGGTCTATCGTGGCCTCTGCCACGTCCAGACATCCTATATAAGAGTAGAGGTATGGTAGGATTTAGCTCACAATTCACAAATTCACGCATTACTTCACATGTCACACCTGGATAATCACAAACTTACGCATATATTTGTCTCACATAAAAAAAACCACATAAGCACATAAACACGTAGAGCACAAAATACGAATCACTTTCCTAAGATATTAACTCATCCCCTGATGCTCAAGGACTTCCAAGTGGAAAAAACATTGATCAGGTGTTTTTCTAAAGGAACTTCGATGAGTACAATGGACATAAGTCGTATTTGGAAAACTTAACCCCATACCCATATAGTCACGTAAGTACATAAACTTGTAAGGCAACTAACGTCTCATCCTAGCATGATAAACCCATTATGGCATGAGACACATCCCACGAGCTCCAAGTATTCAAATTCGATTAGCTCTGATACCAATTTGTTATGCCCCCAAATAATTTAAATAGAATAATGTCCAACATGGCATATATATATATATATATAGATAGAAAACAAGGATTACTAAACTAGTCCTAATGGTTCTCTTTTTCATTGAACTATAAGTTAATAGTTACAAAAACATGTTGAGTGTTCACAGTTCAAGAAGCTATAGAAAATCATAACAAATGCCTTATGGCTTACAATCTCTAAGGCTAAGCCTTCATTAAACAGAAAGGACTATCGATCACAAAACAAAACAAAGCTCTAATATATCATGTCACATGTTCAAATATATAAACATTTGATTTAAATTATGCATAACTCATGATTCCTGACCCATGAACACTAGTTCCACAATCTCATATTCCAATGCACGGTGTTTTGTTTAATTCCATATTTCTTCGTCCTCACGCAGATGGCCAGTGGACACTTTAAACCTTCCACATTCATCGTGCTTACATGATCGGGCATGTGGACACCTTATAAATTCCCACATTTATCGTCCTCACACGATTAGGCAAGTGGGCACCTCAATTTCCCTACGTAAGTAATACCACATTACACATCAAACAACTATCAAAAACTCTAAGTTTATCTCAATACAAGATGGGTCAACACATTTCCAATTCACTCATTAATTTCCATCTATTTACCAACCAAGGCCCATCAACAATGATTAGGGTTTCACAAGAAGTTGATGATTTTCTTTCTATTATTTCATTTTCCAAGATTCATGGTGTACACATTGTTTTTCATTAAGTATTTACGAATTATTCTAAAATTTTTGAGGCAATTGCCATCTATCACCATTAATGCCCATATACCAATCACCCATCCCATATCATACCCCTATTATGAGATTAACACATAATCAAACCAAAACATAGATATACAAGGCTAAAGGTATTCCTACCTCAAGGTTGTGTGAGTAGAGATGGAGACCCAACAAATGAACTCCCAAGATATCACGATCCAATCGGTCCAAAATGTAAGGATGGATTCTTGGTAAAAATAGGGGAAATTGAGTATTTTTGGGACTATGTTTCAAAAATGGGTGTTAGAGAGAGAAAGAGTGTGAAAAAGTGAGATAAAAATGAGTTTAGATCGACTTTTAAATCTATTGTCCTTCGCAGAATGCTCGAGCGAACATTTCAATGCTCCAGTGACGAACACAATTTTGAAAAGACCGCTCGAGCGAATTATCCACCGCTCGAGCAGTAAATGTAAAGTCTCAAAAAATTTATAGGTCTACAGTGAAAACATTGGAAGCCTCCCATATCCGCTCAAGTGGTCTCGCCTTATATCAAGTTTGCAGGCGAGATACTGGAAGCCCCGAATCACCGCTTGATCTGCCACTTGACCGCTCAACCGGTCCCTCAGAACTGAGTGTTACGTTAGCCTTATTTATCCAATAAATATGATTATCTCAAAGATTCTTTTTCAGCCTACAATGAGACCAAAGAGAAATGTAAGTGGAGAAATGACTTCAAGCAGAATGGCCAGAGCTTTGTTTTTTTTTTTTTTTCCAAAGATATATCTTTAAAGTTTAACGCTCCGTATGCTTTCTGTATTTTCTAGCATTTAATACAATGAAAACCAAAAGTTAACAAAAATATTTTTTACGGTGAATTGTAAACAAGTCTATTTGGGTGGAAAAAAATTTTGAATTAAAATTTTACCAATGCCACCATATTACCACCACTATCATCACCTCCACCACCACCAAGGCCACGACCATCATCTCCACCACCACTAGGGCCACAACCAGCATCACCGTTGTCGCTACCACCACCTTCATTGCCACCACACCACCACCACTACTACCACCTCATCTCATCACTACCACTACCACTACCACTACACCACTGTCGCTGTTGCCACTGCCACCACTATAGCAATACGATTGCCACCACCACCAGCGACAGACTAACATAGGTATTAGGGGTGCATGCCCCCCAAGTTTTGAAAAATTATGTTAGTACCTCTATATTTTTAAATATTTCTAAAATGTATGATTTTCTCTTAATTTTTGAAAAATTATTTTATTACCTCTCTATTTCATTAATTTTATAATGTATAATGAGTTGATCTCTAACTATTTCATGTACTACTTAATAACATTAATATACTCTAGTTAATTTTATTTATAGAATAGATACATGCCACTTCTTTTTGTTTTTGTTTTTAGGTTTTTTTTTTTTTTTTTTTAATTTTTAATTTTTTTTTTTTTAGTTTTTAACTACAAAAGGTATGTATACTTTTAATTCACAAGATATTTTAACCAACAAAATGGTTTCATTAACAGCTCAAAGCTTAAAAAAAATAATAATAATCTTGTTAGACTATTTATTTTTCTCCTTAAATTATTATTTTTTTCTTCACAACCTATATAAGAAATTATCTTATATTAGTAATGTACCAAAACTAAATTTTTTTTATGTGCACACCTTGGCCCCCCTAAAAACAACTCTTGGTTCCCCCCCTGCCCACCACCACCCCAACTTTAAGAGCTTACATTGGCACACTATGTTCAAGTTCCAACACCTCCACCTCCACCTCAACATCGCCACCGCCACCGCCACCGCCACCAATGCAACCACTAGTAGATTAGTTGTAAGAACGCAACCAAATATTAAAAAAATAAATAAATAAATTATGAAAAATATTTTCCGTTGAAACAATCAGATCGTAATAATGTATTGTTCAAGATTATAAACATATTCACAAAAAATTGAATACTTATGTCCAGCAACTTGATTTGTGGGAGATGATTTCTACTGTCTTTTTCATTAATAAACTTAACGAGATAATGCAACTTGTGGTTTATAACTTCTATAAGAACCCTAGCTCCTAG